>CM065428.1:34725000-36068333 GCA_033030585.1 Hippophae rhamnoides | reverse complement strand
ATCCTAAAACCTAATATTTAAATTTTAAATCTGTTATAAATAATATGTCATCAATATATTAATCAACAATAAATTTTGTAAAAAACTTGAATGAAGAAAAAAACTCAATTTATTTTATAAAAATATTTTCCTAAATTAATCATCACAAACATGTAAACAAAAATAATATCCCATAGTAATAATCATCCATACATGCTTTGATTTAATGAATGATTAGTAAATTAAAAATACCATTTAAAAAGATAGAAAAAGATTGAGTCTACAAATAAAACGAATATAAATAAGATCTACAATACCAATTAAAGATAGATTGGTATGTTCTTCTTTACAGCTTTGATCTTGATCCTTAATGTACTCTTTGATATACATGTATCTTCTGCATTTTTTTATGTAGATAAATGATATGCCTATTACTATTATTAAATCTACCCTATTGTTCAAAAATAAGAACATAAAATTGTAGCTTTGAAAATTAAAATCTTAATACTAAGAACTATAGTTGCATACATAGAAAAATCTAAAAATAACATTTTATTTATAGTTGAGGTTGGGGACAGAAATACTTGCACACTCGAGCCCAACGTTTCCATTGTCGTGCCCAAGTTACATAATTGTTCACCTCGTGTTTACCTCAAATAGGTGACACCATGGTCCAATGGTTCCATATCGTGGCACAAGATGAACTACATCAATTTTGACTTTAAATAGTGAGGAATGCACCGTGGTCCATTGTATTCCATATCCCAAGCCACGTTGTATGATTTCAATTCTTATTTTTACCCCTTACAAACTGGTTGGTTTTGCATGTAAAGCTTAAATGCATTGGTCTTTTAATCTTTTAAGGTGAAAATGAGTACTTTAGGTGTTTGCTTTTAAGGTTCTAATGGGTGCTTCAAGTGTTATTCTTCATATTTTGATCAATTTCTGTTTTTGAAGCTAAAGATACCTGAATACAACAAAAAATACCCTTGATTATGAACTTATAGATTTGTTTAAATAATGATAAAATTACACATATTCAAATCTATTTATTATAGTTAAGTGTAAATAAATCATAAAATATTAGTGCTTTTTAAGCCCTCATCACAGCCTCTAACCAACTTCTTACTAGTCTCTAGTAAGGAAAGCAATAAAAAGCTAAAAAAAACTAAATTAAACTAACCTAAATCATTTTCATCGATTGACATGATTGCATTTAAAATATGCAACAAGGCTTTAAACCCCTAGGTTTCCCTAGTGGATGAGCTTAAGTCTCATGAGGGCTTTCAGTGGTGATACCCATAAACATCCTAACATGCAATAATTTAAAACTAAAAATAATCCAAATGAAAAAATAAAAACAAAACTACAAATAAAAAAAATTAGAACTAAAATGAAAAAAAACTATAACTAAAAATTAAAAATTAAAAAATTAAAATTACAAAACTTCTCATCCTTTAGCCTCTTTTCATATCCCAAATGTTCATAGTTTATTGTTAAAATTAGTTAAAAATCACAAATTCATGTTCCATTACAAAAATATATCAACTTTAACTCACATAATCTAAGTGTTAGAAATTCAAATTTGCTTTGACTCTAATACTCACAAGACATACTGTCAATATCATACTAATCCTATGGGTTCAAGCACTCAACAAAGATATATGTGAATAGAAGTTATGTAAAGAAATGAACTAATAGGTTCACATATGATTAAACAAGAAAGGCTCAAAAAGTGCATAACATTGATCTCATGAAAGGAATCAAATGATAGGTTTTATGAAAAAATCACATTACTATATTCATGCATCAATTAAAATCATCAAGCAAAAATGTCAAATTTATGTCTCAAGATGAAGGAAAATACAATGACTTTAAGGGGATTTCTTTCCCATTTTTCTTTTGTAATAATCATTCTCACAGCTTGAAGAACTTTTGGATCATGGTATTTAGTTATACTATTTGTTTTTTTCTCTCTTTTTTATATTCTTTTTTTTTTGTACTTTTTTCTTTCCTTTTTTCTAGAGGGTGGACTCATATTTATATATATAAATATATGTATGTATGATTTTAGTAAGTGGCTAGTTTTTAGCTCTTTTTCATTGACTTTAGGGGACCCCATATATAGCTCTTTATTAAGAATTCAAGCATGGATGAAATAATCATAAACTTTCAATTTTTACTTGAATCATTCAATCTAAGCAATGAAAATAAGAATATGATTCTTTACCAGATGTTTAAAATCCTATGATTCAATGCAAAATCTATAAAGATTGTCTAACAATTTGAATTAATAAGAAAAGTGTTTAAAGGAGTAGAAAAATATTACCACTTAGAATCAAAAGTTGAGCCTACTCAAAATATTCTTACAAGATAATTTTACTATTTGATTCCTAAACACCAATTTCAGGTTTATCTCAATCTCAACATCCAAGCATGAAACACAAATTATGAATAAAAGAAACTAATTTTCACAATAGCATATGACATGTTTAAGACATCAATCAAATAGTACAAAGACTCAATCATTTATTTTAAATCAATTAAAAATATGATAATTTTACAAAAAAATTAGAATTGAATCTAAATAAACAACTAAATATGAACTAATTAAATTAAATAAATACAAACACACGTTTAATAAAAAATTGAAAAATTTCTAAATTCATATTCCACCCTAACTTAGAATCTATTATTTTCAATGTATCAAATGTAAATTAAAGATAAAGATAAAGATAAATAAAAGAAAAGTCACCCATTTGCTTTAGCTCAAAGTTATCAAGTAATGATGTGGAAAGTAATGGTATATCCATTATCTCAAACAGTTTTACCACACAGACATAATGTTGTGTGCTTCTCATACATCACATGTTAACAAATAATTATAAATTTAACATTTTTAAATAAAATAAACAATGGGTTCATATCAATAGGAAATAAAATAAAACAAAACAAATTATATTAAATGTAAAATTATATAAAATAAAAATAAAAATAGAAACAACTAAAGTAAAATGAAATAAAAGAGTACTAGATAAAAAGATGGGTTGCCTCCCATCAAGGGCTATTTTAATGTTTTATCTTGATGCTAATAAAAGGGATTTCAATTTGTAGAATTTAATTTATTGAATGTCCTCCTTGTTTTTGTGTCAGTCTGTGCTTGAAAAGCCTACCAAGAAGTACATTATGCTCATTGTCTAATTTCATGGTTTCTTGTAGATGTGTAATTACAAAATCAACATATATGATAAGAATATCTACTTGTACCTTAAAGCCTTTACCATTTCCCTTGAATATATTTGAGATTTATTCTCTAATTTTAGAGAAATGATTGTTGGTTTTAGCTCACCAACTCCTAGTTGCAAGTATAATGAATAAGCCATTAAATTGGCACTTGCATCTAGGTCTAACTTATCATTTACCTCCTTTTTATAACCAATGGTGATATTGATATTAAAAATTTTAGAATCTTTTGAGGTAGCTTTAGCATTATTTGTGTTTAGGGTGTGGAAAAATAAGTTTTGTAGAAGAAGAAGAGAAAATTTGTGTAGGTCTAATTTGAAATGTGTTTGTTGGGATTTTTAGTTTAAAAATTCAACACGAACCATGACACGATAAAAAATATAACCAACATATTCAAATAGGGACGTGAGGGCCACGATGTACAAAACATTCATGCCACATTGGGAAAAGTTTTACTTCAACCTATTTGTATTGCAAGAGCACCATGTCATGGCTAAATAAAAGCCGTGTTGTAGCAAATATTTTTTAATGTAAAATACTATGTACTAAATTCAAAATAAATACTAAATAATTATAAATAATAAAATTTGATAACATAAAATAGACAAATAAAAGAAAAATAACAAAAACAAACAAAAGTAACTCGCTAAATCAAAGAAATAAAAAAATATAAAATAAAAGTAAATATAAAATAAAAAAAGAATATAAAAAAATAAACAATTGAAAGCAAATAAATAAATAAAATAAATAAAAAAATACTAAACACGAAATAAATAAAAAAGATAATAACAATAAAGTAAAATAAAAATAATACAAGGAAATAAAAAAGAATTGAGATCAGTAAATAAAAAAATAAAATAAAATAATGGTGCAATAAGAATAAAAATTAGTACACAAAAATACTAAAAGAAAAATAAATTAAGTTAGTAAATAAATTAATACAAACAAATGAATAAAGAATATAATATTAAGTTAAAATAAAAATAAAAATTAATAGAAAAAATACGTACACAAATTAATAACCAAAATCAAGTTAATGAAAGAAAAAAAGAAGTAAAAATAAAATGTAAAAATAAACTAAAATATTTTTTAAAAGTTTTATTTATTTTTAAATTTTAATTTTTTTTAGTTTTTATTTTTTAATTAAATAACTTATAGATATTCATAAAAAAATCTTGAAAAGAAAAATTATGAATATTTACAAAAAGTTTTAGGAATTTTGATAATAAAATTTAAAACTCTATTATTCCCTAATAATGGTGCCAAAAACATGCACAAAAATTTGATAGACAAATTTTATAAATTTATAAAGAGCTCATAAGTGCATGAATCATTTATAATAAGTGATAAATATACTTCCAAGGTTAGTCTAAGATGGAATTATGTGGTTTTAAATAATTCAACAAACATCTTAATAATCAACACAAAATAAAACCTACATATTATTTTATAATATTTGGGTTTTGAAAATATTAAACTAATAACATATAATTAAAGATAGGAATATGATTGATTCAAACAATTTTAGGTAGATAAGTAATTAATAATCAATGGAGAATTTATAAGAATAATTATGTAATTAACCATGCTTGCTCAGATTGATTCAAACAATTTTAGGTAGATAAACAATTAATAATTAATGGAGAATTTATAGGAATAATTTGCTAATTAATTAACTATGTTTTCTTAGATTGATTGAAATAATTTTAGCGAGACAAACAATTAACAATAAATGAAGAGTTTATGGGAATAATTAGCTAGTTAACCATGGTTGCTCAGAATTAACGAGGTTATTAAAGATATAAATTAAAGTTATTTAGTTTTCTTTTTTTTTTCATGAAAATATCCTTAGGATGAGATCATATTCTTTGTAATAAAATCAATTAATATTCTTAGGCGGGGATCACCAACTGATTAGATTAAACCTAACTTTCAAATTTTAAATATATTATGAAAAATGTCTTCAATATATTATTCCGCAATAAAATTTGTAAAAATCTTGAATGAAGAAACAAATTCAATTTATTTTATAAAAATATTCACCTAAATTAATCTTCACAAACATGAAATGAAACTAATAACCTATAGTAATAATCAACCATACATACTTAGATTTTTTTAATGATCAGTAAATTAAAAATAACATTTAGAAAGATACACAGATAGAAACTAATAACCTATAGTAATAATCAACCGGCCATACTTGGTGTGTAACTATGATATTGATCCTCAATGTAATTTTTGATATATAGATACCTTCTATATTTTATATGATCTGGAATACCTCCAAATGATTTACCTATTACTGTTATTGAATCTACCCTGTTATAGAAAACTAGGAAAACAAAATTGCAGCTCTAAAAACTAAAATCTTGAATCTAAGAACTATGTTTGTATACATAAAACAACCTAAACATTCTTTTTATTTATAGTAGAGGATGACCATAAAGGGCTTCGAGATAGAAAAAACATTTGCTCATTATAGCCCAACGTTTTCACTACTGTAGCTTGAGTTATGTAATGGTTCACCTCGTGTTTACCTTGAATAGATCACATTACATGCAATGTTTTTATGCCATGACATAGGATAAATTGGGAAATTTTGACTTTAAATAGTGAGGAGTGTGCCGAGGCCCACTGTATTCCATGCTGTGGCCCAAGATGCTTGATTTCAATTCTTGTTTTCACCCCATAAAAATTGGATGTTTTACATATAGGGCTTACATGCATTGTTCATTTAAGCTTTTAAGGTTAAAATGAGTGCTTCAGGTGTTATTTTTCATGTATCGATTAATTTCTATTTTTGAAGCTAAAAATATGTGTAATACAACCAAAAAATACACATAATTTTGAACTTATATATATTTGCTTATATAATGATAAAATCATGCATATTCAAATTTATTTATTATATTTAAGTACAAATAAACCAAAAAATAATAGTACATTTTAAGCATTCATCACATATGCCTAGAGATCATTAACAAGATCCTTTTAAATTTAACACCCTTTTTTTAAAAGGTTCAAGAGTAGTATTTTTAGAATGGACGTGCAAGGGAAAATTAGCAAGGAGCTTTTATATTTATTCCTATTCTTCAATGGGTCTCTTAAGATTATATGAAGTATTTACAAGGTAAAAAAGTTGAGTATAAAACTTTTCAAAATTTTTATCTTCCTCCATATGAAAATACTTTAGGTCTTTGTTCAGCCAATTGATCCTGGATCTTTTAAACACAAAGTTACCCTCATACGTTGTCTCAACAATATCACAATCTTATTTAGAGGTGCGACATCTTTTAATTCCTTATTATTCATGTGGAATGATATATTTGATTATAACATACAAACTTTTGAGTTCCATTTAGACACTTTACTTTCTTATTTCTTCCATTAAATCATGGGTTTTGGAATGATGGAATTAACAACAAGGGTTATGGTTGGATTTGTCCATCCATTCTCAACAAGAAACTAGACATGGTCTCTAAGAGACCACAAGAAAGGTCGCATCTAGGACTTCCAATAGGCATAATTCATCTCATTGAATAGTGAAGGTTTGCCTATATTACCTCCTTCTCCAGAGTCAATTAGGATAAAAATGAGTGTGTGAAAGAGAAAGAATCAACATTGGAGTGGTTCAGCCCAAAGGTGTTGACCAACTTTGATACCAATTGATAGAGTCCAAGACCTCAAAAGTAACCATGGAAAGGAGATACAAACTCTTTAAGACTCGCCCTTAAACTAAAATGTAGTAGAAACCAAAAAATAGAAAGATAGGTAACAAGCACGCAACCCATAGTGCAACATATAATAAGAATGAATAAAATAATTACTAATAGTTTATTTTACAATAGGCATGCCAAAAATAGATAGACAAAAAGATAGATAGATGATAGATAGGAAGCATGGCATAATAGAAGGGAATACATACGATAGACAACAATGAACGTTTTCCAATCAAAATTAGGTCCTTATATATGCAAGCATATTCAAATCACATTATGATTGTACTAACAAAGCAGTAGAGCATACGAACACAATAATATAATAAGGTAAATCCATATAGAAATCCAATTTATATCTAATATCCTCAGATTGCTTATGGTAATCACTCGACAACAACAACTCACTAATCAATAATAAACACATACAACTCAATAAAAGTATAAATGCAAATTCATCTAGTATTTGGGATAGTTTCCCTAACTGTTCTATGCTACCCTTCCTTACTGTCATCATAACAACTTTGATCCAATCAGAATCTAGCACTCCTTTGGAGCCCTACCACCACGTGGTGTAAACTCTCACCAATGTTCAATTTAGTGTAAACCTAAAGTTATAGAAAGTCCATGCATATGAACTTAATATGCAATCCAAGTCATGAGAGTTAATCTAGTTTTAATTAATCTAACCCATAAATTTTTTTTTCGAACAACAATAATGAATTACTAATATCAAAGAGCCCTCAAAGTATTAGCAACATGGAATAAGAAAACTCTTTTCTACTTTGAAAGACCAAGTTTCAAAACCACCAAAGTTTCCCCACATTTTCTAATCTACAAATATTTTTACAGAGGTGGGTATTGATAGAAAGTTTTTGACTATCGGTATCCTAGTCGTCCACTCACCACCCATCTAGTTGACCACATCAGCTTGGGTCGTAGCTATCACTGGCGAGGGTAATAATTGTTACTACACTCACTGGCATTTTTGGCGAGGGTTCAATGAACACACCAAAACTTACTATTTTTTCTTTCAATGATTGCCAAGTAATTTTCCATTAATACCTACAATACAACATGAAACAAAATAGCAAAAAATAAACCTAACATGAATACTACATAAATCAACCCATGTGGTATGTATAAACATGTGAACATACACATTATTTTAAACTAAGTGAGTTTGTGTAGTATTGAATCGTCCATAACTATCCTTACAAAGAGAAAGATACAATACTATGTATAAACAATAGACTCCTCATTTTGCACACATAAATTCCATCAAATACTCAAAGAACTTGTAGGACTTACATATTCAAAGAACTTAATTTATTACATAAGCTTGATCTCCAAAGTATCATCATTTTCAATTAATAAATAGCATATCTACATCTAAGATTGGATCCAAACAAAAAATATGCATAAATAATAAAGAAAACATGTTAGAAAATTTTACCAAACAAAATATATCCAAGAAATGACACTCTATATCTAAATGAAAAAGACAACAAATCATGGTTTTTTTATTTAAGTAAAATGAAATACAAAGAAACCTTACCTAGAGAGAGTTGATTTCGACAAGAAAATAACTCTCATGTTGAAAAATCAAAAATATGAAGATGAAAAAAAGAAATAAAATAAAATAAAAGGAGATAATGGATATAGATGAGAGAGATATGGGAGAGATGCCACCAAAATGGTCTTCTAGATGTTATAAATAACACATTAAGAAACACATTAATATGTTTAAATTTGACCTAGAATCATGTGTGGATCCATAAATTTTTTATCACTAAGATAACATTCAACTTGTAAAAACACGTAAGGATATATTTTTTAATAAGTGCAACTTAATGTTTAGCTTTATGTATGGTGAATCATAATAAAATACTTGTGGGTAATGTTTCCCTTCTCCCTTTTGCTTTGTACCTATTTTAATTTGACTTGTGGTGTATTTCTATCTAGATTTTAATTTAGATAGATTTATATGTATCACATATGCTTGTTATAGTGTGATTTTTGGCATATTTGTCAATCTAGACCTATATCTAGATATGTTATTTTTTTATTGGAGTTGTTGTTACCTTAGAGAATGAAGACATGAAAATACTATTAGAAGAAATCCAATGAAACAAATGGAACCTCATAAAATAGGTGATTATTGCCAATGTTATCATTGAAACAATAGAGAAGGATGCTTGTGCATTAATATGTTTGTTAATTTTTATTTATTTGTCTTGTAATTTATTTTTCTCAAACATTGCTCAATTATCGTTATATGAAGTTTTGATTCTTTTAATATATTAGCATGCAAGTTTTTTTAACTTCATATTTTATTCATTCAAACAAAAAATACCAAAATAAATTAATAAAATGAAAGTACATCAAATTATCATAAGTGTCGATAAGAATCATTTGTAACATTGTTCAACCTTTCTTCTTTAGCTCTTTCAGTTCTCTAAACATGTATGACTCTTTCCATTCATAAGATGATAGATCTTCAATCAAACTTGATCATTCATGTTTTGAAATCTTCACATTTTGAATTGTAGAAATACCAAAATGAAAAAAATAAGATCTAGATCTAAATCTAGAAATAGAGAAAGGCATCATAAATAAGAAAAAAATGATGGTAGCTCAAGGAATTTTTTATTATATATAGAGACTATATATATGTGTCATTTACTTAGTATTAGGTGAGTTAAAAAATAGCTAGAGCTAAGTGTTAACATCGATTTGATGTTGAGCTCCTTAATTGTATGTCAATTTAGACCTCGTGATATGCCCATGTATGCTGTCTAAAGATCGGTTATTCCACTCTTTCAATTCAGATGCTAGGAAGAAGGTGGGAGAGTATGTTTACAATTGGCATGCTGTCCATTGTTGACAACATTTTGATTCTCATTCTCTAGTCATGCATGACCTTCTAAATTTTTAATTTTTAATTATAGGGGTGATTGTATATATATATATATATATATTATTCCCATTTTATAAAAGTTCCTTAGCTTGTTGCCTTGCTAATAATTTGTCACTTTTGTTTGAGCTTTTATTATTTTGATTCCATGTTTGAAATCTTTTCTCATGGATCCCTAATTTTAACTTGGTGGTAAGATTGGTTTAACTCAAAATCCTTACCATATAGGAAATATAGTTTTCACATAGACCTGGCTCTAACTTCTCTTTTTCTTCTTTTATTGGGTCGGTTCTTTCTTCAATTTCTATCCTTTGCTTCCTCATTTATACGAAGGTATTTATTTTTAGGAATCTCCTCCTTATAATTTTGTTCTATATATTTTCACTTTAGGATTTGTTCTTGTTAAAAGCACATAGTTATGGTTGTGAAACAACTTAAGATATCCTCGTGCTATAGAGTTTGAACATTAGTGAGAATGAAGGGTCCATTAGTTCTAATGGCTCATGATCAAAAGGAAACTTTAGCTTGACAGGTAGCTTGAGCTGGATTATGAGTTGAGAAAGTTCATAGAATGTAACAAATTTCATGCTTTCATTGAGTGCAGCTCAATTTTCCTCTCACTTAAGACAAAATACATCAATTTTATACTATATAGATTAACATCCCTAAATCTCGAGAAAGAAAACTTGAACTAGAAAAGGTGCCAACAAACCCATTCATAGGACCTATAAGTCATGTATTCCTTTGTGTTTGTGTATTGGCTTCCTATAAGAAAAACATATAATGTATTTATTTTACTCAATGTTTCTATCTACCTCTGTTTAAGGTTCATTATTATGGATCAATCATTTACACACGCACATAGTTAGGTACATTGTGATTGAAAGCATATTTACACACACTATGGAGTTTGTTTTCATAATATGTATGCCAGGTTAAACATTATGGTTTTTGGTGTGAAAATGTGTGAGGAAGCCAATGTTGTCACTCTCGTCTTTATTTTAATTTGGGTGTGGATATTTATAAAAATTACGCCTCAATTTTGGAAACAAAGAATGGGATTATTTTGGCACCTCAACGAGGTTTTCTGATTAGAAAGCTTTTATATTTATCGCCTACTTTTTGGTTACTAAATAGTATATATGCTACTCAATATACTGGTTGACTTTGATTAGTTTTTACTGCTTTCATTGCTATTCATTAGGTTTTTTACTTACTACTATTCCATGTTTGAGTTTCTATTATATATGTACCAATATAGTAGATTTCAAGTCTATTTAGAAGCATTGTTTTTTTGTGTAGTGGCATGCTTTCTTTTCTTTACTTGTTTTATACCTATAGCTTTCTGTTTATTGCTTCTGCTATTTTAGTTTGTCCGTATACAACTTTTGTGTGAGTCTTTAAGGAGTCTGTATCTCTTTATCATGGTTATGTACAAAGTGTCTGACCCTTTCTCATGATATGCTATGTTTTATTTGATTGTATGCTATGAGAGTACTATAAGTAATGTAGTCTTTTATGTTTTATTGGATTCTTAAGTGCAAAATATAGAGTGCTTTATATGAAGAGCCTATATGGTTGTGAGCTATGTTTCGACTAAATGTTATGGGTAAAATAAAGTGCTTGAGTATTGAGCTCTTGACTAATTTACATTTTATATGAAATATAACATTGTAAGATTGGGTGTTTTTTATTATTATGGTGAGATATCAAATTGTTAGGTGTGTGTGATATGTTCCAAGTAGAAGATTTATGGTTTGTGGTGGATTGTGTGTCCCATATGATTATCAATGGTTCATGATTGGCAGTGGTCCTTAAGGTGACTGTTGTCTCTTTTGGAAGACATAAAACGTGCAAGTATACACGATCACAAGTAATAAGATTTGTAAGTAAAGTATCGTTCCCACGGAGATTTGTCACTACAGTTTGTTGAGTACTAAAATTATTTCTCTCTGATTTTATCCAAAATGATCGTTGATTTGGAACAAGTTAACGAAAAGAGTTTAATAAAAAAAATAAAAGAAATCTAAGATTCCAATTTTTCACCAAACTAATCCACTCAAATCATATTATTTTCTTTTGATTTATATTTTTTAGTACATTTAATTTGTCAACCGAAAACTTCTATTTTTATCCATACATCTCTTCCGAGCTCCGTATAGACACACCTTGTTAAATTAATTCACTATATCTCTATGAGAATTAAATTCACCAAGATTCATTACGTTCTAAGTTTTCAAAAGGCCACACATACAATTAGGGTATATTCCTATTCTTCATCATACATGTCATTCTATCCAAGAGCAATATACACAAAAATGTCTCTCTCAAGTTTATTAATGTGCCACGGATCATTTTGATAAAATTCGTAAATAATCAAAAAGCATTAAGCACAGAATAGAATAAACATATCGAACGTCTTATAAATCTATCAAAAATAATTTCAAATAAAAGCATCAAAAATTTAGATCAAATGCAACCCTAGAAAAATTAAATTACTTCATAAATTTAAAATAAAAATTACAACAGTTCAAGGAAATTAAGATGAAGAGCACAGAAAATTAAAACATCACTTAAAAAAAAATATTTGACACACGCGGAACACAACAGAAGCCAAAATGGCTTCTGCGTGTTCCACAGTCCAACCCCCAAAATGAACCCCTAAACCCCACCTCCAAATTTAAGCAATAAATGCCCTATTTATAGCACAAAAAATATATCTAAAATATTAAAATGTATAATACAAGTGAGGGATAGAGAAATATGGAAAAAATAATAAAATATTATGCGTGGGGAAAAGTGGTATCGAAAATGCGTTCAAAATCTGAGTGGAAGGAGCTGTGCGTTTCTAATTTTATTTTCAATCCACGCTGCCATGTGTCGCGATCTGATTCGCTGAAACAAATAGTGGGACACGTGGCAGCACCTCATTTGTTGCAGGGAATGGGCGCACGCAGAAATTGTCGCACAGGATTGGGGCGCGCGAAACTTGGGGCAACGGCTGCAACGCGGGCTTGATCCTGCGCTTTTGCGCTCATTGTAACATGCCACGTGCCATCACATTATTAGCGTCTAGATAGGGTGGGACACGTGGCTGATTATGGTTCGTTGAATAAGCGTGTGCACGTGGATCGACCGCATGGAAAAAAATACACGAAAAAAATACACGTGGATCGACAGCCCCAGCGCGCGCGCGCAGCACCCAGCAGCCGCCCCTCCGCGCGCCCAACGCGTTTTCACCCCATTTTTCACGTGCAGCAGCCCCTGTGACGTCATGCTGACGTCATTGATGACCTCAGCATTTCCATTACACGTTTTTTAATTTTTTAATATTTTTTTTAACATTTGTTTACTCATTTTTTCTCTCCATCCTCACCTATAAATACCCCCCTTCCCTTCACCTTCAAACACCTTCAAAACCTCCAAATACATTATTTTCTCTCTTTCTTTCTCTCTTTTCTTAGATTTTTAGTTTTTCTTATGTTTTCTTAGTTTTTAGCTTTTCTTAGTTAATTTCTCTTAGTTTTAGAGTTCTTCCCTTTTTAGGGAAGAACTAGTTATGTTTTTGTAATATTTTAGCTTTTTGATTCAATAAATGGGAGTGCAAATTCCGCTTGGAGTTTTTCCAGCAACGAGAATAGCGTCGAAGTTCTGTAAGGAATTTATTTTCTTCTGATTATTTTTATGCTTTATTCTTACATGTTATATTTAATTTGTACGTGGTTAAATTTAAGCGTCTTTGTATTTAGTAAACATGATGTAATAATGACGTTGTTATGCTTGCGAAATATTAAATAGGTAAAAATCTCTAAAATGAATTGATTTTATTTTTATTCAAGATTTTATATTAAGAATGTTAGAGAGAAATATATTATTTTTCATTACAAACTTAAACCTGAAAATTAGATTTTAAGGTTTAGTTATCGATCTAATTTAGAGTAGTGCTCTTTTATTTGATGGTACAATCGCTAGGTAGTTAGAGTGAAGCTCTATTTCAAAAGTTTTTATAAGAATTATTATCTGAAAATGTATTGACGACATGTTTTCGGTAGTGATTTTAAAACTTGAAAGTTAGTACTCGGATAACTAAATTCTTAGGTTTAATTTGGACACCTTGAATAAAGTTTAAACTGTCTAACCCCACCAAAGGTGGCATTTAAATGGTTCATTTTCAATCTCTTAGAAAAAGGAATTAATTTAATTAACCAAATTAGTTATCAACCCCACCCATAGGTGTTAATTGATTTGTTTAGTTAACAAAGAATATCTAACCCCACCAAAGGTGGTATTCATACAAAAAAGGGAGAATCAATAAATATCAATTCATATCTTTAATAACCTAAATAATACGAGCAAGCATAATTAACTTAGTTATTATATCCATAAATACTCCGCCATTATAAATGAACATAATTTGCATGAATGTTTATTGAATCTATGTTTATTTTTATGTTAGTAGATTAAAAACACAAAACCCAAAATATCGTGACAGGATGTTTAGGATTTAATTTCGTTTTTAAAAGTTTGAATAATAAATTAAAAACCACATACATTCCTTCCTTAGATCGACCTTGGGAGTATACTTATCATTTTCTACGAAATGATTCGTGCACTTGCGAGAGTTTTATAAATATTAAAACCAAAGTATTGGCAGGATCGGCGATGCCGGTTTTCGCTCATCAATATGTATACTTGCGTGTTCATTGCACACACTTCATATATGGCGATCAAGTTTTTGGCATCATTGTCGGGAGTTATAAGTATTAGAAATTAATAATAATAATAATTATAATTATTATAATTATTTTAATTTATTTTTCTTTACTTTAAGTTTAATTTTAATTTACTTATTTTCTTTTAGTAACTTATTTATTTATTTTTTCTAGTTAATTTCTTTACTTATTTATTTATTTATTTTTACTTTAATTTATTTATTTAGTTGTTAATTTATTTTATTTTATTTTTTTAGTTTTTATTTAGACATCTTCTTTAGTATTGTAGAAACATAGTTGAGTCTATTGCATGAGCAGAGTTCATGAGGGAAAAATCTTACCTTTAGATTTTGAAATTGAGCGTACTTTGAGATTAATTAGAAAACAACATGTCACCTAAGAGGAAGAAATGACTAATCTATTAGAAATAAACAATAATGAGCTAAACTTGAACAATCAAATTCTTTTGATGGACGATAGAGATAGATCTATGAATGATTATGCAATACCTACGTTGGAAGGGTTAAATCTAAGTATTACAAGGCGAAACATTCAAGTTAATCAATTTGAACTAAAGCCAGTGATGTTTCAAATGTTACAAACAGTTGGACAATTCAGCTAATTACCAACAGAGGTTCCTAATCTTCATCTTAGATTGTTTATTGAAGTTATAGATTCATTTAAGTTCAATGGTGTGATAGAGGAGGAATTTAGGCTAAGATTGTTCGCTTACTTGCTATGAGATTGTGTTCAAGCTTGGCTAAACTCTTTGCCACCTGATTACATTACAACTTGGAATGGTTTGGCATAGAAATTCTTAATGAAATACTTCCCACCAACAAAGAATGCCAAGATTAGGAATGACATCACTTCCTACCAACAACATGAAGGAGAATCTTTATATAAAGCATGAGAAAGATTTAAGGAAGTGTCCTAATCATGGTATTCCTTCTTGGATTCAAATGGAGACTTTTTACAATGATCTTAATGCTCAAACAAGAACTATTGTTGATGAATCTGCTAACGGAGCTTTACTAGACAAATCTTACAATCAAGCTTATGATTTACTTAAGAAAATGGCTAGCAATAATTATCAATGGCCAATGGATAGAATGACAACCATAAGAAGAGTAGCCGGAGTGCATGAGATAAATGATATCACAACACTTACAACTCAAGTTTCATATTTGGTTAATCTTTTGAAGGATCAAGGCTCGCCATCAAGTATAAACCAGATCCAAGATTAAGAAGTGTCATGTGTGTTTTATGGAGGAGCTCATTTGTTTGATAATTGTCCAAATAATCCTAAATCCATTTTCTATGTGGGTAATGTGAATTGAAACAATAATCCATACTCGAACACATATAACCCAGGATGGAGACAACATCCAAATTTCTCTTAGAGTAATAACAATAGTCAAGATGGTAATCAATTCAACCATCAATCATTCCCACCACTTGGTTTTCAACAACCACAACAATCACATGCCCAAGAGAAGAAACCACCTGCTGAGGAAAATAAAAATGCTTTAATGGGGATGATGAAATACTTCATCCAATCAGTAAATGCCAAAGTGTCCACTCAAGAGGCCTTAATTCAGAATTTAGAAAACCAAATGAAGCAACTTGCTTAGATCATAAGTCAAAGGCCTTATGGTAACCTTCCATGTGACACAATTGTAAACCCAAGAGGAAAAGGTAAGGACTAGTGCAACGCCATGGCCTTAAGGAGTGATAAAACTTTTGAACATGAACATAAGACATAAAAGGATGAAGAGAAACAAGAAATTAACAAGGATGAGGAGGAACTAGTGGATAAAGAGAGCACTAAAAAAGAAATAATTCAGCCGAGCAACCTCTACAAATCCACTATTCATTTCCTACAAAGACTGCAAAAGCAAAAGTTAGATACACAATTTTCAAAATTTCTAGAAGTCTTCAAGAAGTTGCATATAAATATACCATTTGCAAAGGCTCTTCAACAAATGTCATCTTATGACAAATTCATGAAGGATATACTATCAAAAAAAGGAGGCTTGGAGATCATGAAACAATAACCTTAACTGAAGGTTGTAGCGCTATCCTTAATTGAAAATCACCACAAAAACTGAAAGAGCCAGGTAGTTTTGACATCCCTTGCACTATTGGGAACATCCATTTTTGCAAGGCACTATGTGACTTGGGTTCTAGCATTAACCTCATGCCATTATTAGTCTTTAAAAGATTGGGGATTGGTAAAGCCAAACCCATTTTGGTAACATTACAAATGGTAGATAGATCAATTAAAAGACCTCAAGGTGTGGTAGAAGATTTGCTAGTAAAAGTATACAAATTCATCTTTTCGGTGGACTTCATTGTGCTAGATATGGAAGAGGATTGTGACATTCCTATCATACTTGGTCATCTATTCTTAGCAACCGAAGAGCACTCATTGATGTACAAAAAGGTGAACTTACAATAAGAGTGCAAGATGAACAAGTAATGTTTAAAGTTTTAAAAGCATTTGAACCCCCTAATATTGATAGTGCGAATGAATTCTTAAGGATAAATGTTACCGAATGTGGGGACAACTTAAAAGAATATGTTGAGTCATCCATACTTAAGACTATTACACGTGATGCTATGAACAAGAACATAGACTCACTAGAAAATAACTCAACCTATTTTAACTTTGAAAGTATGGCATCGAAGGTTGACATTATAGACTGTGTGAACCTTTTGGAGGATGCGCCAGGCCACGTGATAGCTCTACCAATTATGGAAAATTTTGAGATAGGATCAAAGGTCAAAACATCTATTGAAGAGCCACCAAGTTTGGATCCCACACTTTCACCCTCCTATCCCTAGTCTAGTATGAAAGTGAAAGAGTACAATGGATAGGTGAAAAAGCTATTAGAAATACATAAATTGGATGAGGTACGATGGAGTGATTAGAAGAATGCCAAAAAGTTCAAAAGGAAAACAAAAATATGGCATGAGAAGAGAATTGAGCACTATATTTGTGAACTAGAACATAAAATATTATTGAACAAATCAAGACTCAAACTACTTCTAGGAAAACTCAAAATAAATGGAAACAAAGGGATATGCCTTAAGACTTGATATGACCGTCTAGTCTAGGATGTTAAATATGATGCTGATTAGGAGGCAACCCAACTTTATTTTACTTATATTTTCATTGCTTTTGTTTTATAAGTGAATAAATGTGGAGAGTAGTGGTGCAACAAGAATAAGCATTTCAGCGATAGATGTGGTATGCCATGATTAAGGGAGTTTTCTTTTCTTTTACCTTTTCATATTTATATGTGCACATTATGGACAATGTGTAATTTAATTTTAGGGAAGGGAACTTCAATCTCTACTTTAGTATTTACTATGCACTTTAAATATTTTTTAGGGAATTGTTTTTAATTTTTAAGATATTTTTAATCATAATTTGGGTAAAAATTAATATATATATATATATATGGAAAGTAAATGCATGCATGCTTGATATGAAACATATGAATTCAATGATAAAAATTGGTTGTCATAACTAAGATAAGGAATGTAACATATTTATTAAGATATTTACGTTAATCATGTGATATGCTTGCTAGTTTTGATTGGATTGATTTAAATTTTTATGCACATATTCATGATTTATTTTGGTGTTCTTATTGAAAGAAAATTTGTAGTGATTTGGGCAAGTCGATGAGATCTACCAAGTTTTAGAATCTATTTGATCATCCCTTCAGGCAAAATCCTAAATAGTATTTAGCAAGAGAAATGATTTAGGCCTTATTTGGATCAATTGAGCCTTTCAAGCTAACAAAAATAGGCATTAAAGTCGGTTCAGCGAACCGACTTTAAATTGAGCGACTTAAAAATGTAAAGTCGGTTCACCGCATGAACCGACTTTACTTGTACATTTTATGATTTTATTTTTATTTTTATTCTCATTTTTCGTATTATATTCAATATATATATAGCATAAAAAAATTAAAATATAAATAATAATACAAATAATTAAAAATTTAAATATATTTAATTAATTGATAATTAAATTTATTACAAAAACAAATAATGTATATACAATACATATAGTTAACTTAAATTACAAATAAAATAATGTCGTCAAAGTGTAATTTGATGCGAGTAAGGTTGGTTGGCTTAGAATCTTGATTGGCCTTCACAAGCATTATGACAAGAAAACTAGACAAAAAACAGTTGATCCATATAACAATTCATATTCCCCTACATACATGAGCACATAAACATCCATCAAATAAGCAATCTAAACTTCAGAGACATACGAATGAATAAATTAAATCATTATAAATATTACCATCAAAAAGAGATTACCACGTACAGCGACATCTGAGTGATATAACCCTTCGACGAACTCATAATCATTTATCTATAAATATGAAGTTATTTGGAATCTTTGCTAGTATTTTTTAATGCTATAATGAACTCTAAATATGAAATCAAGTGTAACTCCAATTTCTTACTTGGCTTGTGTGAGTTTTGGTGCACTTAAACATATGGAACATGTTTATGGGCACCAAAACTCATACAAACCAATAAAAAAATCAGAGTTACGTACACTTGATTTCATATGTAGAGCCCATTATAGCATTAAAAATATTGGCAGAGATTCCAGATAACTTCATATTTATAAAAAATGATTAATAAAGTGCTAATATGAGTTCGTAAGGAAAGTCGGAAAGAGAGATGAGATGTAGTTTGGGCCAAAAATAGGTCCATAAAACAATGCATTCTCCTAAATACATGAGCATATAATCATCCATCAAACAAGTGACTTCAAACACATGAATAGATAGAGAAATTAAATCATTAAAAAATTTATTGTTATGTTGTCATATGCTATTCAATATCATCAAAATCTTCTCCTGATTCTTCTTGTGATGATATAATTTGAACCATGTGTTCTGCCCATTCCTCTCATAAATCATCAAAAATTAGCTGGTTGTAACCCGTCTTGTTCCAACCAAAGAACTACATGTATTTAAAATCAAAATAAGAATTTAATTTCATTTATTTACAATCACAAACTCAAATATGTTAAATTTTATTAAGTATATGGGTAAAAGATATTACCACATCATCTATTGGAATTTTGATATTTGTGATGATTTCACTCATAAACTTCATGACATAATAACCACACATGACTCCATTATTTTTTTGTGGAACCTACAAAAAACAAGTGTACATGAATTTTCATATTCGAACATCTTTATAATTGAATTGTAAAATTAATAAAATTATTAATATTGGCTTGTACATACCATAACTTTTGTCCTTATAAGCTTATGAGATTTTTTAAGGGTAATGCCCTTAAACTTGTTCCACAACTTCCATGCCCTATAAAGGTTTAAAATGATTAGTTTTTATTAAATATTACAAAAAATAATAGAAGAAACTAATATGTAGCTATAACTATTACAAATTCTTCATACGTAATGTATGGCACAGGTCCAAGCATGATTATTGAACAGATCAATGATTACCAACATCTAATGATCTTGGCCTTGTTCAAACCTTAATGGCCAAGGGATTATCAACTTTTAATTTCTGTTAATCGTTAATGCCCTTTCACATAATTGTTTAGCTCTGATGCTAACATCCTTCTCTTGATATTGATTAACATATGAAGAATCATAGAACATTGCTAAATGTGATGAGTGATTATGTTGAAGTCATTAATAGCACGACCTATATAAAAGATATATATATATATAATTATATATGTTCTACATAAATAAAAGAAAAATAAATAGATTAAGGACTCACCTTGTCCACACTTGAATTATACTTAAATAGATCATTTGATATTCAAATAGTTGCAATAATTACTCGATCGATATATAAGTTTGGATGAGGTCTTCACTAGAAATTTCTATAGGAAGTGGCACAGTCCATCCATCATTTATGCTAGATGCCCTCCCAATAATAGTCATCAAAGTGCCAAGATTTCTGCTAAAATTTAATGCATAATTATTACTATACTTTTTCCAAGGCTTCTTCTTGAATGACTTGGTGCGCGATGATTGGCCACTAAACATAGATTTAGCACGAGATACTTGCTTCGTATCTCTTAAATGTGCTGGATTTAAGAGTTCTGGTATAATAACCTAAAAAGTATTATATATGTATTTTTTAGTAACAATATAAGATATAATAAAATAATAGTAGTAAACAAGTGTTATCTTTTAAGTTAAAAAATAGTACCACGTCAAAATTTAGAACAACTTGAATCGACGGCCAAGCCACATACTATCCAACCACCTCTTGGATTGTGGTAGCATCAGAAGGCACAGGTAGTGGAAAATCATGAAACAATGATTGATCAATTACTATTCGCCAATGATTAGGAAAATATTGATTATGAATCATCCGATCATCGCTCAATTTTTATATCATTCCAATAGCAACAAAATCCGTTGACAAAGGATGTTTCAAAAAACATTTCATATTCTATAAAAATTTTAAGTGTTATATATAAAAAATAAACCATATAATAAGAATTTAAAAATAATATACACCAGAAATTAAAATCTTACCACATATGATTCATCAAATAGAAGAGGACTCCCATGTGGGGTAGCTATTGGATGTATATTCTCACCAAAACGTTCATCGTGGTTTGATTGATGGTAAGAATGTGCAGATTGCATTGGAGAAAATGAACCACTGCTTGATTGCATATGCATTCCTGGCATATAGTGAGGACCAATAGGATGGCTATATCCCATACTAGATATAGTTTAAGCGCAATGAGATTACGTGGGTGGCATGCCTAGCATGGATGGTGGCCAGCCTGTCATGTATGGTGGCATGCCTGGCATGGATTGTGGCATGCCTGACATGGATGGTGGTATGCCTGGCATGGATGGTTGCATGCTTGGCCAATATGGCATGCCCTGATGTAGCATGATGCCATGGTAGACATTTGTTGTGATTGATGTTCCTTTAGAGTGGCAATCTCACTTATCACTGAGGCCTTAAAGGAGTTGAATTCTTCTTCAATTTTAGTGTACTTCTCCTTACTTACCATCTGAGGCTTTTGTTTTGGAATGTTAAAATACTCCAGAGAACCATCATATAAGCTACCTCCCCTAACACGACCAGGATGCTCGGGTCCGAATGCATGATATAAAGCATCTCTCCCAGGCTCTTCGATTATTTCACCCCTGGATATGTTTTCTTGAACAACTCTCTACAAATAATATAGCACACAAACATATCATTCATTATTACATCAATTATTAAATATCATTAAGAATTTTTATCAACCGAAATTACTAACCAACTTATTTAATTGTTCTTCTCCTCGCTTAGTCATCGGTCTTGAATTCTTCCTTTTGGGAGTCTTTGTTTCTATGTACAATTTAGTTCGAGTAACAAGTCTACCCAATTTAGCTTCACATGAAATTAAATTGAGGAAAATAAATATAAAAATATTTATAAATTAAGACAAATTAATAATACCATTCTATATCTAACTTCAGGATTTGAAGACCTCCCAGTACGGTTAGGAAGAATGTTATGCATTTGTACATTCTGATGATCTTCCCTAATAATTTGAAATTCATCTGAACGTCTATAATCCACAAAGTATTTCCAAACTTGAGGTATAATCCAGGGGTGTCCTTCAGGGATTTTGTAGAGCTCTACCTCATCAAGTGGTTCCAAATATGGAAACACATATTTTCTTGCCAATCTAGAAGTCTTGTATTCCTTCCATGCCTTATTTGCAATCTTATAACACTTGCTCTTCCAACTTTCATAAAATTTGTAACCATAATTACTGGCTAACAACTATATCTACTATTGAGGGAACTATATGGATTAATTCTATCAGTAGCAATGGCAAGACAAAGATTGCGCCGATTAGATGAAAATTGAGGAGATAAATTATCTACTACTTTCCAATTTGGAGAATCATAAGGATGACATAGCACTCCATCATCAGATCGATTATTTGAATGCCAAGTCAACATCTTTGATGTATCTTTACTATTGAACAACCTTTGAAAGCGAGGAATCGGAGGAAAGTACCAAAGAACCTTTGCAGGCACACCTTTCTTATGTTCTATACTCTCATTTGTACCATGCTTCCATCTCGATTCTTTACAAATAGGACAATCATGTAATGTCTCATATTCTTTTCTATAAAGAATGCAATCATTTGGACAAGCGTGAATCTTATGATATTCCATACCAAATCGACTAAGAGATTTCTTCACTTTATACATTGAAGCCAATTCAATACCCTCAGGAAACATATCGACTAGTAGATTTATTAATTCTGTGAATCCCTTGTTAGAAAAACCATGTTTTGCCTTCACATTGTACAAATGAATCAATCCTGACATTTTAGTGTATTTTTTGCATTTTGGATACAACTGTTTTTCAGCATCTTCTATAAGTTTATTAAAGGTTTCATGATCATCATCGCATAATTCATTTTCAACACCATGAAACATATTTTCTGTCTGTACATTATGATAAGATATATGTAATCCACTCACATTCTTATTTATCTTTTCCCTATGAGTATTATCAATATTTTCTCCATGACAAAACCAACATTTATAGCTCAAAAGAATACCATTACGGATAAAGTGATACTTAACCTCATCAAATTCATGAAATCGCTCATTTTTACATTTAACACATGGGCATCGAATCATACTAGTTTCAGTATTACTATTTCTACAAGAAAATTCTATGAAACTTTCAACTCCAAAAATATAGTCTTGCTCAATTCTACATGTTGACATCCAAGATTTGTCCATTTTCTATTAATGACATTAATTAAACATATTACTTAATTATGTATACAATGAATATATTTCAAGTATTATTATATATAAATTTCCTAATTATTAGAATATATATCAAAACATACATAATACAAAACAATTATCATTTTAATCATTTTACAAAACCATTTCTATACAAATTAAAAAATAAGCAACATGCCATCATGAATATATAAAAACCAATCACTTTGGTTGATTCTAATTTCTAAGCACGTATAACTCTTATACCAATATAATTTCTTACAAATTAAAAAAACATTATTTTTCATCTATTCACTACTTAATTAATAAAATATAATTATTTATATATATATATAAATTTATCCACGCACAGTAAACCCACAACATTCCAGATATTATTTCCACGTAAAATAAGTCAAACATAATAACAAGCAAAATAAAAAACATACTTAAATCAAAAATTTATATAAAAAATAAAACAAACTAAATAATAAGCTACCAAATTTTACTTAATAAAATATAAATATTTATAATATATAAATAAATTTATCCATGCGTAGTAAATAAATATAATTCATCAAACACACAACATTTCAGATATTATTTCCACATAAAATAAGTCAAACATAATAACAATCAAAATAAAAAACATACCTAAATAAAAAATTTATTCAAAAAATGGGTATACAATTTTATTATTATTTCGCTCAAAAAAATAATAGATCTGAAATATAATGAGAAGAGGAATATAACTCACAAAACCACATTGCAAATGGTGGTCAGACGTGGCCGGAAATTTAGAATGAAGGTAGCGGTGTAGCTCAGGTTGGGAGAAAATGGAGGAGAGAAATGAAGAAATTGGGGTTCTGTGTGAGCTGAATTTGGATATATTAGGTGGATAGTGTCGGTTGACGTGGAGAACCGATGTTATGTGTGTGTATAGCGTCGATTGATGGGGAAAACCGACGCTACACACGCGGATAGCGTCGGTTCTCCACGTGAACCGACGCTATCCACACAATTTAAGTTTTTGTTTTGGTCAATTATTATTTTATTTAGACTATGCTTATGAAATAGAAAAAATAATTACTTTAGAATAATATTTAATTAAAACATTTACATAAAATTAAATATAGATATATTGTATGTACATATATAAATTTAAATATCCAAAAAATTAACAAAATTATATAATTTTTAAAACTAATTGTCTAAAAAAATGAAAAATTATACTATTTTTATCCAACTTAAATTCTAAAGAGTCAAATCAAATAATAATTAATTTTAATTGTATTTACTTCATCTAAAAAATAGGACGTAGCGTCGGTTGACGTGGAGAACCGACGCTACCCACGTGGCTTGCGTCAGTTCACCACATCGGTTCTACACTTTAAATTCTTTATAAGTCGGTTTTTGGAAATAAGTTTGGGGGTGTTGTGAAGTTACAAAGAAAGAAAAAGAGAGAAAAGAGAGGTGGAATAAAATAATATCAAAAGAAAGTGCACTAAAATATCAAGTAAAAGCTCAATTGTAGTTAAAAAGTGCATGATGAAAAAAAAGCTAAGGTGTGGAAAAAACCTAAAATGTCTTCATTTATCGACCCCCTCCTAAGCCTTACATTACAACCATGTAAAGTCATTATTGATCTTGAGCTAAATGCATATTTAATTTAGTGGAGAGGGATGTGAAAAATAGACTTATGATACTTATTCTAAGTTTGAATTGATTAGCATGCTCATATAGGTTGATTTCATGAGTGCAGTGGATTATATCATGTGTAGCACATACAGACTAATCAATTTTTCAAAAACCTTGCATATCCTTGTATTGATGGAACGTTGATTGATGAATATGTGAACCTCTTTATCATAGAATCCTACAAATTTTGTGAGGGATAGTTTTCGTAAAATATGCATGTACTAATAGAAGTATACTTATGAGTTTACTACCTAAGTTATTTTATTTAGTTATACTTGGCTTTACTTGAGAACAAATAAAGAGTTAAATTTGGGGGTGTGATGACTCTATGAAAATAGAGTCATTAGTGCAGTTTTTTACTTAATATTTACTTGTTTTATTCAATAAATAGTATTATTTGGGTCAAAAATATTAAAATGTAAACTTTTTAGTGAAAAGGGGTAAAACTATAATTTTTGGAATTTTATGGATTTTTAACACAGTACTAATCAGGAGCTACCAAGTGGTCTGCCATGCAAGCAGATGAGCTGACTGGGTAAGCTACGCAGACACCACACAAGCATAGAGGGAGAATCATGTTATGCCACATGTGAGGAGGAAGAAACGCACATCATGTGTGAGGAGGAGGAAATGCATGCCACGTGTTAGCATGCCATTGCTTCGCACATTCCACCCATGCACCATGCCATCTATTTCTGTGATTCACATCACACTGCGTGTCGCTGACTTAACAAGCATTGACTCTAATCGGTCTCCCCTACCACACGTCGCTCCCTTATACACCCAATAAATTTTTAATGCAACATGTCGTGCTGTTATTGGCTGAAGTTGTCAATTTTGCTTGTTTTGATCGTAGCCCTTGATCTGAAGCTGATCTAATGGTCCATATGGAACCTAAGCAATATTTAAGCCTCTAATCACTCCATAAACCCGAGGTGGCCTCCATTAGCATAATTTTGGTCAATATTTTGAGCTAAAAAGAGTGAAAAACATAAAAAAATTCAAGAGAATACACAATTTTGGTGGAGATTTAAGAGGAGATTAATTCTAAAATTCAAGCGATTGATTGTACACTACTGCAATATATGCATATAGTCTCAGAAATTTAGCCTCGATTTAATTAAAATTGAGGCCATAAGGTTTTGGCCTCAGTTATTTAAAAACCGAGGCCATAGACATACCATATGACCTCAGTTATTTAAAAACCTCGGATATAGACATATCCTATGACCTCAGTTATTTAAAAACCTTGATTATAGACATATCCTATGACCTTGGTTATTTAAATACCGAGGTCATAGACATACCCTATTAATTTTCTCTCTTTTATACATAACATTAAATTTTTCTATTAATTTTTTCCTTTTTCTCTTTTATTTTTTTCCATTTTCCCTCTCTCTTTTAATTTTTTTATTTTTCCTATGCCAGTTGATCGATTCCATATACATGCTTTATTTCTTTTTTACTTTGGCCAGAAAGAAAGCTCTAGAAACATTTCTTTGTTTTTGGCGTCTCTAGCTGTGATGTCAGAGTTAGGAGTTCAACTCGAATGGGATGAATGACTTTGCGCATGTTAGTGGACTTTTCTAGTATTGGTTACACGCTGGTGGACTTGGATGCCTGACATTTATGATGGCTAGCATCACTGGTATATATGATCTGCATCTTCTTCCTCTTCCCCTGCCCTATTTCTCACCTCCCCTCGTCGACCACTCACTCGGGTAGTTGGTTTCTCAGCTCAGACTATATTCACATTTGGGTTTGTCACTCTTCTCAATTTTCAATTTAGGGTTTGTCACTTTTCCCCTCTCTTTCTTCCAAATACCCACTAAGTGAAGGTTTTTTATTTTATTTGTAGATGCTTCTCGTCTCGATCTGTATCATTTGAGGAAATGATGCTTTTGTTGAAAAAAATATAGAAATGTGCCGATGAAGTTGGATGATGCGTAATTTCGCGAGTGTACGAATCATTCAAGTAATAAAGTGTACAAAAGTACGGATATCGAACCCACAAGGAATGGCGTTACTAAGTACCGAAATTGACTAATCCTAATTTTATTTGAAAACCAAATTTTTGAATTTGTTTAAGAAGTAAATTAACTTAAAACTAATGCAAATAACAAAATTTAATGTTGTTCACAAATGATTAAAAATTCTAAGGCATTTGATTTCGCTAAATCAATTCAATCCGATTTCAAGTCATGTTATATGAGAATCAAAGTTAAAAGTGATGGTTGAAAAACCCAAACTTATCTAATACTCTCTCTCGAGTTATATTAGAATTACTTATCTATGAAAACCGACTATATTTCTATGAAGATTTAATCACAAACAAGCACATTACGGTTTATGGAATTTCTAGAATAACCACATACATCATGCATTAGTTCTCACACTCGCATTCAACATATGGTATTTATCACAAGAAGCGTTCATTACACATCTCCTGTCGGTCTCAATATAATGCAACAAATCATTTAAATCTTGATCAGAAATTTAAAAGAATTAAGCATGGAAATAAATACTCAACTTGAAAACAATGAATTCATATAACAATAACACAAGAAATCAGATTTTCTTGATTCAACTACATCATAGCCTTAGCAAAAACGAATTAGTTCATAACGAAAATAAGAACAAACATATTCTCAATTGAATCCATGAACAAACAATCTGAATAAAATGCAAAAAATAAAAGCTAAGGAGAAGAGATGAAAAACTCTTGAAGATGAAGACTTGGTAGCAACAATAGTGATGATCCTTCAAGCTTCTCCAACCTTTCTCTCCAAAATTTCCTTTTCTCCTCCAAAAATAACTCAATTATGCTCTCTCTTCCGTCCCCCTCTTTCTCCATCATAATTTATATATAGATCTAGGGTTTGGGGGGCAATTTTGGAACAAAACAAAAAAAATAAATGTGTTTTCAGACGAAACTCGCCATCGGCGACATTATTCTCACCGCGGCGAGATTTCTGAAAATTTAAATTTTGTTTTTTCTGATTTTGGCCGGCGGCCAAATTAATGTGGCCGGCGGTGAGATGATTTGGCCGGCAGCTAACTCAATATGGCCGGCGGCGAGATTCTTTGGCTAGTGGCGAGAATTATTTGGCCGGTGGCGAGATGAGTTTACCAAAATTTGTGCTCTCGGGAAGATTTTCGTCAGTTGCGAGATGAATATGACCAGCGGCGAGACACTTTGGCCGGCGGCGAGAGTACTTTGGCCAGCGGTGAGATTCACTTGGCCAAAATCCGTGCTCCCTGCATGATTTTCAACATTTTCTCCGTAAGGTTTTCACCGGCGGCGAGAATACTCTCGTCGGCGGCGAAATTTCAAATTTTGAAATTTTGTTTTCTTTTTATTTTCATTCAATCCCGATCATTGTACTTTGTCCCTAACTTCTCGAAAATCATGATTTTACCTTAAATTGCACTTTAAACACGAAATACCCGTGAAATGACATTTGTGGATTAAATAATCAAATAAACACAATTTTCACACAAATATCAACATATAAATCATAAGAAAAATGCAATAATTTAGCTCTTATCATTGGAGTAAGGGTTTGAAAGAAAGAATACTTTCATTTTTGAATTTATTGATGCTGATGATGGTTATTCTGTTCCAATCGAAGTCCTTGTATCTTTGATGGAGCTTTGGTGGTGTTAAAGAAATTTTTGGCTGGAATGGTGGCTAGGTAGGTTGATTTTAGATTTTATCCATTTTGGATTCATGTGATTGACTTGTCCCATGCAAAAAATAGTTCTAGTAGAAAAATGTGTAGCCATGTCCCAAGTGAAGACAATTTGCTTTTGGGGTTCTATTTTGAGGACAACCATATCCTCCTGGTTTATGAATTTCTACCAAGGGAAGCCTTGAATAGAATCTTCATGGTATGTAGCTTAATGTATATGTGCTTTAATGGTATAAGCCTTCAACTAAGGAGAGGGAAAATAAAAATTAATAACAAAGAGTAATACTAGTGCAGTTGAATAAATGGTTAAGCTTTGCCTTTGTAGTTGTGTGGCTTTTCACAATTTTCCTATACTTTCTTAACCATTTATGGATTGCCTGGTTGTGGTTGTATAATTTTGTTTCATAAATTAGATTCCCAGTTATGTTATATGGTTCAATTTTGCTTCTATAATACACTGGTCTTTCTCTTATTTTTTTTCTTGGCATAAATGCAGATCCATTTATGGGATTTTAGATAGAGTTACACTTCAAAAGAAAATGTAAAGACGGTCTAAGCCCAAATACTATCCTATGGCATCATATTATTGTGTAGTATTGTTACTATCGGTTAAGGAAATGGTGAGCAAATATAATTGTCATTTGCTACTTTGCTTTATGAAATTGTTTTTAACATCCTCAGGTTTCAGAAATCCCAATACCATCACCAGCGTATAAATTTTCAGTCTCATCTATTTTTCTGTCTGACTTTTGGGTTAGAAAATTAAATTTTTATCAATATTTATGGAATTCATTGTCAACTATTGATTGAAGTCCCTTTTTAAATGAAATTTAGACTTGAAGACACCAATGGGAAAGAAACAAAAAGATGACTATAAGGTAGTTTATTCTCTCTTTTTCTTTTCCAATCAATAGATTTCTTCCTTCCTTGCTCACAAGCTCTTTTACATGCAATGCATGTCTATGGATGAAAAACTAAATGCAATGCAACATTCAGTAACTAGCATGTACCTTTATATTTTAGTATCCACTGATGCAGGTGCACAGTGCCTTATGCTTAATCTTGGTCTTTGGTGTTGATGGTGGTCTTTGGTGCACGATACAGGTGCTTGATCTTGGTCTTTAGTCTTTGGTCTTGGTATTGGTGCTTATGCCTGGTGTTGGTACTGGTGCGGGTGCGAGTGCGGGTGCCAAGTATGGGTACTAGTGTTGAGGCAAGATTACATTTACCTTTTCTTTTTCTTGTAATTTCTCTTTGAACATACATATTTTGTAGATTTTAGAGATGCTTATTATGTCAATTTAGTAGTGGGAATAATACTTTTAGAAATATAGGCAATGTGTTATGGTATTCCATAATTTTCACTTTGGTTTTAGAAAGAGAAGCAAATTTGAGAATAAACTTCATGTTTAATTTATGGATTGCAGATTGGTAACATTTAAATGCAAAATGTGGAAAAATAAATTACAATTTGGTTTACATGAATTTTGAATAGATATTTTATATTTGTATGAGTTAGTCTAACATATTCTGCAATTATTTTGGTGCAAGATTCACATGTATGATTGGCAAAGTGTCTTCCCCATTTCTTTATTCTTTCTTGATTCTATGGCTTCTTGTTTCTTGATTGCTTTTAACATGTTGTCTTGTTTATAGGTTGAGAATGGTCAAATATCTCTACAACAACATTCATGTATCCTTCTATTTTATTAACTTTAGTAGCATAGCTTGCTTGCTATGCTATGCTAGACTGTGTTTTGAGTCTATTGCAAACAGTTTTTATGGTTCATTCTTATTTTATCTGCTATTATTTCTTTTATACATTGTGTTTATCATTCATTCTTATTTTATATGCTGTTATTTCTTTTTCATGGTAAGAACTAGGCATACCAACACACCAGGCTCACCAGCACACCAGACGTACCAACGCAGTAGATGCACCAGCGCACCAGTGCACTAGGCGCACCAGCCCACCAGCCCACAAGCATAACAGGCGCACCAACGCAGAAGACACACCAGAATAGCAGATGCACCAATGCAGAAGGCGCACAAGCGTAGCAGGCACACCAGCACAACAGGCGCACTAGCACCCTAATGCACTTGGCGCACTATGGTTTGAGTGTCAAAATAGATAAAAATAAATACTATGCTCAAGTTATTTCTATTGTACACTGTGTTTATTAATTTTTAGTGTATAATAAACTCTCGAATGTAATTATACTTTTAATTTTAATACAATATGATTTTAATATTTTAATTAATAAATTTATGGTAATTTATAGTGATTTTTAATATTACAATTAATAATTTTATTTTTTAAAATTTATGCATACCATATGGCAACAATTATTAGAAAATCGAGGCCATAGGTAACAACCTATGGTCTCTCTCACTTAGGCCTCGGTTCTTATAACCGTGGCCATAGACCTATAGTCACGGTTAAAAACCGAGGCCATAAGTATAGATTGTAGTAGTGGTATTTCTTCTTCTAATATTTTTTTATCAATTTTTATGTCTTTCTTTATGAAAAATATAAGCTTTATGAAAAATATAAGCTTTATGAACACAATTATGTGTAATTAATTTATTAATCTTGCGATCTTACGAACCTAATTTTCACCATGTGATGATTTAATATTTTACCCCAATTATAATTATAATTTAATTATATTATTTAATCTGATTTGTATGCTATTATTTGTTTAACCAACAATTTATCTATAGAGACAATTAAATAGATTTGAGAGAATTATTTAATATAATTAAATTATAAATTTAATTAAATTATATTATTTAATATGATTTTTATGCTATTAATTTTTTGGCCAACAATTTATCTATAGAGGTAATTAAATAGATTTGAGAGAATTATTTAATTGTTTGTCTTGATTAAATAACATGCATAGTTCTAGGCAGAGATGTATGATTCTTATGTATGTGATCCATAATTGATGAACTTCATGAGTGGTATGCAATTTAATTCGCATGAGAGTGTGATTAAATTAATTACTATATGATGTGTAGTTTACTTAAGAGAGGAATACATGCTAGATTAGATTCAATTGATCATTTAATTAATTGATAATTATATTGGGTGGATTTTAGCGATTCACATGTTTAGAAAGTTGGGGTATTAAGTATTCCTAGATATTTTCTCATATATCTTTTTAGTCACAAAATCTTATTTAATTAATTATTGCTATTTACTTTTAGTTTTTTTTAATTTTTCTTCCTTAAAATATAAAAACACCAAAAAAAAAATTGATTTTTATTATTTTTGGTTTTAAAAAATAGTTTATAATAAAATGATCTCCATGGGAACGATCTTTTTTTATCATTATATTACTTGTTGCAATACATATTCTTGTGTATTCGTTGCACACACTTAGTGTGTGGCGATCACCTAGATATTTTCTTATATATATTTTTAGTTTCCAAATTTGATATAATTAATTATTACTGTTTATTTTTAGTTATTTTAATTTTACTTCTTTAAAATATAAAAACAAAACAAAATTGATTTTTATTATTTTTTTAGTTTAAAATATTAGTTTCTAATAAAACAATCTCCATGGGAACGATATTTTCTTATCATTAAATTACTTGTTGCGATATGTATACTTGTGTATTTATTGCATACACTTCATGTGTGGCAATTAGTACACTTTACTCATCTATGTTTACTAATCATACCACATTGAGTGGTTTTGGCTATAGAGGAATGGCTAGTTTGTGTATCAGACCAAGTCGTTGTAGAAACAGCATACCAAGCTAGCAATAGGAAATTTTGATAGAGGTTCCGAATGATAGAGGTATTAATGGTTTTATTTTTATTAGGGTTATAATTGCTTTATTATTTAGTGGATTTGTTTACTACCGAGTCATTGCAATAAGCAACCTAAGCACTCTACCTGTTCCTTATTGAGGAGATCAACCTAATTAACTTATGTTAGATTCCAACTTTCCAATGCTTTCAAGGATTGGCCCTAGCACTATGCTTAGTTTTGTTTTGAGGTGATCACCCTTTTTAATTTATGTTTGGCTCCTTATTGGCTAAAAGCTGGATGATGCCAACTTCCTAAGGCTCTCAAGGTTTAACTTGAGTGATCTGCTTAGTTCCTTACCAAGGCAATTGATAACTGTATTTTATATAGTTATTTTCACCTATTTTATTAATTATAATTGCTATGTTCTTGATATTTATGGTTAATTTTAGGTAAATAAATTAATATTTTTCGTTTATTTTTTAAGGAATATATTTTTTAAGAAAATTAAATATTTTGAATCGAAACGTACTTAATTGCAAATTTATGTATAAAAATATAATTCAAATAAAAGAGTACTTAATCGCAATTTAAAAAAAGTTTAAAAATATAATTTAAATTAAAGTTGGGATTAATTTTAATTATTAAAAGTTTAAAATTTAATTTAAATTAGAAAAAGGCTTTATTGTAATTAAACAAAGTTTAAAAGGTAATTTGAAATATATTTGTGGGTTAAAATGCAATGAAGAAAAGTTATTTTTCTGCGTAAGAGAGAAGAATCCACACGTCATCATCCACGCGTACAACATTGACCGTCAGATCAAAGCATAAACGATTAGGATGCGCGCGTGTCCTTCAAACCCGACCAAAGAGAGTGGGTGTAGGGTTTCCTCTATCACGCGGTTCGGTGCCCAAGTGGGGCCCACCTACCGCGTAGGCCGGCGTGCAGGGTGGGACCCACATGTCTGACGAGTTTTCAAGGCATGATCTAGTGCTGCCGTTTTCACATGCGCCCGGTTATACAGGAATAGAAAACTGCCACGTGTCCCACTTTATATTTTATCCAATAAGATTCTAACACGTGGCAACGTTTTGGTGAGTGCGAAAACGCAGAATCAAGCACGCGTTCCAGCCGCTGTCCCCCACGTTTGCGCGCCTCTACTTCTGTGCGTTGATCTCTGCGTGCAACCGGATCTTCACCGAATGAAATGCTGCCATGTGTTCGCATTAATCCTTGCAGCGAATGAGCCACTGACACGTGGTAGCGTGAAATAAAAAAAACAGAACCGCGCACCGTCTCCAGTTTTGTGTTTTCGATACATATTTGTCCCCCACGCGTTTTGTTAAATTAATTTCCCCATCCTTAGTTGTCCTCGGCGTGTATTAAAAAATATCGTTTTAAATGTATTTATTTTATAAATTTGATGTTATAAATAGGGGATAGTATAGGAGGTTTGTAGAGTTTAGAATTTGGCTTCTTTTGTGTTTTGCATGTGCCAAATATTTACGATCAGAAACGATTTAATTTTCTTTTGTTCTTCATCTCATTTTCCTTAACTGTTGTAATTTTAATTTTCATTTATGAACTAATTTAATTTTTCTAACAAAAAATAAAAAAAAATTTATTAAGCTTGTAATGTATGGCTTAGGTAAAGGTAGGATAAAGGATAATATTTATTATTGTAAAAATGAAACATACGTAAAAATTCCTCATAGCTTAGACAATATTCAAATTTTTCAAGGAGATATGCATCACTTAAACCGAAGAAATAAAAATAAATCACTATTCATAGCAAAATATCTTAAATCAACCAAAAAATACAAGCAAGAACAACCAGAAAATATTTCTATTAAGTTCATTATCTCTACCACCCCCAAACATAATATACGCATTGTCCTCAATGTGTGAACGTTAAAGAACATATGAGATGGGTTTAAAGAAACTTTTCTGGTTTGGTTTGTATGGTTAAATTCCAAAATTGCTTCATTTCTTCCAATTTGAACCTACGAAAAAAAAGAAATAAAATAACAACAAAACAAAATATAAAAACTAATAGATCCGAAAATAAAAAATAAAACGCATGGGTTAACTCCCAAGAAGTGCTTGATTTATAGTCGTCGGCTTGACTTCTTAATTTGTTTTTCTTTTTTGTTAGCTAAGATTTGTGTGTCAAACAAAATCTCAACTTACGAGAAAATTGAAAAATAAATTAAGCAAGCAACAATAACCATAAAATCTTGTTTTTTGTTTTTGTTTTTTTTTTCTTTTTGTAAGTTAAGATTTGTGTGTCAAACAAAAACTTAACTTACGAGAAATTTGAAAAATAAATTACACGACCAAAAATAAGGATAAATTTTTGTTTTGTTTTGTTTTGTTTTTTTAAATTAAAATAAGATTGATTGGTATTAATATCAACAATGAAAATAGTAAAACAAATCCCCAACAACGGCGCCAAAAACTTGTTGTCTCTTTTAGGTGAGCATAAAACGTGCAAGTATACACGGTCACAAGTAATAAAATTTGATAAGTAAGTTATCGTTCCCATGGAGATTTGTCACTATAGTTTGTTGAGTACTAAAATTATTTCTCTATGATTTTATCCAAAACTATCGTTGATTTGAAAAAGTTAAGAAAAAGGTTTTATAACAAAATAAAAGAAATCTAGGATTGTAGTTTTTCACCAAATTAATCCACTCTAATCATGTTATTTTCTCTTGATTTATATTTTTTTAGTACATTTAATTTGTCAATTGAAAACTTCTAATTTTATCCATACATCTCTTCCGAGCTCTGTAAAGACACACCTCGTTAAATTAATTCACTATATTCCTATGAGAATTAAATTCACCAAGATTCATTACTGATGAGTGCTCAAAAAGCACTAAAATAACCATGATTTTATGCACTTTAATTGATTAAAAATATATATATTTATATGTTTTATCATATATTTATATAAATTTGTCTTTTTCGGAATCACGGGTATTTTTATTGTTTTTCAGGTATTTTGGCTTAAAAATGCAACTTAAAGACTCAAAGAGGAATACTGGAAGCAATACATCACAAATATATTAATAAATAAATGCGTAAAGGTCGACAAATATGGAAAAATTGGACAAAATGGGTCAAAAAGGTCAAAAATGTCAAAAAGGAGAAAAACGCGCCGCCGCGGCCAGACGCCGCGGCGGCCTTGACGCCCCTAACTCCGCTGCGCGCAACCCTGCTCATCCGCGGGGGTCCTGTTCATCCGGGGGTACTGTTCATCCGCGGCACTGTTCATCCGCACGTACTGTTCATCCGCGACACTGTTCATCCGCGGTACTGTTCATCCGCTGGTCTTGTTCATCCGCGGCCTTGTTCATCCGCGCGTCTTGTTCATCCGCGACCTTTGTTCATCAGCGTTCTTGTTCATCCGCGGTCTTGTGCAGCCGCGGTCTTGTTTATCCGTGATCTTGTCTGGCCGTCCACTGTCATCGCGGCGTCATTGATGGCGTCGGCAATCACTAATCCAGCGTTTTTACATTTTTTAACATTTTTTTCTCTATTTTTTCTCTCCATCCTCACCTATAAATACCCCCCTTCCCTTCACTTCAAAACACACCTTCAAAACACCTCAAAACCTCTCTTCTCTCTTCTTTCTTTCTCTCATTTCTTAGTTTTTGAGTTTTCTTTAGTTTCTTTCTTAGTTTCTAAGCTTTTCTTAGTTTTTCTCTTAGTTTTTAGTTCAATTGTCTTAGGTTTAGAGTTCTTCTCTTTTTGAGAGGAACTTGTAATGTTTTTGTAATAATTTAGATTTTTGATTCAATAAATGGAAGTGCAAATTCCGCTTGGAGGTTTTCTAGCAACGGGAATAGCGTCGAAGTTCTGTAAGGATTTTATTTTCTTTACAGTTATTTTTATGCTTTATTCCTACATGTTATATTTAATTTGTCTGTGAGTAAATTTAAGCTGTGCTACTTGTTTATAATCATGATATAATAATAACGTTGTTATGCTTGCGAAATATTAAATAGGTGAAAATTTCTAAAATGAATTGATTTTATTTTTATTCAAGATTTTATATTAAGGATGTTAGAGAGAAATATATTATTTTTCATTACAAACTTAAATCTGAAGATTAGACTTTAAGGTTTAGTTATCAGGTCTAATTTAGAGTAGTGGTCTTTTATTTGTTGGTACAATCGCAGGTAGTTACAGTGAAGCTGTATTTCAAAAGTTTTTGTAAGAATTATTATGTGGAAATGTGTTGACAACATGGTTTCAGTAGTGGTTTTAAAACTTGAAAGTTAGTACTCGGATAACTAAATTCTTAAGTTTAATTTGGACACCTTGAATAAAGTTTAAAGCTATCTAACCCACCAAAGGTGGCATTTAAATGGTTCATTTTCAATCTCTTAGAAAAAGGAATTAATTTAATTAACCAAATTAGTTATCAACCCCACCCATAGGTGTTAATTGATTTGTTTAGTTAACAAAGAGTATCTAACACACCAAAGGTGGTATTCATACAAAAAAAGAGAATCAATAAAATATCAATTTATATCTTTAATAACCTAGATAATATGAGCAAGACGTAATTAACTTAGTTATTATATCCATAAATACTCCACTAATATAAATGATAAAATTTGCATGAATATTTATTGAATATGTATTTATATTTATTTATTGAATTTGTATCTATGTTTATTCTTTTTAGATTATATTTAATTAATCTGTATATATGTTTATTTTATGTTATTAGATTAGGAACACAAAAACCAAAACTATCGTGACAGGATGTTTAGGATTTAATTTCTTTTAAAAGTTTGAATAATAAATTAAAAACAACATACATTCCTTCCTTAGATCGACCTCGGCAGTTTACTTATCATTTTCTATGAAATGATTCGTGCACTTCTTGAGAGTTTTACAAATATTAAAACCAAAGTATTTGCGAGAATCGGCGATCTTAGGTTTTCGTTCATCAAGTTTTTAGGCGGATTCTTTGAAGGAATAGCGATTTTAATTTATTTATCAAAATTTTAAAAATATTTTTTGTGTTGTAAATAATTGTGATATAAAAAAAAAATAATAATAATAATAATAATAATAAATAAATAAAATAAAATAAAATTTAATCAAATTTCAAAATTTCATAAAAAATAAATAAATAAATAAATAAATAAATAAATAAATAAAAATAATAATAAAATTTTTTTTATTATAGCATAAAAAGTAAATAATTTAGAAATTTGAAATTTGAAGTAAAAAAGTTTTTACCGTTAAAAAAAAAAAAAAAATATTTAAATTTTTTTTTATTTTTAAGTTAATAAGAAATAAGATAGCGTGAATAGTAAAATAAAATTACGGTTCGTAAAAAAAAAAAAAAAAAAAAATTTAAAAAATTTTAAGTTATTAAGAAATAAGATAGTGTGAATAGTAAAATAAAATTACCGTTCGTAAAAAAAAAAAAAAAAAAAAAAAAAAAAAACTAAAAGGCATGAAAAGTAAAAATCTAAGGGAGTTCTGTCTAGGAGACTAGTTCTTTGAAGCCTTTGTGCCACTAGTCTTTCACAGGAGCGTTGTTACGGCTAGGAGAATGGTTTTTAAGGAGCCGTAAGACCACCATTCTTTCACAGGAACACTCTTGGTTAATACTAATTATGTTATTTAATAAAAAATAAAAAAAATAAAAAAAATAAAAATTGTCTAGTGTTTTGTATTAAATGCCATGGAAATTTTCTAATTTCTTTATTTTTGTTGACAGGAGTTTTAAATTTACATTTAAAAATAGTCTATGCGTGGTAGGAGATCCTTAGGAAACCACTAACACCGTATGTAAATAATATTCATAAATTTAAACAAGTGTCAACAACAGCTGGATCCTACCCATCAACACGATTTTGAGCCAAACATAGAACGTCTTAATCCTTTACTAGAACCAAAAGAAATGGAGGAAAACCAACATGTTAGGGAAACCACGATGAAAGAGTTTGCTAGGCAGGTGATTGGCACGGCAAGCTGCCATTATCCGATTGGGAGAAGGCTGCTCGGAATTATGACCTTAAAAATATTCATTTTTCTATGCTTCCTTCCTTACATGGGCTACCTAATGAAGATTCTCTTTCCTTTATGAGAGATTTCTATGCTACGGTCCAAACATTCCCGCCGGTATTCTAAACGAGGATCGACTTAGAATGAGATGTTTTCCGTACACCTTAAAGGATAAGGCTAAAGCTTGGTTGATGTCACTTCCCCCTGGTTCTACGATGACATGGGGTCAAATTTACAATAAATTCATGGGAAAATTCTATTCCCATCAAAAACATCGAGTGAGAGGAAAGATTGCTACTTTCTCTCGGATGGAAGGAGAACCATTCCGTGAAGCTTGGGATAGGTTCAAAATGTTTCTCACTCAATGTCCCCATCATAGCTTTCCCTACGGTTGCAGAACCAATTCTTTTACGATGGACTTACACAACAATGTCGGTTCATTGTCGACAACGCTGCGGGAGGAGCGATAGGAGAAAAGGCGCATCGAAACGTATAATCTCTTTGAGATGTTGGGTGCTAATTCCCAGAGAAAAGCTCCAGAAGTGAGAAAAGGCGGGTGTTCGTGAGATTGACTCCGGTAATGAAGTTCAACAACAACTTGTTCAATGACTAAGCAAGTTGCCACTTCTCCATTACACAAACCAACACAAATAATGAACAATATGGTTTGTACGACAACGTGGGACAAAGATCTTGAAGCCTGTCCATATCAAGGAGATACAACTGGACCTGAGCAGGTTAATGTGTTGGGAGCATATCAACAAAGACCAAGGTTTGATCCCAATTCAAATACCTATAATCCTGGGTGGAGAAGTCATCCAAATTTCTCTTGGAGACAAAATAACCCTCATTTCCCTCAAAGCTCAAACCAGGCAGGCCAGCAATTCCACCCACCTATTCCACGAAGCATTCCAAATAAACCAACCCTGGAGGACAACTTGAATTCTTTTATTCAAGTTTGTAGGGACAATCAATCAAAAACCAATCAACGGTTGGACTCTGTGGAAGCTTCTATCAAAAAGGTGGAAGTTCAAGTTGAACAGTTAGTTGAACATTTGCAGAAAGGCAAAATTGAAACTTAAATGAATTCAATGAAGAGGAGACATTGAGTTTTTCATTACGCAATCTCGAGCAACGTCTTACTAGAAGACGATAAATTTTAGTCCTACATGGGAGGTCACCCATTATTGTATTTTCCTTTGTTTTAGTTTGCGTGTAAAAAAAAAAAAAAAAAAAAAATTCAAATGAAATAAATTTGTTTGCTTCAAAAATTGTGTCCCTTCGTTTAAAAAAAAAAAAAAAAAAAAAAAAATTTAGGTTCCTTGCATTTTTTTTAGAGATATCTACTATTATTTTTAAGAGCAAAATGTTGATTCACAATAGGAGGAGGATCATTTTCAACTACAAATAAACATGGGAGATGCTGAAGATAGGCGGAAAAAGATGAAAGACTATACAATGCCAATCATTGGCAATGTAACTTCCGGCATCCAATTGCAAGAGGCTGCAAGGAATTATGAATTGAAAAAGATTCATTATTCTTTGTTGCCTTCCTTTTACGGTATCCCTAATGAAGATCCTTTGCATTTCATTCGAGAATTCTATGCTATTGTCCAAACCTTTCCACTACATGCAATTAGTGAAGATCAACTTAGGATGAGGTGTTTTCCTTACACTCTCAAAGATAAAGCTTGGTCATGGTTCATTACTCTACGATCGAGGTTCTCTTAAAACTTGGGAGGCGATCTATGAAATTTTTATGGGTAGGTTCTATTCCCATCAAAAGGCTGTTGATCTAAGAACAAAGATAGCAACATTTTCTCAAATGAATGAAGAGCCCTTTCATGAAGCTTGGGAATGATTCAAACTCCTTTTCATTCAATGTCAAAATCATAGCTTTCCACTTCTGACTACAAAACCAATTCTTTTACGATGGATTGACACTACTGAGTCAATACATGGTTGATATCTTCTTTGGAGGTCTTTGTAGGAGAAAAGACAATGAGAGGAAGCCTATAATCTCTATGAGCTATTGGGTTCTAATTCCCAACAAAGAGGTGGTGGAAGGAAAGCAAAGGTCAATGAGGTCGGCTTTGATGATGATATAACCTTGCAAATTGCTGAATTGACTAAACAAGTGAAATTCCTCACGTCTCACCAAATTTCAAGTCAAGAGGTATGTGGAGTGTGTTGTTCAATTGGGCATGGTACTCATAATTATTCAAATACTTGTGATTCTAGTGTCGATGCCATAGAGGAAGTCCAATATTTTCAAAAGTATCATCCAAACACCTATAATCACCCAACCTACAACCACCCTTACCCACCAAGCCAATCTTTTAAACCAACCTTAGAAGATAGCTTGAATGCTTTTATTCAAGTTAGTCGTGACAACCAACTGATGACTAATCAAAGGTTGAACACCATGGAGGCTTCGGTTAAAAGAATTGAATCTAAAGTTGGGCAACTGGCTGAACAAATGCAAAAGAAAGAACCAGGAAAGTTGCCCAGTCAACCAGAACAAGCAAAAGATGTTAGAACCCTTCGAAGTGGTAAGGTAGTCAATACCAGTGTACCTGAAATCTCTAAACTACCTTGTAGTTCATGTAACAAAGAAGGCGACATTCTAATATCGCAAAAAGGAGAAACAAGTGTTAAACTTCACAAGCTTTCTGAAAAACTCATTGGGGGGTCATCTGACACTCCCAAAATTCAAAAGACAACAGAACCACACCAGATGCAAGTACCTTTTCCCCACCGGTTGAAAGAGTCCAAACAAGATAAGCAATTCAATGATCTTTTTAATATGCTCTCTAAAGTAAATATCAATTTACCATTATTAGAAGTGATCATGAATGTGCCCTCATATGCCAAGTTTTTCAAAGAGTTGAACACTAAGAAAAGGAGGTATGAGCTGAATGAGCGAGTAGTAGTGTCGAGAAATTTCTAGCTACTGTACTTGACCTGAAACTACCACTAAGTTGAAAGACCCTGGAAGTTTTATTATAAACATAACTATGGGGGATAGGAAGGTTGCTAAGGCAATGCTTGATTTAGGTGCTAGTATAAATTTGATGCCCTACTACATATTCTCATGACCAATCTAGGGGATTTAAAACCCACAACTATGTCCTATGACTTGCGAGATAGATCTCTTAAATATCGGAGGGAATAGTTGAGGATGTTTTGGTACAGGTAGACAAACTGATAATACTGTTGACTTTGTGGTTCTGGATATGCAAGAAAATCCGGCATTGGACGAGAGAGCATACAATATTGCTTGGTAGACCATTTATGGCAACTACTAAAACTATTATTGATGTCCAAGATGGAAATTTGACAATGACAGTCTTAGGAGAAATGTTCATTTCAAAGTTTTTGATTCTTCACCTTTCCCTTCTATTTACGCCATCGATGAAATATTCGAAGTTGATCCTTTGGATAATCTTATCCAAAACACCTTTTCCAAACCAGAATAGAAGACAAGCTTGAAACTGTTCTTACACTTGAAAAGGTTGAAGAAGATTTAGATGAAGAAATTAAGGGTACCTTGAACAACTAGACAATAATGAAGCGATGACAAAATCTAGTGCACTTTTAAATCTACCCAGTTCTTCATACATTAAAGAGGCCAATCCACACGAACTTGAACTCAAAGACTTACACGAGCACTTAAAATATGTGTTTTTGGGAGAAGGAGAAACATATCCAGTGATAATTTCTTCAACCTTGACCAAACCACAAGAAAAGGAACTCATCAAAGTGCTTAAACAGTTTAAGAAATCTATAGGTTGGAGTATAGGGGATATAAGAGGCATTAGTCCAACAATGTGTATGCACAAGATCAACTTGGAGGAGGGTGGTAAACCTGTACGAGAGGCCCAAAGAAGACTAAACCCAAACATGCAAGAGGTAGTTAAAAAGGAAATCCTTAAATTGTTAGGAGAAGGGATTATCTATCCTATTGCGGATAGTAAGTGGGTTAGTCCGGTGCATGTGGTACCAAAGAAATCTGGGATAACAGTTGTTAAAAATGATAAAAGTGAATTAGTGCCCACTAGAATAATCACTGGATGGAGAATGTGTATAGATTTTAGGAAACTAAATTTATATACGAAAAAGGATCACTTTCCTCTTCCATTCATTGATCAAATGTTGGAAAGATTAGCTGGGCACGAATTTTACTGTTTCTTGGATGAATTTGTCTGGATATTATCAAGTACCCATAGCAGGAAGATCGGGAAAAGACCACATTTACATGTCCTTTTGGGACATTTGCTTTTCATGAGAATGCCATTTGGGTTATGCAAGGCTCCTGCGACTTTCGAGAGATGCATGATATCCATTTTCTCGGACATGGTGGAGAAGTTCATTGAAATTTTCATGGACGATTTCTCTGTCTTTGGGAACTCATTTGATGATTGCTTACATAAATTGACTTTGGTTTTAGAAAGATGCATTGAATGCAATCTAACCCTTAGTTGGGAGAAAAGTCATTTTATGGTTCAACAAGGGATAGTTTTGGGACATATAATTTCAAACAAGGGTATTGAAGTTGATAAGGCAAAAGTTGAATTGATATCCAAACTACCTCCCCCTACATCTGTGAAGGGGATAAGAAGCTTCTTGGGACATGCAGGATTTTATAGACGATTTATTAAAGATTTCTCTAAAATAAGTCGTCCTTTATGTAACTTATTATCCAAAGATGCTGAATTTGACTTCAACAATGACTGCCTTATTTCCTTTAATACCTTGAAAGAGAAAGCGACATCTACCCACTGTTATAATGGCACCAAACCTGGTCTTTACCTTTTGAGATGATGTGTGACGCTGCTGATTATGCAATAGGAGCGGTCCTGGGACAAAGAGTGGATAAGCGTTTACATGTCATCTACTATGCTAGCAAAACACTCAATGATGCCCAAATGAATTACACCACCACTGAAAAGGAATTCTTGGCTATAGTATTCTCTTTAGACAAATTTCGGTCTTATTTAGTAGGATCTAAAGTGATTGTACATTCTGATCATGCTGCTTTAAGATACCTATTAAGTAAACCAAATGCCAAGCCAAGATTAATCAGGTGGGTCTTACTCTTACAAGAATTTGACCTAGAGATCAAGGATAAGAAAGGCAGTGAAAACTTAGTAGCTGACCATTTGTCTAGGTTGATTTCTGACTTCAATTCTCTTAAAGATGAGAGTAATGATGATATAGTTGAAACCTTTCTGATGAGCAGTTATTTTTCATAGGTCAGAACCCGTGGTATCTTGATATTGTAAACTATCTTGCCACTTTGGTGTTTTGCGACCTAACAACTTCATATCGAGACAAGAAAAGGTTTTTAAAACTATTAAGGACTATTTACGGGATGACCCTTATTTATACAAGATTGGTCAAGATCAAGTCATCAGGAGATGTGTACGGAGAAGAAGAACATAAGAGCATTCGACTTTTTGTCATGAACTTCATTGTGGGGTCATTTTGGAGGTGAAAAGACAGCCAGTAAAATATTACGATCTGGATTCTTTTGGCCCACTCTTTTTAAAGATGCTCGTATGTTTTGTGCACAATGTGATAGATGTCAAAGAACAGGAAACATAAGCAAAAGAGATGAAATGCCTTTGACATCTAATTTAGTTGTTGAACTCTTTGATGTATGGGGATTGACTTCGTGGGTCCTTTTCCCCATCTAATGGTTTTCAATACATTTTGGTTGCTGTGGATTATGTGTCCAAGTGGGTAGAAGCTATCCCCACCAAAACCAATGATGCTAATGTTGTTGTGAAATTCTTGAAAGATTTCATATTCAGTAGGTTCGGAACGCCTAGAGCTATAATAAGTGATGGAGGTAGCCATTTTTGTAACAAACTCTTTGATGGAGTACTAAACAAGTACAACATCACACATAAAGTAGCTACTCCATATCATCCTCAAACTTCCGGTTTAGTGGAAGTGAGCAATAGGCAAATTAAGGGGAATCTTTGGAACGCATGGCGTGCGTCCGTCAAGGAAGGATTGGGCATTTAAGCTAAATGATGCCTTATGGGCATACCGCACCGCTTACAAAACACCTATTGGGATGAGCCCTTACCGATTAATCTTTGGGAAATCGTGCCACCTTCCAGTTGAACTTGAACACAAAGCTTATTGGGCAATTAAAGAGTTAAACATGGATTTAGATAAAGCAGGTGAAAAACGATTACTCCAGCTTCATGAGTTGGAAGAAATTAGGAATGAAGCCTATGAGAATGCCAAATTATACAAGGAGCGTACTAAGCGCTATCATGACAAGAGGCTAGTTCCTAAGACTCTTCACCCTGGAATGAAAGTTCTTTTATTTAACTCTCGTTTGAGATTGTTTCCGAGGAAAGTGAGATCAAGATGGGATGGACCATTCAAAATAGTTCAAGTATTTGAACATGGAGTAGTGGAACTATTGGACTCGAAGACACAAAAACGTTCAAAGTCAATGGCCATCGTGTCAAGCCTTATTTAGAAGAACCAAACAACATTCTTTGAAATGGATTGCATTTGGGTGAGTAACCCTTAGCACCAAAAGATTCGTCTTGCTAAGACGTTAAACTAAGCGCTGGATGGGAGGCAACCCATCATTTTAGGTAAAATATAAAAAAATAATTTTTGTTTGTTATTTGTTTTCTTTACTTAATTTTATTGTTTATTTCATTTTAATTGCATGTGAATAATTTTTAAATTGTTAGAACTAAAAATATTTGTTGAGATGTTAGAAGTTTACAGCGATTTGTCTGTATACACTTTAATGATGAATATGATGGATGCACCTGCATGTTCCATTACTACTTGCACATTCTCAGGAAATAGGTAATCTTTCTTCTCTTCTCTCTTTATCTTTAATTTACAGTTGTTACATTGAGGACAATGTAAGTTCTAGGTTGGGGGTGGTGAAAAGTTACCATGCTTAATTAAAAAAAATAAAAAAAAAATATACTTTTTGTGTGTTTGGTTTTATTTCTATTCTGTGTGATTTAGTAATTTTTGGAATATAAAAAAAAATATATAAAAAAAAATATAAAAAAAAAGAGTTTCACAAAAGTTTATCATTTCTTTAAATCAAATTTAAGTAAATAGTTAAGTCTTTTGTACTGTTAGATTAATTTTTGAAAACATATCATGAAATATTTTGTAATTATTTTTGATAATTAGTTAGTTTTTGTCATAATTAGTATTTCTTGATAAGATGTTGAAATTATATTAAACCCAAAATCGGTGTTTATGAGTTTTTTTAGTGGAGACTACCTTTGTGAGATATAATTTGAGCCTAATTTCCTTTATTCAGAGTGAAATATATATTTTTTCTACTCCAAACACATTTCTTATTTCTTCAAATTTTTAGATGATCTCTATAGGTATTAGCATTGAATGTATGAATTTTTTTCATTTTAATAGAGTATCATATATTTTTGATTATTATTTTTGCTTAGATTAAATGATTTGAGTAGAAGTTGATAGTATATGCTTATATCTCATTTATGCATGACTACTACAAAAAAAAAAAAAAAAAAAAAAACAAAAGACATATCTGGGGTTACCTAAACCAAGATCAAACAGAAAAGTCACAAAATTAACCACTCACCAAAATCCAAAATATGTACAATCTGTACATGGGTTGACTCTCTACAAGAAATACACATATTGAAAAATATCTACGAGAAAAAAAGAGAGAGATAAAAATAGTATCATCTACATACTATAACCCGCATTGCCTACAAAGTTGTGAGTAAAGGCTAATTACAAAAGAAAGATATAAGAAGTAATTCCCCAAGAAGTCATTGCAATTTCTTCATTTGTAAAAGGCATATATCTTGAAATTCTTTCTTAATGAGTTTGATTTATGCATGAAAATAATTTTTATATATGATATCTTTATAATTTATACATTTGATTCCTTTCATGAGATCAATGTTAAAATAACACTTTGAGCCTTTATTCTTTATACATATGCGAACATATTAGTTCATTTCTATACATCAACTCTTTCGCATATAAATTAGTATGAGTGTTTGAACCCATAGGATTCAGTGTTTTGAGAGTATTGACTTATGAGGAATAGAGTCGAAGCGAATTCTGATTCATGACACTGAAATTGGGTGAAATTAAATGGATACATTTTTGATATGAAATATGAAAATGATTTTCGACTAATTATTATAATAAATCATGATTGTTTAAAGAGATTAAGATAACTTATGCTTGAGATTTTAATTATGATCTTAAAGGAGATTAAAAAGTATGAGACATTTTTGTGAAATGTTGTTAATTTGTGATTTTGTTGCAAACTTAATTTTTAAGTTGTTTGTTTTTATTGTTTCTTTTGTTTTTACATTTAGTGCAATGTTTGTGGGTATCATTACTGAAAACCCTCACGAGACTCAAACTCGTCCACTAGGGCAACCTAGGGGTTTAAAGGCTTGTTGCATAGGCTAAATGCAACCGTGTCAATCCACGGAAGTGATTTAGGATAGTTTAATTTTTAGTTTTTATCGCTTCTCTTGCTAAGGGACTAGCAAGAAGCTGGTTGGGGAGTTGTGATGAGTGCTCAAAAGCACTAAAATAACCATGATTTTATGCACTTTAATTGATTAAAAATATATATATTTATATGTTTTATCATATATTTATATAAATTTGTCTTTTCGGAATCACGGGTATTTTTATTGTTTTTCGGTATTTTGGCTTAAAAATGCAACTTAAAGACTCAAAGAGGAATCTGGAAGCAATACATCACAAATATATTAATAAATAAATGCGTAAAGGTCGACAAATATGGAAAAATTGGACAAAATGGGTCAAAAAGGTCAAAAATGTCAAAAAGGAGAAAAACGCAGCCGCCGCGCATGTCCTACGCCAGCGTACTCCGGTATGACTCAGCTGCGCGCAACAACATTCATCATGGTCTTGTTCATCCGCGAAGTGCTGTTCATCCGCTGACTTGTTCATCCGCGACACTTGTTCATCAGCGACCTTGTTCATCCGCGGTCTTGTTCATCCGTGATCTTGTTCATCCGTGATCTTGTCGGCCGTCCCTGTCATGCTGGCGTCATTGATGACGTCAGCAATCACTAATCCGCGTTTTTACATTTTTTAACATTTTTTTCTCTATTTTTTCTCTCCATCCTCACCTATAAATACCCCCCTTCCCTTCACTTCAAAACACACCTTCAAAACACCTCAAAACCTCTCTTCTCTCTTCTTTCTTTCTCTCATTTCTTAGTTTTTGAGTTTTCTTTAGTTTCTTTCTTAGTTTCTAAGCTTTTCTTAGTTTTTCTCTTAGTTTTTAGTTCAATTGTCTTAGGTTTAGAGTTCTTCTCTTTTTGAGAGGAACTTGTAATGTTTTTGTAATAATTTAGATTTTTGATTCAATAAATGGAAGTGCAAATTCCGCTTGGAGGTTTTCTAGCAACGGGAATAGCGTCGAAGTTTTGTAAGGATTTTATTTTCTTCTGAGTTATTTTTATGCTTTATTCCTACATGTTATATTTAATTTGTCTGTGATTAAATTTAAGCGTGCTAGTATTTATAATCATGATATAATAATAACGTTGTTATGCTTGCGAAATATTAAATAGGTGAAAATTTCTAAAATGAATTGATTTTATTTTTATTCAAGATTTTATATTAAGGATGTTAGAGAGAAATATATTATTTTTCATTACAAACTTAAATCTGAAGATTAGACTTTAAGGTTTAGTTATCCGGTCTAATTTAGAGTAGTGCTCTTTTATTTGTTGGTACAATGGCGCGGTAGTTAGAGTGAAGCTCTATTTCAAAAGTTTTTATAAGAATTATTATGTGGAAATGTATTGACAACATGTTTTCAATAGTGGTTTTAAAACTTGAAAGTTAGTACTCGGATAACTAAATTCTTAAGTTTAATTTGGACACCTTGAATAAAGTTTAAATCGTCTAACCCACCAAAGGTGGCATTTAAATGGTTCATTTTCAATCTCTTAGAAAAAGGAATTAATTTAATTAACCAAATTAGTTATCAACCCCACCCATAGGTGTTAATTGATTTGTTTAGTTAACAAAGAGTATCTAACCCCACCAAAGGTGGTATTCATACAAAAAAAAAGAGAATCAATAAAATATCAATTTATATCTTTAATAACCTAGATAATATGAGCAAGCATAATTAACTTAGTTATTATATCCATAAATACTCCACTAATATAAATGATAAAATTTGCATGAATATTTATTGAATCTGTATTTATATTTATTTATTGAATTTGTATCTATGTTTATTCTTTTTAGATTATATTTAATTAATCTGTATATATGTTTATTTTATGTTATTAGATTAGGAACACAAAAACCAAAACTATCGTGACGGATGTTTAGGATTTAATTTCGTTTTTAAAAGTTTGAATAATAAATTAAAAACCACATACATTCCTTCCTTAGATCGACCTTGGGAGTATACTTATCATTTTCTACGAAATGATTCGTGCACTTGCGAGAGTTTTACAAATATTAAAACCAAAGTATTTGCGAGAATCGGCGATGCCGGTTTTCGTTCATCAATTACGTTCTAAGTTTTCAAATGGCCACACATACAATTAGGGTATATTCCTATCCTTCATCATACATGTCATTCTATCCATGAGCAATATACACAAAAATGCATTTTCCAAGTTTATTTAAGTGCCACAGATCATTTTGATAAAATTTGTAAATAATCAAAAAGCATTAAGCACAGATAGAATAAACAAATCAAACGTCTTATAAATCTTTCAAAAATAATTAAAATCAAAGCTTCATAAATTTAGTTAAATGTAACCCTAGAAAAATTAAATTACTTCATTAATTAAAATTAAAATTATAGCAGTTAAGGAAAATGAGATTAAGAACAAAAGAAAATTAAAACATTTCTAAGTATATTTGGCACACACAGAACACAACAGAAGCTAAAAATGGCTTCTGCGTGTACCACTGTCCACGTCTATCAAAAACGAACCCCTAAACCCAACAAAAAATCCAAAACTCTAAAAAGTCTCAAACTCTATCATAATATCCCCTATTTATAACATCAAATTTCTAAAAACAATACATTTAAAAATATTTTTTTTAATACACGGGGGACAAATATGTATGAAGAAAAAAATTAAATAATGCGCGTGGGGGACCGAAAAATATCGAAAATGCTAAACTCAGAACGTGTGCGTCGTTGTTTCTTTTTCAATTCATGCTGCCACGCGTCGCGATATTATTCGCTGAAATCTAAAGTGGGACACCTGGTAGCATATCATTCGATATCAAGGACGGGCGCACGTAGAATTGCTGCACGGGATCTGAGCGTAACAAACGTGGGGGACAGTTGCTGAAACGCGTGCGTGATTCTGCGTTTTCACACTCACCAAAACATTGACACGTTTGAGAACTTGATTGGATAAAATATAAAGTGGAGAACGTGGGAGTTTTCTATTCGCTGGATAACCGGGCGCATGTGAAAACGGCCGCACTAGATCATGCCTTCAAAACGCGTCAGACACGTGGGTCCTACCCTGTACGCCGGCTTGTGCGGCAGGTGGGCCCCACTCAGGCATCGAGCCGCGTGATAGAGGAAACCCTGCACCCACTCTCTTTGGTCGGGTTTGAAGGACACGCGCGTATCCTAATCGTTTATGCTTTGATCCGACGATCCTTGTTGTACATGTGGATGATGACGCATGAATTCTTCTTTCCTGCGCAGAAAAATAACTTTTCTTAATTGCATTTTAACCCACAAATATTTTTCAAATTACCTTTTAAACTTTGTTTAATTACAATAAAGCCCTTTTCTAATTTAAATTAAATTTTAAACTTTTAATAATTAAAATTAAGCCTAACTTTAATTTAAATTATATTTTTAAACTTTTTATAAATTGCAATTAAGTACTCTTTTATTTGAAATTATATTTTTATACATAAATGTGCAATTAAGTACGTTTCGATTCAAAATATTTAATTTTGTTAAAAAATATATTCCTTAACAAATAAACAGAAAATATTAATTTATTTACCTAAACTTAACCAAAAATATCAAGAACATAGCAATTATAATTAATAAAATAGGTGAAAATAACTATATAAAATACAGTTATCAGCAATCAACCCTATTAATTATATTGGGCTCCTCCTTGGCTTGAGGCTGGATGATACCAACTTCCCAAAGCTCCCAAGGTGTGTTTCGAGTACTCTACTTCATTTCTTATAGAATTGATCAACCCTTTTAATTTATGTTGGGCTTCTTATTGACCTAGGGATAAATGATACCAACTTCCTAAGGCTCACAAAATTAGTCTTGAGTGCTCTACAATTTTTTACTTGATGAGGTGATCATCTCTTTTAATTTATGTTAGGTGATGAGTTCTTAAAAAGTACTCAAAATTACGTGATATATGTAAGTCTTGTTGTACTTCATGTCTTTATAGCATATTGGTATCTCTTCTCTGCCTCATATAGGGGTGTAACTTTGAATTTCAATGTCAAAAAGAGGGAAAACTTTATGTGCACAACTTTATATTTGTTACCATGCTATATGCTGCATGGGATATAAGTGTAGAATTGCACTACATATTATTGTCTGAGTTGCCCATTCAGGGGGAGTGTTGCACTGAGTCAATGAGAGTTATGCATGTTTACTTGTGTTTGTGCCTATCACTGTGTATTGTGTAGGGGTAACCCGATAGTATATGGTTTGACTATATGTTGTTTATACATGGTGCGTCCACCTATATGTGTTTATTTCTTGTATGCACGTTACAAGTGTAGAGTGAAGTCTTCATACTTCATATTTGATGAGTTGATTCATGAAGTTGGATGCATTTTTTGTAGATGTATCTTTTGGGTTTTGGGGTGTATTGTTGTGTTGTTCATGGGAACAAGCAACTTTAGGACATCTTCATGTCTATCTCATGTTTAATGAGTTTACGTACGTAGTTATGCATGGTTTTGATAGGAAAATCCAAAGGGGGAGAATGTAAATACTATTGTACTCTGTCTTTGTGTTGGCTTCTCGAGTACAAAACAAGGTGTCTGTTTTTTTACTTAGTGTATTTCTCTTCCTCTATGTAAGTTTGGTCATTGTAGATTAGTAATTTACACATGAACATTGTCAGGTACACTTTGTATGCAAGCATGTTTACATACACTATGAGGTTGGTTTTATCGTGTGTATGCTAATTTAATGGTTATGGTTTTCAACAGGTGAGCGTGCGAGTGAGCCAACATTGTCACTTGCATTTTTAGTTTTGTTTGTGGTGTGGATATTTATAAATAGTACTCGATAATTTATGGAACTAAAAATATGGCTTTTAGCACCTCTCCAACAAGCTCACCATGGACCTCACTACTACCCTCACCACCTATGGCGAGGTTGTTCGTGAGGTTGCAAATCCGAGTGCTATAAATACCCCCATTTCTATTATTTCTCACCTATGTTTTTAGTGCTAAACTCTACTAAAATTCATAATATATGTTTTCAAAATTATTTTGGAGAGCTTATATTGGAGTATGGGTCATTTATTGAGTTTAGTTATGAAATCGTAATCTATGTTGGTATGTTGTCTGACTATGTATCTCCCGTTTAAGATTTGATAGTTGTTATAGACACTGTGCCCTTAAGGTTATAAGTAGTTACACTTATTTTTACTCATCAATGGTTACCATTCACACTCCACTGTGTGATGTTGGGTGTGGAAGATAGTCCAATTTGAGTGTTGAACCCATTAGTTGTGGGAGCAGTAAGTAAAGAGCAATATAGGCAGTTAGGATGAAGGTTCTAGTAGATATAGATAATAGTGGTTTTATTATATATTAGAGTTGTAACTGTTTTATTGTTTAGTGAATTATTTGCTTTAGGTGGTTGGCTTAAGCAACTCGAGGATGTTACCACAGAGATACAGTCTCTATGTAAGTTTATCTTGTTATATCACCTTTTATGAATTATTAGTTGTTGGCCTAGTATAATTTGAGTTTGATGTGTGTATGTCTCAACATATTGAAGCATAAACTCTTATTAGAAAACATTTTTTGTTTACATGCTTTTTGATATATAATATTATAAGTTATATGCATTGTCTGATATTATATTTTCTATTCTTTTGCTACATGTTCTGTATAAGTATTTACTATTTTTTCTATCTGAGTTAAGGCTGAGTTCTTTAGGAGTTTGCATCTCCTTACCCTAGTAGTGTACTGAGTCGTAGACTCTTTCAAATGGTATCAGAATGGATGCACCCTTGTAGGTCTAATTTCTTTAGTGTTGATTATATTAACTCAGTCACCCACACACTTTCTCTCTGATGGAGTCACGAGAATGAGGTAATATAGGTAGACCTCTATAATTTAGAAGCATAAGTGAAAAAATAAGCGCAATTTGAAGACTGAGGTTAATCTTTCAAATAGTACCAATAGTGATGATGAGGATGACATTGATCTTCTGGCTTTAGTTGCTTTGGTTAGTGTTATTGATCCTCCAACTGCTACATCAAATGTTCAAGAGGTTAAATCTGAACTGGATGATGATGATGAGCAAGATGAATTGCTTGACCCCTATATTGGACCCCTATGGAGCATATTTGATCGACACAAATTGTGTGCAATAGGTATGCAAGTATATGTATTGCAAACAAGTAATATAATGATAAGAAGAGATCGTTCCTACGGAGATTTTGTTATTAGAAACTAATTTTAAATTAAAAAGTAAAACTCAACCAATGATTCCTTCATCTCAATTGAAAGCTTTGATATGATTTTCAATGACTTGTCCTCTTTTGGACTTCCTACTAGAATTGTCTTTTACAATATCTAGGAGCCACTGTCATTAACCAACTTTTCAAGAGGCATGTAATATTGGAACTCAAACATCACCCATCCTTTGTTTTCTATTTCGACCCAGACAATAGTGCTTTCTTTATGGTAGTGTTGTAACAACTTCTCACATTCTTTTGTTCTCCTCTTATTTCTTTCATCTCTACTATTATAGGGTATTTGATAAGTTGATGATAGGTTGAGGGAATAGATCTCATTTTGTTGATCCATAGTCTACCCAAGATACCATTATAAGAGGTTGGAGTGTCTATTACCACAAAATTGGTAAGCATGATAGCCTTTTCTACGAAAAGATAGAGTCGTATAGTGCCAACCGACTTGGTTATGCTACCATTGAAGCCCACTACTGGCCTTTTTGTTGTGTATTCTCTTTGGGATCTATTCTCATTTTCAATAACGTTGACAAATATAACAAATCCAAAGATCTACCATTGTCTACTAATATCCAATGCACATCACTAAGTGTGGTTTTAGCTTTGATGACTAATGGGCCATTGTTAGGTGTAAGGCCTCCCTTCCTTCAAAAACAATAGGAAATATTGGCCCTTCTCACCTAAAAGAGTAAACGGGTTGGTGAGTTAATGCTCATATTCACCATAGAGTCGTTGTTTTTGAAGGAAAGGAGGTCTTACACTTACGATGACACCAATATTTCCTATGCAAATTGGTGTCCAAATTAGAATAAAAGTAACGAAGGGGTCTAGTTCAGCCTATTTTCCTTCTTTTTTGTTGCAAAAATGAAAATTCTTAATATTAGTTCTACCAATAAAAATCATAGTATAAAAATAGTTATAAATTATATGACACTTATTATTAATTTTCTTTCAAGTCTTTAGTTTTTTAATCCTTGGTTGGTGTAGAGAAAATTTATTTCATATGTGTGACTGAGATCGATTAAACTGTGTTATAAATTATTTAATGATAAGTAAAGTTATATTTTATTTAATAAATAAATGTAAGATGTTTTCTAAAATGTAAATTATTATGTTAGTTTTATTTTTATTTACTTATATATAATAACAACAATTTTATTGCAATAAAACTGATCAAATATCTTATTTTATCTTTAAATATGTTAAAAATTAAAAATTTATGGAGTTTGGGGACGTAGCACACCAATCCCCCACCTCCACCCCCTCATCCCTCGAGACATGAATATTAAAAATATATCACTTTCTCAAACAAAAGTTAGAAAATATAGCATTGATTTCCTTACAAACTTTGCCTCTTACTTATTGCAGTATTTTTTTTTTGGAATTTTTTAATTTGCAACAAGCTATTGATTCTTTATCTTTATAAGTTAAAAGGCGGAGGAGGGAAAATTTTTAGAAAGTGGAGAAATTCAAGGTGTATGGATGGAGTTACAAAATTTGGTCAATTTTGTTTTTTTAAATTTGACCAAATTTTGCTTCATTATACCTCTTTGTTAAAGTTCGTGAACAGAAGAGAAGTAATCTAAAACTTTTCACCAGGTGCTTGGAAATCTGATTAATTGCTAAAACTTTTCCGCTTTCTAGTGAGATGTTAAATACAATAATATGTAACTTTCATTTTTATCATCATTTCATTCTCCATTATTAATTATTTAAATGCTAATTTAAAACCTTAACTACCTCTTATCCAAACAAAGAATGATTTATTTTCCAATGGAATTGATGGAATTGTTTTAGGAAACTTTTCCCTTGCATGTTCTCGTACTTTGAGAACTCTGAACTTTGTTCAAGTAGCACTGAAAGTATAATTTATTAAATTTTTCCATTACTTGTATAAATGAGCCAAAAAATTTAACTTTTTACCCTAAATTTGAATTTATTTTTCTTTATCAATTAATATGTGAATAAGAGTGTAACCTTTTGTTCCAAAGAAACTAAAAGATAAAGAAGGTGAATTTTATTTTCATATTGCTACTATATTTTCTTGATATATCAGGATATTTCTCATAATTTTCAATCAATTAGGGAAGTTTAAATGAGTTAAAAATGCAACAAAAAGTGTCAAGTTCATATGAATTTAAAGAGACATATGGAGGAAAATCTATATCATGCAAAATACTTCAAGCATTGAGAGGGAGTAAAAAGAAGAAGCTTTTGTTGGGAAAGATAACTAATAAAATAATAAGAGTCAAATAAAAATTGTAACGATCTCTGATGTTCGAGTTTTGTATTCATAAAATAACTCGTAAGTGCATGAATTACTTTATAAGAAATGATAAATATATTTTTAGATCGGTCTAAAGAGTAATTACATAATTTTTAAATAATTAAAAAAATCCTTAAAATGAAAATTAAACCTAAATATCCTATGACATAAATTGGTCTTTTAAATATCTAAACTAATGATATAAAATTAAACATAAATTCAATAAGAATATGGAAAATAAATATTTAAACTCAATGGAGAATTTATGGCATAAATTTGTTAATTAATTATATTTGCTCAATATTAATTAAGTTGTTAAATATATGAATTAAGATTATTGATTCTCTCTTATATATACAAATAACTCTTTCGATCAGTTCTAGTATTTGTTATTAATTAAAATAATTTAAAGGCTTTGATTAGAACTATTAGTTAACTTTATATAAATTATACTTATTTTCTAGGAGATTAAAAAACCATTTAATTGTCACCTTCAATCAGGTCTAATAATTTAAACTTCATTCAAGGCATATAAGTTGGATTTAAAATTTAAGCATTTATGAAATAGCTTTCAAATTTCAAAACTACTATTAAAAATATGTCGTTACAATATGGTAATTCTTATGAAAATCTTAGAAATAGAGTTTCACTATAACTATATATTTAAAATATATAAATCAAAGATAAAATAACACTAATCTAAGTCAGACTTAGATAATCAACTCTTAAATCTAACTTTCATATTTTAAGTTTGCTACAAAAACTCTAACATCACTAAACTTTGTAGAATTCTTGAATAGAAAATGATACTTAATTTTATAAAAATATTTACCTACTTTAATATTTTACAAGCATAACAACATTACTAATATCTCATAGTATATTCAACCAGGCATGCTTAATTTAATAAATGATCAGTAAATTAAACATAATATTTAGAACAATATACAAAATTAATCTAAAATAAACGAATGCATTTAAATTATACCTCACGTGTATTCTTCTAAGTACAAAAATTCAGTATCGTTTATGTTATCTAAAAAACCTCCAAACAAATTTGCCAACACTATTTACTGAATCAAAAAACAATTATTACATAAACTAATCTATGTCAACTTTCAAAATTAAGAGAAATTTTTTGCAAAATTATAAAAATTAAGAAATTAGACAAGAGAGAAACTAAGAAGCAAAGAGATGAAAGTGATGATTTTTACAATGAAATATAAGAGGTTTATATAGGGTAGAAAATTTTGGAAAAGAGAAAAAAAATGGATTAGAGGATTGGGAACCATGGTATGCTTTTCTTTGGACTGTGGCTTTAGACAACCTGTAAAGCATCATGAAACGCGATCTGATTGTCCCTCACTATGGCACATAAAAACCGTCACCACGGCACACATGTTTTTATGCTTCAAGAAACTCCTTTCTTGTTTTACACCCCTTACATTGAACATGTTAGACTTTTATGCTTTATGTAGGGTTTAAACATGTTAGAATTTTATGCTTTATGGTTACAATGGAGTGCTTTCAGGTACTATTATTCAAGTATTGATTAATTGAATCATTTTCTAAAAAATGACAAAATATATCGGTGATTTCGAAAAGATAAATTTTCTCTAAAGATAATAAAATTATTAAAATATAAATATATTTTAATATTTAAAGTGCATAAAATCAAGTTATTTTTAGTGTTTTTAAGCACTCATCATAACCCCAACTAACTTTTTTCTAGTATTTAGCAAGGAAAGTAAAAAACTAAAAACAAAAACTAAATAAAATTAAACTATCCTAAGTCATTTTCGTAGATTGATATGGCTGCATTTAGCATCTACAACAAGCTTTTAAACCTATAGGTTGCTCTAATAGAGGAGTTTAAGTCTCATGAAGGCTTTCAGTGACGATACCTACAAATATCAAAATAAAATGCAAAAAAATTAAAAATAAATAAAAAAATAAGTAACAAAGTAAAAAATTTAACTAAGTAAAAGTAAAATAGCAAAACTCCTAATGCTTTTAATTTCTTTTAAGTTCACAACTAAAATTCAAAGCATAAATTATTTTAACATCCTAAATATTCATAATTTATTATAATAATTAGTTCAAAATTATATTCATATTTATATAAAAAAAATGCATTAATATTAATTTGCCCAATTTCATTGTTTGGAATCCGAATTCGCTTTGACTCTAACCTTACAAGTTAATATTGATCCTATGGGTTTAAGCACTCACTCAAAGGTATATACGAAAAGAGTTTATAAAGAAAGGAACTAATAGGTTTGCATATGTTCAAAGAAGAAAAGACTCAAAATAGTGCATAATATTGATCTCGTGAAAGAAATCGAATAAAAGGATTTTGTAAAGAAATCAAATATTATTCTCATGCATCAATCAAAATTATCAAATAAAAAATTCAAGTTATATTCCTTTTAGAGGTGAAGAAAATGCAGAATTTTTGGGGACATTTCCTATTTTTCTTTTGTTTTAGCCATTTCTCACAACTTTGTATAATTTTTTGGGTTATAGTATTTAATTTATACTATTTATTTTTCTCTCTTTTTCTTATTTTCTTTCTCTTTCTTTGTTTTTAAAGATATTCTTTTATTACAAAGAAGACCCATATATAGTTTGTACATATTTTTTTTATGATACAATGAGTGGAAATTTTTTGGCTTTTCTTTTGTATTGGCCTAGGTAACCCCATATATGTCTCTTTTGTAACAGTCATGCATGAATGAAGCAATAAAAATAAATATATGATACTTTATCATATGTAAAAATCTTAAAATTTAATGCAAAAACCTGTACAAATCATCTAAATAATTTGAATTTGATAAAAAGAGTGTTTAAAAGAATAGAACAATATTATCACTCTGAATGGAAAGAAAAAGACTCAAAATATTCTTACAAGTTAGTCTCTACTATTTGATTCTTAAATACCAATTTTGGATTTATTGCAATTTCAATATTTTATCATGAAATACAAATTATGACAAAAACTAACTAATTTGTACATTATTTTATGATATGTACAAGAAATTAATCTAACAGTATAAGGAATTAATCATTTGTTTAAAAGTAACTAAAAGATATTATAATTTTGCAAGAAAAATTTAAAATTAAACCTAAAATTCTTAAAGCAATAAAAATAAATAGAAACAAATAAATAAAAGTGAAAATAAATAAAAATAAATGAAATTGTAAATGATATTTAATAAAAAATTTAAGAATTGCTCAAATTTATGTAGATGTAACTTTTTTAACCCTTAATATAATAATTGCAAACTAAAATAAAGAGTAAAGAAAAGAAAAGTTACCTTTTTGCTAAACATGCTCAAGCATTGATGTGGAAATGTAGGTACATCCATCATTCCAAATATTTTAATTATACAGCTAGAATATTACGTACTTCTTACATATATCAACAAATAGTTCTAAATTCAATAGTTCTAAATATAATAAACAATTGTTAATATGACAGGAAACAAAAACAAACTAAAATAAATAACATGAAATAAAATAAACATAATATCAAAAATATAAACAATTAAACTAAAGTTTACCACATAAAATAAAATAAAGTACATGAAAAATTAAAACTAATAAAATTTCAGAACAAATTTAGAGCTCAGTCCTCGATATCATTCGGTCCATGTTCTTCATAATGTTATCATGATAGTTCTGATGGTGTAAAGATGAAATCATAATGTTGATACTTGGGTATTACTAAATGGCTTGAATCCATCCCTTGATGAAACTGGTTTATTTCATACATTAAGTGGTTATGATCCACCTGATCACATTGTCAATTTGAAAACGTAGCTTGTTGGGCATTGTATGCTTGTTCATATTCTTCAATGTATGTCATTCTTTCATCTAAATAATGCATTGCATTTCATCTTTCATAGTCATCCTATATGAAAAAGTATCCCTTCAATCCCTTTGAGCAATGTTTGTACCAAAAGTGAGTTCATCATAATATGCCATATTTAATAATTCTTCAAGTTAAATTATAACATCACCTTTTTACATAAAGTAGTGATGAGCTATGAAAAAAGTAACAAAAATAGTAATTGTTAGTAGATGATTTGATCATGTGATGAATTATATTTCCTACATGTATGGACATTTTAGATATTATATCATACAGTAATATTGTCCTCTTTATATCCATGGAGTTGTAATGTCTGGTGGGCACTAGTTGAACAAACAAATTATTGATATATGTGGGCAACCATATCTAAATACTTAGCTTTAAAGTCCTTAGGTTTTCCATAGGTATAACCCACTCAGCCCCTTCTATTGGTAAGCTTTCCATTACTGTAGTGTAATTGATATTTTCCATGTAAGTCTCATATTTACGTACCCTGGACAATATTCATTAAATAATAATAATCATTAATATCAACTGGCCTAAATAGGACTAGTACATCTCGTACTTCAATCATATTATCGACTACATTGGAAACATTTGCATAGAATTCCTAAAGAATTGATTCTATAGCAGCATTTGGTTCCTTAACGAACCTTTTTCCATCCTAATACTACTATCACATTAAACATCCCCTCAATTAGTTCTACCCCCTTTTGGTGCCATTATAAAAATTTAAAAATATCCAAATCCAAGGGTTTCTCAAAGACAATCCAAAAGAACAACATAATATAATTTGATCCAAAATTTTACTGACCCTATTTTGTCCAAATTAGGGGTTGAAACTCTTAATAATTCACAAATGATCCACAAAATTTAGAGAAATTAATTTAAGACTTGGATTAAAAAAAATTATTACTTTTTTGTGTTGTTGAGGATGAAGAAATTGAAAACCACCTCTTTTGAGGATGAAGATATTTTCGAAGAGTTGATGGTTTTTTCAAAAAAACAATTGATGGAATGGCTAGAAATTAGTTAGAAAATGGATTTTTGGGAAAATATTTGAAAACAAAAATGAAATAAGGATGTGATTTTTGAGGGATTTTAGCTATTTGGGGAGGAAAAATGTTAGGTTATGCGAAGAAAGTGAGAAAATTTGGGAAAAGAGTGAATGAAAAAGCATTAGGGCTAGAAATATAAACAAATAACGTGAGCCATGGCGAGGGTTTTTGTGTGCCACAACATGAACATTTTCCAATTACTTAGTTTTTAATCAGTAACACTTGTGTCTAGGCATGGCTTTCTTGTGGACATCGAAGAGCATAGGTTTCTTCATTTTGTTTTACGAAGCCCCCCTTTTTATTTATTTTTATATATTTTTACTTAAAACACACCTAACCAAATAGAAAAATTGATTTTTTTTATAATTTTATAATTATCCTAATACTAATTATATTAAATCTAAGTAAATAATAACAATAATAATATAAATAACTACCAAAAAAAATATATACCTAAATAGTTTAATAATAAAAATAAAACAACAAACAAAATAAATATTAATTTAAAATAAATTAAACTAAAAAAAAGTGATTAATGAGTTACCTTCCATCTAGGACTATATAGATCGTCTATAGTGGGATGTTGCTTGGGGACTTCATCATTTTAATAAATTCAATGTCCCCTCGTTATTGAATTTATCTATTCATCTGACATGGCAACTACTCTTTATTCTACAAGTTCTTAGCTAGTAGCTCAACTTGTACCTCCACTGAGTCCAATCTCTAATTATTTTAGATTCATTATCTCTGCTCACTTGAATGGAATAATTCAAGTTATCCTCAAGATTTGTCTTGTTGGGAGGATTCTAAGGCATCTGTTGGCGGTATTGTTGGCTCTATTGATTTGAACTCTAGGCGAATGGAGGATTGTTTTGCCTCTAAGAGAAATTGGGATGAATATTCCACCCAAGATTATAGGCATTTACATTGGGGTCAAATATGGGTCTTTATTGGTACCCTTATAATGCATTGACCTTTTCAAGTTTAGTAACTACTTTTCCTTGGTAGAGACAGGCATCAACACCATGTCCTAAAGTACTAAACAATCTATATTGTCCCCTGTTGGTTATTGCATGTGTAGTAAGCATAACTTGCTTCGTTAGCTGTACAAGTTGCATTTGTACTTCATTATTGGAGTCTATTTCATGGACTCCATATTTTTTCACTTGGGAGTTGTTTTGTTACCTAACATCTCAAAAAGATAATAAGTCTTTAACATTGTATTTTCTCCCATCACTCCTCCTACAGTGTTGTTAATGATGAACTAACATTGTTATGTCATTCTATTATAGAAAAATTGGTTTTACAACTTCAAAAGGTAGCTATAATGGAGGCATTGAGTGAGAAAGAGTTTGAACCTATCCCAAACTTTGTGGAAAATTTATCCCTCCATCTAAGAAAAGTAGCAATATTTTCTCTCAACTCTGATGTTTTTTTATGGGAATAGAATTTTTCTATGAATTTATTGTATACATCTTCCCAGGTTATCAGGGAACTTGGAGGGAGTGACATCAACCAAAGCTTCGTCCTATCTTTGAGGGTATAGGGAAAATACCACATTCTAAGTTAGTCTTTGGTGAGTACACCAAGTGGGAATGTTTGGACTATGGAATATAAGACCCTAATAAATGAGAGAGAGTTTTCATTAGGCATTCATTAAAGCAGTAACAATGACAATGATTGGACTTGCATACTCCTTCATTTTTGTCTCCTTAATTTTTGAATTTTCCCCCATAATTTTTGGGTCAAAGGGAAGATCTAGGTCTAGTTCTTTGTGTTTCTCAATTAAAGGTTGTTAGATCTTAAAGTCCGGGCTTATTAATAATTCTTTTGATCTATTAATATTATTTAGGTCAAATATGAGAATGTATGCTCTGGACCTCTTACCTAGCATAAACTTATGAAAACAAAAATTCAAAACTACCTATCAAGTAGAAAAATAAAAAAATGAAATAAATATGCAAGTATATTAAAAAGAATTTATAACACAGACATTTTATGATACAAGAAATTTATGATATAATTTATACTATAATTACATCGAGTATATTAAATATAAAATGTTTGTACACATAAATACTAAACATAAAATAATTAGAAGAAATAAAAGTAAAATATAAAAATATAAGAAGTAATTAAAGTAAATAAATAAAACAAGAGATAATTACAATTTAAAATATAGAAAATGAATTGACAAAATAATTAAATAAACAAAAGAAAAGAAAATTATATATAAGATTTAAAATATCTAAAGTTAATTAATAACATAGATATTTTAAGATTTTAAATAAAAATCATAATATTTATAAACAAAAAGTATTTAAGATTATCATAATAAAAATTTAAAAATGTTATTTCTCTCGGGTGACGATGCCAAAAACTTGATGCTCGAATTATTTTGAAAGAAATGATAAGTATACTTCCAAAGTTAATCTAAAGAAAAATTACGAGATTTTTAAATAATTCAACAAATTGTTAAAAACAAAAATTAAATTTAAACACTGATAAGCAGAATCGGGATTGCCGATCCTGCCAATACTTTGGTTTTATATTTATAAAACTCTCGCAAGTGCACGAATCATTTCGTAGAAAATGATAAGTATACTCCCAAGGTCGATCTAAGGAAGGAATGTATGTGGCTTTTAATTTATTATTCAAACTTTTAAAAACGAAATTAAATCCTAAACATCCTGTCACGATATTTTGGGGTTTTTGTGTTTTTAATCTAATTACAGAAAATTAAACATAGATTCAATAAACATTCATGCAAATTTTATCATTTATAATAGTGGAGTATTTATGGATATAATAACTAAGTTAATTATGCTTGCTCATATTATTTAGGTTATTAAATATATGAATTGATATTTATTGATTCTCTCTTTTTTATATGAACACCAACTTTGGTGGGGTTAGATATTCTTTGTTAATTAAACAAATAAATTAACACCTATGGGTGGGGTTGATAACTAATTTGGTTAATTAACTTAATTTCTTTTTCTAAGAGATTGAAAATGAACCATTTAAATGCCACCTTTGGTGGGGTTAGACAGTTTAAACTTTATTCAAGGTGTCCAAATTAAACCTAAGAATTTAGTTATCCGAGTACTAACTTTCAAGTTTTAAAACCACTACTGAAAACATGTTGTCAATACATTTTCAGATAATAATTCTTATAAAAACTTTTGAAATAGAGCTTCACTCTAACTACCAGGCGATTGTACCAACAAATAAAAGAGCACTACTCTAAATCAGACTTGATAACTAAACCTTAAAATCTAATTTTCAGATTTAAGTTTGTAATGAAAAATAATATATTTCTCTCTAACATTCTTAATATAAAATATTGAATAAAAATAAAATCAATTCATTTTAGAAATTTTCACCTATTTAATATTTCGCAAGCATAACAACGTTATTATTACATCATAATTATAAACAGCTAGGACAGTTAAATTTAATCACAGACAAATTAAATATAACATGTAAGAATAAAGCATAAAAAATAACTGCAAAGAAAATAAAATCCTTACAGTACTTCGATGCCATTCTCGTTGCTAGAAAACCTCCAAACGGAATTTTCACTCCCATTTATTGAATCAAAAAGCTAATAAATTACAAAAACATAACTAGTTCTTCCCAAAGAGGGAAGAACTCTAAAACTAAGCAAAACTAGCTAAAACATAAGAAAAACTAAAAAAAACCTAAAAACTAAGAAATGGAGAGAAAGAAAGAAGAGAGAAGTGTGTTTTGAGGTGTGGTTTGAAGTGAAGGGAAGGGGGGTATTTATAGGTGAGGATGGAGAGAAAAAATGAGTAAAAAAATGTTAAAAAATGTAAAAACGCGTAATGGGAATGTTGAGGTCATTAATGACATTAACATGACGTCATGGGAGCGGCTGCACGTGAAAAATGGGGCGAAAAGGCGTCGGTGCAGGCCCCGGAGGAAAGGCGCGCGGATGCGCGCGTGGGCGTTAAGCCGTCTTTGTCTTGTGACTCGGCGCTGCTCAGCTGGCGCGCGGGATGGGCTGTGATGAGTGCTCAAAAAGCACTAAAATAACCATGATTTTATGCACATTAATTGATTAAAAATATATATATTTATATGTTTTATCATATATTTATATGAATTTGTCTTTTTCTGAATCACGGGTATTTTTATTGTTTTTCAAGTATTTTGGCTTAAAACGCAATTTAAAGACTCAAGGAAGAATACTTGAAGCAATACATCACAAATAAATTAATAAATAAGTGGGAAAAGGTCAACAAACATGGAAAAATTGGGCAAAATGGGTCGAAAAGGTCAAAAATGTCAAAAGGCGGAAAATCGCGCGCCTACCGCGCCATGGCCACGCGGCCGCGCCGTCATTGGCTCCCATTCCGCACGCGCAGCGCGCGGCACTTGTTCACGCAGCTGCGCAGCCCGGCCGCCCAGACCGCGCCCAACGTTTTCACCCCATTTTTCACGTGCACAGCCTGTGAAGCCATGCGACGTCATTGATGACCTCAGCATGTCCACTACACGTTTTTTAATTTTTTAATATTTTTTTTAACATTTTTTTACTCATTTTTTCTCTCCATCCTCACCTATAAATACCCCCCCTCCATTCACTTCAAAACACACCTCAAAAACCACACTTCTCTCTTCTTTCTTTCTCTCATTTCTTAGTTTTTGAGTTTTTCTTAGTTTCTTTCTTAGTTTCTAAGCTTTTCTTAGTTTTTCTCTTAGTTTTTAGTTCAATTCTCTTAGGTTTAGAGTTCTTCTCTTTTTAAGAGGAACTTGTAATGTTTTTGTAATAATTTAGATTTTTGATTCAATAAATGGAAGTGCAAATTCCGCTTGGAGGTTTTCTAGCAACGGGAATAGCGTCGAAGTTCTGTAAGGATTTTATTTTCTTTACTGATTATTTTTATGCTTTATTCTTACATGTTATATTTAATTTGTCCGTGATTAAATTTAACTGCTAGCATTTATAATTATGATATAATAATAACGTTGTTATGCTTGCGAAATATTAAATAGGTGAAAAATTTCTAAAATGAATTGATTTTATTTTTATTCAAGATTTTATATTAAGGATGTTAGAGAGAAATATATTATTTTTCATTACAAACTTAAATCTGAAAATTAGATTTTAAGGTTTAGTTATCCGGTCTAATTTAGAGTAGTGCTCTTTTATTTGATGGTACAATCGCCCGGTAGTTAGAGTGAAGCTCTATTTCAAAAGTTTTTATAAGAATTATTATGTGAAAATGTATTGACAACATGTTTTCAATAGTGGTTTTAAAACTTGAAAGTTAGTACTCGGATAACTAAATTCTTAAGTTTAATTTGGACACCTTGAATAAAGTTTAAACTGTCTAACCCCACCAAAGGTGGCATTTAAATGGTTCATTTTCAATCTCTTAGAAAAAGGAATTAATTTAATTAACCAAATTAGTTATCAACCCCACCCATAGGTGTTAATTGATTTGTTTAGTTAACAAAGAATATCTAACCCCACCAAAGGTGGTATTCATACAAAAAAGAGAGAATCAATAAAATATCAATTTATATCTTTAATAACCTAGATAATATGAGCAAGCATAATTAATTTAGTTATTATATCCATAAATACTCCACTAATATAAATGATAAAATTTGCATGAATATTTATTGAATCTGTATTTATATTTATTTTTTATTTATTGAATTTGTATCTATGTTTATTTTTACGTTTTTAGATTATATTTAATTAATCTGTATATATGTTTATTTTATGTTATTAGATTAGGAACACAAAAACCAAACTATCGTGACAGGATGTTTAGGATTTAATTTCGTTTTTAAAAGTTTGAATAATAAATTAAAAACCACATACATTGCTTCCTTAGATCGACCTTGGGAGTATACTTATCATTTTCTACGAAATGATTCGTGCACTTGCGAGAGTTTTACAAATATTAAAACCAAAGTATTTGCGAGAATCGGCGATGCCGGTTTTCGCTCATCAGGCTGCTCCGGGCGCGATTTTTGTCCTTTTTGACATTTTTGACCTTTTCGACCCTTTTTTTCCAATTTTTCCATATTTGTTGACCTTTACCCATTTATTTATTGATATATTTGTGATGTATTGCTTCAAGTATTCCTCTTTGAGTCTTTAAATTGCGTTTTTAAGCCAAAATACCTAAAAAACAATAAAAATACCCGTGATTCCGAAAAAGACAAATTTATATAAATATATGATAAAACATATAAATTTATATATTTTTAATCAATTAATGAGCATAAAATCATGGTAATTTTAGTGCTTTTTGAGCACTCATCAAACACCATGTCACAAAGTTTGATTTTTAAATATCTAAACTAATGACATAAACTTGATGAGTAGAACTGGCATCGCCGATCCTGCCAATACTTTGGTTTTATATTTATAAAACTCTCGCAAGTGCATGAATCATTTTATAGAAAAAGATAAGTATACTCCCAAGGTCGATCTAAGGAAGAAATATATGTGGTTTTTAATTTATTATTCAAACTTTTAAAAACGAAATTAAATCCTAAACATCCTGTCATAATATTTGGGGTTTTGTGTTTTTAATCTAATAACATAAAAATAAACATAGATACAGATTCAATAAACATTTATGCAAATTTTATCTTTTATAATAGTGGAGTATTTATGGATATAATAACTAAATTAATTATGCTTGCTTGCACCGTGTTTTCGTTAGGCGTGTAAGGTCGATACATGAACTTCCATGTTTTGAATATTTAACTATGAGTGTGTCAAAGTATTGACTTTCTTGCAAGGAAAATTTGGAGCACATGTGGGGTAGGGTATTCACCCTCGCATGTCATGTATTTTGCAAAATATTAAAGCGATCAATTCTTCAAAGTTTGGAGCACATGTGGGGTATGGTTTTCTCCCTCGCATGTCACCTATCTCACGAAATTTATGCCCCGTGATTGGAGAAGGAGTCCCTTGAAGCCTCTACTTGGGATGCGGGATACGTCCTATGCCTCGTGATTAGAGGAGGAGTCCCCTGACCCCCACTCGAGATGCAAAATATGCTCACAATCAGACTTTGGGCATCATATTTCATGCCCCCAAGTGGGGACAAGTCATTTGACCTTCTCACTTGAGATGCAAGACACCCTATTGCCTCGTGATTGGAGGAGGATTCCCCTGACCCCCCACTCGAGATGCGGCTTGTCTTATGCCCCGTGATTGGAGGAGGAGTCCCCTGATCCCCCCACTCGGGATGTGAGATACGTCCTATGCCTCGTGATTGGAGGAGGACTCCCCTGACCCCTCCACTCGAGATGCGAAATATGCTCACAATTAGACTTTGGGCGCCTTATTTCATGCCCCCAAGTTGGGAAAAGTCATTTGACCTTCTCACTTGGGATGCGGAACACGTCTTATGCCTCCTGATTAGAGGTGGAGTCCCCTAAACCCCTCACTGGAGATGCCAAATATGTTTCAACATGGTAAAAATGTAGGTATTATTAAATAATCCGCTCATAATCCGAAATACGTCTTAAGAAAGAGACTTGATTTCCAGGGCAAACTACTCCCCTTATGGAAGTGCATGTGAGGGGTTGTATATTTCACCCTCACATGTCGCATCTAAATGTGGGTCAATATTTCACCATGACATGTTGTATCTAAATGTGGGCTATTAATCTCTTCTGACAAGTTCCACCACTTCCTTCGAAAGGGACCTCAGTTCACCCCACTACTTCCGTATTCGAAACAATATAGACATAGCAATTCACATTTTTCATTGAGGTAGAGCATTTAGGTCCGTGTTTCATTGGGGTAGTTAGGGTATATGATCCATCTTTTTGCTATAAAGCGATGCTTTACTCCTAGTTTGAAAATACCATATCATAGTGTAGTGCAGTACAATAAAAGCCCCACTTCTCAAGCTACGTGACAAATAAGGGTTTAGATATATGACATCCAATAGCAAGGCCATCCACCTTCCTTATTCGTAAGGATTACTTAATTGTTCCTCTGCAACAATGGAATGGCATAGTAACATTCGACTAGCGACCTGAGAGTCGAGACCTGAAGACCAAGATCTTCAGGTCAAAGTAAACGACCTGGGTCACCTATGCATACAAGACCTAATCAAGTAACTCTTATATAACAGCTTGATTAGGCAACGTTTATATGACGATCAGGTAGCACTTAAATGATGACCTAATTTCAGAGTTAATAATGAAACCTAAGGAGAGTCTGAAGGGTTTACCCCTTCAAACTTGGATTAATAATAAAAATACTCTTAACAACTTGGTAACCTCGCAAATAAGGGATTTAATATAATATTTGATATTATATAAGTGTCAGGTGTGTTACCTAACGATCTAGATCACATTGCCATAGGATGAACCACGTATTTCTCTTTTTTGAGACATGTTAAAATAAAATTAATAATAAATTACTTAATGTGAATGTAGGTCATTTGAATCTCGACCTAAAAATAAAGAATGGATTGGTTCTCCCTTTGACGTCGTTAAACAAATTAACTAAAAAATAGACTAAGTATTTTTCTAACGAGTAGACAAAGCGTAATAATTGGAAAACACTTAATGGGTCGAAATTTTCTTAAAATAAATTTAAGTTAAAATGTATGGTAAAAGTAAATTTCTTCATTATTTATGAAGTGAGTGGGAAGCTGAAAGGTTTAATTAAAAAATAAAATTAATTAAAGGAATATTGTTTGTAGTTAAATAACCTCGCGATCGAAAATTGTATCGTCTGAGTGGCCGTTATATACTTATATACATTAATTCGTTTAAAGTGGTTTATTTAAATTAAAATCAACAAACAAGTATTAGTCCCTTGACTTCTCAAAATCAAGAGAATAGGGGAGTTAATGTTTGGTATTAAATATGTAACGGACATGCGACCTAATAAGTATAGGTACTCCGCTAGGGTATAGCGAAGATATAGGACTGGCTTAACAAAAGGTCTGGGCCCAACGAGCTTGGTAGAGTGTACAACCCACTCGACAAAAGTACCTCGTTATCAATTGGTGAGGTCTTGGATGTCAAGACCTGGGGAAACTATGATATCCCAACGTGATCAGCGTCCTCCCTCTCCATGAATGACTTGCATATAATGACATCCCTTTATTTGTGTATAACACTTGTAGCGATATGCTTTCTATTTAAACTAGTTTGTGTGCAATTTTACTACATATGTAACCATGTATACAGGTCGCTTATGCGTACCTTGCCACGTGCATAGGATATCATACATATATATACCCCTTAAATGAGGATAATAAAAAATCTATTCATTGGTCCATATTTCCACTTCTCTCTAAAAATCACTAGAATCCCTAACTAGAAAATTCTCTCCAAACATAGGATATTAAAGATATAAATTGATATTTATTGATTCTCTTTTTTTATATGAATACCACCTTTGGTGGGGTTAGATATTCTTTGTTAATTAAAGAAATTAATTGACACCTAGGTTGGGTTGATAACTAATTTGGTTAATTAAATTAATTCATTTTTCAAAGAGATTGAAAATGAACCATTTAAATTCCACCTTTCGTGGGGTTAGAAAATTTAAACTTTATTCAAGGTGTCCAAATTGAACCTAAGAATTTAATTATCCGAGTACTAACTTTCATGTTTTAAAACTACTATTGAAAATATGTTGTCAATACATTTTCAGATAATAATTCTTATAAAAACTTTTGAAATAGAGCTTCACTCTAACTACCGAGCGATTATACTAACAAATAAAATCACACTACTCTACATCAGACCAGATAACTAAACCTTAAAATCTAATTTTCAGTTTTAAGTTTGTATTGAAAAATAATATATTTCTCTCTAACATTCTTAATGTAAATCTTGAATAAAAAAATCAATTCATTTTAGAGATTTTTACCTATTTAATATTTTCAAGCATAACAACGTGATTATTATATTATGTTTACAAACATCCAGCAAAGTTAAATTTAATCACAGATAAATTAAATATAACATATAAGGATAAAACATAAAAAATAACTATAAAGAAAATAAAATTCTTACAGTACTTTGATGTTATTCCTGTTACTGGAAAACCTCCAAACGCAATTTGCATTTCCATTTATTGAATCAAAAAGAAAATAAATTATAAAAACATAATTAGTCCTTCTCAAAAAGAGAAGAACTCTAAAACTAAGAAAACTAACTAAGAAAAGCTAAAAACTAAGAAATAGAGAGAGAGAAAGAGAAAAGAAGATGTTTTTGAGGTGTATTTGAGGTGGAGAGAATAAGGGTATTTATAGGTGAGGAGAGGAATAAAAATTGGGTGGAAAAATGATTAAAAATGGAGGAAACGTATAGTAGGTAATGATTACATCATCGCTGACGTCATGATAGGTGGGGCGCAACGGAGCACGTGGATGGGGCAGATGGGCGTTGTGGCGCGTGTGGACTGGGCATTGTGAGAGCGATGTGCGCACATTGGCCGGCACTACTGGGCATGTTGCACGCGTTTTCCGTTGCTACTGGGTGCACTGCGAGTGTTGGCCAGCACTGTTGGCCCAGCTGCACCCAACAATGCGCACCGTGCCAGCATCTACCCTAGCCGCACCCAACAATGTGCACGCCTGCTCTCCATTCTGCGGTGTCCCTACTCTATTCCGCACACGCTACTGCCCATCTGCACATGCCGCTAGCCATCTGTGCGCACTATCGCGCCCACACCAGCATGACATCATCAGTATGACGTCTTCATTCGCTACTCCACATTTTCTCATTTTTTTATTATTTTTTCACCCACTTTTTCTTCCCGTCCTCACCTATAAATACCCACATTCTCTTCATAACAAAACACACCTAAAAACACATCTTTTTCTCTTTCTTTCTCTCATTTCTTAGTTTTTTTAGTTTTTCTAATTTTTCTAGTTTTTCTTAGTTAGTTTTTCTTAGTTTTAGAGTTCTTCTCTTTTTGAGAAGAACTAATTATGTTTTTGTAATTTATTTGCTTTTTGATTCAATAAATGAGAGTCCAAATTCTATTTGGAGGTTTTCCAGCAACAGGAATAGCATCAAAGTACTGTAAGGATTTTATTTTTCTTATAGTTATTTTTTATGTTTTATTCTTACATGTTATATTTAATTTGTTTGTGATTAAATTTAACTTTGCTAGCTATTTGTAAACATGATATAATAATAACGTTGTTATGCTTGCGAAATATTATATAGGTAAAAATCTCCAAAATGAATTGATTTTAATTTTTTTTCAAGATTTTATATTAAGAATGTTAGAGAGAAATATATTATTTTTCATTACAAACTTAAATCTGAAAATTAGATTTTAAGGTTTAGTTATCCGGTCTAATTTAGAGTAGTGCTCTTTTATTTGTTGGTACAATCGCCCGGTAGCTAGAGTGAAGCTCTATTTCAAAATTTTTTATAAGAATTATTATCTGAAAATGTATTGACAACATGTTTTTAGTAGTGGTTTTAAAACTTGAAAGTTAGTACTCGGATAATTAAATTCTTAGATTTAATTTGGACATCTTGAATAAAGTTTAAACTGTCTAACCCTACCAAAGGTGGCATTTAAATGGTTCATTTTCAATCTCTTAGAAAAAGAAATTAATTTAATTAACCAAATTAGTTATCAACCCCACCCATAGGTGCACATTGATTTGTTTAGTTAACAAAGAATATCTAATCCCACCAAAGGTGGTATTCATATAAAAAAGAGAGAATTAATAAATATCAATTTATATCTTTAATAACCTAAATAATATGAGCAAGAATAATTAACTTAGTTATTATATCCATAAATACTCCACTATTATAAATGATAAAATTTGCATCAATATTTATTGAATCTGTATCTATGTTTATTTTTATGTTATTAGATTAGAAACACAAAAAAACCAAATATCGTGACAGGATGTTTAGGATTTAATTTCATTTTTAAAAGTTTAAATGATAAATTAAAAACCACATATATTCCTTCCTTAGATCGACCTTTGGAGTATACTTATCATTTTCTACGAAATGATTCATGCACTTGCGAGAGTTTTATAAATATAAAACCAAAGTATTGGCAAGATTGGCTGTGTCGGTTCTCCTCATCAATATTCCTCTCTCAAGTAAATTACACATCATATAATAATTAATTTAATCACACTCTTATGCTAATGAAATTTCATACTACTCATTAAGGTCATCAATTATGGATCACATACATAAGAATCATACATTTCTACCTAGAAACTATGCATGTTATTTAATAAAAAATAATTAAATAATTCTCTCAAATCTATTTAATTGCCTTCACAGATAAATTGTTGACCAAATAATTAATAGCATACAAATCAGATTAAATAATATTATTAAATTAATACTATAATTAGGGTAAAATATTAGATTATCATATGGTGAAAATTGGGTTCATAAGATCCTTACATTAATAAATTAACTACACATAATTGTGTTCATAAAACTCATATTTTTCATAAAGAAAGACATAAAAATTGATAAAGAAAAGCATAGAAGAAGAAATACAATCAATCTCTTGAATTGTAGAATTAATTAGCTCTAAAATCTCCACCAAAATTGTGTCCTCTCTTGAATTTTTGTGTATTTTTCTCTCTTTTTAGCTCCAAATATTGACCAAAATGATGCTAATGGAGGCCAATTTGGGTTTATGGAGTGATTAGGGGCTTAAATATTGCTTAGATGCGATCTGAACCATCAAATCAGCTTCTGATCAAGGGTTACGATTAAAATAAGCAAAATTGACAACTCTAGCCAATCACAGCGTGACACATGACATCATAAATTCACTGGTCGAATTAGGGAGCAACGCGTGGTAGGGAAGACTAGTCATAGTCAATGCTTATTGATTCAATGACACTTGGTGTAACGTGATTCATAGAAACGGATGGCATGGTGACACGTGGAAACAAGGGTTGACCAATTTCCAAACACTAATTGAACACCGTGCTGACATGTGGCGTGTGTTTTATCCTCCTCACACATGGTGTAATGTGATTCCCTATTCGTGCTTGTGTGCCATGCCTAGTCAGCTCCTCTGCTTGAGTTAAAAATTCATAAAAATTCCTGAAAAATCCCAAAAATTTCCAAAAATTATATTTTCACCCTTTTTTACTAAAAAGTTTAAATTTTAATATTTTTGGCCATAAAAATATTATTTATTGAATAAAACAAGTAAATATTAAGTAAAAAAATGCGCTAATGACTCTACTTTCAAAGAGTCATCACACCCCCAAACTTAACTCTTTTGCTTGTCCTCAAGTAAAGCCAAGTATAATTAAATAAAATAACTTGGGTAGTATATTCATAAATATACTTCTATTAGTAAATACATATTTCAAGAAAACTATCCCTCTCAAAAGTCATACAATCCTATGATAAGGAGGTTCACATATTTTTCAATCAACGTTACATCAATACAAGGATATGCAAGGTTTTTGAAAAATTGATTCATATATGTGTGTGATGCACATGATATCATCCAATGCACTCATGAAATCAACCTATATGAGCATGCTAATCAATTCAATCTTATAACAAGTCTCATAAGTCTATTTTTCACATCCCTCTCCACTAATATAAATATGCACTTAGCTAAAGATCAATAAGAACTTTACATGGTTGTAATGTATCGCTTAGGTAGGGGGTCGATAAATGAAGAGACTTAGGCTCGTTCCACACCTTAGCTTTCTCTTTTTTTTCATCATGCACTTTTTAACTACAATTGAGTTTTAACTTAATATTTTAGTACACCCTCTTTTGTTATTCTTTTCATATTCTTGTATTCTACATCTCTTTTCTCTTTGTTTTTTTTTTGTAACTTCACAACACCCTCAAACTTATTTTCAATTCTATTTTCTTTTCCTTTATATGGATAATTGTGTTGTGAGTTTTGCTTCTTTTTTTATAAGGTGCATTACATTTCACCTTACGCTATAGCATAACACATGATTACATTTTTTAATACAAGCTAAAGGTGCAAGGGTAAAGGTAATACTTATTAGTTAGGCATTAAATGTGGCTTAAAGATATAAAAGGTTCTTTATTAGACTCAAATGGGTGACTAAATATATTAACAATGGTTATCTTAAAAGGCTCAATTGATCCAAATAAGGCCTAAATCATTTCTCTTTCTAAATACTCTTTAGGATTTTTCCTTAATGTATGATTAAATAGATTCTAAAACTTGGTAGATCTCATTAAAGCGTACAACTCACTACAAATTTTCTCTCAATAAGAACACCAAAATCAATCATACACATGTGCATAAAAATTTGAATCAATCTAATCAAAACTAGTAAGCATATCAAATGATTAATGTAAATATCTTAAAAAATATGTTACACTCCTTATCTTAGTCATGACAACCAATTTTTATCATTGAACTCATATGCTTCATATCAAGCATGCATGCATTTAGTTTCCATATATTTATCAATTTCTACCCAAATCATGATTAAAAAGTTCTTAAAAATAAAAAAATCAAAATTGCTAAAAACAAAATTCCTAAAAATTTAAAATGCATAGTAGAAAAATTAATGTAGATAATGAAGTTCTCTCCCCCAAACTAAAATTGCACATTGTCCCCATTATGCACATATAAATATGAAAAGGTAAAGAAAGGAAAAATCCCTTAATAATGGTACACCACATCTGTCATTGAAATGCTCATTCTTTTCGCGACATTGCTCTCCACATTTATTCACTTACAAAACAAAAATAATGAAAATATAAATAAAATAACGTTGGGTTACCTCCCAACCAATGTCACGTTTAACGTCCTTGACTAGACAGTCCTATCAAGTCCTAGGGCACATCCTTTTGTATCCATTTACTTTTGAGTTTGCCTAAAAATAGTTTGAGTCTTGACTTATTCAATAATACCTTATGCTTTGGTTTATAAACATGGTACTCAATTCTCTTCTCATGCCATATTTTTGTTTTCCATTAGAACTTTTTGGCATTCTTATAAGCATTCCATCGTAACTCATCCAATTTATGTATTTCTAACAGGTTTTTTACCTCTCCATTGGACTCTTTCACTTTCATACTTGATTGGGGATGGGAGGGTGAATTTTGGGGTCCAAACTTGGTTGATCTTTAATTTATTTTTTGAGCTTTGATCCTATCTCAAAATTCTCCATAATCGGAAGAGCTATCACATGGCTTGATGCGTCCTCCAAAAAGTTTACACAGTCCATAATATCAACATTCGATGTCATACTTTCAAAGTTAAAATAAGTTGAGTTGTTTTCTGGTGAGTTTATGTCATTGTTTGTAGCATCACATGTAACAATTTTAAGTGTGAGTGACTCAACAGATTCTTTCAAGTTGTCCCCACATTTAGTAACATTTATAGTTAATCATTCATTAGCATTATCAATATCAAGGGGTTCAGATTCTTTAAAAACTTTAAATATTACTTGTTCATCTTGCATTCTCATTATAATTTTCCTATTTTACATAAATGAGTGCTCTTCCGGTTGCTAAGAATGGACGACCAAGTATGATAGCAATGTCACAGTCCTCTTCCATGTCTAGCATAATGAAGTCCACCGGAAAGATGAACTTATCTACTTTTACTAGCAAATCTGATACCACACCCCGATGTCTCTTAATTGGTCTATCTGCCATTTGTAATGTTACAAAAGTAAGTTTGGCTTTTTCAACCCCCAATCTCTTGAAGAACGATAATGACATGAGGTTAATACTAGAACCTAAGTCACCTAGTTCCTTGCCAAAACGGATGTTCCCAATAGTGCAAGGGATGTCAAAACTACCTGGATCTTTCAATTTTTTTGGTAGTTTTCTATTAAGGGTAGCATTACAACCTTTAATCAAGGTTATTGTTTCATGATCTCCAAGCCCCCTTTTCTTTGATAGTATATCCTTAATGATTTTGAAATAAGATGACATTTGTTCAAGTGCCTCTACAAATGGTATGTTTATGTGCGGCTTCTTGAAGACTTCCAAAATTTTTTAAAACTGTGTATCTGACTTATTCTTTTGCAGTATTTGAGGGAAAGTAATAGTGGGATTGTAAATGTTGTTTTTCTTTGGCTGAATTATTTCCTTTTCAATGCTCTCTTTATCCACTAGTTCCTCCTCATCCTTTTTAATTTCCTATTTCTCCTCATCCTTTTCTATCTTATGTTCTTGTTCTAAAGTTTTACCACTCCTCAAGGCTATGACATTGCACTAGTCCTTACATTCTATTTTTTGGTTTACAATTGTGTCACTTGGAAGGTTACCTTAAGGCCTTTGACTTATAGCCTGAGTGAGTTGCCCCAATTGGTTTTCCTCGAATTGAAGCTTTTTTAGTGGATACTTTGTATTTACTGATTGGATGAAGTCTTTCATCATCCCCGCATTTGTATTATCCTTAGTAGGTGGCTTCTTCTCTTGGGCTTATGATTGCTGTGGTTGTTGAAAACCAAGTGGTGAAAATGATTGATGGTTGAATTGATTACCACCTTGACTATTGTTATTTCTCTAAGAGAAATTTGGATGTTGTCTCCATCCTTGGTTATATGTGTTTGAGTATGGATTATTGTTTCGATTCACATTTCCCACATAGCAAATGGATTCAGGATTATTTGGACAATTATCAAACAAATGAGCTCCTCCACAAAACACATATGACACTCTTGAATCTGAATCTTGGACCTGGTTTAGACTCGCTTGTGAGTTTTGAGCCTTTAAAAGATTAACCAAAGATGAAACTTGAGCTATAAATGCTGTGATATCATTTACCTCATGCACTCTGACTACTCTTCTTATGGCTATCATTCTGTCCATTGCCCATTGCCCATTGATAATTATTGCTAGCCATTTTCTCAAGTAAATCATAAGATTGATTGTAAGATTTGGCTAGCAAAGCTCCATTAGTAGATGCATCAACAATAGTTCTTGTGTGAGCATTGAGACCATTATAAAAAGTCTCCATTTGAATCCAAGAAGGAATACCATGATGAGGACACTTCCTTAGTAGTTCCTTGAATCTTTCCCATACTTCATATAAATATTCTCCTTCGTATTGTTGGTAGGAAGCAATGTCATTCCTAAGCTTGGTATTCTTTGTTGGTGGGAAGTATTTCATCAAGAATTTCTCAGCCAAACCATTCCAAGTTGTAATAGAATTAGGTGGCAAAGAGTTTAGCCAAGCTCGAGCACGGTCTTGTAAAGAATAAGGGAATAATCTAAGCCTAAATTCCTTTTCTGTCACACCACTAAACTTAAATGAATCTACAACTTCAATAAATAATCTGAGATGGAGATGAGGATCCTTTGTTGGTATTCCACTGAATTGTTTGAGATGGAGATGAGGATCCCTTGTTGGTATTCCGCTGAATTGTCCAACTGTTTGTAGCATTTGAAACATCACTGGCTTTAGTTCAAATTGATTAGCTTGAATGTTTGGCCTTCTGATACTTGGATTCAGCCCTTCCAACGTAGGTATTACATATTCATTCATAGTTCTATCTCTATCATCCATCAAAAGCATTTGATTGTTCAAGTTTAGCTTATTATTGTTTATTTCTAATGGATTAGCCATTTTTTCCTCTTTGGTGATAACTTGTTTTCAAATTAATCTCAAAGTACGCTTAATTTCAAGATCTAAAGGTAAAATTTCTCACTTACGAACTATGCTCATGCAATAGACTCAACTATGTTTCTACGATACTAAATGAGATGTCTAAATAGAAACAAAATAAACAACTAAAAAAATAAATTAAAGTAAAAAAATAAATAAATAAAGAAAATAAATAAAATAAATAAAATAAATTAACTAAAATAAATAAATAAATAAGTTAGCAAAGAAAATAAGTGAATAAATTAAAATTAAAGTAAATAAAATAAAATAAAATAAAATTAATAAATAAATAAAATAACAATAAAAATTATTAATTTATAATATTTATAATCTCTAGCAACGGCGCCAAAAACTTCATCGCCACACACGAAGTGTATGCAATGAATACACAAGTATACATATCGCAACAAGTAATATATTCATAAGAAAAGATCATTCTCGCAGAGATTATTTTATTATAAACTAATTTTTAAAACAAAAAAAATAAAAATCAATTTGTTTTGGTGTTTTTATATTTTAAGGAAGCAAAATTAAAATAAAAAAATTAAAATAACAAAATATAAATAACAATAATTAATTAAATCAAATTTTTTAACTAAAAAGATATGTGAGAAAATATCTAAGAATACTTAATCTTCCAATTTTCTAAAATTACGAATCGCTAAAATCCCCTCAATATAATTATCAATTAATTAAATGATCAATTGAATCTAACCTAGCATGTATTCCTCTCTTAAGGAAACTACACATCATATAATAATTAATTTAATCACACTCTCATGCTAATCAAATTGTATACTACTCATTAAGTTCATCAATTATGGATCACATACATAAGAATCATACATCTCTACCTAGAAACTATGCATGTTATTTAATCAAGACAAGTAATTAAATATTTCTCTCAAATCTATTTAATTGCCTCTATAGATAAATTGTTTGCCAAATAATTAATAACATACAAATAATATTAAATAATATAATTAAATTAATATTATAATTTGGGTAAAATATTAGAAAGCTATAAATGATTACCAATCACTTTAAGACCTCAAATGTGGAAACATATTCGATAAATGATGATTGTACTCTCCCAACATATGATTATATAAAACACAGTATGTAGTGAGGTAAACCCGTATAGAACCCCTACCTATGTGGTAACATCCTTGGGTTTCTAATAGTAATTACTCGATCGAAAAGAATCCACTAAAATAAAATAAAAAGATACAACTCAATAGAGAAGTATAAACACAAATACTTCTATCACTTAGAACACCTATACTTCCTACGCTTGCTACCTATAGAGCCCCTAATCCAAGTAGATCCAAGCTTCTCCCCGATGCCCTATCACCAAATGATGTGATCGACTATTAATGGTAAAAACTCCTAATATGCATATACGTTGTGATTCCAAAAATCCATTCAACATATAACATGCAAGCACATAGGCTTCTCATCTATGCACCACATTTTAACCTTGTCACATTTAACTAATACGTGTTATACTACCATATAGGCTCCTCAACTATAGGAACTATTGCATCCTTACAACTACCCGCCAATACATGACACACCCTTACAACATCAAATTCTTCTGGCAAACAACATCTTAAGTACACACAACTTAAGAACACGATTTTGCTTTTAAAAAAATGATTCATAAATATCGAACAAACATTCAAGGTAATTGTGAAACATAATAAGGTTTCCATCTTAACACTAAGAGTAACTCCTCAAAATGTGGTGGTTCTCCACTAACCAACTATAAATTTTAACTCTTATCAAAACTGAACTCAATCTCATAATTTTTACACTCAACCCATTGTTTGAAAAAAATGAGAGAGATTCCTCTCTGATGTCTTACATCACACAAATCTTAATTATTTATTAACTCGACACTAAAAAGGAAAAAAGATCACAAATAGACCAGGGAAGTCAAGTGCAAAATGTGCAGAGGTTCTCCTCAATTCTGGTGAAGAAAAAAAAAGGAGGAGAGGGGAGTTTATAGAAAAATTCTAGCCTTTCAAACCCTTACTAGACACCCTCACCAACCCCTTACTGCCCAAGGTCGTTAAGGAAACTAAACATTAAACTATCCATTGCATACTTACTGACAAGGGTTAATGAGGGAGCAACGATTATCTTGGAAATCCACATGGTAATGCCAATACCAAAACAACAAGACTAACAATCTTCCCCTGTGGCTTTCTATGTCAAAACACTGCAACTATAATATAGACATGACACCTAAACACAATAAGTTCATACAAAATATACCTAAGGATTTCATTCCTATGAATGAACTCTAATGTATAATCAAGACACCTTCAAAATATATGACTCTAGTGTGTCCATCTGGTTATGGCTATCCATCTTGATTGTCCATTTTATGCTACAAGTCTACATCACCCACTGATCCAATAAAAATCCAAGCTCAAACTAAGCTTGAACCCAATATTGTTGTATACATTCACCACCCTTGTACTTACACATACTAAATAACATATACCTATGAAAAGCAAACAAGTAGACATACAGTGTTGTCTAAAACCTACTATCAAGTGACATGTACACTGGTGAAAAATGACAGGCTAAGCATACTTGACATGTATCACAAACATACAAAATTTACATGCAATAAAAATATATATATTTCCTCTAAACACTGATGAGCGAAAACCGGCATCGCCGATTCTCGCAAATACTTTGGTTTTAATATTTGTAAAACTCTCGCAAGTGCACGAATCATTTCGTAGAAAATGATAAGTATACTCCCAAGGTCGATCTAAGGAAGGAATGTATGTGGTTCTTAATTTATTATTCAAACTTTTAAAAACGAAATTAAATCCTAAACATCCTGTCACGATAGTTTGGTTTTTGTGTTCCTAATCTAATAACATAAAATAAACATATATACAGATTAATTAAATATAATAAAAAAAATAAACATAGATACAAATTCAATAAATAAATATTCATGCAAATTTTATCATTTATATTAGTGGAGTATTTATGGATATAATAACTAAATTAATTATGCTTGCTCATATTATCTAGGTTATTAAAGATATAAATTGATATTTTATTGATTCTCTCTTTTTTGTATGAATACCACGTTTGGTGGGGTTAGATATTCTTTGTTAACTAAACAAATCAATTAACACCTATGGGTGGGGTTGATAACTAATTTGGTTAATTAAATTAATTCCTTTTTCTAAGAGATTGAAAATGAACCATTTAAATGCCACCTTTGGTGGGTTAGCGATTTAAACTTTATTCAAGGTGTCCAAATTAAACCAAGGAATTTAGTTATCAAGTACTAACTTTCAAGTTTTAAAACCACTATTGAAAACATGTTGTCGATACATTTTCACATAATAATTCTTATAAAAACTTTTGAAATAGAGCTTATCTAACCTAGGGCGATTGTACCAACAAATAAAAGAGCACTACTCTAAATTAGACAGGATAACTAAACCTTAAAATCTAATTTTCGGATTTAAGTTTGTAATGAAAAATAATATATTTCTCTCTAACATCCTTAATATAAAATCTTGAATAAAAATAAAAATCAATTCATTTTAGAAATTTTCACCTATTTAATATTTATAAGCATAACAACGTTATTATTATATCATGATTATAAACAGCACAGTTAAATTTAATCACAGACAAATTAAATATAACATGTAAGAATAAAGCATAAAAATAATGTAAAGAAAATAAAATCCTTACAGAACTTCGACGCTATTCTAGTTTGCTAGAAAACCTCCAAGCGGAATTTGCACTTCCATTTATTGAATCAAAAATCTAAATTATTACAAAAACATTACAAGTTCCTCTCAAAAAGAGAAAGAACTCTAAACCTAAGAGAATTGAACTAAAAACTAAGAGAAAAACTAAGAAAAGCTTAGAAACTAGGAAAGAAACTAAGAAAAACTCAAAAACTAAGAAATGAGAGAAAGAAAGAAAGAGAGAAGTGTGGTTTTGAGGTGTGCTTTGAAGTGAATGGAGTGGGGTATTTATAGGTGAGGATGGAGAGAAAAAAATGAGTAAAAAATGTTAAAAAAAATATTAAAAAATTAAAAAACGTGTAGTGGACATCTTTGAGGTCATCAATGACGTCGGCGATGACGTCATTGATCTTCTAGACGCGTGAAAAATGGGGTGAAAACGTTGCTAGGCGCTTACAAGGCTGGCTGTGAAGCTGTCATTGCGCACAGGCTACGGCTGCGTGAACAGTGCCCCTTGGCTGGCGCGCGAATAGGGAGTCAATCAGCGGTGCAGCGACGTAGTGACGGCGCTGGTATGTCAAGGGCCAATTGGTACATTGTGATTGGTTCGATCTTTGACATTTTGTGACCTTTTCGTCTCATTTTGTCCAATTTTTCCATGTTTGTTGACCTTTTCCCACTTATTTATTAATTTATTTGTGATGTATTGCTTCAAGTATTCTTCTTTGAGTCTTTAAATTGCGTTTTTAAGCCAAAATACATGAAAAACAATAAAAATACCCGTGATTCCGAAAAAGACAAATTTATATAAATATATGATAAAACATATAAATATATATATTTTTAATCAATTAATGTGCATAAAATCATGGTTATTTTAGTGCTTTTTGAGCACTCATCACAACCCAACCAGCCTTGCTAGTCCCTTGAAGCGCGATAAAAACTAAAAATTAAACTATCCTAAATCACTTCCGTGGATTGACACGGTTGCATTTAGCCTATGCAACAAGCCTTTAAACCACAGGATTTGCCACTGAGCGAGTTTGAGTCTCGTGAGGGTTTTCGCACGATACCTACAAACATTGAACTAAATGTAAAACCAAAAGAACCAATAAAAACAAAAGAACCAAAAAAAACAAAAGAAACAATAAAAACAAACAACTTAAAAATTAAATTTACAACAAAATCACAAATTAACAACATCTCACAAAAGTGTCTCATACTATTTAATCTCCTTTAAGATCATAATTAAAATCTCAAGCATAAGTTATCTTAATCTCTTTAAACAATCATGATTTATTATAATAATTAGTCGAAAATCATTTTCATATTTCATATCAAAAATGTATCAATTTAATTTCACCCAATTTAGTGTCATGAATCGATTAGCCGACTCTTCCTCACAAGTCAATACTCTCAAAACACTGAATCCTATGGGTTCAAACACTCATACTAATTTATATGCGAAAGAGTTGATGTATAGAAATGAACTAATATGTTCGCATATGTATAAAGAATAAAGGCTCAAAGTGTTATTTTAACATTGATCTCATGAAAGGAATCAAATGTATAAATTATAAAGATATCATATATAAAAATTATTTTCATGCATAAATCAAACTCATTAAGAAAGAATTTCAAGATATATGCCTTTTACAAATGAAGAAATTGCAATGACTTTTTAGGGAATTACTTCTTATATCTTTCTTTTGTAATTAGCCTTTACTCACAACTTTATAGGCAATGCGGGTTATAGTATGTAGATGATACTATTTTTATCTCTCTTTTTTTTTACGTAGATATTTTTCAATATGTGTATTTTTAGAGAGTCAACCCATGTATGATTGTACATTTTTTTTGATTTTGGTAAGTGGTTAATTTTGTGGCTTTTCTATTTGATCTTGGTTTAGGTAACCCAGAGATATGTCTTTTTGTTTTGTAGTAGTCATGCATATAAATGAGATATAAGCATATACTATCAATTTCTACTCAAATCATTTAATCTAAGCAAAAATAATAATAAAAAAATAAATGATACTCTATTAAGATCAATAAAAAATTCATCCATCCAATGCTAATACCTTTAGAGATCATCTAAAAAATTGAAAAAATAATAAATGTGTTTAGAGTAGAAAAAATATATTTCACTTTGAATAAAGGAAATTAGGCTCAATTATATCTCACAAGGGTAGTCTCCACTAAAAAAAAACTCATAAACACCGATTTTGGGTTTAATATAATTTCTACATCTTATCAAGAAATACTAATTATGATAAAAACTAACTAATTATCAAAAATATTTACAAAATATTTCATGATATGTTTTCAAAAAATTAATCTAACAAGACAAAAGACTTAACTTTTTTCTTAAATTTGTTTTAAAGAAATGTTAAATTTTTGTGAGAAAGGTTTTTTTTTTATTTATTTATTTTTAAATTGTCAATTTTTTTTTTAATTAAGTATGGTAACTTTTCACCACCCCGACCTAGAACTTACATTGTCCTCGATGTAACAACTGTAAATTAAAGATAAAGAGAAAGAGAAGAAAGATTACCTATTTCCTGAGAATGTGCAAGTAGTAATGGAAAATGCGAGGTGCATCCATCATATTCATCATTAAAGTGTATACGGATTTTGTAAACTTCTAACATCTCGACAAATATTTTTAGTTTTAACAATTTAAAAATTATTCACATGTAATTAAAATGAAATAAACAATAAAATTAAGTAAATAAAACAAATAACAAACAAAATTGTTTTTTGTTTTTTTTTTTTTTTTTTTGTTTTTTTTTTTAAATGATGGGTTGCCTCCCCATCCAGTAGTTTAACGCGTCTTAGCAAGGCGATTATCTTTGGTGCTAAGGGTTACTCAACCAAATGCAATCCATTTAAACAATGTTGTTTGGTTCTTCTAAATAAGGCTTGACCACGATGGCCATGACTTTGAACATTTTTTGTGTCTTGGAGTCCAATAGTTCCACTACTCCATGTTCAAATACTTGAACTATTTTGAATGGTCCATCCCATCTTGATCTCGACTTTCACTGGAAACAATCTCAAACGAGAGTTAAATAAAAGAACTTTCATTCCAGTGAAGAGTCTTAGGAACTAGCCTCTTGTCATGGCGCTTAGTACGCTCCTTGTATAATTTGGCATTCTCATAGGCTTCATTCCTAATTTCTTCCAACTGCTTTTGGAGTAATCGTTTTCACCTGCTTTATCTAAATCCATGTTTAACTCTTTAATTGCCCAATAAGCTTTGTGTTCAAGTTCAAGTACGGAAGGTGCACGATTTCCCAAAGATTAATCGGTAAGGGCTCATCCGTCAATAGGTGTTTTATAGCGGTGCGGTATGCATAAGGCATCATTTAGCTTAAATGCCCAATCCTTCCTTGACGGACGCACGGTGCGTTCCGGTATTCCATAATTTGCCTATTGCTCACTTCCACTAAACCGGAAGTTTGAGGATGATATGGAGTAGCTACTTTATGTGTGATGTTGTACTTGTTTAGTACTCCATCAAAGAGTTTGTTACAAAAATGGCTACCTCAAAATCGCACTTATTATAGCTCTGGCGTTAGAACCTCTTGAATATGAAATCTTTCAAGAATTTCACAACAACATTAGCATCATTGGTTTTGGTGGGGATAGCTTCACCACTGGGACACATAATCCACAGCAACCAAAAATGTATTGAAAACCATTAGATGGGGGGAAAAGGACCCGTGAAGTCAATCCCACATACATCGAAAGAGTTCAACAACTAAATTAGATATCAAAGGCATTTCATCTCTTTTGCTTATGTTTCCTGTTCTTTGACATCTATCACATTTTCGCACCTGAAAACATACGAGCATCTTTAAAAGAGTGGGCCAAAAGAATCCGTAATATCTTACGGGTTGTCTTTTTCACCTCCAAAATGACCCATGATGAAGTTCATGACAAAAAGTCAAATGCTGCATGTTCTTCTTCCGGGTACACATCTCAGGATGACTTGATCTCGACGAATCTTGTATAAATAAGGGTCATCCCGTAAAATAGTCCTTAATAGTTTTAAAAAACCTTTTCTTGTCCCGATATATGAAGTGTTAGGTCGCAAAACACCGATGGCAAGATAGTTTACAATATCAGTACCACGGGTTCGAACCTATGAAAAATAAGCTCGTTCATCGGAAAGGTTTCAACTATATCGTCCATTACTATCTTTAAGAGAATTGAAGTGTCAACCTAGACAAATGGTCGGCACTACTAAGTTTTCACCGCCTTTCTTATCCTTGATTTCTAGGTCAAATTCTTGTAAGAGTAAGACCAATACTGATTAATCTTGGCTTGGCATTTGGTTTACTTAATAGGTATCTTAAAGAAGATGATCGAATGTACAATCACTTTAGATCCTACTAAATAAGACCGAAATTTGTCTAAAGAGAATACTATAGCCAAGAATTCCTTTTCGGTGGTGGTGTAATTCATTTGGGCATCGTTGAGTGTTTTGCTAGCATAGGGTAGATGACATGTAAACGCTTATCCACTTTCTTGTCCCAGGAATGCTCCTATTGCATAATCGAAGCGTCACACATTATCTCAAAGGTAAAGACCAGTTTGGTGCCATTATAACAGGGGTAGATGTTAGTTTCTCTTTCAAGGTATTAAAGGAAATAAGGCGATCATTGTTGAAGTCAAATTCATCTTTGGATAGTAAGTTACATAAAGGTGACTTATTTTTAGAAATCTTTAATAAATCGTCTCGTAAAATCTGCGTACGTCCCCGAAGAAGCTTCTTATCCCCTTCACAAATGTAGGGGAGGTAGTTTGGATATCAATTCAAATTTTGCCTTATCAACTTCAATACCCTTGTTTGAAATGATATGTCCTAACACTATCCCCTGTTGAACCATAAAATGACTTTTCTCCCAACTAAGGGTTAGATTGCATTCAATGCATCTTTCTAAACCAAAGTCAATTTATGTAAGTAATCATCAAATGAGTTTCCAAAGATAGAGAAATCATCCATGAAAACCTCAATGAAGTTCTCACCATGTCCGAGAAAATAGATATCATGCATCTCCTGGAAAGTGGCAAGGGCATTGCATAACCCAAATGGAATTCTCAAAAGCAAATGTCCCAAAAGAGACGTGTAAATGTGGTCTTTTCTGATCTTTGGTGTATGGGTACTTGATAATATCCAGACGATCCAAAAAAGTCAACTTAAAATTAGGTACTTGACTAATCTTTCCAACATTTGATCAATGAATGGAAGAGGAAAGTGATCCTTTTTCGTATATAAATTTAGTTTTCTAAAATCTATACACATTCTCCAATCCGGTGATTATTCTAGTGGGCACTAATTCACTTTTATCATTTTTAACAAGCTTATCCTGATTTCTTTGGTACCACATTTTACCTTGGACTAACCCACTTACTATCTGCAATAGGATAGATAATCCCTTCTTCTAATAATTTAAGGATTTCCTTTTTAACTACCTCTTGCGTGTTTGGGTTTAGTCTTCTTTGGGCCTACCGTACAGGTTTAGCACCATCACTCCAAGTTGATCTTGTGCATACACATTGTTGGACTAATGCCTCTTATATCCCCTAATACTCGACCTATAGATTTCTTAAATTGTTTAAGCACTTTGATGAGTTCTTTTTCTTGTGATTTGAGTCAAGGTTGAAGAAATTATCACCGGATATGTTTCTCCTTCTCCCAAAACACATATTTTAAGTGCTCGGGTAAGTCTTTGAAGTTCAAGTTCGGTGGATTGGCCTCTTTAACAGATGAAGTAACCTGGGTAGATTTAAAAGTGTACTAGATTTTGTCATCACTTCATTATTGTCTAGTTGTTCAAGGTACCCCCTTAATTTCTTCATCTAAATCTTCTTCAACCTTTTCAAGTGTAAGAACGGTTTTCAAGCTTGTCTTATTCTGGTTTGGAAAAAGGTGTTTTGGACAAGATTATCCAAAGGATCAACTTCGAATATTTCATCGATGGTAGAAATAGAAGCGGAAAGGTGAAGAATCAAAAACTTTGAAATGAACGGTCTCTAAGACCTGTCGTTGTCAAATTTCCATCTTGGACATCAATAATAGTTTTAGTAGTTGCCATAAATGGTTAAAAGCAATATTGTATGCTCTCTGTCCAATGCCGGGATTTTCTTGCATATCAGGAACCACAAAGTCAACGGGTATTATCGTTTGTCTACTGTGCAAAAACATCCTCAACTATTCCCTCCGGATATTTAAGAGATCTATCTGCAGTTGCGGAGACATATTGTGGGTTTTAAATCTCTAGATTAGTGTAAGAATATAGAGTAGGGCATCAAATTTATACTAGCACCTAAATCAAGCATTGCTTTAGCAACCTTCCTATCCCCATAGTTATGTTTATAATAAAACTTCGAGTCTTTCAACTTAGGGGGTAGTTTGTCTTGAAATCTGTGTTAGAAATTTCGATACTACTACTAGCTCATTCAGTTCATTACCTCCTTTTCTTAGTGTTCAACTCTTCTTTGAAAAACTTGGCATATGAGGACATTCATGATCACTTCTAATAATGGTAAATTGATATTTAATTTAGAGCATATTAAAAAGATCATTGAATTGCTTATCTTGTTTGGATTCTTTCAACCGGTGGGAAAAAAGGTACTTGCCCCATCTGGTGTGGTTCGTTGTCTTTTGAATTTGGGAGTGTCGGATGACCCCCAATGAGTTTTCGAGAGGCTTGTTAAGTTTAACACTTGTTTCTCCTTTTTGCGAGATTAGAATATCGCCTTCTTTGTTACATGAACTACAAGGTAGTTTAGAGATTTCCAGTGTAAGCTTGGTATTGACTACCTTACCACTTCAAGAGTTCTAACATCTTTGCTTGTTTTGTTGTGAGGCAACTCACAGGTTCTTTCTTTTGCATTTTTTCAGCGGTTGCCCAACTTTAGATTCAATTCTTTTAGCCGAAGCCTCTATGGTGTTCAACTTTTGATTAGTCATCAGGTTGGTTGTCACTAACTTGAATAAAATCATTCAAGCTATCTTCTAAGGTTGGTTTAAAAGATTGGCTTGGTGGGTAAGAGGTGGTTGTAGGTTGGGTGATTATAGGTGTTTGGATGATACTTTTGAAAAGATTGGACTTCTACATGGCATCGACACTAGAATCACAAGTATTTGAACAATTATGAGTACCATGCCCAATTGAACAACACAACTTCCACATACCTCTTGATTTGAAATTTGGTGAGACGTGAGGAATTTCACTTGTTTAGTCAATTCAACAAGTTGCAAGGTTATCTCATTATCAAAGCCGACTTCATTGACCTTTTGCTTTCCTTCTACCACCTCTTTGTTGGGAATTAGAACCCAATAGCTCATAGAGATTATAGGTTTCCTCTGGGGTCTTTTCTCCTACGCACTCAGCGGCATTATCAACCGTGTATTGACTCGTAGTGTCAATCCATCGTAAAAGAATTGGTTTTGTAGTTTGTAGTGGAAAGCTATGATTTTGACATTGAATGAAAAGGATTTTGAATCGGATTCCCAAGCTTAAATGAAAGGGCTCTTCATTCATTTGAGAAAATGTTGCTATCTTTGTTCTTAGATCAACTGATCTTTTGATGGGAATAGAACCTACCATAAAAATTTCATAGTCGCCTCCCAAGTTTTAAGAGAACTGATTTGTAGAGTAATGAACCATGACCAAGCTTTATCTTTGAGAGTGTAAGGAAAACACCTCATCCTAAGTTGATCTTCATTAATTGCATGTAGTGGAAAGGTTTGGACAATAGCATAGAATTCTCGAATGAAATGCAAAGGGTCTTAAATTAGGGATACCGTAAAGGAAGGTAACAAAGAATAATGAATCTTTTTCAATTCATAATTCCTTGCACCTCTTGTAATTGGATCTAGGAAGTTACATTGCCAATGATTGGCATTGTATAGTCTTTCATCTTTTTCCGCCTATCTTGACATCTCCCATGGTTGTTTGTAGTTGAAAATGATCCTCACTCTGTGTGAATCAACATTTTGCTCTTAAAAACAATAGTAGATATCTCTAAAAAAAGTGCAAGGAACCTAAATTTTTTTTTTAATTTTAATTTAAACGAAGGGACAATTTTTGAAACAAACAAATTTATTTCATTTGAAATTTGTTTTTTACACGCAAACTAAAACAAAGGGAAATACAATAATGGGTGACCTCCCATGTAGGACTAAAATTTATCGTCTTCTAGTAAGGCGTTGCTTGGGGAGATTATGAATGAAAAACTCAATGTCTCGTCTTCATTGAATTCATTTAAGTTTCAAATTAGTCTTTGCCTTTTTGCAAATGTTCAACTAGCTGTTCAACTTGAACTTCCAACTTTTTGATAGAAGCTTCCGCAGAGTCCGACCGTTGATTGGTTTTAGATTGATTATCCTACAAACTTGAATAAAAGAATTCAAGTTGTCCTCCAGGTTGGTTTATTTGGAATGCTTCCCTGGAATAGGTGGGTGGAATTGGCTTTGCCTGGTTTGAGCTTTGAGGGAAAGGAGGGTTGTTTTGCCTCCAAGAGAAATTTGGATGACTTACCACGGGATTATAGGTATTTGAATTGGGATCAAACCTTGGTCTCTGTTGGATATTGCAGCCCCCAACACATTAACCTACTCAGGTCAGTTGTATCTCCTTGATCATGGACGATGCTACCATGTCACATGTTCTTTGTACAAACCATGTGTTCATTATTGGTGTTGGTTTGTGTAGCGAGAAAGCGGCAACTTGCTTAGTCGAGTTGAACAAGTTGTTGTTGAACTTCATTACTGAGTCGATTTCATGAACACCGGCTTTTCTCACTTGGAGCTTTTACATTGGGAATTAGGCACCGACATCTCAAAGAGGTTATCGTTTCGATGCAGTCTTTTCTACATTGCTCCTCTGCAGCGTTGTCGACAATGAGCCCGACATTGTTGTGTAAGTCCATACGTAAAAGAATTGGTTCTGCAAGGCTGAGGGGAAAGCTATGATGGGGACATTGAGTGAGAAACATTTTGAACCTATCCCAAGCTTCATGGAATGGTTCTCCTTCCATCGAGAGAAAGTAGCAATCTTTCCTCTCACTTCCGATGTTTTTGATGGGAATAGAATTTTCCCGTGAATTTATTGTAAATGTTACCCATGTGTCATCGAGAGAACACAGGGGAAGTGACATCAACCAAGCTTTGGCCTTATCCTTTAAGGTGTAGTGGAAAACATCTCATTCTAAGTTGATCCTCGTTTAAGAATACCGAGGGAATGTTTGGACCGTAGCATAGAAATCTCTACAAAAGGAAAGAATCTTCATTAGGTAACCCATAAAAGGAAGGAAGCATAGAAAAATGAATATTTTTAAGGTCATAATTCGAGTAGCCTCTCCCATTGGATAAAAGGCGATTCTTGAGTGCCAATCACCGGTCTTGCAAACTCCTTCATACGTGGTTTCCCCAACATGTTGGTTTTCCTCCATTTCTTTTGGTTCTAGTAAAGGATTAAGACTTGGTTCTATGTTTGGCTCAAAATCGGGTTGATGGGTAGGATCCAAGTGTTGTATTGACACTTGTTTAAATTTATGAATATTATTTACATATGGTGTAAGGGGGTTTCCTAAGGATCTCCTACCACGCATAGACTATTTTTAAACGTAAATTTAAAACTCCTGTCAACAAAAATAAAAAAAATTAGAGAAAATTTCCATGGCATTTAATACAAAACACTAGACAATTTTTTTTTTTACGAACGGTAATTTTATTTTACTATTCACGCTATCTTATTTCTTATTAACTTAAATTTTTTTAATTTTTTTAATTTTTTTTTACGAACGGTAATTTTATTTTACTATTCACGCTATCTTATTTCTTATTAACTTAAATTTTAAATTTTTTTTTTAATTTTTTTTTTACTATTCATTAACGGTAAAAACTTTTTACTTCAAATTTCAAATTTCTAAATTATTTTACTATTTATGCTATAATTAAATTTTTTTTTTATTTTATTTCTTATGAAATTTGAAATTTGAATAAAAAAAAATTTTATTTTTATTTATTTTTTTTATTTTATTTTTTATTTTTTTTTTCTTTTAAAAAAAATCACAATTATTTACAACACAAAAATATTTTTAAAATTTTGATAAATAAATTAAAAACGCTATTCCTTCCCCGGCCGAAAACTTGATGGTAAAAATAGCGCATCATGATTCTATAAATACTTTGGTTTTAATATTTGTAAAACTCTACAAGAAGTGCACGAATCGTTTCGTAGAAAATGATAAGTATACTCTGAAGGTCGATCTAAGGAAGGAATGTATGTGGTTCTTAATTTATTATTCAAACTTTTAAAACGAAATTAAATCCTAAACATCCTTGTCACGATAGTTTGGTTTTGTGTTCCTAATCTAATAACATAAAATAAACATATATACAGTTAATTAAATATAATAAAAAAATAAACATAGATACAAATTCAATAAATAAATATAAATACTGATTCAATAAATATTCAAATGCAAATTTTATCATTTATATTAGTGGAGTATTTATGGATATAATAACTAAATTAATTATCTTTCAATATTATCTAGGTTATTAAAGATATAAATTGATATTTTATTGATTCTCTCTTTTTGTATGAATACCACCTTTGGTGGAGTTAGATATTCTTTGTTAACTAAACAAATCAATTAACACATGGGTGGGGTTGATAACTAATTTGGTTAATTAAATTAATTCCTTTTTCTAAGAGATTGAAAATGAACCATTTAAATCTGCGCTTTGGTGAGTTAGAACGATTTAAACTTTATTGAGGTGTCAAATTAAACCCAAGAATTTAGTTATCAGTACTAACTTTCCAAGTTTTAAAACCACTATTGAAAACATGTTGTCAATACATTTTCACATAATAATTCTTATAAAAACTTTTGAAATAGAGCTTCACTCTAACTACCGGCTAATTGTACCAACAAATAAAAGAGCACTACTCTAAATTAGGCAGGATAACTAAACCTTAAAATCTAATTTTCAGATTTAAGTTTGTAATGAAAAATAATATATTTCTCTACTAACATCCTTAATATAAAATCTTGAATAAAAATAAAATCAATTCATTTTAGAAATTTTCACCTATTTAATATTTGCAAGCATAACAACGTTATTATTATATCATGATTATAAACAATGACTATGAGTTAAATTTAATCAGAGTATTAAATTAAATATAACATGTAAGAATAAAGCATAAAAATAAGCGTAAAGAAAATAAAATCCTTACTGAGAACTTCGACGCTATTCCGGGTGCTAGAAAACCTCCAAGCGAATTTGCACTTCCATTTATTGAATCAAAAATCTAAATTATTACAAAAACATTACAAGTTCCTCTCAAAAAGAGAAGAACTCTAAACCTAAGAGAATTGAACTAAAAACTAAGAGAAAAACTAAGAAAAGCTTAGAAACTAGGAAAGAAACTAAGAAAAACTCAAAAACTAAGAAATGAGAGAAAGAAAAGAAGAGAGAATGTGGTTTTGAGGTGTCTTTGAAGTGAATGGAGGGTATTTATAGGTGAGGATGGAGAGAAAAATGAGTAAAAAAATGTTAAAAAAAATATTAAAAAATTAAAAAGCGTGTAGTGGACATCTTTAGGTCATCAATGACGTCAGTAGCGTCATTAGATCTTCTTTGCACGTGAAAAATGGTGAAAACGTTGAGCACGCGCTGGTGAAGCTAGCAGCGCGCGGCCAGCTTGGGGTGTCATTGCCTCGGTGTGGCGTGAGCGATGCGCCTTATTGCCAGCCTTGTGCCACTGAGATGGGGAAGTCAACGCGCTGGCGACGCGCAGAATCGGGCGTTAAGTCTGTACATGGTGTAGTCAAGGCTGAAATTTCTGTGTGATTTCAGATCTTTTGACATTTTTGACCCTTTCGAACCATTTTGTCCAATTTTTCCATGTTTGTTGACCTTTTCCCACTTATTTATTAATTTATTTGTGATGTATTGCTTCAAGTATTCTTCTTTGAGTCTTTAAATTGCGTTTTTAAGCCAAAATACCTGAAAAACAATAAAAATACCCGTGATTCCGAAAAAGACAAATTTATATAAATATATGATAAAACATATAAATATATATATTTTTAATCAATTAATGTGCATAAAATCATGGTTATTTTAGTGCTTTTTGAGCACTCATCAAACATATGCAACACTCGTCCTAGGCGTATGCATATCAAGAAACCACGATGCAGTGCAAACTACATTCACCATCCCATGCAGTAAACAAATAAAATGCATAAATAAACACAACTTATGCACACTTCTCTCCTACATATATATACAATATGCAACACACCAAACCTCTATATGTAAGAAAAATCAAAAAGAAATGCATGAAACATAACAGTCATGAAAAAAATACACAACAACACCGATGCAATGCCAAGGTAAAAAAAGTAATAAATAGCAAACTAAATGCACAAACAAGCCAAGAAAAATGCAGATAGAAAACATCTCCCTAATGAAATACATATCGTGGATCCCCACATCTCTATGGGAATGCATAATGGACTTCACAATATGTTTACAACACAACGGTAGGATGAGCGATCAAATGCCATTACCAAATACACGTGCCAATGAATCTGTAAGAAGAAGTTGACTAGGAGTCCAACTATCTTTCAACTTGACACACTCCTAGTGGCTCAACTATCTTCCCCAAACGAAAGTAGGGTAGATTCAATCCTACAATCTCACTACATACTATGCATACATAAAAGGAAAGACATCTCAGGTGTCCCAAGACAAAACATGTGTCATGTATTTCAACAACAAATTCCAACCAAAAAAACTACATGAAAAAATCATGCAATAAAGCACCTCATAATAAGAATGTTGGTAAACACATAACATGACATCTGAAACACCATAATGCATACTATACATAAACCATGTCATACTAACAGTCATATTTATGCATGATTCATACAAAGTGTTGCATGAAGAATAAAACATAAGAAAGCATAACAATAACTCAGGAACAAGATAAACACCAAGGATACAAAACAATTGACATTATACATTTTACTAGACTTATGTATTGGTCAATACTTATCAATTAGGCTAATTTCTAATCCTACTTTTTTTAAGGTCCAAGACAGATCAAATTGTTTCTATAGGGTATGATTTTGATGAGATATTAAATGATCTATTTCATGAAGCACATTAGGGACTCGGGTTCAGGACTCTAATTACCATTTTTTTCCTAAATAAAAGAATAACTAAAATTAAAAATAAGAGCAAAACGATATATTCTCTTCCATGTTTCTTTTAGTGCTTCTTTATCTTTACTGAGTGATGCTTCCTTAATTTAAACAATAGAAAAATAAGAAGAAAACTAAAAAAACACTCCTTAATTGCCTCTTTGAATTCTATGCTACCTCTAGCCCTTAATTTCTCTGTAGACCTAAGTGTATTTTTGCTTATATCTGTATCTATAATATGTGGCTACTTTGTTGTTAACCCTAACTATATATTTATAGTAAAAGAGATATAATGTAGTTAGGACTAAGGCTATAGAGATTTAAACTAATTAAATTACTAATATAACAAATCTAGAACACTTTGGATTGGTATGTGATGAAAATCTGGAGATTAAGTGCATATCTAGATTGCGAGTCGACTCATACTGGTACGCAACCTTGTTTCCAATTCTATGAAATTCATCCAAAAGGCTTGTGCCATGGCTCACACATACTCATGTTATGACATACTCTTAATTTTACCAATTTAATGTTTTGACCCCTCCTTGATGTATCTTGTATAAATGTTTGCATTTAGGTCCTCCAATGCATGATAATTATGCCCCTAATTGTGAGGATTTGCTCAATCCTTTGTCAATTGCATCTTTTAACATCCAAAATCCCTTAAATACATCAAAACATACCCTATGACTTTGAAAAGATAGTTTATAAAGTAATTAGGTTAAAATATGATATTACAACTGAATTTATTCTTTTAATTTTAATAAATCATAGTACATGCATGCTCTTTAGGTATGTATTGTTACCTCTAACTAGCTTTTGGCTAGTTCCTAGTGAGATAAGAAATCCAAAGAGGTTCTTAAAAGAAAATGAACAATTATATACTAAACTAAACTAAATCATATATGTAGATTGACACGATCGTATTTAGTATATGCAACAAACCTTTAAACCCCTAAGGTGTCCTAATGGATGAGTTATAGTCTCGTGATGCTTTTTAGTGATGATATAGGCAAAGATCACAACTAAACTAAATAAAACTGATCCAAAGACATGAAAATTGAAAATAAACAAAGACACTAATTATCTAATCAATTATACATTTGTCTCAAAGATTGTGCATACCATTTAACATATAGATGATCTAAATCTCACTCTTTATGAAAGATTAATTCAAGTATTAATTTCACTTTCGTGGTCAACTCCTAATAATCCATCTAACCACAAATATATAATATTTATATATGATGCTTGTTGTAAGCATAATAATCACAAACTCCATAGGCTTATCTTTCAATTCACTCTCCATTAATATCGAATGGTTACATATAAAATTGGTTTTCTACAACCCCTAAATTATTATTTTCAATAGCTTTTGCGTTTTAGTCAATTTTTATTGATATTCTCCCTCTTTCTTCATATAGACTTCATATCAAACATGTGTTTATTTTAAGTCCTTTTAGAAATTTGAAGGATCAGATAATTTGATTCTTGGCTCATAAAAAGGGTAGGTATAGCATTTTAAAGAAATAAAAATTTTATAATTCTTTAAAGCTGAAAGGGGATACTAGTGATAAAGATACATGTGGTAGGCTTATAAAGGTATCAACGATTCAAAAATGGCCTAAATCCTTTCATAAGCATTATGTATTTTATAATTTTGCCTCGAGTTTTCTCAAAGTAAGATCTAGAATTTGTTGAGATCTTAAATATGTCTATGAGATATTCCCACACAAAATAGTCTAAAGTACTTAGATTACTCAATTATTCTTACCGCCAACTATAAGAGTTCCATGCACACTAGGTTCAATTCATATTCAAAACACTCCCTGATTGAAGTAAAACTTAGAGTCTTCCAAATATTAAAGTTATCACAATCATATTCCTATCATTGATGCATAAATTGACTCCAAATATTCAAGAAAAACAAGTATAAAATCTAAATAAAAATAAAAGGAATTTTGAAAAATTATGTTTGAAATCTTGTTTAAAGTCTTAATAGAAATATAAAGGGGCTTTTCACACCCGCAAATTTAAATCTATATTGTCTCCAATGCTCTAATGCATCTGAAGGAAAGAGAGAAAGAGAAAAATTACCTTTCTAGTAGTGGTGAAGAATGAAACTTTGAGCATTAGGTTTGTATTCTCAATTCATCATATGTATCAGTTCTTTTGGATTGAGAATTGAAATATACCGAACACATAATACATCCCCAAAAATCATAAAGTTAAGAGATTCAAAAAAATAAATAACATAATTGTAAAATAAAAGAAAAATTAAATTTAATATTAAAAAAGAAAAATAATAAAAAGAAATTAAAATTAGGCTTCAAACAAATTGGAAAATTTTGTGTTTGATCAGATATTTCTTGCATTGGGGGGTTTAGTATTAGCAACGTACACATGTCGGTGTGCACAAAAAATCATGTCATGGTACGCATAAAAAATGAATCCACAGAATCCAACTCGAGACCAGTGTGTTACGGCGCACTTAAAATCATATTGCCATGCAACACTATTTCACATTCCCACTATTTGAATGAAAATCATTATGCTATGAAAGACACAAACGCATGCCGCAATTAGAAAATTTTCAATTTTTTCCGAGAACTCTATTTGTACAAAAATTAAACAAAAAGAACCGAAAAAAATTAGGAAATACTAATAAATATGGAAAAGCTTACTAAATAAAAATAGTATTTGATGATAATGTATCCTCTACCCCCAACATAAGTTAGGTAATGTTCACAATATAATAAATTGATCCCAAAATAATAAAATTTAAAAATATAAAAAAATAGCAGTGAAAGTAATATGAAACAAAAACTAATGTTCAGTTGAAAGTATAATAAAATAAAATCAATGGATTGCCTCCTATATAGCGCTTTGTTTAAAATTGTCTACTAGATGAAGATAACTTCTAGTAGAAGTTGAAACCAATTGAGAGGTCTTGGTTGTGACCTTCTAGTTGCTTGCCAATTTTTATAGTAACAACATCTATAGTCTTCTTAAGATTAATCACAATTTGTGATGGGAACTTACCAGATACTTGTGCTTCAATCTTTCCCACAATTGTGGCTAATTGGCTCATTTGAGTCTCTAGGTTATGGATTGAAGCTTTGGTGCCATGCTGAAATTTAGCATTGTGATTAGCTAAAGCAAGAACCATATCCTCTAGAGACTTACCTTGAGGTTCTTGAGGTGGGTACTACTAAGGTGGCCTAGGATTTGGGAAACTATATGGAGATTGTTGGTTGTTTAGGTATATTGTTGGCATGTTGTTTGAGTAGCTCAAATTTGGATGATCCTTCCATCCTACACTATATGTAAAACAATCCATGACCATGTACATAACTAGGGTAAGGAGATACAGACTCATCCCTAACTCACAAGATATAGAATAAATCACACTTAAGTAGAACACACAATAGAAATAGTAAATAAGAAAATTTTAGATAGATATATAACAATCAGTATAGAGAAATAGCTTAATAAGTAGAAATCATTCAATAGTAACATCTTTCTAATCAAAGTTTAAGCTTTAGTATGTTGGAACATACACACCCTAAACTCAAATTGTACTAAAATAATAATAGATCATACACAACTAGAGATAAAATGAGGTAAACCTATATAGAGATCGTTTTTATATGGTAACATCCTCAGTTGCTTATGGAAACCACTTGGTAGTAAACAACTAACTAAAATATAAAGCAATTACAACTCTAAAGGAAATAAAACCACCAATAGCTCTATCAGTACAGACCTTGTCCGAACTACCTATTGCTACACTTACTTACTGCCTCCATAATGACCTGATCTGTCACTCGAACACAACTTTCCTCTAAAGCCAACACCATCCAAGATGGTGTGATGAGAAACCATAGATCAGTAAAGTGAAGGGAGTAGTGCTATACACGTTGAGGGTGAAAAATCTCAAATCATATACAAAAGATACACAGTCAAACCACCTATGCATATTGCCAATGATTTGATAACACATCCAAATACCCAAAGGTTAAGCCACCTCACCACGGACCTTGCTAAAGGGCTGGCGAAGTGGTGTGTTGAAGTGCCAAAAATCAAATACTTTCGTTTCAAAAAAATGTTGAGTTATTTCCATAAATACCCACACCTAAAACAAACCAAAATCCTGCACTCACTTCCTCACATGTATACTAAACAACCAACCCCTTTTTATGTGAAAAACATGCTTTCAATCATAGTGTTTCTAACTAAGTGTGTGTGTTTATTGTTAATCCAAAGTAACCAACCTTACAGAGAGGAAGAGAGAACACTGAGTAGAATACACAGACACCGTGTTTTGTATATGGAAGCCTGTCCAACTAAATACAGACTCATATCTACCATGTGATGAACACGAAGAAGACCTAAACCAAATGCATCAACTTACACACTCCATCCATCTTTAACTTGAGAATCTTGGCACATATAAAGTATGAAGACTTTGATCAATACATATAACCTTCATAGATGAAACAAACACACATCCCATGAACGTATCATGAAAAACATCGTATGGTCTAACCACATGATATCGTGTTACTCCTATATAGGTAAACATTGATAGTAAAATCATATGCATAATACAAAAACCTATTGATTTCATACAACAGTCCCTCTAGTGTATGCAAGTCAGGTAAAAAGATGCACTGCAATCCTACACTTACCACCCTTACAACATATAACACAACATCAAATACATAGTTGTGCACACAAACTGCTCCCTTTTTTTGCATAAAAAGTCAAAGAAAAATCCCTAAAAGAGGGAGGAAAGGCATACAAATATGTAATAATCCTAAAAATCATGCAATGCGACAAATAAAATCAAAGAAACTATACAAACTATGCAAAACCTAATTAGAGATCAAGGAAAAGCATCAAACATATTCTCATTATGTAATTATTGGTTTACAAAATTTTTAGGAAATGAAAATAAACAAACTAAAGCAATAAGAAGTAAAATAGTTTAGCACTATTTGTTTCCTTCTCCTACATCATTATCCCTGTAGACACCACTACGAGAAGACTTTCCAATATCAGTAGGGTTAGAAGGTGGTGCAATAGCTTGAGGTTGGAGAGAATTAACAACAAACTGGTCACAGGGAATATTGTGTTCATCTCCACCAAACAAAGTAACCATGGAGAATAATGACCCAAGGGAAGAAGCACTAGAGTGAGGTTAAAGTCTAATAGAGGCTGAAGAAATGGGTGAGGTGTGAATAATAGTTTGTACAATAGGACGATAAGAAGCTACTAAACTATGAGAAAAAGCATTAAATCTATGCCTATCTATGAAATTCTAGTTAAAATTTTGCAACTCATTGAAAACATTATTCAATAGTATGGTACACTCATTACTGGGAGGGATGGAGGTAGAAGGAGTAGAAGACACAAGAATTGATTCATAACACGTGGATTGAATAGTATTCAAAGAAGAAGAAGAAGTGGATGAAGGAGTAGCAGAAGAACACCAAGACCTACAACTAGTAGGAAAGTGGGGATGAGAGAGAGGAGCTTTTCTAGGAAAGGTAAGAGAGATGTTATAAAAAATAATAAAGCCCCACCTGGAAACTAGTTAGGGGTAGTGAAAAGCAAAAGAAAATGGAGCAATAGTACAAAAAACAATGGTTCTTTAAATCATACTAGTGAGATCTATACAATCACTATTTAGGATTGCACAAAGGAAGTGTCCTCCATATAGATGAATAGTATAAAGATGAGAACGAGGATTGATAATAGCACTAACAACATTATTAAGAAGATGACCAAAGGTAGAAGAGTTGACAATAAGGGCATTATTAACATAAGTATGGTTAAACTTGGCGAACTAGTTAGTCATCTCAATAATTTTGTGAGAATTCATAAGATCAAAATTAGAAGAAAGATAGGTGCGAGCAATATTCTCAAACTCAAACAGAATGACAAGAAAAGAAGGAAATGGAACAAAATGGGAACAAATAAAAAATTTGATAATATCATCTCAAGAGAAAGTAACTCGACACCCTCTATGGGAAAATGAGTTACAAAAACAAGTAGTAGAAACTGAAATTAAGCAAACATAAAACTCCCTAATAAACTCTTCATTATATACATGACACTCACCAAGAATAGGCACACTACAAAAGGGAATGGTAGGCTTAGATTTCTTTGACTTTTTAGTGCTCTTGGTACATATCGGGGCCACTTTTGGTAAGAATTAGAAGGTAGGGTATTTTCGTAAAGCGAGAAGAGAAGGAAACAATTATGAGTTGTGAAGAAAGTATATAAGCTTAGGAGCACCTCGTCATCCATCTCACCAACAACCTTGCTATATATATATATATATATATATATATATGGCAAGGTGGATTTCTTGGGACCAAAATGTGTAAGAAGATTAACTGATACACTAAACATAAATATCCACATATTAATCAATCCATAATGCATTAATGTAAGCGTATGACTAAATTGTTGATGACATGCTTTATGAGTTATGCTAATATATTTACTCTATATGCCATCAAGATATGCTTATATGAACCAAACAATTAGTAATAGACTCAAATAGCACCAAACTTTATAAGTCCACATTTAGCCTTCTAATGTAAGTTCCAACTTACACTACTACAAAAAGGGGTATTTAAATCGCTATGTAAAGTCGGTCCGGTGTAGAACCAACACTATTCACGTAGGATGTAGCGTTAGTTGATGTGGTGAACTGACGTTATCCACATGTGTAGCGTCGGTTCTCCACGTCAACTGACGCTATGTCCTACTTGGATAGTATCGGTTGACATGGAGAACCAATGCTACATGCGTGGATAGTGTCAGTTCGCCACATCAATCAACGCTACGTCCTACGTGTATTTTTTAAATTATAAAATGCATGCAGTTTACAATTGAAATTTGTTTAGGTCAATTATTATTTTATTTGACTCTTTAGAATTTAAGTTTGATATATATATATATATAGTATAATTTTTTTCTTTTTTCTTAGACAATTAGTTTTAAAAATTATATAATTTTGTTTATTTGTTTGCATATTTAAATTTATATACGTATGTACAATATATCTTTATTTAATTTTGTATATTTGTTTTAAATATTATTGTAAATTTTTTTTTCTTTTTCTATAGTACATAGATATATATAAGAGTTTAAGTAAAATAATAATTGACAAAAAAAAATCAATTTTAAATTATGTGGATAGCGTCGGTTGACGTGGCGAACCGACGCTAGCCATGTGGGTAGCGTCGGTTGACGCGAAAAACCGCCGCTATCCAAGTAATATTACTATTTGGCTCTCTTCTTCACTATAGAAACCCAAAAGATATTTATCTCTCTTCTCCACTTCTCCCAAAACTGAGCTCACTCACCCTCTTTCTCAATTTCTGGCCACTTCCGACCACTATTTGCAATGCCATTTTGTAGGTTATATTCCTCTTCTCATTATCTTTCAGATCTACTATTTTTTGAGTGAAATACTCATATTTTTTATACCCATTTTTTATTACTTATTCTTACTTACAAAACACCATTTCCTTCTTCATTTCCTTCATTTAGTCATTTCATAACATTCTTGTAAGTATTTCTATTAATTTTTCAGCTTATTATTTAATTCATTTTATTTTTTGTATAAATTTTTGATTTATGTATTTTTTTTATTATGCTTGTTATTTATGTTTAGCTTATTTTCTGTGGATATAATATCTGAATGTTGTGGGTTTGAGGGACTATAATATTTACTGTACGTGGATAAATTTATTTATATATAAATAATAATATTTTATTAAGTAAAAGTAATACATTTATAAAATGATTAAAATGATAACTGTTTTGATTTATGTATGTTTTGATATATATTCTAATAATTAGAGAATTTATATATAATAATACTTGAAATATATTCATTGGATATATAATTAATTAATATGCTTAATTAATTAATTTATATATAAATAATTATATTTTATTAAGTAAAAGTAATACATTTGTAAAATGATTAAAATGATAATTGTTTTGTATTATGTATGTTTTGATATATATTCTAATAATTAGGGAATTTATATATAATAATACTTGAAATATATTCATTGGATACATAATTAATTAATATGCTTAATTAATGTCATTAATAGAAAATGGACAAATCTTGGATGTCAAAGTGTAGAATTGAGCAGGACTATATTTCTGGAGTTGAAAGTTTCATGGAATTTGCTTGTAGAAATAGTAATACTGGAACTAGTATGATTCGATGCACATGTGTTAAATGTAAAAATGAGCGATTTTATAAATTTGACGAGGTTAAGTATCACCTTACCCATAATGGTATTCTTTTGAGCTATAAATGTTGGTATTATCATAGAGAAAATATTGATAATACTTATGGGGGAGAGATAAATAAGAATGTGAGTGGATTACATATATTTTATCATAATGTACATATAGAAAATATGTTTCATGGTGTTGAAGATGAATTACGTGAGGATGATCCCGAAGCCTTACAAAACTTATAAAAGATGCCGAAAAACCGTTGTATCCAAAATCAAAAAATACACTAAAATGTGAGGATTGGTTCATTTGTACAATGTGAAGGCAAAACATGGTTTTTCTGACAAGGGATTTATAGAATTACTAAATCTACTAGTCGATATGTTTCCTGAGGGTATTGAATTTCCCTCTTCAATGTATGAAGTGAAGAAATCTCTTAGTCGATTTGGCATGAAATATCATAAGATTCACGCTTTTCCAAATGATTGCATTCTTTATAGAAAAGAATATGAGACATTAGATGATTGTCTGATGTGTAAAGAATCGAGATGGAAGCATGGTACAAATGAGACAACACATAAGAAAGGTGTGCCTACAAAGGTTCTTTGGTACTTTCCTCCGATTCCTCTCTTTCAAAGGTTGTTCAATAGTAAAGATACATCAAAGATGTTGACTTGGCATTTAGATAATCGATCTAATGATGGGGTGCTACGTCATCCTTGTGATTCTCCAAATTGGAAAGTAGTAGATAATTTATCTCCTCAATTTTCATCTAATCCGCACAATCTTCATCTTGTCATTCCTACTAATGAAATTAATCCACATAGTTCCCTTAGTAGTAGATATAGTTGTTGGCCAGTAATTATGGTAACCAACAACCTTCCTCCCTGGTTATGTATGAAAATAAAATTCACAATGTTAACATTATTGATCTTAGGACCAAAACAACCCAATGATGATATTGATGTATATATGTAGCCTCTGATAGATGATTTAAAGACATTGTGGAATGATGGTGTAAATGTTTACGTTGCACATAAAAAATAACACTTTAACTTGAGGGAGGGTCCTTTTATGGATAATTAATGATTTTCCTACCTATAGAAACTTATCAGGACATACAATAAAAGGTTACAAGGGATGCCTTATATGTAGTGATGGAACTTCTGCAACTTATCTTGTTCATAGACGAAAGATGTCTTATAGAAGACATAGAAGATTTTTTCCATCTGGACACAAGTTTAGATACCAAAAGAAATTGTTCGATGGTGAAGAAGATCATGATCATACAACCCAACCTTTGCGAGGTGTTGAGATATTAAGGCAATTGAATGGTATGACATTCAAACGATATGGAAAGATGAAAAAAACTCACTAAGGTAGGGAAACGAAAGAGGTCAACTAATGAAATGGGTGAAAATGAAAAAGAGTTTGAACCGACTTACCATGATTGTTGGAATAAAAAATCAATATTTTGGGAATTACCTTCTTGGAAAGACCTACACATTTGTCACATCTTAGATGTAATGCACATTGAGAAAAATGTATGTGAGAGCTTGATTGGTAATTTACTTAATATATTTGGAAAAACAAAGGATGGAATTAAAGTAAGACTGGATTTAAAGAAATTAGGCATACGACCTGAATTGGAACCAAGGGTGGAAAATGATAAGAATCAAACATACTTACCACCGGCATCATATACAATGTCAACAAAAGTGAAGGATGTGTTTTGTAAATGTTTAGAGGGTGTGAAAGTTCCTGATGGTTACTCATCCAATTTAAGAAATTTTGTGTCTATCACCGATTAGAAACTTTATAGATTGAAATCACATGACTGTCATATCTTAATGCAACAGTTATTACCAATTGCTATTAGATCAATTGTTCCAAAACATATTTGATTATCAATAATTCAGATTTGTTCATTCTTCAATACAATATGCAAGAAATCTATATCAATTGGCAAGTTAAATTCTTTACAAAAAGATGTTGTAGAGACTTTGTGTCTAATTGAAAAATATTTTCCTCCTTATTTTTTCGATATAATGATTCACTTGTGCGTTCATTTAGTTCGAGAGGTTCAATTGTGTGGTCCTACTTACTTAAGGTGGATGTATCCTTTTGAGAGATATATGCAAGTCCTTAAAGGATATGTAAATAATAGAAATCAACCTGAAGGATGCATGGTGGAACGCTACATTACTGAAGAGGCCATTGAGTTTTGTTCTGAATACTTTAGTGGTTGCACTAAAATTGGGAATCCTACACACAAGTTGTTCTTAGAACGTCACATGATCCAAGTAGGTAACCCTATGCTTGGTGGAAGTAAGAAATTATTTATTGATCGCACTCGATAGGAAAAAGCACACCGAATCATTTTGGTAAATAATAATGAGGCACAACCATTCCATTTATGCAAAAATCATTTTTTATTTAACTATTAATGATGATTTATACTTCATATTAATTTAATAACATTACAGGATGCATTTAAACTTATTGAAGATCGATCCTAGTTAAAGAAAAAGGAGAAAAATGGTTGTATGATGAACATAAGCGAGAGCTTATTAATTGGTTTCGCAACCATGTAAATGTCACAAACAAAAATTCATGCATGTATGTTCCTAGATCTATTCATTGTTTTAAAAATTTTCTCTAAACACATTTCATGTTTTTGTATACATAGATTCGAGATGAACTCAATAAGCCCAATCATAAAATATCAAAAAGTTTATAATGGCTTGCACATGGGCCAAAATTCGATGTCAAATTATTTTATAGTTTCACAATAAATGGATCGAGGTTTACGACTCAAGATAGGGACAAAGTCTGAGTAAATTAAAATAGTGGTGTGAAGATGGTTGCACAAACTATGCAATTTTCTAGTTCAAAAGATGATAATCCTGTACTTTCTGATAGAACATATTATGGTGTAATACAAGAGATTTGGGAATTGGATTATGAGGTCTTCCATGAAATAGTTTTCTTGTGTGATTGGGTCGAAGATGTTGTCAATGTTGGATATAAAATAGATGATTTTGGATTTACCCTTGCAAATTTATCCAAGATAAGTCACACTGATGATCCTTTCACATTAGCACTTCATGCAAAACAAGATTTTACATGAGCGATCAAATTGATATAAGATGGCCTGTTGTGTTAATGCCTCCACAAAAAGAGTTTTACCACCATTGTGATGCTTTAGAAGATGACGACTCTATGCTTGATACATTAACCAATATTAGTAATTTCTCAAATAAATTATAGAATGTATGTAATGATCTAGTTGATGATGATGATTCTTCATCATGGGCTCGAAGTGATTGTGAAGGAATATATGTATACGATCAATAACCTAATTAAACATAACGTATGTTAATTTATATTTCTTCATTGTTTGTAGATATTTCATGGATCCTCGAGTAATAAAGCTTGTAGATCCAAATGATCCATTGGGGTATTTGAAAAGAAGGGGTTAGGCGAATATACCTGATGCTCCACTTAACCCAGATGATAGAATGCCTGTTCTATTTTATGCTATGGTATTCCAATAGGGGAAAATGGCCAACAATTGAAATCATCTATTGGTCGACTTGCGAAGTCCAGTATACCAATCAATATATATGATTGGTTTCAGGTTGACGATGTAAAAAAGTTCAAAATATGGATAACCATTTTGTGTAAGTCTCTTATATTTTATAATCAATTACATAAATTATATCTTTTTGTATTATATCTAATCTTTTGTACTATGTTTTTACAGAATCGTTACAAAGTCGATGACAGTTGGAAACTTAAGTATTATAAGATTGCAAATAAGGCGTGGAGGGAATACAAGACTTCCAGATTGGCAAGAAATTATGTGTTTCCATATTTGGAACCACTTGATGAGGTAGAGCTCTACAAAATCCCTGAAGGACACCCCTTGATTACACCTCAAGTTTGGAAAGACTTTGTGGATTATAAACGTTCAGATGAATTGCAAATTATTAAGGAAGAACATCAAAATATACAAATGCATAACATTCTTCCTAACCGTTCTAGGAGGTCTTCAAATCCTGAAGTTAGATATAGAATGGTATTATTAATTTGTGTTAATTTATAAATATTTTTATATTTATTTTCCTCAATTTAATTTCATGTCATTGTTAATAAATTTTTCATAATTTATGTAGGAAGCTGAATTGGGTAGACTTGTTACCCGAACTGAATTGTACATAGAAACAAAGACTCCTAAAATGAATAATTCAAGACCGATGACTAAGCGAGGAGATGAACAACTAAATAAGTTCGTTAGTAATTTCGATTGATAAAAAGTCTTAATGATTTTTAATAATTGATGTAATAATGAATGATATGTGCTTTATTATTTGTAGAGAGCTGTTCAAGAACAAATATCCAGGGGTGAAATAATCGAAGAGCCTAGGAGAGATGCTCTATATCATGCATTCGGACACGACCATCTTGGTCGTGTTAGGGGAGGTAGCCAATATGATGGTTCTATGGAGTATTTTAACATTCCAAAACAAAAGACTCAGATGGTCAGTAAGGAGAAGTACACTAAAATTGTAGAAGAACTCAACTCCTTTAAGGCCTCAGTGTTAAGTGAGATTGCCATTCTAAAAGAATATCAATCACAACACATGTCAGGCATGACATCATTCTACAACCAGGGCATGCCATATTGGTCAGGCATGCAACCATTCATGCCAGGCATGCCACCATCCATGCCAGGCATGCAACCATCCATGCCAAGCATACCACTATCCATGCCAGGCATGCCACCATGCATGCCAAGCAGGAAGCCATCCATGCCACCCATGCAATCTCATTGCGCTCAAACTACATCCAGTATGGGATATAGTCATCCTATTGGTCCTCCCTATATGCTAGGAATGCATATGCAATCAAGTAGTGGTTCATTTTCTCCAATGAAATCTGTGCATTCTTACCATCAATCAAACCACAATGAACATTTTGGTGAGAATGTACATCCAATAGCTACCCCACATGGGAGTCCTCCTCTATTTGATGAATCATATGTGGTAAGATTTTAATTTTTGGTGTATATAATCAATTATTTTTATTTCTTATTATATGTTTTATTTTTTATATATAACACTTAAATATTTCTACAGAATATGAAAATGTTTGTTGAAACAACATTCGTCAACAAACTTTGTTGCTATTGGAACGGTACAGTAATTGAGCGATGATCAGATGATTCATAATCAATATTTCCCTAATCATTAGGGAATAGTAATTGATCAATCATTGCTTCATGATTGTCCACTACATGTGCCTTCTGATGCTACCACAGTCCAATAGGCAGTTGGACAGTATGTGGCTTGGCCGTCGATTCAAGTTGTTCTAAATTTTGACGTGATACTATTTTTTAACTTAAAAGATAACACTTGTTTACTACTATTATTTTATTATATCTTTTATTGTTACTAACATACATAATGTGTTTTTAGCCTATTATACCATAACTCTTAAATGCAGCACATTTAAGAGATACAAAGCAAGTATCTCATGCTAAATCTATGTCTAGTGGCCAATCATCGTGCATGAAGTCATTCAAGAAGAAGCCTTGGAAAAGGTATAGTTACAATTATTCTTTAAACTTCAGCAGAAATCTTGGCACTATGATGACTATTGTTGGGAGGTCATCTAGCATAAATGATGGATGGACTGTGCCACTGATGAGTGCTCAAAAAGTACCAAAATTACCATGATTTTATGCACGTTAATTGATTAAAAATATATATATTTATATGATTTTATCATATATTTATATAAATCTATCTTTTCGGAATCACGGGAATTTTTATTGTTTTTCAGGTATTTTCACTTGAAAACGTAACTTAAAAACTCAAAGAGTAATACTGGAGCTAATACATCAAAAATATAATTATAAAATAAATGAGGAAAAGTCAACAAATATGGAAAAAATTGGACAAAATGAGTCAAAAAGGAGGAAATTGCGCACGCAGCCGCCCAACATTGCCAGCCAACGCGCACAGCATGCCCATTCCGTGTGCGCCCGATCCCTGCTCCTTTCGGGGCGCGCCCTTGCTCCAGTCTACATGCGCCACTACCCATCTACGCCCAGTCCGCGCGCGCCAAGTCACATCATATCACCATGACATCATCATTCACTACTCCACGTTTTCTCAAATTTTAATCATTTTTTCACTCACTTTTTCTTCCTCTCCTCACCTATAAATACCCCCATTCTCTTCACTTCAAATCACACCTAAAAACACATCTTCTTCTCTCTTTCTTTCTCTCATTGATTAGTTTTTCTAGTTTTTCTTAGTTTTTAGCTTTTCTTAGTTTTAGAGTTCTTCTCTTTTTGAGAAGAACTAATTATGTTTTTGTAATTTATTTGCTTTTTGATTCAATAAATGGGAGTGCAAATTCCATTGGGAGGTTTTCTAGTAACAGGAATAGCATCAAAGTACAGTAAGGATTTTATTTTCTTTATAATTATTTTTTATGTTCTATTCTTACATGTTATATTTAATTTATCTGTGATTAAATTTAACTTTGCTGGCTGTTTGTAAACATGATATAATAATAACGTTGTTATGCTTCCTAAATATTAAATAGGTAAAAATCTCTAAAATGAATTTATTTTGTTTTTATTCAAGATTTTATATTAAGAATGTTAGAGAGAAATATATTATTTTTCATTACAAACTTAAATTTGAAAATTAGATTTTAAGGTTTAATTATTTGGTCTGATTTAGAGTAGTGCTCTTTTATTTGTTGGTACAATCGCCTGGTAGTTAGAGTGAAGCTCTGTTTCAAAAGTTTTTATAAAAATTATTATCAGAAAATCTATTAACAACATGTTTTGAGTAGTGGTTTTAAAACATGAAAGTTAGTACTCGAATAACTAAATTCTTAGGTTTAATTTGGATACCTTGAATAAAGTTTAAACTGTCTAAGCCCACCATAGGTAGCATTTAAATGGTTCATTTTCAATCTCTTAGAAAAAGAAATTAATTTAATTAACCAAATTAGTTATCAACCCCACCCATAGGTGTTAATTGATTTCTTTAGTTAACAACAAATATCTAACCCCACCAAAGGTGGTATTCATATAAAAAAAGAGAGAATCAATAAATATCAATTTATATCTTTAATAACCTAAATAATATGAGCAAGCATAATTACTTAGTTATTATATCCATAAATACTCCACTATTATAAATGATAAAATTTGCATAAATATTTATTGAATTTGTATCTATGTTTATTTTTATGTTATTAGATTAGAAACACAAAAACCAAAATATTATAACAGGATGTTTAGGATTTAATTTTCATTTTTAAAAATTTGAATAATAAATTAAAAACCATATATATTCCTTCCTTAGATCGACCTTGGGAATATACTTATCATTTTCTACGAAATGATTCATGCACTTACGAGAGTTTTATAAATATAAAACCAAAGCGATGGTAGGATCGACGATGTCGGTTCTACTCATCAAGTTTTTGGTGCCGTTGCCGGGAAAGGAATGACGTTTTTAAATTATTTATCAAAATTTTAAAAACTTTTTGTGCTGTAAATAATTGTGATTGTTTTTATTTTGAGTTAAAAAAACAAAACAAAACAAAAAAAATCAAATTTCAAATTTCATAAGAAATAAAAAAAATTTAATTAATAATAATAATAATAATAATTATAGCGTGAATAGGAAAATAAATTTGAAATTTGAAATTTGAAATTAAAAGTAAAAAAATAAAATAAAACTTACCGTTCATGAATTGTAAAACAAATAATAAAAACAAAAAAAAACAAAAAATTAATAAAAATTGAAATATTTAAAAAAATTCAAATTTTAAAAGAAATTACAAACAAAATTTTAAAGTTTTAAATTAAAAAAATAATAATTATTATTATTATTATAACGTAAATAGTAAAATATTTTGAAATTTGAAATTTGAAATTTGAAGTAAAAATAAAAGAAACTTACCCTTCATGAATAGTAAAATAATAATAATAATAATAACAAAAAAATTAATAAAAATTAAAATAATTTTTTTCTCATTTAAAAAATAATAATAGTAATAATAAACTTAACGTTAAAAAAACTTAAATAAATTTTAAAATAAAAAAAATATAAAAAACATTAAATTAAATTTCATAAAAAAATTATAACGTGAATAATAAAATAATTTTGAAATTTGTTGTAAAAAAAACTTAAATAAAGTTTTAAATAAAATAAATAAAATATAAAAAAATATAAAAAAAAATTAAAACTTTATTTTATTATTTTCTTTTAAAATAAAATAAAATAACTTAGGGTTTAACTAGTTTTGTTTAGTGTTTTATATTAAATACTATGTAAATGTTTTCTAAATTTTTGTTTGGTTATTTTATTATTTTTCTTGAGCGAAGTTCTAAATTTATGCTTTCAATAGTTTATGCGTGGTAGGAGATTCTTAGGAAACCCACTTACACCATAGATAAATAATATTCATAAATTTAAACAACTATCAACAAGACTGGATTCCAACCATGAGCCTATTTTTGAGCCAAACATAGAACCAAGCCTTAATCCTTTACTGGAACCGAAAGAAATGGAAGAAAACCAACATGTTAGGGAAACCACCATGAAGGAGTTTGCAAGACCAGTGATTGGCACGACAACTGCCGCTATCCAGCTGGGTGAGGCTGCTCGGAATTATGAACTGAAAAATATTCATTTTTCTATGCTTCCTTCCTTTTATGGGCTGCCTAATGAAGATTCTCTTTCCTTCATTAGAGACTTCTATGCTACAGTCCAAACCTTCCCCCTCGGTATTCTAAATGAGGATCAACTTAGAATGAGATGTTTCCCCTACACCTTAAAGGACAAGGCCAAAGCTTGGTTGATGTCACTTCCCCCAAGTTCTCTGATGACATGGGAGAACATTTATAATAAATTTATGGGAAAATTCTATTCCCACCAAAAAACATTAGAGTTCAGAGGAAATATTGCTACTTTCTCTCAGATGGAAGGAGAACCATTCCATGAAGCTTGGGATAGGTTCAAAAATTTTCTCACTCAATGTCCCCATCATAGCTTTCCCCTGCAGTTGCAGAACCAATTCTTTTACGATGGACTTACGCAACAATGTCAGTTCATTGTCGACAACGCTATAGGAGGAGCAATGGGAGAAAAGACTGCCTCAGAGACGTACAACCTCTTTGAGATAATGGGTGCTAATTCCCAACAGAAAAGCTCACGAGTGAGAAAAGCAAGAGTTCATGAAATCGACTCCATCAATGAAGGTCAACAACAACTTGTTCAATTGAACAAGAAATTTTCCCTTTTCATTACGCAAACCAACACCAATAATGAACATTTTGATTTGTATAGCAACATGGGACATGGTACTGAAGCCTGTCCATATCAAGGAGAAAAAACAGCTGGACCTGAATAGGTTAATGTATTGGGGGCATATCAAAAGAGACCAAGGTTCGACCCCAATTCAAATACCTATAATCTTGGGTGGAGAAATCATTCAAACTTCTCCTGAAGGCAAAACAACCCTCCTATCGCTCAAAGCTCAAATCAGTCAGGCCAGCAATTCCACCCGCCTATTCTAAGAAGCATTCCCTATAAATCAACCCTGGAGGACAACTTGAATTCTTTTATTCAAGTTTGTAGAGATAACCAATCTAAAACCAATCAACGGTTGGACTTTATGGAAGCTTCTATCAAAAAGGTGGAAGTTTAAGTAGAACAGTTAGTTGAACATTTGCAAAAACAAAGCAAAGACTAATTGAATGGTCAAATAGGGTAAAATAAATTCAATGAAGAGGAGATATTGAGTTTTTCATTCTACAATCTCCAAGCAACATCTTACTAGAAGATGATAAATTTTAGTCTTACGTGGGAGGTCACCCATTATTGTATTTTCCTTTGTTTTTGTTTTATTTTTTGTGTAATAAAATTCAAATGAAATAAATTTGTTTGTTCCAAAAATTGTGTACATTCTTTAAATTTAGCATTAAAAGAAAAAAAATTTATATTTTCTCTTTACTTAATTTTTTTATCCTAAAACAAAAAAATAATAAATATAATAAATATGTACAAAAAAAATAATAACATATATATATATAATTAGGTTCCCTACACCTTTTTGCTTTAAGCCTATACATTTTATCAAGTGAGAAATCTTTCTTAGAGATATCTACTATTTTGTAAGAGCTAAATGTTGATACACAATATAAGGATGATAAATTTCAACTACAAATAGCCATGAGAGATGCTGAAGATATGCGGAAAATGATGAAAGACTATACAATGCCAATCATTGGTAATGTAACTTCCGGCATACAATTACAAGAGGCTGCAAGGAATTATGAATTGAAAAAGATTCATTATTCTTTATTGCCTTCCTTTTACGGTGTCCCTAATGAAGACCCTTTGCATTTCATTCGAGAATTCTATGCTATTGTCGAAACCTTTCCACTACATGCAATTAATGAAGATCAACTTAGGATGAGGTGTTTTCCTTACACCCTAAAGGATAAAGCTTGGTCATGGTTCATTAGTCTACAGTCGGGTTCTCTTAAAAGTTGGGAGGCAGTATATGAAATTTTTATGGGTAGGTTCTATTCCCATTAAAAGACTGTTATTCTAAGGACGAAGATAACAACATTTTCTCAAATGTATAAAGAGCCTTTTCATGAAGCTTGTGAATGATTCAAACTCATTTTCATTCAATGTCATAATCATAGCTTTCCATTACAGTTACAGAACCAATTCTTTTATGATAGATTGACACTGCAGAGTCAATACATAGTTGATAATGCTGCTGGAGGCGCTGTGGGAGAAAAAACCATAGAAGAAACCTATAATCTTTATGAGCTGTTGGGTTCTAATTCCCAACAAAGAAGTGCTAGAAGGAGAGCAAGAGTCAATGAAGTTGGCTCCGATAATGAGATAACCTTGCAACTTGCTGAATTGACTAAGCAAGTGCAACTTCTCACTACCCACCAAATGCCAAATCAAGAGGTGTGTGAAGTGTGTTTTTCAATTGGGCATGGTATTCATAATTGTTCAAATACTTATGATTCTAGTGTTGATGCCATGGAAGAAGTCAAATCCTTTCAAAGGTATCATTCAAATACCTATAATCACCATAACCATCATTGGAAACAAAACAATTACCCAGCCTACACCCAATGTCCAATACTAAGGTCGAATAAAAACCACCCTTACCCACCAAGCCAATCTTTTAAGCCAACCTTAGAGGATAGTTTGAATGCTTTTATTCAAGTTAGTCATGACAACCAATTGATGAATAATCAAAGGTTTAACACCATTAAGCCTTCGGTTAAAAGGATTGAATCTAAAGTTGGCCAACTGGCTAAACAAATGCAAAAGAAAGAACAAGCAAAGGATGTAAGAACCCTTCGAAGTGGTAAGGTAGTCAATACCAATTTACCTAAAATCTCTAATGATCTACCTTGTAGTTTAGGTAACAAAGAAGGTGATATTCTAGTCTCGCAAAAAGGAGAAACAAGTGTTAAACTTAACAAGCCTTCTGAAAAAATCATTGAGGAGTCATTTGACATCCCCAAAATTCAAAAGACAATAGAACCACACCAGTTACAAGTACCTTTTCCACACCGGTTAAAAGAATCCAAAGAAGATAAGCAATTCTATGATCTTTTTAATATGCTCTCTAAAGTAAATATCAATTTACCATTATTATAATTGATAATGAATGTGCCCTCATATGCTAAGTTTTTCAAAGAGTTGAACACTAAGAAAAGAAGGTATGAACTAAATGAACGAGTAGTAGTATCAGAAATTTCTAGCGCTATACTTCAGCACAAACTACCCCCTAAGTTGAAAGACCCTGAAAGTTTTATTATAAACATAACTATGGGGGATAGGAAGGTTGCTAAAGCAATGCTTGATTTAGGTTCTAGTATAAATTTGATGCCCTACTCTATATTCTTACAGCTCAATTTAGGAGATTTAAAACCCACAACTATGTCCCTTTAACTTGCAGATAGATCTCTTAAGTATCCAAAGGGAATAGTTGAGGATGTGTTGGTACAAGTAGACAAACTGATAATACCTGTTGACTTTGTGGTTCTGGATATGCAAGAAAATCCAGCATTGGACAGAGAGCACATAATACTGCTTGGTAGACCATTTATGGAAACTACTAAAACTATTATCGATGTCCAAGATGGAAATTTGACAATGACAATCTTAGGAGAGACTGTTCATTTTAAAGTTTTTGATTCTTCACCTTTTCCTTCTATTTCTACCATCGATGAAATATTCGATGTTGACCCTTTGGATAATCTTGTCCAAAGCACCTTTTCCCGAACCAGAATAGAAGACAAGCTTGAAACTGTTCTTACACTTGAAGAGGTCGAAGAAGATTTAGATGAGGAAATTAAGGGGTACCTTGAACGACTAGACAATGATGAAGTAATGACAAAATCTAGTACACTTTTAAATCTACCCAGTTCTTCATCTAGTAAAGAGGCCAATCCACCTGAACTTGAACTCAAAGACTTACCTGAGCACTTAAAATATGTGTTTTTGGGAGAAGGAGAAACTTATCCAGTGATAATTTCTTCAACCTTGACCAAAACCCAAGAAAAGGAACTTATCAAAGTGCTTAAACAGTTTAAGAAAGCTATAGGCTAGAGTATCGGGGATATAAGAGGCATTAGTCCTACGATGTGTATGCACAAGATCAACTTGGAGGATGGTGCTAAACCTGTACGAGAGGCCCAAAGAAGACTAAACCCAAATATGCAAGAGGTAGTTAAGAAAGAAATTCTTAAATTGTTAGAAGAAGGAATTATCTATCCTATTGCGGATAGTAAGTGGGTTAGTCCAGTGCATGTGGTACCTAAGAAATATAGGATAACAGTTGTTAAAAATGAAAAAGTGAATTAGTGCCCACTAGAATAATCACTGGATGGAGAATGTGTATAGATTTTAGGAAACTAAATTTATATACTAAAAAGGATCACTTTCCTCTTCCATTCATTGATCAAATGTTGGAAAGATTAGCTGGGCATGAATTTTACTGTTTTCTAGATGGATTGTCTAGATATTATCAAGTACCTATAGCACTAGAAGATCATGAAAAGACCACATTTACATGTCCTTTTGGTACATTTTCTTTTTGAAGAATGCCATTTGGGTTATGCAATGCCGCTGCCACTTTCTAGAGATGCATGATATCTATTTTCTCTGACATGGTGGAAAAATTCATTGAGATTTTCATGGATGATTTCTCTATCTTTGGGAACTCATTTGATGATTGCTTACATAAATTGACTTTGGTTTTATAAAGATGCATTGAATGCAATCTCACCCTTAGTTGGGAGAAAAGTCATTTTATGGTTCAACAAGGGATAGTTTTAGAACATATAATTCCAAACAAGGGTATTGAAGTTGATAAGGTAAAAGTTGAATTGATTTCCAAACTACCTCCCCCTACATCTGTGAAGGGGATAAGAAGTTTCTTAGGGCATGTAGGATTTACAGACAATTTATTAAATATTTCTCTAAAATAAGTCATCCCTTATGTAACTTGCTATCAAAAGATGTTTATTTTAATTTCAACAATGATTGCCTTATTGCCTTTAATACCTTGAAAGAGAAACTAACATCTACCCCTATTATTATGGCACCAAACTGGTCTTTACCTTTTGAAATAATGTGTGACGCTTCTGATTATGCTATAGGAGCAGTCTTGGGAAAAAGAGTGGATAAGTGTTTGCATGTCATCTACTATGCTAGCAAAACACTCAATGATGCCCAAATGAATTATACCGCCATTGAAAAGGAATTCTTGGCTATAGTGTTTTCTTTAGACACATTTAGGTCTTATTTAGTAGGATCTAAAGTGATTTTGCATTATGATCACGCTGCTTTAAGATACCTATTAAGTAAACCAAATTCCAAACCAAGATTAATCAGGTGGGTCTTACTCTTACAAGAATTTGACCTAGAAATCAAGGATAAGAAAGGTAGTGAAAAATTAGTAGCTGACCATTTGTCTAGGTTGATTTCTGACTTCAATTCTCTTAAAGATGAGAGTAATGAAGATATAGTTGAAACCTTTCCTAATGAACAGTTATTTTCAATAGGTCCGAACCTATGGTATACTGATATTGTAAACTATCTTGCCACTGGTGTTTTACGACCTAACACTTTATATCAGGACAAGAAACGGTTTTTTAAAACTATTAAGGACTATTTCTGGGATGACCCTTATTTATACAAGATTGGTCAAGATCAAGTCATCCAGAGATGTGTACCTGAAAAAAGAACATAAGAGCATTCTAACTTTTTTCATGAACTTCATTGTGGGGGCCATTTTGGTGGTGAAAAGACAACCCGTAAGGTATTATAGTCTGGATTCTTTTGGCCCACTCTTTTTAGAGATGCTCATATGTTTTGTGCACAATGTGATAGATATAAAAGAACAGGAAAAATAAGTAAAAGAGATGAAATGCCTTTGATATCTAATTTAGTTGTTGAACTCTTCGATGTATGGGGGATTGACTTTATGGGTCTTTTTCCCCTATCCAATGGTTTGTAATATATTTTGGTTGCTGTGGATTATATATCCAAGTGGGTAGAAGCTATCCCCACTAAAACCAATGATGTAATGTTGTTGTTAAATTCTTGAAGGATTTAATATTCAGCAAGTTCAGAACGCCTAGAGCTATAATAAGTGATAGAGGTAGCCATTTTTGTAACAAGATCTTTGATGGAGTACTAAACAAGTACAACATATCATATAAAGTAGCTACTCCATATCATCCTCAAACTTATGGTTTAGTGGAAGTAAGTAATAGGAAAATTAAGGGAATATTGGAACGCACTATGCGTCCTTCAAGGAAGGATTGGGCATTTAAGTTAAATGATGCCTTATGGGCATACCACACTGCTTACAAAACACCTATTCGGATGAGCCATTACCGGTTAATCTTTGGGAAAGCGTGCCACCTTCTAGTTGATCTTGAACACAAGGCTTATTGGGCAATTAAAGAGTTAAACATAGATTTAGATAAAGCAAGAGAAAAATGGTTACTCCATCTTAATAAGTTGGAAGAAATTAGGAATGAAGCCTATGAGAATGCCAAATTATACAAAGAGCGTACTAAGCGCTATCATGACAAGAGGCTAGTTCCTAAGACTCTTCATCCTAGAATGAATGTTCTTTTATTTAACTCTCATTTGAGATTGTTTCTAGGAAAGCTAAGATCAAGATGGGATCGACCATTCAAAAAAGTTCAGGTATATGCACATGGAGTAGTAGAACTATTGGATTCCAAGACAAAAAAAATTCAAAGTCAATGGGCATCGTGTGAAGCCTTATTTAGAAGAACCAAACAACATTGCTGAAATAGATTGCATTTGGCTGAGTAACCCTTAGCACCATAAAGTTACATCTTGCTAAGACGTTAAACTAAGCGCTGGATGGGAGGCAACCCATCATTTTAGGTAATTTTCTTTTATTTGTTTTATTTATTTAATTTCTCTTGTTTATTTAAATTTAAGTACATGTGAATAATTTTAAAATTGTTAAAACTAACAATATTTATTGAGATGTTACAAGTTCACATCGATCTGTCTCTGTGAACTTTAATGATGAATATGATGGATGCACCTACATTTCTCCATTATTGCACATTCTCAAGAAATAGGTAATTTGTCTTCTCTTTTCTCTTTATCTTTAATTTATAGATGTTACATTGAGGATAATGTAAGTTTTATGTTGAGGGTGGTGAAAAGTTATCATGCTTAATTTAAAAAAAACAAACAATTTAACAAAATAAAAAAAATAAAAAATAATTTTTATTTTATGTTATGTTCACATTTTCATTTTTATTGTGTTTGGTTTTATTTTCTTTGTATGATTTAGTAATTTTTGGAATTTTAGAATTAACTTTAAAAATTCTCACAAAAATTTATCATTTCTTTAAATCAAATTTAAGTAAATAGTTAAGTCTTTTGTACTGTTAGATTAATTTTTGAAAACATATCATGAAATATTTTGTAATTATTTTTGGGAATTAGTTAGTTTTTGTCATAACTAGTATTTCTTGATAAGATGTAGAAATTATATTAAACCCAAAATCGGTGTTTATGAATTTATTTTAGTGGAGACTACCTTTGTGAGATATAATTTAAGCCTAATTTCCTTTATTTAGAGTGAAATATATATATTTTTTCTACTCTAAACACATTTCTTATTTCTTCAATTTTTTAGATGATCTCTATAGGTATTAGCATTGAATGTATGAATTTTGTTTTCTCATCTTAATAGAGTGTCGTATATTTTTTATTATTATTTTTGCTTAGATTAAATTATTTAAGTAGAAATTGATAGTATATACTTTTATCTCATTCGTGCATGATTGTTACAAAAAAAAAGATATATATGGGGTGACCTAAACCAAAATCAAACAGAAAAGCCACAAAATTAACCACTCACCAAAATCCAAAAAAACAATGTACAATCTGTACATTGTTGACTCTCTAAAAAATATATATATTGAAAAAAATCTTTAGAAAAAAAAGAATAAAATAGAGAGATAAAGAATATATAGTATAATCTACATACTATAACCCACATTGCCTACAAAGTTGTGAGTAAAGGAATTACAAAAGAAAGATATAGGAAGTAATTCCCTATAAAGTCATTGCACTTTCTTCATTTGTAAAAGGCATATATCTTGAAATTTTTTCTTAATGAGTTTGATTTATGCATGAAAATACTTTTTATATATGATATCTTTATAACTTATACATTTGATTCCTTTCATGAGATCAATGTTAAAATAACACTTTGAGCCTTTATTCTTTATACATATGCGAAAATATTAGTTCATTTCTATACATCAACTCTTTTGCATATAAATTAGTATGAGTGTTTGAACCCATAGGATTCAGTGTTTTGAGAGTATTGACTAGTGAGGAATAGAGTCAAAGCGAATTCGGATTCTAGACACTGAAATTGGGTGAAATTAAATTGATACATTTTTTATATGAAATATGAAAATGATTTTCGACTAATTATTTATAATAAATCATGATTGTTTAAGAAGATTAAAATAACTTATGCTTGAGGTTTTAATTATGATCTTAAAAGAGATTAAAAAGTATGAGACATTTTTGTGATATGTTGTTCTCTTTTATTCTTAAAAGTTAATTTTTGATTTTGTTGTAATTTTAGTTTTTAAGTTGTTGTTTTTATTATTTCTTTTAATTTTTACATTTAGTTCAATATTTGTGGGTATCATTACTGAAAACCCTCACGAGACTCAAACTCGTCCACTAGGGCAACCTAGGGGTTTAAAGGCTTGTTGCATAGGCTAAATGCAACCGTGTCAATCCATGGAAGTGATTTAGGATAGTTTAATTTTTAGTTTTTATTGCATCTCTTACTAAGGGACTAGCAAGAAACTGGTTCGGGGTTGTGATGAGTGCTCAAAAAGTACTGAAATTACCATGATTTTATGCACATTAATTGATTAAAAATATATATATTTATATGATTTTATCATATATTTATATAAATCATCTTTTCGGAATCATTGGTATTTTTATTGTTTTTCAGGTATTTTCACTTAAAAACGTAACTTAAAGACTCCAAAAGGAATACTGGAGGCAATACATCACAAATATATTCATAAAATAAATTAGGAAAAGTCAACAAATATGGAAAAAAATTGGACAAAATGGGTCAAAAAGGAGGAAATTGCTCACGTAGCCGCCCAGCTGAGCCGTGTAGCCGCACGCAGCACGCCCATTCCGCGCGCGCCCGTGCCCATCAGCGCCCGATCCCATGCGCCGCATTTCCCTGTTCGCGTGTCCGTGCTCCTTTCCGTGCGCACCTCTACACGCCCCTGCCCATTTGTGCTCAGTCCCCCCGCGCTGCTCTGCCCATCTACCCCATCCGCGCGCGCCAACTCGCCCCACATCACCATGACATCATCAGTATGATGTCATCATTCACTATTCCATGTTTTCTCAATTTTTAATCATTTTTTCACCCACTTTTTCTTCCTCTCCTCACCTATAAATACCCACATTCTCTTCACTTCAAATCACACCTAAAAACACATATTCTTCTCTCTTTCTTTCTCTTCTTAGTTTTTATAGTTTTTCTTAGTTTTTAGCTTTTCTTAGTTAATTTTTCTTAGTTTTAGAGTTCTCTTTTTGAGAAGAACTAATTATGTTTTTGTAATTTATTTTCTTTTTGATTTAATAAATGGGAGTTAAAATTCCGTTTGGAGGTTTTCCAGCAACATGAATAGCATCAAAATACTTTAAGGATTTTATTTTCTTTAAAGTTATTTTTTATATATTATTCTTACATGTTATATTTAATTTGTGAGTGATTAAATTTAACTTTGCTAGCTGTTTGTAAACATGATATAATAATAACGTTGTTATGCTTGCGAAATATTAAATAGGTAAAAATCTCTAAAATGAATTGATTTTATTTTTATTCAAGATTTTATATTAAGAATGTTAGAGAGAAATATATTATTTTTCATTACAAACTTAAATCTGAAAACTAGATTTTAAGGTTTAGTTATCCGGTCTGATTTAGAGTACTGCTATTTTATTTGTTGATACAATCGCTCGGTAGTTAGAGTGAAGCTCTATTTCAAAAGTTTTTATAAGAATTATTATCTAAAAATGTATTGACAACATGTTTTTAGTAGTGGTTTTAAAACTTGAAAGTTAGTACTCGGATAATTAAATTCTTAGGTTTAATTTGGACACCTTGAATAAAGTTTAAACTGTCTAATCCCACCAAAGGTGGCATTTAAATGGTTCATTTTGAATCTCTTAGAAAAAGGAATTAATTTAATTAATCGAATTAGTTATCAACCCCACCCGTAGGTGTTAATTGATTTTTTCTTTAGTTAACAAAGAATATCTAACCCCACCAAAGGTGGTATTCATATAAAAAAGAGAGAATCAATAAATATCAATTTATATCTTTAATAACCTAAATAATATGAGCAAGAATAATTACTTAGTTATTATATCCATAAATACTCCACTATTATAAATGATAAAATTTGCAAAAATATTTATTGAATCTGTATCTATGTTTATTTTTATGTTATTAGATTAGAAACACAAAAACCAAAATATCGTGACAGGATGTTTATGATTTAATTTCGTTTTTAAAAGTTTGAATAATAAATTAAAAACCACATATATTCCTTCCTTAGATCGACCTTGGGAGTATACTTATCATTTTCTACGAAATGATTGGTGCACTTGCGAGAGTTTTATAAATATAAAACCAAAGCGATGGTAGGATCGGTGATGCCGATTCTGCTCATTAGCCACTTCCTATAGAAATTTTTGGTGTAAACCTCAGCCAAACTTATATATCAATCGAGTGCATATTGCAACTATTTGAATATCAAACGATCAATTTAAGTATTATTCAAGTGTGGACAAGGTGAGTCCTCAATCTATTTATTTTTCTTTCATTTATGTAGAACATATATAATTATATTTATATTATCTAATTATTTATATATATATATATATATCTTTTATATAGGGCGTGTTATTATCGACTTCAACATAATCACTCATCACATTTAGCAATTTTCTATGATTCTTCATATGTCAATCAATATCAAGAGAAGGATGTTAGCATTAGAGCTAAACAATTATGTGATAGGGCATTAACGCTTAACAAAAATCAAAAGTTGATAATCCCTTGGCCATTAAGGTTTGAACAAGGTCAAGATCATTGGATGTTAGTAATCATTGATCTATTCAATAATCATGCTTGGTACTGTGACTCAACTTCCATAGAACTAAGTAAAGATACAAAAGCAGTTGTTGAAATGTAAGAGTTATAGCTAGATATTAGTTTCTTCTATTATTTTTTGTAATATTTAATAAAAACTAACCATTTTAACCTTTATAGGGCATGGAATTTGTGGAACAAGTTTAGGGGCATTGCCCTTAAAAAATCTCATAAGCTTATATGGACAAAAGTTATGGTATGTACAAGCATTAATTTTATTAATTTTACAATTGAATAATAAAGATGTTCGAATATGGAAAATCATGTACACTTATTTTTTGTAGGTTCCACAACAAAATAATGGATTCATGTGTGGTTATTATGTCATGAAGTTTATGAGCGAAATCATCACAAATATCAAAATTACAATTGATGATGTGATAATATCTTTTACCCATATACAAAAAAGTTTTTAACATGTTTGAGTTATTTTTTGTAAATACATGAAATTACATTCTTATTTTGATTTTAAATACATGTAGTTCTTTGGTTGGAACAAGACGGGCTATGACCAACAAATTTTTGATGATTTACAAGAGGAATGGGTAGAACACATGGTTCAAATTATATTATCACAAGAAGAATTAGGAGAAGATTTTGATGATCTTAAATAGCATATGACAACATAACGGTAAATTTTTTAATGATTTAATTTCTCTATTCCTATGTCTGAAGTCCCTTGTTTGATGGATGGTTATGTGCTCATGTATTTAGGGGAATGCATTTTTTTATGGACCTATTTTTGGCCCAAACTTCTCATCTCTTTGGCCTACTTTCCTTATGACAACATCAAGGTAGCACTTTATTAATCATTTGTTAATAAATATGAAGTTATCTAGAATCTCTACTGGTATATTTAATGTTATAATGAGCTCTAATATGAATTCAGGTGTAACTCATATTTTGTTACTTGCTTGTGTGAGTTTTGGTGCCCATGAACATATTACAAAATTGTTCCATACGTTTAAGGGCACCAAAACTCATACAAGCCAAGTAACAAATCGGAGTTACACTTGATTTCATATTTAGAGCTCATTATAGCATTAAAAATACTAGCAGAGATTTCAGATAACTTCATATTTATAGACAAATGATTAATAAGTGCTAATATGAGTTCGAAGGGTTATATCACTCGGATGTCGTTGTAGTAATCTATTTTTGATGGTAATATTTATAATAATTTAATTTCTCCATTCTTATGTTTCTACAGTTTAGACTGCTTTTTTGATGGATGTTTATGTGCTTATGTATATAAGGGAGTGAATTGTTATATGGATCAGCTATTTTTTGTCCAGTTTCCTTGTCACAGTGTTGGTGAATCTAAGCCAAGCAAGCTTGCTCGCACAATCCAATTACACTTTGACGACATTATTTTATTTGTAATTTAAGTTAACTATATGTATTGTATATACATTATTTGTTTTTGTAATAAATTTAATTATCAAATAATTAATTATATTTAAATTTTTAATTATCTGTATTATTATTTATATTTTGGTTTTTTATGCTATATATATTGAATATTTAATTTTGTGGTGGAGTGAAAAATGAGAATAAAAAAAATATAAAGTCGGTTCACGCGATGAACCGACTTTACATTTTAAGTCACTCAATTTAAAGTCGATTCAGCGAACCGACTTTAAAGCCCATTTTTGTAGTTGTGTTAGATTAAATCAATAGGTCTTTCAATGTCTGTAATAGTTGACTAAGGTTTGGGTAGGAGAGATATGAATTTTTTAGGCTAATTACACCTTTGGCAAACCAAAAATAAAATAATGGGTTCAGATCCACAAATATCATACACTCCAACTTCGGTTATTTTTCCATCACTTCATAAAATTCATTCACTAACAATATTGTTGTGAGAACTACACATAAATTTTAATAAATTATACACCCTTTTTTATTGTAATAAAGAGAGTAAAATAAACATTCCTAGAACATACATGCTCAAAATAAGTGTACAAGGTAAGTGGGATTAATCATTTGGGCTAGGTTAAATAAAAAGGCACAATGAAAATAAGGAATAACATAAAGTATCAAAGAGGGGTAAACAAAAACATAAAGAATTAGTGGTGGCTTGAAAGGTTCAAATTATCTAAGAAAAGCCTAAATCCTCTCTCTATCTAAGTAACACTTAGGATTTCACCTTAAGAGACACTGGAATGGATTCCGGAGCTTGTTATAGACATAAAAATCCTCAAAGTATTATATTTGCACAAACTTCTCAAAATAACTATACAAATTTACAAAGTTATAGACTATGCATGTGAAAAAGTGCATTTCAAATAAACAATAAAATTGTTAGCCATACATATGCTCAAAGAATGCACATGTCAAAATAATTGTATTTCAATTCAAGTCAAAAGCATGCCAACTAGAAAACATGAATGGTCCCACAAATAAGTTCATGTAACATGCAGAAAGTTAATTGGATAGGAAAATTTGTAGAATAGTCCCAAAAGGGAAAGGAAAAAGAAAATAAGAGTGCCAAAACGCAAAAAAAAAAAGATTTTTTTATAAACAAATAGTGAAGGAGAAAAAAACACAAGTAGATATACACATAAGTCACATTTAAATAGTACTACAAACATAAGAGAGTAAAGAAGTGAGCAGCTTAAGCCCATGCTGATTACCCAAAAATAATGATCAAACAACATCCCTCAATTTAAAGAATTTATGAAGAGCAACTTAGTTAGAAGATAGTCTCTAAGTCACACGAGCATGAATAGCATATGAAACTCATAGCTTGTTTTGTTTATAATTTCCAAAAACATACAGTCGAGTTTATCTATATACACAAGGCTTGGTATACTTTTTGAAGATAACTTATTTCTTTTTGCACTATGCCTTATATGTATAATGAAACCTACTTGAAGATGCTCAGATAAGAAATAGTAGCTTCATCCATTCATATAAGATAGAGAGAGAAAGGTGGAGAACTCTGAGATGTACTCCTCATATATATGGGACAGTACCTAGCAAAGTGACCAGCATTGCCATATATAAAAAAATATGAATAGTAGATTTAAAGATTCTGGATCCCTAACTTTGAGGAGTAGTACACTAAGGAGAAGAAGAAGAAGTACTTTTTGACTTTCATACAAGGATGAGAAGTTAATTTTTTGCAGTGCGGTCCCAAATGCCCAAGTTCACCATAGTGGTGACTAATGGGAGTAACAGTATACAAGGGAAATAGACCATAACTAGAGCGATGGGAAGGACTAGCTTTGGGCAAAGTGTTCACATTGCTAAAGAAAACTAGCTGAAAGGACATAATTGACTTACTTTTTTTGGGTGGTGGCAACTGACTTAATCTTTGGATCTTCAGTAGTAGATTTAACAAACTTAGTAGCATCAATAGTTGATGTAGAAACCCCTTCCTCAAAACCAATACCACGTTTGTCACAAAAAAGTTTGTCCTATTAAGAATTTCATTTAAGTTTTTAGAACCATTCATTATCTTGTTGATAGTAGATACAGAATGAGCCAAATCCTTTTCAGTGACATTTAAGTTTTTAGAACCATTCATTATCATAGCTGAAAGGATTCAAGAGTTGTAGCATAATTGTTAAGAATCCTAACTCTCTAGTGCAATTGTCCAACCTCAGCTTCTTTTTTCATAAGAGAGTAAGCCATATATTTCTTTTCACTTTCAACGACAATAATTTGTTTTTCTAATAGTTTAACTTCAACCTTTTGATCAGAAATGGGATCAAGATTAACAAATAACGAAGAAGCTTTACCTGAAGTAGGATGCTTCAACTGTTCCTCAAGTTTCTTTATTTTCTCATGATTTGCACTAAACCTTTCAAGAAAATCAAAGTATCTTTTTTGGATGATCTTACATCTGTTAGTGAGATCAAGTTAAGCACCATTAATAGAGGATTTTCTCTCCTCAAGAGTTTTCTTCAACGCACTTATCTAGTGCTCCTTTTCATCAAGGCTTTCTAAAGCCTTTTTCTTATCCTTTTGGGACTTAGTATGCTCAAATAAGAGTGCATTATAGGAATCAAGTAATTCATCATTCTCTCATATTCATCATCATTAAATTTAGCTATAGTCTTTTGAAAATCTATGGAAGCAATTGGAGGATCAATGATATTGCTTGAAGTAAAGAAAGCAAGAAAGTTAGTGTCATCATCATCATCATCATCATTACTATTGGTACTATTCGAAACAATAACCTCAAGATTTATAGTGTGCTTATTCATGTATTTTTGTTTCTAAAAACAATTGGTAATAATATGTTTGAGCTTTCCACATTCAAATCATTTGATCTCGTTCAAGTGATCTTTGTTAGATTTCTCATATTCATTATCTGAATCTTCATATGCTTTTCTTGATTTCAAGCCTTTATAGCTTGAGCTTTCTTTTCCAATACCCTTAAATAAGGGTTTCTTCTTTCTAAAGTATCTGGTGAATCTATAGGCATGTAAAGCCATCGTTTCCTCATTAGGATCAAAATTATCAAATATAGTAGTGGTTTTAGCTTTTTCACTAGAACCACTACCCTTAGTGGTCTTGAGAGCCAAACTATTTCCCTTCTCAACATCAATTTGATCTCATATTAGCAATAGGTGATAAAGTTTAAAGACTAGCAGATCATCAACTAATTCATTCACTGTAAGGTTTCCAGGCTTATACATATATTCAAGAATGGTAAATTTAGCATGAAATTGATAAGGTATACTGGTAATGGTCTTCTCAATTTTCTTCTCTTCATTGATAGGCCTACCAAAGGTGTATGAAGAATTAACAATATTTGAGAAACGTGTTTAAAATCTATCAAAAATCTCATCCTCTTGCATAATGCACAACTCAAAATTTCTATTTAGTTCAGAATTCTAGATCATTTTACAACAAAAATTCCTTCATGAGTCACAACCTTGATAAGTGCATACAAACTCTTGGTGTTCCATTCAAATTCCTTACTCCTTTCCTTCCTCCATTCGATCATGGATTTTAAAATCATGGTATTATCGAGGAGGGTTTTAGTTAGGTACACAAGAAGGCCCTCATTTTTGATTTCCAATAGGCATAGTCTATCACATTGAAAATATGAGGTCTACCTATATTACCTTCTTCTCCCAAATCCATCAAAGAGAAACTGTGCGTGAAAAAGGAGAGTTAAAAGATTAAACATAGGAGTAGGAAAGCTTTAAAAGGGTGCACTAACTCAGGTACCAAATGAAAAACTCTACAACTTGGTACACAACTAGGGTAAGGAGATATATACTCCTTAATAATACACCCTTAAATCGTAAGATACTGAACAAGTCACACTTAAGTCGAACACACAATAGAAGCATTATAGATATATAAAAATCAGTATAGAGAAATAGTTTAATAAGCAAAAATCAGTTAAATAGTAAAAACTTTCTAATTAGAGTTTAAGCTTTTGCATGTTGGAATATACACACCCTAAACTCAAATTGTACTAGCACCACAATAGATCATGATATAACAAGCGATATAATAAGGTTAACCCATATAGAGACTGTATTTATGTGGTAACATCTTCAAGTGGATTATGGAAACCACTCGACATCAAACAATCAACTAAACAATAAAGAAATTACAAATATAAAATAAATAAAACTACAAATACCTCTATCAATCAGGACCTCTACTTGAACTACCTATTGTTGCATGTTTGTCCCCCTATAATGACCAAGTCCATCATTTAAATTCGGCTTTCCTCAAAAACCAACACCATCCAATATGGTATGATTAGAAGCCACAGATTAGTAAACTTAAGGGGGTAGCGCTAGACATCTTAAGGATCAAATATCGCAAATCGTGTATGGGAGATGTAAAGTCCAAGCACATATGCACATAACCATTTGATAACATAGCTCAATACCCAACATAATCCCTCTATGTTATTTCTCATAGAGAAAATTAAAATAATTTTATGCTTAAATCTTAAACACGCTATTTTACCAACAATACTAAAGTAAATAACGTATGCTCTCCAAAATACATAAAACATGGGTAAAGAGTAGAGAAGAGTGTAGGGTCTTTATAGAAGAAAAACCAAAGACCAAAGATTGAGCCATCTTACTAGTCACCTAACCATGGTCCTGGACAATAACCTTCCCAAGGGGTGTGATAAGGGGTATGGTGAGAAGATGGGTCAAAATTCCAAAAATCAATTTCTTTCGCTTCAAAAAAATTCTGAGTTATTTCTATAAATACTTGCACTCAAAATAAATCAAAATCTAGCATTCACAACCTAGCATACATACTAAACAACCAACCCTATGGCATCTTAAAAACATGTGTTTCTAACTAAGTGTGTGTGTGTGTGTATTGTTGATTTGTAGTAACCAATCTTACACATAGGAAGATAGCACACTAAGTAGAATACACAAACACTATGTTTTGTACACGGAAAGCCAACACATAAAAACAAAGTACAACAGGACCTACAATATGTATTAGAGAATGGATCGTACTTGAGCCTCACTACTTGAAAACCTCTATCAATATCGACTTGTTCATAATTATGTTCTTGAATAGTAGGGCATGTGTCAGTGAGATATCCCATTAAATAACATATGCCATAAGATCTAACCTTATTTACTTCTCCTTGTGGGTTACTACGGATTCCTAATTGTTGAGAGTTAACTTCCATAGTTGCAATTAAATTTCTTACCTCATGTGAAGTTTTGTTCACTAAGGCTCCTCCACTAGTGGCATCTACCATACTTCTCTCCATGGGCATTAATCCTTCATAGAAATATTGGAGAAGCAGTTTCTCACTAACTTGGTGGTGAGGAAAGATTGCATATAACCTCTTGAATCTCTCCCAATATTTATATAGGGTTTCCCCATTGAATTTCCTTATGCCATATATTTCTTTTCTGATTTGTGTGACCTTAGAAGATGGAAAGTACCTCTCCAAAAATAATTTGGTCATGTCAACCCATGTGGAGATAATACCCAAGGGAGATAATTTAGCCATTCCTTTGCATTGTTAGCAAGTGAAAACAAGAATGCTCTAAGCTTAATTTTTCTCTTGAGTGATCCCAACTAGTTTCATGGTAAAATAGACCCATGAAACTATTTTTAGAGCTTATTATGGTCTTTTCTATCTAAGCCCTTAAAAGTAGGTAAAAGATGTATGTTGTCTCTTTAAGAGAACATGAAAACATGCAAGTATACATGGTCACAAGTAATAAAATTGATAAGTAAAATATCGTTCCCACAAAGATTTGTTACTAAAGTTTGTTAAGTGATAAAATTGTTTAACTTTGATTTTATCCAAACAAACGAAAGTTGATGGAGTATTAACTAAACTGATTTTTTTTATAACAATAAATAAGAAAATTCTAGGATTGCAGTTTCACCAAATTAATCTACTCGAATCATATTATTTTCTCTTGATTTATATATATATATATATATATATATATATATATATATATATTTAATTTAAATTGTCAACCAAGAACTCCTAATTTTATCCATATATCTCTTCTGAGCTTCCTATGGACACATCTCGCTAAAATAATTCACTATATTTCTATGAGAATTAAATTCACCAAGATTCATTATGTTCAAAGTTCTCAAATAGCCACACATACAATAAAGGTATATTCTTATCCTCTATATATACATGTTATTCTACCCACGAGCAACACACAAAAATGCCTCTTCTAAGTTTATTTAAGTGCCATAAAACAATTGATAAATTTTCCAATAATCAAAAGCATTAAGCACAAATAGAATAAACAAATTAAAAATCTCATAAATCTTTGAAAAATAATTCATTCAAGCTTCATAAATTTAGCTACAATACAACCCTAGAAAACTTAAATTACTTCATAAGAAAAATTAAAATTACAAAACGAAAATACTAAAACATTTAAGGAATATTAGATGAAGAAAAACAAAAACAAAATTAAAATTCCATCTAGGCAGAAACACAACAGAAGCCAAAAATGGCTTCTGCGTGTTCCACAGTCTAAACCTATTCCAACCCCCTTAATTTTATCGCAATAATCACCTATTTATAGCTCTAAGAAAATATAAAAAATATTACACATGGGAGACAAAATGGGAGACAAATTATTCTTTAGACACGCAGACAAGCATGCAAAAAGTTGGGACGTATCGTGCAAATCTTGTGGACAACATTTTTATTTCAAATCACGCATGCCATGTGTCGACATCTGATTGGCTAGAAGAATAATGTAACACATGGAAGATTTTTATTCGTTGTGATGAGAGGGCGCACATGGACCACACCACACGGGAAAATTGCATGCTAAACGGTGCATGATAACTAGCATCAACTCGCGTAGAGCATGTGCCTCACACACGATTTGAGCCATTCAATTGTGATCTAACGGTGAGTGATGAAGACATGTGTGTGGGAAGTCATTGGCGTCGACAGGTGGGTCCCACCCTGCACGCTAGCCTACGCAGACAAGTGGGCCCCACTTTGTGCATCGAGCAGCGTGCCACATAGGAAACGTGTCAAATAGCCTGTGTGGCGCATGCATCTCACTCTCCTGATCATCACCATTGATTTCTGATCTGATGGTGCATGTGGTGCGTGGACAATAGGTGCGTGTGGTGCGTGGACAATAGGTGCGCGTGGTCTTCTTTCCTATGTAGAAAAACAAAGTTTTATTTAATTGCATTTTAGCCCTCCAATTTAATTTAAATTAACTTTTAAACTTTTGTTATTTGCAATTAATCCATATTTTAATTTAAATTATATTTTCTTCTTTTATTATTTGCAATTAAGTCATTTTTTAATTCAAATTCTTTAAATTTTCTTAAAAATATATTCCTTAAAAAACTAATAGTAAATATTAATTTAATACATTAAAATTAACTAAAAATATCAAGAACATAACAATTATAATTAATAAATCGGAAAAAATAACTGTATAAGATATAGTTATCAATGTATTAGTTCAGATTTAAGTTCAAATCCTACCTCTAAGATGGGGTACGCAATACACAAAGGTTGCTACTCCAAGTCAAGTACAACTAATTCCTTAAGCGTTGGGTCTACTACAACCATCACTTTGTGTTTAGTTTCATATTCACTTGAAGAGGTGGATTGTGTTATATCTTCTTACGATGACCTTTTTGATGTTAAATTTTAGAAATTTCATTGTTGCATTAAGATCTTAAAAATAAAAGAAAAAGTAAAAGTTAGTAAACTAAAAATAAAAAGAAAAATATATATAAAGAAGTTAAATTAAAAGAAAAAAATTAATAAACCAAAAAGTAAAACTAAAATATAAAAATAAATTAAATTAAGGTAAAAATAAAATAAAATAAAAAATAATCTATTAATTAATAAAAAAAGAAAAAATTAGTTGACTAAAATAGAAAAAACATAAAAAATAAAATAAGATAAAAACATAAAAATTAATTGGAAATACACAATTATATGTGATCAAATTGTATAGGTGATAAATAAATTAAGAATAAAGGTTATAAAACCTATAAAAATTGCTACAATAGCTACCACTATTTATTTGCTTGTTAGTAAATTAGTAAAGGGGATTTTAAAAATTATTTTTAATTAAAAATAAAACATAAAAACAATAATTAAAATACATGAGCACAAAGATTAAGAAAAAATGTGATTAGGTAACTATCACCACCATTATCCTATAATCTAACTAATTATATTATAAATCAATATTAAAAGTATCCTTCGATTCTTAACTTTAACTTGTGAAATTTAGGTAACTAAGGCTAGACTTCATAATGCTCATTTTCTTACTTTGTAATTATTTTAAAATACCATTATAGACAAACCTAAATCATGAACAACCTAGTCAGTTGCTAGATTTAATTCATTCATTGCATAAAGTTCTAAAAAAATAGATGATTGAACTAAGTAAGATTATAATGGTATTTTAAATTAATTACAAAGTATGAAATTGCTAGGACTAGGTTGCTCGTACTAACATCTTAGGCTAGTATTAAACATATATATGCAATAAGCTAGTTAATCACTCTAAATCATAACATGCATAGACATGACATGTAAATGTAGAATTGAACACATCAAAAATCAACAAATGAATCTAAGAATCCATCATAACATTTTATTAATTAAATTCATAGCTAGGGCTTGGAAATTTCCCACAATAGTATAAATATATTAGGTAGTTATGGAGTTTATAGAATCATAATTAAAATAATAGAAACTTAAAAGAAAAATAAGAAATCCTTCTTAATTGCCTCTTTGAATTCTATCTTGCCTCTAACATTCAATTTTTCTATATATGTGGTTACTTTGTTATTAACCCTAGCTACATATTTATAGTAAAAGAGTTATAATGTGGTTAGGACTAGGGTTGTGGAGGTTTAATATGATTAAAATGTTAATATAATAAATCTAGAACACTTTGGATAGGTATGTGCACATATACTCATGTAGCAGTGTGCCCTTAATTTTTCCAATTTAATATTTTGACCCTTCCTTGATGTATCTTGGATAAATATTTGCATTTAGTCCCCAAATCTATGAAAACTATGCCATTGATTGTGAGGATTTTCTCAATTTTTTCAATTGCATCTTTTAACGTCCAAAAGTACCTGATATACATCAAAACATAACCTATAATTCTGAAAACACAATTTACAAAATACTTAGATTAAAATGTGATATTAAAACCTAATTAATTCTTTTAATTCTAATAAATCATAACATATGCATGTTCTTTAGGTACATATTTGAATTTAAAGAGAAGATAAAGGACTAACAATGAAGATCAATGACAAGCTAAATAGAAGAAAAAAATATCTGAAGAAGAAGATAGAGAAACAAAGAAACAAAGAGAAGATAAATTTTTTAAGTAATTTCTTATTGCTGCCTATATGATGATACAAACTTTCATTTTATTTATACCTTTTTATACAAGTTGATATTTGATGTTAGCTATTGTAACAAACTTAGATATTTTCCATGAATCACTAAGTTGGAATTCTTTATGAGTTTTAGGTTTTTTATAATGCACTACATCTATTGTTATTTTGTATTTTGTATTGTGCTGTTAAAAAACCTAAGTGTATGGCCAACTAAAAAATAAGTGAATAATTTTCTATTAACAAGCCTAATAGCTAACTTAATTTTTTACACCAATTGATTTATATTGATAACTGAAATTATATACTACCTAACAAGTGAAGTGCAATATATACCAAATCAACCAACTGATTACACACAGAACCTGTAATATACCAGATAGGAAAATCTATAATTGTAAAACACTTCTTGCATACTAGACTATCCAACTCATCCTAGAACCTGCAATACGCCATATAGGAAAACAAAAATGGTTAGTTGACATAAGATCAATTATCACACACTGTAAACTCTTGAATTACATCCTCCCTTTTGATCAATAGTAGGCACAAACTGAACAATGAGTTAGTTATTAATAACTTTTTCTCTAACATAATGACAATCTAATTCAATATGCTTAGTAGTGAATGCAAAATGGGATTAGAGGCTAATGTTATAACACAAGTATTATCACACCATAGCATTAGTTTGGTGGGTAAGGGTATATGCAGTTCCTTAAGAATAGCTTCTACCTATGTTATTTCTACAATAGCTTAATCAAGGCATTGATACTCAACTACAGTACTCAAACGAGCCATACTTAAACAGATCATAATATAGAATTAGCCCCTAAGAAGATACATAGGCTTGAGTTAGATCTCCTTATATCTAAACAAGCTACCCAATCAGTGGTAGAAAAGCCATTGATAGTTAGCATTATAGAAGGTCTAAATTGGACACCAAAATCCATTGTACCAACCAAATATTTAAAGATCCTCTTTACATCATTCTTGTGATTATCCATAGGATTAGCCATGTATTGGCACACTTTATTAACTGCAAAATTAATATCAGGCTAAGAGAGAGTGACATACTATAAGGATCTTATAAAGCTTTGATATAACGCAAGGATTTCAAAAGAAACACCACCTGATGTTGATAACTTTAGGCTCCTATCTAGGCTAGCAATATGCAAAATAGTCACACATACTAAAAACCTATAAGGGATTTCCAATCTCTTCAAGATCTCATTTATGGGAACATATTAGATAAATGAAGATTGTATTTTCACAGCTTGAAATACATATTATAACAAATAGTAATAAGAAGTTTGACACTTGATATCTTACCAGGGTAAGGAGATACAAACTCTTTAGAGACTCACACTAAAAATGCATGATCATAAAGTAGAAGTAATAATTAGAAAGCTATAGGCATTCTACAAGAAAGAGAAAGAAATCATGCAACTACACAAAACAAATAAGCTTTCTAATCATAGTTTAAATCTAGTATGTTGGAACATACACCATATAAACTTAGATTATACTATCACAATACCAGATAATGCATTACAACATATATATCGAGATAAACCCACATAGAAATCCTATATATATGGTAACATCCTCAAGTTACTTAAGGTAACCACTCAATAGAAAACAATCCAATAAAAGCAATAAATAGATACAACTTAATAAAAAAGTATAAACCCAAATGCCTCTATCAATTGGGACACCTACCCTAACTATCTATTGATGGTCTCACTTATTTCCTCTATAACAACCTAGTTCAACATAGGAACTCGGCTCTCCTCCAAACCTCATACCACCAGATGTGCTGTGATCAATAACCATAGACCAGTAAAGTGTAAAGTAAATAAAAACAATTACACAAATGCGACCACCAACCGACAATGGCTTACAACAACATTGGCTCCTCACATAAAAAGAGTTACATGAGGGTAACTACTAGCTAACACACAGCTCACATACAACCCACTCACAAACATTACATTGAGTACTCACCTATAGAACTTGGATTTCCCACTATGTGTATTTATACAAACCACCTCTCCAAGGGTGGTGGCAAGTTGGTGGTGAGGTGTTAAAAAGTCATATTTTTTAGTTTAAAAAATTATTGAGTACACTCCATAGGTACCCACCCACAAAACTAACCAAAAACACTAGTGAACACATCGATGAGCAACCCCATGATATATGTAAACATGCTCACATAAAAAGTATTCCTAACTATATGTATGTGTATGTTATTGACCTGCAATAACTATCCTTACAAAGAGAAAGATAGAACACTAAGTAAAATAAAGCAAACATTATGTTTTCCATACTGGGAAGCCAACACATAGACACAAGTACAATGGAATTTGATGCGTATTTTCGCAAGTGTACGAATCGTTCAAGTAATAAAGTGTACAAAAGTACATATATCGAACCCACAAGGAATGGCGTTATTAAGTACCGAAATTGACTAATCCTAATTTTATTTGAAAACCGAATTGTTGAATTTGTTTAAAAAGTAAATTAACTTAAAACTAAATGAAAATAACAAAATTTAATGTTTTTCACAAATGATTAAAAACGCTAAGGCATTTGATTTTGCTAAATCAATTCAATCTGATTTCAAGTCATTTTATATGAGAATCAAAGTTAAAAGTGATGGTTGAAAAACCCAAATTTACCTAATACTCTCTCTCGAGTTATATTAGAATTACTTATCTATGAAAACTGACTATATTTCTATGAAGATTTAATCACAAACAAGCACATTACGATTTATGGAATTTCTAGAATAACCACATACATCACGCATTAGTTCTCACACTCGCATTCAACATACGGTATTTATCACAAGAAGCGTTCATTCCACAACTCCTCTCGGTCTAAATATAATGCAACAAATCATTTAAATCTTGCTCAGAAATTTAAAAGCATTAAGCATGGAAATAAATACTCAACTTGAAAACAATGAATTCATATAACGATAACACAAGAAATCAGATTTTCTTGATTCAACTACATCATAGCCTTAGCAAAAAAGAATTAGTTCATAACGAAAATAAGAACAAACATATTCTCAATTGAATCCATGAACAAACAATCTGAATAAAATGCGGAAAATAAAAGCTAAGGAGAAGAGATGAAAAACTCTTGAAGATGAAGACTTGGGAGCAACAATGGTGACAATCCTCCAAGCTTATCAACCTTTCTCTCCAAAATTTCCTTTTCTCCTCCAAAAATAACTTAGATCTGCTCTCTCTGTCGTCCCCCTCTTCTCCATCATAATATATATATATAGATCTAGGGTTTGGGGGCAATTTTGGAACAAAACAACATAAAAAATGTGTTTTCGGACGAAACTCGCCGGCTGCGACATTATTCTCGCCACAGCGAGATTTTTAGAAAATAAATTCTTTATTTTTCTGATTTTGGCCGGCGGCCAAATTAATGTGGCCGGCGGCGAGATACTTTGGCCGACGGAGAGAATTATTTGGCCGGCGGCGAGATGAGTTTACCAAAATTTGTGCTCTCGGGAAGATTTTTGACATGCTTTCTGTAGGATTTTCGCTGGTGGCGAGATGAATATGGCCGGCAGCGAGATACTTTGGTCAGCGGCAAGAATACTTTGGCCGGCTGCGAGATTCACTTGGCCAAAATCCATGCTTTCGGGAAGAATTTCGTCGTGCTCTGAATAAGATTTTCGCCGGCGACGAGAATATTCTCGCCGGTGACAGGATTTCTAAATTTTGAAACTTTGTTTTCTTTTAAATTTCATTCAATCCCGATCATTGTACTTTTTCCCTAACTTCTCCAAAATCATGATTTTACCTGAAATTGCACTTTAAACACGAAATACCCGTGAAATGACATTTGTGGATTAAATAATCAAATAAACACAATTTTCACACAAATATCAACATTTAAATCATAACAAAAATGCAATAATTTAGCTCTTATCAACAACCCCTAACCAGCTTCTTGCTAGTCTCTAGCAAGAAAAGCGATCTATTTAATAAATTCAAAGGAGACATTAAGAGAAACTTCAAAGAAAATTTTATTCTATTTACAAAATTACATTAAGCGTATGCAATAAGCCTTTAAACCCCTAGGCGGCCCTAGTAGGACGAGTTGTAGTCTCATGAGGGCTTCCAGTGATGATACCCACAAACATCTTACCTATAACTATTCTAACTCAAATCAATAAAATCACACAAAAATTAATTTGCATAAATGTCTCAAAAATTGTAAATAACACACAATATTATGCATCCATCAAATATTTGCATAAATGTCTCAAATACAAATTTCACTTTTGTTATTGACTCTTAAACATCCATCAAACCACAAACCAATTTCCATAATGCCCGGATAATATTATGCATAACATCCACAAACAAAAAGGTGAAATCTCAAACTCCATAGGCTCACTTTTCAAAACTCTCTCCACTAATGGAGGAAAATACACCACTTCGGATCAATAGGACTTTATGAGGCTTGTAATGTTAGGCTTAGGTATTTGGTTAAGAAAGAACGGGAAGTGTCAAAATACAAATAATAACACTTATTAGATTAAACACAACCAATTAAGTAAAAGAGTAACACCATTTAACCCAAATTGTTTCTTCCGATCATAACCCATTTTTCCAAAGATAAACAAAATTCTTCCTCAATCTTTCACCTTAGTACATCCCTCACTAACACTCTTTTATTTACTAGAGTGTGAAGGCCCTTTTTTCTTTTCTTTTTTTTTAAACACAACCCCCAACCAATTTCTTCCAATATATGTGAAAGATGTCTTTTTTTTTCATCCTTACTCCAATTGCTCTTGAAAAGTTTTTGTTCAAAATTAAGTGCTCTTAACAAATAAGGTAGGAATTATATATATATATATATATATTGGCTAAATAAAAGGTAGGTTATAGAAGGCAAAAAGAAAGAAAAATAAGGCTAACAATATATTTAAATAGGCTCAAGAAGGTAACTAGTGATATAAAGATAACAAGGTAAGCTTAAAATGGCACAATCGATCCAAAAATGGCCTACATCATATCTTAAACAGTGCAATTCCAAATTATTTCGCCTCAAGAGGTTTTCAAATGAGTTCTAGAGTTTGTTGAGATCACAAAAATGTCCATGCAAAATTCGCACATAAGACTTCTCTAAGCATTTAGACTAATCAACCAAATCATACCACATACCAAAAGAGTCGCCAACTTGGTAAAATCAACATTTGAAATTATCTTTAAACCGAAGCAAAATTTAATGTCGTCTAAAAGCTACTTATTATCACAATCACATTATTATCATCAACGTTCAAATTAAAACAAGCAAAATTGCAATTGAGAGAAAAATAAAATAAAATAAAAATAAACATAAATAAATAAAAATAAGATAATAAACAAATAAAAGTTAAATCAAGATGAAAAAAATAAATGGAAAATCAAAATTAAATACAAATAAACACACAAACAAAACTACTAAAAAAATGAAGGGAAGAAAAGATTTACCATTTACCGCACGCCCAACCAAAACCTTACATTGTCCTCAATATAAGAAATAAAAACTGCAAATGGCTTCTTTTTTTTTTACCTGCAAGACAAATAAAATAAGCAAATTTAATTAAAAATAAAATTATCATAAAATAAAGTGCAGAATTTAAAATTTCTGAAATAAAATGAGATAAAAGATGAGAAAAAAATCTGATGGGTTGCCTCCCATTAAGCACTTTAAGTTATAGTCATTAGCTAGACTTTCTGTCATTCTTTATGCTTGCTGAATTCTCCATCAAAATATGGCTTCAATCGTTGTCCATTCACCTTGAAAGTTCCCTTTGTTTCATGACTGATCTCAATTTTTCCATAAGGAAACACCTTGGTAACTAGAAAAGGTTCTGACCAATGAAATTTTAGCTTTCCTGGAAAAAGTCTGAGACAGGAATTATAAAGCAGCACTTTCTGTCCCACCTCAAAGTTTCACCTCAAAATGTGCTTATCATGCCAAACCTTCGTCTTGTCCTTGTATATTCGGGCATTCTCATAAGCATCATTCCTCATTTCATCCATCTCATTTGTTGCAGATTTCACAAGGCAAGCTTCTAGTGGTAGCAATGGAGTTCTCTCCTCAAAAGTTTCCGAAATTAACATGTCAAGAGTGTTAATTTGAAAACAAGAATGTACCTCATTTGGAAATTTCATTGCTTCAAAAACATCAAAAGTCACTTTTTCATCTTGCACTCGTAGAATGAGCTTTCCTTGCTGAACATCAATCAATGTTCTTCCAGTTGCAAGGAATGGTCTCCCCAATATCAACGGTACCTTTCTATCTTCCTCCATGTCAAGCACCACGAAATCTACAGGGAAAATAAATTTGTCAACTTTAATTAAAACATCCTCAATTACCCCTCGAGGATATTTCACTGATCGATCTGCTAACTGTAGAGAGATTGAAGTGGGTTTCACTTCTCCCAGGCCTAGTTTCCTAAAAATAGAAAGTGGCATCAAATTAATGCTTGCTCCTAAATCACATAGGACTTTATCAAAATTGCAACTTCCTATAGTACAAGGTATAGTAAAACTCCCTAGGTCTTTCAATTTCTGTGGCAGTTTTCTTTGAAGAACTGTACTGCACTCCTCATTTAGCATGACAGTTTCATAATCTCCCAGCTTCCTCTTCTTTGATAGAATTTCTTTCATGAATTTTGCATACTTGGGCATTTGTTCCAACATCTCTGCAAATGGAATGTTAATATGAAATTTCTTAAAACTATCCAAAAATTTATCAAATTGATTATTAAGCTTTTTCTTATTCAATCTTTAAGGATATGGGATAGGCGACTCATATTTGGCATTTGGGGAAGGTTGAACATCTTGGGATGTTGATGGATTTTCTTTAGATTATTCCATCTTTTTCTCTGATTTCCCCTGCCATTCAAGTTCTTTACCACTTCTTAATGTGATAGCCTTTACATTCTCTTTATGATTTATTGTGTCACTAGGCAACGATCCATGAGACCTTTCTGCAATCTTCTTTGAAAGCTGCCCCAGTTGGTTTTGGATGTCCCTGTTGATTGCCTCTTGATTTCTGAAATTTGTTCTTGTCTCTTCAATGAACTTTCCCAAAATTCCTTCCAAATCTGTTTGTTTCTTCTCTTAGGGTTGGTAGGAAGATGATGACGGTTAGAATCCGCCTTGGTTATTTCCCCATGACAAATTTGGATGATTTCTCCAACCTGGATTGTAGGTGTTCGAATATGGGTTATGTTGAGGTTTTTGAAGCAAATGGATTTCCAGCTTGGCACTCGATACTAGCATGATTTCCACCACATAAATCACATTGTGCAGTTGGTTTGGATTCGAATTTGGATGACAAAGAATCCATCTTTCTTGAAAGAGCAGCAACTTGAGCCGACAAAGCATTTACTGAATATATTTCATGCACTGCTGCTGGTCTTTTTTGCAATTACCTGCTCTGAATGCCACGGATTGTTGTTTTCTGCCATAATCTCTAATAACTCATGAGCATCCTCCGGTGTTTTTCCCATTAAAGACCCTCCAGCTGCAGCATCAATCATTGCACGATAGTTTGAAACCAACCCATTATAAAATGTAGAGACTTGCAGCCAAATCGGTATAGCATGATGTGGGAAATTCCTTAACATTTATTTGAATCTTTCCCAAGCTTCATACAATGATTCTTGGTCATACTGTGTAAAAGATGTGATTTCATTCCTCAATTTTGCCGTCTTAGTAGGAGGAAAGAACTTGGACAAGAATTTTTGAACCAATTCATTCCATGTTGTAATTGATCCTGATGGTAATGAGTTTAACCACTCCTTGGCTTTATCCCGAAGTGAAAAAGGGAAAACCCTCAATCTTATAGCATCTTCAGACACACCATTTATCTTGTAAAGATCACACACCTCCAGAAAGTAAGCAATATGTGCATTTGGATCATCCTTTGACATTCCCCGAAATTGATTTCATTGAACCATTTGGATAAAGGATGGTTTTATCTCAAAGTTATTGGCTTGAACAGTTGGCCTCCTTATACCCGAAGTAGTTCTAGCAACATTAGGCACAACATAATCCCTCAAAGCTCTATGATTTCCACCTCCCTCAACAAATGGTGGATCCATAGCTGATTGTCTATTAGGAGGTGAGGTTGAACGCCTTCTCTCTCGGTTTAGATGCCTATATATTCTATCAATCTCCGAATCAAATGGAAAATGGTTAAGGCTTATTGTACGTCTCATACAAAAATCCTACAACCAGAAAATTAACTAGCACAAAACCAACACAAAGTTACCTTTTTTTTATGATAAATAAAATAAAAGATCAAAATAAACAAAATTAAAAATGAAACAATGACAAAAATAAATTAACTTCAAATTAAAACTAAGATTAGGTAGTATCGATATTAATAAAATCAAACCATTCCCCGGCAACGGCGCCAAAAACTTGATGCGTATTTTCGCAAGTGTACAAATCATTCAAGTAATAAAGTGTACAAAAGTACGGATATCGAACCCACAAGGAATGGCGTTATTAAGTACCAAAATTGACTAATCCTAATTTTATTTGAAAACCGAATTGTTGAATTTGTTTAAAAAGTAAATTAACTTAAAACTAAACGCAAATAACAAAATTTAATGTTTTTCACAAATGATTAAAAATGCTAAGGTATTTGATTTTGCTAAATCAATTCAATCTGATTTCAAGTCATTTTATATGAGAATCAAAGTTAAAATTGATGGTTGAAAAACCCAAATTTACGTAATACTCTCTCTCGAGTTATATTAGAATTACTTATCTATGAAAACTGACTATATTTCTATGAAGATTTAATCACAAACAAGCACATTACGATTTATGGAATTTCTAGAATAACCACATACATCATGCATTAGTTCTCACACTCGCATTCAACATACTGTATTTATCACAAGAAGCGTTCATTCCACATCTCCTCTCGGTCTCAATATAATGCAAAAAATCATTTAAATCTTGATCAGAAATTTAAAAGTATTAAGCATGGAAATAAATACTCAACTTGAAAACAATGAATTCATATAACGATAACACAAGAAATCATATTTTCTTGATTCAACTACATCATAGCCTTAGCAAAAACGAATTAGTTCATAACGAAAATAAGAAAAAACATATTCTCAATTGAATCCATGAACAAACAATCTGAATAAAATGCAGAAAATAAAAGCTAAGGAGAAGAGATGAAAAACTCTTGAAGATGAAGACTTGGTAGCAACAATGGTGATAATCCTTCAAGCTTGTCCAACCTTTCTCTCCAAAATTTCCTTTTCTCCTCCAAAAATAACTTAGATCTGTTCTCTCTGCCGTCCCCCTCTTCTCCATCATAATATATATATAGATCTAGGGTTTGGGGGGCAATTTTGGAACAAAACAACATAAAAAATTTGTTTTCAGACGAAACTCGCCAGCGGCGACATTATTCTCGCCGAGGCGAGATTTCTGGAAAATAAAATTTTTGTTTTTCTAATTTTGGCCGGCGGCGAGATACTTTGGCCAGCGGCGAGAATTATTTGGCCGGCGGCGAGATGAGTTTACCAAAATTTGTGCTCTCGGGAAGATTTTTGCCGTGCTTTCAGTAGGATTTTCGCCGGTGGTGAGATGAATATGGCTGGCGGTGAGATTCACTTGGCCAAAATCCGCTCTCAGGAAGAATTTCGCCATGTTCTGAATAAGATTTTCGCCAGCGGTGGGATTTCTAAATTTTGAAACTCTATTTTCTTTTAAATTTCATTCAATCCCGATCATTGTACTCTGTGCCTAACTTCTCCAAAATCATGATTTTACCTGAAATTGCACTTTAAACACGAAATACCCGTGAAATGACATTTGTCGATTAAATAATCAAATAAATATAATTTTTGCACAAATATCAACTTTTAAATCATAACAAAAAGGCAATAATTTAGCTCTTATCAGAACTTACATCTATAACTAATTTCCAATCACTTCAAGATCTCATATGTAAGAACATATTCAATAAATGATGATTGTACTCTCATAATATGTAATCATACAAAATATAGAATGTAATGAGATAAAACCACATAGAACCCCTATCTATGTGGTAACATCTTTGGGTTACCTATGGAACCACTCAGTAGCAAAAACTCCACTAAAATAGAATAAATAGATATAACTCAACATATAGGTATAAATGTAAATACCTCTATTAATCGGGGCACCTACCCTACCTACCTATGCTTCCCTCACTTGCTACTTACACAGTACTTGATCCAAGTAGATCAAAGATCATCCCCAAAGCTCTATCACCACGTGAGGTGATTGACTAATTATTGCACAAACTTCTAATATGCATATACATTGCAATCTGCAACACTCAGCTAATCTATGGTACACAAACACATAGGTTCCTCACTTACACACCATGTTGTAACATTGAAACACTAAGTTGATGCACGAAAAACTACCATATAGGATCCTTCACTATGAGAACAATTGCATCCTTGAAACTACCTACTAACATATGGCACACCATTATAACGTAGAACTCTAATAGCAAACATGGTCATAAGTAACCTAACCAATCATAATAAACACTCAAGGTAATTGCGAAAAAAATGAGGTACACACCTCAACACTAAGACTAAGTTCTCAAAATGATGTAACTCTTTACTAGCCAACCATACATTTTACCTCTCATCAAAATCTCACTCAATTCATATGTTTTACACTCAACCTATTGTTTGAGAAATATCAGAAAGACTCTTCTTTAATGTCCTACATCATATATATGCTAACTATTTCCCAACTATAAAGCTCAAAATGAAAATAGAGCATGAATGGACTAGGGAAGTTGGGTGCCAAGCAAGCAGAGCTTCCATCCAATTCTAGTAAAGAAAAAAAAAGGTGAGATGGGATTTTTTTTAAAGAAAACAATTCAACCTCTCAAACACTCACTGGCTAACCTTACCGACCCTTTTTTGCCCAAGATTGGTTATGCTTGCAAAGGTTATCTAGTTTTTTATGCTCAGTATACTTGGCAATGATTTCAAAAACTTGATGTGCCAATAGTAGGCATACAAATTTTGTATGATTTATAAAATAGCTCATAAGTTCATGAATCACTTATAAAATATATTAAGTATACTTCCAAGGGAGGTCTAAAGAGAAATTATGTGGTTTCTAAAAAATTCAACAAATTCTTAAAAATAAAAAAATCCTAAACATTTATTCATAAAATTTGGGCTTGAAGATCTAAAATAATGATATAAAAATAAAGATACATTCAATAAACATTTAGGAAATTAAAAATTTAAATATACCTCAATAGAATCTCAGTAACTTTTATGTTTCGAAAGACCTCCAAACAAAATTGCCAATTAATTTTTATTGAATTGAGACTAAACTATTACTTAAAACTATATCTATGTTCAACTCTCATTTGAAAGAAGAAATTTAAACTTTGAAAAGAAAAGCTAAGAAAGTATAAGAGAATAACAAATCGACTTAAGAATGAAGTTGTGGGATGGGATATGGATTAAAATAGAATTAGGGTCAAAATATTGGTGCCACGGCACATAATTATTTCATGCCATGACATGTATAGGTTGTATGCGTTTTATAGCTCGATCCGTTACACTTGCATCATGACATACAACCTTTCAATGTCTTGGCCCGCATCAATTCTATGATGTGTGATTCTCAATCCTTTTACCTTCTACCATGGCACATAAAAATTCCATGCCACAATCCATATTGTTCTAAACAAATAGATCCCTTGTTTTCTTTGCACAAGGGATATTTTAAGATTTAAAAGTTGTAATGGAAGCTTTTAGATATATTCTCCAAGTGTTTGATCAATTAAATATTTTTGAAGCTAAAATAATTGAAAAACAACAAAATATACCCGTGATTTTGAAGAGATATATTAGTCTAAAATGATAATAAAAATAAGAAAATACAAATATATTTAATCATTTAACATGCAAAAAATCACGATATATTAAGTTCTTTTAAGCACTTATCACAATCCCTAACCAAATTCATACTAGTCTCTTAACAATAATGGAAAAAAAGTTTAAAAAACTAGAATAAAATTAAACTATTCTTAATCATTTCCATATATTGACACGGTTACATTAACCATATGAAATAAGCATTTAAATCCCTAGGTTGCCCTAGTGGATGAGTTTAAGTCTCCTGAGAGTTTTTAGCTATGATACCCACAAACAAAAAATTTAAAATGAACAAATAAAATCTAAAACAAAGTAAAAATATAAAAGAATAACAAAACTATCTCATGTTTTTATTCTCTTCTAAGATTTCAATTAAAATCCATAGCATAAGTTATGTTCATATTTTAAACATTCAGGGTTTATTATAATAATTATTTGAAAATCACTTTTGTATTCAAAACATGTATTAATATTAAATTTATCCAATTTTAGTGTATAGAAATTGAATTTGCTATGACTCTATCTTCACAAGGCATACTCTTAATAACATTGATTCTATTGGTTCAAGCACTCATTCAAAGGTATATGTGAATAGAATTTATGTATAGAAATGAACTAATATGTTTGCATATGTATAAAGAATAAAAAGCTCAAAGTGGTGCATAAATATTGATCTCATGAAAGGAATCAAATGAAAGGATTTTATAAAGAAATCACATACTACTTTCATACATCAATCAAATTCATCAAATAAAAATTTCAAGTAATATGCCTTTAAAGAGATGAAGAAAATGCAAATGACTTCTTGGAAAATTATTTCCTATATTTTTCTTTTGTATTTAACCAATTCTCACAACTTTGAAGGATATTGGGTCATAGTATTTAGTTTATACTATTCATTTTTCTTTTAAAAAGAGTACCGATGTATATAACATATAACGTACATATTTTGCATGATAAATTTGTGGCTTTCCCTTTTTGTATTGATTAGGTAACCCCATATATGTCTCTTTTTTAGAAGTCATGCATGAAAGAAGAAAAAGGCATATACTTTCAATTTCTACTTAAGTTTATCGCAATCTTAACATTTTATCATGAAATACTAATTATACAAAAAATTAACTAATTATCATATTACTCCATGATATGTTCAAGAAATTAATCTAACAATGCAAAGACTTAATAAGTTTTTTAAAATTAACAAGAAATTCCTAATCTAATAAAAATATTTAACAGAAAAATGAGTAAAAATATAAAAAAAATTAATAAATTGAACATATATATTTAAACAAAAATTTCAAATTAGAATAATTTTATAATGTAACTTTTCCACCCTTATCCAAAAACTTACATTACCCTAAATGTAACAACTGTAAATTAAAGATAAAGAGTAATGGATGGAAAATTTATCCATTTTCTAATCATGTTCAAGACTTGGTATGGAATTGTAGGTGCATCCATTAATCCAAACATTTAAATTTTACATAGATGAAAACTGTGTATTTCTTACAAATTTCAACAAATAGTTATAAAATTACTAATTGTAAACAATGTTTACATGAAAAAAAACAAAATTAAACAAATAATTAACATTAAATAAAAACATATGAAATATCCAAAAACAATAAATAAATCTCTTAAATAAAAAAGCAAAAAAAAAATACATAAATACTAATAAAATTCTATATCAAAATTCAGACCTCCCCTTCATGTCATCCCGACCTTGTTCTTCATGTTGCTGTTATAAACTTTGTGGAGGTACAAAAGTGAAATCATAATGAGGATACTCAAGTGTTACTAAGTGGCATGTATTCACCCTAATATGACTCAATTGCAGCCAGTTAATTTCATACATTAGTCGATTATATTCCACCTGATCATGATATTGTTGATTTAGGAATGCAACTTGTTGGTTAAAATAGCATTGTTGGTATTCTTCCATATAGCTCATTCTTTCACCAAAATTATGAAAATTTTCTTTCATAGATATTCTTAATGGAGGAACGACACTTCTTTCTATTGGAACAATATTCATACTAGAAATGAGCTTATCAAAATATGTCAAGTTTAAGAATTCACCAAGTTGTATAAAAGCTTCACCTTTTGAATGGGGTAACCTCTCTTTCTTACATAAAGTAGTGATTAGCTGAGGAAAAAAGAAACCCATACGATGATTATTTATAGAAAACTTAATCATATGGTGAATTGTGTTCCCTACATCCATAGGCATCTTGAATACGACTTCATATATAAAAATAGCCCCATCTTTATCAATAGTATTGTAATGTCTTGTGGGCATAAGTCATTGAAAGTTTCTTTTTTAGTTACGGACCTAATTATCTAAAGGGAGATGAATACATAATCAGTAAAATTACGATAAATTAAAATTTTCATAGATACCTAAGCAAGTAATCACATGTAAATAAAATAATTCAAAAATATAAAGATTAAGACATAAGATTTTTAGATGGAACCAGCCTAGGCCATACCAATGGCTTAAGAGGAAAACCATCGGTCCATTGAACCACCTAACTATCCACAATAAAAAAATAAAGTCTAATTATAAGGCCATATCTTATACTATTAATCCCCACATATGAAGTGTATGCAATAAATATGCATGTATACGAATCGCAACAATTAATATAATGATAAGAAAAGATTGTTCACACGAAGATTATTTTATTTAAAACTAATTTTTAAAACTAAAAAAATAAAAATATTTTTTTCTGTTTTTATATTTTAAGGAAGAAAAATTAAAATAACTAAAAGTAAATAGCAATAATTAATTAAATCATATTTGGTAACTACGCAGATATATGAGAAAATATCTAGGAATACTTAATCCTCAATTTTCTAAAGAAGCGAATCGCTAATATTCTCCCAATATAATTATCAATTAATTACATGATCAATTGAATCTAACTTAGCATGTATTCCTTTTTCAAGTAAACTACACATCATATAATAATTAATTTAATCACATTCTTATGCCAATCATACTACTTATTAAGTTCATCAATTATGGATCACTTATATAAGAATCATAGATCTCTGCCTAGAAATTATGCATGTTATTTAATCATAAAAAACAATTAAATAATTCTCTCAAATCTATTTAATTGCTTCTATAGATAAATTGTTGGCCAAAAAATTAATAGCACAAAAATCATATTAATTAATATAATTAAATTAAAATTATCATTGGGGTAAAATATTAGATCATCACATATTGAAAATTTGTTTCATAAGATCCTTAGATTAATAAATTAACTATAAATAATTTTGTCCATAAAGCTCATATTTTTCATAAAGAAAGAGATAAAAATTGATAAAGAAAATAGTAGAAGAAGAAATATAATAAATCTCTTGAATTGCAGTGCTAATCTCCTCTTGAATCTCCAAAACAATTGTATCTCCTTTTGAATTTTTCTATCTTTTTAGCTCTAAAAACCGACCAAAATTATGCTAATGGTGGCTCATTAGGGTTTTTGGGGTGATTATGGGCTTAAATATAGCTCAAATGCAATCTGAACCGTTAGATCAGCTTCAAATCAAGGATTGTGAACAAAACAAGCAAAATGAACAGTGCTAGACAATGCATGTTGAGTCAATTCCACACCGTACAATGTGATTTATGGCAATGGATGGCGTGATGCACGCATCGTGAAGGTTTAACCGCTCTTCAAACTCAGATTGAACACCGTGCTGACATGTGCCACGAGCTACTTTTCTCTTCACACGCGATGATATACGATTCATTATCCCTACTTGCATGGCGTCTATGTGGCTTGCCCATTGAGATCCTATACTTCAGTGGCATTCCATATGGAAGATTCTGATTGGCCCAATGTTAAAAATTCCTAAAAAATCCATAAAAATTTCAAAAATTATATTTTCACCCATTTTCACTAAAAAATTTATATTTTGATATATTTATCCCCAAAAGTACTATTTATGGAATAAAACAAGTAATTATTAAATAAAAAAGTATGCTAATGACTCTACTTTTTTATAGTCATCACACCCCCAAACTTAACTTTTTGCTTGTCCTCAAGTAATGGAAGTATAAATAAAATAACATAGGTAGTATATTCATAAATATACTTCTATTAGTACATGCATATTTCACGAAAGCTATCCCTCTCAAAATTCGTATAATCCTATGATAAAGAGGTTCACATATTCATGTGTGTGTGTTGCACATGATATCATCCAATGCACTCATGAAATCAACCTATATGAGTACGTTAATCAATTCAATCTTAGAACAAGTCTCATAATTCTATTTTTCACATCATCTCCACTAATATAAATATGCAATTAGCTCAAGATCAATAAGGAGACTTTACATGGTTATAATGTAAGGCTTAGGTATAGGGTTGATAAATGAATAAACTTAGGCTCTTTCCCCACCTTAGCTCTTTTTTTCATCATACACTTTTTAATTGCAATTGAGATTTAACTTGATATTTTAGTACACCCTTTTTGGTCATTCTTTTCATATTCTTTTATTCCACATCTCTTTCCTCTCTTTTTTATTGTAACTTCACAATACCCCTAATCTTATTTTCAATTCTATTTTTTTTCTTTAAAGGAATAATTGTGTTGTGACTTTTTCTTCTTCTTTTTCCCCTTTTTTTTATAGAGTGCATTACATTTCACCTTACTCTATAGCATAACACATGATTGCATTTTTTTTTCTTTTCATTCAAGCTGAAGGTACAAGGATAAAGGTAATGCTTATTAGTTTAGCATAAAATGTGACTTAAAGATATGAATGGTTCTCTATTAGGCACAAATGGGTGACTATAGATATTAACAATGGTTAGCTTGAAGGCTTAATTAATCCAAATAAGGCCTAAATCATTTCTCTTGCTAAATACTATTTAGAATTTCACCTCAAGGGATGATCAAATAGATTTTAAAACCTAGTAGATCTCATCAACTCGCATAACTCACTACAAATTTTTTCTTAATAAGCACACCAAATCAATCATAAACATGTGCATAAAATTTTAAAGCAATTCAATCAAAACTAGCGAGCATATCACATGATTAATGTAAGCATAAGTAAATTAAAATTAAAATTAAAGTAAAGAAAAATAAATTAAGGAAAATAACTAAAATAAAAAAATAATAAAAAATATTAATTACTAATAGTTATAATCCCCGACAATGGCACCAAAAACTTGATTGCCACACACGAAGTATGTGCAATGAATACACAAGTATACGTATCGCAATAAGTAATATAATGATAAGAAAAGATTGTTCCCACGAAGATTACTTAATTAAACACTAATTTTTAAAACTAAAAAAATAAAAATCAATTTTTTTATTGTGTTTTTATATTTTATGGAAACAAAATTAAAATAACTAAAAATAAATAGAAATAATTAATTAAATCAAATTTGGTAACTAAAAAGATATATGAGAAAATATCTAGGAATACTTAATCCCCCAATTTTCCAAACATGCAAATCGTTAAAATCCCCCAATACAATTATCAATTAATTACATAATCAATTGAATCTAACCTAGCATGTATTCCTCTCTCAAGTAAATTACACACTATATAGTAATTAATTTAATCACACTCTCATGCCAATTAAATTGCATACTACTAATTAAGTTCATCAATTATATATCACATACATAAAAATCATATATCTCTGCCTAGAAACTATGCATGTTATTTAATCAAAACAAACAATTAAATAATTCTCTAAAATCTATTTAATTGCCTTTATAGATAAATTGTTGGCCAAAAATTTAATACCATAAAAATAAAATTAAATAATATAATTATAATTAGGGTAAAATATTAGATCATCACATGGTGAAAATTAGGTTCATAAGATCTTTAGATTAATAAATTAATTACACATAATTGTGTTCATAAAGCTCATATTTTTCATAAAAAAAAGACATTAAAATTGATAAAGAAAATAGTAGAAGAAAAAGTACAATCAATCTCTTGAATTGTAGAATTACTCTCCTCTTGAATCTCCACCAAAATTGGGTCCTCTCTTAAATTTTTCTGTATTTTTCTCTCTTTTTAGCTCAAAAAGTTGACCAAAATTATGCTAATGGAGGCCACTTAGGGTTTATGAGGTGATTAAAGGCTTAAATAATGCTCAGGTGTTATCTGGACCATCAAATCAGCTTTAGATCAAGGGCTAGGATCAAAAGAAGCAAAATTGATAGCTCTATCCAATCACAACGTGACACGTGGCAGAGAAAAATTCACTGGGCAAATGAGTGAGAAACACATGGCAAAGGAAACTAGTCAAATTCATCTCTTGCTAAGTTAGTGATATATGGCACGATGTGATTCGTAGAAACAGATGGCATGGCACACAGGTGGAACGTGATGAGCAATGGCATAGCGACAAGTGGCAACGTAGTTTGACCCAGCCTGAGCTCGAATTGAACGGAATACTAACACATGGCACACATTTCATCCTCCTCACATGGACGTAACGTGATTCACTCTCTATGCTTGTGTGGTGTCTGAGTGGCTTACCCAATCAATCAGGCCACATGGTAACTCTTTATTGGTCATGCGTTAAAAATTCATAAAAAAACCATAAAAATTCCAAAAATTATATTTTTACCCCTTTTCACTAAAAAAATTATATTTTAATATTTTTTACCCCAAAAATACTATTTATTGAATAAATCAAGTAAATATTAAGTAAAAAGTGCACTAATGACTCTACTTTCATAGAGTCATCACAACCTTCTATTAAGGTTATTGTTTCATGATCTTCAAGCCTCTTTTTCTTTGAATACATATCCTTCATGAATTTGGCATAAGACAACATTTGTTCAAGTGTCTCTACAAATGCTATTTTTATGCGTAGCTTCTTAAAGACTTCTAAAAATTTTGAAAACTGCATATCTCACTTTTGCTTTTGTAGTCTTTGAGGGAAAGGAATAGTGAGTTTCTAAAAGTTTTTATTGGGGTAAATTATTTCCTTTACAATGCTCTCTATATCCACTAGTTCCTTCTCATCCTTGTTAATTTCATGTTTCTCCTTATCCTTTTCTATCTTATGTTCCTATTCTAAGGTTTTACCACTCCTTAAGGCTATAGCATTGCACTAGTCCTTAACTACTCTTTGTGGGTTTACAATCGTGTCACTTGGAAGGTTACCTTAGGCCTTTAAATTATAACCTAAGCGAGTTGTACCATTTGGTTTTCCAAATTTTGAATTGAAGCCTTTTTAGTGGACACTTTTGTATTTATTGATTGGATGAGGTCTTTCATCATCCCAATTAAATAATTTGTATTGTCCTCAATAGGTGGCTACTTCTCTTAGGCTTGTGATTGTTGTGGTTGTTGAAAACCAAGTGGTGAAAATAATTGATGGTTTAATTGATTACCACCTTGACTGTTGTTATTACTCCAAGAGAAATTTGGATGTTGTCTCTATCTTGGGTTATATGTGTTCAAGTATGGATTATTGTTTCAATTCACATTCCCCATATATAATACTGATTCAGGATTATTTGGAAAATTATCAAACAAATGAGCTCCTACACAAAACTCACACGACACCCCTGAATCTTGGACCTAGTTTATACCTACTGGCGAGTTTTGAGCCTTAAAAAGGTTAACCAAAGATGACACTTGAGCTGTAAGTGCTGTGATTTCATTTACCTCATGCACTCTGGCTACTCTTCTTATGGATATCATTATGACCATTGGCCATTGATAATTATTGCTAGCCATTTTCTCAAGTAAATGATAAGCTTGATTGTAACATTTGGCTAGCAAAACTCCATTAGCACATGCATCAACAATAGTTCTTGTTTGAGCATTCAAACCATTGTAAAAAGTCTCCATTTGAATCCAAGAAGGAATACCATGATGAGGACACTTCCTTAGAAATTCCTTGAATCATTCCCATACTTCATATAAATATTCTCCTTCGTATTATTGGTAGGAAGTATTTCATCAAAAATTTCTTTGCCAAGCCATTCCAAGTTGTAATGGAATCAGGTGGCAAAGAGTTTAATCAAACTCGATCATGGTCTTGTAAAGAGTAAGGAAATAATCTAAGGTTAAATTCCCCATCGGTCACACCATTGAATTTAAATGAATCTCCAACTTCAATAAACAATCTGAGATGAAGATGTTGATCCTGTGTTGTTAATCCGCTGAATTGTCCAACTTTTTGTAGCATTTGAAACATCACTACCTTTAGTTCAAACTGGTTAGCTTGAATGTTTTGCTTTGTAATACTTGAATTCATCCTTTCCAACGTAGGTATTATATATTCATTCATAGCTTTATCCCTATCATCTATCAAAAGCAATGATTATTCAAGAGTGGCTCATTATTATTTATTTCTAATGGATTAGCCATTTTTTCCCCTTAGGTGAAACCTTGTTTTCTAATTTACCCTTCATTTCAAGATCTAAAGGCAAGATTTCTCTCTCAAGAACTCTATTCATGCAAGACTCAAATGTATTTCTAGAATCACTAAAAGAAATGTCTAAATTAAAACTAAATTAAAATTAAAAATAAATAAACTAAAATTAAAAAAATTAAACAAGTAAAGAAAATTAACTAAAATAAATAAATAGAGAAATAAATAATTAATTAATTGACTATATAACTAAAAAATAAAATTATGAAAAATAAATAAAGGAAAATAACTAAAATAAAAGAAGAAAAAAATTAATTTATAATATTTTTAATCCCCGGCAAAGAGGCAAAAAACTTGATTTCCACACACAAAGTGTATGTAATAAATACACAAGTATAAGTATTGCAAGAAGTAATATAATGATAAGAAAAGATTGTTACCACAGAGATTATTTAATTATAAACAAATTTTTAAAACTAAAAATAATAAAAATCAATTTTTTATTGTATTTTTATATTTTAATGAAGCAAAATTAAAATAATTAAAAGTAAATAGAAATAATTAATTAAATAAGATTTGGTAACTAAGAAGATATATGAGAATATCTAGAAATACTTAATCTCCAAATTTTCTAAACTTGTGAATAGCTAAAATTCTCCTAATATAATTATCAATTAATTATATGATCAATTGAACCATGTATTCCTCTTTCAAGTAAACTACACACCATATAATAATTAATTTAATTACACTCTTATGCCAATTAAATTGCATACTACTCATGAACTTCATCAATTATGGATCATATACATAAAAATCATAGATCTCTACCTAGAAACTATGCATATTATTTAATCAAGACAAACAATTAAATAATTCTCTCAAACCTATTTACTTGTCTCTTTAGATAAATTGTTGGCCAAAATTTTAATAGCATAAAAATCAAAATAAATAATATAATTAAATAAAATTATAATTGAGGTAAAATATTAAATCATCACATTCTTCTTCAATAATTTACACAAGAGTATGCAATTTAATAAAACAAAAAAGCATTAAGACCAATGATTTTAAGACTACACAAGTTCATACAAGTTTTCAATCTCTATATTTACCTATGCTGAAATATTTTAGATCTATTCTATAATTCCCTCTTTTGATAGTAAATCACAAGACTAAAATTTTCTAATTAATGGCCAGTTAATTAGAAGCATTAAACTCATAATAAATGAGAAAAATATGAAGAGAAACAATTCAAATTAATATAGAAGATCAAGCATAGTTCATAATTAAATTACATATTTTTCCTACTAAAAATTAGTTCATGTTAAAAAATAAATTTAACGTAAATGAATGCACCATAATATTTTGAGAGGAATTGATAACTGTATTTTATATAGTTATTTTCATCAATTTTAGTAATGATAATTGCTATGTTCTATTAATATTTAGTTAATTTTTGTTAAATAATTTAATATTTTCCTTTTATGTGCTAAAAATACATTTTTAATAAAATTAAATAATTTGTATTGAAAATGTACTTAATTTCATATTTCTGCCCACAAATATAATTTATGATAATATAGTTTCTTAATTACAATTTATAAAAATCGAAAATATAATTTAAATTAAATTTGGGCTTAATTATAATTATTAAAAGTTTAAAAATTTAATTTAAAATTAGCAAAGGGCTTAACTGTAATTTAAGAAAGTGCAAAATGTAATTTGGATTAAATTTGTGGGTCAAAATATAATTTATAAAAGTTTGAATTTTCTGCGCAGAAAAAGAATCGCACTCGCACAAATCACGACGTTCATCACCCACCGTCCGATCAAAGCATCAACGGATCAAATTCGCGCGTGTTCATCAAGCTCGACCAAGGAGAGTGGGCTCAGAGATATCCCTTCGCGCGACTCGGCGTGCCAGTGGGCCCCACGTGTCGCGCAGGCCGGCGTCAGAGTGGGACCCACATGTCGGCTGCGCAAGATTCCCCCTAGGCGCATCGCTGACCGTTGGATCTCTTGAACGGTCCAGATTGAAGCGCGTGGAACCAAGCTGTCGCGCACTGAACCGTTCGTGTAGAAATCGTGTGTGACGCGGGTTATGGTAGCAGCGTGCATCCTCAGTTTTTACAGAATAAGAATCTGCCACGTGTCCCACTAATATTTAAGCAAATAAAATTCCGACACGTGGCTATTTACAATGCGCGCGACCGCGCTGGATCACGCCCCGTTTCTAGCCGTTGCCTCACTTTTTGGCGCCCCAATCCTATGCGTCGTTCTTGCGTGCAGCCTGTTTGTTCAACCAATGATGTGCTGCCACGTGGCCTTAGGGAATCTTGCAGCGAATCAGATTTTGACACGTGGCACGCACAATGAATTAAAAAATTGCAGAATCGGCATCCCTGTCTCACGCATGAATTAAATAAGATTTTTTGATACGAAAATCGATACGCGTGATTTTTGTTTTTCGATAAAATTTATTACGCGTTTTTGATAAAAAAATAAAATAAAAATGTAATATTTTAGATGTATTTTTTAGCTATAAATAGGTGATGTTATGATAGAGTTTGAGAGTTTTTTTTAGTTTAGAAATTTTGTGGTGTTCGGTTTTGGACTGCAGAACACGCAGAAGCCATTTTTTGGTTTTGTTGTGTTCTGCGTGTGCCAAATATTTTCGTTTCTTGATGTTTTAATTTTCCTTATTCTTCATCTTATTTTTCTGAATCTGTTGTAATTTTAATTTTAATTTTAATTTTATGAAGTAATTTAATTTTTCTAGGGTTGCATTTGATCTAAATTTATGAAGCTTTAATTTTAATTATTTTTTTTATAGATTTATAAGACGTTCGATTTGTTTGTTCTATTTTGTGCTTAATGCTTTTTGATTATTTACGAATTTTATCAAAACGATTTGTGGCATAAAAATAAACTTGAAAAATGCATTTTTGTGTATATTGCTCGTAAATAGAATGACATGTATGATGAAGGATAGGAATATACCCTAATTGTATGTGTGGCCATTTGAGAACTTAGAACTTAATGAATCTTATTAAATTTAATTCTCATAGAGATATAGTGAATTAATTTAACGAGGTGTGTTTATACGGAGCTCGGAAGAGATGTATGAATAAAAAAGAAGTTTTCGGTTGACAAATTAAATGTACCAAAAAATATAAATCCAAAGAAAATAATATGATTGGAGTGGATTAGTTTGGTGAAAAATTGCAATCCTAGAGTTCTCTTATTTTTTCTTTTTACCTTTTTCCATAATTAACGATTATTTTGGATAAAATCAGAGAGATACAATTTTAGTACTCAACAAACTATAGTACAAATCTCCGTGGGAACGATCTTTACTTACAAATCTTTATTACTTGTGACCGTGTATAATTGCACGATTTTCCATGTGTTGCAAAACACACAACATGAATCGAAAGAAAATTGACTCGCAAAAAGAATATTCTTTCATGTTAATTTATTGCGCATTTTTCTCTTTATTGTGTTTTTCTCGGTTTTTTTTCTTGCTTTTTTTTTTTGTTTTTGCTTTTTTCTCTCGCAGCCACCTGCTCCTTATATATATATATATAACGGCATGAGAATTTGTTTCTTTTTTTACATTTTTTAATTTAAATTTAATATCAATAAATCTTCCTTTAAATTTGAAAGTTCTTAGATAATATGCTTCTAAAATTTTAAATCTTCATTATCTTCAAATCTGTAATAAAATTTAAATAATACTAGCGAAGTCTAAATTCAATAATAAATAAATAAAATTAGGCTAAATTTAAAGTTGAGAAGTGATAAATTATGCCAAATTATGCAAGTCATCAAAAATATTTTATATCTAATTTATTAATCTAGAGGTCTTATGATCCCAAATTTCTAAATGTGATGATATAATATTTTGTCCCAATTATGATTTAAATTTAATTATATTATTGAATTTAATTTTTATGCTATTAATTGTTTGGGAAATAATTGATCTATAGAGGCCATTAAATAGATTTGAGAGAATTATTTAATTGTTTATCTTGATTAAATAACAAGCATAGTTTCTAGGTAGATATGTTTGATTTTTATAGATGTAATCCATAATTAATGAACTTAATGAGTGGTATGTAATTTACTTGACATAAGATTCTAATTATGTTAATTACTATATGATATGTAGTTTACTCGAGAGAAGAATACACACTAGGTTAGATTCAATTGATCATGTAATTGACTGGTAATTATATTGGGAGATTTTAGTGATTAATATGTTTAGAGGATTAAATATTCCTATATATTTTCTCATATATCTTAGTAGTTGCCAATTCTGAGTTAATTAATTATTACTGTTTATTTTTAGTTCTTTTAATTTTGATTTCTTAAAACATAAAAACACAAAAAAATTAATTTTTACTTTTTACTTTTAGAATTAGTTTCTAATAGCATAATCTCCGTGAAAATGATATTTTCTTATCATTATATTACTTGTTGTGACACATATATTTTCATATTCATTACACAAAATTGATGTTGATCATTATCCTCGTCGAGGTATAGTTATTACAATGTTGTCATGGTCGGTAAGGCTCACTACACAAGGGAGGTGAATGATCCTCGTAGATATTTCCCGATTTGAGGTAGAGCTAAAGGAACCAATTTAGAGATGGGCATTGGGAACGAATAGTCTCCTTTTAATTTGATAGATATGGCATGGGAACAATATTTCTAATCCCTGTCCCATTCCTAAACATATATTCATTCACTTAAATATTATTTTAATTATATGTATATATATATATTTATTTATTTTAAAAATATATATTATTAGTAATATCTAAAATTTGAACCTAACAAATCTACTATAAATTGAAACCCAATTATAGTCAATTATGAATTGGAGGTCCCCGTTTCTTGATAGGGATCCCCATTTTTCGTGGTATAATCCCCGAATAATTCCTACAATGATTTAAAACAAGGATAGGGGTTTGATCTCCATCAGTGGATGAGGGGAAAATAGGGTGGTCTCCGACCTCGCTCTGCCCCATTGACAACCCTAGTGGTTGGTGAGATACTCGGTTAGCTTGGAATTTTCGATAAATACCTATATCTTTCAAATGATTTAATTAATTAAAAAGCTTAGGAAAACTCTATCATTTTGAAACTCATTTTTCAAATATTGAAATTGTTTTCTTGTTTTGTATTATTACTTTGAGTTTTTTTTTTGTATTATTGATTTGAGATTTTTGTGCAAAAATTGTTTTCAGGTAGGGTTAAGTAAAATTGGATAAACACCTATCACTTAGATTTCATGTTAGGTACCTATGTTTGGATAAGCTATAACTTTAAGATTTAACTCTATACTAACTGTTGGTGATTGGTTGTACCATTGTGTGGTAGTGATGGGGCTCCATATGAGAGCTTGATTCAGAGTTGGATCATAATAGCTATTAAGGCAACTAGCAAAGGTAGCATAGATTCAATTAGGATAGGTGTCCCGACTGATAGAAGTAGTTATGTTTATATTTCTATTAAGTTGTAAATTATTTTAGTTTTTAGTGGATTGTTTACTACCGAGTGGTTTCCATAAGCAACACAAAGATATTACCACCTAGATAGGGTCTCTATGTAGATTTACCTCATAATATTGTTGAGTTTGTGTGATATGCTATTTCATTAGTCCAATCAGAGTTATATTTAAGTATGTTCCAACATATAAGGACTTGATTGTGATTGGAAAGCATTTTTTTCTATCTATTGCATGCTTTTTTTTTCTTCAACCATACTTTCTTGCTTTGGCATGCTTTTTGATTTATCTACTTATTTTGATTTATCTCGCTTGCATTAAATGAATGTGCATACAATTTCCTTCTCTTGATTTATTATTTTCTAATGCTTGCAATTTGGGGACAAGTTCTAAGAAGTGTGTTACTTACCTTGGTTGTTTACCAAGTCTTAGACTCTCTCAAACCTCATTTACGAGGCCAAGGTCATGTAGTCTAAGACCTCATCCTTCAAAGAGTGACAACAATCTCTTCAAGCCACTTGAACCAATTTGATTTCATTGTTTTTCCAAACCCAAAGAAATTATGAATGTCCTTTGTTAGGTCATCAAGATGATTTTGGCCATCTACATATCTGAAAAGGAGTGAAGAAATATACACTAAATCATCAAAGCTACCGAACATCTGCATCTTTTTAGGAAGAGAGTGAGCTTCCACTACTAAATTATAGTACAAACCTTGTCAATTAAACCTTTAAATCAATACCTCCTCAATTCTCCCCAAAATAAGGTGACTCCTAAGTTGGTCATATAGGCACCTCTTATGGACATACTATTAATATTTCTAAGTGATAACAACATATAGGCATTCCCACACCAAAGTAGATGAAGTATTTATCCAAAATTCCCAACTATCTTGATAAGTGACCATATAATTGTAAAGCCTCAAAGAGTATCCTAAGATTTAAAGAACAAGCCCCACCAAAAATAAGTAGATCATCGGCATATAAAAAGTGAATATGAGCTATAGTAACCATAGGTTAAGAGATTGGTAGAAATTTATCGCTATTAACTAGAGATAAATATATCTATGAAGAATTCCTTTGCAATACAAAATAAATGCAGTGCTAGAGAGGGACCCTTAAGTTCAAGAGAAATATCTCCTAGAAGAACCATTAAGCAAGATTGAGATTCTTGCTAAAGCAAAAAGATCTTGAAGCCATCCAGGTAAATTATTGTCAAAACAAAAGCATTACATCACTCTTAAGATAAAGTGTCAATGCATGATGTCAAAATTTTTATGGATACCAAATTTAAGAGCAACATTATCATCAAGACTAAAGAGTTGTTTCGCATTAAATGACTCAGATGCCTCAAATATACAATCACCAATGTTGCAGCCTATTATGTAGCCAAACTAATTGAAAGAAAGAATGCTTGTATAGATGTCCCCCTAGATTCCTGACAATAATCTTTGTAATCAGTTTAAACATAAAATTACCCAAAGTAATGGGTTAGTATAGATCAAAACTATGATTATCTGTGAATGCTAGGGTAGAAGGATCAAAATTTTGAATTCAAACTCAGATATATCTTACCAATCTTAAAATAGTCTTGAATAGCTCTGAATATATCACTACCAAAAATGCCTTAGCCATATTGACAAAATTTACTAGTGAAATCATCCAACCTAGAAGCGCTAAATGGATCCATATAAAAATAGAGATTAATGTCTCCTTCATTGATGGTAATCACCATAAAGCTCTATTATCTTCCACTATGACCAAGAAGGGCACTACCCCCTCAATCAAAGAAAATATGTTCGTAATATCCCAAAATATGAGTAGTGATTTCTTTTGGATCATTAGTAAGCTTTCATTTATCTCTAAATAAGTTGGCACAACCCACAGACTATATGGTATCATAATTAAGAAATTCAACCCTCGAAATAAGTGAAAAAGGCTCCCTTAGTGTCAATATCCACCAAGTTACAAAACAAAAATTGTAGCATTGAAATCCCCAATAGAGAGGGTGCCACAAGACAAGCTAGTAGTTACACGACATCTGAGAACTACATTAAAATACCTTAGAGATCCATCTGCCTAATCTAAGTACCACCAACATAAACAAATCAGATGAGTGATAATGTCTGTTCGAAAAGATGAAGTTTATAAAAAAATTTAGTAAAGCCTTATCCCACATTGCTTTTTTACAATATTTAAAAGATGTATAAATAGTGAATAGTTGGCTATTGGGATTGGGCCCCAAGGGGCACCCACTTTTGTGGAAGGGGAGAAGGCCTAGGAAAATGTGATACCATACACGGCTGTGTCGTGCCGAGCCAAGCTGAGTCAGAGTGCGTGTGCGTGTGTGTGAGGTGAGGTGGTATTTTATTTTTTGGAAAATTATTTTTTACAAAACAAATTTCCAATCAGAAAATGGTTGTTATATATATATTTTCTCTTAAAAAAACCGTTATTTCTCTTTACTCAAAATGTGGCCGTTGTTTTCTTTTATCAGAATATGACCATTAAATGGCCATTACTCTTCTTTATTCAGAAAAATGGTTGTTACTTGTCTTTACTCACAAAAATGTATGTTACTCGTCTTTACTCAGAAAATGGCCATTACTCTTCATTATTTAGAATGGCTGTTATGCTCTCCATCCCCGGACATTACCGTTTTTATCATAATGGCCACACGGTTTTTGAAACCTATAAATAGAGGGCTTAAGCTCTTAGTTTCTAGACAACAATCTACAAACTCATCTCACTAAGAAAAAAAATTCTCTCTACAATTATAAGTTACTTTTCAATTTTCCGAGCAACAAATTTTTCAGGTGTAGCATTCTGGTCTTCATCACTGCAGTGAAGTTCCGAGAAAGAGAAAAAGATTATGGGTTGTTTTATCATAGGGATGAAGGGGCTATGTTTTCTTGCACAAATTTGGGCAGAGCCACAAAACGTCTTAAAGAGAGCGACCTAGTCCACGACTCAGCCCAAGCAGTTCATTTTAGGTTATCGGTAATATTATTCCAACACTATTTTACCAAACTTGTCTCAACAATTTTAAGACGTTATTCTATCCGCCATGACTACTAAAATGCTAACTGCTGATCTAAACAAACCATTCCGTTTTGAGGGAGTACACTTTAAAAGATGGAGACAAAAAATGTTATTTTTCTTAACCATGAAAAAATTCATTTATGCTCTTACTATTGAAAACCAATACAGTCCAATCCTCCTACTGAAGCTACAACTGCAACTAAGGATTTAGACACCTAGATGGAAAATGATTTTCTGTGAAAAAATTATATTCTTAACGGTTTAGTTGATGACTTGTATGATTATTATAACGGTGATAAGTCTGCTAAGGAAATTTGGGAAGCACTTCAAAAGAAGTATGACACTGAGGAAGCTGGAACTAAGAAGTATGATGTCAGTAGATACATGAAATTTCAAATGATTGATGGCAAATCAGTGGAAGCTCAATCACACGAATTGTAGAAGATAGCACACGAAATAACTTCTAAAGGTATGACTTTAGATGAACAATTTCAAGTAGCTGTTTTAATAAATAAATTATCCCCTGCTTGGAAAGATTTTAAGAATACACTTAGGCATAAAACTAAGGAATTTTCTTTAGAAAGTCTTATAACCCGTTTAAGAATAGAAGAAGAAGCCCGAAAGCAAGACCAAAGATATGAAGTACTCGTAGTCTCAAATAACAGTACCAATAAGAAATCCTCCTCTGCAATACTGAAACCTAAAGGTAGAAATATGAAAACTCATAATCGTAATAATAACCAAAACTACAACCACCAAAATAGAAATAGAAACTATCCTCCCTAGAATGGACCTCAACCCCTCTTAAGGAATAACACATTCATGTTTTATAGTTGTAACAGACCTAGCCACTTGGCCAAGAACTGCTAGAACAAGAATCGTCTTGCCTCGTAGGAAAACCTTACCAAAGATCAACTTATTGCTATGATATCTGAAATCAATTTTGTTGGTGGGTCTGAGGGGTGTTAGGTGGAGACTGGTACTTCTCGCCATGTTCGCTATAATCGAGACATGTTCAAGTCCTACTCTGAGTCTTAGGATAAGAAAGTGTTGTTGGGCGACTCCCACTCCACTAAAGTTGTTGTTACTGGTGAGGTGGAATTGAAAAATTTTACCTCTGGAAAGACTATCATCTTGAAAGATGCATGCATACTCTAGAGATGAGAAAGAACTTAGTTTCAAGATATCTTCTTTACAAAGCTGGGTTTACTCAAACTATATGGGCTGATTTATATACAATAACTAAAAATAATATTTTTTGTTAGGAAAGGGTACGCCACTAATTGCATGTTTAAATTGAATGTTGAGTTCTTTTAATATTTGGAATGCTAGACTTTGTCATGTTAATAAACACATAATCAAGAACATGAGTACCTTAGAACTAATTCCTAAACTATCTTTGAATGATTTTGAAAAATGTGATTTTTGTAGTCAAGCTAAAATAACCAAAACTTCACATAAATCAATAGTTAGAGAATCTGAATCTTTAGAATTAATACATTCTGACATATATGAACTTGATGGAAATTTAACAAGAAATGGAAAACGCTATTTTGTAACTTTTATAGATGACTGTTCAGATTACACTTATGTATATCTAATGAAAAATAAAAGTGAAGCATTTGACATGTTTAAAATATTTATGACTGAGATTGAGAATCAACTTAACAGAAAAATAAAAAGGTTTCGAAGTGATAGAGGCACTGAATATGATTCCAATATCTTTAATGATTTTTATAAAAATCCTGGAATCATTCATGAAAAAACTGCACCTTATTCTCCTGAAATGAATGGCAAAGCTGAAAGAAAAAAATAGAACTTTTACTGAATCAGTTGTTGCAATTTTATTAAACTCTGGTGCTGCTTCCCATTGGTGGGGAGAAATTTTATTAACTGTTTGCTATGTGCTAAATAGAGTGCCTAAATCTACAAATTAAATTTCACCCTATGAAATTTTGAAAAATAAGAAACCTAATTTAACTTATTTTAAAACTTGGGGTTGTTTAGCCTATGTTAAGATCCCTGATCCTAAAAGAAATAAACTTGCTTGTAGAGCATATAAGTGTGTATTCATAGGATACGTTGTAAATAGTAAAGCTATAAATTCTATGACTTAAATGATCATGTAGTTATATAATCAAATGATGTTGACTTCTATGAACATAGGTTTCCTTTTAAATTTAAAAATAGCGGGGGCTCGTCTTCTAGTAGTTTACCCATAACTAGAACTAGTGAACAAAATGAAGAATTAAACACTGAAATTAGAAGAAGTAAACGAGCTCGAACCCTTAAGGATTTTGGATCTAATTTTTATGCTTATACCTTAGAAGAAGACCCTCAAACTCTTAAAGAAGCATTATCTTCTTTAGATGCCAACTTATGGGAAGAAGCCATAAATGATGAAATGGACTCACTTGAGTATAATAAGACTTGGCATTTAGTTGACTTACCTCCTTGTTGCAAAACCATTGGATGTAAATGGATACTAAAAAAGAAATTAAAACCCGATGGCACTATTGAAAAGTATAAAGCTCGTCTTGTAGTTAAAGGGTATAGGCAAAGGGAAAATGTAGATTTCTTTGATACCTTTTCACCAGTCACACGAATAGCTTCCATACATGTACTTTTTTCTCTTGCTGCTATCCATGATTTAGTAGTACATCAAATGGATGTTAAAACTGCTTTCTTAAATGGTGATTTAGAAGAAGAAATTTATATGGATCAACCAGAAGGTTTTGTTATACCAGGTCAAGAAAATAAAGTTTATAAACTAGATAAATCTATTTATGGTCTAAAACAAGCACCTAAGCAATGGCATGAAAAATTTGATAATCTAGTTATTTCATATGGATTCAAAATAAATAAAAGTGACAAATGCATTTATTATAAATTAGAAGATAATATTTGCACTATTATATGTTGTGAATAATGTCAAAACTTTATTAAGTGCTAATTTTGATATGAAAGATCTCGGAGAAGCGAGTGTAATCCTTAATATAAAGATAACTAGGTCTGAAAAGGGAATTTCTCTAGATCAATCTCACTACATTGAGAAGATCTTAAAGAAATATAATTACTTTAACTGCAAACCTGCATATACTCCTTATGATCCTAGTGTAAAGTTGTTCGAGAACACTGGAGACGGTGTTAGACAAACTGAGTATGCGAGCATCATTGGTAGCTTACGTTATGCTACTGATTGCACTAGACTAGACATAGCTTATGTTGTGGGACTACTATATAGGTTTACCAGTAGACCTAGTGTAGAGCATTGGAATGCTATTAAAAGGGTTATGAGATACCTTAAGAGAACTATGTACCTTGGGTTACATTATAAAATGTTTCCCACTGTTCTAGAAGGATACAGCGATGCAGATTGGAACACTTTATCAAAAGACTCCAAAGCAACTAGTGGCTATATATTTAACATAGCTTGTGGGGCAGTTTCTTGGAAGTCTAAGAAACAGACAATATTGGCTCAATCTACAATAGAGTCTGAAATGATAGCACTAGCTACTGCTAGTGAAGAAGTAGGCTGGCTAAGAAGTCTGTTAGTTAAGATCCCTTTATGGGAAAGACCAATACCAGTTGTCTTGATCCACAGCGATAGTACCATGGCTATTGCAAAGATTCAGAACCGTTACTATAACGGCATGAGACGATAGATACATCGTAAGCATAGTATGGTTAGAGAATTTCTCTCTATAGGAGCTGTAAGAGTGGATCATGTATGTTCTGATGAAAATTTGGCAAATCCTTTGACGAAAGGATTACCGAGAGAAAAGGTTTTCAAAACCTTAAAAGGAATGGGATTAATGCCCTTAGAAAGAAGAGTGACTTGTGATAGTGACCCAACTTATAGACCAGAGATCCCAAGAAATAAGTTCAAAGGGTAATAACAAGCCATGAAGTGATATGAGATGTATCATGCTATTTTTAAAATCTCATTCTATATTGTTAGAAGCATGAAGTCCTGAAGCGATAGAAAAGGATGAGTTAATTGTTAAACTCTTAATGAGTTCTATACTCTATGTGGGGTGGAGTACATAGCTACATGAGTGCTCTTGATAGACTCACCTATGTGAATGTGGAAGTGTGGCTGCTTCCTATGAAAAGTTTTTGGGCAAAATTTACTAGAGCGTTCACTATACTAGGATACACATGCATGGCCGTAAAGCACAGGCTTTTCAAACTACACCTTGGAAAGGTTGTGTGTGTGATGATTGTTAAAGATAGAGTTCAAAACTACGAGTTACTCCAGTATATTCTAAAGCATCAACACTATGCAAAGGTTCAAGTTGATAGACACCTTTTTTGCTTATGCACAATCTTATAATTTTAATTGATCGGTTGCTCGATAAAAATTATTTTTATATAAAATTCAAGTGGGGGATTGTTGGAAAAGATGAAGTTTATAAAAAAATTTAGTAAAGCCTTGTCCCACGTTGCTTTTTTACAATATTTAAAAGATGTATAAATAATGAATAGTTGGCTATTAGGATTGGGCCCCAAGGGCCACCCACTTTTGTGGAAGGGGATAGGACCTAGGAAAATGTGATACTACACACGTGCGCGCGCCGCTGCCATCGTCCGTCCGACCGACCGTGTCATGCCGAGCTAAGGCCAAGTCCGAGTGCATGTGCGTGTGTGTGAGGTGAGGTGGCATTTTATTTTTTGGAAAATGTTTTTTTTACAAAAAACTTTTCCAATCAAAAAATGGTTGTTATATATATATATATATATATTTCTCTTAAAAAAACAACCATTATTTCCTTTTACTCAAAATGTGGCTGTTATTTTCTTTTATCAAAATATGACCGTTAAATGGCCGTTACTCTTATTTATTCAAAAAAATGGCCATTACTTGTCTTTACTCACAAAAATGTCTCTTACTCGTCTTTACTCAGAAAATGGTCGTTACACTCTCTATCCCCAGACATTACCATTTTTATCATAATGGCCAGATGGTTTCTAAAACCTATAAATAGAGGGCCTCAACTCTCAGTTTCTTGACAACAATCTGCAAACTCATCTCACTAAGAAAAAAAATTCCCTCTGCAATTCTAAGTTACTTTTTAGTTTTCCGAGCAACAAATTTTTCAAGTGTAGCATTCCGGTCTTCATCAGTGTAGTGAAGTTCTGAGATAGAGAAAAAGATTCTAGGCTGTTTTATCCTGGGGACGACGGGCCTGTGTTTTCTTGCACAAATTTGAGCAGAGCAACGAAATGTCTTAAAGAAAGCGACCTAGTCCGTGACTCAACCTAAGTAGTTCATTTCAGGTTATCGGTAATATTATTCCAACATTTTTTTACCAAACTTGTCTCAATAATGTCTTTCTTACAGGTAACTGTTATGTGCTGTTATTGCTAGATTATGACTTATTACAATGGAATGAATTGAAAAGAGTCACATATTGCTCATAGAAGTAGAGGCAGCACCAACAAAAAAATATCCAAAGTTGCAAGAATAGTTCTTGCAAGCAAACTAAGGTCATGCATTGGCTCAACTATACAAAGAAAATTGTTAGCAAGAGCTCTATATTTCCAATAATGTACTATGATTAAGAAATGTTGTTAGAAACCCTTGAAAAGGGTATGTGTCATACATGCTGCGATTGAGAACTAACATATTTACTGTTTCTCCCTTCCCCTTACATTTTTCCAACCTTTATTATCATCAATGTTCATTTGATTCTTTAAATCATGGATACACTCACTAAGTTCAGCCATTTTGGTAGCAACAATAGATGAAGTAAAGACAAGAGGTAGAGTGAATTGGGGTGCTACAAGCAGAGGCAAAAGACAATCAGTGGAAACATTAGAAGAACTAGTAGAAACTTCAAATCTAAAAACCCTTGAATTATGAGTATCAATGGAAGAAAGCATAGTAGGACCTAAAGTGTGAAAGCCCAAAGCTTGAGAGGAAGTAGAAGTGAGGGCACAAATAGCGAGTGCAATAGTAGGGTAGATAGAAAATATTGTACATGAGGATAAAAAACAAACATAAATTATCAATAACCACATATTTTATATTATCCATATCGATAACACTAGTAGTAATAGTAGGCTGGTCATGTACAGTAGGAGAAATATCAGCAGGCATAGTAACCATACCAGTGAAGGCACATATATTAACCACACCGGTGGTAGTAATAGGAAAAATAATATTGGATATTACAATGAATGTTGATGAATTAAAATTGCTTTAAAATCAAAAACTAATGATTTAAAATTATGAAATGGATTTTACGTTTTGTTTCCATAACTTTCCATATGTTTTGTGCTTTTAATTTCTATTTATGAATTCTTTTTTGTTCCTAAATTAATTATGAGGTCGTAATTGCTTTGTCTTGCTCCATTTCTAAATTTTACCATTGAGCTATTAACTTCTTTGATCATGGGTATATATATACCCATTCATTGTCAAAGAAAAGAGAAAAAGAAATAGAAGAAAAAAATAAAGCTCAGCAAAAAAGAAGAGAAAAGAAAAAGAAAGGAAAGAGAAGAGGGTACAGAAAAAAAGGAAAAAGAGAGTACAGAAAGATGAAGGAAAAAAAATTTATATTTTCTCTCTAGAGTTAGGTTCCTCCAATAGAGTTCATACACTTTGAAGTTCATGGAATAATAAACTGTGATGTAAGTTTATTATTATTTAATCATTGTATTTTAAAAGATAAGTTTTCGTAATTCTCTACTTTTGAACTAGTGAAAGATGGAGAGAAGCTCTTTATGGGAAATTTTGCTACATCATCCATTTAAGGGCAAGGCTAGACCAAATTGAAGTTGACCTCTTGGAAAGAGCTTAGATGAAAAAATGTACTCTATGTGCTAGACATTCGTAAGAATCTTGTTTCTGGATCATTGCTAAACAAGCATGGCTTTCAATTAGTATTTGAATCTAATAAGGTCATTGTGACCAAAATGGGATGTTTATGGGAAAAAGGGTATGTATTTAATGGGCTATTTAAGCTCAATGTAATGACTATAAAAGCTAAGAATATTAATAAGATTAAGTCTTCTACTTATTTGCTTAAGTCTTCCAACTTATTGCATAGTAGACTAGGTCATGTTAATTATGATACATTACATAGGGTAATCAACATGGAACACATACCAGCATTCCAAATAGACTTAAAGCATAAGTGTGAGACTTGTGTGGAGGCAAAAACGACTACGTAATCATTTCATTCTATTGAAAGGAACACTGAACCCCTTAACTTGATCCATATTGATCTATATGATTTGAAATTTCTTCAAACAAGGAGTGGCAATAAGTATTTTATTATTTTTGTTGATGATAGCACAAAATATTACCATGTATATTTGCTTAAAAGTAAAGATGAAGCTATAGAGAAATTTATACTTTATAAAATAGTAGTTGAGAATCAACTATAGTAGTTGAGAATCAACTCAATAAGAAGATCAAGGTATTGTGAAGTGATCGTGGTGATGAATATGAAGCACCGTTTGGTGAATTATGTGCACAACATGGAGTTATCTATGGAACCACAATGCCTTATTTACCTCAACAAAATGGAGTTGTTGAACATAAGAATCATACCTTGAAAGAAATTATGAATGTAAAGCTATTATGTTCTGGGTTGCCACAAAACTTGTTGGTGGAAGCTATTTTTTCAGCTAACTACCTTTTGAATAAGGTACCCCTAAAAATACACATAAGACACCATATGAATTATTTAAAGGAAGGGTATCTTCCTATAAATATTTACGAGTGTATGGGTGTCTTGCTAAAGTAGTTGTACCTATACTTAAGAAGGTAAAGATAGGTCCAAAAATGATATATTGCATCTTCATCGGATATGCACATAATAGTAGTGCTTATCGGTTTCTTGTGCATAAGCCAAAGATCCCAGACATACATAAGAACACAATAATAGAATCAAGGAATGCATCGTTCTTTGAACATGTATTTCCTGGTAAATCTTAAGGAGAATCAAGTTCATCTAAATGAACGTATAAGACTATAAATGACGATAGTCAAATCAAAGAACCTGAACAAGAGGTTGAGGATAAAGTTGAGGTTGAACCCAGATGTAGTAAGATCGAGACCATAAACATATCCTATGGCCTCAGTTTTTATAGACATACCCTATGGTTTCGGTTATTTAAAAACTGAGGCCATAGACATACCCTATCAATTTTCTCTCTTTTACACCAAAATCTAAATTTTTCTATTTTTTTTCTTTTTTCCTCTTTTTTTTTTCCTTTTTCCCTCTCTCTTTTATTCCCTTTTTTTCCTTTTCTCCCCGACCCTCGTACTAATATTTCTTAGGGTTTTCACACAACATATGTAAATTCTTTTCTGAGATGGGATTAATTCACCCTCTTTGTCGCTCTATGTGTGTCATTGTCACCATCTTTATCTCTGAGTCTCGCTACCCTCACCATCAGGTTAGGTTCTACCTATGTTTTTTGCTCCGTTCTTTTTGTATCAACACAACAGTTTATCAAATATTTCTTCTCTACTAAATCAAACACTTTTAATCTATATGATTTTTTTCCCTCTTAGTTTTTTTACTACAATTTATTTAGCTATTGATCTACCGGTCTTTTCAGGTAAAGGTTTGTTCTTGATCTTTAGCTAATGAAGTCAGAGCTTCACTCAATGATTTACAATGTTGTCAAGAATAAGATTCAGGCAGATTTTTGCTAGTGGGATAAGGTGGATGAGGTTCTGCTTGCGATATGTATTGTTTGCTTAGAAATAGTTTGATTTTAGGTTTCTTTTTTCATGTATGATGTATCCTCTTATGTTCTATTTCTGCTTGGACCAGGGTTCATACTTCTGGGATTGGGTTACCTTTTTTTGAATTAGTTTACATTTCAATTGTATTAGAGTTAAGATGATTTTAACTTGATGACTCTATAATTTCCCTTCTAGGCTTTTGGACCATGTCATACTGGCTATTAGTCATATTGAGCTCCCGCATCCTTTAGATTTCAAGTTTGTACTGATGCTTCAGTAACATGTTTTGGAAATACTGATGATAGTGTTCGGTTAGTTTTCTAAACCCCTCTCTTAGATGTTAGGTAAGTTTTCTAAACCCTTCTCTTGTTCATCTCAATTTTGAAGATTTAGTTCACACACATTTTGGAGACTAAGAACCGTTTTTTTGCTTTTGTTTTCAGCTTCTAATTACATTAATTTATAAGAAACAAACTGCTGAAGTTTCAATAGTTTTATAGAATTTCAGGAGTGGAAAACATCACTCCTTAAAACTAGGAACTCATGCTCACACCACTCATGAAAACATGGAATACTCCACTCCTTAAATTGCTTTTTCTACTAAAAAAATAGTTTAGGATTTTCTTGATTGGTCTTCAACTTTGAGAAATCCTCTTTTGTTCGAGACTGAGGACTGAGCACATTCCAAGCAACTTCCTAAGTTTCTGAAAACTTGGTTGCTTGAGGGGTTTGGTTAGAATATATGCTACCTGTTCTGAACTTTTGCAATACTTCAACTCAATAACCCCATCTTAACATAAGTCACGAAGAAAATGAAATCTTACATCTATGTGTTTGCTCCTCCCATGCATTATTGGTAGAAAATTTGATAGTAGACATGTTATCACAATAGCTTATCATAGGGTTGTCTTGCTTCATTCCTAGGACGTGAAACATTTTCTTCATCCAGATCCCTTAGCAGGAGCTTGATGTTGCTGCCACATACTCAGCTTCAGTTGTTGATAGAATGACTATAGGTTGCTTCTTTGAGGACCATAAGATATCTCGTGAGCTTAACATATAAGTATGACCTGATGTGCTCTTTCTGTCATTTAGATCTCCTACATAATCACTGTCAGTGTAACCATAGCAATATAAGTTTTCACCTTTCTTATAGAACACTTCATATTCTAGTATCCACTTTACATATCTTAGAATTCTTTTTGCTACATTTAGGTGCAATTCTGTTGGATTTTCCATGTATCTACTTATCAGGCTGACACCATACATGATTTATGGTCTAGTTGAAGTAAGATACATAAGGCTTCCAACGATTTGTTTGAAGAAAGTGTTATCAACCTCTCTTCCTCCTTCATTCTTGCTAATTTTTAATCCAGGTTCAATTGGAGTCCCAATGGCTCGAAAATCTTCCATCTAAAATATTTCAAGCACTTCCTATGCATATTTCTTTTGGTAAATGAAGTTACTAAAAGAGTTTTGAATTACTTCTATCCCTAAGAAGTAGTGCAACAGTCTTAGATCTGTCATCTCGAATTCTCTCATCATTGAGTTTTTGAACTCATTCAGCATTTCTTGATTATTTCCTGTATAGATTAGGTCATCAACATAGAGTGACACGATTAGAATTTTACCTCCAATTCTAGCCTTAGTGTACAATGTATGTTCTGAGGGACATTTCCCAAAACCTAACTTGGCAAAATAGGTGTCAATTATGTTGTACCATGCTCGTGGATCCTACTTTAGGCCATAGAGTGCTTTCTTCAACTTTAACACTTTTTCTTCTTTTCCCTTTTGAATAAAACCAGGAGGTTGTTCAACATAAATCTCTTCCTACAATTCTCCATGGAGAAAAGCAAACTTTACATCCATCTATAGAATCTTCCAGGATTTCTTTGCAGCCAAGGATATGAGCATCCTTATGGTTTCATGCCTTGCTACAGGTGCAAAGACTTCATTATAGTTTATGCCCTGATATTGTTTTGTATCCTTTAGCCACCAAATGAGCTTTATATTTGTCAACATTTCCTCTTTCATTCACTTTTGTTTTGAATACCCATTTTACGCCAATCTGCTTTTGCCCTTTAGTTAAATCAGTGAGCTTCCAATTGTTATTCTTCTCAATTGACAGTATCTCACTGTCCATTGCCTCCTTCCATTTATCTTCCTTCATATCTTCATCAAAGGTGATGGGATCACTACCAAAAAAGAAGGAAAAGTTGGTAGTATCTTCATCTGAACCACTGAAAGTTATCTCATAGTCCATCATCCAAGGAGGCCTTGTCATTGTTTGAAGGTTTCTCAAATTATAAACCCTCTTTTCTTTAGATTCCTTATCACTTTGAATTGATGTGTTAGCTTGAGGCTCTTGTGGCGATGTTAGTGGCTAAGGGATATGAGTCTCAGTCACCTGAGTTGTCCTTTCATCATCTGTTTCACTTTCCATTGGCATATTCTTTTGTGTTTCTGGCTGTTCTCCCCAATTCCACCTTTTGTCCTCATCAAACACCATGTCACGGCTTATCACTATCTTCCCTGAAACTAGGTTAAATAGTTTATAAGCTTTTGACAATTCGCTTTCCCCTAGGAACATGCATTTCTCAGTCTTGTCATCCATTTTTTTCCATCTCTGATAAGGTATGTGTGCATATGCTATGTAGCCAAATACCTTGAAATGATCTATAGTTAGCTTGTTTCCATTCCATGCTTCTTGTGAAGTCATCTTCTTGATAGAAAATGTTGGACTTCTATTAAGAATATGAACTATCCAACAAAAAGCTTCAGGCCAGAAAACTTTGGGAACTTGTCCTGTTGCGTGTAAACTCCTTACCATATTGACTATGGTACAATTCTTCCTTTCACATTCACCATTTTCTTGTGGTGTATAAGCTATTACCAGCTGTCTCCTAATTCCCTTTTCATTGCAGAACTCAAAAAAATCCTTAGAACAGAATTCTCCTCCTCGATTTGTTCTTAGACATTTGATCCTTTTTCCTGTCTGTGTCTCCACTAGAGAAGTGAAGTTTTTGAAAGCTTCAAAAGCTTATGACTTTTCCTGCAAGAAATACACCCAAACTTTTCTACTGTAGTCATCTATGAAGGTTATGAAAAATCTTTTACCTTCATTAGATGTAGGGGACATTGGACCACAAAGATCTGAGTGAATAAGCTCCAGGATGCAGTTCTCACATGTTGTTGAGGAAGGCATTGTGATTTCAGGTAGTCCTTCCACCATGTGCTTTTGTTTTAGAGTCTTGAGGCCGTTGAAATGAAGATGCCCATATCTCTCATGCCATCTCCATACTAAAACATTTTCTTTGGCCATCAAACACATTTGCACTGATTTAATTTTGAGAGGGAAAAGTCGATTTCTTATCATCTGCACCACTACAATTAATCCATGTTTAGGATCATAAATCTCACACTCTCCCTTTTTAATTATGATCGTGTAACCTTTGTCTTGTAACTGGCCAGCACTAAGCAGATTTGATTTTAGGTTAGGTATGTAAAATACATTAGATATTACCTCAATGAACTCATTCTTAGTTCTTATCTAACAAAAGTGGTGAAACTCTCATCTAGATTAGAGAAGGATGACTTACAACCGCTCATATGGTTACTACAACCTGTGTCCATATACCAAGTGTCTTCATCCATATCTTCCATTGCATGCAAGGCCATTAAACAAAGTCTCCTAATCTTTCTCCTTTCCCTTTTCTATAAAGTTGGATCTTTCACCATTCTCTTTGGTCATTTTTGTGTAACACTCATTTTTGTAATGACCTAAGTTCCTACATCTTTAACATTCGACCTTTGATTTTTCAAAATGTCTCCTCTTGTTTTGATCATTATCCCTTCGAGTTTGAGATAATGATTTAGTTCCTTCTTTGCTCCACTCTCTATCTTCATCTTTTCTGTAGTTTCTGTTGTAAGAGTGTTGTCCTCGACCTCTTCCATGTCCACCACGACCTCTACCTCTTCCTCTTGTGTTTGAAGACTCATTAAAGGTGGAAACCTTCAGTGCCTACATTTCTTCAACTGCACTGGTCCTATTAATTCTTTGCTCATGCATAAGCAAGGAACTCTGTAGTTCATCTATTGACATATCTTCAACTATATTAGACTTCTCAATTGAGCAGACCACATAGTCAAACTTGGGAGTCAAGGACCTTAGTATTTTCTCAACCACAATGTAAATCAATGGTTTTCTCACCATGAATACGCATCTTGTTTGCCACTTTCATCACTTTTCCAAAGTAATCAATTATTGTTTCTCCTTTCTTCATTTGAAGAGTTTCAAACTCTCTTCTGAGAGTTTGAAGTTGTGCCTGTTTCACTCTATTGGAGCCCTGGTACTTCTTTTTCATAGAGTCCCAGATGTCCTTAGTCATATCCTTGTTAAGGATTGTCTCCAAAATAGACCTATCGATTGCCTGAAATAGGTAATTCTTTACCTTCAGGTCCTTCAATTTTAGTGAATCATTTTTCTGCTTCTGTTGAGCAGAAACCTCTGAACTGTCTAGTTTAATCTCTCCAATCCCAGTTTCTATTAGATCCTAAAATTCCTTAGACCTTAGGAATTTTTCCATCAGTATATTCCAATGATCGTAGTAACCATCAAATTTGGGAATAGCTGGTTGGACAAAACTTCCATTTTTTGTAGCCATTTTGCTGCTGCAAAGTTTTGGCTACTGTGATTTTTTTCAGCTCTCTTCTTGACTTTGATACTAGACTTAGGAACAATAGCTAACCATTCCTACCAAAAGCTTAAGTTGTCAATAGGGGGCACAAATATCCCTTTGTCCAAGACCATCACACTTAACCCAAGTTCGAGGCCACGCCACACAAGCAAATTCTAAATAACCCTTGGATGTTACCCACCAAGATTACCCACACATCGTCCTATGGATGTTACTTACCATGGTCTGTTCATTCCCCACAATGCAAAGGAAGTTCATCTTCAAACTTGTGCTTTTCGGGACTCGAACCCAAGACCAGAAGACCAGGCTTTGATACCAGATGTTGGGTTAGTTTTCTAAACCCCACTCTTAGATGTTGGGTAAGTTTTCTAAACCCTTCTCTTGTTCATCTCAATTTTGAAGATTGAGTTCACACACATTTTGGAGACTAAGAACATTTTTTCTACTTTTGTTTTCAGCTTCTTATTACATCAATTTATAGGAAACAAACTGCTGAAATTTTAGCAGCTTTACAGAATTTCAGGAGTGGAAAACATCATTCCTTAAAACTAGGAACTCATGCTCACACCACTCATGAAAACATGGAGTACTCCACTTGGTAACTGTATTTTATATAGTTATTTTCTTCAATTTTAGTAATGATAATTGCTATGTTCTTTTAATATTTAGTTAATTTTTGTTAAATAAATTAATATTTTCCTTTTATGCATTAAAAATACATTTTTAATAAAATTAAATAATTTGTATCGAAAATGTACTTAATTTCATATTTTTTCATCCACAAATATAATTTCAAATAATATAGTTCTTAATTACAATTTATAAAAATCGAAAATATAATTTAAATTAAATTTGGGCTTAATTATAATTATTTAAAGTTTAAAAATTTAATTTAAAATTAGCAAAGGGCTTAACTGTAATTTAAGAAAGTTTAAAATGTAATTTGAATTAAATTTGTGGGTCAAAATACAATTAATTGAAGTTAATTTTCACGCAGGAGAGAAGAAGTCCACGCGCAAGATCACACTAGCCCAACATGGACCGTCAGATCAACGCATCAACGGTTCGGATGCGCGCGCGCTGTTCAAACCCGACCAAAGCGATTGGGTGCAGGCTCTGCGCTTTCACGCGGCTCGACGTCCGAGTGGGGCCCACCTGCCGCGCAGGCCGGCGTGCAGCGTGGGAACCACCCGCCTGACGCTGCGCAGACCTGTCCCCCACCTTCGCGCGCCCCTTTCCCGTGCGGTCGATCCACGTGCACCCGGTTATTCCACGAGCCATAATATGCCACGTGTCACACTTTATATTAAAGCAAATCATGTTCAGACACATGGGAAGTTACAATGAACGGTAAGCACAGGATCAAGTCCCCGTTCCAGCCATTGTCTCCCACGTTCGGCGTGCCATTTTCCCGTGCGCCGTTCCTGCGTGCAGTCGATTTGTTCACCCAATGATATGCTACCACGTGGCCTTAGGAAATCTTGCAGTGAATCAGATGCTGACACGTGGCACGCAGATTGAATATAGAATATCAGAAACGGCGCCCTCTGTTTCATCTTGCACGCGTGTATTAAAATACGAAATTCTATTTTTGCGTGGACGCAGATTTTAAAGTGAATGCCGGGGTGTTATTTTCGATAAAAAAATTAGTATTATGCGTTTTATTATTTTTTATATTTATGATGTATTTTTTTGGCTATAAATAGGAGATGTTTTGTGAGAGAAAGAAAGTTTTTTGGAGAGTTTAGTTTTGGATTTTCTGTAGTGTTTGGGGCTGGACGGTGGAACACGCAGAAGCCATTTTTGGCTTCTGTTGTGTTCTACATGTGCCAAATATTTACGATCCGAAATGTTTTAATTTTTTTTCTTCTTCTTCTAATTTTTCTGCATCTACTGTAATTTTTATTTTAAATTAATGAAGTAATTTAATTTTTCTAGGGTTGCATTTGATCTGAATTTATGAAGCTTTGATTTTAATTATTTTTTTTGATAGATTTATAAGACGTTCTATTTGTTCATTCTATTTTGTGCTTAATGCTTTTTGATTATTTATGAATTTTATCAAAATGATTTGTGGCATAAAAATAAACTTGAGAAAAGCATTTTTGTATATATTGCTCGTAAATAAAATGACATGTATGATGAAGGATAGGAATATACCCTAATTGTATGTGTGACCATTTGAGAACTTAGAACTTAATGAATCTTGGTAAATTTAATTCTCATAGAGATATAGTGAATTAATTTAACGAGTTGTGTTTGTACGGAGCTCGGAAGAGATGTATGAATAAAAAAAGAAGTTTTCGGTTGACAAATTAAATGTACTAAAAAATATAAATCCGAAGAAAATAATATGATTGGAGTGGAATAATTTGGTGAAAAACTGCAATCCTAGAGTTCTCTTATTTTTTTATTACCTTTATTTTAAATCAAGATTGTTTTGGATAAAATCAGAAAGATACAATTTTAGTACTCAACAAACTATAGTAACAAATCCTCGTGGGAACGATACTTTTCTTACAAATCTTTATTACTTGTGACAGTGTATACTTGCACACACATTTTGAAGATTGAGTTCATCTCAATTTTGAAGATTGAGTTCACACACATTTTGGAGACTAAGAACATTTTTTCTACTTTTGTTTTCAGCTTCTTATTACATCAATTTATAGGAAACAAACTGTTGAAATTTTAGCAATTTTACAGAATTTCAGGAGTGGAAAACATCATTCCTTAAAACTAGGAACTCATGCTCACACCACTCATGAAAACATGGAATACTCCACTCATGAAAACATGGATTGCTAAAAATAATCCTAAAATTAAGGCAGTAGTAGCATGTGATAATTGATGGCCTTATTTAGTGGTAAAGCCACTTACTTGATTTAATGTTATATTTTGCTAATGGATGAAGTAGGAAACATGGAAGGCATTTAATTAAGGACGCTATTGGAGCACTAATTTCTTATGCATTAAATGTTTAGTACTAATTTCTTATGCATTCAATGTGGAGCACTAATTTCTTGTGCATTCAATGTGGAGCACTAATTTCTTGTTCATTCAATGTGGAGCACTAATTTCTTGTTCATTCAATGTGGAGCACTAATTCCTTGTTCATTCAATGTGGATCACTGTTTTCTTGTCCATTCAAAGTGGAGATGAATATGGTGTCTTTGCTACCCCAAGTTCTTCAAGGATGTTGCCTATAAATATCTTGTTTCATTTGTGCAAAATATAAGAGCAAATGAATTAGAGAGTATCCATAAGAATGATAGTAAAAGCCTTTGTGAGAGTTATCTTGTGAGTTACTATTTCGTATGGAAAATTTGTTCCTTCTTTGTAAGTAATATTTTCCCTATTTTGTGAGAGATTTATTTTCCCTATTATAATAGAGATTATAATTGTTATCTCATTGTAACTAGAGAGAAGGTGTTGTAATCCCTATCTTACAATAGTGAAATCCTCTTAGACTTGCCTGTGGTTTTTTACCCCAATTTGTTTGTGGGTTTTTCCACGTAAAATATTTGTGTCCATTTTATTTTCATTATTCTCAATTTCACTTTAGTTGTGTTTTGGCTTCAACTGAGTAATTTTTCCTAACAGTGGTATCAAAGCAATTGGTTGAGGGGTGTGAAGGAGATTGTTGTGAAAGAGATGTCAACTACAACAAAGTTCAATGTTGAGAAGTTCAACGAGAGTAATTTCTCATTGTGGAAATGAAAATTAAGTCAATTTTAATGAAAGACAATTGTTTGGCAGCAATTGGAGATAGGCCTGCAGAAATCACTAATGACAGCAAGTGGAACGAGATGGACGACAATGCAATTGTCGATCTACACTTAGCACTAGCCGATGGAGTGTTATCTAGTGTGGTAGAAAATAAGGCTACAAAGGAGATTTGGGATACTCTCTCATGACTGTCATTATCAAATTTCCATCTTAAACATCAATAATAGTCTTAGTAGTTACCATAAATGGTCTACCAAGCAGTATGTGTGCTCTCTATCCAAGGCTGGATTTTCTTGCATATCTAGAACCACAAAGTCAACAGGTATTATCAGTTTGTCTACTTGTACTAGCACATCCTCAACTATTCCCTTTGGATTCTTAAGAGTTCTATCTACAAGTTGAAGGGACATAGTTGTGGGTTTTAATTCTCCTAAATCAATCTATAAGAATATAAAGTAGTTCATCAAATTTATAGTAGCACCTAAATCAAGCATTGCTTTAGTGACCTTCTTATCCCCCATAGTTATGTTTATAATAAAAATTCCAAGGTCTTTCAACTTAGGGGTAGTTTGTGTTGAAGTATAGTGCTAGAAATTTATGATACTACTACTTACTCATTCAGTTCATACCTCATTTTCTTAGAGCTCAAATTTTTGAAAAACTTAGCATAGGAGGGAACATTCATGATCACTTCTAATAATGGTAAATTGATATTTACTTTAGAAAGCATATTAAAAAGATCATAGAATTTCTTATCTTGTTTGGATTCTTTCAATTGGTGTGGAAATGGTACTTGTAGCTGGTGTGGTTCTGTTGTCTTTTGAATTTTGAGGATATTAGATGACTCCCCAATGAGTTTTTTAGAAGGCTTGTTAAGTTTAACACTTGTATCTTCTTTTTGCAAGACTAGAATATCACCTTCTTTGTTACATGAACTACAAGGTAGATCTTTAGAGATGTCAGGTAAACTAGTATTGACTACCTTACCATTTCGAAGGGTTCTTACATCCTTTACTTGTTCTGGTTGACTAGGCAACTTTCTTGGTTCTGTATTTTGCATTTTTTTAGTTAGTTTCCCAACTTTAGATTCAATCCTTTTAACCGAAGCCTTCATAGTGTTCAACCTTTGATTATTCATCAATTGGTTGTCACGGCTAACTTGAATAAAAGCATTCAAGCTATCCTTTAAGTTTGGCTTGGTGGGTAAAGGTGGATTTTATTCGACCTTGGTGTTTGACATTGGGTGTAGGTTAGGTAATTGTTTTGTGTCCAATGATGTTTCGGGTGATTATAGGTGTTTAGATGATACCTTTGAAAGGATTTGAATTCCTCCATGGCATCGACACTAGAACTAAAAGTATTTGAACAATTATGAGCATCATGCCCAATTGAAAAACACACTTCATACACCTCTTGATTTGTCCTTTGGTGGGTAGTGAGAAGTTTCACTTGCTTAGTCAATTCAGCAAGTTGCATGGTCATCTCATTATCAGAGCCAACTTTATTGAGTTCTATTCTCTTTATAACACTTCTTTGTGGGGAATTAGAACCGAACAGCTTATAAAGATTATAGGTTTCCTCTGCAGTCTTTTCTCCCACAGCACCTCTAGCAGCATTATCAACCATGTATTGACTCTACAGTGTCAATCCATCATAAAAGAATTGGTTATATAGCTGTAATGGAAAGCTATAATGAGGACATTGAATGAAAAAGAGTTTAAATTGTTCCCAAGCTTCATGAAAGGGCTCTTCATCCATTTGAGAAAACGTTGCTATCTTCATTCTTAGATCAACAGTCTTTTGATGGGAATAGAACCTACCCATAAACTTTTCATAAACTGCCTCCCATGTTTTTAGAGAACCCGATTGGAGAGTAATGAACCATGATCAAGCTTTATCTTTGAGGCTATAAGGAAAACACCTCATCCTAAGTTGATCTTCATTAATTGCCTGCAGTGGAAAGGTTTAGACAATAGCATAGAATTCTCGAATGAAATGCAAAGGGTCTTCATTAGGGACACCATAAAAGGAAGGCACCAAAAAATAATGAATCTTTTTCAATTCATAGTTCATTGCAGCCTCTTGTAATTGTATGCCGGAAGTTATATTGCCAATGATTGGCATTGCATAGTCTTTCATCATTTTCGCCTATCTTCAGCATCCTCTATGTCTATTTTTAGTTGAAATTGATCATCCTCCTCTTATGTATCAACATTTAGCTCCTAAAAAATAGTAGAAGTCTCTAAGAAAGATTTCTCACTTGAAAAAATGTATAGACTTAAAGTAGAAAGGTGCATGGAACTAATATTTTTTTTATTTTTGAATATATGTTTTTAGAGTGAAAATATAAATTAATTAAGTTAAGAGAAAATCTAAGTTAAATATTTTTTATGCTAAATTTAAAGAATAGACACAATTTTTGAAACAAACGAATTTCTATTATTTCATTTGAATTTTATTACACACATTCTTAAAACAAAATAAACTAAAACAAAGGAAAATACAATAATGGGTGACCTCCCACATAGGACTAAAATTCATTGTCTTCTAGTAAGACGTTTCTTGGAGATTTATAATGACAAACTTAATGTCTCCTCTTCATTGAATTTATTTGATCCCATTAGACCATTCAGTTAGTCTTTGCTTTATTTTTTCAAATGCTCAATTAATTGTCCCACTTGAACTTCCACCTTTTTGATAGAAGCTTCAACAGAGTCCAACCATTGATTGGTTTTAGACGGTTTATCTCTATAAACTTGAATGAAACAATTCAAGTTGTCCTCTAAGGTTTATTTATTAGGAATGCTTCTTGGAATAGGCTAGTGGAATTACTAGGGTGGCTTATTTGAGCTCTGGGCAAAAGGAGGATTGTTTTGGCTCTAGGAGAAATTGGGATGATTTCTCCACCCAAGATTATAGGTATTTGAATTGGGGTTGAACCTTGGTCTCTGCTTATATGCTCTCAACATATTAACCTATTTAGGTCCAGCTACTGCTTCTCCTTGATATGGACATGCTTCAGTACCATGTCTCATGTTGCTACACAAACCATAATTTTCATTATTGGTGTTGGTTTGCGTAGTAAGAAGGGAAACTTGCTTGGTCAATTGAACAAGTTTTTGTTGAAGTTCATTGCTGGAATTGATTTCATAAACTCCAACTTTTCTCACTCATGAGCTTTTCTGTTGGGAATTAGCACCTAACATCTCAAAGAGCTTGTACGTCTCTAAGGCAATCTTTTCTCATATTGCTCCTCCGGCAGTGTTGTCGACAATGAACTGAAATTGCTATGTAAGTCCATCATAAAAGAATTTGTTGTACAACTACAAAGGAAAGTTGTGATGAGGGTATTGAGTGAAAAACATTTTGAACCTATCCCGAGCTTCATGGAATGGTTCTCCTTCCATCTAAGAGAAAGTAGCAATTTTTCCTCTCAGCTCTAATGTTCAATGGTGGGAATATAATTTTCCTATGAATTTATTGTAAATGTTCTCCCATGTCATCAGAGAACCTAAGGGGAGTGACATCAACCAAGCTTTGGCCTTGTCCTTCAAGATGTAGGGAAAACATCTCATTCTAATTTGATCCTCATTTAGAATACCGAGGGGGAAGGTTTGGACTATGGCATAAAAGTCTCTAATGAAGGAAATAGAATCTTCATTAGGCAACCCATAAAGGAAGGAAGCATAGAAAAGGGAATATTTTTATGTTCATAATTCTGAACAACCTCACCCAAATGGATAACAGTAGTTGCCATGCCAATCATTGGTCTTGCAAACTCCTTCATAGTGGTTTCCCTAACATGTCGCTTTTCTCCCATTTCTTTTGGATCTAGTAAAGGATTAAGGTTTGGTTCTATGCTTGGCTCAAAAATAAGTTGATGGTTAGAATATAGCCTTGTGAATAGTTGTTTAAATTTATGATTATTATTTATATATGGTGTAAGAGGGTTTCCTAAAGATCTCCTACCATACATAGACTATTGAAAGCATAAATTTAAAACACATGTCAAGAAAAATAATAAAATAACCATACAAAAATTTAGAGAAAATTTACATAGAATTTAATACAAAAACATTAAACAAAACAAATTAAACTCTAAGTTAAATAACATAACCAATATTAAGCAAGAGTGTTCCCAGGAAAGAATGATAGGACAAAATCTCCTTAAAAACCATCATTCTAGAGAGAACAACGTAGCGAGGAAAGACTAATAGTATAACAACTTCTAAGAACTAGTCTCTTAGACAAAACTCTCGTAAATCTTTAGTTTTTATGCTATTAAACAATTACTTTTTTTATTTTATAAGCTTAATTTTCAATATTTTTTTATTTTTTTTTATTTTTTTAAAATAAATAAATTTTTTTCTTTCTTTAAATAATTAAAGTTAAATTATTTTTTTAAATTTTATTTTATTTTATTTTTATTTTTATTTTTTTTATTTTAGTGTTTTTTTAAATAAATGTTTTTATTTAAATTTATTTTTATTTTTGTTTTGATTTTGATTTTTTTTTAAATTTTTATTTAATTTTTTTTTATTTTTAATAGTTTCATTTTTTCCTATTCATGTACGGTGATCGTTACTATTCACGAGTTGTATGGTTTTTTTATTTTGTATTTTATTATTTATTTTATAAATTAAATTTTTCTTTAAATTTTTTTATTTTATTTTTTAAATTTTTATTTATTTATTTAAAGAAAATAATTAAATAAAATAAAATATATTTTTAAAAAATTTTATTTGTTTATTATTTATTTTAATATTTGATTAAATTTTATTTATTTATTATTTTTTTAACTCAAAATAAATAAAAAAAATCACAATTATTTATAGTACAAATTTTTTAAAAAATTTTGATGAATAATTTAAAATGTTATTCCTTACTCGGCAACATCGCCAAAAAACTTGATGAGCAAAACCGGAATCGTCGAACTTACCAATACTTTAGTTTTATATTTATAAAACTCTCGCAAGTGTATGAATCATTTCTCAGAAAATGATAAGTATACTCTAAAATTCGATTTAAGGAAAGAATATATGTGGTTTTTAATTTATTATTCAAACTTTTAAAAATGAAATTCAATCATAAACATCCTCTCACGATATTTTGGAGTTTTTGTGTTTCTAATCTAATAACATAAAAATAAACATAGATACAGATATAGATTCAATAAACATTTATGAAAATTTTATCATTTATAATAGTTAAGTATTTATAGATATAATAACTAATTTAATTATGCTTGCTCATAATATTTAGGCTATTAAAGATATAAATTGATATTTATTTATTCTCTCTTTTTTATATGAACACCACCTTTGGTAGGGTTAGATATTATTTGTTAATTAAACAAATATATTAACACCTATAGGTGTGGTTGATAACTAATTTGGTTAATTAAATTAATTCATTTTTTCTAAGAGATTGAAAATAAACCATTTAAATGTCACATTTAGTAGGGTTAAACAGTTTAAACTTTATTCAAGGTATCCAAATTAAACCTAAGAATTTAGTTATGCAAATACTAAATTTCAGTTTTAAAACCATTACTGAAACATGTTGTCAATACATTTTCAAATAATAACTCTTATAAAAACTTTTAAAATAGAGTTTAACTCTAACTACAGGGCGATTATACCAACAAATAAAAAAACACTATTCTAAATCAGACTGCATAACTAAACCTTAAAATCTAATTTTCAAATTTAAGTTTGTAATGAAAAATAATATATTTCTCTCTCACATTCTTAATATAAAATCTTGAATAAAAACAAAATCAATTCATTTTATAGATATTTTTACCTATTTAATATTTCTCAAGCATAACAAAATTATTATTATATCATATTTATAAACAACCAGTCATATTAAATTTAATCACAAACAAATTAAATATAACATATAAGAATAAAATATAAAAATAACTGTAAAAACTTACAATACTTTGAAGCTAATTCTATTATTGGAAAACTTCCAAACGGATTTGTATTTCCATTTATTGAATAAAAAAGCTAATAAATTACAAAAACATAACTAATTCTAATAAAATAACATTGCATCTACCAAAACTAAAAAACTAAGAAATAGAAAGAAAGAAAGAGATAAGAATATGTTTTTGAGGTGTGTTTTGTAATGAAGGAGATGAGAGTATTTATAGGTGAGGAGAGGGTGAAAAAGTGGAAAAAAATAATAAAACAAATGGGAAAATGTGTAATAAATGGATGATATTGTTATTGTTGATGCAGTAGGGACAAACGTTGACATCATTGGCATGTGGGGGGCAGTTGGGCGCAAATGACCGCGCAAGACTTCGGCGTTATTCGGACGATGCACACAGACTTCGGCATGCTATGGCACGTTGTGCACGTTGCTAGGTGCGGCTTTGCAACTGGGTGCACGATTTTGTCCTTTTTGATCCATTTTGTCCAATATTTCTATCCTTTTTTTGACTTTTTCTAATTTATTTTTTCCATATATTTGTGATGTATTGCTTCCAGTATTTTTCTTCGAGTCTTTAAGTTATTTTTTTAAGCAAAAATACTTAAAAAACAATAAGAATACGAGTATTCTGAAAAGATAAATTTATATAAAAATATGATAAAATAATATAAATTTAAATTTTTTTAATCAATTAAAGTATATAAAATTATTATAATTTTAGTACTTTTTAAACATTTATAACTATGTATGAGCATTGTGAATATAACGATGGTTTTGATGCTGAGAAGGGTAAAGGGCAAGGTTATAGATAAGGTGTGACACAAGTTACAATTGAGGTTGAGGAAATAACAAAGCCCTAGACAATGGGGGAGATGTAGGATGCTCACCTCATATGACGATCTCAACAATTGAGGGCAAGACCCTAGACTTTTTAGCTTTTTTTACTTTGTTTAAGCCTATTTTATGAGAATTGATTGGGGTAAAGGTTATCTACGTATATTTTAATTAGGTTGATTTCATAAATAATATATAAAGTATTTAATTGTTAAAAATAAAACATTTTAAACACTATTAAATAATATTATAATATTTTATTATTAAAATTAAAAACAAATTAATCAATATTATTTTTTTCTCTCTATTATCAACTTATATTCATCATTTTTCTCATTATTATTTTTAATTATTTTATTATTATTATTTGAGTATTTTCTAGCTTCTTTTTTTCTTCCATTCAACCTAAGTAATTTATCTTTTCCATTATCAGTAATCATAGGTAATTTCTTTTGATTTTTTTAATTTTTGATTTATAGATTAGATATTTCCTAAACTACTATAATGAACAAACTCATCGGTTATTCTATCTACATACACAAACTTTAGGAAATATGAGATAAACTATGTATGGGTTATTTTTAATATATATATATATATATGATGCGTATTTTTACAAGTGTACGAATCGTTCAAGTAATAAAATGTACAAAAGTATGGATATCGAGCCCACAAGGAATGGCGTTACTAAGTACCGAAATTGACTAATCTTAATTTTATTTGAAAACCGAATTGTTGAAATTGTTTAAGAAAAAAATTAACTTAAAACTAAATGCAAATAACACAATTGAATGTTGTTCACAAATGATTAAAAAGACTAAGGCATTTGATTTCGCTAAATCAATTCAATCCGATATCAAGTCATGTTATATGAAAATCAAAGTTAAAAGTGATGGTTGAAAAACTCAAATTTATCTAATACTCTCTCTCAAGTTATATTAGAATTACTTATCTATGAAAACCAACTATATTTCTATGAAGATTTAATCACAAACAAGCACATTACGATTTATGGAATTTCTAGAATAACCACATACATCATGCATTAGGTCTCACACTCGCATTCAACATACAATATTTATCACAAGAAGCATTCATTACACATCTCCTCTCGGTCTCAATATAATGCAACAAATCATCTAAATCTTGGCCAGAAATTTAAAAGCATTAAGCATGGAAATAAATACTCAACTTGAAAACAATGAATTCATATAACAATAACACAAGAAATCAGATTTTCTTGATTTAACTACATCATAGCCTTAGCAAAAATAAATTAGTTCATAACGGAAATAAGGACAAACATTATCTCAATTGAATCCATGAATAACAAATCTGAATAAAATGCAGAAAATAAAAGCTAAGGAGAAGAGATGAAAAACTCTTGAAGATGAACACTTGGTAGCAACAATGGTGATAATCCTTCAAGCTTCTCCAACCTTTCTCTCCAAAATTGCCTTTTCTCCTCCAAAATGTCTCAGATCTACTCCTCTCTGTCATGGCCTCTTTCTCCATCATATTGTATATATAGATCTAGGGTTTTGGGGGAAATTTTGGAACAAAACAACATAAAAAATGTGTTTTCAAACGCAACTCACCGGCGACGACATTATTTTCGCCGCGGCAAGATTTCTGGAAAAGTTACGATTTCGGTTCCATTGATTCTCGCCGGTGGTGAGATGAATATGGCCGGTGGCGAGATTATGTTGGCCGGTGGCGAGATGCATTTACCAAAATCCGTGCTCTCGGGAAGAATTTCACCGTGCTCTAGGTAAGAGTTTCGCCGGCGGTGATGAACGAAAACCGGCATCGCCAATTCTCGCAAATACTTTGGTTTTAATATTTGTAAAACTCTCGCAAGTGCACGAATCATTTCGTAGAAAATGATAAGTATACTCCCAAGGTCGATCTAAGGAAGGAATGTATGTGGTTTTTAATTTATTATTCAAACTTTTAAAAAAAACGAAATTAAATCCTAAACATCCTGTCACGATATTTTGGGGTTTTGTGTTTTTAATCTAATAACAGAAAATTAAACATAGATTCAATAAACATTCATGCAAATTTTATCTTTTATAAATAGTGGAGTATTTATGGATATAATAACTAAGTTAATTATGCTTGGTAGTATTATCTAGGTTATTAAAGATATGAATTGGTATTTACTGGTTCTCACTTTTTGTATGAATACCACCTTTGGTGCGGGTTAGATATTCTTTGTTAACTAAACAAATCAATTAACACCTACAAGGGGTTGATAACTAATTTGGTTAATTAAATTAATTCCTTTTTCTAAGAGATTGAAAATGAACCATTTAAATGCCACCTTTGGTGGGGTTAGACAGTTTAAACTTTATTCAAGGTGTCCAAATTAAACCTAAGAATTTAGTTATCCGAGTACTAACTTTCAAGTTTTAAAACCACTACCGAAAACATGTCGTCCATACATTTTCGATAATAATTCTTATAAAAACTTTTGAAATAGAGCTTCACTCTAACTACCAAGCATTGTACCAACAAATAAAAGAGCACTACTCTAAATTAGACCCATAACTAAACCTTAAAATCTAATTTTCGCATTTAAGTTTGTAATGAAAAATAATGTATTTCTCTCTAACATCCTTAATATAAAATCTTGAATAAAAATAAAATCAATTCAGTTTTAGAAATTTTCACCTATTTAATATTTCGCATAAGCATAACAACGTTATTATTATATCATGATTATAAACTAGCACGCTTAAATTTAATCACAGACAAATTAAATATAACATGTAAGAATAAAGCATAAAAATAATCAGAAAGAAAATAAAATCCTTACAAAGATTTTCGAATGCTATTCCCGTTGCTAGAAAACCTCCAAGCGAATTTGCACTTCCATTTATTGAATCAAAAATCTAAATTATTACAAAACATTACAAGTTCCTCTCAAAAAAGAGAAGAACTCTAAACCTAAGACAATTGAACTAAAAACTAAGAGAAAAACTAAGAAAAACTAGCTAAAACATAAGAAAACTAAAAAAACTAAAAACTAAGAAATGAGAGAAAGAAAGAAGAGCAGTGAGGTTTTGAGGTGTTTTGAAGGTGTGTTTTGAAGTGAAGCGGAAGCCGGGGTATTTATAGGTGAGGATGGAGAGAAAAAATAGAGAAAAAATGTTAAAAAATGTAAAAACTCTGGATAGTGATTGCCGACGCCATCAATGACGCCGATATTGCAGGGCGTGCACAAGACCGCGGATGAACAGCATCCGCTGGCTGCACAAGACCGCTGGATGAACAGTAACGCCGATGAACAAGACGCGGATGAACAAAGACGCCGATGAACAAAGCGTCAGCTGATGAACAAGCACTGCCGATGAACAAGCACCGCGATGAACAGTTGTCGCGATGAATAGCACTTCGCGCGATGAACAAGACCAGCGCGATGAACGGGCGCTACAGCCATGAGGCGGGTTTTGAGTATACGGGCGCGGCAGTCACGGGCGGCATGCCGTTTTTTCTGCTTTTTGACATTTTTGACCTTTTCGACCCATTTTGTCCAATTTTTCCATGTTTGTTGACCTTTTTCCACTTATTTATTAATTTATTTGTGATGTATTGCTTTAAGTATTCTTCTTTGAGTCTTTAAATTGCGTTTTTAAGCCGAAATACCTGAAAAAACAATAAAAATACCCGTGATTCCGAAAAAGACAAATTTATATAAATATATGATAAAACATATAAATATATATATTTTTAATCAATTAATGTGCATAAAATCATGGTTATTTTAGTGCTTTTTGAGCACTCATCAGGCGGCGATAATATTCTCGCTGGCGACAGGATTTCTAAATTTTGAAACTTTGTTTTCTTTTTATTTTCACTCAATCCCGATCATTGTACTTTGTCCCAAACTTCTCCAAATCATGATTTTACCTGAAATTGCACTTTAAATACGAAATACCCTTGAAATGACATTTGTGGATTAAATAATCAAATAAACACAATTTTCACACAAATATCAACATTTAAATCATAACAAAAATGCAATAATTTGGCTCTTAATAACAACCCCCAACCAGCTTCTTGCTAGTCTCTAGCAAGAAAAGCGATCTATTTAATAAATTCAAAGGAGACATTAAGAGAAAAATTCAAAGAAAATTTATTATATTTACAAAATTACATTAAGCGTATGCAATTAGCCTTTAAACTCCTAGGCGGCCCTAGTAGGACGGGTTGTAGTCTCGTGAGGGCTTCCAGTGATGATACCCACAAACATCTTACCTATAACTATCCTAACTCAAAACAATAAAATCACACAACAATTAATTTGCACAAATGTCTCAAAAATTGTAAATAACACACAACACATAGAATAATTAAATATCACCTAAGCTTTAAGAAATCTCAAATGCCAATTTCACTTTTATTATTGACTCTTAAACATCCATCAAACCAAAAACCAATAGCCATAATGCGAGGATAATATTATGCATAACATCCACAAACAAAAAGGTGAAATCTCAAACTCCATAGGCTCACTTTTCAAACCTCTCTCCACTAATGAAGGAAAATACACCACTTCGGATCAATAGGACTTTATGAGGCTTGTAATGTTAGGCTTAGGTATTTGGTTAAGAAAGAACGGGAAGTGTCAAAAGACAAATAAGAGCACTTATTAGATTAAACACAACCAAAAAAAGTAACACCGTTTAACCCAAATTGTTTCTTCAGATCATAACCCATTTTTCCAAAGATAAACAAAATTCTTCCTCAATCTTTCACCTCAGTACATCCATCACTAACACTCTTTTATTTACTAGAATGTGAAGGCTTTTTTTTTCATCCTTACTCCAATTGCTCTTGAAAAGACATAACCCCCAACCAATTTCTTCCAATATATGTGGAAGATTTTGTTATTATATATATCTGTGTGTGTGTGTGTGTGTATTTTATTCCATCCTTATTCCAATTGCTCTTGAAAAGTTTGTTGTCAAAATTAAGTGCTCTTAACAAATATGGTAGGAATTATATATATATATATATATTGGCTCAATAAAAGGTAGGTTATAGAAGGCAAAAAGAAAGAAAAATAAGGCTAGCAATATATTTAATTAGGCTCAAAGAGGTAACTAGTGATATAAGGATAACAAAGTAGGCTTAAAATGGCACAATCGATCCAAAAATGGCCTACATCATATCCTAAATAGTGCAATTCTCAATTATTTCGCCTAAAGAGATTTTCAAATGAGTTCTAGAGTTTGTTGAGATCACAAAAATGTCCATGAAAATTGGCACATAAGACTTCTCTAAGCATTTAGACTAATCAACCAAACCATACCACATACCAAAAGAGTTGCCAACTAGGTAAAATCAACATTTGAAATTATCTTTAAATCGAAGAAAAATTTAATGTCTTCTAAAAGCTACTTGTTATCACAATCACATTATTATCATCAACGTGCAAATTAAAACAAGTAAAAATGCAAATGAGAGAAAAAAAATAAAAATAAAAATAATAAATAAATAAATAAAAATAAGACAATAAACAAATAAAAGAAATTAAATCAAAACACAGAAAAATAAATGGAAAATCAAAATTAAACACAAATAAAAACACAAACAAAACTACTAAAAATGAAGGGAAGAAAAGATTTACCATTTATCGCACCCCCAACCAAAACCTTACTTTGTCCCCAATGTAAGTAAGAGAAACTACAAATGGCCATCGACATCACAAAGAGAAAGGGGGCTAGGTGCACCATCACAGTCACAGTAATTTGTTAAATCATAGGGTTAACACAGAAAATCAATCATAAAGAAATAAAACGAAAAAAGGTGACACAAAATAAAACATTCAACAAAAGTCCACAAGATGAATATCAGAAACTAAACAGAAAATACGAAAATAAATAACAAGAAGTACTAAAAACAACTGAAAACAAAATAAAACACCACTCATCATCATCATCATCATCATCATCAATCCCAATGTAAGCAGGTGCATCGGGCATAGGGGGAAAGTCGGCATCGCAGGATAACCACTCATATCATGCCCAGACTGTATAGACATCCTCTGAAGGTAGTCATGAAGGAACTGTGTACTCTCGGTTTGGAAATTCTGCTGTTGTATGAGTAACTGACTCTAATAAGCAAGATACTTCCCCTAGTAATCCAAAATATGCTCAATCCTGCCCAAACGGTGATCAATAGCCTCAACCCTAGGTTGGGAGGAACTGGCATTGGCCCCAACAATAGAACGAGGGCGTTTCTTGGAAGTCGATGCTAAACCCAAAAACTCAGCAAGCTTTGGCCCATCAATAGGCTTCATCACACCACCAATTTCCTCATTTTTGTCCCAAGTTATTCCTTGGCTTGCATAGATAGCAAAATTTAAAGATGGGAACCCAATGCCTCCAAATGAAGCCCTTGCACTCTGCATGATATAATCAAAGATAACCCTACCAACATCAATAGAGGCCCCAAACACAATGTCATAAAGTAGGATTGCCCGCTCTCTAGTGACATCACTAAGGTGTGCAGTAGGCAATAAATTAGCACAAATGAAAGCATACCAGGGCCGCATCACATCCAATAAAGCACTTCGATGGAAAATTTTATACACATCCCCCGACATCTTCCATACTGTGCCTGGCTTGCAGACCGAAGCACTAACTGTTGCCATGTCAATATCTGAAATTAATCAGAGAAAATCCTTATCATCCCCCATTGTTGGCAAACCATAATAGCTGTTAATCACTTCTTTGGTGAAAAGTACTCGTTGTCCATGCACAAAACCTTATAATCCATCCGCTCTTGAGCATTAGCAAAGAATTCCCTTACCAAAGAGAGGTAACCTCCGTCAATAGGGTGACAGAAAATCTCCCACTTCCTAGCCTGAAGATGTGGGACATAATTACTCCAACAAGGAGTCTGATCAATCAAAAACCACCTCTGAGGTATGATTGCCCTCTTAACAACCTTTTCCTCAAAATGCTTCGCAGCATCCTCAGATATAAACAAACTCCTGTTAAATGAAGAAGAACGAGCCTTCTCGGCTTTGATTTTCTTAGGCATTTTCACAATATATTTCAATCCAGATAATCCAAACAATTCTCAATATCACAATGCCTCAATATATCAGAAATCAAAGCAAGAAATGCAGCAATTTAATCAAAATATCCTCAATTTCAAAAAGCCCAAAATTGCCAAATCAAATTCAAATTCAAAACCCTAGCTTACAATTCCTCATGCACAATCCAATTTTTTTTTCTCCAACAATCCCTTGCAATCTAAGAGAAATGAAAATAAAAAAAACTTTGTACCACAATTCCTCACTTGTTAGAGGAAAAATCAAGCTCCAAACACCCAGAAACCTGCTCCATAATGCCCAAAATCTGCTCCAAAAACAGCTCCAAAATCGTGCCTAAAATGGATGAACTTGCAGCAAATTTCGATGGAAACAAGTGTATGGTGATAGATTTGGTGTTTTAATTATGAATGGTGATGAATATTTGGAGTTTGGATGAGAGAAAATGGAGAGACTAGAGAGAAAAGGTAAAAACAATCGCGTGAAAACTAACTTGGCCGCGGCTAAAATCCATTTAAATAGATTCTCGTCGGCGGCTAACGTAAGAAATTTTTTTTTAACAAAAGAAATAAAATAAGCAAATTTAATTAAAAATAAAATTATCATAAAATGAGGTGCAGAATTTAAAATCTAACTAATAATTCACCAAAACTTAAAAAAATTTAAGCTAAAATTTAAAACTTAAAATCGCTAAAATAAAATGAGATAAAATATGAGAAAACTAATCTGATGGGTTGCCTCCCATTAAGTGCTTTAAGTTATAGTCATTAACTAGACTTTCTATCATTTTTTACTGTGGTTGTTGTAACTCTAGAGAATCCTTCTACTTGCTGAATTTTTCGTCAAAATATGGCTTCAAACGTTGTCCATTCACCTTGAAAGTTCCCTTTGTTTCATGACTGATCTGAATTGTTCCATAAGGAAACACCTTGGTTACTAGAAAAGGTCCTGACCAACGAGATTTTATCTTTCCTGGAAAAAGTCTGAGACGAGAATTATAAAGCAGCACTTTCTATCCCACCTCAAAGTTTCGCCTCAAAATGTGCTTATCATGCCAAACCTTCGCCTTTTCCTTGTATATTCCGGCATTCTCATAAGAATCATTCCTCATTTCATCCATCTCATTCAATTGCAACACCCTCTTTTCACCTACTGCCTTAAGATCAAAATTCAAAAATTTAATTGCCCAATATGCCCGATGTTCCAATTCAACTGGAAGGTGACAAGCTTTTCCATACACCAATCGGTATGGAGACATGCCGATAGGTGTCTTGAAAGCTGTCCTATAGGCCCAAAGTGCATCATCTAGTTTCTTTGACCAATCCTTGCATGAGTTATTTACGGTTTTTTCAAGGATCCTCTTCAACTCTCGGTTTGACACTTCAACTTGTCCACTAGTTTGAGGATGGTAAGGTGTTGCTATTCGATGTGTTACTCCATATTTCTGCAACAAAGCCTCAAATTGGTTATTGCAAAAATGCTTACCTCCATCACTTATAATTGCTCTAGGTGTGCCAAATATGGAAAATATGTTCTTCTTGAGAAAATTGATCACAACCCTAGCATCATTGGTAGGCAAGGAAACTGCTTCCACCCATTTAGAGACATAATCTACACCAACAAGAATGTATTTATTAGAATGAGATTAAGGAAAAGGCCCCATAAAATCAATACCCCAAACATCAAATAAATCAATTATCAAAATATTATTTAAGGGCATTTCATGTCTCCGTGAAATATTTCTACTCCTTTGGAAATCATCACACATTGAAACAAACTTGAAAGCATATTTAAACAATGAAGGCCAATAGAATCCAGATTGCAAAATTTTTGCTGTAGTTTTTGTTCCACCAAAATGTCCTCCAACTTCCTTCGAATGGCAATGATGAAGAATGCTTTCCATTTCTTCCTCCGGTACACATCTTCTAATAATTTGATCTGCACAATGTTTATACAAGTAAGGTTCATCCCAAAAATATTGTTTCAAATCAGAAAAGCATTTCCTTCTTTGTTGATAAGACATGTTAGGAGGTAAAATTTTCTTGACCAAATAATTTGCATAATCAGCAAACCATGGAGCCGTTCGGATAGCAAGAAATTGCTCATCAGGAAATGTTTCATTAATTTGTCCTTCAACCTTAAGGTAATCTTCCTCCAACCTAGACAAATGGTCAGCAACCAAATTTTCGGTCCCCTTTTTGTCCCGAATTTCTAAGTCAAATTCTTGCAAGAGAAGAATCAATCTTAGTAATCGCGATTTGGCATCTTTCTTCGCTAGCAAATACTTAAGAGTAGAATGATCAGTATAAAAAATGATTTTAGACCCAATTAAATAAGATCTAAACTTATCAAATGCAAACACTACTGCCAAAAGCTCTTTCTCAGTTGTTGCATAATTAAGTTGTGCATCTGTCAATGTCCTACTTGCTTAATAAATCACATGCAGCAACTTATTCTTCCTTTGGCCCAAAACAGCACCTATAGCATAGTCACTAGCATCACACATTACCTCAAATGGAAGAATCCAATCGGGTGCACAAATTATAGGGGCCGAAGTGAGCTTTTCCTTCAAAAGGTTAAAAGCCTGCAAACAGTCAGAAGAAAAATCAAATTGTGCATTTTTAACTAACAAACTGCAAAGAGGTTTTGTTATTTTTGAAAAATCCTTAATAAATCTTCTATAAAACCCAGCATGTCCCAAGAAACTTCTAACGCCCTTTACAGTTGTTGGAGGTGGTAATTTTTTGATCACCTTCACCTTTGCATGATCCTTATTCACTTTCTTTGAAATCGATGGCCAAGAACAATTCCTTCTTGAACCATGAAGTGACATTTCTCCCAATTTATCACTAAATTTGTGTCTTTACAATGCTACAAGACTAAAGATAAATTATGCAAGCAATTATCAAAAGAATGGCCAAAAATAGAAAAATCATCCATCAAAACCTCAATAAAATTTTCGACCATATTAGAGAAAATTGCTATCATGCATCTTTGGAAAGTTGCAGGTGCATTACATAAACCGAATGGCATCCTTATGTATGCAAAAGTACCATAAGGGCATGTAAATGTTGTATTATCTTGATCCTCTGGTGCAATTGCAATTTGGTTGTACCCCGAATATCCACCAAAGAAACAATAATAAGCATGTCCAGCCCATCTTTCCAACATTTGATCAATAAATGGCAAAGGAAAATGATCTTTTCGGGCGGCGTCGTTCAACTTTTGATAATCAATACATACTCTCCACCCAGTCACTGTCCTTGTTGGAATAAGCTCATTGTTTTCATTTTCTACAACTTTGATTCCTCCTTTCTTTGGTACACAATGAATTGGGCTTACCCAAGCACTATCTGAAATCGGATAAATTACCCCGGCATCTAAAAGCTTAATCACCTCATCCTTGACCACTTTTTGCATTGTTGGGTTTAAGCGCCTTTGTGGCTGAATTGTGGGCTTGTAATCCTCATTCATCAAGATTTTATGCATGCAAACAGAGTTGCTAATCCATTTGATGTCCGCCATTGTCCATCTAATTGCCATTTTGTGAGTCCGAAGAACTCCTAATAGCTTTTTTTCCTCTTCATCATTCAAATAATTGTTAATAATAACAGGAAAGGATTCAGAGTCTTCAAGATAGGCATACCTTAGATGGGACGGCAGTGGCTTTAGCTCAATTTTATTGGCTTCGCTTAACTGCCATTGAGGTTGGAGTTTCATTTGTTCCCAACTCCTTGAATGTTTCATCAGCGAACAAATATTCATCAAGTCTGCCGATGGTGAACATTGTCTCACTCCCCCGTCATCTTCTCTCCTCAATTGTTCTGATTTCACAAGGCAAGCTTCTAGTGGTAGCAATGGAGTTCTCTCCTCAAAAGTTTCCGAGATTAACCTATCAAGAGTGTTAATTTGAAAACAAGAATGTTCCTCACTTGGAAATTTCATTGCTTCAAAAACATCAAAAGTCACTTGTTCATCTAGCAACGTAGAATGAGCTTTCCTTGTTGAACATCAATCAATGTTCTTCCAACGGTTGCAAGGAAGCAGTCTCCACGATATCAACGGTACATCTATATCTTCCTCCATGTCAAGCACCACGAAATCTACAGGGAAAATAAATTTGTCAACTTTAATTAAAACATCCTCAATTACCCCTTGAGGATATTTCACCGATCGATCCGTTAATTGTAGATAGATTGAAGTGGGCTTCACTTCTCCCAGGCCTAATTTCCTGAAAACAGAAAGTGGCATCAAATTAATGCTTTCTCCTAAATCACATAGGACTTTATCAAAATTGTAACTTCCTATAGTACAAGGTATAGTAAAACTCCCTGGGTCTTTCAATTTCTGTGGAAGTTTTCTTTGAAGAAGTACACTGCACTCCTCATTTAGCATGACATCTTCATAATCTCCCAGCCTCCTCTTCTTTGATAGAATTTCCTTCATGAATTTTGCATATTTGGGCATTTGTTCCAACATCTCTACAAAAGGAATGTTAATATGCAATTTCTTAAAAATATCCAAAAATTTATCAAATTGATTATCAAGTTTTTTCTTATTCAATCTTTCAGGATATGGGATAGGAGGCTCATATTTTGCATTTAGGGAAGGTTGAACATCTTGGGATGTTGATGGCTTTTCTTTATATTCTTCCATCTTTTTCTCCGATTTCCCTTGCCATTCAAGTTCTTTTCCGCTTTTCAATGTGATAGCCTTTACATGCTCTTTGGGATTTATTGTGTCACTAGGAAATGATCCTTAAGATCTTTCTGCAAACTGCTTTGAAAGCTGCCCCAATTGGTTTTGGATGTCCCTGTTGATTGCCTCTTGATTTCTGAAATTTGTTCTTAACTCCTCAATGAACTTTCCCAAAATTCCTTCCAAATCTGTTTGTTTCTTCTCTTGGGGTTGGTAGGAAGATGATGATGGTTTGAATCCCCCTTGGTTATTTTCCCATGACAAATTTGGATGATTTCTCCAACCTGGATTGTAGGTGTTCGAATATGGGTTATGTTGAGGTTTTTGGAAATTTGAAACATAATTTGCTTGCTCAGCATTTGGTGAAGCAAATGGATTTCCAACTTGGCACTCGATACTAGCATGATTTCCACCACATAAATCACATTGTGCAGTTGGTTTGGATTCGAACTTGGATGACAAAGAATCCATCTTTCTTGAAAGAGCAGCAACTTGAGCCGACAAAGCATTCACTGAATCAATTTCATGCACTGCTGCTGGTCTTTTTGCAATTACCCACTCTGAATGCCACTGATTGTTGTTTTCTGCCATAATCTCTAACAACTCATGAGCATCCTCCGGTGTTTTTCCCATTAAAGACCCTCCAGCTACAGCATCAATCATTGCCCGATAGTTTGAAACCAACCCATTATAAAATGTAGAGACTTGCAGCCAAATCGGTATACCATGATGTGGGCACTTCCTCAACATTTCTTTGAATCTTTCCTGAGTTTCATACAATGATTCTTGGTTATACTGTGTAAAAAGATGTGATTTCATTCCTCAATTTTGTCTTCTTAGCAAGAGGGAAGAACTTGGACAAGAATTTCTGAACCAACTCATTCCATGTTGTAATTGATCCCGGTGGTAATGAGTTTAGCCACTCCTTGGCTTTATCCCGAAGTGAAAAAGGAAAAACCCTCAATCTTATAGCATCTTCAAACACACCATTTATCTTGTAAAGATCACACACCTCCAGAAAGTAAGAAATATGTGCATTTGGATCATCCTTTGACATTCCTCCAAAGTAATTTGATTGAACCATTTGGATAAAGGATGGTTTTATCTCAAAGTTATTGGCTTGAACAGTTGGCCTCCTTATACTCGAAGTAGTTCCAGCAATATTAGGCACAGCATAATCCCTCAAAGCTCTATGATTTCCACCTCCCTCAACAAATGGTGGATCCATGGCTGATTGTCTATTAGGAGATGAGGTTGAACGCCTTCTCTCTCGGTTTAGATGACTATATGTTCTATCAATCTCCAGATCAAATGGAAAAAGGTTAAGGCTTCTTGTACGTCTCATACACCAATCCTACAACCAGAAAATCAACTAGCACAAAACCAACCCAAAGTTACCTTTTTTATGATAAATAAAATAAAAGATCAAAATAAACAAAATTAAAAATGAAACAATGATAAAGAAAATTAACTTCAAATTAAAACTAAGATTAGGTAGTATCGATATTAACAAAATCAAACCATTCCCCGGCAACGGCGCCAAAAACTTGATGCGTATTTTTACAAGTGTGGGAATTATTCAAGTAATAAAGTGTACAAAAGTACGGATATCGAACCCACAAGGAATGGCGTTACTAAGTACCGAAATTGACTAATCCTAATTTTATTTGAAAATCGAATTGTTGAAATTGTTTAAGAAGAAAATTAACTTAAAACTAAATACAAATAACACAATTGAATGTTGTTCACAAATGATTAAAAACGCTAAGGCATTTGATTTTGCTAAATCAATTCAATCCGATTTCAAGTCATGTTATATGAGAATCAAAGTTAAAAGTGATGGTTGAAAACCCCAAATTTATCTAATACTCTCTCTCAAGTTATATTAGAATTACTTATCTATGAAAACCAAGTATATTTCTATGAAGATTTAATCAAAACAAGCACATTACGATTTATGGAATTTCTAGAATAACCACATGCATCATGCATTAGGTCTCACACTTGCATTCAACATACGGTATTTATCACAAGAAGCATTCATTACACATCTCCTCTTAGTCTCAATATAATGCAACAAATCATCTAAATCTTGGCTAGGAATTTAAAAGCATTAAGCATGAAAATAAATACTCAACTTGAAAAAAATGAATTCATATAACGATAATACAAGAAATCTGATTTTCTTGATTTAACTACATCATAGCCTTAGCAAAAATAAATTAGTTCATAACAGAAATAAGGACAAACATTGAGTCCATGAATAACAAATCTAAATAAAATACAAAAAATAAAAGCTAAGGAGAAGAGATGAAAAACTCTTGAAGATGAGCACTTGGTAGCAACAATGGTGATAATCCTTCAAGCTTCTCCAACCTTTCTCTCCAAAATTGCCTTCTCTCCTCCAAAATGTCTCAGATCTACTCCTCTCTGTCGTGGCCTCTTTCTCCATCATATTGTATATATAGATCTAGGGTTTTGGGGGCAATTTTGGAACAAAACAACATAAAAAATGTGTTTTCGGACGAAACTCGCCAGCGGCGACATTATTCTTGCTGTGGCGAGATTTCTGGAAAAGTTACGATTTTGGTTCCGCTGATTCTCGCCGGCGGTGAGATTAATTTGGCCGGCGGCGATATGAACTTGGCCGGTGGCGAGATTATGTTGGCCGGCGGCTAGATTAATTTGGTCGGCGACGAGATGCATTTGCCAAAATCCGTGCTCTCAGGAAGAATTTCGCCATACTCTGGGTAAGATTTTCGCCGATGGCGATAATATTCTCGCCAGCGGCGGGATTTCTAAATTTTGAAACTTTGTTTTCTTTTTATTTTCACTCAATCCCGATCATTGTACTTTGTCCCAAACTTCTCCAAAATCATGATTTTACCTGAAATTGTACTTTAAACACGAAATATACATGAAATGACATTTGTGGATTAAATAATCAAATAAATACAATTTTCACACAAATATCAACATTAAATCATAACAAAAATACAATAATTTGAGTCTTATCAATATATATGTTATATCTTTTTCTTAACGAATATATATATATATATATATATATGAGCATATTACTCATTTACTTTAAATATGTTATTTTTTACTGTCTCTTTCTTGTAACTTGTGCCTTTAATTCATAATAAGAAAAAAAATAACAAACATATAATTTCATGGAAGAAAAAGGAGAGAAAAGGACAAAATATTAGTTCTAGATTATTAAAAAAATGATTATAAAGGAAAAAATGGTAGGAGGGAAGATGATAATAGATGAACAAAAATTTATATAGAACATTTTATCCTATTTTAATAATAAAATTTTATGTAATTATTTAAATTGTGATTAAACCGTCGTATTTTTAATAAATGAATGATTTATATGTTGATTGTGAAAGCAATGTGATTAAAGTATCTTATTTATCGAAGTAAAATAACTTATGAGATATTTTATCCAATTGATCAATTTGTTGATTGTGAAAATAATGTGATTAAAATATCTTATTTACCAAAGTAAAATAACTTATGAGATACTTTATCCAATTGATAAATTTGTAGCTCCATAAGCATTTTCATGTTATAATTATTAATGCTCTAGCCATTCTTTTCATATTGTTTACATGGCAATTTATATCTAAGAGTTGACTCTTATTCAATATTGTTGATGACGCAAAACACTTAACATTTTGTAATTTTTGTTGCAAACATTGTGACATCGGGCCAACTCTTGCACTTTTGTTGTTGAAACTCAAAATAGAAATCTATTGGCACATAACGTTGGGCCAATACGATGAGAATAAGAAACTTTACAAAAGGATCCATGAATTGATGACATCCAAAAAGCATCATGGAATGATCCATGACATTTTAAGTAGGCCCGTTACAAGATTAATGATAAGCAACTCAAGGAAGTATTAAATGGATTAATTCGAGACCAAAGGGTGCCAAAAGGGAGCTCAATTCCTTACATAGTTCAGTCAAATACTTTTTTGACACAAGAGTGGACAGCAATATACAAATGACTTTAATTGCACAAAAATTTGGCCAAGAAATAGGAAAATAAATAACAAATGAAATCTCTTATCAAAAATTTTATATAGAAAAAAAATTAGATTTTGTTCCAAGATTCGTTTTGTTATTTGTTTCCTTATTTCTTACCCAATTTTTTGTGCAATTAAAACCATTTGTATATTGTTGTCCACTCTTGTGTTAAAAAAAATTTATGGGACCATGTAATGACTTAAGCTTCTTTTGTGGCACCTTCGGTCTTTAATTATCTCTTGAATTAGCATGTTAAATACTTTCTTGAGTTGTTTAGTCATTGATCTCGTAATGGGTCCACTTGTAATGTCATGGATCCTTCGGTAATGTTCCTTGGATCTCATCATTTCATGGATTCTTTGATGATGCTCTTTGATTATCATTAAAATAATTGCACAGTTTTATGACATTGCTTGAATTATAACTATGGAAATACATTAACCCAAGTTAACGGCTTGACAACTTTGGGATCATCCAAGCAATACTTGAGAAATCCTTTGCCATGTTGGGCTTAGAAAAACACTTATCTAGTTTTGCACAATTATTTGAGGAATGAGGTGATGATCTAGAAATGAGATATAGCAAGTGACCTAGAATGATAATGGCATCACATTGTGCTAAAGAACCAAAAAATTTCTAAAAATCACTTGTTAGGACGAACAGTAATAAAGGTTAGACCAAGCGAGGATGGTGTGGGATGGCACAACGAAGAAAAAATCATGGAAATACCAAATAGTGGCTGGCTAGTCTGTGCTGGTTATCTATCAGTAGTGACTAATTAGCTGGGTGGATGGTTTGGTTTATTGGGTATAGCCAGAGTGGACAGTGATTAGGCTATTGCAACCTAGGAGCTTGATGGCTGGTGGTCACCATTCTGTTAGCATGACGACATACTCCTGTTGCAACTTGATGGTCGGACTCCGACTCTTGCCTTTTCCTTTCCATGATATTACATTCCTTTATACCTTTCATCTTTTATTTTGAAGATGTTGAAATTTTTTCTGAAGTATTGGGTGATTTCTCAAAAGAGTATTACTCCTTACAGCTCCTAGGTTGTTCCCAAGTCTTTACATTTTTTCCAAGTGTTGAGTGGTAATACTCCTTGGAGCCCCCTTATCCCCTAGTTCTTTGCTTAATAAACTTCTTGGTGTGGTAAGCATTAATTATCTTTTAGATGTGAACCTATAAAAGATATGGCCTTCAACTTCCTTCCAAAGAAATTGTGTGATCTAAATGATCTCAACATAAGCCTCGAGATTTTTGTGATACTGCATGACCTTAATGATCCAATGCAAGTCTCGAGTATTTACGGGTAAGTTACTAGACACAAAGGAGGTAATACCTCACTCCTCTTCGTAGTAGACTTCCTATAGTATCATTGTATGGGTTATAGACCGAAATCATTATGAAGTGCCAAATGAGGTGGATTCTCACTTTGTGTAGCACATTAGACTTCAGCTACAAAAATTTCCTTAGTCTATTAAGACATTATCGTCGTTTGGTTCTAAGTAGGTGGTCCTAACATTTCCCTGGCGAGACTGCTTGTGGCAACACATGCCTTATTCTTGTTAAGACTTGGTCGTTGTAAGGTTCTAAGTAGGTAGTCCTAACTTTTTTCGTATTAGACTTTTTATGGTGAAACATGCATTAAGAATTTTCTAAGGAATATCACTGTATGGTTCAAAGGAAAATCATCCTCATTTTTCCTGTGTATGGCTAAATGATACGATGAGCCTAAATCCTAAGGGGAAAATGTTTCTATATGGCTATGAAGAAGGTTGGTCATTCCTACTCCAGTACAGGACTTTGGCGGTGAACACACCTTGTTCTAAGCTCTAGATCACAAATATTTCGGGGGTGTAAAGAATGAGTGATCTCACTCCTTAACGCAAGTAACATTATAGGGTGGTGAACCCACCTAGATCAAAACTTGGAACTTATTGGCAGTGACACGCCTAAATCGTAACTTTGGTCCACCATGGCTATTGGGTATAAAGGAGGAGTGAGATTTCTCCCAACCATGGTGGCACAATTAGTGGCAGTCCTACCTTGGCTCAAAGTTATGTTCTAGGGTCCTGCCTTGGCCCAAATTTATGTTCTAAGTAGCTATCGTTAACTTATATTAACGTAAAGTGTCTGGGTTCTCAAGAGAATGTTGTAATACTTTGGTTAGCAACCCAAATCTCAAGTAAAATGGAAAAACACATATATGTATCTACTAACATGGCTATAGTAATTTATGAATTCTTATTTTGGATTTATATATATATATATTTTTTCATTATGGCTCTCTAGCGAGTCTAGGTGTTGGTGTTGGCATGGTTAACAGGACCTCTCCTAACACTTTATAGAAATATAAAGAATACAATCTGGATGCTTACATCTTTCCATGGTCATTGGTAATTCTTCTTAAGGTGTTGTGCATTCCAAACGTTTAAGACCTCTGCCTCACTCAATTACTCCAATATATATGATTCTTTTTCCAACAATCTTTTACTTATTAAGCGCCTTCCCAGTTTGGACTTAGGGTTCCTACCTATCTTTCCACTATTGACTATGTGATTCTTTTGAGACAAGACCCCTAATTTGAAATTACATGGAGTTCATTGATCTGTTGAATAGTTAGCAATTTTGTAGGTGTAAGTCCTATTTGACTACCTCTACTCCATAAGAAAAGAAATACGAGGTTTCTCTTATGGTGATCCTGGATGTTGGAATATTATGGATCAAAACTCTCAATAATCAAGAACAATTTTCCGGAAACAGAAACACTCAGAAACTCTCAAATTTTTGTTTCTGATTTCTTTAACTTGATTATTACATTGCTACTGAGAGGTATTTATAGAAACAACTAATAAATCTAAGCCATACAATATAAACCTATCAAAATAATCTAAACCATACACCTATCTCCTTACCTAACCCATTGATTTTCTTCTTCCCACCAACCATGAGTTGTATCCTTATCAATCCAGATCATCACCATAGAAGCTTCCATGAGCTGGACTTCAAATGGGCTAGAATATTTCAAAGAGTTTTTTTATTTCTTTGGGCTTGTAAACAAGTTTACAAACCAACACTCCCCTTTAAACTTGTTTTATGATGCCGAGTAAATTTCTCAATCTGACAAAGTCTTCTTGCTTGAGCGATTTAGTGAAGATGTCGGCAATTTGATCTTGTGATTTTACATACTCGAGTTGTACATCCTTTCTTGTGATGCACTCCCTGATGTAATGATATCGAGTATCTATGTGTTTGCTTCGATCATGGAAAACAGGATTTTTGGCTAAGGCAATGGTTGACTTGTTGTCGACACATATTTTGGTTGGCTCTTCTTGTGTCATACTTAGCTCCTTTAACAAGTTTCTCAGCCAAATTGCATGGAAAACATATGAGGTAGCTGCTACATATTCTGCTTCACAGCTAGACAAGGTGACAATCGGTTGCTTTTTCGACATCCATGTAAAAGCAGTATCTCCCATGAAAAACACAAATCCAGAAGTACTTTTTCGATCGTCTATATCTCCACTAAAATCGCTATCGCTATATCTAACAAGCTTGTAATCATTGGAAGCTGAATAGAACAAGCTAAAATTAATTGTACCTTTTAGATAGCATAGGATTCTTTTTGCAGCTTTGAAATGGGTGATTGTCGATTTTTCCATATAGCGGCTAATCAATCCAACAGCATACAGGATGTCAGGCCTTGTGCATGTGAGATAACGCAGACTTCCAACTAAACTTTTGAAAAATGTTGGATCCACACTTTCACCATCTTCATGCTTCGATAGTTTGATTCCATATTCCACTTGTGTGTTGATCAGCTTGCAATCGTTCACATCTTGAACTTCTTTAGTATCTCTCTTGCATAGCTTTCTTGATAGATGAATATGCCTTCTTCCTTTTGCCTCACTTCAATTCCAAGGTAATATGCCATTAACCCAATATCTATCATTTCAAACTCTCGGGTCATCACCTTCTTAAAATCTTCAAATAGCTTTGGATTACTTCCGGTGAAGATGAGATCATCTACGTGTAGACAAACGATTGGAATATCGCCATCTTCAATCTTGACATAGAGTGAATGTTCATAGGGACACTAGGTGAAGTTGTTATCCAGAAAGTACTTATCGATGCGATTATTCCATGCTCTTGGTGCTTGCTTTAACCCATAAAGAGCTTTCTTCAACTTCAATACCTTGTCTTTGGGACCTTTTGCTTCATAGCCTGATGGTTGCTTAATGTAGACTTCTTCTTCATGGACTCCGTTTAGAAAAGCAGATTTTACATCCATTTGATGTATCTTCCACTTATTTTGAGCTGCCAAAGAAATGATTAGTCTTATAGTTTCTAATCGAGCAACAGGAGCAAATACCTCATCATAGTCAATTCTAGCCTTTTGACTATATCCTTTTTGCTACTAGCCTCACCTTGTGCCTTTCAATCTCTCCCTTAGCATTCCTCTTTGTCTTGTACACCCATTTGACACCTATTGCCTTATGCCATTTGGGAAGTGAAATAGGTTCCCATGTGTCGTTCTTCTCAATTGCATTGATTTCTTCATTCATTGCATCTCTCCACTTCTTCTCTTGTACAGCTTCTTGAAAGCTCACTGGTTCACAATCAGCAAAGAGACAGAATAAGGTAAGATTATCTTGTCGTTCTGTTACCTCATAAAGATCTTGGAGATTTCGTGTACGTGTCACAGCTCTTTCACTTCCACTCGAAGATGATGACGGATCTTCATGAGTGGTTGGCATTGGTGAAATAGGTGGAGTCGTTGGCTCTTGTTTATTTTCTACAGATTGCTCCCTAATTGTCTTCTCATCTTCTTTAAACTGAGGAAAGAAATTGAAGTTATCTGCATGAGAGTTAAAATCCCGTTCTCCTTCTTCATCAAATACCACATCTCGACTAATCATAATCTTCTTATTGTGTGGGTTGTACAACTTATAGCCCTTTGAATTAGCATCATAACCGATGAAGATAAAACTCTTGCTTTTATCATCAAGCTTCATTCTTCTCTCATTCGATACATAAACATAGGCTATACTTCCAAAGATTCTTAGGTGGGAAATACCAGGCTTTCTTCCACTCCATGCCTCTTGCGGTGTCTTTCCCCATACACTTTTTATTGGAGATTGGTTTGACAAGTAAACTACACATGCTACTGCTTCTACCCAAAACTCTTTGGGTAGTTTCTTGCTTTTGAGCATGCTTCGTTCCATATTGAGGATTGTTTGGTTCTTTCTTTCAGTTACACCATTATGTTGGGGGGATCTTGGCACTGTTAAAGATCTATGAATTCCATTTGCTTCACAGAACTCTTGAAACTCCTTGGATGTAAATTCTCCACCTCAGTCTGATCTCATGGCTTTGATTTTTCTTTCGCTTTCTCTCTCCAATGTAGCTTTGAACCTTTTGAATACTTCAAAAACTTTTGATTTCTATTTCAAGAAATATACCCAAGTTTTTCTTGAAACATCATCAATAAAAAGAAGAAAATAGTTACTATTACCAAGAGAGCTAGGCTTGATCGGTCCGCACACATCAGTATGGATTAGCTCAAGTGGCTTCTTAGCTCTTGAGTCTGACTCCTTTGGAAAGATTTTTCTGAATTTCTTCTCGAGTAGGCACCCTTCACAAAGTTGATCAGGATGGTTAATGCAAGGTAGTCCCTTCACCATCTCCTTCTTAGACAACAGCTTCAATCCTCCAAAATTGAGATGTCCGAATCGAAGATGCCATAGCCACGATGCATCTTTATAGTAGGCTTTCAGACACTTTGCAATTTCATTCTGTATATTGATCAAGAACATTCTATTCTTTGACATTGGCACGTTAGCAATGAGGTTATTCTTATCATCTTTTATAGAAAGATTACAATCTTTCATATGAATATCATAATCTTTCTCTAATAGTTGTCCTAAACTTAAGATGTTACTTTTCATATTTGGGACATAGTAAACATTGGAAATAAATTGATGTTGCCCATCTTTCAAACGAATAAGAATGTTACCTCTTCCTTTCACTGCTACGTTTGAATCATCTCCAAATGAGACATTTCCACTTACTGACTCATCTAGTTCCACGAACATGTCTTTCCTTCCACACATATGGTTGCTTGCACCGCTGTCAAGATACCAGGCATTTGGTTGACTACTATCACCCTCCTTCCGTGCTAGAAAAAAGTTTCTTTCTCATCGGTCTTCTCCTCTATGTAGTTGATTTTCTCATATACTCTATTATTGGGAGCTCTACATTCTAAAGCATAATGTCCAATTTTTTGACAATTATAGCATTGAACTTGAGATTTGCCATACCTTAAGTTCATATTACCTCTTCCACGACTTTGTGTTGAGCTTTCTACTCTCTCAAAGTTGTTGCAATTCCAACCTTGTCCATGACCTTGGCTTCCACCTCGTCCACGGCCTCTACCTCTACCTCGGCCACGTTGGTTTCTGTCATTGCCTTGACTTTCATGCTTATCCTTGAATTGCATCTTGAAGAGTTTTTGAGTGATCCCTTGCTTCTTCTTATGCTTTTCTTCATATGCTTGTAATGACCCATTGAGTTCATCAGTGGTCATTTCTTCCAAATCTTTTGTTTCCTCAATCGTCACGATGATGTGTTCAAATTCGGAATCTAATGAACGAAGTATCTTCTCCATTATTCTAACATCTCCCAACATCTCACCGTTTCTTTTTAATTGATTAGAAACAACTGCGACTCTCAAGAAATAGTCGGAAATAGATTCAGAAGCTTTCATATGTAAAGATTCAAACTCACCTCTTAGTGTTTGGAGATGAACCTTCTTCACTTTCTCGGCTCCTTTGAAAGAAATTTGAAGCTTATTCCACGCTACTTTGGAAGATGTTGCATCTGAAAGCTTCTCAAACCCATCATCATTTAAGGCTTGATAGATAAGAAAAAGAGCTTTCTTGTCTCTCTTTCTCAAATCTTTCAAAGATTCTTTTTGCACTTGCGTTAGAGTAGCTTCATCATCTGGCTCACTTAAGCCTTTCTCTACGACTTCCCACACATCATGTGCACCCAAAAGAGCCTTCATCTTGATACTCCAATTATCATAGTTGTCGTTGTTGACTGTCGGGACTTGAAATAATGACATACCTCAATTTGACATAACTCTCAATATAGTAAGAATTTATAAATTCTGATCGCACAGATGGATTCATAACGTCAAAAAACCTTAGGAGGAACTCGAGAAAAAAATCTAAATTTTTGGTCAACTATCAAAGTCAACTTTTTTGGTCACTGTCTCGACGGCTCGATCAAACGGCTTGACGGCTTGGCGCTCAGTTAGTGGCTCGGTCAATAGGCTTCACGGCTCGGTCAACTCGGCTCCAACTCGGTTGACTCGGTGAGTTAACTCACTTTCTAGCAGAACCTTCCGGAGGATCGTGGCGGCGCGTCTGAACTCCGATCGGGATGATTCTTGCAGCCTCGGATTTGTCTCGTCGAGAGCTTCGATTTGATATACAATAGTGTATATTTATGTTTCCAACTACAGCTCTGATACCACTTTTTTGGAATATTATGGATCAAAACTCTCAATAATCAAGAACACTCAAGAACAATTTTTTAGAAACACTCAAAAACTCTCAAATTTTTGTTTCTGATTTCTTTAACTTGATTATTACATTGCTACTAAGAGGTATTTATAGAAACAACTAATAAATCTAAGCCATACAATATAAACCTACCAAAATAATCTAAACCATACACCTATCTCCTTACCTAACCCATTAATTTTCTTCTTCCCACCAACCATGACCTGTATCCTTATCAATCCAGATCATCACCATAGAAGCTTCCATGAGCTAGACTTCAAATGGGCTAGAATATTTTAAAGAGTTTTTTTTTTATTTCTTTAGGCTTGTAAACAAGTTTACAAACCAACACTGGATGCCATTTTATAAGCTAGGGTACTCATGGCAACTTTTCTACCCAACTCGTCTAGCATTTATATTTCTTGTAAGGTTTAACTTAATAACCTTGTTAGCTGCTTCCACCTAGACGTTAGCTTATGGGTGCTCAATGGCCAAAATCACATGTTAGATCTCATACTGACTACATAATTCTTTGAGTTTTTTTATCAACAAACTGAGTTTCATTATCTAAGACTAGAGTGTGTAGGAATCCAAACCTGTGATGTTTTTCCATACGAACTTAATCACCAAGTCTTTTGATATCTTGATGAGTGGTTTTACTTTTACCCACTAAGTATAACAATCAATTTAAACTCTAGTGTACTTGGTTCTTTTACGAGTAGAAGCGGACCAATGAGATCCAACCCCCTTTAGCAAAGGGCTAAGGGTTTACTACTACAACATTATCCTTTGACCAATAAATGTTGACGTAGATCGATTATAGGATATCATGAAATTCCCTCCAACACTTTCTATGCCTAAAGCATTAGGAGGTGGTCTCAAAGCACTCTTGGAGCCTATGAATAAGAAAAATCTTAGTTAGAGTGAAATTCTTCCCATTTTGTTAAATTTGCAATAGAAGATGACTTTTACATTTCTATGATTTAGAGTTTATAAATTTTGATTAAATTTATTTGTACCTAACGAGGTACGAACCCCATAAATATATCAATTGTATATTGATTTTATATAGGATTACGGAAGTATTTATAGAGCATGTAGTTTATTATTGAATGGATATATAATAGGGAAGAAATTTTAGTGAAGATATTTAAAGTTTTGCATAAATTTTGTAATAATTTAGGTGAATATATTGTTCATGCTCAATGTTGGGACGACTCAAGGAATTTTGTGACTTAAGGCAAAACATAAAATGATGCACTCAATATTTTTCATAAATCTAAATTTCATTGGTCGATAAGAATTGATTATTGATATTAAAACCTTTTTTTGTCAAATATAAATAATAAATTAATAATTAAATAAACAATGAGTTAAAAGTTAATTTTTTTATAGAATAACCTTACGAGAAATTACAACTTTATTTTAAACACGTCGTTAAGTTCTTTTTTTAAGAATAAAAATTTAAAATTATCTACCAGATTACATTGTTTATAGTCATGCCTAAATATGTGCTCTCTGGTCTCCATAACTCAAAAATAGGCTAAATAGGTTTTGAAGTATTTAAACTTTGTTTTATTTTACATATGGTGTCTAATTCTTCCCTACGCAAAGTATCTAAACTTTCATTTTGTTCACAAATAAATTTTTTTTATGCTAAAGTTCTACCATATTAACTTATTAGTGTTAATAAGTAGACGTAATAAAATTTAATTAATATTAATTAACTGATATGACAGGACTTAATTATAACAAAAATTTATATGTAAATAGAATAAAAGTCTAGACATTTTTAGTATAAAAGAGTTTAGACACATTTATATAACATGGATGAAAGTTTATATAACTAGAAAGTTATTTGGCCTAAAAAATATGTATTTATTTTGAGAAGGTAGAGATTTTAGTTTATTAATTTATTATTTTTAGTGTAAATTTTGTATGAATTAACCATGAATTAATAACCATCGATTAAAAAATTGACAAAGAAAAAAAATCCTTATCTCTCATCTTTTCTCTATATTTTTCTCAATTTCTTCTACGGGGATTTACTCTCTCTTAGTAAGATTTGTTTTTGTTTACTTTTTGATAGGTTTAATAATATCGTCATAAACTTATTTTAGAGTGATTTTCATGGGATTTTTTATTAATTTTTCTATTTTTTTCAATTTAGACATAGATATAGATTTGTAACTTTTCTTATTGGTATTGTTTCTACTCAGGGGCTAAATATGTGAGCACAAGTTGATTAGTTGAAAGCATGAAATCCTATAAAAGAGAATATTATTGCCATTATTATAACCATAATGATGAAGAATGAAGCTATTGCATTGATGTGTTTGTCAATTTGTTATTTATTTATGTCCTCTAATTGAATTCTCTAATGTACTACAATTTCAATAAATAAATGCAAAATTTCATTTTCTTTTTTTCCAAAAATAAACATAGATTTCATTTTTACAATTTTTGATGTTTTTATGACCATTCATTAACGAGCATAATTTGTTTTGAGAAAAAAAATTAAAAATTATAATATAAATAAAAAGGTCATTAATAATTAAAATTGTTTAACAAAAAATATAAACTTTGTTGAGCACATTTAGGAAAAAACATTCACCTTTTGTTGTCAGGTAAAATTCATTAAACAATTAAATATTTAGTTGCTTCAATTGATATTGTGATTTTTCAGAAAAATAAAATCTTAATATCATTTATATTATTCATGATTTTCAAAGTGATAAACCTAGATGAAAATCTAAATTAATATCAAAACACAAACTTAACGAACACATAAATCATCTTAAATGAATATTTAGATGAAATAAAAATCATGTTAGAGTAAGATCTAGGTGAATAATAAAAAAAATTATTCTTAGACGAAACAAAACAAACCTAGCTATCGGAAAAAAAGATCCCTCGTTGACAAAAAAAAAAATTTACCCTCTCGAAGATTTCCAGAAAAAATAAGATAACAAAAATGAATATGGTTACCATCTATTAGTAAAAATATTAAAATTTTAATACAAACTTTTAGGAGAAAAGAAACACTTTAACACAAACATTTTTTTTCCTAGTCCGCCTCTAACACAAAGTAACAAATAAAAAATTAACTTCATTTTTAGAAACCAAGTTATTAAATATTTCAAACAAATCTCGAAATTCTAAACTAACTCTTATCTAATAAAAACTTAATATTCTTAATAATAAATTAAAATCTCCTACACGATTGGTTACAAACGACTCTTGACAAACCGTAACAGGTCGTGTGAACCAAAAATCTATTAATAGATAAGAACACATTCTAACTTTTGGAGTGAAGTGAACATGATTGAATTTTTTTTTTTTTTTTTTGTCAATAACATGATTGAGATTAGAGGACGCCATTTTGAAAGAATTCTAGGAATAACCCAACAATGCATTAGCATATAATTCTTAGCTACTGATCCCCAACAACCATCTCTGCCCCATATTTATTATAAGTATGTCATTAGGTTATTGACAATATTTGGTTATATTTTTGTTTAATGTCAAAGTAAATAAGTAAAACACTAATAAAGCTATAATGATCAAACATATTACAACACTAACATCTTTTTAAATAGTTGTGATGACAGCAGTGATAATATATAATTTGTTAGAAGAAGACATGTCTTCTAACATAACAAAACATAAACATGATCATCTCCGATTAGTAACATAACAAAACTAAATAGATTAAATCCAAACCAAAAAGTACACAAACAAAATTGAAAAGTCTCATTACAATAAATCTGCAAAAACATATCATCATAGATCTAGACCTAAATGAAAATACTATAAATTGAGGTTGATTCCATAGAAAAAACTTTTATAGGAGAAACCCATCTCAAGAAATCGGTCTCTCCAATTGTTAAGATCTAAAAGAAAAGAACGTGTTTATGGCTTGCATTTACAAAAGCTGTTTTAATGTTAGTGATTAAAGAAAATGAAGAGTTATTATAACCCCTGTTTCAATCTATTATTCCTATAATTTAAAAATAACAAATTTTTTACCATATTAGTTTTAAGAAAATAGTTGAGGAAGAAGAAATATCAATTTGAAACATTTTTTTAAAATTGATATCGTACTAGTAATTTTATTAATAAGAATCAAGTTATCATTTTAATCATTATTTTCAATGTTAAACAAATACCACAACACTTTAATGTATCATTATCTCTCTTTTTTATTTTTTTTATTTTAATCTTACATCCTCACCTAAACAAAAATATTTTAATCACTTGTATCAAGGAATAATAATTTATTATAAATTTTTATATTCTAAATACCTAATCACTTTAGACCTAACCTACTAGACTTTGAAAACTTGTTTTTTTTTTCTTTTCCTTTTTCTTTCTTTTCTTTTACCAAACATAAGAAAAGTTTTTAGTTTTGTTCCCCTTCTAATTCCCACACTACTTTATTTCCCAACAAAATTCATGATCCAAACATTGCCTAATAGAAAGATGAATGAACAAGGTGTAAACAAAATACTGCAAATTTTACCGTGTCGTAATAATTGACAAGAAAAATAAGATTCATGTAAAAGTTGTATCTTATAAGCATCGTAGCTGGAAAGCTTTCTCATAATTCTCTCCATCAATTTCTGAATGGTGAGGGAAATCATAAGGCATTCCTGCAGAAGAAAACCAGGATTCACTGAGAACTCTAAGGACTTCCTGGTGGACCACGGCATTGCCATCCGGTGTCAGATGCAATCCATCACTGTAAATGGACAAAATAATTAGTTTTCGAAGCTATCACATGTTTGGTGCACGTATCAAAGAGGTTAAGTATAATTTATTGAACTCAATCTTATTGGATTGTATTATAATTAGTGTATATAATGTACGGCAACAACCTGTTTAACATAATCAGATAAAATTGATAATAAATATTTTAATAAAATAATTTATATTTAAAATATTGTGTAATTTATTTTATATAGTTTTTTACATGTCAATAATTTTATTATAAAAATTTATTTAAATAAATAGTTAATTTATTTTTAATATTTTCTTACATTTTAAAAATAAAAAATATCATTTTTAATTTGATATAAAAGAAAAAATCAATATATTTTAATTTTAAAATTGAAAATTTAGGCGGATTATATTAAGTATCCAGTATAGTTTAGGAATGTAACATTTCTGATAGGTTAATTTCTGCAAACTATATAATTTTTATTTTAGCCAAACGTATCACTATACAAAAATTATACAATTACGGCTAGAGAGGAAAAAATACTTTAATGACTATGAAAGAAATGACACTCCAAGAACAGTAGACGAACCTTAGGAATTGTTTTTGCCAACCGACGGTCTCCTGCATCTTGGACCACAAATTAATAGAACTAACTCCCAGTTCCTTTGCAAGCTCAATACATTGTTCTGCATAAGTTCCCGTGGTTTCATTTGTCCTTTCAGGCAATTTTCTTGCATTCCCTCCATACAAAGATCTGTTGTTCCCAATAATTCATTTACTAATTATATCAAAACCTACACCTTAACTAAGATTTCAATAAATAAAATTTATGTGTATATGCTATACTTTCTTGGGATCAGATCTAGAACAAGAATGTAAATAATGCAAGGATGTATTTGTTCTTTTCTATCACGTCAGGAGACCTTGTGCTGAAAAGAGAAAATTCAAGACTCAAGAGATATCTATCAGTAACAGTCTACACGGTAATAGAGCAATAGAGGACGGTCTAGATGGAAGGAGCACTTCCTTTAACACGAAATAAAAAGGGAAGCATTGTGAATGTTACAACAATGCAAAACAAAATGCAAAACAAAATATTACAACATGGTATGGAGGTTAATGTAATATTTGAAAGGAAAAGTCTATTTATCATAAATTTGTAATAAATCATAACTGATGTGCGTAATATTATTGATAAATACAATCGGATCTATTGTATTCAATGAAAAACCGTTACATCAATTGTGATTGTGATATAGTTGTGATATATAGAAGTTCGTCATTAGATACAGTTATGTAGCTCCAACTATACTTATCATAATACTACGTCACATCAGTATTAATTCATTACAAACCTATGATAAATAGACTTTTTCCTTTACAATTAGTCATATAATTGTACAATTGGGTATATAGACAGGCAAAAAGTGGACAGATGAAGGAAAAAAACGAGTTCTTGTTAAAAGGTAGATATATACAGGAATTTTCTCTGAGGGATGAAGCTGTACATAAGGGGTGAGAAGGTTAGACTTGAGATGAGCTGGAAAGAAATATGGTGATTCACCTATAATGGTTCTTTGATGAGAGTCGAAACAGCAGTATCATTGAAGACAGCAGCTGTGGTGGTGGTATTGTATGCAGTGAGTGTATTGTAACCAAGTGAAATGCAGATAGAAATTTTTGAAGGGCAAAGTCTAACGCGGTATTATGTGGCTGGTCAGCAGCAATGCCATAATATGTTTCTATGTTAAATTATCATGAAATAACAATTTTATTATACCGGGCATATTCATTACGTCCTTCCCCATCTACAGGCGGTGGGGTAATAATCACAATTAGCACAGTAGGAGAGCATTTCTGCAACCAAAATTTGTAGATACAATTAGACGTAGGTCATCATTCTGAAAACATTTGTTCCTCCCCTAAACCCCCTCCAAAAAGGAAAAAGAGAAAGAAAGTAACTAGTGAAGGAAAGCACAATCAAATATTAGAAACCTTAAACTCCTGTCAAAACAATGTTTAATTGCAAAATAAATTGAAACCTCTTCACTGAATTACTCTGACCATTTGAGGTCACTAGTCAAGAATTGCATTATTTTGTTCTTATATCAATATTACATTGAATAAAATCTTTAATCGGCAAAAGTAATAGGAAATAAGAACAAGAAAGCATTTAAGGTTTAAAAAAATGATACTTTAAACTTCACCTTTTCAACGCTAGGTTCATAAAGGGGTATACCATTGATAAAAAGATTGATTCATTCATAAAAAGATTGATTCATTAAGAAGAGAGACAGGGTAAAAATGGCACTTGAAAAACAGTGAATATTAAAAAAAACCTAAATAGAAATAAAACTCAATCAGAGCTATGTCCACATCAATAATATCTCTCTCTTCGAGAATTTTTGAGTAACATATTTTTATCTGCTTCAATCTTCAAAATGGCAGTACCATAAATTTTATTTTTTTCTGAAAAAAAAGAAGGAAACAATGATATAAAAGAAAAGGTATCTCCCAAATGAAGAATGCATAAATATGCAGCACATATTTTTAAGTTTGAGGTACAATGAAATATAAATTTAACTACATAGACTGTTCTGTTTACGGTTAGGACTTGGGAGTACAGCTAATAGTGATTTTAATGTTTCATGACCAGTTGGGTTTTTCTTTTTGGCTGGTGTTAAAGAAGTTGAATTTAACCATACGTGGTGGTGGTAGAAGTTGGTTAAGAAAAAAATTCAAGAACAGCTTGTGGAGGTAAAGATTGTACATCAAAAGAATTGATTGTTAATCATGAAACTTTAAGCTTATATAGTTGTAAGGCTATTAGAACTGAGATGTCCGAAAGCTTTCAATAGTTTGAGCAACAAAAAATGGAGAGGAGCGAAGGAATAACAGTTATGGAGTTTTCAGGAGAATAATTATAACACAATGAAATAATGTTATGGAAATGAATGTGCTGTCTCCTAAAAAAGCCATTTATGCCTTGCCCAGTACTATGAAGCACTTAAACCGAATGATGCTCATTGTCGTGGTGAGCACCATTGATCCAGTTTAATTTAAAGGGTGATGCTAAACTGCCTTTTTAGTTCGTTTGCATTTCTTCTTAACTATGGACCAGCATCCGTTTCCCCAAAGAAGACAAACTTCAATAATGAAAATTCAAATTATGGATGTTTAAGTAAAGGTAGGTGCATTAGTCTTAAACCAGGTAGCTATCTACCACACATTTAGAACATACTAAAGATTTTATTATACTGAAAAGGATAACAATTGTTGAAAGAACAAAACGGGTACCTTCAAATGAAGAACAATTTTCTTAAGATTCTCTTTGTACTCATCTAAAGGAACATGCTGCCGTTCACTTGTTCTTCCTAAAATAGCAGCATCATTAGCCCCAAAGAAAATTGTGACAGCAGAAGGAGGTTTTGTAGAATCCTGAAACATAATCTATATAAGTAGCATTTTCTCTTAAGTCTTAGCTATCAAATGACAAGAAAAACAAGAGTCACCAGAGTGCCCATAAGAAGGCTCTCTATTTACTAAGGCACCACCACATTGGCATTGAAAATTTTAAGATGCACGAAAGATACATTCTGCATCACATATCACTGCTACAGTATTATTACAATCCCAACATAAATGTAGCTCTTGACCTGATCAAGATTTGTCTCTCCAATCTTACTCGCAAGGTATGATGGTGAATGTTAATCAGATGTACAAAATGAACAATCATAACATGCATTCCTAGAGCAAAAAGGGTTTCATGGGATTTCATCTTTTCGTAATTCCATATTCAAAAGAAAAAAAATGGTGGTAATGAATCATCTTAATAGAAAATCCATACTCAGATCTTCATTTAAATATTAAAAAATTAAAAGAATCATAAATTTTCAATACATTACATGGAAATACCAGCTAAACCCATAGCCCTCATAAATAAATAAATGAAATCGTTTATACTTGGCTTGGAAGAACACATACCAGAGAGAAAATATGATGTAACAAGAACAAAGCCCATCTAGTATTGTATCCTCCATAACCACGAACTAATACATCAGCCTGTTAGGCATAATGAGGAAATAATATGTGTAATTAATGGAACTTCAAAAATGAATTTATGGGCATTTCTTAATTCAGAAGGAAAAAAATTTAAATAAAATAAAATAAATGAAGGAATGAAAAGTAGAAGACTGGGAAGGCAAAGGAAAAACCTTGCGAGAGTAAGTGTCAGCAAGAGCAGCACCCCAACCACCAAGTCTGAATGACTGCTCTGTAATTGAATCCCCAAATAGCACGATCTGTGGTCTCATTGTCTCTCTTCTCCAACCACTTTTCAAATGCTCCGAAATTTGGTGTGAGCATATAGACTATTGAGTAAAGAACAAAGTACTGATGATGGATGAGTAACTTGGACGCAGCACCTCGCTCTCTCTAGGTTCTTTATATATATATAAAAATCAAATAAAAAGGTCAACTAATTTTCCTACCGCCTTAAATCCACCTTCTTCTTTTTTACTTTTGATTTAATTTGATTTAATAAAAAAAAATTATATAATTAATTTTGTCTCAAAATAATATGCTAATTATATATATTATGTATAAATTATGTATCCAATTTATATACATTTTATATTAAGATGGATTTAAGATTTGATTTTAAAATTATCATTATATAAATAGTAAAAAATAATATTATTATTTTTTAATTATTAATTATTTTTATAAGAAATTGTAAGTGTTCTTGATTTTGGTAGATAAAATATTAATTTATAAACTAGATTTTAGATTTATTATCAAATCTATTAAGTTAAAAGAAACATTCAATGTCAAATAGTTATATTTCAGATATATTATTTATAACTATCACACATAATATTACACTCATGCATTTACTATTACATGTTCATAACACTTGGAATTATTTTTTATTATAAAATTTGCGTTAGTCAATCAATCGATTATGGGTATCGATTGACTTTTATCGAGTCCCTCTCAAGCTATTTATGCATTTACTCTATCAATCGACTTCGATTGAGTCATATTTCTTAAAGCATCTCGATCAATTGATCGAGCAAGCTGTTAAAGTGATTTAAAAATTCTTTTTAACTTGACTCTTGTGTTAAATAACATAATACATTTGTTTTAATTACGTGTTTTAAAACCTCATAAGGGATATTTTAATCTTTTCCATTGAGATATAGGTTTAGGTGTCAAAACCTTATATATATGCAAACCTTGGAACTCTTTAAAGAAAAATAAATGTATTTTTTTAGAGCCATTGTCGTCTTTTTCATGTTTCATCACTCTATAACTGTTCTTTTCATATTCAGTTTTAGGCATTCTTACTTCTATTTGATACATAAATCACTATCTAAATTATTGCTTTATTATCTATTCTAAAAATCTTAGTTCCATGGTTGATGATCTATGTCTTGAACTAGGATTATGAATTTTTTCTTAATGAAATCGATCTAGGACACACATGTGCATTTTTTGTGCTAATCCTTTTGCAAGTTGATCTGTGAACTTCTCTGAATTATTAGGAGCTAATCAAAACATTGGTAAGAATTCACTCATACTAGTTTTAGAGGCTATTAAAATAGAGTAGTAGCTCATAAGTAAAGTACATTAAAACATTATCCCAAGGAGGGTTGTATAAGATTGATTTTATACTTTAGCATTAAATTTTCATAGCGAATATATTAAGTGATCCGATGGATAGGTGGTTTTTCTTTTAGTTCATGGTTGTGGCTTGGATTGTTTTCACTTAAAAATTTGGTGTGTTATTTTTAATTTTCACATTTTATTGTTTACATATAATTGCATGTCTGACCGTTATAGTTAGGTTACAAATTTATAATTTAATAAAAATAAAAATAACTTCTTCACCCCCTCTAGGTCTATTTGGTTTATTTTATAAATTTCATTTTGTATTATAGCATGCACTAGACACACTTTGTGATTTTGATACGTAAGGACACACATAATTACTTTTAGACTTAATGAAAAAAGGTGGGTTATCTATTAGACTATCACTCTTTAACGGGTATAATTTTCATTATTGAAAAGCTCGTATGTAAGCCTATCTCAAACAAGATGAAAAAATCTAGGATTCTATTCTTGAAGGTTAGGAACCACTTTTTGTAACAAAAGATGGTGTAACAACTATAATAACAAGAAAAGAATGGACAACTAAAGAAAGAACCCTTAGTGGATCAAACCAAAAAAGGTTAAGTTCAATACTTGCTGCAATGTTAATGGATGCGTTTTGTTATATCTCTGATTGTGAGACTACGAAAGGCATATGGAATGGCTTGCACTTGCTTATGAGTGTATTTCCTAAATGAAACAAACAAAACTGGGATTGCTAACATCTTAGTTTCTCTCTTAGAATGAGTAACACTAAAATCTTTGATCAATTTTATACTCCTTTTTATGATATTACTAATGCTTACTCTACACTTTGTGAGAAAATATATCAACCTATACTTTTATGCAAACTTCTAAGTTTAATAATAGGAGATTATAAAATGAAGATCACTACTATATAGAAGAGAAAGAATGTGAACATTCTGAATATTGATGAACTAATTGGGTTTATCCAAACATATGAGCTTATTCTTGAGCCACATAAGGACAATAAATAGCATTTAAAAGCTCTAAAAAGGTAACTTCTAACAGTGATGATGACTCGATTGATGATTCTATAGTTTGATTTTCTTGTAGGTTCAAGAAGTATCTTAAGACAAAGAACTAACAAAATAGTTCATTAAACACGGGACAACATAGTTGATTCAAGAATAGAAGGTCAAACGAACTTAACCCCAAGGGTTCAATAATATGAAATCTAAGCTCGCTGGACCTCGATGTTTTACCAGTAGTAATTTTGGCCATATTCCTATAGAGTATGCAAACAATAATAAGAAAGTTGGAAAAGCACTCAATGTTACACTCATTGATACATAAAACAAACAGGTGAATGAAAATAATTCAGAAGATGGTGAAACAACTTCTGTGTCTTCAATACAAAAACCATTGTACGTTCAATTTACTCTAACACTAGCTCAGATGAAGATGATAAGGGAGCTAACTCTTTTTTCTTTTAGATGAATATAATGCATCAAGTTTTGAATAATTATTTATGGATTGCATAAGTGCTAATAAAGAAAGAGATACTTTTTATTGAAGTGGTAAATTGAATGAAATAATTAATGTGCACAAAATAAAACACTTTTGACTTAGAAAAAGAAAATTTAAAACTATCTCAGTATATTATTAGTCTTGGTCGAAATCTTGCAAGAAGAAAATAGTAAAGATGTAGACTCAAACAAGAACTTTTTGCTACGAAATAGATAGTGAAAAAATGGCTATAGGCTATGGAAAGTCACATGGTGATACATATGGACTTATATAACTGGATGAAAGCTCCATCACTTCTACCTCTTAGACCATGTTTATTACGTAATCTAACACTGCTCCTACTATCCCTAAATTTGCACAAACAACCATAACTTGCTTTGTGAAACTCGTTGTCCCTTTAACAAAAAAGGTAAAATCTACACCTTACTCTTTTGAGAAAAATGTGTTTGTGCTTGTTCATCATCATTGTGGTAGGATATGTCATATTAAGCCCAAGTATAAATCTTTGTTGATTGCTGCCTATATTAATAATTCTTTCTATGCTTCTAGTAATAGGACTCATTATCATCATCCTACCATACATGTTGTATTTTCAATTAGGATGAATATGAAAAGTCTAGCTACATCCAAAAACATGCCTATGAAGCCTAAGGTAGTTGAATCCCAACATAAAAACATAGATAAACCAAACTTTAAGAAGATTTAAGTTATGAAAGACTATCATTTTTTGATCATCTGGCCATCTTTTATTGTTCACTTAGGTACTTTTGTTTGAGGGCCTAAATGATCCTAGGTGAAAATTTTCATAGAATTATATTTCTTTTATTTTTTTAGGATTCATATTTGTTAAAATTCACAAAAGAAACAATAATAAATAATAAAAATAATAAAAAAAGAGTAGAATTGCTTTTAGCCAACAAGGTAATGGAATTAGACAACATTTATATACATATAACCTTATCTTTAGTGGCTCATCTCATTTTGAAATACAAACTTGTGCACATATATATATTTTTATATGCGTGAATTTTATAATTGATCTTGAAAAACTTTAGGACTTCAACTAATCTTGATTGCAAAATTGTGTTGAGTTATATTTCTTGTACTCTAAAATTTTACCATAAGAAGGCACATAGTATTGAGACAGTTATCTATTATGATATATGGAGCTACTGTAGTAAGCGAAAATGGTTACCTTACAACTAGTGTAAAAGTTATCACGCTAGATTTATAGCTCATGCATGTTGAAACCTAAATCACAAAGGTTATGCAAAAAGTGATAATGCATATAAAATAAAAGAATACAAAAATGTAATTGGCATGCATAAAAAGAAAGAGTCAAAGTGGTTAAAGAAAATTAATAATATTATGCCCTCTTTATAAAATAATGATAAATAAAAAGTTCAAAATTCTCTTTTGTTAAAGATATTTTATTTTGTGAGACTGAAGACTCAATTACAACTTTGCATGATTTGTGATATTTTTCTTTTGGATCCCTCATGATTAGTCATAAATAAATTAATTGACATACTAGTGGAGCTCAAATATGTATACTATTTTTAGTGAATATCAACATATCATTATATATGCTAGTGTGTTGGTGTTTCTTGTCTATTTTTATTTCTTATTTACACAATTATAGTCAAAATTTGAGCAAAGTCAAATTCTTAATTGGTTGTGCGCGCTTGTTTATTGTTAAATAAATTTATTACTTTATGTGGATATTTATAAAAATAAAATAAAAATTCAATTTTTAATTTTCTATTTACACATTCTTTTTTTTCTTTACCATTTAATTGGTTTTATACTCAGTAAGTCATTTGTCTCATAGGGAGTATATATATATATATATATATATATATATAGAAACATGACATTAGGTTAAAGTTGTTATTTCTAATAAATTCTAGAATTTTTGAATCTCGATCGATCAAAAGTTGAACGTCAATTGTTTGAGAATGTTGTTGATCGATCCCTCTCCCGAGCCCTAACTCATAAACTGAGGCCTCCTTCACCTACTTTTCTCAAATCTTCACCAAAATTCACATTTTTGGTTAAGAATCACTAGAAAACATCTCCTTGATGCATTTATGGGTTCAATTCTCACCAAAAAAGTCCAAGAATCTTCAAGTTTGTGCATTTGCCCATCACTTTCTCTTATTTTCTCGTTAGCCAAACACCATTTTTTGGCCACTAAAATTTCACAAAAATATCCTACTGCATAACCCTTGCAATAAATTCTAGTTTTGGTTTTAAAAAAAATTTGAGTTCTACAACAAAATTTGGCTGCATTTCAACAATTTAAAATCATTCTATTGCTACAAATTTCTTCTAGAAGTTGCAACCTTCCATTTAGTGCCCTTATCCCAACAATTTTAAATCATTCTATTGCTACAAATTTCTTCTAGAAGTTGCAACCTTCCATTTAGTGCCCTTGTCCCAAGTAGCCCACAATGGTGGACTAGAAAATGTTAATCCAAATTTAAGGTTTTCTTTTCTAAACATACTATTTTACTAAAGTATGGCATTGACTTACATGACCTCCATGAGATTAGAGTCACTTTATCCATTAAGGCCCTTGGCTGGGAGTCAATTTTTTCTCCCTAAAGGTTGTCTCCAATCTTAGTTTAGGAATTCTATTCAAATATGTATGAAGAAATCGGGAACCTAGAACTATGCAATATAAGGTGCTTATCCAAAATAAAACTATGGATATATCGGCCTTTTCCCTTAATAATATTTTGTCAATTGTTTGAAATGGTTGCCTATAGATAAATATCAACAGATTCAATACCTCTAATAAAGATCCCTTAATATAATTATCAGGGTCTCCAAATGTTGGCATCAACCTTAAGGGGTTGTATATCCCCTTAATGAATTCAAGATATACTATAAAGTTTTAAATAGAATGATATGTGCTAACTTGCTACCAAGGATAGTGAAACTTTCAAATACATAAGTGACCTTGACGATGGCACCATCTCTAAATCTTCCGCCTAAATCTCAAAAAATAAAAGACATATGAAGCAAGGTCAAGTGGGGTACCTAACATTCTAGGTGATGACAAACTTGAAAATTTGGCTGAACCTCAATCCTCTAGTTCTAACATTGAAGATGAAATGAGGACTCGTATAGATGCATTGTTAACTCAAATGGATGCCATAAAAATCTCTATGAGGGTTAAACAGATGAGTAATTGATATCAGTGACAGGGAGTATGGTATACGCACTGACATCACTATCATTCTCTCTATGGTTCAAGACTTGCATGCTTATCAGAGCTCTACATATGAGAGGAACCATGATCTATATTAAGTTCAGTTATTTTATTTCATTATGAATGAACTTTACCCTCCATATCTTTTATAGTTGTTATGGTAATTTTGCCTGAAATATTTTCATGCTAGACATAATATTATGCTTAATATTACTAATTATATGCACGTAGCTCTAAGTCTAGTTAATTGGTTATAAAATAATAAATCTAACTGATTAGTGCATCATGATTATTGATTTTTTATTTTCATATGTCAAAAAAGGGAGAGTAATTCTAGTTACTATGCATATAGGGGAGAGATTACATTTAGGGGGAGAAATTTCATGATTTATTACTTATTATATGATCTTCTATTTACTCCTTGAATGCTAATTGAACTAATAACCAATTAGGCTTCTATGCCAAGCTTCTATACTTTATTTGTGATGTTTCAATTACATAAAGATGAAAAGAATGAAAGAGAAGATATATTCACTAGATCATATGATAGATTTACTATAGAATCTAGGACTTCAATGTAATATTTTTTATTCCTATAAGTGTCATCCATTGAAAGAGTGGTTTTTTCATACGAAAATTTCAAAGGGGGAATTTTGAAAGAATTATGAGTATTTTTTTATTTCCGTGGATAAAGTATTTATTTGTAAACTAGACTCTAGACTCATTATCAAGTCTATCAAGCTAAACCGAAAAAATGCTCGAGTTTTAAATAATTATAGTTCAAGTATATCATTCATAGATATAACACATAGTACTACACTCATGCATTTACTAGCATATGTTCACAACACTTGCATTACTTTTTGGGTTAATAGTTTTGTTAGTCAATCAATCGACCAAGAGTATCAATCATTGAAGTTGTCGATCGATCGACTCCTATCGAGTCCCTCTTTGGTTGTTTCAACATTTACTCAATCGATCGACCTGAGATCAACTTCGATTGAATACTCTCAGGTCAAATTTCTTGACACATCTCAATTGAGGGACTTGATAGATCAAGCAAATAGTTAAAGTGATTTAAAAATTCCTTTTAACTTGACCCTTATGTGACATAATACCTTTTTCTTAATTAAGTGTCTTAAAATCTCCTAAGGGTATTTTAATACTTTCTATTAAGATCTAGGTTTAGGTATCAAAATTTTATATATATGAAAATCTTGGTTCACTTTAAAGACATACATGATATATATATATATATATATTTAGAGTTATTTTCATCTTTTTCGTACTTTATTACTTTGTTCTTGTTAGATTTAGCTCTAGGCATTCTTAATTGTTATTTGATACATAAATTAATACCTACGATTAAGATTTGTTTCTTATTGAAATTTATCTAGAACATGCACAGGTACTTATATTTTTTTGTGCTAATCTTGTTTCTATGTTAACTTGTGAACATGTTAGATTTGTGAGGAGAAAATTAAAATGTTGGTGAGAATCCACTCAATCTAATCTTAGAGACATTGAAAATAGGGTAGAAGATCGTAAGTAAAATACATTAGAGCATTATCTTAGGGAGATTAGTATAAGTGTGAGTTTGTACTTGAATATTAAATTTTCATAGTGGATAGATTAGGTGGCCTAGTAGACGAATGATTTTCCTCTTATATCATGGTTGTAGCCTAGATTGTTTTTACCTAAAAACTCGTGTGTTATTTTTATGTTTTATACTTAATTATTTAGACCATCACATGTTTAGAAGATGTGATTAATTTGCCACTTTCTAGTTTAATAAAATTAAAAATAACATATTCAGCCATTTTAAATATATTTAGAATTTTCAATTTATAATTGAAGAAATATCTTACATGTATTTCAAGTGAGTGTAAATTTATTAAATTGTTGACTTTATAATACCTATTGTAAGTATTAAAAGCCTAAATTTAAAATTTAGAAGAGATATAGATCAATTTTATGAATATCACGATGTTTATGATTTTATAAATATTATACTTAAAATTTAATTTGTTGAAAGGTGAGAGAGATTATATGCCCCTCCTATCCACTACATGCTTATGTCACTTATTCTATACATAAATAAATATATATTATGTATGATATGTATATAATTTAAGGTCCAGATTTAATTTGTTAGATAAAATGATCAAATTTTGAAAATTAAATACTTAGTATATAATAATTAAATTTTGAAACCTTATTTTGAGTAACTTTCCTATAAAAATAGAAATAAAATAAAAGTGAAAAAAGTTAAAATGTTTGACATAAAATATGAATTGATTGATTTTTCATTTTAAGTATCTTATTGCACGTATTACAAATCATGTAGTGTTAAGTTAGTATTTACACTATTCACTCTCTACTTTTTTTAGAAACAAATTCTTATTTCTTTTCTAAAATGATAAACATGTAATATATGAATAGTAATATATGAAATGAGGAAGGCGGGAAAAAAATTTGTTTCACTCATTTTAGAAAGCGTGTGTAATAGTCCAACTTAAAAAAAAGTTATACCAAAACAAATTATGGAGTTTGTTAGAAGTAACTCAATTAATATATTGTATATTAAGATTCGTTATCTTAATTAGTATAATTTTAATATTTTTTATCTATATTTTTTTATGATATCTTATTGATATCTTAGTTTAAAAAAGATATTAATTTAATAAAATTTATTATTTAATTAAAGATGTTTTATATTTGTGGTCGTACACATTCTAGATTAGGATGAAATTTTTGTTTTTTTAATTAAATAAATAATTTGTTAAATAAAAACATAAAAAAAAATTAGAAAATAATTCACCCCAGCCCCGAACACTCAATGATACATGTTAGAGTATCTAGCCAAATATGAGTTTAAATAATTATGTTTTGATTCTTCCTGATTCTGTTTTTATATTTTAACGTGCAGTTTTTGTTTTCTAAGCTTAACAATTTGAGCAAAAAATAATATGCAATAACTATAAATATATATAGTTTATATTTTTTAAATAGTTTAAATAATTTTTTAAAGCAATTTTTTAAGCATAAATAGTTTTTGGATTAAGTGTACAATATTGAAGAAATTAAATGTGAGTTTGTTTACATAACGAGTAGTAACTCGTACAATATTAAAGAATATGAAATTGAGTGAAAAAGTTGTCCAATGTGACTCTAAGGAGACCCATATCGATAAAAAAAATAACTATTAGTACTTTATGGATGAGAAAAGGCAAATACTCCAAGAATATTCTATATTAAAAATATATGTGTTAGTTACATGTGAAAATTGAATTAAAGTTTTATTTTTTTTAAATGGAGGTATCACTAAGATACTATCTTAAATATATGAGTAAAAAAAATATCAAAAATAGAATCATTGTACTCCTAATAACAAACTCCATATATTTTGTCATTTATTGTTAAAAAGTTATTTTTTAGCATCTTAGTTTCATATTGGTACCTTTTAATTATTTAGAATTGAAAAAGTCTATGACTCGTTACTCCGGGTAAAATGATACAAACTCCTTAAAAATTTGTCCCTAACTTGCAACAAACAAAATGAAAAAAAAAACTAACAGCACACAACAACAACAATAAATAATAATCTCAAGCAGTAAGATAGATTTAAGCAACAAATATATTATTTAATATACAGAAGGCAAGTAAAGAGAATTAAAACTTTCCAATCAGAGTTTAAACTTTAGTATGTGGTTACATATACAATTTAAACTCAAATTGTACTAGTAGAATAATAGAGCATGCACAAAACATGATGTAATGAGGTAAATCTATATAAAATTCTTATCTATGTAGTAGCATCATCGGGTTGTATATGGCAACCACTTGACAGCAAACAACTTACTAAGCAATAAAACAATTACAATACTGACAGAAATAAAACCCCTAATATCTTTATCATTCCAGACCTCTGTCCAAATTACCTATAATTGCCCTCACTTGCTACCTCCGTAAAAACTTGATCTGACACACGAACACGACTTTCCTCTAAAGCCAACACCACTCGATGTAGTGTCATTAGTAATCGTAGATCAATAAAGTGAAGGGAACAATCAAATATGAGGACCATCCTCCATTACAAACAACCAATAACCTATGTTGTTCCATTTTCAACCACGAACAGCAAATTGTCTATGTGTGATACAAGGTCAATCACGTACCGCACACAGATAACGATTTGAGAAAACAACCAAGAACTCTATTTTACCCACAATATCATAGCATAAATATTAGATCACTCTTAAAGTAATTTGAGAATCGAATGTAATTTTCAAAGAAAAGTTTGGTAGAGTATCAACACATAAAAGATGGTTGAAGATAGACAAATAAGGGGTATTTATTGAAAGAACCAACACTAACAGCTGCCTTCATCATAGCCTTGTATAGGGTCTTCATCAACCACCTCACTGGGGGTTTGTCGAAGGGTCTAGCGAGGCCCTTGTCAAGGATCTAGTTGAAGTGCCAAAAAGTAAAAAATTTCAATCCAAAAATTATCTAGTAATTTCAATTAATACCCGTGCCTAAACCGAGCCAAAATCTACCACTCACGACCTAACCTGCATACTAAACAACCAACCTCATGGTGTATGTAAAACATGCTTTCAATCTTGGTGTACCTATCTATGTGTGTATATGCATTGCTGATCTTTAGTAACCAATCTTACATAGAGGAAGAAAAACACTGAGTAAAGTAAATAGACTCCATGTTTTCCACATGAGAATCCAACATACAAACATAAAGAACAATAGGACTTACAATATCCCCCTTTGGCTTTCCATGTCAAAACACTTCATAATTAAGTACAGACGCATATTAAACATGAGATGATTATGAAGATGACCTAAAGATGTTTGTTCTAATTAACAAATCATCGATGCATACCCAATGCCCCAAAACACACCTAAATCAAATGCATCCATCTTGTGTGCCCCATCCATCATCTTGGATCAACCCATCCACACTCTGTTAGTCAGAGTAACTGTAGCTCAAATACTTAAGTCTACACACATAAAACAACACATACCTTGTGAACGTATCATGCAGAAATAGTGTGTAGTCTATCAAAATACTATCATTTCACCTTTACAAAGGTACATATTTATAGGCAAAACACATAAAATCATGTAGCAAAAACACATGCAACACTCCTTCTAAGTGTATGCAAGTCAAGTAATAAGATGCAGTGTAATCCTACATTTACCTCCCATGCAACACATAACATGACAACAAACACATAGTTATGCATAAAAAATTCTCCCCCTTTTGACACAAAATGTCAAAGTAACACCTAACACTCATGCAACATGTTAGAGAAAATTAAAGCAAACAAACAAGTTGCATAAACAAAAATAGAAACAAAGATCAAGAAAAACCACCACACTTATCCTTATTATACAAATATTATTTTATAAAGTTTAATGTAATAAATAAAAGGAAATAAACTAAAACAACAAGAAAAAGTGTTCAACACTCTCCATTGGCATCTTTTGAACCATCATCCTCATAGACACCACCTTGCAAAGATGGACCAATATCAATAGGAGCAAAAGGTGGTGTAGTAGGTTATGGATGGAAAATAGAGGTAGCAAACTGGTCAAAAGAATGATCGGGTTAAAAAAACATTGGAATCATCTCCACCAAAGAATTTAAATAAGGAGGCCAAAGAGCCGAGGGAAGTAGTACCAAAGAAAGAAGAATGGAATTTGGAGCCTATAGAATGAGGTCTGATTGAGGAAAAAGATAGAGGAGAGCCATGAACTATTGGTGGTACAACATGGTGATAAAAAGTTTCCATATTCTGAGAAAATGCTTAATATCTTTGCATATCCATGAAATTTAGGCTAAGAATATGCATCTCTTGAAGAAGATTATTCACTACACTAAGAAACTCATCACTTAATGGAATATAAGTTGAAGGAGCAAAAGAAACAGGATTGGATTCACAACACATGGACTAGACAGCATTCTGAGACAGAAGATGAAGGGGTAGCTGATGAACACTGAGAGCCACGATAAAAGGATATAGTAAGAGTGAAAGAGAAACTCTACTAGGATAGGAAAAATGGATATTAATAAAAATAATAGAATCCTACCAGGAAATCAAAGAGGGATAGAGGAGTGTCAAATTAGAAGAAGCAATAGGACAAAAAACAATGGTCCTATAAATCATGCTAGTGAGATCTATAGTTTTATCGTTTAGAATAGCGCAAAGTAAATGTCCTCTACATGGAGGGATAGTATGAAAATGAGAACAAGGATGAATGACATTATTAATAATATCATTAAGATCATGACCTAAGGCATCTTTGTTTATTCACAAGATTAAAATCAGTAGGAAGATAAGTAGAAGCTATATTTTTAAATTCAAAAGGAATGATTAGAAAATAAGGGAACTCAACATCTAGAAGATATAATAAACTAATAATATCATCTCCACAGTATGTGACTCTACGCCCTCTAAGGATAAAAGAGGTAGATGAGCCAGTAGAGGGAACTAAAGGTAAGGAAGCATAGAACTCCCTAATGAAATAATCATTATAAGAATAAGTAAGAGAGCATATTGTTACGTCCCGCTCAAAATGTCCCCTATAATCCAAAGAAATGGTGCTTGCATAAAGGATCTAAACTTTTCTACATATGAAAGTTATAGAGTGGCCTAGAGATGCCTAGAAGGAGCTAGAGTTAGATGGACTCAACTCAAGCCTGGAAGACTTTAGAATGTTCCAGAGTATACTATCATGTGTTGGAAGGTGCTAGAAGGGGTTGGAATATTCTAGAACATGTTGGATGGTTCATGAAGGATGTAGAAGTCTCTAGAAGCTTACAGACCATCCTAGAACTTGCATGAAGGAACTAGATAATCCTAGAAGACTCTAGAGTTGGCTAGAAGGTCCTAAAACCTTGTGGAATGTTGGAGATAAAATTAGAGAATTCTTGTACATTCTAGACATAGAAGGATCTAGAAAGTTGTGGCATAGTCTTAACCTTGGTGCCACACTATGAATAGACCTATTGGTCTTCATTTGTATTCATCTTGGGAAATCATGGGAAATTGTAAGATAATCTCTCTCTAGAGAAATACAAGGAATTGTTTACAAATTCTCTTGTGTTCTTGCTTTTGCTCTTGAATCCTCTAAATCTCTAAGTCTCTTTCTAGTCTCTTTGGACTATTTTGTTTAGGTTGAAAGGCAGGCTTAGTGCAATGGACCATGCTAATTGCCGCAAGATTTCTATTTGAAATTTAAGGTTGTGACATTTGGTATCAGAGCTTTAGGTTGAAGCATTATTATCCTTGGCATAATGAAGAATAGTGCCCTAGATACACCAAGTGTGGATGTTCCACCAATGGAATGTGGGTGTGAGGAAGTTTGGAAACCACCAAAGGAGTCTCGAGCCAAGTCAAAAGACATGTTTTATAACTTAGAAGCATGTGTTGGTAGTACATAGGACAGCTTAGGGGAGCTGTTCGACCGGATGGACAACTTGGAGGAACGTTGCAACGGCTTGGAAGCCAAGGATGTGGAGATCCATGCAGCAGTCAAGATGTCCCTCAATGATTTAGATGGTGGGTTAAGGCAAGATATCGATGGGTTTAAGGCCCAACTTTCCAAGGTATGAGATCTAGTCCAAAGAGAAATTGCTAATATGTTGCTTAGAGTGGAGGATATGGGTGGTGACCTAGGTCTTTGTAAGCGGGCTATGGCCGTAGGAACTAGCACAACCACCATCATTGAGGCAAAGAAGGTGGATGTTCCCAAGCCAAAGACCTTCAAAGGTGTTAGGAATCCTAGGGAAGTTGAGAACTTCCTATGGGGGCTTGAACGATATTTTGAGGTTATTGGCATAACGGACCATGCCAGCAAGATCCGAACTGCTGCCATGTACTTGTTTGACACTGCTATGCTATGATGGAGACAAAGGCATGGTAATGTGAAATGAGGGGTATGCACAATTGACACCTTTGATGATTTCAAATGGGAGTTTAAACCCCAATTCTTCCCTGTAAATGCTGAAGAGGAAGCAATGGGCCGATTGCGAAGATTAAAGAAAATAGGTAGCATAAGGGACTATGTGAAGGAGTTCACAACCTTGCTACTAGAAGTCCCTGACACTTCAGACAAGGACGCTTTATTCTTATTCATGGATGGTCTCCAATTGTAGGCTAACCTTGAACTCAAGCGATGTGGTATCCAAGACTTATCTTCGGCCATTGCGATTATTGAGAGCCTTATAGACTACTCCACAAAAAAAGAGCTCAAAGGCCACAAATAGAAAGTTTGGTGGAGGAAAGAGTGGGGGAGGCTATGCCAAAAGTCAGGGTCCCAAAAATCATAAAGAAGGCTCCTCGTTCAAATCACGAGATAAGGGGAAGGAAAGGGAGGATCGTGATGCCTCGAAGCCCCGTGTGACGTGCTTCATATGCGACGGACCGCATTGGGCATGTGAATGTCCAAAAAGAAAGGCATTGAGTGCCTTAGTTGCTTCCACTCATGACCCAGATGGAGGCGAGACAGATGAAGGCGCAAAGATGGGTTCTTTACGGCTACTTAGTGCATTGCAGAGCGCCCCAAAGACCCCTAAGGGCTTGATGTTTGTAGATGCAACCATTAATGGGAATATTTCCAAAGCTTTGGTTAACACAAGTGCATCTCATAACTTTGTTTCATTAGAAGAAGAAAAGAGACTCGGCCTTAAGGTTGTCAATGGAGGAGGATCACTCAAAGTAGTTAACTTGGTAGCACTACCTTTGCAAGGAGTTTCTCGTGGAGTTAAGTTTAGTCTTGGTGCTTGGACTGGCTAAGTGGACTTATCAGTGGCACTTATAGATGACTTCTAGATAGTATTCAACATGGAGTTCTTGGACCAGGTTAGAGCTTTCCTTGTGCCATGATCAAACTCCATGTGCATCATGGATGGATCTAAGGCTTGTGTGGCATCGATAGAGAGGACCACCAAACCTACTATCCAAGCTCTCTCAACACATCAATTCAAAAAAGGATTGAAGAGGGACGAAGAGAGTTACTTGGCCATCTTAAAGGAGTACGATGATGAGGAGACGTTACCAAAGCCAAGCTTGTCGACGGAAGTGCAAGTTGTCTTATATAAGTTCCATGATGTGATGCTTGAGGCATTGCCTAAATGATTACCTCCAAGGAGGGAGGTGGATCATGAAGTCGAGCTGGAGCCCGACATAAGACCACCAGAAAGGAGTCCTTATCAAATGGAAAAATCAGAGTGGTGTAGCAAAATCATGGTGGCTGATACACTAAGATGAAAGGCTGAGTTAGCAGCCTTGAGTAGACCAAGCAGTTCCTTATTGGAAAAGATCAAAGAAGGGCTAGAGCATGATGCCCTGGCTCAAAACCTCCTTTCCCTCATCACGAAAGGAAAGACAAGGCGATTTTGGCTGAGTGATGGACTACTCTATGCCAAGCAAAATCGTATCTTTGTGCCAAAGTGGGGGAACTTAAGGAAGAAGCTTATCAAGGAGTGCCATGATTCACTATGGACTGGACACCTAGGAATGGGACGCATCCTTGCCATAATTAAGTCCATTTACTATTGGCCTCAACTACAGGATGATGTTGAAGCCTATGTGAAGACTTGTCTTGTATGCCAACAGGACAAGACAGAGTAGCATACACTCAGAGGATTGCTAGAGCTACTGCCTATCCTAGAGAGACCATGGGAGAGTGTCTCAATGGATTTCATCACTTGCTTTCCAAAATTAGAGGGCTTTGGTAGCATAATTGTAGTCATAGATTGCTTCAGCAAGTATGCAACATTCATACCTGCCTCAGCAGATTGTACTGCTGATGAGGGCACAATTTTTCCTTAAGCACGTTGTGAAGCATTGGGGAATTCCATCCCACATTGTGAGTGATCGAGACCCTCGATTTATAGGGAAGTTTTGGACATAATTTTTCAAGTTATTGGGATCAGACTTGAACTTCTCGACAAGCTTTCATCCACATAGTGATGGACAAACAGAATGTGCCAATGCATTACTGGAGCTCTACCTCAGGCACTTTGTTAGTGCCAACCAACATGATTAGGCTAAGTTGCTGGATGTAGCCCAATTTTCTTATAACTTGTAGAGAAGCGAGTCCACCATGAAGAGTCCCTTCGAGATCATCATGGGGCAATAATCCATGACTCCTCATGTTTTGGCCACAAGCTATGAAGGGAAGAGTCCCTTTGCTTTCAAATTTACTAAGGCATGGCATGAGCAAGTTGAGTTAGCCTGAGCCTATTTAAACAAGGCATCTAAAAAGATGAAGAAATGGGCTGACAAGAAAAGGAGGATGGTTGAATTTCCGGAAGGAGATTTGGTCCTTTTCAAATTATTGCCCCAACAGTTCAAGTCCTTGTGGAAGGTTTATAAGGGGTTAGTACAGAAGTGTGAAGGGTCATTTCCAGTCCTCAATCGAGTTGGTAAGGTTTCCTACAAACTACAATTCCCTACGAAGCTTAAAATTTATTCAGTTTTTCATGTAAGCATGTTGAAGCCTTATCATAGAGATGATGAAGACACAAGTCGGGGAGAATCAAAGAGGGCTCCCACTGTAGTAGTAACCTCCTTCGATAGAGTAGTGGACTCTATCCTGGCAGACCGCCTAATCCAGCATAGAGGTGTACTAAGTTATCGGAAATACTGGTCAAGTGGAAGAATACCACAGATATAGAGGCAAGTTGGGAACCTGAAGACTCTTTGTGGCAATTCAAAAATTATATAGAGAGGTTCAAGCTTGAAGGAATGGTGAGGGCGTCAAGAACTTAAGTGGGGGAGGGTGTTACGTCCCGCTCAAAATGTCCCCTATAATCCAAAGAAATGGTGCTTGCATAAAGGATCTAAACTTTTCTACATGGGAAAGTTCTAGAGTGGCCTAGAGATGTCTAGAATGAGCTAGAGTTGGATGGACTCAACTCAAGCCATGAAGACTCTAGAATGTTCCAGAGTATACTAGCATGTGTTGGAAGGTGCTAGAAGGGGTTTAAATATTCTAGAACGTGTTGGATGGTTCATAAAGGATGTAGAAGTCTCTAGAAGCTTACAGAACATCCTAGAACTTGCATGAAGGAACTAGACAATCCTAAAAGACTCTAGAGTTGGCTAGAAGGTCCTAGAACCTTGTGGCATGTTGTAGATAAAACTAGAGAATTCTTGTACATTCTAGACATAGAAGGATCTAGAAAGTTGTGGCATAGTCTTAAGCTTGGTGCCACACTATGAATAGACCTATTGGTCTTCATTTGTATTCATCTTGGGAAATCTTGGGAAACTGTAAGATAATCTCTCTCTAGAGCAATACAAGGCATTATTTACAAATTCTCTTGTGTTCTTGCTTTTGCTCTTGAATCCTCTAAATCTCTAAGTCTCTTTCTAGTCTCTTTGGAGTATTTCGTTCGGGTTGAAAGGCAAGCTTACTATAATGGACCGTGCTAAGTGCTGCATGATCACTATTTGAAATTTAAAGTCATGAAAATATGCAAACCTTTCCTTGATGGTAGGAAAGTCATAGATATCAACAGGACGCTTATAGAGTATGGGAACAGTACTTGAGGGGCCATTAGGTTCAAACTACTTTGATTTCTTTGTACTCTTGGTATGCTTTAGGCCCATTTTTGGTAAGAAATAGAGGGTAAGAGGTACCAATATAGCAAGAGGAGAAGGATACAATTCTAAGGTGTGAAAAGGTAAGTACTAGGGGGTCAATTTATAGAAGTAGGTACACCTTGCTATGGTCATTACCCATCTCCTTATCGGAGTGCTTAACAAGCCACCTCAATGAGTATGTAAAATAGGTCTAGTGAGTCACCTAGGTGAGGGGTGTGGCAAGGAGCACTAGAAAAATAAAGAAAGTCTAGTGAGAAGAGAGAGAAACAAATAAAGAGAGTGTTAAACTGCTAAGCACATATATTTTTTATTTTTAAAGCAACAAAGAGAGAGAAATAACACAAATAAAAAACAAAAGACAATGAAAAAACACACAAGTCATATACGTAAGGACTATAATCATAAGTAAGAAAATAAAAAAATAGCTTAACCCCATACATATCACCCAAAAATAGTGATCAAATAGCATCCCTTCATTTAAAAAATTGATAAGGGGCAATTGAATCAAGGGGTAATCTATGTGTCATGTGAGCATGAGGAGTATATGGAACTTTGAGGTTCATTTTGTTTATAAATTCTAGAAAATCCTATTGAGTTATACATATAAACCGAGCCAAACAATCTTTTTGAGAAAGATTTATTTATTTCTATATTATGCCTAAGATATATGATGCAACTAGCTTAAAGATTCTCAAATGAACTATAATAGCTACATCCTGACATAGGAGATGGAGGAAAGCATAGTGGAGAAGTTCGACATGTACTCTCCAAGTATCTAGAACACTACCTAGAAAGATGGCCAGTAGTGTCACAAGGATAATAAAGACAAACCATGGAGTTAGAGAATCTGGGTTCCTTATTCCTAGGAGTAGTATGCTAAAGAGAAGAAGAAGCACTCATATTAACTTTCATGCAAGGATGAAAAGTTAATTTCTTGTATTGGGATCTCAAATTCTAAAGTTCACCACAATGGTTACATGTAAGAATAACAGTAGGTAGGAGTAATAGACCATTACTAGAGAAAAGGGAAGAACTAGCTTTAGGTGAGATGTTCAATTTGCTAGAGGAAACCAACAGAAACGACATAACCAACTCACATTTTCAGGTGGTAGTAGCTGATTTCAACTTTGGATCTTGAGGAGTTGATTTAACAAACTTAGGAGCAACCGAAGTTGAAGTAGAAACCCCTTCATTATACCTAATACCATGTTTATCACCATAAGACTTAGTGCTACTAATGATTTCATTCAATTTTTAAAAACTAGCCATCATTTTGTTGACAATAAATGAAGATTGAGCCAATTCTTTCTCAATCACACAGAGTTTATCTTTCAAATATTTAAGGATAAATAACTAAAAACACATAACATCAACAATAAATAATAATTTCAAGCTGTGAGATAACTTTAAGCAATAGATAAATTATTTCATAAATAGAAGGCAAGTAAAAAAAAATAAAGCTTTGTAGTTAGAATTTAAACTTTAGTATGTGATTACATACATGATTTAAACTCAGATTGTACCAGCAGAATAATATAGCATATCCAACTGTGATACAAAATTTACTGAGTTTTTGATGATATTATCAATTTTCCGACAACGTTGCCAAAAACTTGATATGTCAAAACTTAGTGTACAAATTTTGTATATTTTTAAATAGCTCAACAAGTACACGAATCACTTTAGAAAATGATAAGTATACTTCTTGAAAGTTTATAAATTATGGACCTAATTAACTTAGAGGAGGTGAATAGGTTACTTTTAATTTTTATCAATTTATAATTTAATAACCTCAACAAAGCACCTAGACATACAATCGCGTATAAGAATAAAGTGTATAAATAAAAGAATAACAAACGATATTTTTAGGTGGAAACAACTTAAGCCACGACCATGACTTAAGAGGAAAATCACTGATCCATCGGTCCACCGGACCACCTAACTTGCCACTATGAAAAATAAATGTTCAAGTACAAACTTGATCTTATGCTTGATGAGTGATCAAAAAGTACTAAAATTATCATGATTTTATACACTATAATTGATTAAAATAATATATATTTATATGATTTTATCATATTTTTATATATTTTTGTCTTTTCAGAATCATGAGTATTTTTATTGTCCTTTAGGTATTTTCACTTAAAAAAGTAATTTAATGACTCAAAGAAAAATACTGTAGGCTATACATCACAAATATATTGATAAAAAAATGAGGAAAAGTCAACAAATATGGAAAAATTGGATAAAATGGATCAAAATGGTCAAAAATGTCGAAATCGTGCACGCAACTGCCCAGCAGCGCCTACCAACGCGAACGCATCGCCCAAACCATGCCTAAGCCGCGCACCCATCTGCGCCCAGTCCGCGTACCAATTTGCACCCAGTTCGTGCACGCTCATGCCCATCTGCACCTAGTTCGCACGCACTTCTGCTCCATTCTATGTGCATCGCCACGCCCCACTTACCATGATGTCAACTGATGTTATCATCACCTACTATGCATTTCCTCCATTTTTAATCATTTTTCCACCCATTTTTTCTTCCTCTCCTCACCTATAAATACCCACATTCTCTTTACATCAAAATACACCTCAAAAACATCTTCTTCTCTCTTTCTTTCTCTCCATTTCTTAGTTTTTAGTTTTTCTTAGTTTTAGAGTTCTTCTCTTTTTGAGAAGAACTAATTATGTTTTTGTAATTTATTTACTTTTTGATTCAATAAATGGAAATGAAAATTCCATTTGGAGGTTTTCCAACAACAGAAATAGCATCAAAGTATTGTAAGGATTTTATTTTTCTTTGTAGTTATTTTTTATGTTTTATTCTTATATGTTATATTTAATTTGGTTGTGATTAAATTTAACATTACTGGCTGTTTGTAAACATGATATAATAATAACTTTGTTATGCTTGCGAAATATTAAATAGGTAACAATCTCTAAAATGAATTGATTTTGTTTTTATTCAAGATTTTATATTAAGAATGTTAGAGATAAATATATTATTTTTCATTACAAACTTAAATCTAAAAATTAGATTTTAAGGTTTAGTTATCCGGTCTGATTTAGAGTAGTGCTCTTTTATTTGTTGGTGCAATCGCCCTGTAGTTAGAGTGAAGCTCTATTTCAAAAAACTTTATAAGAATTATTATGTGAAAATGTATTGACAACATGTTTTTAGTAGTAGTTTTAAAACTTTAAAGTTAGTACTCAGATAATTAAATTCTTAGGTTTAATTGGACACCTTGAATAAAGTTTAAATAACCCCACCAAATGTGGCATTTAAATGGTTCATTTTCAATCTCTTAGAAAAATGAATTAATTTAATTAACCAAATTAGTTATCGACCCCACCCATAGGTGTTAATTGATTTGTTTAATTAACAAAGAATATCTAACCTCACCAAAGGTGGTATTCATATAAAAAAAGAGAATCAATAAATATCAATTTATATCTTTAATAACCTAAATAATATGAGCAAGCATAATTAACTTAGTTATTATGTCCATAAATACTCCACTATTATAAATGATAAAATTTGCATAAATGTTTATTGAATCTGTATCTATGTTTATTTTTATGCTATTAGATTAGAAACACAAAAACCCCAAATATCATGACAGGATGTTTAGGATTTAATTTTGTTTTTAAAAATTTGAATAATAAATTAAAAACCACATATATTCCTTCCTTAGATCGACCTTGAGAGTATACTTATCATTTTCTATGAAATGATTCGTGCAATTGCGAGATTTTTATAAATATAAAACCAAGTAATGGTAGGATCGGCGATGTCGATTTTCCTTATCAATGCTACCATCCCTAGGATACTGCCCCAATGTACCTTACTTACAAGCCACTAATATGTTTTCACAGTTTCCAATATTAGTGTGAGTTTCCAATAAGCTCATCACCAATGAGATATGTTTACAAAGAAATTGCAAAATAATTTGCATAAAAAATACAAGTGCTCGTGTGTGTTCTTGAATGGATTTTATAATGAGTCATCCTAATTAGATGATTCAAAACATGTCACTTAAATCAAATCAACTAGCAAATCCTAGAACAAAAAGATTAAGTACATGTTCAATAAAATATATTCTTTAAAGATTAATAATCAAATCAAATAATTATGATATAACAAACACAATTATTTGATCTAATAATTAAAAAACAAAAATAAAGAAGAAGATATAAGAACATATGATCAAAATATCATAAAATAATTAGGCTTATTAATCAATCAAAGATAACCACCAAAATTTGATAGATTAACTAAATAAAGAAGCTTAAAGAATTATGATCTTATATTTGTAAAACAAAAGAGAGATTAAGAGGAAGAAAATAATTCTATTGTGTGGGTTGATTGAAACAATGAGCAATGATTTTTATTTATAGGAAAAATTAAAACCCTTAATCCTATGTAAGTGATAAATATATTTTCTATTACAAATAGGATTAGTAATACTCATTAATTAAGAAGACTCCTATATAATTGATAAATATCTTTTCTATTACAAATATGATTAGTAATATTCACTAATTAGAAAAACCCCTATTTAAAGAAGAGTTCTTTTAAAATATACTCATTAATCATGAAGATTCCTATTTAAAAAAGAGTTATTTTAAAATATATTTTACACTATCTTTTAGGCTAAGATTTAAGTTATAATTTAGAGTATATCTTATCTAATATTTTAGCATATATCTTATTCTATATTTTATCATAAATATACCTGAAGTATATATTTTATCAAGATTTATAAATATGTGCTATTAATTACAGTACAATCCTATATTTTATATTTATAATAGATATACCTGAAGTACAACTATTTGAAATTTTGAAGTTTTTTCAACTTTTCTTGATAGACTTGATAACAAGCTTAAAAACTAGTTTACATGTAAATATTTTGTCCATGAAAGTAGCCAATACTTATAATCCTTACAAACTCCCCCTTTGGCATTTTTGTGTGGCAAAACCTCTCTCTCACTACATGACACTTATAGGAATAAGATAAAATACAATGATGTTCTAGACCCCATAGTGGAACTATCCTATGGTCCGACGAATCAATCTTCGCTGCAACTTCACAAGCTTATAAGTAACTGAAATGACTTAAACAAGGCATACTACAATTTGGCTTGAAATCCTCATTGTACATTAGTTCAATTTGCATAGAAATAAGCAAAGTGTAAAGATTAATCATGTAGTGCATGCATTCATACCAATCAAGCTTAACATAAGCCAAACTAAATATTTTATCCCCCTATATGTTTAAAAAAATAAAACATAAAAGTGAAATATACTCTCACCCTTTTTGAAATATGAGAAGAACAAAGCATTAGACAAAGCAATGAAGCTAAACTCTTCCTAAAGATAGAGCAACGTAAAAGTAGAGTAATGTAGAAGTGCAATGTGGTTTAAACTCCCCCTAAGTTCTATACCTCTCTAACTTAAAAAAATTAATAAGGTAATAAATAAAAAGAAGATGTAAATGAATAAAAATCTGATTTTTTTAATTTTCATAAATAGCCACATAAGGTATTAAACTAAATTAATCACAAACGAGCACACAACCAATTGAGAACTCGTCATTCTTTATTTGAAATTTTGATTATTTATTATATAAATAAGAAAGTAGAGTAGAAGAGGCACACAAGCATACTTTGCTTTTATAATGACATATTGACATTTACTTAAAAGTAGTGTATATGTTTAAACTCCACAAATATATCAATTAATTCATTTATGACCGATCAAGAAAGACTCAAAAGAAAAAAATATCACCTATCATATAAAATTATAATCGAGTCTTCAATCTCACAAAATAAAATATATCTACCAAAAGAGGACTTCAATTTTTTCTTTATTTTTTAAATGAGGAAATGATATATTTTTTCTTATTTTAACCTCTATTGGCTCTTTCTTTTTGTGCATTCCAAGTACAAGTTTTATAAGCTTATGCTTTTTGCACAATCTTTCTTCTCTTTTTTTTTTTTTTGCACAAGCCATAAACTTAGCATGATGACTTTCACACTAGTTGTGAGGTAGCTCTCTCTAGTCAATGCGGTAGCTTCACACATTATAGTAGGTATCCCTCTCAATACTAGGTGCCTCCATATAGTAAAATTTTACTAAGCAAGAAATAGAATTCAACACAATTTTACAGTCAATATTAGTTGAAGTCCTAGAGTCTTTCAAGAGAATTCATACACTTCAAGCATAGCATATATGTGTGTTCGTGAGTGTGTGAATAAGTTTATGTCAATATCGATCATCACATGCATCACATGCATAAGAATATATGTGTGAATAAATCAAAATTTTAGAATAATTTATACAATAAATATCAAAATGAATTAAGTCACTTAAAATAAGGTTATATGTATGTTAGTGTTGAATAAGTCCAATACCTTGTTGGCCATATAAAGATTCTACTTCTCTATCTTTCTTTTATGTTTAACTAATAAATAAAACGAAGACAATAAAGATTGCTCACCTAGGTTCCTTAAGCACTCTAAAAAAATACCTAGATGAAGTGATAAAAGACGGCCAGGTGATCGGAAAAAAAATCTTTTCTTACCCAAATTTTCTTGCATTTTGGTTTCTCTATATCATTGGGTTGGGACTCAACTAACTTAGGTTTCAAAGGTGTGTTCTTGAACTTAGTTGTACTTTTCTTATTCATCCTAAATGAAGATGCAGTATGCATAATAGGATGAAGATAATGAGTCCTATCATTAAAAGTACTGAATTTTGCTTGCCGCTTTAAACCTAAGACTTCATACTTCCTAGTAGAATATTATTATAATTTACATTCATCCTTGAATATGATGTAGCATACATTGATGGATGATGCTTATAGGTCCTACTATGTGAAACATGGAAAGAATGATTAAGTTCAAGAGCATTCCTTAAAAATCTACATTTTGTTCTTATATGACCTTTCCTTCAACAATGATGATAGTTAGACACAAACTTAACAATTTTTTCTACCATAAGTGCAATAGTTCTGTGTATATAAGTAGTAACAATAGGAGTAGAGTTTAAGGGCCTTACAAATATGGTCTTTAATGTTGAAGGTGTGGAAATACCATCCTTATAACCAAAGCCATGTATCACCATGTGATTTACCAATGCTTAAGATTTCATCTAAGTGTTGAGCTCCAATGGTAAGTCTCTTCACTACTTCACATAATTATTTGAGCTCTTGCACTTGTTTTTTTATTATCTTTAGCAAGCTTACTATTATCTTCTTTCAAACCTACAAGACTAAAATTTAAAGCATTATTTTGTTCTTACAAAATATTATTCACTTCTTTTAATTTATTAGAAAAGTTTTCATGTGCTTCAAGTTTCATTTAATTTTTCTATTTTTGTATTTAAACTATTATTCTTTTCTATGGCTTTAAGACATTTAGAAAATAATTTTTGAAACTTTTGACATTATATTTAGAGAGAAAAGAAGATTCAAGTTCCTTATCATCTCAACTATAATCCTCAATAAAATGATCAATAAAAAAAATTAGAACTAACCCTAAGTGTATCTGGTGTTGGCTCTTATACCAATTGGAAGTTTATAAATTATAGACCTAATTAACCTAGAGAGGAGTGAATAGGTTATTTATAATTTAATAACCTAAAGAAAGTGGTCAGGTATGCAATCACATGTAAGAATAAAGTGCAGAAATAAAAAGAATAACACATGACATTTTTAGGTGGAAACAACCTAGGCCACAACCATGACCTAAGAGGAAAGCCATCGATCCATCAGACCACCTAAATTTCCACTATGAAAAAAAAATGTTCAAGTACAAACACGTTCTTATGCTACCTTCCCAAGGATACTATCCCAATGTACCTTACTTACGAGCCATTACTGTATTTTCATAGTTTCCAATATTAGCGTGAGAGATATCTAGACCAACGTTCCAATAAGTTCCTTGCTAATAAGATAAATTCATCAATCAATTACAAAAGGGTTAGCATAAAAACACAAGTGCTCATGTGTGCTCTATAATAGATTTTATAATGAATAATCCTAACTAGATGATTCAAAACATATGTCACTTAAATCACATCAACTAGCAAATCCTAGAGCAAAAAGATTATATACAAGTTTAATAAAAATAGCTTATTTAAAGATTAATAATCAAATCAAATAATTATGATATAACAAACACAGTTATTTGATCTAATAATTCAAAAACAAAAATAAAGAAGAAGCTATAAGAGCATATGATCAAAAAATATCATAAACTAATTAGGCTTATTAATCAATCAAACATAACCACCAATATTTGGTAGATTAACTAAATAAAGAAGCCTAAAGAATTATGATCTTATATTTGCAAAACAAGAGAGAGATTAAGAAGAAGAGAATAATGTTATTTTGTAGTTGATTGAAACAATGAACAATGAGTTTTATTTATAGGAAAAATTTAAACTCTTAATCATATGTAATTGATAAATATATTTCTATTACAAATAGGATTATAATACTCATTAATTAAGAAGACTTCTATATAATTGATAAATATCTTTTTTATTACAAATAGAATTAGTAATACTCACTAATTAAGAAGATTCTTATTTAAAGAAGAGTTTTTTTTAAATAGACTCATTAACCATGAAGATTCCTATTTAAAAAAGAGTTATTTGAAAATATATTTTATGTTATCTTTTAGGCTAAGATTTAAGCTATAATTTAGAGTATATCTTATCTAATATTTTAGCATATATCTTATTATATATTTTATCATAAATATTTTAGCAACAAAAATAATTTCAGATTTATAAATATGTGTTATTAAATATATAAGTGCAATCCTATGTGTTGTAGTTATAACAGATATACCTGAATTACGACTATTTGAAATTATGACATTTTTTCAACTTTGCTTGATAGACTTGATAGCGAGTTTAAAAACAAGTTTACACGAAAATATTTTGTTTATGAAAATAGCCAACACTTATAATTCTTACACTTCCAAGATAGGTGTGAAGAGGAATCACATGGTTTTTTAATAATGCAATAAATTCTTAAAAATGAAAATAAAAACCTAAACATCTTGTTATGATTGTTTGGTTTGATAAATATCTAAACTAATAAAATAAGTTTAAAGATATATTCAATAAACATTTAAGCAAGTAAAGTAAAATTTAGTGAAGAATTTATAGGATAAATTAGTTAGTTAATTATGTTTGCTCAATATTTAATAGGTTATTAAAAATATGAATTAAGATTATTCATTCTCCCATTTTTTTGTAAGAAAATATCCTAAGATAGGGATAAATTTCATTGTTAATCAATTATCAATTATCAATTAAAATCTTTTGGTAGGAATCATTAATTGATAGTTGACTAAATTATGTTTTATTGTTATAGAATTAATAAACCATTTAACTTATGCTTTTGGTAGAATTTAATTATCTAAATCTAATTCTATTGTTTTTTATGAAAAATACTTCGTCAATATATTTTTCTTTTACAAAATTTGTTTAAATGTTGATGAAGAAATATGAAAGAGGTTACAACCCAGTGCGGTACTAGGGTAGTGAGATATAGACTTCCTTAACGACTCAACCCTAAATCGCACAAACAAACAAAAAACTATTAAACATATAATGTAGTAAAAGCATCAATAAAATATTATCAGATAAGTAGATAACTTTTCACAATAGATATTATTTAAACAACGAAAAGTAGGAAAACAATTAATGCTTTTTAATTAGAGTTTAAACTATAGTATGTTGTAACATGCACACTCTAAACTTTGATTGTACTAGCACACATGTAACGAGATAAACCATATAGAGATCACATCTATATGGTAATGTCCTCATGTTGCTTAAGGCAACCACTCAATAGCAAACTAATCAATAAAAATGTTATAACTATGAAAGAAATAAAATCACTATTATCTCTATCAGTTATGACCTCTGTCCAAATTGTCTATTATTGCTCTTGCTTACTGTTTTCACAACGACCTTGTTCAACACATAAACCCAACTCTACTTTATAGCTAATACCACTTAAAGGGGTGTGAAATATTTATAAAACAAGAAACCTTGAGGATCACTCTCAATCTCAAGGCACCAAAGGACACATTGTCCTTCACATAACTCAAATCATGTATGAGAAACACCTTTTTAAACCACGTACACATACAGACTATGATTTGATAACTAAAACCAATAAATGACCCATACGCAAATGTAAGCTCTCCAAAATAATTTCAAAAATAGATATAAATATCAGTGTGAATGATTTGATAACTAAAATCAATAAAATATCCATACGCAAATGTAAGCTTTCCAAAAGATTTTCAAAAATAGATATAAATATCAGTATGAATTTTAGTAGTGTTTTTGGTACTAAAAATATGGGTAAAAGTTGAGATAAGTGAAGGGGTATTTATAGAGTCTCATTTGGCTAGCTTGCTAGCCACCTCAGTAGCCACCTTTCCAAACTTGGTGGCGAGGGTGGTGATGAGGTGCTAAAGAAGGTACTTTTTTGTTTCCAAAAATGTAAAGTAAAAGCCATAAATACCCGTACCTAAAATGAACCAAAAATACTAGCGACATGCTTGTTAGCATGCACACAACAACAACCAATCCCTATAGTGTTTGTATACATGCTTGCATACAAAGTGTACCTAACTATGTGCGTGTGTGTATTACTGATTCGTAGTAGCCAACCTTACATAGAAGAAGAAAGATACAATAAGTAAAATAAACATAGGAAGCCAAAACACATAAAGTACAACGGGAATTACATTTGTCATTATATGACCATGAAAATGAGCTAAGATTTTTGTTCCCATGAACAAAACATCAATGTACACCCAAACCCGAAAAGTCACATCTAAACCATGTGTATCCATCTTTATGTAACAACTTATCTATTCTATTATTTTGAAACATGTGGGTCACAACACACTATACATCTGAAGCTCGAAGACTTCAATCTACATCTGTAACCTACACATATGAAACAAACACACCCTATGAACATATCATGGAGAAATAACACGTAGTGTATCCACATACTATTCTGTTACCCTTACACGGGTACACAACGATGGATACAAACACAAGCATAAATGCATAACTCTCATTGAATTCATGCAATACTCCGTCTGAATGCATACAAGTCAGACAATAGTATGTAGTGCAATCCTACTATCCCAATCCTTGTAGCACACATTATAGAAATAAACATATAATTGTGCACGAAAACTCTCCCTTTTCACACTAAAAGTCGAAGGAATACCTCTAGCTATATAAATAAGAGAAGGAATACAAATATGAAATAATTCTAATATGAAACAATTAATTAAGGCGAATAAAACCAATCACAAATGAAAATAACAACATTAAACTCATATTCATTAAACAAATGTTATTTTAAAAAGTTAAGTTTAGAAATAAACTAAAGCAATAGAAAATAAATGAAACTAAAAAGAGAAAAATGAGATCAACACTCTCTATCTCCCTCTCCAGTATCATCATTTCCTTGAACACACTACAATATGACTGTCTAACATCAGATGAGGTAGTGGGTATTGGTATAGAAGTTTATGGGTTGAGAAATTTATTAGCAAATTGATCAAAAGAGTGGTCAATCTCAAAGGAAAAATTAAACTCATCTTCACCATACATAGTAAACATGTTGCATAAACCCCCAATAGGTGAAACATTAGAGCGAGGAGGTCTGGTAGGGGTTGGTCGAGATTTGACAGAGGTAGAAGAAATAGGTGAAAGGTGGCACACTAGGATGATAAGAAGCTATAACACTCTGAGAAAAAGTTTAAAAATGATGCATATCAAAGATATTCATGTTTAACGTTTGTAACTCCTAAACAACAGTAGAAAAAAAGGTGGGTGGTCTCTACATCGAGAGAGACATACGTGGAAGGAGTGGATTGACAATGAGTAGATTGAGTAGCATTCATAGAGGATGAGGAAGAAGGGGTAGCAAATGAATACCAAGACGCACGATTGCTAAAAAGAACTGTGCGTGAGAGAACATACTTGTTCAAATAGTTGGAAAGGAAAGTTATGAAAAATAGTGGACCCTACCTAAAAATTAAAGATGGATTGTGTAATATGGAAGAAAGTGAAGCAATGGTACAAAAATGATAATTATATAGATCATACCAGTGAGATCTATATCATCACCATTCAGAATTGCATAAAGGAAATGTCCTCGACATAAAGGATTAGTATGAAAATGGGATCGAGGATGAATAACAACACTAACAACAATATTGAGTGAAAGACTAGGAGCATATGAGTTAACAACAAGGGAATTACAAACAAACAAGTGGTTAGGCCCGGTCAACTAGTTTTCCATCTCAATAGTGTTTCAAGCATTCATATTATCAAATTTAGAAACATAGGAGGAAGAAATATTTTCATATTCAAAAAGGATGGCAAGAAAATATGGAAACTAAATAGCAAGAGAGATAATAAATTATGAATATCATCCCAAGAGAAGGTAACTCTACATCTTTGTTGTGTGTTTTGCAACACACAGAAATCGTGCAAGCATACACGGTCACAAGTAATAAAGATTTGTAAGTAGAGTATCGTTCCCACGAGGATTTGTTACTATAGTTTGTTGAGTACTAAAATTGTATCTCTTTGATTTTATCCAAAACAATCGATGATTAAGAAAAAGGTAAAAAGAAAATAAGAGAACTCTAGGATTGCAATTTTTCACCAAACTAATCCACTCAAATCATGTTATTTTCTTTTGATTTATATTTTTTAGTACGTTTAATTTGTCAACCGAAAACTTCTTTTTTATTCATACATCTCTTCCAAGCTCCGTATAAACACACCTCGTTAAATTAATTCACTATATCTCTATGAGAATTAAATTTAATAAGATTCATTAAGTTCTAAGTTCTCAAATGGTCACACATACAATTAGGGTATATTCCTATCCTTCATCATACATGTCATTCTATTTACGAGCAATATACACAAAACTGCCTTTCTCAAGTTTATTTTTATGCCACAAATCGTTTTGATAAAATTCGTAAATAATCAAAAAGCATTAAGCACAAAATAGAACGAACAAATCGAACGCCTTATAAATCTTTCAAAAAATAATTAAAATCAAAGATTCATAAATTCAGATCAAATTCAACCCTAGAAAAAATAAATTACTACATTAATTCAAAATTAAAATTACAACAGATGCAGAAAAATTAGAAGAACAAGAAGGAAAATTAAAACATCACATAGAACAAATATTTGGCACACGCAGAACACAACAAAAGCCAAAAAAATGGCTTCTGCTTGTTCTACAGTCCAAAACCGAACAACACAAAAATTTTAAACCAAAAAAAACTCCTTAACTCTATCATACTATCACCTATTTATAGCCAAAAAAATAAATCTAAAATATTACATTTTTTATTTTTTTGTTTTCAAAAACGCGTAAAAAAATATTCCCTCGAAACTAATTTCGACGCGTTTTGATATTCGATATCGAAAATTAAAAATTAAAAATCACGCATAGACAGGCGCCGTTTCTGCATTTTTTTTAAATCAAAGTGCTTGCCACGTGTCAGCCTCTGATTTGCTACAAAGATTAATGCGGACACATGGCAGAATTTCATTAGCGGTGAAACGCAAGACAATGGGTTGTCGCACGGAGCCAACCCGCTACAAATCTCGGGCGTGATCCAGTTGTGATCGTCGCGCTTTGTAAAATACCACGTGTCATAATATTGTTGGCTTCAAAATAAAGTAGACACGTGGCTACTTATTATTCAAGAGACCTTGATGGTGCACGCCGCTTGGATGAACCGCGTCGCACACAATTTTAGACAAACAGTTCTGTGCGCGACAGCTTGGCTCCACGCGCCTGTCCGGACCTTCATCCGATCCAGCGGACGCGGATGTGCCTCGGGAGAATTTCTACGACCGACACGCTGGGTCCCACTCGCACGCCGGCTTTGTGCGCGGAGTGGGCCCCACTCGTGCGCCGACTGCGTAAAAGAATCTGTGCACACGCGATTTGGTCGGGCTTGATGAACACGCGCGAATCTGAGCCGTTGCGTCTTTGATCCGACGGTCTATGTTGGGCGAGTGTGATCTTGCGCGTGGACTTCATCTCTCCTGCGCGAAAATTAAACTTCCATTAATTATATTTTGACCCGCAAATTTAATCCAAATTACATTTTGATCTTTCTTAAATTACTGTTAAGCCCTTTGCAAATTTTAAATTAAATTTTTAAACTTTTAATAATTATAATTAAGCCCAAATTTAATTTAAATTAAATTTTCGATTTTTATAAATTATAATTAAGAAACTATATTATCTGAAATTATATTTGTGGACAGAAATATGAAATTAAGCACATTTTCGATACAAATTATTTAATTTTATTAAAAATGTATTTTTAGCACATAAAAGGAAAATATTAATTTATATAACAAAAATTAACTAAATATTAAAAGAACATAGCAATTATCATTACTAAAATTGATGAAAATAACTATATAAAATATAGTTATCAATCTTCTAAGGACAAAAGAAGTAAAGAAGCCAATAGTAGAAACAAAAGGAAGTGTAGCATAAAACTCCCTAAAAACTTGATCATTATATGAGTAATTTAGAGAGCAAAGAGAAAGCTATGAAAAGTAAGCAAAACTTTCCTCAGCTTGGGGAAAGTAATGGATATTGATAAGACGCTTTACAAGAATGGCTACACTACTAGAAAGATTGGCAGGCTCAGGTAACGTCGACTTGTTACGTCTTCTAATACAATTTGGCACTATACTTGATAGCAATTAAAAGATTGGATATACTGGTAAAGTAAGAAGAGAAGGAAACTATTATAAGGTGTGAAGAAAATAGGCTCTATAGGGTACTTTATATAGGCTTAGGGACACCTTACAACATACCTTTCCAACCACCTCATTTAAGTGTTTTGCAAGCTATTTGGTGAGATGATGGCGAGAAATATGGCGAGGTGGGTTTTATGAAACCAAACAGATGGGCAAACCAACTAATACTTTCAACGTCAAAATCCACCTAAAAATCAGTCCAAAATGTATTCCTCAAAGAGTATGACTAAATTTTTGGAATCTTGCATTGTATGTGTTATGAAAAACTTATTTACTATATATATGACATCAAGATATGCTTATGCGAACCAAACGAATAGAGATATAGTCTTGAGTTGAGCCAAACTTCACATTTAGCTTTTCTCTCCACTAATGTAGGTGCCAACCTAGAAGAAATCAACAGGTTTTTCAAAGTTAGTAATGGTAGGATGAGGTTTGGGTAGAAGAGAAGAGATATTTAGGTTTAAGCACACCTTTAGTCAACCAAAAGAAACACTTTAAGCAATAAGCTCACAACCATAAGAGTAAATATTTAAACTTGGGTTCTTTTATTTTTACTTCTCAATTTTCATACAATCACATTCCTAAAACAAATGATCTTTTTCCTATATATCTTAACATTCATTTACTAATAGCCCTTGTTTTCTTTTCTTTCCTTTTTCTTTTTCATTGAGCATGAGGATAAAACAAATAGTCTCATAACAAATAAGTTCAATAAGTAATGTAATTGAAACTCTGATTTTGAGAAGTAGTACATGGATGAGAAGAGGAAGAAGCCTCACAATGACTCTCACACTAGGATGAATAGTCAATTTCTCACAATGAAGTCTCAAGTGCCAAAGTTCACCACAATGGTGAAAAGTACGAAGGATAGTAGGTAAAAGAAATAAATCACCACTAAAGCAATGGAAAGAGCTAGCTTTAGGTGGAGGGTTCACCTTTCTAGAGGGATCTAGCTAAGGAGACACATCAAACTTACTTATCGGGTTGGTGGAATCAAATTTCAACTTTGGACCATGTTTGGAAGCTTTCACAAACTTAGTTGAACCCTCCTTACTATAACTAATACCATGTTTATCCCCAAACATATTTTGCTAAAGATTTCATTTAGATTCTTAGAACCTATCATGATTTTGTTTAGACCAAAGCTAGAGTAAATTAGCTTCTTCCAACTAACTTTGAGTTTATCCTTTAGAACAATAATTAAATCTTCCTTTTCTTTGAGAAATAATTCAAGATAAGTTATAGAATTGTTCAAAATCTCAAGTTTCTCATTTAGTTGATCAATCTTAGTTTCCTTTTTTATAAGAGAATAGGCCATGTATTCATTTGTACTCTCTAGAAATATGATCCGCATCTTCAATCTTTCCATCTCGACAGTTTGATCAAGGGAAGGATCAAGACTAACAAATAGCTAAGTAATTTACCCGAGATGGAAACCTTCAATTATTTCTCAAGGTTTTTAACCTTTTCATGATTTGCATTAAATTTCTCAAAAACATTTGAATGTCTCTTTTGAATGACCTCACATTTTTTGGGGAGATCAATTTGTTGGGCATCAACGAAGGGCTTCTTTTCCTCTATATTTTTAGACTTGATATGCTTTATTAGGAGCACATTATAAGAATCAAGCAATTCATCTTGTTCATCATCATCATCAACTTTTGTTGTCACCTCTTGAACACCTGAGATAGTAGTCGGAGGATCAACGACACGACTAGAGGCAACGAAGGCCAGAAGATTAGTATCATCCTCATCATCTCTGTTAGTACTGTCTAAAATAGTAACCTCACTTTTCATAGCATAATTATTCATACAATTTTATTTCTGAAAACATTTTGCAACAATATAACCTGGCTTCCTACACTTGATGCATTTGATTTTGTTCAAGTGTCATTTGCTCAGCTTCTCAGATTCTTTCTTAAGTTTTCATCAACTTGTTTTGATTTTGAGGCTTTGGAACTTGAAGAATCTCTTCTAGTAATCCAAGAAGAAGGCTTCTTCTTTCTAAAGAATCGAGTAAATCTATGGGCAAGTAAGGTAATTTCCTCCTCATTGGGATCCAAATCATCATTACCATCCCCCGTGGTACACATATCTTTTCTCAGTTCACTTCCTTTGATTGTATTGAGGGATAAGCTCTTTTCCTTCTTAGAAATTTTTTTATCTTGTCTTGGTAACCGGTGATGTAGTTTGAAGACTTGTAGGTCACCAACTAGTTCACTCACATGATTTTTACATTGATTCAAGCACTAATTTTAGCATGAAATCTATAAGGTAGATTAGTAGTTTTCTTTTTGACTTGTTTTTCTACACTAATATATCTACCTAGGTTGTATATGCAATTGACAATGTTGGACAACCGTGCATAAAATTTATCGAAAGTCTCATCTTCTTTCATAATGCACAGTTCAAAGTCTATATTCAACTTTGGCATTTTGGACCTCTTAACTACAAATGTACCTTCATGAGTTGTCTCAACAATATTCCAAGCTTGTTTTGAAGTTGTACGGCTCTGAATCCTTCTATATTCATCAAGAGTCATAGCCTTGATGATAGCATAGAAACCCTTACTATTCCATTGGGACTCCTTAGATTCTTCCTTAGTCCATTGAATCATTGGTTTTGGAAGTATAGTATTATCGAGGAGAGTTTTGGTGTGATAGGTCCAACCATTTTCAAAAAGGAACCACACACGGTCTCCTTGAAACCACAAGAAGGTCCTTATTTTCTATTTCCAATTAGCATAGTTTAGCCCATTGAAAAGTGAAGGTCTACTTATATTACCTCTTTCTCTTGTTATAGAGAATGTGTGTGTGTGAAAAATAAAGTTAACAAAATCAACATTGAATAGGTTAAGCCCAAAAGGGTGCACCAGTTTTGATACCAAATAAAAGAGTCTACGACTTAGTATAGTACCAGGGTAAGGAGATATAGATTCTGTAATGACTTAACCTTAACTCGCACATACAAAAAAGAATATGCATAAATAGATAATGCAAGAAAATCATAGATAAAATATTATCAGATAAGTAGATAACCGTTTACAATATGTTGTAACATAAATACTCTAAACTTTGATTTTTACTAAAACAATGACAGATCATGCATAACAAGCAATCTAATGAGGTAAACTTGCATAGAGACCGTATCTATGTGTAGGTTTCTTAAGGTAACCACTCAGTAGCAAACAATTTACTAATCAATAAAATAGTTACAACTCTAAAAGAATTAAAAGCACTATTACCTATATCAATTGGGACCTTTATCCAAACTACCTATTGCTACTCTTACTTGCTACTTTCATAATAACCTAGTTTGACACATAAACCTAGCTATCCTCTACAACTAACACTACTCAAAATGGTGTCATAAATAATCACATATAAGTAAAGTGAAATATTTATAGCACAAGAAACCTTAAGGATCACTCTCAATCTCAAGGCACCAAAGGACACACTGTTCATCGTGAAACTCAAATCGTGTATGGGAAAATGCTAGTCAACCCACATATGCATACAAACTACGATTTGATAATTAAACTCAATAAATGACCCATACTCAAATGTAAGCTCTCCAAAATGATTTAAAAAAAAATATAGATCTCGATGAAAATTTGGAAGAGTTTTTGGTATTGAAAACATGGGTAAAGAATTGAGAGAGGTGGGGTTATTTATAGAGCCTCAATGGGTCATTTAACTAGCCACTTTGCTAGCCATCTCACCAAATGTGGTGGCGAGGGTGATGGTGACCTTGTTGGCAAGCTGGTTGGTAAGGTGTTAAAAAAGGATATTTTTTTGTTTCCAAAAATTCTGAGTAAACTCCCCAAATACCCGCGTCCAAAATGAACCAAAAATACGAGTGACAAAGTTGAGTTGTTCACATGCTTGCTGGTTGAAAATCACAACTCTCAACCTAGCATGCATACTATGATTATCAACCCCCGTGGTGCATGTAAACATGCTTAGATACAAAGTGTAGCTAACTATGTATGTATGTGTATTAATGATATATAGTAATTAATCTTACACAAATGAAGACACATATAGTAAGTAAAATAAATAGACACTACATTTTGCACACAGTAAGCCAACACACAAATATAGAGTACAATAAGATTACAAAATAAAACTTAGTTCATTTTATAAAAAAAAGTTTATCTACTTTAATACTTCACAAGCATATCAACATTACTAATATCCTATAGTATTTTCAACCAGACATGCTTAATTTAAAAAATTATCAATAAATTAAACATAACATGTAAAATAACACATAAAGCTAATCTGAAAAAAAATATTTAAATTATACCGATTGTATCCTTACAAAATCTGAGTATTGTTTATATTTTTGAAAAAAACCTTCAAATAGAATTGACAACACTGTTTATTGAATTAAACAAATTGAGAAATAAAACTACTACATAAAATATGTTCAATGCTCAAATTGAGAAATAAACATTAACACTATGAAAAAAAAAGAAAAACTATAGAGAAACTAAGAAATCAACTAGAAGAGAGTTGAGGGATGCAAGGGATGTTTTTACAATGAAAGAGGCATACATTGATTTTGCACCATAGCATGAGACAACTTGTACACATTGAATTGTTCAATGCACTACTCCTATATCGCGACACAAAAAATATCACATCGTGGCACGCATCTCTCGAAGCTTCTTGAACCCTATTTTCTTTTGCACCCTTTTCAATAATTTGGAATATATGAAACTTTATGTATGTTAATATTTATGCTTCAATGTAGTAATATAGTGCTTTCAAGTTCTATTATTTGAGTGTTAATTAGTTAAATCATTTTGAAGCTAAAATACCCAAAAAACAACAAAATATACACGTGATTTTGAAAATATAAATTTGATTTAAAAGATAATAAAAATTTATAAATACAAATCTATTTTATCATTTAAAGTTCATAAAGTCATGTTATATTAAGTACTTTTAAACACTCATCATCACCCCCAACCACTTTCTTACTAATCTCTTGGCAAGAAAGGAAAAAAATTTAAAACAAAACTAGAATAAAATTAAACTATATCATTTTTGTAAATTAACACAATTGCATTTAGTGTATGTATCATACCTTTACACCCCTAGGTTACCCTAGTGAACAAGTTTAAATCTTGTGAGGGCTTTCAAGAATGATATCTACAAACATCAAACTAAAAATTAAAAAATTAAAAATAATGAATAAATAACACATAAAATAATAATAAACTAAATTTTAAACAAAAAGAAAATGAAAAATGAAAAATAACAAAGTAAAAAAGTAAAAAAAGTAAAAAAGAATAGAAAAACTTCTCATACTTCTAATCTCTTTTATACCTAAAATCCATAGCATAATTCATTTTAATATTCTAAACATTCATAGTTTAATATAATAATATGTGAGAAGTCATATTCATATTCAAATAAAAAATGTACCAATATTAATTTTTCCAATTTCATTGAATGAAATAACCTCAAAGTCATGCTTTCAATTACAATCATTCTAATGGTTCAAGCACTCATTCAAAGGTATATGTGAATAAAAGTTATGTAAAGAAATAAACTAATGAGTTTGCATACTTTTAAAGAATAAAAAGCTCAAAAAAGTGCTTAATATTGATTTTATGAAAGGATCAAATGAAAAGATTTATAAAAAAAATCAAATGTTATCGTCATGCATCAATCAAATTTATCAAATAAAAATTTCAAGTTATGTCTTTAAGAGATTAAGAAAATACAATGACTTCTTGAGGATGTATTTCCTATCTTTTTTATATTTAATCATTTCTCACGGCTTTGTTGGATATTTATGGATAATAGAATATAGTTTATACTATTCATTTTTCTCTTTTTTTCTTATTTTTCTTTTTCTTTTTCTTTTAGAGATATTCTTTTTTAGAGAGAAATCATGTACAATTAATATATATTTTTATATGATATAGTGAGTAGTTAATTTTTGGATTTTCTTTTGTATTGACTTAGGTAACCCCATATATGTCTCTTTTATAGAAGTTATGCATGAATGAAGAGAAAGGAATATACTTTCAATTTTTACTTAAATTATTCAATTTAAACAATAAAATAAACATGTGACATTTTATTATATGTATATATCTTAACATTCAATGCATAACCAATAGAGATCATCTAACAATTTGAAATTGTTAAGAAGAGTGTTCAAAACAATAGAAAAATATTATCACTAAAAATAGAAAGATAATAACTCAAAATATTCTCATAAGATAGTCTTCACTATTTGGTTCCTTAACACCGATTTTATATTTATTACAATTTCCATAATTTATCATGAAATACAAATTATGACAAAAATAACTAATTATCATATTACTCAATCCATGAAATGTTCAAGAAATTAATCTAACAATGCAAAAACTTACATTGTTTTTAATGTAATAATTATAAATTAAAGATAAATAGTAAATAATAGTAAAGTTACCAATTTATTGAACCTGTTCAAGGATTGGTGTGAAATTGTAGGTACATCCATCAATCAAAACCTTTAAATTACACAAATATAATACTACATGCTTCTCACAAGTTTCAACAAATAATTATAAAATTAAATTTTTTAAACAATGTGCACATGATAGGAAACAAAAATAAATAACATAAAATAAAACAAATATAAATCAAACAATTAAAATAAAGGAAATAATATTACCTAAAAATGATAGGTTGTCTTCCATCTAGTGTCATTTTAACATTTTAGTAAGATGCTGGTTGGGGATTTTCATTTTTAGAATTTAACATACTCAATGTACCCTTCTTCATTAAGTTTCTATCAATATGTGCTTGAAAATGTATAGTCTTTGTGTAAAGATTGTTGTTGAAAACTCTCTTAATAGACACTAAAAACTGTTTTGGTAGAGGCTTACCAATAAGTACATTGTGTTCCTTATTCAATTTCAAGTTTCTTGCACAAAAGTAATAACAAAATTTACATGTAAGATAAGGTTATCTACCTGTACAATTAAATCATTATAACATGCCATTTAGATATATTAGAAATTTATCCGCTAATTTTAAGGACATGGTTATAGGCTTAAGATCACCCATTCCTAGCTACAAGCATAATGAATAAGGCATAAAATTTACACATGCATCGGGATCCAACATAGAAACTACTTTTTTTATCATTTATGGTGATATCAAATTTTCAAAATCTTTGGAGGTATCTTTAAAATATTTTTTATTAATACTATAATCTAATATTAAGTACTAAAAAATTAATTACTAAATAAAATACTTAAATAACAAAAATAAAAATAAAAACACAAAGATAAAAGAAAACAAAAAATAAATAAATAATAAAAATAAAATAAAGAAACGAATAAAGGCAAATAATAAATAAAAAAAATAAAAGTAATATAAACAAAAAAATAAGATAAAAAAGTGAAAATAAATAACGTTAGCAGATAATTAAAAAAATTTAAACAAAATTAGTTTAAAAAATTAGTAAATTAACAAATGAAAATAATTAAATAAAAAATTAAATTAAAGTTAAAATGAAAATTTAAACTAGTATACTGAAAAACAATTCTAAAAAAACTAAGTTAATAATTAATATCCATATCAACTCAAAATAAATAGTTAGAAAAGATAAACTAAATTATTTTTTAGATTTTTTATTTTTAAGTAAATTTTGAATTTTTTTAAGTTAACTATTAAATATGATATAAATTTTTCAAATTCTTTTATTTTCGAAAGTTTTTATTTTTTTTAATATTGTAAGTCAATTTAATGAATAAGAAATTAAATTTTCAACTTTTTTCTAGATTTATTTATTTGAACATAAGTTTTTTAATTTGAATTTGAATTTGAAATTAAAATATCATTATTATTGTTTTCATTTTATTATAATTTTTTAAGGTAAATAATAAAAAAAACATTAACTTTTTTTTGGATTTAAGATCCCTTATTGCTTTTTTTACAAAAATAAAATACAATTTTTTTTATTTGTAAAAAAATAAAATATCTAAAATTAATTAATAACCTAAATATTCTAAGATTTTAAATAAAAATCACAATATTTATAAGACAAAAAGCATTTAAGATTTTTATAATAAAAATTTTAAAATGATATTTTTTCTCGAAAACGGCACCAAAAACTTAATAATACAAAATGTAGTAAGTTTTTGATGCTATAATTAGTTCCTTGGCAACTGTGCTAAGAACTTGATGTGCCAAATTTTGGTTTATAAATTTTGTATATTTTAAAATAGTTCGTAAATAGCTCGTAAATGTATAAATCACTTATATAAAAGGATAAGTATACATACAAGGTCTATCTAAAGAGGAATCGTATAGTTTTTAAATGATTTAAAAAATTCTTAAAATTGAAAATAAAACCTAAACATCGTGTTACGATTATTTGGTTTGATAAATATCTAAATTAGTAACATAAACTTAAAGATATATTCAATAAATATTTAGGAAAATAACATTAATGTTCAAAAGAGAATTTATTGGATAAATTAATTAGTTAATTATAATTACTCAATATTAAATAGGTTATTAAAAATATAAACTAACATTATTGATTATCTCCTTTTTTGTAAGAAAATATCCTAAAAGAGGGATCATTTTGTTTTGTTAATTAATTATCAATTAAAGTCTTTTGACAAGGATTAATAATTGATAGTTGATTAAATTATGATTTAAATTATGATTTATTTATGAAGAATTAATAAACCATTTAATTGTTTCTTTTGACAAGGCTATCAATTTAAACTTTCATTAAGGTGTCTAAGTTATGTTAATGATTTAAGTAGTTGGAAACTAACTTTCAAATTTTAAAACTACTACGAAAAATATGTCGTCAATATATTATTTTAATAATAATTCTTATAAAAATCTTTGAAATAGAGTTATCTAAATATCCAAATAATTAAATCCAAAATCAAAGAGTTGATTCTAAATCAGATTCAAATAATTAAATCCTAAATCTAACCCTCTTGTTTATTATGAAAAATATTGCATTAACATATTGTTCTTTTAGAATATTTGTTTAAATCTTGATGAAGAAATAAACATTATTTCATTTTATAAAAAATGTTTACCTACTTCAATATTTCAAAAGCATAACAACATTACTAATATCTCATAGTATTTTTAGCTAGACATGCTTAATTTAATAAATAATAAGTAAATTAAACAAAACATGTAAAACAACACATAAAAGATAATTTGAAAAGAATACATTTAAATTATACCTCAAATATATCCTTACAGAATATCAATATTACATCTATTTCTAGAAAACCTCCAAACAAACTTATCAATACTGTTTATTGAATTGAAAGTAAAACTACTACATAAAATATGTTTAAATCTCAAATTGAGAAAATAATTGTAAAACTATGAAAAGAAAAGAATAACTAGAGGAAACTAAGAAATCAACTAGAAGAGAGTTGAAGGATGAAAGGAATGTTTTTTACAATAAATTAGGGCTTCTTTATTATAAAATGCTACAAAAGAGAAAAAAAAAGTGAATCAGATGGTCGGGCACCGCAGCATACAATGATTATGCACCGTGGCATGAGATAACATGTACATATTGAATTGCTCAATCCATTACTCTTGCCTCGGGGCACACAAAATACAACATCACGACATATTTCTCCTTAAACTTTTGGAACCGTATTTTCTTTTACACCCTTTTTCAATTATTAGAAACATATGTAAGCTTTATATATGTTAATATTTTATGCTTTAATGTTGTAATGGATTGCTTTCAGGTTCTATTCTTTGAGTATTGATAAGTTAAATCATTTTGAAGCTAAAATACTTGAAAAATTATAAAATATACTCATAATTTTGAAAAAATAGATTTACTTTAAAAGATAATAAAACTATGCAAATAAATTTTTTTTTATCATTTAAACTTCATAAAATCATTATATTTAATGCTTTTAAACACATGATATAACGAGGTAAACACACATAGAAGCCTTATCTATGTAGTAACATCCTTAGGTTTCTTATAGCAACCACTCGACAACAAAAAAATTGGTAAGTAATAAAATAATTAGAACTCTAATAGTAATAAAACCACAAATACCTCTATCAATCGGAAAATATGTCTGACTACCTATGATTTCCCTTGCTTGTTGCCTCCACAACAACCTGGTTTGGCACACAAACCCAGCTTTCCTCTAAAGCCAACACCATTGAATGTGGTGTGATTAGTAATAATATATCAGTAAAGTGAAGTGAATAATTAAATGTGAGGACCACTCTCAATCATGAACAACCAATACCCTCTGTGGGAACCATTTTCAACCATGAACTACAAATCATCTACATGTGATACATAGTCAGACATGTACCACTTACAAAAAATGATTTGAAAGAAACAACCAAAATATCTAACCCAATCTCATAGTGTTGTGTCTCATATAGAAAGTACTCAAGAAACTCTATTTTACCCACATCATTATAGCAAAAATACAAGAATACTCTCAAAGTAATTCATGAATCAAATATAATTTTTAGATCAAATTTTGGTAGAGTATCATCATATAATTGATGGTTGAAGAGAGAGAAAAAAGGGGTATTTATAGAAAGAACTAGCTACCAACATCCACTCTCATTGTGGCCTCACCAAGGGTCTTCGCCGACCATCTTGTCTAGATTCCATCGAGGGATCCAACAAGGCCCTTATCAAGGTGCCAAAAATTCTATTTTTTTTATCCAAAAATTGTTGAATAATTTTTATAAATACTCACATCATAATCGAGCAAAAATCTATCACTCATGACTTAGCATGTATACTAAAGAACTAATCCTCTGGTATGTGTAAAATATGTTTTTTAATCATAGTGTACCTCACTATGTGTGTGTACTATTGAATCCACAATAATCAACCTTACATAAAGGATGGTAGAATATTTGGTAAAATAAATAGAATCCATGTTTTTCACACAAAAAACCAACACACACACACAAAAAACAACTAGACTTATAAGAACATTATTTTTCTTTCAAAGTTGACCATATTGTCATATATAGAAAATTGGACAATGATATTATATAAGTTTAAGAAAAATAAAAAGGCAATGAAAAAAAATATTAATGACTAAAAGATATATTAATAATTAAATTGGGGTGTTAAAATAAAATATTTTAATAATATGAGACATAAATAATACAGTTACATTAACTTACAAAATTTCATATAACAATAATTAGAATAATTTAAGTTTAATATTTATTTTTGTATATTAATTACCGTTAATATTAATCATCATTATATATGGGGTTAAAAATGGTTAAAAATTAACAAAATTACATAAAAATATAGAATAAAAAGCTAAAATTACTTATTTATAATAATAGGTACAATATTATCATAATTATTTTTATTAACATAAACTTTATTAAATAATAATAAAATTAAATTGTAATTAATTATAATGTTAAAAAAAATCAATTCATATTTTTTTTGCTATTGCATTGTCTTCCTTAAGTTTTTCTAAATGTCCTTGTTAAATTTGTCAAGTAGGACATATGTGATTAACTTCAACTAAAAAAACAAACATGATTAAAAGATGTACCAATAATGGAACTGAGATGTTACAATAAAACTTTTTTAATAATATAGAACATAAAAGAAACCAATGTATTAATTAAGATACTTCTAAGATACCAAACTTCAAATTATGAATTAGTCATACTTATTTTGTAATGTGTTCTTTTATCATGTTCTATTTTATCTAAAATTAAATTTTTTATTTAATTTTATTTGTTAAAAAACATAAATTTATTTGATAAATTGTTTTATGCACTTTTATATTCTAAAATTTTGAGTTCTATTTTACAAGGAATGGTGATAAAAGATGCATGTAGTTGTAATCTTTGTCAAAAGGAGGTCATAGAACAAGATATGATTTTTTTTTATCAAACAATAATTTTACTGTGACTTGAAATAGAAGAATTGTGAATTTTATCAAACTAATAGGTAAATCACATATTATGAAAGTTTCAAACTGTGATTTTTTTTAGAAAAATAAGAAATTTTATTAATTCATTAAAATTGAAGATACTTGAAGAATCTAAAACATAATTAATTATAATATGTACAGAAGTACTACAACATAAATATTCTGAATTGTTCTAGTATTAGCACCGATAATATTTACCTCCATTAATGACTTTTTTTTTTATTTGAATTGCTTAATAAGTATATACTTGAACCCTTTTCTAGTTAAATTGATAATTAAAAACCAAGGAATATTGTTTCAATATAAAGTACAACCTCTTATCCAATACTACATGATGATCATTGATCCATAACCACAAGGTTCACCATTTGGCCAATGAGTAAAGAATATTTAAAGCTGAGTTGAAAATCTTACCCGTGAGCTCAAAACTCACAAAGCGTGAGCTATGACGATAGAGAGAGGTAGAGAGTCTGGAATATTTGTTTTGCTTAAAATATGAAGGAGCCTTCCGATGCTCATTCCTCTAATATATGGGCTTACATCACCTCTATCCAATCAGCTAATAAATAAGGTCATTATTGATAACATTTTTGAAATTTTGAAATAAAAAGAGGAAAGGTTACAAGAGAAAGGTGATTCTTTGATGGTTCTATTGCAAGACATATTGTACTCTTTCACTTTATCTGACGATACGAGCAAATATAGTAGGAGGGCTTTATCTTTGAGCATAAAGGACGACCTTTTATCCAATACTATACAATGATGTGATTATTAATCCATTACCACAAGGTCTATCATCTGGTCAATGAGTCCATATGCACGAGCTAAAGTTTAGACCTACTTACTAGAGTTTATATACATGAGCTGAAGCACAAACCTTCTAACCCTTGGAATCAATTGTATTTACTAGTTTAGCGCCCTTACACTTGATGATGTAGAACTCCTACTAAGCCATTCTAAGCCTTTCAATTTAGTATTTGTTAGGATGATCCAATTTTAGAAAGATATGATAAATTTTATTGAATGTGTGTGGTTCAAGACTATCATATATATATCCCAATAAATACTAAACTCAAAAACTTCAAAAAGAAAACTAAAACAAAGCACTTAACAAATAAGATGATTAAAAAAAGGGAAAATTTAGGAGTGGTTGTTCAAAAAATAAAAAACAATAATTTAGATCATGTTATTTTCCACATTTTAGAAAGATTCCATCAGACCTAGTGAATCGTCAAAAATGTGTAGTTTGATATAGTGATATAAAATATATTATCTAATCTTATCTCATATCTCATTTAATATCTTTAGTATCTTTAATAGACTCAGGATGCAATATTGTCTCATTTAATTACATTTAGATTGTAGTCCTAATTGACCTAACTTTAAACATATATTGTATTTTTTTTAATTAAACTTACATTGTGCATTATCATTTATCATTTTTTTAATTTTTTTTGTGTTATTACTTGTATTATTTATGCTCATTAGGGACAAATGAGATATCTCGATTAGTATTGTTTCATTACAATCTGATCTCATTAAAAATTAAGTAAGATGAGATGAGATAAGTTTTGAAAATTAATGGATTATTTGATGAATTACATTAACATCTCATCTTAATTTACAATTCTAGTTTGGTGCTACTTGTACTGTAAGCAAAACTAATTATAATGCTACCAATTACTTACAAGACTTCAAGAAATGTCATATGAAGAGGATAAAATCGCACTATGCAACAATAAAGATATGGTCTAATGCACATTCATATTGGCAATATTGATGGGAAGGTATTGATGAAAGAAAGGTGAAATGGTGACAGAAGGCTTTCATACAAAGCTACCTAAGGAATTCGTTTCTCAATTTATTGGAATAACATAAAAAATTCTCTTAAGCTTTGAGATATATTCAAAAATACTCCCACAGTTTCAAAAAATTCAAGAATACCCCTTAAACATAACAGAAGCTAAAACTAACAGAAGTGAATAATAATATTTTACAAATAAAAATGTAAAAAAGAAATAATAGAGAACTAAGAAGTAATAAAAAAATAAAAAAATAATAGTAGAATTAGAAATAAAATACATCTAAGGATTTTTTTCATAGGAAATGATCATCATATGAAGAAATTCAAAAAGCAAAACTAAATCTTAAAAAAAGAGATGGATTTAAAGATTCATCATTTTCATCACTAAGAAAATTATTCCTAACAAAAGACATAGTTTATTATGGAACAAGTAATAAAGAAATAAATATTAATATTACATATGCAAAAAAAAGGTATAATACACGATTAATTGACAAAGAAACTATAATGAATAAATTATCAAAAATCTCCCAAAAGGATAAAGAAAAAATTGGATACATTCATTTAGAAAGAATCCAAATACTAATACAAGCTCATTTCAGAGAAGGAATAGATACACTCATAAAAATAGTAATGTTAGATAATAGAATAATAAACAGGAAAGATGCTTTACTAAAAATGATTCATAGTAATTTAGGATACCATAAACTAAAATTTATAGCATATCCTAGGTATGCTACTAATATTCATGATAAAAACTTAATTCAAGTTTAAGTTTATCTTATGAATTTAAAAGAGGAGATTTAATGAAAACTATTTTCAATACACTACATAGTAGGATATTCATTAACAAACAGTCATAATAGTTCAATATATGGACAAAATAAATTTATATAAATAGATAAAACCTTTCGAGAAATGAGACAAATAATAAAACAAAAAATACTAATAGACTTTGAAATACTGGAAGAATGACACTTAAATATCAAGCGAATACTTCTAATACCAAGAAGAAAAGGTAATATGGTTAAAACCAATAATATACTAAGATTTATTTTCATAGATTATGAAGGAGAAACTTATAACAAAGAAGTTAAAAAACTAAAAGATGAAGCTCAAGTAAAGGAAGCAACAACTTATGATGTCATATTAGGAAGACAATAATATTTAAAGATAAATTAAAAAATATACAGTTAAAAATAGATGAGAGCCTAGTAGGCATAGCAAAAAACCAAGCAACATTTATGAAGGCTTTGAGGCTTCTAACATAGGAAATTGACTTAGTCCAAGAATCATACACAAAGTATTTACAACGTATAATCGAAACATAAAAATAATTATTAAAAGAAATAAAGGAATGTAGTCATAATAAATTACAACGAGATATTGATGAGTGCTCAAAAAGCACTAAAATTACCATGATTTTATGCTCATTAATTGATTAAAAATATATATATTTATATGTTTTATCATATATTTATATAAATTTGTCTTTTTCGGAATCACGGGTATCTTTATTGTTTTTCAGGTATTTTGGCTTAAAAACGCAATTTAAAGACTCAAAGAGGAATACTTGAAGCAATACATCACAAATATATTAATAAATAAGTGGGAAAAGGTCAACAAACATGGAAAAATTGGACAAAATGGGTCGAAAAGGTCAAAAATATCAAAAAGCCGGAAATCGCACCGCCACTACCGGCACGTTCCGCACGCTACGCTGCGGCAATGACCCACGCGCTCGCGCAGTGCCCAGTAGCCCCCCTCCGCGCGCCCAACGCCTTTTCGCCCCATTTTTCACGTGCAGCCGCCCCATGACATCATGCTGACATCATTAATGACCTTAGCATTTCCATTACGCGTTTTTACATTTTTTTAACATTTTTTTAACATTTTTTTACTCATTATTTCTCTCCATCCTCACCTATAAATACCCCCCTTCCCTTCACTTCAAAACACACCTCAAAACACACTTCTCTCTTCTTTCTTTCTCTCCATTTCTTAGTTTTTAGTTTTTTTTTAGTTTTTCTTATGTTTTTGCTAGTTTCTCTTAGTTTTAGAGTTCTTCCCTTTTTGGGAAGAACTAGTTATGTTTTTGTAATTTATTAGCTTTTTGATTTAATAAATGGGAGTGCAAATTCCGTTTGGAGGTTTTCTAGCAACGGGAATGGCATCAATCTTGTAAGGATTTTATTTTCTTTGGGTTATTTTTTATGCTTTATTCTTACATGTTGTATTTAATTTGTCTAAGATTAAAATTAACATAACTGATTGTTTGTAAAAATGATATAATAATAACGTTGTTATGCTTGCGAAATATTAAATAGGTAAAAATCTCTAAAATGAATTGATTTTATTTTTATTCAAGATTTTATATTAAGAATGTTAGAGAGAAATATATTATTTTTCATTACAAACTTAAATCTGAAAATTAGATTTTAAGGTTTAGTTATCCGGTCTGATTTAGAGTAGTGCTCTTTTATTTGTTGGTACAATCGCCTGGTAGTTAGAGTGAAGCTCTATTTCAAAAGTTTTTTATAAGAATTATTATCTGAAAATGTATTGACAACATGTTTTCAGTAGTAGTTTTAAAACTTGAAAGTTAGTACTCGGATAATTAAATTCTTAGGTTTAATTTGGACACCTTGAATAAAGTTTAAACTGTCTAACCCCACCAAAGGTGGCATTTAAATGGTTCATTTTCAATCTCTTAGAAAAAGGAATTAATTTAATTAACCAAATTAGTTATCAACCCCACCCATAGGTGTTAATTGATTTGTTTAGTTAACAAAGAATATCTAACCCCACCAAAGGTGGTATTCATACAAAAAGGGAGAATCAATAAATATCAATTCATATCTTTAATAACCTAAATAATATGAGCAAGCATAATTAACTTAGTTATTATATCCATAAATACTCCACTATTTATAAAAGATAAAATTTGCATAAATGTTTATTGAATCTATGTTTATTTTTATGTAAGTAGATTAAAACACAAAAAACCCAAAATATCGTGACATGATGTTTAGGATTTAATTTCGTTTTTAAAAGTTTGAATAATAAATTAAAAACCACATACATTCCTTCCTTAGATCGACCTTGGGAGTATACTTATCATTTTCTACGAAATGATTCGTGCACTTGCGAGAGTTTTATAAATATAAAACCAAAGTATTGGCAGAATCGGCGATGCCGGTTTTCATTCATCAAGTTTTTGGTGCCGTTACCGGGGATGACTCCGTTGCGGGGATGGCATCAAAGTTTTTGGCGATCCCGATTCTGCGCATCAGATATTTACACAGAATTTACATAAATAAGAACAGAGGTATATAATATACATAAGAAAAATGATAATATAAGTCATAAATACAATCTCTTAGAAGGATTAAAGATAGAACCACCTAGAAAATCAAACACCCTAATGCCTAGAAATGAGAGAAGAAAAATCTAATGAAAAAGATATAATTCTAGTCTAATGAAAAATATAAAAGAATTAGAAAAACAATTAATGAATCCTAAAAATAGGGACATATAAAAATTAATTAGTTTGTTAACACTAACTAAAGAAGAATTAAAAGAACATTATGATGAAACACATTGTACAAATAAAGAGAAAGATGATATGACAATAATCAGCGAGATTGATTATGAACGAGAAATCATGACCCCAAAAGGTCATATAAAACCAATTTCATTATCGGTTCCTCACTAAGAAGAAACATTTGACCCACATAGAGAATAAATAAATATAAAAAGTTTAGAAGAGCCAAACACTTCAAATATAAGAAGACAACTACCCAAAATGGGAAAAAAAGGTTACATCGGGGAACTAGAGGCAATATCCTACCAGAATTCTAGCTCCATGAAAATTATAGATTTGATCTCTTAGATCTAGATTGTATAATAGATAGGAAAAAAGCCTTAGATGAATGAGCTAGTAGTATCAATGTACTTATACAAACTTCTTAAACTATACAAACAAACCCTTCAATCTGTAGGGTATTAGTAGCTCATAAAATGAGAGGAAATGTTAAAGTTTGGTTTTCAAATTTAAAAGACCAATAACATTATTAATACAAAAGAATACTCTCAAAGGAAGAGAATATTTAGATATAGTAGTGAATAAAATATACAAGGAATATATAGAGAAAGAAGTGTCACTGAATCTAGTGAAAATAAAACCAATGAAGATAAATGGAATTTAACAAATTTGAAATTTTGTAACATATGTTACATAGATTCTTTTAATTGTAAATATGAAATGTATTACCATAAATTACCACCCCTTATTCAAAAAAACTTATAAGGAAATGTTTTTCCAAAAATTACTTGAAACCTTACATAATACCTTAACATAAGGTTGGAATCAAAGAACTAGTGAAACCACACCAAACACCGTAGAAGGAAGAATAAGAAGCCTTAAAATCTAGATAATCATTAAATGCCAAGAAAGAAAGGAATATAAAAAAATAAGAGGAAATGATAAAATCTGTTGTGATACAAGATATTTCAAAATACCAAAAAAATATCGAAGTAATATAAAATCATATAAACAAAAATATAAAAATATAAGAAATTTAGAAGATAAACTCAAAAAATAAGATTTTCAAAAATATAAAAGAAGAATTAATAGGAAAACCTATAGAAAAAGATATTTTAGAAGAAAAAGGTATAAACCTTTTGAAAACAAGAATTATTGCCCTTCAAGGCAAAGAAAATGTAGATGTTGGATCTATAATGAAGAAGGACATTATGCCAATAAATGTCCTAGTAAGCTTCAACATAAGAAATAATTTAAAAAGTAATTTCCATACAAAGCAAAAATCATAGAAGAAGCTTTTAAGATAGAATTAGAACCAATTGAGGAATCAAATATAAATGATACTTACAATGTTTATCTATTAGAGGAAATAACTGACTAAAAATACGAACACTCAAAATATGGGTATACTTCATAAGAAGATTAATGATTTGTATAGTATTACAAATCCAAATAGTACCTATATTAAGGTAGGACAGAAATTTAAAGACTATGCTCGCTATTATTTACATGAATATATAGATACATGAGCTAGTATGTATGTAGCAAGTAAATGTTTTTTCAAAAGAACATTGGAAAATAATATTATAATAAATCTTAATAATGTTTTAAAATATCAAGGTATAATGATAACAAGGGAAAATTTTCATATTCCTACCATATATCAACAAGAAACAAAAGTTGATTTATTAATAGGAAATAATTTCCTAAACTTATATAAACATTTTACATAATATTTAGACAACATAAGTCTAACAATATTAGATGGTGTACCATTTATGTATCAAAAATAAGAAAAAAAAATAATTATATCAAACCCAAATTTTATACAACAACATAAAAAGCAAAACATGGGTGAGATAAATACATAGCAACGAAAATCTTATTTATAAAATATTTCATTAGATATAGAAGAGATACAAAACTCTTTTCTTAATGAAATACAAGAAGATAAGGCCCTAGCAGGTATCAAAAAAGTATTAAAAATAGCAAGCTCAAAAAATCTTTAGATCCAAAAATTAATAAATCTAAAACAATTGCCAACATAAAATTAAGAGACCTTAACAAGATTATTAGAGTAAAACCAATGATTTATACTTTAAAAGACATTATTGAATTTGAAAAGCAAATTCAAAAACTTTTGGAACTAAAAATTACAATACCAAGTAATTCATCTCACTCTAGTCTAGCATTCTTAGTAGGAAAAGAAGCTAAAAAAGTGAAAAAAAGAGAATAGTAATACACTTCAAAGCATTGAATAAAGAAATCATTGATGATGGATATTTTATTCCAAAGAAAGAAGAATTATTATCATTAATAAAAGGAAAGAATACTTTTCAAGTTTTAATTGCAAAAGTGAATTTTGGAAAATAAGATTACATAAAAAATCTTAAAAATTAACGGCATTTAGTTGTCTCCAAGAAAAATTCCAATAGGCTATTGTACCATTTGGATTAAAACAAGATACAAGTATCTTTCAAAGATATATGGATAACATCTTTAAACAATTACTAAATATTCATAAATGGATGGCATTTAGTTGCCCTCAAGGAAAATTCCAATGGATTGTGTCAATATAGATGATATTTTGGTTTTTAGTAGTGAATTAAATAATCATTATTTGAATAATATTAATATTCATCTAGAATTCAGGAAAGAAGGCATTGTACTCTCTAAGAGAAAGTTAGTAGTTGCTCGGTAGAAAATTAAGTATTTAGGGTTAGAAATTTAATATGGAAAACATAATCTATAACCTCATATATTAAATAAAATTCAAGGTTTTCCTAGTAAATCAAAGGACAAAAACCAATTCCAAATATTTCTAGGATGTTTGACATATGTTAGAGCATATATCAAGATACTTGTTGAAATGAAAAAACTTTTACAAGCAAAATTGAAAAAGTACTATATTTGGAAATGAAAAAAACAATATATATGGATAAAGTAAAAACACATGCAAAATTTTTACCAACATTATACCATCTAGAGGCAGATAATAAAATGATAATTAAAAAAGAGATGCTTCACAATAATATTAGAGAGCAGTTTTGAAAGCAAAAGTATATGAAAAAGATGAATATCTTTGTAGATATACATCATGATCTTTCCATGGTTCAGAATTAAATTATCACAATAATTAAAAGGAATATCTAGCTATTAAAAAGGTTGTTAAGAAATTTGCATTATATATTATAAGTTTCAGATTTGTTTTTAGATCCAATAAAAGAATTTTGGCTATTTTTTAAGAACTAATATTATAGTGATTATAGATAAGAAAGATTAGTTAGATGACAATAGTGGTTTAAGTACTATAATTTTGATATCGAACATCTCCCAGGAAATAAGAATAATTTAGCAGATGCTCTTACTATAGAATTATCACTTCTAACTATTTTTATGCTTACAGAAATGGAACATCTTGATATAAAAATCAAGATAAAGGAAAAGGAGGTAAAACCCTATAGTAACAACTCGAGATTTTATACCTTGAGAAGTCTCTTATGAAGAAAGGAAATAAACATGAAGAATTTGATTGTTCAAAATAACACTTAGAGTCCAAAAAATCTAAGGAATCTTCATTAAAAATTCAATCTATAGAAGATAAAACTTCTAAAGAAAGAATTCAAGATGAAAAGGAATAAACTAACAATTCAAAAGAGAGTAAAACTCCTGAAATAAAAAAATCTCAATTAGACTAATGAGGTAGGAAAAGAAAAACAAAAAAAGACTTATGTGGTCTACAATGGCCCAAAACTAGGAATCTACAACAATTGGGAAGAATCAAGTAAATCCCTTTTTGGGTTTAGTGGAGTAACCCATAGAGCCTTCACAAACAAAATAGAGACTGAATGGCAGTTATGCCAATTACAAAGTACCAAAACTAATAACTCCAAAGGATATAGTGAAGAATTACTCTGCCACACTACAATAACAACCATGAACACCAAACAGGTTGACAAATCTAGGAAAAATAGTAAAGCCTCCAACATTATTCAATGAGACATCTCTCCCAGAAACATCAAAGATAGTAAGGCAAGTAGTGCTATTCAGGGAAACATCCCCTAGAAATTTATTAGTCATTGAAGATGAAAAGGATCAATATAGAAATCTCAACAAACCAAAATGGTTGAGTCTCTACAACTTGGCCAAAAAATATACCCAGGAACACATAGAAGATATGAAATTCTATACTATAGAAAAGGAATTCTATACAAGAAGTAAATCAACATTTTGAAAAGAACTAATCCAATATTTGTTTACAAATCTTTCCATGCAAGACTAATAGAAAAAATATATCCAAGAATTAATTTAAGTGAAATAAATTAGTTCTCAAAAAATTTCAAAAAAGCAATCAAGAACATTGAGAAGAAGATAAGAGTTGGTAACAAGCTTGTTTTTCTTAGATTTTTTAGTTCACTAATGGACAAAAATGAAGAAGGATGTATCAGTCCCTACCACTTCATCAAGCTTGGAATTTCCAACACAAATAGAGAACTTCACAAACCAAGGTTCTTCTAGAAAAATAATTCAATAAAGAAGAACTCTGTGTATTAAAAGGTCAAATATTCAGCCGAATTTACTATAACCTCGGGAAAATTGATAACTATACTTAAATCAAAGTAAATTATTCAACTAGTAAAGTCATAATCACTTCTCATAGTAGTATAGCTATCTTCTAAGAGGAATGAAAAAATCACAAAATATGAGATAAATTTTAATAGAAACAACTTGGAAATTGGTCAAGAAACAAGAAGAAGGTACTCTGTTTCTATCCCAAAAAAGCCACCAAAGATCATAGATGCATTTATAGCACTAAAGGTCAAAAAGATGAAGATGCATCATCATTAACGTCATCCACAAAACCATGAGTAGAAAATGAAAAGGAAGAATAAAGATGAGGAATTGTTGGTAGAAGATGACAAAGAAATATAAAGTTGTAGACCCACATCTTTAATCGGAAGCATGTTCCAAGAAAAAAGGAGTGACTAAAATTGATAAGGCAAAAGGCAATAAAGTAGAAGAAGTAATAAAGTAAGGATAAAATAATAATTCCCATCTTGTAAACAGGGATTCATTGTTCTATAAAAGAACCTTTATTTTCATTTGAAAACAAAGCTTAAGAAATACACAGCTTCTGATGACTGCTTAAAAAGCACTAAATATACCATGTTTTAATGTCATTTAATTAATAAAATGGATTTGTATTTGCTTTATTCTATTATATTTTAGACAAATCTATTTGTTTAGATTAATGGGTATATTGTAGTATTTTGCATGTATTTTAATATATAAATATTAAAATAAAAAATACTAGAAGCATATTTATCACACTTTTTGGACCTTAAATGAATACCATTTATTTGATATTATCCAAAGTGAAGAAAATAGATAATGGAAAATAAAGAAAACTATTGTATGCTACGGCACAAGGAGGTTTGAACTAATCAAAAAACTGATTGCAATCTGATCGTGCTGCGTAGAAAACACAAGTTTTTCTCACATTCTTTCCTATGAATAAAACTCCCTATAAACCAAGAAAATAAGCTTCCAAGTTGCGTTTTTAGCAACTTTCTCTCCCTATTTTCTATAAATTTTTATATTTTTAGAATTTATTTAGTTCTTTCCTCAATTTTGAGAAAGAACATGTTTATGTTTTAGTAATTTTTAGTTCTCGATTCAATAAATTCTGAAATGCAATTACTATTGGATTTTTTTTTCAATCTTAGAATCAACTCTTCAAAGTTCTATAAAGATATTGTTAAGGTATTAATTATTTTCTTTTTGCGGTCCATATATTTGTGTTGATTTTTCTATATTATTCTTGATTTATTTGTGGTCAATTATAACATGACAGGTGGATATTGAATATGATATAATAATAACGTTGTTATGTTTGCAAAATATTGAATAGGTAAAAAAAATTTAAATAAATTGATTTTATTTTTATTCATGATTTTTATAAAAAATGTTATTTGAATGAGTACATTACTCTTAATAACAAACTTCGTATAAGAACTAAAATTAAGATTGAATTACCTGGACTTAATTTGAAATAATACTCTTTTATTTTTTATTTAATTATTTGGATATTTAGAGCGAAACTCTATTTCAAAGGTTTTTTAAAAAGAATTATTATTTGAAAATGTATTAACAACATATTTTCTTAAATAGTTTTAAAACCTAAAAATTATTTTTCATATGGTTAAATTCTTAAGTTTAATTTAGATACCTTGAATAAAGTCTAATTAACTAACTTTATTGAAAGTTGTGATTTGATAGTTTGTTATTTTCTTAGAAATAAAAGTGAAATTTAATACTTAAATAATTAATAGGCATCGCCTAAGTATATTAGTTAATTAATATTAAACAAAATAATTTAGGCCCCGCCTAAGTATACTTTCATACCAAAAAGAGAAAATTAATAAATATCAATTTATATATTTAATAACTTAAATAATATGAGCAAGTATAATTATTTAATTATTGTATCTATTATTCTCCACTGATTATGAAGGTATTAAATTGCATCAATATTTGTTGAATTTATGTGTATCTTTATCTTTATGCATTAGATTAATTTTTTCAAAAACCAAATCATTGTTAAATAATATTTAAGTTTAATTTTTTTTAATTTTTTTTAAATAACATTTAAAAACCATACAATATAAATTTTTTTAATCAACCTTCGGAGTATACTTATTATTTCTATAAATAATTTTTACACTTGCGAGAATTTATAAAATTTAAAATGGATAAGTATTTATAAAATTGGTATTATCTCTAATTTTCTTCATCAAGTTTTTGACGCCATTTTTGGAAAAGTAATGGTGATTTTTATATCAGTATCAAATCTTAAAAACTTTATGTAACGTAAATATTTTGATTTTGATTTTGATTTTTAATATTTAATTTCAAATCAAAAATTAAATATATTAGATTTGAATATTAAGTTTTCCATTGTGCTATTTAAGAAGAAAAAAACTAACTGTGTAATAACATAAAAAGTAAATATCTAAGTGAGTTCTGTCTAGGAGATTTGTTCTTGGAAGATTTTGTGTCACTAGTCTTTCATGAGAACATTACTTTGTCTAAGAGGATGATTTTTAATAAGGTTTTACCCCACCATTCTTTCCTGAGAGTACTTTTGGTTAATACCGATTATGTTATTTAACTTCGAGATTAAATTAACTTGTTTGTTTAGTATTTTTGTACTAAATACTATGTATATTTTCTCTAAATTTTTGTATAGTTATTTTATTACTTTTTCTTTTTAATTGATAAGTGTTTTAAACTTACCATTTCAATAGTCTATGCATGGTAGGAGATCCTTAGATAACCCTCTTACACTATACATATATAATACTCATAAGTTTAAACAATTGTCCACAAGGTTGGATTCTAACCACCAGGCTATTGTTTTAGCCAAACACATAACTAAGCTTTAATACTCCACCGAAACCAATAGAAATGAGAGAAAACCCACATGTTAGGGAAACCATCATGAAGGAGTCTGCACGGCTAGTAATTGGCACAAAAATTTCCTTTATCCAATTGGGTGAGGCTGTTTGGAGTTATGAATTGAAAAATATTCATTTTTCTATGCTTCCTTCATTTCTTGGGCTGCCTAATGAAGACTTGTTGTCTTTCAACAATCCAAAATTTCCCCCTCAATACTCTTACCTAGGACCAACTAAGAATGAAGTGTTTTCCCTACACCTTAAAAGATAGGGCAAATACATGGTTAATGTCACTTGTTCTAGGTTCCCTGATGTCCTGTGAGAAGGTCTACAACAATTTCATGGGAAAATTCTACTCTCATCAGAAGACATCAGAGTTGAGAGCGAAGATTGCTACTTTCTCTTAGATGGAAGGAGAGTCTTTCCATGAAGCTTGGGAGAGGTTCAAGCTCTTTCTCACATAGTGCCCCCATCATAGCTACCCTTTACAGTTGCAAAACCAGTTATTTTATAATGGACTTACGTAGCAATGCTAGTTCATCATCGACAATGTTGTTGGAGGATTAATGGGAGAAAATATTGCATTAGAAACTTACAATCTCTTTGAGATGTTGGTGCTAATTCTGAATAGAAGAGCACTAGAGTGAGCTGGGCTAGAATTCATGAAATAAATTCCAGTACCGAGGTACAACTACAACTTACACAACTGAAAAAGCAAGTTACGCTTCTCTCTAAACAAGCCATTTCTAACTTAAAGCAATGTGGTATGCTTAGCAATCAAGGACATGGTGTTAATGCCTATCCACTTCAAGGAGAAGCAAATGGTGGATCTGATTAGATCAGTGTATTGGGAGGGTACCAACCATGATCCAGATATGATCCCAATGCAAACACTTATAATCCTGGGTGGAGGAATCATCCTAATTTCTCATAGAGGCAGAAAAACCCTTCATTTTCCCAAAATTCAAACCTATAGGGCTAGAAATTCCATCTATATTAGGAGCGAAATCTTCCAAGCAAGCCAACCTTGGAGGATAACTTGAATACTTTTATTCAAGTTAGTAAAGACAACTCAACGATTGGACTCTATAAAGGCTTTAATTAAAAAGGTGGAAGTCCAAGTTGAACAGTTGGCATAGCATTTACAAAAACAAGTAAAGACTTATCGAGTTCAATTAAGAACATATAAAATTCAATGATATGAAGACATTGGACCTTTAAATTGTTGGAATCTTCTATGTAACGTCTTACTAAAAGACAATAAATTTTAGTCCTAAATGGTAGGTCACCCATTTTTTTTATTTCATTTATGTAATCGTATTTATTTTAATAAAAGAGAATTTTTTTTAATTGTTCATTTTTTTATTTATGTTCTTCAAATTTTTGTATAGTATTTAATTTTTTTTTGTATAGTAGTTTTCTTTTACTTCTAATATTAATTAGACAAAACTTAGGTCCCCTGCATTCTTAAAACTTTAAACTTAGTCTTAGCATATAAAAAGTAAAAAATATTTTAAAAGTTATACTTTTTTATTCAACTATGATCCCTTTAGAAGTTGAAAGTTGATAATCAAGAGGAGGAGATTCATTTTCAAGTACGATAAGTCATGGGAGATGCTGAAGCTAGGCAGAAATTGGTGAAGGAATACGCAACGCCAATCATTAGAAATGTCATTTCTAATATACAACTGCAAGAGGCTACAAGGAATTATAAATTGAAAAAGATTCATCATTCACTATTTTCTTCCTTTCACGGTATCCCTAATCCTGACCCTTTAAATTTCATTAGAGATTTCTATGCTATTGTGAAAACCTTTCAACATCAGGGAATTGATGAAGACCAACTTAGGATGAGGTGTTTTCCATACACCTTTAAGGATAAAGCTTAGTCATAGTTCATGACTCTACATCCGGGTTTTTTAACTAATTGGGAGGCCGTCTACTAAAATTTTATGGGTAGATTATATTCCCATCAAAAGACTACTGACTTAAGGACAAAGATAGCAACATTTTATCAAATGGATGAAGAGCCCTTTCACGAATCTTAGGAAAGATTAAAATTTCTTTTCATTTAATGTCTGCACCATAACTTTCCATTATATCTATAAAACCAATTATTTTATGATGGATTGACACTACAGAGTCAAAACATGGTTAACAATGATGTTGGAGGAGATATATGAGAAAATACCAAAGCATAAACCTTTGAACTTTATAAGTTGTAAAGTATTAATTCCCAAAAAAAGAGTATTAGAGGAAGAAGAGGATGAGTCAATAAAGTTATCTCTGAGAATGAAATGGCTTTGCAACTTCTGAATTGACTAAGCAAGTGCTACTTCTCACTACCCATCAATTGTCAAAACAAGAGGTATGTGAAGTTTGTTGTTCAATCAGGCATAATGCTAATAATTGTTTATATGCTTGTGATTCTAGTGTTAATTCCATGGAGGAACTCAATTCTTTTAAGAGGTATCATCCCAACACCTATAATCACTCTAACCTTTCATGAGAACCAAACAATTATCAAGCCTACACCCAATTCCAAACACAAAGCCCAAATGAAAACCACCCTTACCCACTAAATCAATCTTTTAAGCCAACCTTAGAGGATAACTTGAATACTTTTACTCAAGTTAGTTACGACAACTAATGGATGAAAAATCAAAGGTTAAGCTCTGTAGAGGCTTCGATGAAAAGGATTGAAGCAAAATTTTGGTAGTTAGCTGAGCAAATGCAAAAAACAAGAACTAGGAAGATTGCCGAGTCAAGCACAACAAGCAAAGGATGTAATAATTCTTCAAAGTGGTAAGGTAGTCAATAAAACTTTACTTGAAATTTATAATGATCTACTTATTAGTTCAGGTAATGAAGAAGTTGAAATTTTAGTCTCTCAAGAAGGAAAGACGAGTGCTAATCTTCAAAAAACTTCTGAGAATAACATTCGGGAGTCACCTGACATTCCCAAAATTCAAAATATAGAAGAACCACACCAGTTGTAAATACCATTACCACACCGACTGAAGGAATCCAAACAAAATAAGCAATTTTATGATCTTTTTAAAATGATTTTTAAAGTAAATATTAATTTACCTTTGTTAGAAGTGATCGTGAATGTGCCCTCATATGCTAAGTTTTTGAACTAAATGAACACTAATAAAATGAGGCACAAACTTAATGAACGAGTAGTAGTATCAAAAATTTCTTATGTTGTGCTTCAAAATCAACTTTCCCTAAAGTTGAAAGACCCTAGAAGTTTTATCATAAACATAACTATAAGGGATAGAAAGGTAGCTATAGCAATGCTTTATTTAAGCGCTAGCATAAATGTGATGCCCTACTCTATATTCTTAAAGTTAGGTCTAGTAGACCTAAAACAAACAACTATATCCCTTCAACTTGTGGATAAATCTCTTAAATATACAAAGGAAACAATTGAGGATGTGCTGGTAAAGGTAGAAAAACTAATCATATATGTTGATTTTGTGGTTCTGGATATGCAAGAAAATCTAACCTTGGACAAAGAACACATAATACTTCTTAGTATACCATTTATGGCAACCACTAAGACTATTCATTTCAAAGTTTTTGACTCTTTATCTTTTCTTTCTATTTTTTCCATTATTGAAATTTTCAATGTTGATCCTTTGGATAATCTTGTCGAAAGTACCTTTATTCAGGATAGAATAGAAGACAAACTAGAAAAATCTCTTATACTTGAAAAGGTAGAATAAGATCTAGATTAGGAGAGTAAAGGGTACCTTGAAATTTTAGATAATGATGAACCAATAATAAATCATAGTACACTCTTAGATCTACCTAGTTCCCCATATGGGAAAAAGGCCAATCCATCTGAACTTGAACTGAAAAACTTACATAGGCATTTAAAATATGTGTTCTTGAGAGAAGGAGAAACTTATCCAACAATAATTTCTTCAACTTTGACAAAAAACCAAGAAAAAGAATTCACTAAAGTGCTTAAGAAGTTTTAAAAATCCATAGGTTGGAGTATCGGGGATATAAGAGATATTAGTCCTACCATGTGTATGCATAAGATCAATTTGGAGGACGATGCTAAACCAGTAAGAGAGGTTCAAAGACGACTAAACTATATCATGCAAGAGGTGGTTAAGAAAGAAATCCATAAACTCTTGGAAGTAGGAATCATTTACCCTATTATTGATAGTAAATGGGTTAGTCCAGTGCATGTGGTACCAAAGAAGTCTAGAATAATAGTCATTAAGAATGATAAAAGTGAACTAGTATCCACAAGGATAATCACTGGATGGAGGATGTGTATAAACTTTTGGAAACTGAATTTATACACTAAAAAGAATCATTTTCCTCTTCCATTCATTGATCAAATTCTTGAAAGATTAGTTGGGCACGAATTTTACTATTTTCAGATGGAATTTTTGGATACTATCAAGTACCCATAGCACCTGAAGATCAAGAAAAGACCACATTTACGTGTCTTTTTGGGACATTTTATCTTAGAAGAATTTCATTCGGGTTAGGTAATGCCCCTGCCACGTTCCATAAATGTATGATGTCTATATTCTCGGACATAGTAAAAAAATTCAATAAAGTTTTTACGGACAATTTTTCTATCTTTGGAACTTCATTTGATGATTGCTTAATAAATTGACTTTGGTTTTAGAAAGATGCATTGAATGCAATCTAACCCTTAGTTAGGAGAAAATTCATTTTATGGTTCAACAAGGGATTGTGTTGGCAAATGAGATTTCAAACAATGGTATTGAAGTAGATAAGGTTAAAATTGAATTGATTTCCAAACTTCCTCCCCTTACATTTGTAATAGGGATAAGAAGCTTCTTAGGACATACATGATTTTACAGGCGATTTATTAAATATTTTTCAAAAATAAGTCATCCCTTCTGTAACTTGTTGTCAAAAAATGTTTATCTTAACCTTGATGAAAAATGCCTTATCGCCTTTGATACTTTAAAATAAAAGTTAACATCTGCTTATGTTATTATGGCACCAAACTGGTCTCTTTCTTTTGAAATAATGTGTGATGCTTCTGATTATGCAATCAGAGCAGTATTGGAATAAAAGAGCACTACTCTAAATCAGACCGGATAACTAAACCTTAAAATCTAATTTTCAGATTTAAGTTTGTAATGAAAAATAATATATTTCTCTCTAACATTCTTAATATAAAATCTTGAATAAAAATAAAATCAATTCATTTTAGAGATTTTTACCTATTTAATATTTCGCAAGCATAACAACGTTATTATTATATCATGTTTACAAACAGCTAGCACAGTTAAATTTAATCACAGACAAATTAAATATAACATGTAAGAATAAAGCATAAAAAATAACTACAAAGAAAATAAAATCCTTACAGTACTTCGATGCCATTCCCATTGCTAGAAAACCTCCAAGCGGAATTTGCACTCCCATTTATTGAATCAAAAAGCTAATAAATTACAAAAACATAACTAGTTCTTCCCAAAAAGGGAAGAACTCTAAAACTAAGAGAAACTAGCTAAAACATAAGAAAAACTAAAAAAAAACTAAAAACTAAGAAATGGAGAGAAACAAAGAAGAGAGATGTGTGTTTTGAGGTGTTTTTAGAAGTGAAGAGAAGGGGGTATTTATAGGTGAGGATGGAGAGAAAAAGTAGAGAAAAAATGTTAAAAATGTAAAAACGCAGATTAGTGATTGCCGACGTCATTTGATGACGTCAGCATGACGGGGGGCGGCTGCACGTGAAAAATGAGGCGAAACGGGCGTGGGCGCGCTCGGATGAACAGTACCAACTCGCACGGGGTGGGCTGCTCCGGGCGTGATTTTCTCCTTTTTGACATTTTTGACCTTATCGACCCATTTTGTCCAATTTTTCCATATTTGTTGACCTTTCCCCATTTATTTATTAATATATTTGTGATGTATTGCTTCCAGTATTCCTTTTTGAGTCTTTAAGTGACGTTTTTAAGCGAAAATACCTGAAAAACAATAAAAATACCCGTGCTTCCGAAAAAGACAAATTTATATAAATATATGATAAAACATATAAATATATATATATATTTTTAATCAATTAATGTGCATAAAATCATGGTAATTTTAGTGCAGATATCATTAACTATCTGGCCATTGGTGTTTTGAGACCTGACATTTCTTCTGAAGAAAAGAAAAGGTTTCTAACTTCTTGCAAGCAATACTTTTAGAATGACCCTTATTTATTCATAATTGGTCAAGATCAAGTGATTCGGAGGTGTGTTCCTAAAGAAGAACATAAAGGGGTTTTGAAATTTTGTCATGAACTTCATTGTGGAGGCCATTTTAGTGGTAAGAAAATTTCCCTAAAGGTATCATACTCTAGATTCTATTTACCAATTCTTTTCAAAAATGCTAATATATTTTGTACATAATGTGATAGATGTCAAAGAACAAGCAACATAAGCAAAAGAGTTGAAATACCTTTGATATCTAATTTAGTTGTTGAACTCTTTGATGTATAGGGTATTGAATTTATGGGTCCTTTTCCCCCATCCAATGGTTTCGAATATATCTTGCTTGATGTAGATTATGTATCCAAGTGGGTAGAAGTTATACCCACTAAAACCAATGATACAAATGTTGTTGTGAAATTCATTAAGGATTCGATATTTAGCATATTTGGGATCCCTAGAGAAATAATAAGTGATAGAGGTAGCCATTTTTGCATTAGACTATTTGATAGAGTACTGGAGAAGTACAATGTTTCATATAGAGTGACAACTCCTTATCATCCTCAAGCTTCAGGTCAAGTGGAAGTAAGTAATAGGAAAATCAAGGGAATTTCGAAACGCACCATGGGTCCTTCAATAAAGGACTAGGAAATCAAGTTGAATAATTCCTTATGGGTATATCACATAGCTTACAAAACAACCATTGGTATGAACCCTTACTGGTTAATCTTTGGGAAAGCGTTCCACGTTCTCGGTGAACTCGAACACAAGGCTTACTGGGAAATTGAAGAACTAAAAATGGGTTTAGATAAAGTAGTAGAAAAATGGTTGCTCCATCTTAATTAGTTGGAAGAGATTAGGGACAAGGCCTTTGAAAACGAAAAATTATATAAAGAGCGTACTAAACGCTATCATGACGAGAGGCTAGTTCCTAATGCTTTTCTTCCTAGAATGAAATTTATTTTATTTAAATCTCATTTGAGATTGTTTCCAGAAAAATTGAGATCAAGATTGGATGGACCCTACACAATTGTCCAAGTTATTTCACATGGAATAGTAAAGTTATTGAATCCAAAGACACAAATAACTTTCAAAGTCAATGGGCACCGTGTAAAGCCTTACTTAGAAGGAGAATACAACATGGCTGACGTTGATTTTATATTGATAAATTGATCCTTATCACCATGAAGATGTGTCTTGCTAAGACGTTAAACCAAGCGCTGGATGAGACGCAACTCATCACTATAAGTAATTTTTTTATGCAATTTTATTTAATTAGTTTCTTTAATGTTTTTTATTTTATTTTAAGCATTAATATAATTAACATTTTGAGATGTGTTATAATTTATAATATTCTATCTACGAGCATAATTATTTCAAGTTGATGTTGGTTGCACCTTGTTTTCCACATCAAATCATTAACACATCAAACATGCTAGTAAATTTTCTATCTCTATTCTTGCAATTTACATTTCTTAAATATTGAGGACAATGTAGATTCTAGGTTGGGGTTGGGTATATAAAAGTTACACATTCTTAGATAATTTAAAAAAATTTCACATAATTTTATTTATTGCTTTTATTTGTAATTTATTTGTTTAGTAATTTTTAGTTTTTTTAGAGCAATTTTAAAAAAATTCACAAAAAATGATCATGTCTTATAATTAAATTTAAATGATGATTAAGCTTTTTTTCACTATTAGATTAATTTCCAAAAACATATCATGAATGAATGTGATAATTAGTTAGTTTGTGTCATGATTAGTATTTCTTGATAAGGTGTGAAAATTATATTAAACCCAAAATTGGTGTTTAGGAATCAAATAGTGGAGACTACCCTTATTAGAAATATTTTGACCCCATTATCCATTATTGTGAGTGATAAATTTTATTTTTTTCTACTCTAAACACTTTTCTTATTTCTTCAACATTATTAGATTATCTATATAGGACTTAGCATTGAATGTTTGGATTTTTACATCTTAATGAAGTGTTATATATTTATTTTTCATTTGCTTAGATTAAATGATTTAAGTAGAAATTGAAAATATATACCTTTTTTCATTTATGCATTACTATATATATATATAGGATTACCTTAATAAATACAAACATAAAAGCCAAATATTAATCATTCACCTTACCATATAAAACATTTACAATCTGTACATGGATCTATTCTCTAAAAAATGGATTATCTTATATAAAAAAAGAATATATGAGAAAGAAAAAAGAGAAAGTAAAAGAAAAAATGAATAGAATAATCTATATACTATGACCCAAAAAAACTAAACAGTTGTGGGAAATGATTTAATGCAAAAGAAAATATAGAAAGTAATTCCCTAAGAATTCATTACATTTTTCTACATTTTCTAAAAGGCATATTACTTGATATTTTTATTTAATGAATTTAATTGATGCATGAAAGTAATGTATAATATTTTATAAATCCTTACATTTGATTCTTTTCATGAGATCAACGTTAAAATAACACTTTGAGCCTATCTTCTTTATATATATGAAAACATGTTAGTTAATCTCTATACATCAACTCTTTCCCATATAAATTAGTATGACTATTTGAACTTATAGGATTAAGTGTTTTTGAGAGTATTGATTTGTAAGGAATAGAGTCTAAGAGAATTTGGATTCTTGACATTGAGTTTTGGTGAAATTAAATTGATAAATTTTTTATATGAAATAAGAAAATGATTTTCAACTAATTATTATAATAAATCATGAATGTTTAAGAATTTGGAATAATCTATGCTTAATATTTTAATTATGAAATTTAAAAGAGACTATAAGCATGAGATATTTTTGTATTTCAATTCTTTATTTTATTTAGTCTTTTTACTTTATTTTAAATTTTAGTTAACTTCTTATTTTATTTGTTTTATTTTGTTTTCATATTTTGTTAATTTTTGTGGGTATCATTACTAAAAACCCTTACGAGACTTAAATTCTTCCACTAGGGAAACCAAGGGGTTTAACAGATTGTTGCATATACTAAATGTAACTGTGTCAATCCACATAAGTGATTTAATTTTTATTTTTTCAGTTTTAACCGTTTTTCTTGCTAAGAGCCTAGCAAGAAGCTGGTTGGAGGTTGTGATGAGTGCTTAAAAAGCAGTAAATATACCATGTTTTAATGTCATTTAATTAATAAAATGGATTTTTATTTTCTTTATTCTATTATATTTTATACAAATCTATTTGTTCAGATTAATAGGTATATTGTAGTGTTTTGCAGGTATTTTAATATAAAAATATTAAAATAAAGAAAATACATGAAGCATATTTATCACACTTTTTGGATCTTAAATAAATATCATTTATTTGATATTTTTCAAAGTAAAGAAAAAGAGATAATGGAAAATAAAGAAAAAATGAATTGTATGTCTCGACACAAGGAGGTTTGAACTAGTCAAAAATGTGATTGTGTTCTGAACGAGCTACGACAAAAACACAAGTTTTTCTCACATTCTCTCCTATAAATAAGACCCCTTGTATACTATGAAAATAAGCTTCCAAGTTGCATTTTCAACAAATTTCTCCCCCCTTTTTCTGTAGATTTTTATATTTTTAGCTTTTAGAATTTATTTAGTTATTCCCTCAATTTTGAGGAAGAACATGTTTATGTTTTAGTAGTTTCTAGTTTTTGATTCAACAAATTCTTGAGTGCAATTACTATCAAAGTTTTTCTAGTGTTAGAATCAACTCTTCAAAATTCTATAAAGATATTGTTAAGGTATTAATTATATTCCTTTTACATTCCATATATTTGTGTTGGTTCTTATGTGTCATTTTTGATTTGTCTGTGATCAATTATAACATGACTAGCTAATAGTGAATATAATATAATAATAACGTTGTTATGCTTGCAAAATATTGAATAAGTAAAATATTTTCTTAAAATAAATTGATTTTATTTTTATTCAAGATTTTTATAAAGAATGTTATTTGAAGGAGTACATTACTCTTAATAACAAACTTAATATGAGATTTAAAATTAAGATTTAATTACCTAGATTTAATTTGTAGTAATATTCTTTTATTTTATATTTAATTATTTGGATATTTAGGACGAAACTCTATTTCAAAGGTTTTTTTACAAAGAATTATTATTTGAAAATATATTAACAACATATTTTCTTAAATAGTTTTAAAACTTGAAAATTATTTTTCCAGATAGTTAAACTTTTAAGTTTAATTTGGACACATTGAATAAAGTCTAATTAACTAATTCTACCTAAAGCTATGATTATTTGCTATTTTCTTAAAAATAAAACTAAAATTTAATACTTAATTAATTAATAGGCCTCACATAAGAATATTAGTTAATTAATATTAAATAAAATAATTTGGGTCCTCCCTAAGGACACTTTCATACCAAAAAGAGAAAATCAATAAATATCAATTTATATATTTACTAACCTAAGTAATATGAGCAACCATAATTACTGAATTATTATATCCATTATTTTCCACTGTTTATGAATATATTAAATTGCATGAGTATTTATTGAAACCATGTATATCTTTATCTTTATGCATTAGATTAGTTTTATCAAAAACCAAATCATTGTGACAGAATGTTAAGGTTTAATTTTGTTTTAAAATTTGAATAATATTTAAAAACCACGCAATATAACTTCCTTAAATCGACCTTGGGAGTATACTTATTATTTCTATAAATGATTCGTACACTTGTGAGAATTAATAAAATTTAAAATGGATAAGTATTTACGAAATTTGTATTATCTCCGATTTCGTTCATCAACTTCTAGCATAGTAACCCTTTTTATCCAAAAATTCCAATCATTAATTATGTATTTAGTAATTATGAGTGGCTAAGGATCTCTTCCAGGTTCTTAGTGTACCTTAAAATTGTAATAATTATTATATTATAAATAAAATAGAGTGTATTCACTCTTTTCTAGTAAGTATACAATCACCACACATGAAGTATGTTCAATGAATACGCAAGTATACGTATCGTAACAAGTAATATAATGATAAAAAAATCATTCACACAGAGATTATTTTTTAAAAAATTAATTTTTAAAACTTAAAAAAATAAAAATCAATTTTTTTATGTTTTTATATTTTAAGGAAGAAAAATTAAAATAACAAAAAGTAAATAGAAATAATTAATTAAATCATATTTTGTAACAAAAAAGATATATGAGAAAATATCTAGGAATACTTAATCTCTCAATTTTTTAAACATGCGAATCGCTAAAATCCCCTCAAAATAATTATCAATTAATTATACGATCAATTAAATATAACTTAGCATGTCTTCCTCTTTCAAGTAAACTACACATCATTTAGTAATTAATTAAATCATACTCTCATGCCAATTAAATTGCATACTACTCATTAAGTTCATCAATTATGGATCACATACATAAGAATCATATATCTCTGGCTAGAAACTATGTATGTTATTTAATTAAGACAAACAATTAAATAATTCTCTCAAATCTATTTAATTTTCTCTATAGATATATTGTTGGCCAAAAATTTAATAGCATACAAATCAGATTAAATAATATAATTAAATTTAAATTATAATTGGGGTAAAATATTAAATCATCACATGGTGATGAGTTCATAAGATCCCTAGATTAATAAATTAACTACACATAATTGTGTTCATAAAGCTCATATTTTTCATAAAAAAAAATATATAAAAATTGATAAAGAAAAGAGTAGAAGAAATACAATTAATCTCTTGAATTGTATTTTTAATCTCCTCTTGAATCTCCACCAAAAGTTGTGTCCTCTCTTGAATTTTTCTCTTTTTAGCTCCAAAAACTTACCAAAATTATGCTAATTGAGGCCATTTAAGGTTTATGGGGTGATTAGAGACTTAAATATAGCTCAGGTGCGATCTGAACCCTCTGATCAGCTTTAGATCAAGGGCTAGGATCAAAACAAGCAAAACTGATAGCGCCAGCCAATCACAACGCAACACGTGGCATCAAAAATTCACTGGGCGAATCAGGGAGCGATGCATGGTAGGGGAGATCAGTCTGAGTTTGTGCCCATTAAGTCAACGCCACGCAATGCAATGTGATTTGCGGAAACGGATGGCGTGGCATACGGGTGGAATGCGATGAGCAATAAGGTTATGACACATGGCAAGGCGAGTTGACCGAGGTTCGAACTTGGATTGAACGTTGTGCTGACACGTGGCATGTGGTTCATCCTCCTCACACGCGGTGTAACGTGATTTACTATCGCTACTTGCGTGGCATCTACGTGGCTTGCCCAGTCAGCTCCTTTATCTACGTGGCACGTGGCAACTCTTGTTGATCCTGCGTAAAAATTCCATAAAAATTTTAGAAAAAAATCCCAACTATTATATTTTCACCATTTTTTCACTAAAAAGTATATTTTAATATTTTTGGCCATAAAAATTTTATTTATTAAATAAAAAAATAAATATTAAGTAAAAAAATGCACTAATGACTCTACTTTTATAGAGTCATCAGTCTAAAAATGACAACATTTATGTATAGATGCAAAATGCTTGTCATTACCATAAAGAAATTAAGATTTGAGCAAAGTTGAAGCATAATCAATATAACAAGAGAAGACAAACAGAAGGAGAGAATGTGATGAACCCATAAAATTTAGGTATAATAATTATAACTTTTAAACTAATTAAGAATCTTATATGTTTAAATATCTGTTTATATCAATTAATAATACTGATAAAGATGAAAATAAAAATAAAAATACCACGATATTTTGATAAGAAAATTAAAAATTATCTTTGATCAATAATACATGAGAATTACAATAATTAACACTAATCTAACACCCAATTTAGTATATGAGTAATAGAAATATTAATATAATATGAACAAAAAAGTTAATACTATTATATTTAAAGATATCAATGTAATATAGCTATAAATTTTAAAAATAATAAAGTATTTTTTATAAATCTCACAAACATAAATAAAAACATGTTAAACTGAATAACTTTTTAAATAAATATCCCGATATTTAAAATAAAAAAAACTTTTATCTCGAAAGTTAAGAATCACAATATTATTAAATAAATATCCCAATCTTTTTAATATCTTTCTTGATATTATCACTTGTATTAAAAAGAATATCTTTCATCTTTCTATTCAAAGAATAAAATTTATCTGCTAATTAACTATAATAAAAATATAGGAAAGTCTTGGCACGTATTTATTAACAAGAGTCCATTTATTATCTTCAGCTAAGGTCCCTTGAATTGGTTATGAATCTTCGGCTCATGAAAATTAACCACACAAATGCAATGAATGTACTTGAAAATGGTCTATAGTGGGACCCAATCGTTACTGGGTTTAATGATAGTGCATTCCACTCCCACCAAGCTTGTTGTACTCTTTATATTGAATTGGATGTCTTTCATTTATCAATATATATGTTTATCCATGTCAAGGATCTTCTTCTTTAGTGCCTCCTAGTGGCAGAACAAAGCTGGAAAATCGTATCAGCAAACTCGTAATCTCGCCTTCTAGGCTTAGAGTAAGGACCAATACAACGAAGGATAAGTGATATATATATTCTCGGTTAATTACGTCGATAATAATTTTCATTGTAGGTGTTTGTATTAAATAAGTGATTGATTTAAAATAATGAATATTTTCTCTAGAACCAAAGACATGAATTCGTGTATTTTTATGACTTAGTTCTAATTAAGATAGCTTGACATTTAAAAAAAAATAGCCAATAAAACATGTATTTTACGCGAAGAAATTTAATTTAAAATATTAAAATTTATCATAAAATATTATATTAATTTAAATGGCATATAAAGTTTAATTTAAAAATTTTATATATCATTCAAATTAATATATTAATTTTAATTTTTTTATTGATTTTTGTTATCTTATTTTTGTGATAATATTAACTCAAAAGGTAAAAAAGAAATAAAGTAAAAAAATCAAAATCATAAGTTAAAAATAAATTAAATTATAAATATATATAATAATTAATCCCATATGTATTAAGATATAAAAAACCATTACCAATAACAATAACATTAAATGATTTTACAACTTTAAAATTTATTAGTTTAATGAAGTTTTATTTATCATTCAAAATACTTAAATTTTACATTTATCAAAATTATTATATACTTGGATGTATAATTACACATTATATTTCAAACTAAAACATAACATATGTGAATTACTTTTATATCATTTTACTTGTTTGTAATATATATTATATTAATATCTCAATGCATAATTCAAAATTAGAAGAAGAATATTTAAAAAGTATTAAAATTCTCAAAATATTTAACATATTATATCTTATAGAAACAAGTAAAATAGAGTGTTTCTTAATAATTTTTTAATCATATTTTATAGATGGTAAGTTTTTTAAATTTACTTATTTCACACAAATTTAGGAGAATTTTGATTTTTTGTTTTAATGACATAATAATATATGATTATAACGTTGACGAATATTTTGATTTTCTTTATAATTGTTAATTTTTTTAATTTTTTTACATAAAATTAAATATTTTAGGAGTCTTTTGTTTTTTTTAATTCTTGTACTAAAAGATAGTTATTTATACTCAATTATTTTTAGAATAAATATAATTTAAAAAATAATCAAAATTTAACACATATTTAATAAATTTTTATTTTTTGTTTTAATTCCTTAATAATAAACAATTGTTATAATGATAATAAGTCTTTTGATTTTTCCTTTTAAAATTTCTACTATGAAGAAATTTGTAAATTTAAAATTTAAAATTTATTCAAATAGAATCAATTATTTTAGGAGCCTTTTTGTTTCCTTTTTTAATTCTCCCACTAAAAGACAATTAATATAATAATCAATTATTTTTACACTAAATACAATATAAAAAATGAATTATTTAAAACTATAGTTTTTTTATCAATATGTAGCTAATAGCCTTTATTGAATAAAATTGTATTGGTAGATCAAATACACTCCAGTAAAAAAATTCAAAATAGTAAAATAATTGACACTAGTTAATCCTAGCCAAAAACTAGTTCACGAGTCAATAGCAGTCACAAAATTTTCAAATTGCCTTTTTGTCGCCAAAACAATTTGACCAATACCTACCATCTCTTGCTAAAAAACAACACCATTTCATGATTTCCAAATCTGTTACAATCCAAGAACCATTTATAGCTAAAACACCATTAAACTCAATGAAAAAAGCAAGTTATTGAAAACTAATTTTGAAGGCACCATAGACCAAATTTTAAGCAATAAGTAGTAGGCAGAAAGCTCCCATCACTTGAATGGACACCATACATTCAAATAACATATGTGAGAGAGTCCAACACCAGGTGACAAACTAGAATAAAAAGATACAAAATCTTAAGAGACTCACCCTCAATTCGCAAAAAGTAGAATAAATAAAAAATTGAAGGAAATAATCTTGAAGATATCTATATGTAAGAACACAATTGCATGAAGGTCAGATATTTTTTCGATTCAAATAGATGATCGAGACTTAAATGAGATATGGAAATGTCAAGCCATGAAATTGTTTTATAAGAGCTATACTAATTTGACCAAACAGGTCTCACAAATGTGAATTAACAAATTACACAACAGAAGTACAAAACAACATGCTTAATTCAACACATAATAAAAACAACTAACATTAAGAAAGAAGAAATTGCGGTAAACATATTAGTGGTAGTGTCTCACAAGCTCTTATCCAGGCTAGTAACATGCATAAATATAGCAAACATCACACAACATACAAAATAATCATACATACTAAAAAGCTATACAAGATTTTCAATCATTTTAAAATCACATATGTGAGAACATATTCGATAAATGATGTTTGTACTCTAATAGCATTCAATCAAACATAACATAGTACATCATAATAAAGAGTCCAACACCTAATACAACTAGGATAAGGAGATACTAAATACTTAAAGACTCATACCATGCAAGAGCAATATAAATTAATTAAGAAGCAGACTTATTAATTTAATACAACAAAAGTAATAAATAAAAAGATATAGACATGCTACAAGTAAAGAAAAGAAGGCATGCAACAACACAAAATAAATAAGTTTTCTAATCAAAACCTATATCTAGTATCTTCATATATATACAATAGAAACTCAGATTATACAAACACACAAATTGATCATGCATAATAACATTGAAGGAATCCAAGACCTGATATACAAGTAGGTTAAGGAGATACCGACTCCTTAAGGACTCGACCCAAACATGCAAACAACATAAAGTAAAAAACTTAATAGAAAGCAATGAATGCAGTAAAAAGTTAATCACAGATAGCCATAAATAAGTAGCAGATAATTTATATAGTATTCAAAAAGCAAGCAATAAATAATAAAAAAATTCAATCAAAGTTTAAACTTCATCATGTAAAAACATACATAATTTAAATTTTGATTATATTAACCAAATATTAGATCATGTACAACACCAGATGTAACAAGGTAAATCCATATAGAACCACTACTTATGTGATAACATCATTTGGTTGCTCATGGCAACCGTTCAGTAGCAGAAAAATCCACTAAGCAATACAATAATTACAACCTTGATAAAAATAAAACAACCATTACCTTTATCAATTGAGATCTCTATCTAAATTGCCTATTGTTGTCTTCGCTTGATGCCTCCACAAAACCTCATTTGACACACGAACCCAACTTTCTTCCAAAGCCAACACCACTTGATGTGGTGTGATCAGTAATCATAGATCAGTAAAGTGTAATGTGAAAAATCTATTGTGAGGACCACCTTCAATCATGAATAACTAAAAACCACCATGGGAATCACTTTCAACCACAAACCATAATTTGTATACGTGGGACACATAGTCAACCATGTAGTGCACATATCCAAAGTGGGAAACATTCAACCACTTATTATACATAGCCAAATATATGAGAACTTAAACAATTCAGCTTAACCCACTCTATAGTGTTGTTTTCACAAATGAAAAAGTTGCATCTGAGTAAATACCAACCAACATATGGGCTCCTCACATATAAAAGGTTGCATCCTAGTAACTACCAGTCAACACATAGCTCACAACCATATTGGCTTCCCAAATAAAACCCACTCGTAAACACTACCTTTAGTACTCACCACTTAAGAGCATGGTTTTGCTCATATAGTCATGAATCACTAATACCGAACAATACTCAAGATAATAATGATCCAAAAATATAAAACGAGATATCAATTTGATAAAGCTCTGCTACAATTTTCTATATACCAAACACAAAGAGAGGGATATTTATAGAAGTCACCAAAGATCACAACCACCCTCACCAAGGGTCCTTACTGACCTCCTCATCGGGGGGTCCAAAGAGAGGTCCAGCGAGGGCCTCATCGAGGTGTAAAAAAAATCTCATTTTTTATTTCCAAAGTTGTCGAATTTTTTTTAAATACCTATATAAGAAACGAAAAAAACACGAGCAATAATGAGACTAAACACAAAGGACTATAAAACTTATAGATCTTGATAGAAAAATAAGGTAGAAAGTAATAACCAGGTTAAACTGATTAGAAAGCAGTCATATTCAGTCAGATTAATTTAATAAAAACATGTAGAAGAAACATTGAATGGAACATAGAGTAAGCTAAAGAGATAATCAAAAGGCAATAGGAATGCTACAAGAGATAGATAGAAAGATAGAAAACATGCAATATCAAAAAGACATAAATGGTTCCCAATCAGAGTCAACGTCTCATATGTTGGCACATGCTCAAATGAAACTCAAATCAGAGCATGCAAACATAGTAATATAACAAGGTAAACTCATATATAACCCTATATATGTAATAAAACCCTCAAGTTGCTTATAGCAATCACTCGGTAGCAAACAATCTACTATACAAAATAAAAGGTATACCACTCCATAGATAATACAAACACATTCAGGACACATGCCTTAACTACTATGTTGTTTTCGTTTGCTGCCTCCACAATAATTTTGATTCAACATTAGAATCTGACTCCTTTTTAGTGCCCCACTACATATAGTAATGTGATCGGTCACTAACTATCAATAGTGATAGAAAGAGCCACCCAACTAAATAACAAACTCAACTAGAAAACACCATCCCAAAAATACACTAATACTACTTATCCTAACCTAAGAACACGATTTTCCTCATACAATCACGACTCACTAATACCAAACAAAAAATCAAGATAAAAGTGAACCATAATTAGAAAACAAGATTTCAAGTTGACAAAGCTTCACCGAGCTAGGGTTGATAAGGATAATACCACACATGATGAGGGTAATACTCATTACACCTTTGCTATCCAGGGTTTGCAAAGGGTGGGTAAGTTAGATCAACGAGCCCTCTAAAATATGATTTTTTTTCATTCTAAAAATTATCAAGTAATTTTTCACAAATAAATGCAAGAAAAACAAAACAAAATCACAAACAATGTACCTAGCATACATACTATGAAAACCAAATCCGGTAATATGTGTAAATATTCTCGTATACAAAGTATACTTAACTAAGTGTGTATATGTATTACTGAACCCTTAGTAATCAACTTTACATAGAGGAAGACAATACACTAAATAAAATAAACAGGTCATGTGTTTTGCACAAGGGAATGCCAACATAGAAATAAAGAGCTTACAAGACTTATAATATGAATCAGAGTTTCTTCAGACTCACCACATAATGCACAAGTGACCTCACTATCAACTCGTCAACATCTTCTTCGAACTACATATTTGGTAGCGATAGCTTCATGTATACTTCACCAGATAAAATGCTTTACCTTGGGTGGGACTTTTAGCTTCCATATTTTCTTGCATAGCTTGTTATCCATATGTATATGACTAGATTCTCTACCAACGTGATCACCCAAACTATCCACCTGAAATTTACCTTAAGCAAGTTCATACTCAGACTTCATTATATAGAGCCCATAAGGCTTAAATGCTAAATTAAATTACCACCACGATGGATAGGATCAATCTCCATGTGCCTCGTTAGGAATGAAGAGTTGATTAATGAAGAAATATACAAATACTTCTTTTCACGTATACTAATTCAGCACATATTTAGTATAAATTTAATTTTTCCTATATGATATTGTAATAATAGACAATTATTATAATTTTTACAAGTTTTTTTATTTTCTTTTTAATTGCCAATTTTATTAACTTTTTCACATATAATCAAATATTTCATAAAAAAAAATCAAATATTTTAAGAATCTTTTGGTTTTTCATTTTTTTTCAATAAAAGATAATTATTACTACCCATAATCAATTATTTTTATAGTATATATAATTTAAAAAATAAATTAAATTTTAACATATATTTAGGAGACTTTTGATTTTCTCCTTTAATCCTTTATTAATAGAAAATTATTATAATAATAATGATTATTTTATTTTTTATTTTAAATTTTCACTAAGAGAAAATTTAAAAACTTAAAACTTTATTCTTATAGAATCAATTATTTTTATGAATCATTTGTTTTTCCCTTTTAATTTCCCCATTAAAAAATAATCAATTATCTTTTACACTAAATATAATTTAGAAAATGAATTATCTATAATTAAATTATAATTATATTATGTAATATGAGAAAATTCATTGATATTTATAGTAAATATTTTATTAAGTATATTAATTTAATACATATTTAGTATAAAATTGATTTTTTCTTTTAATATTGTAATAATAGAAAATTATTATATGTTTATGTATCTTTTCATTTTATTTTATTTGTCAATTTCATTAAATCTTCTACATAAAAATCAAATATTTTAGGGGATTTTTTATTTTTCCTCTTATTCTTTCACTAAAAGATAATTATTAATACATATAATTAATTATTTTTATGCTAAATATAATTTAGATGATAAATTAAAATTTAGCAATATTTATGAGACTATTTATTTTGGTAATAATATAGAATTAAAATGATGATAATAAGTATTTTAATTTTCTCTTTTTAAATTTTCACTAAGTGAGAACTTGTAAATTTTAAATTTATTCATATAGTATCAATTATAATAAGAGTATTTTGATTTTTTCTTTTAATTTTTCTAAAAGATAATTAATGCATATAATTAATTATTTTTTACACTAAATATAATTTAAAAATAAATTAACTAAAATTAAATTATAGTTGGAATATGTCATAGGAGGAGATAATTTATATTTATAGTAGACTTCACATATCAAAATATAACATGTTATTTAAAAGATTATGATAATTATTTTTATACTAAGTATGAATACATTCATTTATAATAGTTATAAGATTACAGTAGTTATAAGATTACTTGCTAATAATTTTTTAAGGAATGCCAATAAAAGAAGAAAAAGGAGGCAGCTAGTGGAAGAAATAATGGTACTTTCTTGATTTGTATCTATATGTAACAGGCAATAGTGATTAGGGGTGTCCATAAATCGGTTCGGATCGGACCAAACCGTAAAATCGGACCGGACCGAACCAAACCAAATGGTTTTGCTAATCAAACGGTTCAGTCTGGTTTGTATTAATTTTAAACCGTTCGAACCGGACCGGACCGGTTTAATAATATATTAAAAAATTTACATTATGTTTCATTAAATTATAAAAAAATCGAACCAAACCGAGAATCAAACCGGACCGAACGGTTTTATAAGTCAAACAGTCCGGTCCGATTTTTATTTCTTAAAACCGTTTCAAACGGTCCGGTCCGAGTAATATGAACGGTCCGGTCCGGTTAATTTTTTTTTTTAAGAAAAACCAAACCGGACTGGACTGGACCATGGACACCCCTAATAGTGATACGAGCAAGGACAAATAATAGTAATTGATTATTTTTTTCCCAATATTAGCAACAATTAATGTGACATGTAATAATTGGACAATATAATTGGGCCTGTTTTTTCTAACCAATTATTACATGCCATATCAATTATTGCTAAGCAAGAACTTGATGCAAATATGTGAAGATGACATCAAATAGGTGTTAGCTAGTCGTTACAATAGATTTACAAGGCCTGCGCACGAATAGAATGCTGTAGGGGTGTCGACAGCTTGTAATACTGTTATCTGATGTGCTATAATCAAGTGTGTCAAGGGTGCACTGGAGCTAGCTTATGGTTTATAAATAACATATGGTTAGTTGCCTTGTAAGATATAATTGATCACTAAATACTTGTAGAAAATTATCTTTTGGTAGGCCTGTAAGTGACTTTTTGTCACCCTTTGTGCGTCATTGTGAAAAGAGGATGTAAGACTCTTGTGCTGTTGTACGCAAGGAAGAAACAGCTACCATTGTGCAATTGTTGTGCTAATAAAGGTGGGCTGGAACTTCTTGGTTCCAAGTGGATGTAACCTTCACACATTGTGGAGGAGAGTCGCTTTAAAAGCTTAATGTCGTCAGTTTTCTTTTATGATTTTATGTGTTATCTGTTCTCTTCAATCTAAAAGCATTCATTGTTTGCGAATTGCCAATAGTTGCAGGAGCCATATCTCAACAAAATAGAGTTTTTAAAACTAATTAGTCCTTACTTCTTCCAAGTACTGATAATCAAAGTGGAGCCCTATTTTGTTATATCATATAAAAAGATTCCCATTCATCATCCTCAAGACCTCAACCCATAACTGCAACTCTGGTCATCATGAACTTAGGTACTCTCCAATGTGTAAAATAAAGACTTGCTCCCTCTGTAGGTTTCTTCAAATTAACATGAAGGTGGGAAAATGAGAACCATTTACATCTCTCTCAATCCACTTATTTCCCCTTAGGATTATCTTCATATGGGATTAAGAGGAACAATTTAAGTGTTCCATTTAGAGGTCTTAAAAACAAGATTTTTCATTATCGTAATCATGTTCTCTGTCCAGAGTAAAGAAAAGATGAAAGAAAGACCAGAACTGACAAACAAGGTAAGTTATACTAAGTTACACAACTATAGAACCTCTCGATAATCATTGACAAAATGCAACAGAACATTCTAGTGTATTTGGCTGGAAGAACCAGGAGTTATTCGTCAAAGGTTGGATGGACCGGGGCTTTGTGCTTGCCTCGTGTCAAGTTCCTTTCCATTTGAGTGAGGGCTCTGCTTCCCTCTCAGTTCATATGCATGTGGACTATGAACTCTCTGTGACATCCGCGGACTATATGTACGATCAACGTTCTCTTGTAATGTAGGTGTAGAACTAGTAAGTTTTGGACTCAGAGTGCGGCGGACTTCACCACGACTTCCTGTAATAATTTCATCAAGTATTTCTCCACTATCAATGTTATGACTTCTTGCGTGGAGATCCTGATCCTGACAAGTTTGGAAGAACATCAGTATCCTTTTAGAAGATTCTAAAGAAAGTTTTATTTTCTTTTTTTCTTTGTTTTTTTTTTTTTTTTTTTTTTTTTTTTGCTGAATAGATTCTAATGAAAGTTTAATAAATGTTTCACTGAACAGGCAAAGAATTTTCTTTGTAATACAATGCAGGATAGCATCTGAATTTGGTAAAATCTAGTAAGCAAAGATCTAACTTTTAGAATACCGAATGCCATAAATTTTTAAATATATATTTGAGTATTAGAGACGCCTATTTTCTTCATATTTTTTATTATTGTAAATTTCCACCTTTCAAAAATAGTCGACCTAATACAGGATAGACCACTCAATACAAACATTTTCACATGTGAACCAATAAAGCATGTGTACAAAATCCAATTGAACACTCGTAACTAACTCACACCTTATTAAAATGAGGAACAAAATACCCTCAAGGTCCTTTACTAATTGCAAAAATGACATTTAGGTTCTATACCTATTTTTTTAACAATTTAATACTATTATTATGAAAAAGTGATCATACAAGAATAAGGTATATTTTTTTTAAATTTTTCAATTACATTAGATAAAGACTGTTATAACTTAAACTAATTGTTATTAAAAAAAAAGAAGAAAAAATAATAAAATAAATAAATAGTTATTTATCTTTGTGCAGTCATTTGTTCATAACAATATGACTAAACTGTAACAAAAAATAAGTACAAAATTAAGTATTAATTTTAGAATAAGTATAGGACCTTTATAATCACCTTCCTTAAAATAACCTTCAATCAGAGATATGTTAATATATATTTTGTATATTCAAAACTCTACATGTTTTAGCCAAAAAAAAAAAAAATCTACATGAGAAAAAGCAAAATCCAGGTTGGTTATTATTAAAATGTACAGAGGATCATCACATAATTCTATGTATGAGTTTTTCAAAGGTACAGCTAAGATAAAGGTAACACTACAACTTACTTCAAACGACATGTTGAAAGCAATAGCAGGGGCTTCCTCATATTCTGCAGCATCCAAGTCTTGAAGGTGAGCTCCTTTGAAAAACTTAGGGAGAACATACTGCCGGACTGGCACAAGAAGCATGATCAACAATGGGAACAGCACTCCAGCAATTGGGATCCATGTTATGCCAAAACAAGCTAGTAGATAGACTGTCTGGAACACGGTAAACATGGCAATTGCTTTGAATGGCACGGTCTCGAGGAAAGTTGCGTGATAATTCTCCATTACTCTAATAAGTTAGATAACAATTACTAGCTTTTTCTTCGGATGATATAGTTGTTATATAATCAACAAAATGAGAGTATCAAATTGCAAGCATCTTACAGCAACATACATGCATAAATTGCAACATATACATATAGGCACGCAGACCAAATGGTGAACTTAAATTGCCACACCTCATTTTATTTGTGATGATTGCTTTATGGAATTGTCTACACAATTTAGGGCTACCATATTAAGTATGATTTATTCAAGCTACAATACGAAAGCCTAATATTGGAAGAAAAGTTCTTTAGTCCTAGAACTTGAGAAGAAAAACAAGATTAACAAGCCAAGAACATGCTTGGTTACTTACTTGTATCTGCGACTTGGAGCAGTGAAAAGAAACAATATCCTTTCCCAAAATTGATTTCCAGGCAAGCTCTCTATTGCCATAAATGCAAAGTAACCCCAAAGAACTGAAGTAGGAATCGTCTTAAGAGCAGGCATAGCAGCAACACAGAAACCAACCATCAATGCCTGAAGAAGATTGCTTAGGCGTTGTTCTTTTACTTCCATAGGCAAAAGATCATCAATATCGTTATCCACATCAAAAACAGTCTCATCAACAGGAGCGTCAATGTATCCAGCACCAGATGCAAGCTGGATAGTGGATTCTTTCAGCTCTTTCAGTCCCTGTCAAAGCACAGGGGCAAAATGTGTTTTTTACTTGTATGTAAATTTTTTAGCAATGTCACAATGCACACTTTATGCCCCATTGTACAGCTTTACAACTAGTTGTATAATTGTAAAATTGGGTATATGAGTGGGAAAAAGTGGTCATATAAGAAAAATATAGAGTAATTGTTAAAAAGTGGGTATGTAGGATAATTTTCTCAGAAATAAAGTATAAAATATTTCCTCCAGATAGGCCACAACTATGTGGAGTAAACTTACCAATGCAGGTGGCATTTGGTAGGCCAGGGGAGTCTGCATTTCATTATATACCTCTTGCATACTCCGGTATAATTGACTCAGGTTTGCATTTTTACAAATGCTTTTTCGTGCTGCTGATACAAGTTTATTACGTAGCAGCTATTCCAGACAGAAGAAATTAGGGCATCAGATACCAATTTAGATATCACAGACTAAGAAAGCACTTTAACAACATTTAGCACCAAAAATACAAACTGTAAAAATTGTTAGCTTTAACAGAACTAGACAATGATAAAGATATGTCCTCCAGTACATATAAGCAGAAACGGAGCCATGGTGAACAAGAAAATTTTAAATTTTGTTAGAGTTGTAAAGACTAGTACGCCTGAGTACCTAGTAAACTTTTAATGTAGCTACAAAGTGAACACCCAGAAAGAGAGAGAGAGAGAGAGAGAGAGAGAGAACTTCAGATTATCAAATGGATATAATCATTGGATTAAAAAGTTCCCTTAATATTAGTCCTACTCCTACCAGATTAGGATTTTGAAAGAGACAAAAAAAAGGTTTTCATAAGTGTACTTGTCAACAGTAATTTCTCAAAGAAAAACACTTTACAACCCTATTACACTATTCAATACCACTTACGTGTCATAAATCTAATGGTTTTTTTATTTTTAATGTAATCTAATCATTATCATGAATCTATCCACCTAAGTGATTTTGGTGCCCCAATGGTGCATACAGAATTACTCTTTCTCAAATGCAACCAAGAAGTTTATGAGATACTAACTGTTAAAATAATTAAAAGAGCAAGTATACCCTAATTTTATGACTAAAATTCAACTGGTGAGCCTGATAGTACCTGATGTTTAAGAGTAGCTAAACTTTTAGTATGCATGGGAGATTGTGGAATCACACCATTGGAAGGAGGAATGCCAATAAGACCACAGAGAATGACCTGGAAGGAGAAATGATTTAAAGCCAAAAAGGAAACATTTTTCAAGGTATGTCTAAAGTTAAATATTCTACATCAGTGTGTGGGAGGAGTAACAGAGTTAGATGCATCACATATGATATTCCAGGAAAGCATCTCACCAAAAAACCCAAAAGAAGAAGATCATAGTGGTACGAAGATGGTTTCTTTAGATTGAATTCTTGCTGTTGAGAAAGTTGCGATGCAACACTGTGATCAAAGTAGTAAAGCACAGCAATCATAGTTGCTGGTATAAATGCTCCAACTATGTATAATGGGGGCACATTTAACATTTCCTGCAAAACCAAATGAGAGGAGTTATTTTTTTATTGCTTGAATTAATGGCAAAAGAATTATTGTTGGCTTTACTACGAAATTGAAAGTGTGTTATTTTTATTAGTAAACATAAATTAGATTCACCTTGATAACTGTCCAATTTGAGTATGCACCGGGAGACCATGGATTTGGACTGAATAGTCGTCTTGGGATCCCTCTTGGCACATCATTAACTGGTATGTATGATGCAGCTGTCCATACAAGCACCATAAGTGGGACTCCATAATCCGCAATGAATCCCCGTATCCAACCTAGAACATCAAATCATATTAACACACATTGACAGCAAGAAAAAACATCTAATATGTCAACAAAAAAAAAAAGAGTAAGCTGGACTGAAAGTTATGCTCATAAGATAAGAAAAGACTAATAGCCTTACTAAAACCAGATTATCTCTCTAACTTATATTATTTATGACGTGTGACTTGTACTTTCAATACTTAAGATCTCAAAAGTAAAATCTAGGTACCAGTGCCATAGCACCAGGATCGAGCTTTGCGGCTCCTTAATGATGTAAAAAGAAGGCCAAAAGACAGAACTAGTGCAAACATTCCATTTCCAAATCTCCAGGAAGGGTGGAGTGCAGTCTGATTCATATCCTCTCTTTTTGGTATGCCAAATTCCTCCACAACTCCCTGTAGAGTAAGTGACAAAAGCTTAAGTGACAACAAGAAGCATATTTCTAGAGCATTTAAGCAGCTTTAGTAGAAATGAACAAAAACATTTTACACATGCAATCCCCATGTGTTAACCTAACATCACCTTTTGAAGTTAAATTTTCAAAATATTAAAAATTTTGGAATGGCAAAATCATAATGCATACTCACTCTTATTGCCTGCTGCATGAAAAGCATTGCAATTAGCAAACCAAACAATTCACCAGCAAGACGTGTAAATCGATTGATGATTGAGCACGCACCGAGAATAGCCAACAAGAAGAGCAAAAGTGCTGTCCACACACATACCCTATAAACAGCCAAAAGAGAGCATAAAAAGAAAATGTTAAATAAAGTGCAATCAGTATATTAATCCATTTTTGACATACTAATGTAATATTGTTCTGAATACCATCCAGTCCAGGCTAAAAAGAGTTTCTGCCCTAGATCTTTCCTATCTTTGGCAAAGTTGAACATAAATGTATACATCAACACCGTTGGCTCAGCAACTCCTAGAATTAGAAGTGGTTGTCCTCCAATAATTGAGTGGATAACACCACAAAGTGCAGTTGATGCAAGAGTTTGCACTGCGGTCAAAGTTCCATCTGTAGCAAATTATCAGAGAAGTTTTTCCTTAGCAAACTAAAAATGACTTAGGAACTAGAGGACAACATTTGTGATAAACCAAAAGAACAAAATAAAATTCTTACCGGTGTTTCTCTCCAGTTGCTCTCCAAAAGATATAACTGGAATCGCTGAAGCAAAGAATATGTAGGTTGTTGGGGCCAATATCCTAGAAGATTAAAACATAATGACTACAGGTAAGAAGCATATCCATGTAATTAGAATGTGTACAATTAGAAAACATTGTTGACAAGCTAATATCAATATTGTTCATAAAACTGTTATTGCGAATTGAATCATAACCCATGAAAGAAATTCATAAAATAAAACATTTCTTTAGTGTTAATTAAATGTAAAATAAGAGCTTCACAAACCTGATACCAGCTCGAAGACCACCGGTCCAGTCTTGTTTGTAACATAAAATTCTTCCTTTGAGATCATTTTTAATACCGCGAAATGGAACAAACATTTCTTCCATGATAAATTAAAATGAAGGGAGCAAAAGAACTAATATATTTCCAGGTTTTACTTATGGAAACAAGTATTATATAACCATGAAGATGCTAAAATACCCAAAGGACTCGAGAGGCCAATATGACATCTAAATATGCATTAGCAACTAGGAATTAATTATGGGAGATAAATCAAGGACTTCTTGATAATGGCAGGGCTTTGCAATTTAAAAAAGAAAGCAACGGGTCATGTCGATTCTTTATTTCTTTCAAGTATAACAGACCTTAGCAAGGTACTGAAATGAATCGAAAAGGTCCCGAAATGAATAAAATAATATAGTGGAAAAATTTACATTTTGCAAATGATCTGGTAAAGAATTATTAGAGTATGCTTATGAAAAACAAAATAACAAAACTAATATTTCTATTAGGAATGCATATCTTTGTCTCTTAGATATATCAAGGAATTTAGAGGAAGGAATTCGTGGTGAATTTGAAAGTTCAATACAATTGAAACAAACTGACACACTCCATGTGCACTTATCAAAAGGCATAACGGTGTAAATGGAACTTTAGATCCATAAAGACTTGTATCTCTTATCACTAAGGTCAAAAGGGCACAACCCAGTAACCAAAGAGGAAAGAATGCTAGGGAATCAATTACATGGTATAATTTCACTGGCTAGAATGGCAAATGTTCCAATCAAGGTCAAGTCTTTAGAGGGTTTAAGGGCAAGAATCATCAAACTAACGAAAACCAATCATCAAATACTTCACTTAGGGAGGTTTATAACAATTTAAGGGAAGTGGGCTTTCAGAAAAAGACAAGTTGAAATTTATGAAAACTGAATAAACATGTTTATATAGTTAATTTAGCGATAACCCATGACTGAAATCATAATAGTTATTATTCAAAACACTATTGACCAAATGGACGTAATGAAACGGAGAAGAAGACCAACCAGAATGCTTCACTATGGTTACATTCTTCAGGAAACAAAACGACCATTCGATGAACCAAAGGACGCAATTTGAATACTCAAAAAAGAAAGTAGAAAATATCAAGTTACATGACCTGAGAGCACAGCACTAAACAGATGAAACCAGAATGAACTTCTCAGTTATGGGGCAATGACTGAGCTGAGTAAGAGAAGCATAGAGATTTTGGCAAACAAACTCTGCAATGGAAGAATTTTCGCGTGAGTGAGTGTGCGGTGACTAAGCATTATGTAACTGCCCAAGCACCGGAATAAAACAAAACATTGTGAAGTGAGTGATGTGAGTGATGTGAATGTGACCGAGTAAAACCTATTTATCGATAATAGAGTATACCAAATTACGTCATATTTTATATTAATAAAATTTAGATTTAATATAATTTTCTTTTCTTTTTTGAAAAACTCAATAATAAAAAAAATAATACAATTCATAAATAATATATTTCAAAAAAATAAATTATTAATAGCTTTTAAATGAAAAAATATAAAAATATATATATAGAAAATAATTTATTCCCCGTAAAAGAATAAATTCTTTTTAATTATTATATATTTTGATTAGTTTAACCAATTACAAAGTAATTAGTTTTTATAGTTATTGTATCAATAGAGTAAATTTTAAATTTTCATTTTTTTCTTCTCTCTCGTTGATATCATTTGTAAATTTTCATTTTTTATTTTAGGGGATATTTGGTTCACAGGATGTAATAAAAATAAAATGATAAGGAAATAATTTCATTTGGATTGATCACTGAAATAAAATAATAAATCAACATTAAAGTGTTTAGTTTATAACTGAAATTGAATGAAAAATATTATATATTAATTACCTTAATATTCATATACTCACGAAAATTTAAATAATATCATTTAATTATTATTTTTTCGTCAGACAAAATAAATTATTAAAATCATTATTTTTCTAAATAATTATTACTTAAAAATAAAATATATTATTAAAATTATTATTTTTCTTAATAAGGTTTAGAATTTTGAGTTTGAGGATTTAGGGATTTAGGGATTTAGGGTTTAGAGTTTTAGGATTTGAGGTTATAATTGTGGGTTAAGGTTTAGGGTTAAAATTATTATTTTTATAAATAAGGTTTTGGGTTTTGAAATTTGGGGTATAGGGTTGATGGTTATATTTATGGGTTAAAGTTTAGGATTAAAATTATTATTTTTCTAAATAGGGTTTTGGGTTTTGAGATTTAGGATTTTGGATTTAGGGTTATATTTGTGGGTTAATGTTTAGTTTTAAAATTATTATTTTTCTAAATAGGGTTTAGAGTTTTGGGATTTGGGATTTAGGGTTTAGGATTATATTTGTAGGTTAAGGTTTAGGGTTAAAATTATTATTTTTCTAATAGGGTTTTGGGATTTGGGGTTTATGGTTATATTTGTGGGTTAAGGTATAGGGTTAAAATTATTATTTTTCTAAATAGGGTTTTGGGATTTGGAGTTTACCCCACGTTTGGTTGGAGGGAATGGAATGGAATGAGAATTGATTCCTTCCATTATGTGTGTTTGGTTGGACGGAATGGAGGACGGAATGGAATCTGATTACTAAAAGAGAAGGAATCACAATTCCTTCTCCCACCTTTGGTAATCATTATTCCATTCCCATCAAATTTTTTTTCCAATTTTGCCCTCACCTAAAATATAACCTTAAATTCAAATCCCAAATTCTCAAACCCAAAATTCTAAAACCCTAAACCCTAAACCCAAAATTTTAAAACCTAAATCCAAATCCTAAAATCCTAAAACCTTAAACCCTAAACCTTAAAACATAAATCCCAAATCCCTAAATCCTAAACCCTAAATCCCAAATTCCAAATCCTAAAACCCTAAATCCTAAACCTCAAATCCCTAAACCATAAACCTTAAAACATAAATCCTAAAACCCTAAAACATAAATCCCAAATCCCCAAATCCTAAACCCTAAATCCCAAATTTCAAATCCTAAACCCCAAATCCCTAAATTCCAAATCCCCAAATCCCTAAACCCCAAATCCCCAAATCCCTAAACCATAAACCCCAAATCCCAAGTCCCTAAACCTTAAATCCTAAAACCCTAAACCTTAAAACATAAATCCCAAAACCCAAAACCCTAAAACATAAATCCCAAAACCCTAAACCCCAAATTCCAAATCCTAAAACCATAAACCCAAAATCCCTAAACCCTAAAACCCTAAACCCCAAATCTCCAAATCTCTAAACCCTAAACCTTAAAACATAAATCCCAAAACCTAAAACCTTAAAACATAAATCACAAAACCCTAAACCCCAAAATCCAAATCCTAAAACCATAAGCCCTAAACCTTAAACCTTAAAACCCTAAACCCTAAATCCAAAATTCTAAAACCCTAAACTATTTTTAGAAAAATAATAATTTCAACCCTATACCTTAACCTACAAATATAACCCCAAATCCTAAATCTCGAAACCCTAAATCACACATCCCAAACCTCAAAACCCTAAACCCTATTTAGAAAAATAATAATTTTAATAATATATTTCTTTTTAATTAAGTAATACTTATTTAGAAAAATAATGATTTCTATAATGTATTTTGTCTGATGAAAAAATAGTAATTAAATGACATTATTTGAACTTTACAGCATGTAGAGGTATTAAGGTCATTTACAGCATTTTTCATTCAATTCCAGTGGCAAACCAAACACTATAATCCTGATTCTGAGCGTGATTCCAGTGGTCAAACCAAACAAAATTGTTTCCTTTCCAATTCCATTCCATTCCGATTCCGATTCCATTCCACGAACCAAACGCCACCTTAGGGTTATATTTGTGGGTTAAGGTTTAGGGTTAAAATTATTATTTTTCTAAATAGGGTTTAAGGTTTTGGGATTTATGGTTTAGGATTTAGGGTGTAGGGTTTAGGGTTTAGGGTTTAGGGTTATATTTATGGGTTAAGGTTTAGGCTTAAATTTATTATTTTTCTAAATAGAGTTTAGGGTTTAGGGTTTAGGGTTATATTTATGGTTGGGGTAAAATTGGAAAAAGAAATTGAGATGAGAATGGAATCATAATTCCTTCTCTTTTAGGAATCGATTTCATTTCATTCTCACTTTTCAGTCCAACCATACATAAAATTGAAATGAATCAATTTTGATTCCATTCCATTCCAGTCAATCAAATATGCACTTAGGTGGCGTTTGGTTCACATAATGGAATCGGAATCAAAATCGAAGTCGAAATCGGAATGGAATGGAAAGGAAACAATGTTGTTTGGTTTGAGCATTGAAATTAAAGAAGGAATCAGTATTATAGTGTTTGGTTTGCCACTGGAATGGAATGAAAAAATTGTAAATTACCTTAATACCCCTATATTCATTAAAGTTTAAATAATATCATTTAATTATTATTTTTTCGTCCGAAAAAATAAATTATTAAAATCATTATTTTTCTAAATAATTATTACTTAAAAAGAAAATATATTATTAAAATTATTATTTTCTAAATAGGACTTAGTGTTTTGAGGTTTGAGGTTTGAGGTTTGGGATTTGGGATTTAGGGTTTAAGGATATAAGATTTGGGGTTTAGGGTTTAGGGCTATATTTGTGGGTTAAGGTTTAGGGTTAAAATTATTATTTTTCTAAATAGAGTTTAGTATTTTAGGGTTTTGGATTTTGGATTTAGGGTTTAAGGTTTTAGAATTTGGGAGTTGGGGTTTAAGGTTTAGGGATTTGGGATTTAGTATTTGGAGTTTAGGGTTTAGGGTTTTGGGATTTAGGTTTTAAGGTTTAGGGTTTAGGGTTTAATGTTTTGGGATTTGGGGTTTTGGGTTTTGGGATTTGGGGTTTTGGGTTTTGGGATTTAGGTTTTAGGATTTGGGGTTTAGGGTTTAGGATTTAAGGTTTTGGGGTTTGGGGTTTAAGATTTTGGGATTTGGGATTTTGGGTTTTAGGTTTTGGGTTATATTTGGGTTGAGGTAAAATTGAAAAAAAAAATGAGATTAGATGAGATGAGAATCATGATTCCTAAAGGGAAGAGAAAGAATTGCGATTCCTTCTCCTTTATGAATCGATTTCATACGTGACTCATTTTTTAGCCCAACTAAACATACAAATAGAAGGAATCAATTCTGATTTTTTTCTATTCCCTCCAACCAAACATAACATTAGAGTTTAATTAAGATCATATGGTCTCTCCAATGACAACATTATAAACTCCCAAATTCTTGAAAAATTGATGTTGAAAAATTGAGCTACTAATTAGCTCTCTTTTATCGATACACCTATTAATCTAGCATTTTTAGTGAAGTTAGATCACAAGAATTATCTTGTGTGCAAAGAGCAAAGTTCTCTAATCTATCTTCACATACGGATTAGATGTTATTATTGATCATCGTGTCTTTTATTCTTCTTAGTTTTCATATTCTTAATCCACTTAGAACAATTTTGAGTTTTCGCATTGGAATTGACTGAATAATGTCATCAAGAGTTGGCTCTACTTTTCTATTACTCCTTCGATGCATCCTTATTTGAAAAGAAGTGCTACAGCAGCAGAACAATGGAGCTTGCTTGAAAGAGTCCATTCGGTGTATTCGTACACTCCAATTATATAATTATGTCTTCAATTATAAACTATGGTTAAAAATAACTTATCATAGATGATTATGTTTTTTGTCTGAATAATAATGCAAATCACCTTGTTGCAATTGGAGAAGCACTTTTAGATCATGATCTAATCTTGCATTTAATCAGTGAATTAGATGCTACATGTAATCCATTTGTTTTATTCTTCACTATGCATTATAATGCATCGTCCTTTAATGGATTTCATTGATCAATTATTGATATATGAGAGAAGTCTTGAGCAGCAAGGTTCTCAAGATGTCAATCAAGCAAATCTAGCTAAATTTGCTAGACTTTCCTCTAACACTAGTAGTAGTAATTAATCATGAAATTTACAAGATTTCTTGCAACAAAATAACAATTACCAACCAGAAAAGGATAACAATGGAAATTCATAGTGCAAGAACAAGAGAGAAGGTGAGAAGCTTAGCGTACAATGTCAGACCTGTGGAAAATCTTGACATCTACCCAACAAATACTTTAAAATTCAAGACATCCTTTAAGGTAAGGGTTTCACTACCTCTCTATTACATGTTGCTATGGTTGTTGATGGTGCTTATAAATCGTATACTTTCTCAGTTAATGTTCCATATATGGCTCTTTGATTAAAGTGCAACACGTCACTTAACAAGTGATGCTAGTAGCATTTTTGACAGTCAGCATGCATTTCTTGGTTCTTGTTCTATCACACTAGGTAATGGCACTTCCTTTCCAATCAATTATCATGGTTCTGTCTAAGTTCTTCAATTGCAATAATTCTTCCATACTGCTATTCTACCACATAACTTGTTGTATGTTCAGCATCTCTGTCTACATAACAATGATATAGTTAAATTTCATGATGATTCTGTGTTCATTAAGAATGCTTCGAGTAAAGTAATTATGTCTAGAGGAACAACTAGAGATCTCTATTCTCTTGAAGATAGAGTCCTATTTCAGGTAATAAATTCAGTATTAATACTCACAAAATAGAAGATTCCTTTTCTTCTTTTGCTTTTTCTACAATAAAGGAAAATATATGGCATGCCAGTTTAGCACATCCCTGTCTAACAAGCTTGCATATATTGAAGCTTTAAAGTATGATAAATTTCTTCTTCAAGTGTGTGTTTTACTTGTTTTGTTGCAAAATCTAATAAATTTTAATTTAAACACATATGTATCTTTGGATTTAGTCCAGTTATTACTAACAATGAAATTAGATATTTTCTATTAATGAATAGATTAGTCTACACGTTATATGTTGATAATTTTTCTCATAACTAAAGATGAAGCATAACCTGTTTTTATGAATTTTATGAAAATGGTTGGAAAAAACCTTAGTACTAAGATATACGCTGTAAGGAATTTCTTTTCATGTTATATATATTTTGTTTTTCTACCAACACTATCTATCCATAAACAAATTTTACTATCAAATTTAATATAAAATATTTGATTAAATATAATAATTGATACCATTCAATTTAATATTAATTGAATAACGCGAGATAGTTGCAGCATAAACAATTTTACTATCAAATTGAGCTCCAATTATAGTTTGGTAAATGACTTATTATGGGGGGTTACAAATACTTAGAAGTAAGTTTTAAAAAAAATAATGAAATGAGACTAGAAAAATAAAGCCTCAATAATATATTTAGTTATAGGAATAACCCATAAATAATCACACAGTACTAACTAGAATATGAAAGAGTTTTATACATGTATGTAAAAAATATTTATGAACAATCTTATTGATATATTAAAAAATATTACTTGAGTTGAGTCGTAGACTGGATTGCTCTCTTTAAGACGTTTTGCGTCTCTGTCCAAAATTATACAAACAAACACAATCTCATTGTCCTTAAGATAAAACAACACAGAATGTATTTTTTGTCTTGGAGCTTCACTGTACTGATGGAGTCTGTAATGCTACACTTTTAAAGTAAATATGTTGCTCAGAAAACTAAAAACAATTTTGTATATTTTTTTTGGGTTTGCTACGACGAGCAATTTTTAAGTACTCTTAAACTGAGAGTTATGACCCTCTTTTTATACTTGAAAAAAGATAACATGCGTGCAACGTTCACACAATAATTGCATTCTGTAAGACTCGGTCTGAGTGGATGGAAATGAAATGAAACGTTAAAAAAATAACAGTCACAATATAAATGACTCATTTTGAATAAGAATGAAATTTCTAATTATTAGAAAAACTAATTTTAATAATAATAAAATTTCAAAAAAAATAAAGTGCCATAACTCTGTGCACACATTGACACACAATTTTCCTAAGTTTTCTCCCCTTTCACAAAAGTGGGTATACGTTGTAGTTCAATCCCGATTGTAAATACTTTTTATATAAACACTTCCACATAAATGTAGAAAAGCAATGCAATGCAAACCTTTTCAAAGGGTATAACTCTGTAATTTTTGTCATATTTTTTATTTAAATTCACACTATTTACAACAAAGAGATTAAGAGTTGGTCTGAAATCATGAGTGCCAAGAAGATGCTACGCGCAATAGAGTCTTGTCAAAGTAGCACAAGGGGCTATGGATGGTGGCGAAAACCTACTCAAAGATTGGGTTCACAGTTGGCAACGGCCAAGGAACTCAGTGGCGAAGGAATCAGACAAGTGACTCGCGTTGAGAGGTGGCTGATAAATAGTGTTAAGTCCCACATCGGCCAGAAGTTCGGCAATAGTGCTACTTATAAACCTAGACAGTCCTCATCCTTGCAAGCGCATTTTCGAGGTTGAGTTACGCATGGGTTCTTTAACATGGTATCAGAGCCTCTAATATACCTCTAGAATTTCTATCAAAATTTTGCCTTTCTTTATCACAGTAAACCACTATCACCTTTATTAATCTAATCAAAACCAAAATATCATCATCAAACTCCTCTCGTCCAGAAATTTTCATAGCCACCAAAATCAACCCCAAATAACGCCTCACGCGCCTTCACATGCCTTCAAAAGAATATGTTCTTAAACCCATACGCGAACCACTCTCAGACCCAACTCGGCTAACCCTAACTTGGTTCACCCCAACCCGGTTCACCCCAACTCCGTTCACCCCCAACCCAATTCACCCTCAACCCAGTTTATTCAGACCTAGTTCACTAGATTTTGTGCTCATCTCTTCACAGATCTGGTTCGACATCATCCTAGCCGATTGTCCATCAGTTCAGACCAGTTCTAGGCTTGTTTTCGAATCTTTGTTTTTCATTTTTAAGGATATTTTTGACCTATATACACTCCTTTATACTGTTTCTTTATATTTTCTTTATATTTCCTCTATTATTTCATTAAAATGGACCGAGATGATGTCCCAAAACCAATCTCTACCACCCTTGATGATACTAACTACCTAGCTTGGGCATAAGTAATGAAAAGTTTCTTGAAAGGACGCAAGTTATGACGTTTCATAATTGGTGATATCTCTATACCCATACAAGAAACCAATGAAAAAAACTCCTTTTTTGCTGACCGCCTTGAAGATTGGGATATTAAACATCATCAAATTATTACCTGGTTTCACAACACCACCTTACCCTCCATCCATGGTGAATTTGGGCATTGTGACACTACCAAAGAAGTTTGGGAATTTCTTGAGGCTCGCTTCACTACAATAGATTTGGCCAACCAATATCAACTTCTAATAACTCCTCGTACCAAACACCAAAGGGATGATCAAACCATTAACCAATTTCTCTCTAAAATGCATACTATTTGGGATCAACTTGCTCTCTCTAAACCAACTTGGACGAACAAGATTGATGCTGAGATGTTTGCAACTTATCATAATCACCAGCGTCTTGTTATTTTTCTTATGACTCTCCATAATCGGTTTGAACCTGTTCGGGCTTCCTTACTCCATCGTAGTCCTTTTCCATCCTTAGATACTGATGTGACTGAGCTTCGCTCTGAAGAAACTCGGATGTGGGTTTTCAAAGTTCATCATACAGATTCTGTCCTTGCCACCCTCTCTTATCGCCCTAAAGGAGGCTCTAAAGAGGGCTTCAAACATTAAGGCTACGCCTACTGCCATAACCCCAATCATGAGCTTTTTGCATGTCCCATTTGGGTATGTATATATTGTCATAAGAAGGGTCCAGGCCACTTTCACATAGATTGCTTTCGAAAACCCTCTTATCATTCCTATCGAAATCCCTCTCAATATGCATAAGGTAAAACTAGTAACTCATTTATCATGACTGTTGTTTCTGAGGATAATCCTGAAAAATTTACCTTCTCCATTCAAAATTTACCTTCTCCATTCAAGAACTTGAAGGTCTTCTTAAACATGTTCTCTCCAAATCTAGTAATCCTCCTTCTACTGCCTTGTCTCTCACATCAGGTAAATCTTTATGGTATTTTGATTTTGCTTGTTGTAACTATATGACTTATGATACTCACATCTTCTCTCCCACACAATCTTCCTTCTCATAACCTTTAATTCAAATTGTTAATGGTTCACATATGCATGTTAATGATATAGGTCAAGTTTCCACATCTTCTATATCACTTGCTGACAACTTTCATATTCCCAACCTTACTCTAAATCTTATCTCTGTTGGTCAATTATGTGAACTTGGTCTTACTATTACTTTTTCCTCTTCTGGTTGTCATGTGTAGGATCCACAGACAGGACAGATCCTTGGAATAGGCCGTAAGGTTGGACGACTATTTGAACTTATCAACCTTCATCTACCCAATTCTCCTCATATTTCCATTGTTGCTTCTACTACTCTTATCAACCTATGGCATGCTCATCTAGGCCATACGTTTATAAGACATCTTCGTCCCTTAGCATCTTCTAGTAAATTAGGATCTATTTCTATTTTTGATAATGTAAATTGTTTGCCTTGTCAATTGGAAAAACAACCTACTTTAGGTTTTAATAAAAGTGATTCTACTTTTGTCTCCCCTTTTGACTTAATTCATTCTTATGTTTTGGGTCCATCCCCACATCCTACTATGGGGGGATGTGTTTATTTTGTCATTTTTATTGATGATTATTCAAGATTCACATGGATTTTTCTCATGAAACATAGATCTAAATTACCCAAAATTTATTATGATTTTTCCCAAATGGTTAAAACCCAATTTTCTCAAAATATCAAAGTACTTAGAGCTGATAATGCTATGGAATATAAAGAAATAATGTTTTTAAATTTTCTTCGACAAAATGGCACTCTTTCTCAATATTCTTGTCCTGGCACATCTCAACAAAATGAAAGAGCTGAGTGAAAACACAGACATATTCTTAATATTGTTCACACTCTCCTCATTTCTAGTTCTTATCCTGAACACTTTTGAGGTGAAGCAGCTCTTACGGTTGTTTATACCATCAATCATGTTCACATGCCTATTATTCATAATCAATCCCTTTATGAGCATCTCTATAATACTTCTCCATCTTATGAACTGCTCAAAGTGTTTGGTTGTGCTTGTGCCTGTTTTGTTCTTCTTCACCCTCATGAACGCAATAAATTGGAACCTCGTGCTCGTCTTTGTTGTTTCTTAGGGTATGGAATAGAACACAAAAGCTATCATTGTTGGGACCCTATCTCTAAATGATTTTGCATCTCTCATCATGTCATCTTTTGGGAACATAAAATGTTTTTCTCTATTTCCTCATTTCATGTCTCATCTCTTACCTCACTCTCATTTTTTAATGACCCAACTATTGATTTATTTCCTCTTAACATTTCTCCATTACCCTTACCATCATCTACTACGGCTTCTCTTAATGTATCTGCTCCTTCTACTGATCCTACCATAACAACATCCTCTGAAGACCAACTACTTGATTGCCCAGAGTCATCACTTCGTCGTTTTACTCGTGTAAGTAGTCTTCCCTTCCAAAACTATATAGAAGCTAGTTCTAACCCTCATTGGCAACAAGCTATGACAAATGAATTACAGGCATTAACAAAAGCACATGCATGGGATCTTGTTAATCTTCCATCTAATAAATCTCTGATTGGTTGTAAGTGGATTTTCAAAATCAAAACTCATTCAAATGGGTCTATAGAACGATATAAAGCTTGTCTGATTGCAAAGGGTTTTACACATGAATATGGAATCGACTATGAAGAAACTTTTGCACATGTAGCTCGCCTCACCTCTGTTCGCAGTATCATTGTTGTTGTTGCTGCCCGAAACTGGAACATGTTTCAAATGGATGTCAAAAATGCTTTTTCTCAATGGAGACATAACCGAGGAAGTTTATATGAAACCTTCTCCTGGATACACTCATTCACCTCATCAAGTATGCAGACTTCATTGTGCTCTCTATGGCCTTAAACAAGCTCCTCGGGCTTGGTTTTCCAAATTTAGCTATACATTTACTGACTTTGGCTTCACTTCCAATTCTTATGACTCCGGCCTCTTTATTCGGAAGACTCCCACTGGTGTAACACTTCTACTCCTTTATGTAGATGATATGATCATAACAGGGAATGACTCTAATGGAATTATTGATCTCAAGTAGTTTCTGAGCCATCAATTTGAAATGAAAGACCTTGGTCATCTCCATTACTTCTTAGGCCTAGAAATCTCATTTGATTCTCAGGGATATTATTTCTCTCAAGTAAAGTACTCTACCGATATTCTTAATCGGGTTGGCCTTACTGATTGCAAAACTGCATCAACACCTCTAGAAACCAATGTCAAACTTACTCCATTAGATGATACTATTCTCTCATATGCCACATTATATAGACAAAAAGTTGGCAGTCTTGTTTATCTCACAGTCACTCGTCCTGACATTGCCTATGTTGTTCATCTACTTAATCAATTCATGTCTACTCTACGGTCTACCTATTATACTATGGTTCTTCGCATTCTCCTTTACATCAAAGGCACACTACTACAAAAAGGGGCATTAAAGTCGGTTAAAAACCGACTTAAAATGTAAAGTTAGTTCACTTTTTTTTTAAATTTACTCATTTTCTATTATACTCAAATAAAAACCTATATTTGAGCAGAAAAAAAATCAAAATCAGTTTAGCAAATAGTTTAAATAATACAAATAATTGAAAATAAAATATTAATTAATAGTAGAAAAATTACCATGGTGTATTCTTCTCCTGATATTATAATACAAACCTACATATATAATACAAAAATTTATACACATAAATAACAACACATAATAACAGAAAAATATGAATAATAAGTGTTTCTAATTAATAAAAATACTTACAAGAGTAAATGAAGTGACAAAATGAAGGAAATGAAGAAAAAATTGTGTTTTGTAAGTGAGAAATGGATATAAAAAATTTGAGTATTTCGCTTAAAAAAATAGGGGATCTAAAAGATTAGTTAGAGAGGAAGAAAACCCACTAGCCGACACTAGAAATGGTGGCCGTAGGTGGCCATAAAATGAGAAAGAGTGGAGGAGAAGTGGAAGAGGTTTTGAGTCTTTGAGATTTATGCAACGCTTGGAATAGTTTCTGTTTGGGGAAGAAAGAAAAGAAAAGAATTTATCCACGTGTGTAGCGTCGGTTCTACGTGTCAACCGACGCTATCCACGTGTGTAGCGTCGGTTCCAGGTGTCAACCGACGCTATGCTATGTGGATAGCGTCGGTTGACGTGGTGAACTGACGCTACGCTACGTGGATAGCGTGGGTTCACCACGTCAACCGACAATACACGTGGACGTAGCGTCGGTTGATGTGGTGAACCGATGCTATCCATGTAGCGTAGCGTCGGTTGACACTTGGAACCGATGCTACGTCCATGCATAGCATCGGTTCGACATGTACACTGACGCTACGTCCTACGTGGATAGTGTCGGTTCTACACCGACGCTAACTCGGCACCATGTTTCACAGTCTTCACTTTTCCAACAAGTCTAATCTTCTTCTTTCCGCTTATTCTCATGCTAACTGGGCAGGTGATCAAACTGATCATCATTCTACCACTGGATATTGTTTCTTTCTTGGAAACTCTCTCATATCTTTGCGAAGCAAGAAACAATCCCTCATTTCTCAATCTAGCACTGAAGCTGAATATCGCACTCTTGGTGACACCACTCAAGAACTTCTTTGGCTCCGTTGGCTACTTGCTGATATGGGTATTCTCCAATCAACTACAACTATCCTATATTGTGACAATCAGAGTGCTATTCAAATTACTCACAATAATGTATTTCATGAACGAACAAAACATATCGAGATTGATTGTTATTTTGTTCATCAATATATTCTTCAACATGTTCTTCAAGACACGGTTTATCTCAAATCAATATCTTCCACAGATCAAATAGCTGACATCTTCACCAAATTTCATCTACCAGGCAGATTTCAAGAATTACTTTCCAAACTCAAGTTGATTATTTCTCTTCCTCCTTGAGTTTGAGGGGGGGTATTAAGTTATATTTGCTATTGTAATTCACTTATACTACTCTTTTACTTCACTTGTACTACATTTGTATTATTTCACTTATACTAAACTTGTACTATTTCACTTGTACTCTATTTGCACTACACTTACTATTTCACCTATATTATACTTGTTACAACCCTATAAATAGGGTTTTCTATGTACATTCTAAAACACACCAATATAAACAGTAAATCATTTTTTTTCTTATCTCTCTAGTCTCTTCACATGGTATCAAAGCTAGGCTCCTGACTTCTTCACCCCATCGTCGCTCAAGTGCCTGGCAGCGCACTCAAGGCTAAGGCCCGTTCACCCCGTACCGACCAGGACTCACCCCTGCCGATGTAGAGGGAATGTTAAGTCCCACATCGGCCAAGAATTCGACAGTAGTATTACTTATAAGTCTGCGCAGTCCTTATCCTTGCAAGCACATTTTCAAGGTTGATAATGTCGATGCCTATAAGTTAGGAGTCTAGAGGCAATGGCAAAGCACCGGAGGCTGGCTGCTGCAACTGGCTTAGTGTTTGGCATTTTCAAGAGAAAAAAAATAGTTATTGTAAAAACATAGGTAACCAAATTTTTTTTTTTACTGCTAAGCTGCGATACTAAATTAATTATGAAAACTTGAGTTTATTCATTTGTATACAGCCATATTAGATAAGGACCTCCACCCTTTTTTCAAAAGTGGAGGATTGATTCATATTTATACCCGCTCCCATTAATTTTCCTAGATACTCTTATCACTAATATTTTGTTCTCTTGTGTATATAAAACTATATGTAACTCTAGCTTCATTTTAAAAAAACTATTCAATCTTAAATAATTTTTTTTATTAAAATAAAAACTTTAAAATTTATAAAAATAAAAATAATATTTTAATAATATTAAATAAAATTTAACATTAAACGAATCAAAATTTAGTGTGTTGATAAATTATATTTTATTTTAATATATAATAAAAATATATAAATTTGATATAACAAATATTATAATTTTAAATTTTTAAATTTTATTTTTATTGCCGGCAGTATTAATGTATTGTAAGAGACTTACGGCTCACATTTGTCATGCTAAATATATGTTAGAAACTTGGAATCAAATTAATTATAATGTTTTTTTTTCCTTCGCCTATTTGTACTAATAATTGAATATCACGTCACAAAAATGTTTTAACCATTTATTTATTTTAACATTTACTTTTATCAAGATTTTTTAAATTATCCTTTTTACATAATATTATATAAATTACTTATAAAAAAATATATTTTAAACCTCCTAATTATAATATCATTTATATTGAGTGGGGTTATTATTATTTTTGTTCTTTTTATAATATATTTAATGCTAATTTTATAAATCGATAAAAGTGCACTTTTTGACTTTAGTACATCTATTATCTGTCAATTAAATATATTAGTAATAATTTTATCAATTTTAAAATTCACATTAAATAATTATGAAACTAACAAAAAAAAAACCGTACAGCGATAAGCTCACCTATAATAATAACTAACAGAATAAATAATGAAGCTCAAGCCAATAATTCTTTGGATGTGGGGCACATATATTACCACAGAGTAAATATGGTAATTACCTGACATGAAAATACGATTTAAACTATTTGAAATAGAACATAATTATTTTTTAAATTATCCGAGACAACACACATGATAATATAAACTAACCCTCGTCAATTTTATTTTAATATAATTTGCTCAACTTAAATGAAAATTATATGACACAAAATAAGTATATTAACTTAATGAATCATTATAATATATTTTAGGTTAACAACCACCATGATATATCAAACATAAATATAATTTATTTATTAAATTAGTTGACATATTTAATACAAATTATCACCTATCTTAAAACTAACTTATAGTAGAAAAAACTAACATAAAAATATTTATAAGAATTTTTTTTAATTAATATAGACCCAATATTAAATGAAACAGGATAAGAATCATATGTTTTTAATAAATAAACATTTTTACTATTAGTAAATTAAGATGAAAAATTTGAAATGATGTATTATTTAAAAAATTTGAGTTTTGTGAAAAAATATAAAATTAAAAAATAATATTATTATGAACAAATATAAAATTAAAATCAAAATTGCAACGCGTGTCTTCGTTCTTAATTAATTAAAAAATATCAACATGGCAATAAATGCTTTTATAAAATTAACTCGTGTATTCACTTTTTACAAAAAAAAAAGTATTTAAAAATAGGTAGTTTGTACGTGAATTTTTGTATAGTTATATTAAATTTAAACTGAATATTAACCGTAGAATTCATATTTATTGAAGGTTATTATTATCTAAATAATTATATATTAATTAATTTAATATTTAAATATTAATTAATCATTATTAGTTATTTACGATCATATATTCTGTCAAAATCTTTGAATAGCTTATCACAAACATAAAAGTTACGAATAAACACTTGAACTCACACTCAATTCCTTTTAATCTTAGTTTTTCTCTCAAAAACTAACTTAAGTATCGGAGCTGATATGACACATACCGATGTTGCCTCTTTTTATGTAGTTTTCTAGTTATTTGTAAGTCTATGTGTCCAAAGAATGTGACCTAATAGAAATCAACTTCAACATCTAGCATCATCTATGGGAAGTAAATTTTGTGTTTAACCAATTGAGTTAGTTAAATCTCAAGAACATTCATAATGTTATTTATGTTCTTTGCTCAATTCGTCACGTTTTTCATTCATTCCCCTCCCAACAACATGTTTGATCCGTTGAATCACTAGGATGAGCTCCTAAGAAAGTTCTCAAAACTCTTCATCACTCCCATTGAATGAAGAGTAGGTGTACATCCAGATGAGCAATCAAAAGCCACTAAGAAAGATTAAGAGAAACAAGAAGGGATTTAAGCCCAAGAAACCAATCATGGATCAAAGGTAGGGAAAGTTGTAATTAATGATATAACAACTTATGTAGCTCCATATGAACTTATGAGAGGACTCCAGTGCCTCAGTGAACCATTCACAGTCCTTGGGACCAATAGAAAATGGCACTCTAGGAGAATAACATCAATTGCCTAGCACCAACAATAACTCAAAAGGCCTTAGTCCATAGCAAATTGGGTCCCCGCATTCAAGATCCATAAGACCTTAGTGCACACAATAGAAATGGAAATGACGCCCCACGCCCAACACACATAGCCATTGATGGTCAAGTTGGTAAAAGCTAACTAGATTTGGAGCACTTGGCAACCAGATGTGAAAACTTGAGGAACCACTTAAAGGCTTAGTACTGTGCCCGTTCTAGCCAAGAAAGGTTCTCTAGCAATGCCACTGACTCTAGTCACAATAAACAAGTGGCACCATAAGTGGGTGATCATTCTATTCCTACTCCGCCAATTGGAGACTTGGAACATTGGCTCCATAAGATGGAATAAAGACTTGATGGGGAGAAATAGGATTTGGATTACACCAATTCCACTCAACACTACTACAAAAATGGGCTTTAAAGTCGATTTAGTAATGAAAAGACTTAAAACTCAAAGTTGATTCACATGTTGAACCGACTTTAAATTATTTTTCTTCTTCTTCTAATTTTACTCATTTTCTACTTTACTAAGAACCTGTATTCGATCACATAATAGCAGAAAAAAACCAAAATCTGTTTAACAAAGTTTATATACATATATTTAACTTAAATTACAAATAAAATGATGTCTCTTTCATAATAAAATTTGTGATGTTTCCATTTTATTTCAAAGGGAGGAAGCTTGGCTTACTTAGAATCACTAACATAGTAACCAGGAAACTAGGCAAGAGAGATGAGATCGATGGAGTTTGGGCAAAAATAGATAGTCAATATAATAATTCATTCCCCTAAATACATGAGCATATAAATATTCATCAAAAAAGCATCCCAAACTTAAGAGACACAAGAATAGAGAAATTAAAACATTATAAAAATTACCATGTTGTTGTCCTATGTTATTCAAGATCATCATATTCTTCTCTTGATTCTTCTCAAGATCATTATAAACATTATGTGTTCTGTCCATTCTTTTCGTAAATCATCAAAAATTTGCATATACGACTTGTTCCAACCAAAGAACTATATGTAATTAAATTCAAAATAAGAATGTAATATCATGAATAAATATAGAATTCCTCTCCACTTGTTCTCCATAATAGTGCTTTAATCTTTGACTGTTAACTCTGAATATATTCCCTACTTTGTCCTCCAAGTCTATTGTTTCAAAAGGGGGAATTTTGTCAAGGACTTGTCCATCTTGATCTTAATTTATCCGGAAAGAGTTTTAGTCATGAATTGAAAAGAAAAACCTACTGTCTTGGAACAAACTCACGCCTAAGAATCTGTTTGTCATGCCACTTCTTTTTCCATTCTTTGTAGATCTTTGCATTTTCATAAGCATTGTTCCAGAACTTATCCATCTCATTCAATTGAAGAAGTTTTTTTCCCCTTCTGCCTTTATATCAAAATTAAACTTCTTTATAGGCCAATAAGCTTTATGCTCTAACTCAATAGGGAGATGACATGCTTTTCCAAACACTAATCAATAAGGAGACATCCCGATATAAAAGCTGTACAATATGCCCACAAAGCATCATCAAGCTTCTTTTCCCAATCCTTTCTATTGGTGTTGACCATCTTCTCAAGGATATTCTTGATTTCTCGATTTGAAATTTTAGCTTAGCCATTAGTTTAAGGATGGTAGGTAAGTGCTATCTTGTGCTTCACACCATATTTAGAGATAAGCTTGTCGAACAACTTTTTTCAAAAGTGGGTCCCTTCATCACTAATAATAGCTCGTGGAGTATGCTCTTATATAGAAATTTGAGCACTACCTTTTCATCATTTGTTGTTGCAACAATTTCCTCTACACACTTTGACACATAATCAACTGCTAACAAGATATAAACAAAGCCAAAAGAAGGAGAAAAAGGACCCATAAAATAAATTCCCCAAACATCAAATAATTTAAACTCAAAGATATTAGTCAATGGTGGTTCCTAATGTCTTGAAATATTTCCCATACGTTGACACCATCATAAGTTTTCACCAAAGTATAACTATCACGAAAAATAGAGGGCCAGAAGAAACCACTTTGAAGTACCTCAACTAATGTTAGTGCTATGCCAAAATTTCCTCCATATGATGGGGAATGACAATGATAGAGAATGGCTTGCATCTCCTCTTCAAGTAAACATCTTTGGATGATTTAATTAGGGCATCTTTTGAAAAGCAAAGGCTCATCCCAAATATAATATTTCACATCATGCAAAATCTTCTTACATTGGTGGTAAGTAAGATCTGGTAGCAATACCTTATAACTGCATAAGTTCTTTTTTTCAGCATTATTTTCCTTTCTTTCTTTAACTTATCTTCATTTAAATTTGATTTCAATAAATTTTAATTCAAATTTGATATCAATAAATCTTCATTAAATTTGATATTAATAAATCTTCATTTAAATTTGAGAGTCTTTAGATGATATGCTTCTTAAATTTTGGATCTTTATTTTCTTCAAATTTGCAATAAAATTTAAATAATAATAATAATAAAGCCTAAAATCAATAAAAAATAAATAAAATTAGATTAAATTTAAAGTTGAGAATGAATAAATTATGCCAAATTATGCAAGTCATCAGGGCTCTTCAAATATCCTAAGACGTTAATAGGTTCCCTATCTAGTAAGAACCATAATTTATACTACAAGTTCCACCAGAGCTTTATTCCCAAATAGATGACTACTAGGATCTCCAAAGGGAATTTGAGCACCTGGATATAGAAAGGTTATCTAAAGGACTTTGCGTTAAAAAATTGCGACACACTTTAGTAGCCTGTGGAAACCAAGTGAAGGAGTACGATCCTTCAACTTTGAATGAAGTGTGAACTATCTTGGGAGGTCCGATAGGTGGGGATACCGATCACACTAAGGAAACACATGCTAGAGGATTGGTATCAAACCAAGAGGTGTTCCATATTAGTCAAAACCATGACAAGGGTTAAGGAGCCCAGGATGATTAGGGAAGACTTAGTCTTCAGTAACAAGGAAGCAACACAGCTAATGCATCCATATTATGATGCTCTAAATCATAACTCTATAGATCACCAACAATAAGATTTACCGGGTTCTTGTAGATACTGAAAGCTCAGTAGACAACTTGTTTAAGGATTCTTATAAGAAAATGAAGCTATAACATCCCCTCAAGCTAGTGAACACTTTTTTTATGACTTCTCCTAAAAACCTATTACCCCAGATGGAAGTTTCAGGCTCCTAGTCACAATTGGGGAAGCCTACTATAAGAACCATCATGATTAACTTCTTGGTAGTTGATTACCCTTCAGCTTAAAATGACATCTTAGGATGATAGTTTCTACATGATACTAAGGCAGTATCTTTCACGTATGACTTGTCACTAAATTATCCAACATAAACGAGAATTGGAATCATCCTTGGATAGAAAAGGGTAGTACGAGACTACTACATCATGGGGATTCACTAGGGTAGAAAATATGAGTGAGGCAGTTGAAAAAGTTGAGTTCAATCCTGTTTATCTTTATTTCCTACTTGTAATTTATTTTTCAATTAAAAGTGTCAAATGGGGTCTTTTATGGCCAAGTCAATGTCAACACTAAAAATAAAAAATAAAAAGATTAAGCATAAATAAATAGTTTAGCCAGCTTAGCCTACATGTAATCATCTGTAACTCATCTCTCCAAGCACCCAGTATAACATTGACATCCAGAATGGCTATACCACTAGATTAGAATCAATAACTCATCCATAACAACCCTAACTTTACGCTAAGGTATGGTCACACCGTACGTTACTATGGCCTGGAAATGAGCACACTTATCCCTTGAACCTAGTTGTCACACTCGGTCAAAGCTAGGAACCAAACTTATTCTACACTGGATCAAGAAGGATATTCCTTTGTAAAACCATGTAGTGACCATCCATTGTCTTAATGGATATGGTGCTGTGATGGAAAGAAAATAGACCTATAACCCTTTTTACACCCACAATGACCTAAGTCTTGGATCTACACTAGCTTACTTGACTTTGTTAGATCATTGCCTCAATAGACCACTTCATTTGCGGTAATGGAAATGGGATAAACACCTCTACAGCATCCAAAGTGATTATGATTTAGGACAAAATAGTGTAAACCATTGTCTTAATGGATCAATTCATGTGTAGAAACAAAAGCACAATGAACACCTCTTCAATAGCCATAGTAAAGGTGACACATTATCAAGATAGGGTCTAAACTATCACTATAATTGGGGTCTGAGTCCGCTCAACATCCAAACTATCATCATACCCAATGTACTCAGCTATAACTCTAGTGTAATTTTCCAATTTGCATGGGGAAGAACAAATTCTAGATATATCTTCCTAAATCTTCTTTTACTAGACACAAAATTGTGAGTCCAAATCAACTCCTATATTAGCCTAGAAGTCTTTTGAGTCAAGGTAATCATATATCGCCTCTTTTATAGTTAATGAATAGATTTTGGTACCTAGATCCAACATTTCAGAGTTCTTTCTGGCCAATTCTTCCTAGAATTGGCCCTTAGCAGCCTCAATAGCCTTCTATGCAACCACAAGAATTTTATTTGTAGCTTTCTAGACTTGTCTTACATTCTTCAAAGTATTAGATCCTATCCGCTATCTTCTTGAGTTCGTTCAAGTGAAGCTAAGGCCCGATTTCTCTTAGGTATATTGGCATGGGTAATATCTTCCATGGGATCAAGGAAAGACTGGGCCTTAGAAAATAAACCTTAAAAATAGTTTTGACCTTCCTAGAATTCTCAGTTAACCTTACAGTACCAGATCTGGTCAGCTCATCCATCTTGGCTACTAGAAATTCAATGAAAATAGATGCAGACAGTGTATGAAGATGGCTTACGTGCGGAGCCTCCTCCTCTATAACAAATTCCTCAACTAGAAGAGGAGCTGGAGCCTTGCCGACACCTTAGCCTCTACAGTCACCTCGCCCTGGTAAGCTATTACTTGAGATTCCTTTTTTAATTCCAAGTATACATCTACCCTTTTATTTGACTCTTTTCTCTCGTATGCCAATTTATGAATTGGAAAGCACTGAATTCAAATCCTTTCTATGAAGAAACATGTTATGAAGTTATCTATGCAAAACAAACAAAAATGGGTAAGTAACTTAGAGTCATCTACCAAATGAAACAAGTAAAACACAAAGTACTTACCTTTGGGAGGAGGACTACTTTAAATTCTCAAGAATAGAAGAGAAATGCTACATACCCCATAACACAATCTTCTCAGTAATAATCAACATCTCATAACTACACTTTCTACGAGGTAGAACGAACAATGTATGAATGAATTCATGCCTCTTGTTAATGAAATTAACTAACTTCTAATGTACTATGAGCAAAAGGAAAAAAGTTATCAAAAGAGAATAAAATAATAAAGTGACCACTAAAGTGTAAGCTAGATCTATGCAAATAGCTCACTACTGGGCATAAAATAAATGGATAAAGCATTAAGTTTAGGACATACCATATCATAAGCGCCAAACCTAATAAACCATGAAAGATGCCAACCTTTGTTAGACTTAGGGAAATCTTCAATGAAACTATGATTGTCATATGGCCTGATGGTGAACTAGCCTCCATTCCTAAAATGTAAGTATTATAGTGATCATAACTCAAATAGGTCATCCCTTACCATGTTCCTTCCACGAGATGTAGTAGGACAAAAATATTCTTTAGAAGTTAAGAGAAAATTGTCCTAGGGGAGCTCCCACTCTACAAAGAAATTCCCAAACCAATGGTGGGAATAAGAGTCTAAGATGAGGAAAAAGTTGATACAAAAATATTGTAATCACTCTAGGAGATGGACTACTATAAATAACATCACGCTCAGGAAGAATGATTCCAATGTCATCAAAAATCTTGAGCATCTCTCTCAAGTTATATATAACAGGTTTCATAGTGATTACCACCATAGAATCAACCTTATACTTGAGTCTACACTCAGATTCAAAATTTGGAATGTTTTTTAGGAATGGCCTCATAAAAAATATATCCAAAAATGCCAACAAAAGTGACAAGTTCATGATGAAAAGGGGTCTTAGATTGGAGTCTAGAACTAGGATTGGCATCACCAGCACTACCAAAGTCATTACTTCTACTAGTAAGCGAAGTATTGGTTGGTTGAACCTTTTAACCACTGGATACTTTAGGCCATAGGTGACTTGTCTCACCACTTCTCAATCAACTACGTGGTTAGACCTTCTAGCTGAGCCACTATCCTGACTCCTAGTGGTTCTACAATTCTATCCCGTCTTGGTCTACCTGTGGAACCCTCTTGTCCTACTCTGTTGGATGTTAGTCATTTTGGTTTGGGTATCTACTTATGGTTCCAAACAATGATAGAATCACATTGGAATGTCATTAATATTCGAAATAATTATATATTAATTAATTGATATTAGTTATTTATGATTGTTTCATGCACCAGAACCCCTTAAATAGGTCCTCGAAAACAAAACAAAAATGTACACATAAGCACTTAACTCACCACTCAAACTCTCTCACGCTCCCCCAGATCTTAGTTTTTCTCTCAAAAATTGACTTAAATATTGAAATAGATACGAAACCCACCAATGTCATCTCTTGTGACATGATTTTTCAATAATTTGTAGGTTTATGTGTCTAAATAATATGACCAAACAGAAAACGATTTCAACATTTTTTATTTTTTTGTTAGTTTCTAAAATATTTTTGAAATAAAAAAGAAAATTAAATTTCTCAAGTTTCCAAATTAATTGTGAAAGTAAATTCATTACGAAATTTATCTTTTATAGTAAAGTAGGGATCCATTATTATAAAAACCTTTTAAAGTATAAACGAATATAGATAATGAATATGATAAATATTGTTAATTAAACTTTTAAAGTTTTAAAACTGTGTTTAATATGTTCATAATTTTTTAAAACCAATATGTCATTAATATAATGTATTTTCTAGGAAAAATACACTCCTTAACATTATAGAAATATTTGTACCAAAATTTCTTAACTTGATTTTTTTAATTTAAAATAAAATAAAGAGCAAGATATATTACTGTTTTAAAATATCAGGCATTTTGTCTAAAATTATTTTAGGTGTGATTTAAAATTTTATATATATTATCGTTTGAGCATAAGGTACGACCTTCTGCCTAACCTTTATAGTAGCCAAGCTATGAGATATAGTGCTCGAGCGTTGAGTTATGCCTGAGCCTTGAAACTAAATTTTCTAAGCAATCTCACATGTCTAAAGCACCCAAGGATTGACCATTAGCTCGATATCTCAATGTGGTTAACCTTAGACTAGTTTATTCTTTTATTATTGTACCCATCTGACATGCTATGATGTGTACTCCCTATATAATTGATGAATATACATGTAATGTCCGATATGTATATGTGAACTTGGTATCACTTTCATTCTCTATCATCTCTCTACTTTATCTCTCTAAATTGAATTATTCCCAATATTTTACTACCTACCATGGGGCTCAGAATTTAAAGGTAAAGCTTTTTTTTTAATCCTGTATTTCTTAGGATTCACCTTGAGTTTTAAGAAAGAAACCCTGAAAACTAAAAAAATTCACCTAACCCTCTTACCAATTACATTCACCATGTTGGCACTCAAGTTGACGAAAGATTAAGGCTAGCTAATGAGCTAGCATTCAATGATAACATCGCACTTACGCGTGGGGAAGTTCAGGATGAACCTTATGCTAACTCACCAGGATAGGGCAATCCTCATAAAGAAATGGCATAATAAATGCTAGAGCTCAAAAGAAAACTCAAGAAAATAAGAGAAGAAAATAGGGCATTATGTGCTCGGACAAAGGTAGCACCACAAGCAGGTTGAGTTGATAATTTGATTGTAGAGGTTAAGTTGGTACCAAGTATAAATGAGACTAAAAGAGTGAAAGATGTAGTGGAAGAGGTCTTGGATTATAATGCTCAAGCTGAGGCGTGTTTCCAAGATCTGAAGGAAACAAATAGAAAACAAAACCAAGCTCTTAAGGAAACCAACCTATGATATTCATATAGATTGTGAACAATTGTATGTTTTTCCTTTCTTTGATGAGATAAAACATAATGTACCTCCCACTAAATTTAGTGATCTTAAATGACATAGTTATCAAGCAATGAAAGATCCTATAACTCATGTCCTGCACTTCAAAACAACCATGGTCCCAATAAGTCTTACTCAAGACAAAAAAGATGATACGATGTGTAAACTCTTCACAACTACCTTACGTGATAGTTCATAAAAGTGGTTTAATATCTCGACATCATGTACTATAACTTCCTTCACACAATTTTCCAAGTTGTTCATCACTAATTATGCAAGTAACAAGTATATGAGGAAAGAGTTTCATCACCTTTTCTCAATCACTTAGAAAAATGATGAATCTGTAGAAGAATACATGAGAAGATTCAGAAAGGAGAAGTTGGAAATCGAAGACTATCAAAGTTCGATAGTGATACTTGGTAGAAAAGGAAAGTTAGTTATGAAAGTTGGTTGAGAGAAAGAAAAAAGAAGAATAAGCCCAAACAAAATGGTTCAAGATAAAATTATTGATAACAAAAATAAACTCTTTATCATAAATCATAGAGGAATAGTTCATTGATCAAGAAATTTCTAGGCCTTGTGGTAGAGTAATCTCATCTTTTAAGGGGGCTATCCCTGAGAGTAAGCTTAGCTTAGGATGTTCTGAGGATTGAAAATGAGCAAAGTGTCAAATGGCCACCAAAGATGAGAGCATCTCTAAGAGACATTTCCAAATAGTGTGCCTTTCATAAAGACATAGGGCACGAGATGCAAGACTGTAAATACTTAAAGAAAGAAATTGGAGATCTATTTTCTAGGGGATATCTAGGTGACCTTATAGGGAGTGATAGTAAAAGGATAGACCATCAGCCTCAATGGGAGATACTGGGATTAACTACACCACCTATTAATAGGGTAGATCTACACAATGATGATAATATGAGGACTATACTCTTTACATTGAGGACCTGGGCTTAATGGAGCCTCTAATAACATGAAAAGAGGTATGCTTGAGAAGTACATAGGGCTTCCCATAATTATAATCTACATGAAGGGTCACTTTCTACCTCAATCATTTTCACAAGTAATGATGATATTTCATCTCCTCATAAAGATCCTGTGGTAGTTACACTTTGGCTGGGGTCATGTGATATTTGTAAGATCTTAGTTAATATTGGGAGTTCAGTGGACCTTCTTTTCCTCACATCTATGAAGGCATTATGGGTAAAAGATAGTGATATTACTAAGAAGGAGTTACCTTTGATGAGATTCAACAATTGTACCACATATGTTGTGGGAATAGTGGTGCTGCTAGTCATGGTAACCGTTTCCAAAGTCATGAATTTTTTTGTGGTGATTGATGTACATGCTCACTAGAATGTAATATTAGAGAGGCCTTAGATACATAAAATGAGAGCCATCTCATCAACTTACCATCAAGTTATCAAATACTCAAATAAGGATGCTATAAAAGAAATAAAGGGTGATTAAGAGAAATTCAAAAGTTGTTGCAATGCTACAATGAAAGATGTAGTCCCAAAGTAGCAACAATAGAATCTATCCTCAAAATAATGCACGAGAAAAGGCTAATTTGTAGGTTCAATTGTTACAGATGGGTTCGAGACTATACAAGTCAGTTATGAAGGAGAAGACCACTCCTTGAGAATAAGTACAAACCTAACAACGAAGGTCAAGGAGTGAATGTTACATTTCCTAAAATCCAACATGGATGTGTTCATATGGAAACCTAGGGATATGCTTGAAATTGACCCCAAGATTATAATACATAATTTAAATGTTGACCCCAAGGCTAGACATGTTCAATATAAGAAAAGAAATTCCCAAGGAAAAAGAATGAGGTGATCAATACTCAGATGGCCACGCTTAAAGAAACAAAGATTATCAAAAAGGTAGATTATCTGACATGGTTTTATAATGTTGTATTGGTGAAAAAACACATGGATTGCCTCTTATATGTGTGGCGTTTACTGATTTAAATGATGATTGTTAAAAGATTGTTTTCCTCTAACAAGTATTAGCCAATTAGTTGATGCTACCATTGAATTTAATGAGTTTACTTTATTCTTATTCTAGTTATCATCATAATACGATGCATATAGAAGATGAGGATAAAATGTCTTTCATTATTAAAAATGTACTTTCTATTACACACAAATGCCTTTTGGTTTAAAGAACGATGGGGCTATTTAGTAGCATTTGGTCAATAAATTGTTTGAAGACCAACTGGATAAAAATATGGAGGCATATGTAAATGATATAGTGAATAAGTCTATACAACCTGTAGAATATTTCAAAGACTTAGAAGAAGTGTTTGGAGTTATTAAGAGGTATGGAATGAGACTTAATCCCAACAATTGTGTTTTGAGCGTTACATCATGAAAATTCTTAGGATATCTTATCTCAGCTCATGGGATTGAAGCAAATCAAGATAAGTTTCAAGCTCAAGTTAGTATGAAGTCACCTAAGGACTTGAAGGGAATTCAACAACTAAATGGAAGAATTGTGGCACTCAATAGGTTTATTTCTAAGTGCATTGATAAATGTTTAAAATTCTTCAAGTTATTAAGGAAGAACACATTTGTTTTTTGGAATGAAGATTGTGACAGACCTCCTGTACTGGTCAGCCCAAACATCTGGGAGACATTATATTTGTTCTTCTCCATTAGTCCCCAAACATCAAGCCCGATACTCATCGTAGAAAGAAACAAAGTCCAACATTCTTTCTACTACATCAACTAGATCCTAACCAGTGCATTGAGTCGATACCCGACAATTGATAAACTGGCTTTCACCTTAAAAGTAGTGGTACAAAAGCTATGACACTCGTTCAGTTCGCACATAGTGGTAGTACTCATGTCACATCCCTTGTAGAGTATTTTGAAAAAGTTAAAGGCTGTGTAAATATTGGCACATATTGCAATTGAGTTGGGAAAATATGACATCAAGTTTATGCCTAGTTCTTCTAGAAAATTTCAAGCCTTGGTAGATTTTGTTGATGATTTTAATGAATCCCTTAAGGTTACAAACAATGGAGACGTGGTGGACAAAAAATCACATTGCCTTTCATAAGGCAAAGCATTGGGATGAACAATTAGAAAAATGTGTAAAATATAATGAAGTAGGTCAACATCAATAATAAACATCCACTTCTCCATATGTGTATATGTATAAATACATGTATAAATTAAATAAAATATTCAATTGTTAAAAATGATAACTTATATTCAAAATTCAAGAGTAAGATGGAGCTTAAAAGTAGCTCTGACCTATACCAAAAAGAAATAGGGCGAGTTTAGAAGAAAATAAAGGAGACCTTTAGAAAATAAATTAGCTCGATTCTATTAAAAAAATTAAGCATTCTTAGGATTATTGGCTCTATTTTCCACTTCAAACTCCTCTTCATTTTTCTTAGATTCTCTATTGTCCATATGAGTTTGAGTGTGTGAATATGTTGGTGTGATATGAATGTACAAAAGTTTGTAATAGTATTCAATAAGGTCTCTCTTCTTAGCTTCATCTTTTAAAGATTTCATGGCCAGGTTGTTGCCAATCTAGACGCTCTCTGTCACTTTCTCGGTCATAATACCCAAATAGATCTTTGTTTTTTCAAGCTCGTGCATGATTTCTTCCTACATTTGTCGTTCATCCTTTAGTTGGTGCTTGAAACTTCAATCTTAGCCACAAGATTTTCCTCTCTTTCTATAGTTGACTCAAGCTACCTTTCATTTTCATTCAACTCGTTGGTAGCATAAGCTAACTTATCCTCCTTGTTAATAGACTCACCCCTTAATTTGTTGGCCTTGGCAAGTATCACAACCATCTTGGCAAAAGTAGAGGCATATTTTTTTTTATGTCTCAAGCTACTTGAGATTTTATATGCCTCTTGTTATACTAAGCTCATGCATCAATTGAGCCTAAAAAAAGAGATTAAAGTAATAATGAGATATGTTAATGAAAAGCTCGAGCAACATAAAGGCACGAGAAAGCACTTACTTGAAAAAGAAGCTTATTGACTATAAGAGTAGGATTGACGTCCTACTTATGATGTTGAGATCTTTCTCCAAAACCATGTATGGAAGATGTTTAAAAAGGTGGTCCACACGGTGTGGAGCCATGCCCTTATAAAGAGCCATACTCTCAATCTCTTCCATGGTCAAGTCTTTAATGAATCCTTTACCCAAATCTCAAGAAGTTGAGGGGGTGTAGGTTAACTCTAGGGGATTTGGATAGATGTTTGATAATGTAGAGAAGTTGGAGAAAGCCCAGCCATAACCCTAAATCCTAGGGAGGAATAATGGGCTCTTCAATAATAATGCATGTATGCCTTTTCTTTTTAGCTTGTGCTAGAATTGTCTTTGTCCGAGGTCTTACTCATCTTCTTACCTTTTAAGGAGCCATCACCTTGTCTATAGCCCACACCATTTTTGGAGTCCATGCTCTTATGAGTTCTTGTGCTTCTTCAACTAGAAAATTGAGTTAACAAAGCATTGGGTTCGAACTCCATTACTAAAATCTAAAAAGAAAGAGTTAGAATATCAAGAAAAAATAAATTTGACTAAGAACGACCTAATAACGGTACAAGCTAATAGATACCACTATCATTTGGAAATATTTCATATCTACCACTGAAGTTAGTGGGTGAAGTCCTTTGCCAAATTGGTTCTCAATGCTTGTAGGTTACTTTGGTTGGAGGAGGGATGAAGCCCAGGCTCATCAACCCACACGCTACAAAATGTAGTATTGTTAAAAGCTATTTCCAAGGCATAGGGTCAGGCAGATAGTTCTAGATGTTGGCAAGCCTTTCCTTGGCCTTGTGGCTCAATGTAGTAATCTAGGAGGCCATATTTCTAATCACGAGCTCTGTATCAACCCAAGAGCTCCTGATAAACCTGTCACTACTACGAGTTATATCCTATCTACCAAAAATATAAAAAAATACTATTTTCAGTTCTTTTCACTCTTTAGAAGGATCATATTTATTCCCTAATCTTGTTTGGCTGACATGTAAATCGTCTTTGTGTTAGTAGGGTTTTGTTTTGACATATATGCATTATTGAACTCGGGTATTTCTAACTCTACCTCATGATCTTTACATATAAGGCCTACAAAGCAGATACCTCGACCCATTAGGCATTAGTTGGCCAGGAGTGAGCTACTTCCTTATCAAAAAATTTCTAATGAAATGATGCAAAGGAAACCTAAGCTCGGGCCAAAAATCCTTCTTGTGAAAGGTTATCCAACCTTTAGGTAGGGTCACATTGTCCAATACACTGAGCCTGGGGATCATTATGTTAACAGAAGAGGGTATGCTATATGTTTTCCTGAGCCTCTCATCATCCATTGGAATTAAATCATTAGAACTTTGGCATTCTGACCTTTGGTTTAACCTGTGGGTTACTTGGTCCTCTTTTGTTGAGATTACTTTCTCCATTCTTTGAGAGCAAATATTTGTGTCTGAGGGACACTTGGTCTAATGGCTAAGGTGGATTGAGGTTAAGATGTTGATGTTTTAGGGATCTCAGGCCATTCTTCATCCTTAAATGATGTACTTTTCTCTATGATTGAGCCTGAGCTCACACTTTCCTCTTAACTTGAGTAAGTTGGATACTAGGGACTTTCCCAAGAAGAGGACAAATCCTAGAAATGTGAAGGTAAGACTACTCTTCTTGTTGACCTAATTTCTACTTCTTTATGCATGTTTGTTACAAAAAAAAACTAAAAAGGAACAGGAGAATATGGCACAAGAAGACAAGAATTTACTTAAGATCAAGGACTAAAAATTAAGTAGTTGAGAAGTGAGGTTGAGAATTGGCTTGAAAAGAAAATGAGAAATGGTTAAGCTCGAAAAAAAGATCTTTATAAAATTGAGCAAATATTTATAATGCCAAGTTAATAATCTTGTTAACGGAGCAAGAAAACCATAAGTTGCTAGGAGAAGTGACACAATAATTTTTGAGGAAATTTTGTTCAAACCTTCATCACTCTAGTTTCTCTGTAAACCGAATCATTCCCAATAAGTATAGATAAATTTAAATTTTTTATTCATATTTTATTTTTTCACTTATATGCCCAATTGTACAACTGTATATACAACTATATAATTTTCGATAAAGTTGACATATGTGAAAATGGGCAAAGTTTTTTTTTTTTTACAAAGTTTGTCCATACATTATGCATATGTGTTTTAACAATTGTTTAAATACTAGTTACATTTAAAAAGGGTTGATAAACAATTGTTTAAGTAAATTTAATAAATTTATAACTTCTTGAAAAAAGTAATATGATAAATTTATCAAACTATATCGAATAAGTAATTTCTTATTTAGATAGGCACATACATAATAAACACTTCTTTGTCTCTAGTATATTACAAAAACTTAAAATTTTCATCTTAGAACCGCACTTTAGAAACTTCTACCATCTAAATGAAGTTTGTAATTTGTTTTAACTAATTATGTAAATTGTGAAAAGATTATCTTTTTATGATGTGCATAAAATAAATTTTATCTATAATCTTAAATTTATTAACTTTTATAACTAATTGAATTAATAAAATTTTTTGTGTGGATTTGATAATAAGTATCAAAAAATTATTCTAAAAATTATATTAATATATATCACATTAAAAAAAATAAAGAATCAATTTTTGGGGCGTGAAGATAATACTCTACTAGGATATTAATATATTTTTTTTATCTTATCTAAAAAACTTAATTTGTTTAGATTTAAATATATTTAAATTGATTATATTATTGGATTAGATTCGAATTTGTTAAATTTAAATTAAAAATCTTTGGATCAAATTTAAATTGGAAAAAAATATACGGATTCAATATGCTATTTTTCCTTAATCTTGATATTTCATGACAACTTTAATTTATTCAAAATAGTGACATCTATGCAAATAAATTAAATCTTAAATAAGAGTGGATAAATAAATTATTAAATTAGGTTGAATTAGAAAATTAAACTGTATTGTATAGTTTGTATCGATTTGTTATTTATTTTGATTCAATATAATTTGTAAAAAAATTAAACCAATTAAATCAAAACGAACTGTTTAACAATTATATATTTAATTACATAATATTAGACATATAAATCAATGTATCTTGGTTGGATGGTTGACGTTACTTATGTCTGAGACCAATAAATGTAATTTTTTTTATTGATGTGTGATGTTTAATGAATTAAAAAAAAGAGGGTAAGAAGACTCGAGTCCACGCACTTTATAGGCTCAACAAAATGTGCTCTTTCGTTGGAATTAGTGACCAGCAATTTCATTAATTTTGTACCATTTTGTGTATTTAACTCTAATAACATTTATACTAACTAACAGTTAAAATCGAAATCAGATCGGATTGTCTAATCTTTAGAATAAAATCAATCCAATATAATTTATTAAAAATTTAATCCAATATAATTTATTAAAAATTTAAATAATAATGAATCAACCGTATCTACCACTAATCTTTACATTGAATTATTTGCCGTGTTATTATTGCCATTTCAAAATTCAACTTCAAATCCCACCAATTATTTTTATAACATCATTAAAAAATAATATTTTTAAAATTTATAATAATAAAAATAAGATCTCAATAAGTAATAAAAAATACTAGATATTATTTTTATGGTTAATTTTAAAGATATATATTTTATTATTTTTATATATTTTAATTAAAAAATAATGTTAACCTGTATGTCTTCTCACTTATTAGTAAAAAAAAAAAACACACATCTATCTATTACAAACAAATGAAAATCACAATTCAAAATTTTATCATCTTATATTATTCTATATATATATGTTATAATAATTTTTTATAAGATACAATAATATTATGTTAAATTATTAGAGACTTTTTCCTTTACTAATATTTAGATGTTATTTGTCATAGACTTTAAAATAAATTAATATTTTCTTTTACTAAGCAAAATCAAATATCTATTAGCAAAAATAAATATGTTATTATACTAATTACTGTTTTATCTATTACAAATCAAATCTATTATTAACGACAAACATTTTATCCCCCATTAACTTTTAGGTTTATTATATATACTTGTTACAATGCATTTTTCTATGAGTAATTTCGTACCAAATAAACTATTAAAATTAAGATAAATAAATTAAATAATTAAATCAAAAGTTATAATATCATAATAACATGAAACATTACTCTAAAATTCGTGTTATATAATATATTTTTTCTTATTGATATTTTTACCTGAATAATGCATGTATTCTAAATTATATAAAACAATTATTTCAAGAATGACGATCCAGTCCCCAAAAAGTGTGTAATTGATCCCCGATTTGATAAATAAGAAAAGGAGAATATATAGGAGAGTTAAAGAAAATTCAAGAGAAGGAAAATTGAATTAATTAATTATTTTATTACCAACATTATTATAAACATGACAGTAAGATGGATTAATTCAAATCAAATTATATATTATTTTAAGTTGTATATGTAAGGTAAATGATTTTGTGAAAAGCTAGCTAGTAAACATAGATGAAAATAACTCCATATTTCTACGTAAAATTTTCGTAAACTGAAGATACGGATTTTAAGCTGTCGCTTTTAAAATATCTATAAGATACAGATCTGGATGAAAAATTGGAATATTTCGGTGATAATATAGATAAAACCAAAGAATTGGAATATTTCTCCATATTTCGGTGAGAATATTGATAAAACCAAATAATTGATATATAAATTAGGTAAAGGTGGTTTTCTTTTAAAAAAAACAAATCAAGAAATTTAAAGAAATATAATGAAAGTATCAATTTTACTTTAAATTTTATTATATTATTTTAAAGATTATTTTTATACATTATAATTATATCACAATCATAATTAATATACCATTTTTTTATTATATATAGTAACGTGAGATTGATTGTATTTACGAATAATACTAAGCACACATCATTTATGATTTATAACAAATTTTTAATAAGAGAAGTTTTAATTCACAAATATTTGAAGAAATATTGAATTTGAATGTATGCATAATTTATTATTTCTAGTTTATTAAACTTAATATTTAGATAATAAATTTTTACTTGTCATTTAATCAAAGCTCGTAAAAAGCTCTATTAATTTATTTTTCATCTATTAACATTAATACTACTAATTATGATAACTAAATACATCATCTTTACATTACCTTGCTATACATGATGACTTTCTATATGTTCAACTTGGAAAAATGTGTGTCGTGGTGCCACACGTCTGTCTCATTTTTTTAACCTATCAATACGACCCTTATTTCATTATATCCATCATCTATCATCCTTATAATTCCTTTCATTTCTTTAGTCACTTTATGCTTTTTAGATTTTCCTTAGTAGTTTATAATTATTTTCTCATTTCATAGTTAAACAAATCCAGTTTATATAACACCTTAATTTCAATTCAATAAATATGATAATTTTATTGGGAAGTTTTACATTACATAAATAATATAGATATTTTGTTAAGGTATGTTTTAAATTTATTCTTTTTAGATTATCTTTATGTGTTATTTTGCATGCTATTTTTAATTTTTTAATCAATTATTAAATATGTATTTTTGGTAATATATAAATGACAGAATATTAGTAATGTTGTTATGTGATAAGAGCTAAATTATTGCATTTTTGTTATGATTTAAATGTTGATATTTGTGTAAAAAATTGTGTTTATTTGATTATTTAATCCACAAATGTCATTTCACGGGTATTTCATGTTTAAATAGCAATTTCAGGTAAAATTATGATTTTGGAGAAGTTAGGGACAAAGTACAATGATCGGGATTGAATCAAATAAAAAGAAAACAAAATTTCAAAATTTGGAATTTCGCCGCCGGCGAGAATATTCTTGCCGCCGGCGAAAACCTTATGGAGAAGATGTTGAAAATCTTCCCGAGAGCACGGATTTTGGCAAAGCAATCTCGCCGCCGGCCAAATCATTTCGCCACCGGCCAAATAAATCTCGCCGCCGGCCAAGTGCATCTCGCCGCTGATGAGCGAAAACCGGCATCGCCAATTCTCGCAAATACTTTGGTTTTAATATTTGTAAAACTCTCGCAAGTGAACGAATCATTTCGTAGAAAATGATAAGTATACTCCCAAGGTCGATCTAAGGAAGGAATGTATGTGGTTCTTAATTTATTATTCAAACTTTTAAAAACGAAATTAAATCCTAAACATCCTGTCACGATAGTTTGGTTTTTGTGTTCCTAATCTAATAACATAAAATAAACATATATGCAGATTAATTAAATATAATAAAAAAATAAACATAGATACAAATTCAATAAATAAATATAAATACAGATTCAATAAATATTCATGCAAATTTTATCATTTATATTAGTGGAGTATTTATGGATATAATAACTAAATTAATTATGCTTGCTTCATATTATCTAGGTTATTAAAGGTATAAATTGATATTTTATTGATTCTCTCTTTTTGTATGAATACCACCTTTGGTGGGGTTAGATATTCTTTGTTAACTAAACAAATCAATTAACACCTATGGGTGGGGTTGATAACTAATTTGGTTAATTAAATTAATTCCTTTTTCTAAGAGATTGAAAATGAACCATTTAAATGCCACCTTTGGTGGGGTTAGACGATTTAAACTTTATTCAAGGTGTCCAAATTAAACCCAAGAATTTAGTTATCCGAGTACTAACTTTCAAGTTTTAAAACCACTTCTTGAAAACATGTTGTCAATACATTTTCACATAATAATTCTTATAAAAACTTTTGAAATAGAGCTTCACTCTAACTAGAGGCGATTGTACCAACAGATAAAACAGCACTTCTCTAACTTAGACTGGATTACTAAACCTTAAAGTCTAATCTTCAGATTTAAGTTTGTAATGAAAAATAATATATTTCTCTCTAACATCCTTAATATAAAATCTTGAGTAAAAATAAAATCAATTCATTTTAGAAATTTTCACCTATTTAATATTTATAAGCATAACAACGTTATTATTATATCATGATTATAAACAGCTATACGCTTAAATTTAATCACAGACAAATTAAATATAACATGTAAGAATAAAGCATAAAAATAGCGTAAAGAAAATAAAATCCTTACGAACTTCGACGCTATTCAGTTGCTAGAAAACCTCCAAGGGGAATTTGCACTTCCATTTATTGAATCAAAAATCTAAATTATTACAAAAACATTAAAAGTTCCTCTCAAAAAGAGAAGAACTCTAAACCTAAGACAATTGAACTAAAAACTAAGAGAAAAACTAAGAAAAGCTTAGAAACTAAGAAAGAAACTAAGAAAAACTTAAAAACTAAGAAATGAGAGAAAGAAAGAAGAGAGAAGTGAGGTTTTGAGGTGTGTTTTGAAGTGAATGGAAGGGGGGTATTTATAGGTGAGGATGGAGAGAAAAAATGATTAAAAAAATGTTAAAAAAATATTAAAAAATAAAAACGTGTTTTGGACTGCCGAGGTCATCAATGACGTCGGGGCGGCCGCACGTGAAAAATGGGTCAAAAACGCGTTGGCGCGCGCCGGGCCGCCGTACCGCCGCGCGCGCGTGAATCTTGCCGCGGCGCGTGCGGAAGCATGCATCGCCGCGCGCGTCGGCCAAGCGGCAATGGCGCTGGGCCGGGCCGCCGCGCGTTTTTCCGATCTTTGACATTTTTGACCTTTTCGACCCATTTTGTCCAATTTTTCCATGTTTGTTGACCTTTTTCCACTTATTTATCAATTTATTTGTGATGTATTGCTTCAAGTATTCTTCTTTGAGTCTTTACATTGCGTTTTTAGGCCAAAATTCCTGAAAAACAATAAAAATACCCGTGATTCAGAAAAAGAAAAATTTATATAAATATATGATAAAACATATAAATATATATATTTTTAATCAATTAAAGTGCATAAAATCATGGTTATTTTAGTGCTTTTTGAGCACTCATCACAACCCGACCAACTTCTTGCTAGTCCCTTAGCAAGAGAAGCGATAAAAACTAAAAATTAAACTATCCTAAATCACTTCCGTGGATTGACACGGTTGCATTTAGCCTATGCAACAAGCCTTTAAACCCCTAGGTTGCCCTAGTGGACGAGTTTGAGTCTCGTGAGGGTTTTCAGTAATGATACCCACAAACATTGTACTAAATGTAAAAACAAAAGAAACAATAAAAACAAACAACTTAAAAATTAAATTTACAACAAAATCACAAATTATCAACATCTCACAAAAATTTCTCATACTTTTTAATCTCCTTTAAGATCATAATTAAAATCTCAAGCATAAGTTATTTTAATCTCTTTAAACAATCATGATTTATTATAATAATTAGTCGAAAATCATTTTCATATTTCATATCAAAAATGTATCAATTTAATTTCACCCAATTTCGGTGTCATGAATCGTAATTCGCCGACTCTATTCCTCACAAGTCAATACTCTCAAAACACTGAATCCTATGGGTTCAAACACTTATACTAATTTATATGCGAAAGAGTTGATGTATAGAAATGAACTAATATGTTCGCATATGTATAAAGAATAAAGGCTCAAAGTGTTATTTTAACATTGATCTCATGAAAGGAATCAAATGTATAAATTATAAAGATATCATATATAAAAATTATTTTCATGCATAAATCAAACTCATTAAGAAAGAATTTCAAGATATATGCCTTTTACAAATGAAGAAATTGCAATGACTTTTTAGGGAATTACTTCTTATATCTTTCTTTTGTAATTAGCCTTTACTCACAACTTTGTAGGCAATGCGGGTTATAGTATGTAGATGATACTATTTTTATCTCTCTTGTTTTTGTGTAGTTATTTTTGAGTATGCGTATTTTTTAGTGAGGCAACCCAATGTATGCAGATTGTACATTTCTTTGGATTTTGGTGAGTGGTTAATTTTGTGGCTTTTCTGTTTGATCTTGGTTTAGGTAACCCAGACATGTCTTTTTGTTTTTGTAGTAGTCATGCATAAATGAGATATAAGCATATACTATCAATTTCTACTCAAATCATTTAATCTAAGCAAAAATAATAATCAAAAATATATGATACTCTATTAAGATGAAAAAAATTCATACATTCAATGCTAATACCTATAGAGATCATCTAAAAATTTGAAGAAATAAGAAATGTGTTTGGAGTAGAAAAAATATATATTTCACTCTGAATAAAGGAAATTAGGCTCAAATTATATCTCACAAAGGTAGTCTCCACTAAAAAAAACTCATAAACACCGATTTTGGGTTTGATATAATTTCTACATCTTATCAAGAAATACTAATTATGACAAAAACTAACTAATTATCAAAAATAATTACAAAATATTTCATGATATGTTTTCAAAAAATTAATCTAACAGTACAAAAGACTTAACTATTTACTTAAATTTGATTTAAAGAAATGATAAATTTTTGTGAAAAAGTTTTTTTTTTTTTTTTCAAAAATTACTAAATCACACAAAATAGAAATAAAACCAAACACACAAAAAATGAAAAAGTAAAATTTTTTTTTTATTTTTAAATTGTTAAAACTTTTTTTTTTAATTAAGCATGGTAACTTTTCACCACCCCCAACCTAGAACTTACATTGTCCTCAATGTAACAACTGTAAATTAAAGATAAAGAGAAAAGAGAAGAAAGATTACCTATTTCTTGAGAAAGTGCAAGTAGTAATGGAAAATGCAGGTGCATCCATCATATTCATCATTAAAGTGTATACAGACAGATCGCTGTGAACTTCTAACATCTCAACAAATATTTTTAGTTTTAACAATTTAAAAATTATTCACATGTAATTAAATAAATGAAACAAAGAAAATTACCTAAAATGATGGGTTGCCTCCCATCCAGCGCTTAGTTTAACGTCTTAGCAAGACGTAACTTGGGGATTGCATTTTAAGTAAACTCAATGTCCCCTCATCATTGAGTCAATCAAACCTGCAGGTAAGACAAGGTTGTCTTCCTATACTTTTTCAGTCATGCCCTATTGATTTTCAGATTTCTTTCTGTACTTAAAACTAGAGGCATACTTTGACGGTTTTAGATAACCCACATCTAGGTGCACATCAAATAATTAAGTCATTAAAACACAGTTGTACCTAGATCAAACAAAGCAACTAACTCCTTAGATTGTAATTAAAACATTAAAATTTTGGAGATAGTTCAGATTTTTTTTTTAAAATAACATAATCAGTATTAACCAAGAGTGCTCCCAGGAAAGAATGGTGGTGCAAAGGCTCCTTAAAAACCATCCTCCTAGACAGAACAACGTTCCCAGGAAAGACTAGTGGCACAAAGGCTTCCAAGAACTAGTCTCCTAGACAGAACTCCCTTAGATCTTTACTTTTCATGTTATTAAGTTAAGTTAAATAAAAATTTAAGTTAATGAAAATCTAAGTTAATTATAAAGCTAAGTTAATTAAGTTAATTGAAGTAAAAAAAATCTAAGTTAATTAAGTTAAGTTAAAAAAAAAATCTAAGTTAATTAAGTTAAGTTAAAAAAAATCTAAGTTAATTAAGTTAGTAAAAAGTTAATTAAGCTAAGTGAAGTAAAAAAAATCTAAGTTAATTAAGTTAAGTGAGAAAAAAAAGTTAATTAAGTTAAGTGAAGTAAAAAAAATCTAAGTTAATTAAGTTAAGTGAAAAAAAAAATTAATTAAGTTAAGTGAAGTAAAAAAAATCTAAGTTAATTAAGTTAATGAAAATTTAAGTAAAAACCTAAGTTAATGTTAAAAAAAAAAATTTAAGTTAATTAAGTTAGTAAAAAAAAACTAAGTTAAGTAAGTTAAATAAAAATCAAGAAGAAAAAAAAATAGCTAAAGAAAAAAAAATAATAAAATAAAATAAAATTGAAAAAGGTAAAAGAAAATAAAAAAAATAAAATTATGATTTAAAATAAATAAAAAAATAGTAAAAATTAAACTCAAAAAAATTAAAATTTTGGTTTTTTTTATTTTTTTATTTTTTTATTTTTTTATTTTTTATTTTTTTTATTTTTTTTATTTTTTTTATTTTTTTTTATTTTTTTTATTTTTTATTTTATTTTATTTTTTATTTTATTTTTTATTTTATTTTATTTTTTTTATTATTTTTTTATTATTTTATTTTATTTTATTTTTTTATTTTATTTATTTATTTTATTTTATTTTTTTATTTTATTTATTTATTTTATTTTATTTTTTATTTTATTTTAAAATTTATTAAAAAAAAAATTTATTTTTTTTAATTTTTTATTATTTCTTATGAAATGTAAAATTGAATGTATTATTTTTTTATTTATTTTTTATTTTTTATATTTTTTTTTATTTTTTTTTTAAATTTTTTTTATTATTTTTATTTTTTTTTATTTTATTTTTTTTTTTGCAAAAACAAAAAAAATCACAATTATTTACAGCACAAAAATATTTTTAAAATTTTGATAAATAAATTAAAAACGCTATTCCTTCCAAGAATCTACAAAACTTGATGGTAAAACCCAAGATCGCCAATTCTCGCAAATACTTTGGTTTTAATATTTGTAAAACTCTCGCAGTGAGCGAATCATTTCGTAGAAAATGATAAAGATACTCCTGAGTCGATCTAAGGAAGGAATGTATGTGGTTCTTAATTTATTATTCAAACTTTTAAAAGCGAAATTAAATCCTAAACATCCGTCACGATAGTTTGGTTTTGTGTTCCTAATCTAATAACATAAAATAAACATATATCTGATTAATTAAATATAATAAAAAAAATAAACATAGATACAAATTCAATAAATAAATATAAATATGATTCAATAAATATTCATGCAAATTTTATCATTTATATTAGTGGAGTATTTATGGATATAATAACTAAATTAATTATCTTTCATATTATCTAGGTTATTAAAGGTATAAATTGATATTTTATTGATTCTCTCTTTTTTGTATGAATACCACCTTTGGTGGGTTAGATATTCTTTGTTAACTAAACAAATCAATTAACACCTAATGGGTGGGGTTGATAACTAATTTGGTTAATTAAATTAATTCCTTTTTCTAAGAGATTGAAAATGAACCATTTAAATGCCACCTTTTGGTGAGTTAGACGATTTAAACTTTATTCAAGGTGTCCAAATTAAACCCAAGAATTTAGTTATCCTAGTACTAACTTTCAAGTTTTAAAACCACTACCGAAAACACGTCATTAATACATTTTCACATAATAATTCTTATAAAAACTTTTGAAATAAAGCTTCACTCTAACTAGGAGGCGATTATCAACAAATAAAAGAAAGACTACTCTAAATTAGACCAGGATAACTAAACCTTAAAGTCTAATCTTCAGATTTAAGTTTGTAATGAAAAATAATATATTTCTCTCTAACATCCTTAATATAAAATCTTGAATAAAAATAAAATCAATTCATTTTAGAAATTTTCACCTATTTAATATTTCGCAAGCATAACAACGTTATTATTATATCATGATTATAAGCTAGCATGACGCTTAAATTTAATCACAGACAAATTAAATATAACATGTAAGAATAAAGCATAAAAATAAGCGTAAAGAAAATAAAATCCTTACGTAAACTTCGACGCTATTCCCGTTGCTAGAAAACCTCCAAGCGGAATTTGCACTTCCATTTATTGAATCAAAAATCTAAATTATTACAAAACATTACAAGTTCCTCTCAAAAAGTGAAGAACTCTAAACCTAAGACAATTGAACTAAAAACTAAGAGAAAAACTAAGAAAAGCTTAGAAACTAAGAAAGAAACTAAGAAAAACTTAAAAACTAAGAAATGAGAAAGAAAGAAGAGAGAAGTGAGGTTTTGAGGTGTGTTTTGAAGTGAATGGAAGGGGGTATTTATAGGTGAGGATGGAGAGAAAAAATGATTAAAAAATGTTAAAAAAATATTAAAAAATAAAAACGTGTTTTGGACCTGCCGAGGTCATCAATGACGTCAGCATGACGTCACGGGGCGGCCAGACGTGAAAAATGGGTCAAAAACGCGTTGGGCGCTACTGTTGAGCCGCCATTGGCTGCCGCGCGCATGGAGCGTAGCGCGCGTGTAGCGTTGCGCGCGCGCGCGCGGAAGCATGCATCGGGCGTGTGACTCTGGCGCCTTGCAGTATGGGCGCTGGGGCCGCTGCACGCGTTTTTCCGTCTTTTGACATTTTTGACCTTTTCGACCCATTTTGTCCAATTTTTCCATGTTTGTTGACCTTTTTCCACTTATTTATCAATTTATTTGTGATGTATTGCTTCAAGTATTCTTCTTTGAGTCTTTACATTGCGTTTTTAGGCCAAAATTCCTGAAAAACAATAAAAATACCCGTGATTCCGAAAAAGACAAATTTATATAAATATATGATAAAACATATAAATATATATATTTTTAATCAATTAAAGTGCATAAAATCATGGTTATTTTAGTGCTTTTTGAGCACTCATCAGCCGCTGGCCACAATAATCCCGCCGCCGACGAGATTTAGCGGAACCGAAATCGTAAGTTTTTCAGAAATCTCGCCGCAGCGAGAATAACTTCGCCGCGAGCAAGTTTCGTTCGAAAACATTTTTTTATGCTGTTTTGTTCCAAAATTGTCCTCCAAAACCCTAGATCTATATATACATTATGATGGAGAAGGAGGGACGTGACGAGTTCAAAGGCATTTTTGGAGAAGAGAAGGAAATTTTGGAGAAACTTGAAGGATCTTCACCATTGTTGCTACCAAGCCTTCATCTTCTAGAGTTTTTCATCTCTTCTCCTTAGTTTTTATATTCTGCAGTTTATTGATATTTGTTATTCATGGATTCAATTGAAGTAATGTTTGTTCTTATTTTCGTTATGAACTAATTCGTTTTTGCTAAGGCTATGATGTAGTTGAATAATGAAAATCTGATTTCTTTTGTTATGGTTATATGAATTCATTGTTTTCAAGTTGAGTATTTATTTCCATGCTTAATGCTTTTAAATTTCTGATCAAGATTTAAATGATTTGTTGCATTATATTGAGACCAAGAGGAGATGTGTAATGAACGCTTCTTGTGATAAATACCGTATGTTGAATGCGAGTGTGAGAACTAATGCATGATGTATGTGGTTATTCTAGAAATTCCATAAATTGTAATGTGCTTGTTTGTGATTAAATCTTCATAGAAATATAGTCGGTTTTCATAGATAAGTAATTCTAATATAACTTGAGAAAGAGTATTAGATAAGTTTGGGTTTTTCAACCATCACTTTTAGCTTTGATTCTCATATAACATGATTTGAAATCGGATTGAATTGATTTAGCGAAATCAAATGCCTTAGCGTTTTTAATCATTTGTGAACAACATTAAATTTTGTTATTTGCGTTTAGTTTTAAGTTAATTTACTTTTTAAACAAATTCAAAAATTCGGTTTTCAAATAAAATTAGGGTTAGTCAATTTCGGTACTTAGTAACGCCATTCCTTGTGGGTTCGATATCCGTACTTTTGTACACTTTATTACTTGAACGATTCGTACACTTGCGAAAATAAGCATCATTATGCTTGTAAAATATTAAAGTAGATTAAATATTTTTATAAAGTTAATTAAAATTTATTTCTTTATCAAGATTTAGACAAGAATTTATTAAAGAAAAGTATGTTAAACAAAAGTTTATTAAAGAAAAATATGTTAAATCTTAGTGTATCTAAGTTATCAACTAATTTTAGATATTTTAAATTTTAAATTTTCTTTTATTTTTTTAGAAATAAAAAAATATTAAAAATATTAAAACAAATAATAAAAATAAAAATCAATTTTTAAATTTAAATTTCTTTTATTTATTTAATTATTTTACCAATTGTTTTTGTTTTAAATTTTCATTTTCATTTTTTTTCTTTTATTTATTTTATTTAATTTATTTTATTTTACTAGAATCTTTATTATTTTGTGTTTAATATCTTTGTGCACTAACCTATTTTTAATCTAATTCCTAACTTGTATGTTTATTTTTATACTTCTAATAGTAATTAAATTAGTATTAAAGTTTTATGCCTCTTTGATTTGTGTTTTATTATTAATGTACAAAAAGTAAAAAGATTTTTAAGAAAATAACTCTTTTTATTGTTGAGCATCTACAACTTCAAAACACTTTTCAAAGAGAGATGGAAATTTACGAGGAGGAAGAGGAACAAACCCAAGTGTAAGTAGACAAGGTAGATAAGCAAAAAATGATGAATGATTATTCATTATCATCATAGGTAACACTATTCTATGCATCCAACTGGAAGAGTATGCAGAGAATTATAAATTGAAAAATATTAATTATTCTTTGTTGCTTTCATTTCACGATATTCCTAATGAAAACCCTTTAAATTTCATTAGAGAATTTTATGTTGCTATACAATCATTTCCATTCTAGAGACTCAATGAAAACTAGCTCTTGATGGGGTTTTCCCATACTCACTCAAAGATAGAGCTAAGGCTTGGTTTATGACTATGCAATCGGGTTCATTGACTACTTGGGAAGAAACCTACAACAAATTCATGGGTAGGTACTATTCCCATTAGAAGACTGTTGAATGGAGTGCAAAAATAGCAATATTCTTCCAACTAGATGGAGAATCCTTCCATGAAGCTTGGAAAAAATTCAAACTCTTCTTAAAGCAATGCCCACACTATAGCTTTCCACTACAAGTACAAAACCAATTCTTATATGATGGACTAACACAACAGTGTCAGTATATTGTTGATAATGTTGTAGAAGGAGCTATGGGTGAAAATATGGTAGAAAAAACTTTGGAGCTATATAAGAGGTTTTTTACCAATTTCCAACAAAAGAGTACTAGAGGAAGAAGAGAAGAAGTTAATGAAATTGGCTCAGAGAATGAGATAGACTTGTAACTTGCAGAGTTGAATAAGCAAGTGAAACTCTTCATTGCTCACCAAATTTCTAATCAAGAAGTACGTAGAGTTAGTAGGTCAGTTGGACATAATGTTATTGAAAATTCAAACAATTACCTAGCATATGTCTAACCCCAAACACAAAGGCCACATGAAAACTAACCTTACCCATTAGATCAAACTTATAAGCCAACTTTAGAAGACAATTTGAATACCTTTATTCAAATCAAATGAGATAATCATTTGATGAATAATCAAAGGTTGAACTTTGTTGAGTCTTCGGTAAGAAGGGTTGAAGTCAAAATTGGGCAGCTAGTAGAATGCATGCAAAAACAAAAAAAAAATGAAAGCTTTCTAGCTAAGAAGAACAAGCGAAGGATGTCATAATCTTTTTAAGTGGTCAAGTAGTCCATAAAATATTACCTAAAATTTCTATTGATCTACCATTTAGTATAGGTAATATAGAAGGTGAAATTACAGAATGGAGAGACAAGTACCAATAATGACAATCTTTGGAGAAAATAATTGGATAGTCAACTAACATTCCCAAAAATCAAAAGACAACAGAAGCACACTAGCCACCAATTCCATTCCACATTGGCGAAAAGAATACAAACAAGACAAGTAATTTTCTTATCTTTTTAATATGCTTTCTAAAGTAAGTATAAATTTACCTTATTAGAAGTAAACAAGAATATGCTATTCTATGCCAAATTTTTTAAAGAGTTAAACACTAAGAAAAAGAGATATGAACTAAATGAAAGAGTAGTAATGGTCTCAAAAATTTCTAGTGTTGTGCTTCAGTATAAAATTATGATACCATACAACTCAAAAGGTACCAAAAACAATGCTTGACTTGGGTACTAGTGTAATTATGATAACATACTCAGTTTTCTTACAACTAGGGCTAAGGATCTTAAACCTATAACCATGTTCCTTCAATTTGTGGATAAATCTATTAGATATCCAAAGGGAATGGTTGAGGATGTTCTAGTATAGGTAGATAAAATTATAATACCTATTTATTTATGGTTCTTAATATGGATACAAACCCAGTCTTGGATAGAGAACATACAATACTTCTTTGTAGACCATTTATAGGTACTATTAAGACTATTATTAATGTCCAAGGTGAAAATTTAAGAATGAAAATCTTAGGAGAGATTGTCCATTTTAAAGCTTTTGATTCTTCACCTTTTTCTTCTATCTCTATCATTGATGAATGCTTTAATGTTGATTCAATAGATAGCATTGTACATAACACTTTTCTGCAAGATAGACTGGATGATAAATTAGAAATTCTCTTATATGATGAAAATATAGAAGAGGGTTTAGATAAGGAGATTGAGAGGTACTATAATTTGTTAGATAATGCTTTAACTTATAAGAGAACCTAATACACCCTTAGTTCTACCTAAGATCCTATTTGGGGAAGAAGCCACTCCACCCAACTTAGAACTTAAAGATTTACTTGAGCACCTTAAGTTTTTATTTTTGAGAGAAAGGAAAACTTATCTTGCCATTATTTCTTCTTCTTTGACTAAAACCCAAGAAATTGAACTTGTTAAATTACTTAAGAAATTTAAAAAGGCTATAGATCGGAATATCAAGGATATTAGAGGTATTAGTCTTGCAATATGTATGCATAAGATCAATTTGGAGGATAATGCTAAACCCATTACAGAGGCTCAGATAAGACTAAACCCAATTATGCAAGAGGTAATGAAAAAGAAAATTCTAAAACTTTTAGAAGTAGGAGTCATTTACCCTATTGTAGCTAGTAAATGGGTTAGTCTTGTGCATGTTGTGAAAAAAAATCTAGAATAAAAATTTTCAAAAATGGTAAAAATGAATTAGTGCCCACTCAAATTATCACTGGATGGAGGATGTGTAAAGACTTTGGGAAACTAAATTTATGCACTAAAAATGATCACTTTCCTCTTCCATTCATTGATAAAATGCTAAAAAAACTAGCTGGGCATGAATTTTACTATTTTTTAGATTGGCTTTTAGGTTATAATCAGGTACCCATTGCATTAGAAGATCAAGAGAAGACCACCTTCACATGTCCCTTTAGGACATTTCTTCCAAAAGGATGCCATACGGGTTATGCAATGCCCTACCATGTTCCAAAGATGTATGATGTCAATCTTCGAAGACATGGTGGAAAACTTCATTGAGGTATTTATGAATGGTCTTTCTATTTTTGGAACCTCATTTGATGATTGCTTGCATAAATTGACTTTAGTTTTAGAATTTTGCATTGAATGTAGCTTGACATTTAGTTAGGAGAAAAGTCATTTTATGGTACCACAAAGGGATAGTGTTAGGACATGTAATTTCTAACAAAGAAATTGAGGTCGAGAAGGCTAAAATTGAGTTGATTGTAAAATTACCCCTGTAATTGTTAAGGGGATAAGAAGATTCTTAGGACATTAAGGTTTCTATAGGAAATTTATTAAAGATTTTTCTAAAATAATTCATCCTTTATGCAATTAGCTATCAAAATATGTTTATTTTGAAAGTGAGTGTAAAGAGGAAATTATTGAAACCTTTTTTGATAAACAGTTGTTTTCAGTAGATCCAAATTCATGGTATGCTGATATAGTTAACTATCTTCTATTGATATTTTGAAAACTAACATTTATTTTTAGGAAAAGAAAAAGTTGTTAAATTCTTGAAGGCAATACTTTTGGGATGACCCTTATCTATCTAAGATTGGTCTAAATCAAATCATCTAGAGGTGTATGCCTGAAGAAAAACATAAGAGCATCCTAGCCTTTTGTCATGATTTTTATTACAGGGACCATTTTAGGGGTAACAAAATGGCCCTTAAGGTCTTAAAGTATTTATTAGCCAACTCTTTTTAAAGATGCTCATATATTTTGTGCATAATGTGATATATGTCAAAGAATAGGTAATATAGGCAAAAGAGATGAAATTCCTTGGACATCTAATTTAGTTGTTTAACTTTTTGATATGTGGAGGATTGACTTTATAGGTATTTTCCCCCAAATTTTTCATATGGATATACATTGGTTTCTCTAAATTATATGTCGAAGTGGGTAGAAGCTATCCCATTAAAACAATTATGTTAACATTGTTATAAAATTCTTGAAGGATTCAATTTTTAGTAGGTTTGAGATTCCTAGAACAATAATAAGTGATAGAGGGAGCTATCTTTTCAATAAACATTTTGATGGAGTACTGAAGAAGTATAACATCACACACATTGTGGCTACTCTGTATCATCCACAAACTTTCAGTCATGTGAAAGTAAGTAATAGGAAAATCAAAGGGATTTTGGAACGCACTATGTGACCTTCAAGGAAGCACTAGTAAATTAAATTGAATAATGCCTTATGGGCTTACAACATAGCCTACAAAACACCCATTAGGATGAGCCTTTACCGGTTAATCTATGAAAAAGCTTGCCACTTACCCATTAAACTTGAACAAAAGGCTTATTTGACATTTAAAGAGCTAAACATGAATTTAGACAAAGAGGAGAGAAATATTTGCTCTAACTTAGTGAACTTAAAGAGATTAGGGACGAAGCATATGAAATGAAAAATTGTATAAAGAATGTACAAAGTGATATCATGATAAAAAGCTAGTTAGTAAGTATTTTCTTCCTATGATGAAAGTTCTTTTTTATTTAACTCTCGTTTGAGATTATTTTCAGGAAAACTAAAATCAAGGTGGGATGGACAATACACAATTACCCAAGTATTTTCATATGGAGTAGTATAGTTGATGGATCCAAAAGCACAAACAATGTTTAAAGTCAATAGTCATCATGTAAAACCTTATTTTAAAATAGGACATAATGCATCAGACATTGAGTACATAGAGGTGTACAAGCTTAAGCATCATATGATGAAAATGTCTTGATAAGACATAAAACTAAGCGTTGGATGTGATGTAACTCATCATTATAAGAAACATTATTTTCTTTCATCAATTATTTATTACATTTCATTTATATTAAATATTTCTTTTCCTTTTATGTAAACATGATTTAGAATTATTAATGTTATAACCATTTGTTGAAATGTGTGAAAAGTACATGATTTTTATTTGTGTATAATTTAAATGTTGGGATTAATAGATGCACATGTATACCTACACTTAACCAGGATTAACAACTCGGTAACTTTTCTATTCTCTTTCTCTTTAATTTACAATTGTTACATTGAGAAAAATGTAAGTTCTATGGTGAGGGTTGGGAAAAGTTTACATTATAAAAGTTGTGCTTAAATGAAATTTCTATATGTTCACATTTACATTATATTATTTTTACTTTTCTTTTGGTGTGCTTTTAATTTATTTATTTTTATTGTTTTAGGAATTTTTAGGATAAATTAGGATAATTCAAATTTTTTTTACAAAATTATCATATCTTTTAAAATAAATTTAAGAAAATAACCATGTATTTGAATTATTAGATTAATTTCAAAAATATTTCATAGATTAATGTGATAATTAGTTAGTTTTTGTTATAATTAGTATTTCATAAGAAAATGTTGAAATTACGTTGAACACAAAATCAATGTTTAGAAATCAAATAGTTTAGACTACCTTGTGAGAATATATTTTGAGCCATTATCTTCCCATTCTAAGTGATGATATCTTTCTACTTTTTTAAACACTCTACTTTTAAATTTTAAATTATTAGATGATCTTTATAGGTCTATGCATTGAATGTTAGGATTTTTACATCTAAATAAAGTATCATATATTTTTTTTATCACTTATATTGAATGACTTAAATAGAAAATGAAAGTATATGTCATTCTCTTTATTTATGCATGACTTCTAAAAAAGAGAAATATATAGAGGGTTACCTAAACCAATATAGAGAAACAAAGCCAAAAATTAGTCACTCACCTTATCATACAAAATATGTTTTATTTGTACATGGGTCATTGTTGTGTGTTTTGCAACACACAGAAATCGTGCAAGTATACACGGTCACAAGTAATAAAGATTTGTAAGAAGAGTATCGTTCCCACGAGGATTTGTTACTATAGTTTGTTGAGTACTAAAATTGTATCTCTCTGATTTTATCCAAAACAATCGTTGATTTAACAAAAAGGTAATAAAAGAAAATAAGACAACTCTAGGATTGCAATTTTTTACCAAATTATTCCACTCCAATCATATTATTTTCTTTCGATTTATATTTTTTAGTACATTTAATTTGTCAACCGAAAACTTCTATTTTTATCCATACATCTCTTCCAAGCTCCGTATAGACACACCTCGTTAAATTAATTCACTATATATCTATGAGAATTAAATTCACTAAGATTCATTACGTTCTAAGTTTTCAAAAGGCCACACATACAATTAGGGTATATTCCTATCCTTCATCATACATGTCATTCTATTTATGAGCAATACACACACAAATGCCTTTCTTAAGTTTATTTATGTGCCACAGATCATTTTGATAAGATTCGTAAATAACCAAAAAGCATTAAACACAAAACAGAACGAACAAATCGAACGTCTTATAAATCAATCAAAAATAATTAAAATAAAAGCTTCATAAATTTAGATCAAATGCAACCCTAGAAAAATTAAATTACTTCATTAAAATTAAAATAAAAATTACACCAGATGCTGAAAAATTAGAAGAAGAAGAAAGAAAATTAAAACATCACATAACGAAATATTTGGCACACACAGAACACAACAAAAGCCAAAAAATGGCTTCTGCGTGTTCTGCAGTCCAAAACCGAACAACACAAAAATTCTAAACTAAAAAAAACTTTTAACTCTATCATAATATCACCTATTTATAGCTAAAAAAATACATCAAAAATATTAAAATATCATACACGCGTTAAAATTTGTATCGAAAATAAAACCCCGACATTCCCCTTAAAATCCGCGGTCACGCGAAAATCAAAAACTTATTTTAATTCACGCGAGACAAGGAGCCGTTTCTGCATTTTTTTATTCATTGTGCGTGCCACGTGTCAGCGTCTGATTCGCTGAAACAAATAGTGGGACACGTGGTCGCATCTCATTCGTTGAAAGGAACGGGCGCACGCAGAAACTGAAGCACGGGATTGGGGCGCCGAGAAAGTGAGGCAACGACTGGAACGAGGGCGAGATTCTGCGCTTTTGCATTCATCGATATGTGCCACGCGTCCTCTTATGATTCGTTCAAGGGGAAATTGGGACACGTGGAAGACTTTAATTCGCTGGAAGAACGATTGCACGTGGTTCAGCCGCACAGAACAACACCCTTTGGTAGACGTGCGTCAGACACGTGGGTCCCACCCTGCACGCCGGCCTGCGCGGCAGGTGGGCCCCACTCGGGCACCGAGCCGCGTGAAAATGCAGAGTTCTGAGCCACTCGCTTTGGTCGGGTGTGATTCACACGCGCAAATCTGAGCCGTTGCGTCTTTGATCGGACGGTCCATGTTGGGCGAGTGTGATCTTACGCGTGGACTTCATCTCTCCTGTGCGAAAATTAAACTTCCATTAATTGTATTTTGACCCACAAATTTAATCCAAATTACATTTTGAACTTTCTTAAATTACAGTTAAGCCCTTTGCTAATTTTAAATTAAATTTTTAAACTTTAATTTATTATAATTAAACCCAAATTTAATTTAAATTATATTTTCGATTTTTATAAATTTTAATTAAGAAACTATATTTTCTGAAATAAAATTTGTAGACAGAAATATGAAATTAAGTACATTTTCGATACAAATTATTTAATTTTATTAAAAATGTATTTTTAGCACATAAAAGGAAAATATTAATTTATTTAACAAAAATTAACTAAATATTAAAAGAACATAGCAATTATCATTACTAAATTTGATGAAAATAACTATATAAAATACAATTATGAGTCATTTCTCTTTATATATATATAAATTCATACATAACTTCTAAAAAAGATATATATATATATATATATAGGGTTACCTAAACCAATAAAGAGAGAAAAAAACTACAAATTAGTCACTCACCTTATCATACAAAGTTGTGAGAAATGGTTAAGAATAAAAGAAAAAGAAAAATATAAGAAATAATTTCCTAAGAAGTCAATGCATTTTCATGTCTTAATGGCATATAACTTGAGACTTTTATTTGAAGAATTTGATTTTTTATAAAATTCTTTCATTTGATTCCTTTCATGAGATCAATATTTATGCACCACTTTGAACCTCTCTTTTTTTTCTTTAAAAATATGTGAAACTATTAGTTCATTTATTTACATAAACTTTATTCGCATATACCTCTGAATGAATGCTTGGACCAACATGATAAGTGTCTTTCAAAGTATGCCTTATAAGATTAGAGTTGAAGCAAATTACGATTTATTGCACTGAGATTGAGTAAATTTAACATTGATACCTTTTTTATTGGAGTATGAAAGTAATTTTCAATTAATTATTATAATAAATCATGAATAATTAGAATATTAAAATAACTTATGCTATAGATTTTAATTACAATCTTAAATAAGATTAAAAGGTAGGAGGTGTTTTGTTATTCTTTTAATCTTTTTCAATTTTATTTTTATTTTGTTAAAATTTAGCTTTTATTTATTTGTATTATTTGTTTATTTATTTGTTTTTGTTATTTATTTTGAATTTTTTGCAATTTAATTTGATGTTTGTGGGTATTATCTCTGAAAGCCTTCACGAGACTTAAACTCATCTACTAAGAGACCATAGGGGTTTAAAGGCTTGTTGTATATACTAAATGTAGCCATGTCAATCTACGGAAATAATTTAGGATAGTTTAATTTTATTTTTAGTTTTTGTCATTCTTACTAAGAGACTAGCAAGAAGCTAGTTAGGGGTTTTGATAAGTACTCAAAAGCACTTAATATATCGTAATTATATATATATATATATATATTAATTGATTAAATAGATTTATATTTGTTAAGTTTTACTATTATTTTATACAAATCTATTTGAACCATTCCATTACAATTCTCTAAACCATATAAAAAGTGATGCAAGAAAATATGGGTACAAAATGTTTCAAAACATTTCATGATGCGATGTGAAACTTTTGTGTGTCATAGCATGATCAAAAGAGTGAACAATTAACACATCCCATAATTGATACAAGCCATGGCTTGGAAATGTTGTGTGCTATGGTGCAAGATACTTGGATCAAGTACAAAGCATGATACTTATGTTTGGGCTACGACATAGAGAAATGTGTGTCATAACGTGGAAAAGTGTGTAACGTGATGCCACACATCTGATCTCATTTTCTAAACCTATACATAGGACTCATATTCCATTGTATCAATCGTTCATCATTGATAAGAGTCAAATTATTGCATTTTTGTTATGATTTAAATGTTGATATTTGTGTGAAAATTGTGTTTATTTGATTATTTAATCCACAAATATCATTTCACAGGTATTTCGTGTTTAAAGTGCAATTTCAGGTAAAATCATGATTTTGGAGAAGTTTGGGAAAAATTTCAATGATCGGGATTGAAAAGTGAGCCTATGGAGTTTGAGATTTCACCTTTCTGTTTGTGAATGTTGTGCATAATATTATCCGGGCATTATGGCTATTGGTTTGTGGTTTGATGGATGTTTAAGAGTCAATAACAAAAGTGAAATTGGCATTTGAGATTTCTTAAAGCTTAGATGACGTTTAATTATTCTATGTGTTGTGTGTTATTTACAATTTTTGAGACATTTGTGCAAATTAATTGTTGTGTGATTTTATTATTTTGAGTTAGTATATTTATAGGTAAGATGTTTATGGGTATCATCACTAGAAGCCCTCATGAGACTACAACTCGTCCTACTAGGACCGCCTAGGGGTTTAAAGGCTTATTGCATACGCTTAATTTAATTTTGTAAATAGAATAAATTTTCTTTGAATTTTTCTTTTAATGTCTCTTTTAAATTTATTCATATATCGCTTTTCTTGCTAGAGACTAGCAAGAAGCTGGTTGGGGGTTATTGATAAGAGTCAAATTATTGCATTTTTGTTATGATTTAAATGTTGATATTTGTGTGAAAATTGTGTTTATTTGATTATTTAATCCATAAATGTCATTTCACGTGTATTTCGTGTTTAAAGTGCAATTTCAGGTAAAATCCTTGACTTTGGAGAAGTTTGGGATAAATTTCAATGATCGGGATTGAGTGAGAATAAAAAAAAAACAAAGTTTCAAAATTTGTAAATCCTGCTGCCGGCGAAAAATCTTACAGAGAGCACGGGTTTTGGCAGATGCAAACTCACCACCGGCGAGACACCTTTCGCCGCTGGCCAAATTCATCTCGCCGCAGGCGAGAATCAGAGGAACCAAAATTTTAATTTTTCCAGAAATCTCGTTGTGGCGAGAATAATGTCGCCGCCGGCGAGTTTCGTCCGAAAACACATTTTTATGTCATTTTGTTCCAAAATTGCCCCCAAAACCCTAGATCTATATATACCATAAGATAGAGAAAGAAGGGGACGACAGAGAGGAGGAGGTCTGAGACATTTTTGGAGGAGAGAAGGCAATTTTGGAGAGAAAGTTTGGAGAAGCTTGAAGGATTATCACCATTGTTGCTACCAAGTGTTCATCTTCAAGAGTTTTTCATCTCTTCTCCTTAGCTTTCATTTTCTGCATTTTATTCAGATTTGTTATTCATGGATTCAATTGAGATAATGTTTGTTCTTATTTCCATTATGAACTAATTCATTTTTGCTAAGGCTATGATGTAGTTGAATCAAGAAAATCTGATTTCCTTTGTTATTGTTATATGAGTTCATTGTTTTCAAGTTGAGTATTTATCTCCATGCTTAATGCTTTTAAATTTTTGGCCAAGATTTAGATGATTTGCTGCATTATATTAAGACCAAGAGGAGATGTGTAATGAATGCTTCTTGTGATAAATATCGTATGTTGAATGCGAGTGTGAGACCTAATGCATGATGTATGTGGTTATTCTAGAAATTCCATAAATTGTAATGTGCTTGTTTGTGATTAAATCTTCATAGAAATATAGTTGGTTTTCATAGATAAGTAATTCTAATATAACTCAAGAGAGAGTATTAGGTAAATTTTGGTTTTTCAACCATCACTTTTAGCTTTGATTCTCATATAACATGACTTGAAATCGGATTGAATTGATTTAGCGAAATCAAATGGCTTAGTGTTTTTAATCATTTGTGAACAACATTCAATTTTTTTATTTGTGTTTATTTTTAAGTTAATTTTCTTCTTAAACAATTTCAACAATTGGGTTTTCAAATAAAATTAGAATTAGTCAATTTTGGTACTTAGTAATGCCATTCCTTGTGGGTTCGATATCCGTACTTTTTAACACTTTATTACTTGAACGATTCGTACACTTGCGAAAATACGCATCAATCATCATTCTCATCCCTTTCATTTCTTTAATCTTTTTAAGCTTCTTAGCTTTTCTTTAAGTAATTTAAAGTTTTTATCTCATTTGAGAGTTGAACATATTCTAGTTTGCATAATAGCTTAGTTTAAATTATTTAAACAAGTACAACAGTTCTGTTAGGAGGTTTATCAAGATAGAAATAATAAAATATGTTGTTAATGTATATTATAAATGTATTATTTTCAAATTATCTTTATGTATTGCTTTGCATGCTATATTTAATTTTCTGATCAATTTTTAAAAAATATGCATGCTTGACTATAAATAATATGAGATATTAGTAATGTTGTTACGCTTGTAAAATATTGAAGTAGATTAAATATTTTTATAAAAAGAATTAAGTTTTATTTCTTCATAAGGATTTAAACAAAAAGTTTGTCAAAGAAAAGTATGTTGATTCGATATTTTTCATAATAAACAAAAGAGTTAGATTTAAGATTTAATTATCTATATCTAATTTAAAGTCAACTCTTAGATGTTAGATGAAATATATTCTATTTCTGATTTAGAGAACTCTATTTCAAAAGTTTTTATAAGATTTATTATTGAAAAATATATTTACAATATATTTTTCATAATAGGTATAAAACATGAAAGTTAGTTTCTAGATATTTAAATCATTAATTTAACTTACACACCTTGATGAAAGTTTAAATTGTTAGCCCGACCAAAGGTGGTAATTAAATGGTTAATTAATTTCTTAGAAGATGAGCATAATTTAATTAAATTTTAAATTTTCGACTAGACTAAAGGTGGCGAGTTAAAATTTAATTAACAAAGAAAATGATCCCTGTCTTAGAATATTTTCATACATATAAGAACGAATCAATAATTTTTACTCATATTTTTAATAATTTGCTTAATATTGAGTAAGTATAATCAACTAGCTAATGTATCCCATAAATTCTCCATAATATGATAAATTTTTAATTGCTTGAATGTTTATTGAATCTATCTCTATGTTTTATCATTAGATTAGATTTTCAAATCCAAACTTTGTGACAAAATATATTGGTTCTATTTTTATTTTTAAGAATTTGTTGAATAATTCTAAAATCATATAATTCCCTTAAAACCGACTATGTAAGTATACATATCATTTTTTATAAGTGATTCATGTACTTTTAAATTTTTATAAATCATGCAAAACTTGTATGGAACAATTTTATGCATCACCAAACTGGATTTGTCCCACTGTATACCAACCTACGATAGTAGGTACCAAATTAATTTTCAAACATCAAGCTTCCCAACTCTTTTAGTTTAATTCCACCAATAAAGTGAAAGTAGTTCCACCAATAAAGTGAAAGAGTAAAATTATCTTTCATTCTAGCTTGTAGATTGACTGTTGTCCATGAATTACATTTTTAACTTGTATATTTAAGATACTTTCCTTTGATCTGGAAAACATGTAAAGGTATAGAACTAATTCATAAATAATGATCGCAATCTTGATAATCATTAATTTTGCACCATGGTAGCATACACAATAGTTTATCTTCCAAATTGTGTTCTTTTGAATTTACTTGTGTTGAAAGTAGTTACTAACGGTCAATTTTCAAGACGAAAGATGAGTTTACCTCCTTATATATATATATTGAACCACCCAACTAAGTTCGACCATCCTTGTCAAGGCCTTACCGACCATCATCCCTGACCATCTTGTCAGGGATCCTGCGATAAGTCTGGCAAAGAGTTTGTTGAAGGGCTCCTTGAGGTGCCAAAAATTTCAATTTTTTGTTTTACAATTACAAAGTAAAATTTCATAAATACCCACACATGTATAAAACAAAAACCGAAACTTATAACCTTGCATGCATATTAAGAATCCAACTTCGTTGTGTGTGTATAACATGATCACATATAAAGTGTGACTAATTATGTGCATTTGTACATCATTGATCAACAGTAGCCAACCTTACACAAGGGAAGATAGAAATACTAAATAAAATAAATAGAATATGTGTTTTATACATGGGAACACCTATGAAGACATAAAAGACTACAGGACTTACAATGTTGTTTTGCAGGTATTTGTGGAAAATTACCTAACAAAGTTTTGCAACAAAAAATGACTTTTTCAGTGCTCAATTTGGTGCTTGCCAAGCTACTCGCCAACGTAGTTGGCGAGTACTACAACAACTATTATCCTTGTTGGAGATAGCTATTACCCTTGCCAATGTGGCTAGAAAGTACCCAATAGTCAAGAATTTTTTATCAATACCCACTCTGTTGTAAAATGATTTATCAAGTAGAAAAGTTGGTAAATGCGGCAATGGCTATTATCCTTGTTGGGGATAGCTATTACCCACGCCAACATAGTTGGAAATGTACCCAGTAGTTAAGAATTTTCTATCAATACTCACTTAGTTTCCAAATGATGTCTTAGGTAGAAAATGTTGGGAAACGCTATCAATTTTAAAACTTAAATTTTGAGATACGAAAAATTGGTTTCTTAATTTTGGATCATTGATACTTTAAGTGTAATTCATTATTAACTAAAATTAAATTAATAACTAATACTTAGATTGCATGTTTAGGTTTACGTGCATGGATTTTTAATATCCTAGGATTTCACTATACTAACCATTGGTGACTTACCATATCACGTGGTAGTGGGTCTTTGGAAGATAGCCAATTAATTCATTATGGTTCACAATTTCTATGCACATAACTGGTGAAGGTAGCTTAGGTGCAATTATGAAAGGTGTCTCGACTAGTACATGTATTTGCGTTTATATTTTTATTGACTTGTATATTATTTATTTTTATAATAGTGAATTAATTTCTTATTATCGAAGGATTTTCATAAGCCATCCAAGGATGTTACCATAAAGATAAGGTTTCTGTTAGGGTTTACCTTGTTATATCGTTGTGTTAATACAATCATGGTTTGATCCAAATATGTTACAACATATGATGGTTTTATTTTGATTGGAAAACCTTTATTTTTGTCTCTTTCATATTTTCCTTTTCTACTATGCCTTACTTCTTATTTAGTATTCTACTATGATATACCATTCCTACTTTATTAATACCTATTAGATGAATTATTTAATTTCTACCTAGTGAGTTCTAAGAAACATATCTATTTCTGTTCTTTCTATTTGTTTATTGTTATTGTTGCTTGCAAGTTAAGGGTGAGTCCTGATGAGCGAAACCAGCTTCATCGATCCTGCCAATACTTTGGTTTTATAATTATAAAACTCTCGCAAGTGCATGAATCATTTCATAGAAAATGATAAGTATACTCCCAAGGTCGATCTAAGGAAGGAATGTATGTGGTTTTTAATTTATTATTCAAACTTTTAAAAACGAAATTAAATCATAAACATCCTGTCACGATATTTGGGTTTTTGTGTTTTTGTGTTTTTTAATCTAAGAACATAAAAATAAACATAGATATGGATTCAATAAACATTTACGCAAATTTTATCAGTTAAAATAGTTGAGTATTTATGGATATAATAACTAAGTTAATTATGCTTGCTCATATTATTTAGGTTATTAAATATATAAATTGATATTTATTGATTCTCCCTTTTTTGTATGAATACCACCTTTGTTAGGTTAGATATTCTTTGTTAACTAAACAAATCAATTAACACCTATGGGTGGGGTTTATAACTAATTTGGTTAATTAAATTAATTTCTTTTTCTAAGAGATTGAAAATGAACCATTTAAATGCTACCTTTGATGGGGTTAGGCAGTTTAAACTTTATTCAAGGTGTCCAAATTAAACCTAAGCATTTAATTATCCGAGTATTAATTTTCAAGTTTTAAAACCACTACTAAAAACATGTTGTCAATACATTTTCAGATAATAATTCTTATAAAAACTTTTGAAATAGAGCTTCACTCTAACTACCGGGCGATTGTACCAACAAATAAAAGAGCACTACTCTAAATCAGACTGGATAACTAAAGCTTCAAATCTAATTTTCAGATTTAAGTTTGTAATGAAAAATAATATATTTCCCTCTAACATTCTTAATATAAAATCTTGAATAAAAATAAAATCAATTCATTTTAGTCTCAAAACACTGAATCCTATGGGTTTAAACACTCATACTAATTTATATGCGAAAGAGTTGATGTATAGAAATGAACTAATATGCTCGCATATATATAAAGAATAAAGGCTCAAAGTGTTATAAAGATATCATTTATAAAAATGATTTTCATGCATAAATCAAACTCATTAAGAAAGAATTTTAAGATATATGCCTTTTACAAATGAAGAAAGTGCAATGACTTTTTAGGGAATTACTTCCTATATATTCTTTTTGTAATTAGCCTTAACTCACAACTTTGTAGGCAATGTAGGTCATAGTATGTAGATTATACTATATATTCTTTATCTATATATATATATATATTTTTTTTCCTGAAAATATTTCTCAATATATATATTTTAGAGAGTCAACCTATGTACATATTGTACATTGTTTTTGGATTTTGGTGAGTGGTTAATTTTGTGGATTTTCAGTTTGAACTTGGTTTAGGTAACCCCATATATGTCTCTTTTTTTAGCAGTCATGCATGAATGAGATATAAGCATATACTATTAATTTCTACTCAAATCATTTAATCTAAGCAAAAATAATAATAAAAAATATACGATACTCTATTAAGATGAGAAAAAATTCATACATTCAATGGTAATACCTATAGAGATCATCTAAAAAAATTGAAGAAATAAGAAATGTGTTTGGAGTAGAAAAAATATATATTTCACTTTGAATGAAGGAAATTAGGCTTAAATTATATCTCACAAAGGTAGTCTCCACTAAAAAAAATTCATAAACACCGATTTTGGGTTTAATATAATTTTAACATCTTATCAAGAAATAATAGTTATGACAAAAATTAACTAATTACCAAAAATAATTACAAAATATTTCATGATATGTTTTCAAAAATTAATCTAACAGTACAAAAGACTTAACTATTTACTTAAATTTGATTTAAAGAAATGATAAATTTTTGTGAGAATTTTTTTTTAAATTCCAAAAATTACTAAATCACACAAAACAAAAATAAAGCCAAACACAAAAAATGAAAATGTGAAAATAAAAAAGAAAAATTATTATATATATTTTTTATTTTTAAATTGTTAAAACTTTTTTTTTATAATTAAGCATGTTAACTTTTCACCACCCCAACCTAGAACTTACATTGTCCTCAATGTAACAACTGTAAATTAAAGATAAAGAGAAAAGAGAAGAAAGATTACATATTTCCTGAGAATGTGCAAGTAGTAATGGAAAATGCAGGTGCATCCATCATATTCATCATTAAAGTGTATACAGACAGATCGCTATGAACCTCTAACATCTCAACAAATATTTTTAGTTTTAACAATTTAAAAATTATTCACATGTAATTAAACTAAAATAAACAATAAAATTAAGTACCTAAAATGGTGGGTTGCTTCCCATCCAACGCTTAGTTTAACGTCTTAGCAAGACGTAACTTGGGGATTGCATTTTAAGTAAACTTAATGTCCCCTCATCATTGAGTCAATCAAACCTATAGGTAAGACAAGGTTGTCTACCTATACTTTTTCAGTCATGCCCAACTGATTTTCAAATTTTTTGTACTTAAAATTAGGGACATGCTTGAGGGTTTTAGATAACCCACATCTAGATGCAAATCAAATAATTAAGGCATAAAAACACAATTGTACCTAGATCAAACAAAGCAACTAACTCCTTAGATTAAAACTTTAAAATTTTTGAGATAGTTTCAGAAATTTTTTTTTAGATAAAATAACATAATCAGTATTAACCAAGAGTGCTCCCAAGAAAGAATGGTGGTGCAAAGGCTCCTTAAAAACCATCCTCCTAGACAAAACAACGTTCACAGGAAAGCCTAGTGGCACAAAGGCTTCTAAGAACTAGTATCCTAGACAGAACTCCCTTAGACCTTTACTTTTCATGCTATTAAAATTAAGTTAATTAAGTTAAGTTAAGTAAAAATTTAAGTTAATTAAGTTAAGTTAAGTAAAAATCTAAGTTAATTAAGTTAATTTAATTAAAAAGCTAAGTTAAGTAAAAATCTAAGTTAATTAAGTTAAGTAAAAATCTAAGTAACTTAAGTTAATGAAAATCTAAGTTAATTAAGTTAAGTAAAAATCTAAGTTAATTAAGTTAGTTAATGAAAAATCTAAGTTAATTAAGTTAATTTAAGTAAAAATCTAAGTTAATTAAGTAGTAAAAATCTAAGTTAATTAAATTAAATGAAAATCAAGATAAAACATAGTTAAAGAAAAAATAATAATAAATTAATCAAAATTAACCAAATTAAATTAAATTAAATTAAATTAAATTAAAATAAAAATGGAAATTTATTTTTATTCATATATTTAAAAAAAATTAAAATTAAGATTTAAAATAAATAAATAAAATTAAATAAAAAGCTTAAAATTAAATGAAAATTAAAAATTAAGTTTTTATTTATTTATTTATTTATTTTATTTTTTTAATTTTTTATTTATTTTTAATTTTTTATTTATTTTTATTTTTTTAAGAAAATAATTAAAAAAATTATTATTATTTTTTATTTAAAATTTATTTAAGTTTTTTATTTATTTTTTTTATTTTAATTATTTGAAATTAAATTTTTTTTTATGAAATTTGGAATTTGAATTTTTTTTTAACCCAAAAAAATCACAATTATTTATATCACAAAATGTTTTTAAAATTTTGATAAATAATTTAAAAACGCAATTTCTTCCCCGACAACGGCGCCAAAAACTTGATGAGCAAAACCGGGATCGCCGATCTTGCCAATACTTTGGTTTTATATTTATAAAATTCTCGCAAGTGCACAAATCATTTCATAGAAAATGATAAGTATAGTCCCAAGGTCGATCTAAGGAAGGAATGTATGTGGTTTTTAATTTATTATTCAAACTTTTAAAAACGAAATTAAATCTTAAACACACTGTCACGATATTTGGGTTTTTGTGTTTTTGTGTTTTTTAATCTAAGAACATAAAAATAAACATAGATATGGATTCAATAAACATTTACGCAAATTTTATCAGTTAAAATAGTTGAGTATTTATGGATATAATAACTAAGTTAATTATGCTTGCTCATATTATTTAGGTTATTAAATATATAAATTGATATTTATTGATTCTCCCTTTTTTGTATTTAATACCACCTTTGTTAGTTAGATATTCTTTGTTAACTAAACAAATCAATTAACACCTACGGGTGGGGTTTATAACTAATTTGGTTAATTAAATTAATTTCTTTTTCTAAGAGATTGAAAATGAACCATTTAAATGCTACCTTTGATGGGTTAGCTTTTTAAACTTTATTCAAGGTGTCCAAATTAAACCTAAGCATTTAATTATCCGAGTATTAATTTTCAAGTTTTAAAACCACTACTAAAAACATGTTGTCAATACATTTTCAGATAATAATTCTTATAAAAACTTTTGAAATAGAGCTTCACTCTAACTATCAGGGGATTGTACCAACAAATAAAAGAGCACTACTCTAAATCAGACCGGATAACTAAACCTTAAAATCTAATTTTCATATTTAAGTTTGTAATGAAAAATAATATATTTCTCTCTAAAATTCTTAATATAAAATCTTGAATAAATATAAAATTCATTCATTTTAGAGATTTTTACCTATTTAATATTTCGCAAGCATAACAACATTATTATTATATCATGTTTACAAACAGCTAGCAAAGTTAAATTTAATCACAGACAAATTAAATATAACATGTAACAATAAAGCATAAAAAATAACTGCAAAGAAAATAAAATCCTTACAGTACTTCGATGCTATTACCATTGTTGGAAAACCTCCAAACAGAATTTACACTCTCATTTATTGAATAAAAAAGCAAATAAATTAAAAATATATAACTAGTTATTCTCAAAAAGAGAAGAACTCTAAAACTAAGAAAAACTTAAAAACTAAGAAATGAGAGAAAGAAAGAGAATAGAAGATGTGTTTATTTATGAAGAGAATGAGGGTATTTATAAGTGAGGATGTGAAGAAAAAGTGGGTGAAAAAATGATAAAAAATAGTGGAAATGCGGACTAGTGAATGATGATGTCATTGATGACGTCAACATGACGCTGGGCGCCGCGACTGGGCAGACGGGGGTAGCGCATACGCGATCGTACGCAGCGGCGTGGAAAGGAGTGCGGCGCCGCTACATGAATCAACTGTCGCCGCACTGGGCGTGCTTCGCGTACGCATTTCTCCTTTTGACTCATTTTGTCCATTTTTTCCATATTTGTTGACTTTTCCTCATGTATTTTTGAATATATTTGTGTTGTATTGCCTTAAGTATTCCTTTTTGAGTCTTTAAGTTACATTTTTAAGTGAAAATACCTGAAAAATAATAAGAATACCCGTGATTATGAAAAGACAAATTTATATAAATATATGATAAAATCATATATATATATATATATATAATCAATTAATGTGCATGAAATCATGGTAATTTTAGTGCTTTTTGAGCACTTATCAAGTTTGTATTAAGGACTCCTTATCTCCTTGCCTTGACTATTTATTGGGACTTGGACTCTATCAAAGTTAAGATTAGATGAATAATATATATATATATATATATATATATATATATATATATATGATATCATCATAGTACAAATGGTCATTACATCATAAGATATAAGTGAGATTTAATTAAAAGTAAAGGTACACTTTTGTCTTTGACCTTTTAAGCATTTGGCTTCTTGTGACCAAACTAGACTTATCATGTTGCATACCAACCTACGATAGTATTTATCGGGTTAATATCCAAACAATATATTTGTAATAAAGTAACTTTAGGTTCTTAAATATTTCCTCCCTTACTATCTATTTATTCTTCTATTTAGGGTTGTGCTATATTTATATTTGCTAACTAAGGATTATGTTTATATTTTGTTATTGTTATCATGTATGTTATATTTGTCATAAATGTGAAATTTAAATGATAAAATTAGTTTTATAGTGTACTATTGTTTGTTTTAGTTTTTGACACACCCAAAAGGGAAAGTCAAAAGTTAATACCTTACTTCTCTTAAATTGTCAATGTAAATATAGTTGCAAGTAAGGTTTGATTCCATAAAGGATTGGTAAAAATTTAACTTTTAATTACTAGTGTGTTAGTAATTTAATTGAAGTTAACAAAATGGGAGTTTTGATTGATTGTGAAGAAAATGATAATAATATAAGACAATAAAGGTAAATTGCACAAGAATATTAAGATATATGTGATAATGTGATTATTTGTACCACTAACTCATAATTTACTTAATCATGTTATGAATAAAAATTAGTTTCTTAAATTATAAATAATTTTCGTAATTTAAAACCCTTCTTGATTATTAATTTTAACTTTAGAAATATAGTTTCTCTTAAGACTCCCTGCCTTTTATTAACGTGAAATTGATTAATGATATGATTGCTAACTAACCAAAATCTTCAACAAACTAGAGATACACTTACTATATTTAATTCATATATTGTACTAAGATCTAAAAATGTAATAATTAAAAGACAAAATTAAATCCTTTGCTAACCTTTGACCTAAGCATTCAATCCTATTTGTAATAGAAATCACAAGATACCACTTGGAATAAGAATATTAGAAATTACGAATTAGCACTGTAAACTAGAAATAAACTAGTTGAATACTCTAATTTATACATGCATAGTATTGATATTTAAACATAAAATTGATCACATCAAGAAACAAAAATTTATCACAATATTAAATTAATTCAATCATACTAGGGCTCAATAAATTAGTTAGACGTAGATTCCATAAGAATTGATATTATTTTCTTGGAAAAATATAAAGAAGAGGATTGAAATAAAGCTTATGAAGAGTAGAGGATGAAGCCAATGTAAACTCAATATTTAATCTCCAATCTTTTCTTAAAAATCTCCTATAAAAGTTGTCATTGATGTCCTATTTGATATCTCTTATTCCTTGAATCAGTTATTGTGTTTTGAAGACTCCTTATGTTTTTTATATAGTGTATTTCTCGAGCCTAATTTGAGTTGGATTAGACTGTGCTTGATCCAATGGGTAGAATTAAAAATTGGTGTAGAAAAATGCAAGATTTGCGTTCCTTGATTGATCCAGACCCTTATTTGATCAATCTAACCTTAACATTTGGAAACCCAAGACCTCTCAATCGATCGAATGAGTTTCAAATGATTGAGTCCCTTTTGGATCAATATAGTATGACAAGTCATCTCTCAATCGATTTACCTCTAGCTTGAATGATCGAGTGTCCTAATTTTCCTCATTTTTGCCTCCTTTTTCTCCTTAATTCCTATATAACACAAAATAATCACATAAAAAGGCATAGAGAATAAAAATTCATTGTAAGTATGTGGGAATTTAAGCACAAATATATGTATAAAATAATATCAATTAAACTCACTCACACCTACTCTTTGCTAATCCTCAAAAAAAGGCAAAATAAGTCACTACAAATATAGTTTTTAGTATTTCATCTCAAGAGTTAAATAACACTAATTTCCATAAATATTACAAACATTAGTATGGTTCCATAACCATTCCTTTGCTCTAACATTCTCCATAATAATATTTCTCACAATTAGTGGGTGTAGCAATCTTATTAATGATAGTCAAACTATGTGATTTAAACTAGTAAAGCCAAAATGTATTACACAAAACATCACCATATTTCTAGAGTTTAAACTTGTCAACCATAGACTCTCCCTTAAAGTGATATCTCCACCTATTGAAGGTATTTGCTAAAATAAAAAAGGTTTTTCATTTGGTTGTAATGAGACTAAGGCTTGTTGGTTTAATCAAATGAAAGGGGAAAGTAAAAACAAAAGTTCATGAGTCCATGGAGTAAGAGGAATAGATCTATGAACAACACTATCCTAAGATTAAACATTTCAAAAAAATAGGGCTTGGTTTCATTGGTTTGAACCCAAGCATCTATATTAAATTATTTTCTTTTCTTTTTGGCCAATTCTCTTCATTACCATGCCCTTTTTACACATATTTTTAGCATGTCCTATTTTATTGTTGTTGTTGTTCTCTCTCTCTCTCTCTTAACAAGGGGTACCTATTAATTCAAGGCCTATCTTATGAGTGTTGGACCATTTGTCAATTACATCACCATTGACATTCATAAATCTCATTTTAGTGTTTTCATATCCTATCTTCTTTTTATTCAACTCCATTTTTTTTTCTTGAAGTATATGGTATGACCAATATGTATGGTTCAAAGGTTAAGGAATGTACACACATAATTGACTCATGTAGGCTCAAATCATGTCAATAAAAAGGGTTGTACTTATGAGAACAATAACATTATGGATGAGACAATTTGGGCAAGAAGGTTGATCCTAATGCCTTAATGATTTTTCAAAAAATACTCACTCAACATTTGCCTTGATAAATTGAAAGAAAAGTTCTAGAAACCTAATCATGCTTATTGGAATTAAAACAACATTATAAGAAATTAACACAATACTTAACAAATTTAATGACATAAATCATCATATTACCAATTTAGCTATTATACATGCATTTTTTGAGTTAGATTCACACAAAGTATGTCTTCACTAAAGAATAACATCAAGATTAAACTAAGATTTATTATCAATCAAAACCTCTTGTTTTTACGTATTTATGATCAATTATATTATAAAATAAGAAGAGAACATGTGACTGTTGTTTTTAAGCCCATCTACTCATCCTAACTATCCTAAAAATGCAATAATTAATCGTAAAATTTGAAAGATTTAATGTTACCTAGAGTATGCTAATCCAAAAACATGCTAAACTAATAAAGCAAAAGAAAATAAAAATAAATATATGTTAGCACCCCTACACCTAATTCTTACATGGTCCTAATGTAAGCATATACACATATGTAATGTAAATTTAAGTGAAAAGAGAGTAGAAAATAAATCTGATGAGTTAATTCCCTTAAAGTGTTTGGTTTAATGTCGTCAGTGTGACTTAGCCAACTTTCACCTGAAGTTGTGTCCACCATCATCTAAGTACTTCATTGCTTCAAAGATATTGAAACGAATTATCTCCCCCATCAAACTCAAGAGTTAGCTCCCCATTATGTACTTTTATATTTGTTTGAAATGTTTTCATAAATGGTTTCCCCAATAATAATAGTGTGGGTATGGTGTAGAAATCATTGCTCGTGTCCATTACATATAAATCCACTAAGAAAATCATCATATCCACTTGTTCTGGGACATTCTTGATAACACCCTTTATATAGATGTTGGTCCTATTAGTAAGTTGTATAATAATATCAATTTCTTTTAGAGGACCTAAATTTAGTGAAACATAAATGCTATGGGCATGACATTAAAAGATGCTCCTACATCTACCATAAATTTTTCAAACCTTGAGTTACCTATTCTTACGGGCATGATGAAACTACATGTGTCCTAGCACTTGTGCAAGAGCTTTATTTATAACATGGGCCACACACTTTCCCCATACTTGAACTTCATTTCCTTTGAGTTTTCATTTGGTGGTGTATAGTTACTTAAGAAACTTGACATATTTAGGCATTTGCTTGATACTATATATAAGTGGTATGTTGACTTGCACCTTTCAGTAAAGGTACAAAAATTTCCTTTCATGTTCTTCTCTTTTTGTATTCTTGAATCTGCTAGGAAAAGGCATAACTTGTTTATAAGTCAAAAAGAAAGGTTTCCATACTACCTAGATACCACCTTAGATTCTTGTGTGGTGGTCTTCTCTTTTTCAAGCTCTTCCTTTTGGTGAGTCCCCTTTTTTAGTTTGACATTTTTTGGATTTTTTTAGGCTACTAATTGTTGCCTGAATTTCTTAAATAAGGACCCTTCCATCTTGCATTTCAAGTGTTAGATTATGGATCATACTTGGGCCTCTATGCCTAAAATCCTCCAAATTAATTGGCTTGTTTATAATTACCATCTTGAAGGGTATGACACATATTAGTAGGGTCTCATTGTAAAGCATATGCCATAAGTCTTAACCCATCCAATAGAATAGCCAAATGTTATACCAAAACAATAGGATTATCCAATAATACTCAAGGGTGTTAGAAATACTTCTCTTACCTTTGTTGGTGGTTGGTATGTCCTAGCATCAAATTATTGAGAATTAGTAGTCATAACTGCAATTAAGTTCCTTACCTCACCTGGGGTATTGGTTACCAATGCTCCTCCACTAGCTACATCTACCATACTTCTCTTTGTAAGCAAAAGTCCCTTATAAAAATATTATAGAAGAAGATGCTCATTGATTTGATGGTGGAAGCAGTTGGCACACAACCTCTTAAATCTCTCCTAGTACTCATATAGGGGTTCCTTGTAGAATTTTTGTATGGAACAAATTTATTTTCTGATAAGCATAGCCCTGAAAGGTGTAAAGTACCTCTCCAAAATTAGATTTTTCATATGAGCCCATGTGGTGATAGTACCTCAAGGGAGTTAATAAAGCCATTTATTGACACTGTAATCAAGTGAGAATGAGAAGGCCTTAAGCTTGATTTTCTCCTCTGTGATCCCCACTAGTTTCATGATATAGTAGAATACTGAAATTCCTTCGAGTGTTTGTTTGGGTCTTCTCTAACTAAAAAACTAAAAATAGGTAACAAATAAATTAGTCTATAGTTAAGTTAAAAACCTACCTCCAAGTTGAGATATACATTTGGGATTGTTGCTTCAAGTCAAGTGTAGCTAGCTCCTTGAGAGTTGGATTGAGCACTGCCATGTCTTCCTACTTGGGTTTTGAATTACTTGAAAAAGTAGATTATGTTGTCTCTTTTACGATATTGGGTCTAATGGTCCTCTTATCTAAAATTGTAAGTGATCTTCTTGTATTCAATGATTTCTTGAGAATCAAGAACTAAAAACGTTAGTAAAACTAAAAAAGGAAAATTAAAGAGTAAAAGCAAAAGAAACTAGAAACAATTAGAAAATTGTAAATTTTATCATTTACGACACAACTCCAAAATTTTAACACACACCAAAAGGGGCACATCAAAAATTAATACCTTACTTCTCTTAAAATTACATAAATGTAAGTATAATTGCAAGTAAGGATCGAAAATACAAAGGATTAGTAACAATTCAAATTTTAATTAATAGGTCATTAGTAAGTTAATTAAAGTTATAAAAATGAGAGTTTTGATTGATCATAAAGAAAATGAAAATATTTTAAGACAATAAAGATAAATTATAAAAGAATATTGAGAGATATGTGATAATATGACTATATGCACCAATAGCCTACTATTCAACTAATCATGTCATGGATAGAAATTAATTTCTTAAGTTATAAATCACTTTCATAATTTAAAACCCTTTTTGAAATCTTAATTTCAGTTTGAGAAATCTAGGTCCACTTAAAACTTCATACCTTTTCTTAACATGAAATTGATTAATGAAACATTCGCTAGCCAACCAAAATCCTAAACAACTTATAGATATGTTTATTAGATTTAATTCATTCATTATATTAAGATCTAAAAAGGTAATGATTAAAAGAAGTAAAATTAAATATGTTTGATAATCTTTAATCTAAGCAGTCAATCCTACTTGTAATAAAAGACATTAAGTATCATTTCGAATAAGAATATTAGTAATCAAAGACTAAAAAGGCCAAATATGAATGCTAAGCTATTATCTCAATCAATCGAGACCCTTACTTGATTAATGTAATATTATCATTTGGAAACCCAAAGGCTCTTGATCAATCCTCAACCAAATATAGATTGATCAAATATGTGTTCGATCGATCGATTCCTTTTTGAATTGATCTAGCAATGATTAGCAATCTCTAGATCGATCGAAATGTTAACGTGTATAGCATCGGTTGACACGTAAAATTGATGCTATATACTATGTGTAGCATGGGTTCAACACGTCAACCGATGCTAATTTTAAGTCAGTTTTTCACCAAACCGATTTTAAATTCATTATAAATAGGTTTTCTCCAAAAACTAAATTTAAATATTGACTTAAATGCCACATTTTGTAGTAGTGTATGACTCAATTAATGTAACATTATCATTTAGAAACTTGAGGGCTCTTGATTAATCCTCAATAAAATCTAGAATGATCGAATAGGTGCTCGATCGAAAGATTCCTCTTTGGATTGATCTAGCAATCAAAATCGATCTCTAGATCGATCGACATGTAGCTCGATCAATCGAGTGCCTTATTTTTTTCAAAAACATATATTTTTGTCTCTTTTTGCTCATTTTATCTTTTAATACCTGTATAACACAAAATATACACATAGGAAATAATAATTCATTATAAATATGTGTATAATATGACCTGATCAGTATTTACTAAATTTTATAATATAAAAATTTAAAATTTAAAAATTATCTAATATATTCATAAATTATTTTCATGAAATACCCATCAATATTAATAATATTTTCGATATTTTTGTAAAATTGAAGTCTCAATATATTCACTGTATTAATATTTTCGTCCAATATACATGTAATTGTATAATACAATAAATAAATAAATACAACATTTCACTTAATCATTGTAGATCGTCAACCTAGACTATATAGTCTCAGAAGCTACGATCCATGCTGCGCCAAACAAGATAGGTAGTCTCTTTCCAAGTCCCGCCTTCTAAACTACCACCTTCTAATTGCCAAGTCCAAGAAAATGCCATATTAGCTACGTCCATCATGACAAGTTGTAGCCCTTCAAATTTCTACCCTATAAGATGCACAGTCCATGATTTTGCTAACAATGTCGCAACTGACATGGGAGGCTTTCGCCTTCTTTGTCACACCTTCTAAATTATCAAATATTATGAAGATAATATAAACATGATATTATGATCCATGCTGCGTCAATCAATACATGTAAACATGATATTATGATCCATGCTGCGTCAATCAATACATGATGATTCCCTCAAGGTCACACCTTCTAGGGTGATATATTCTTGCATAGATTTAGTCTGGTGCGATTCAAACATATTTTTGTTTTTGTTTTGACACTTTTTTTCTTGTAAATGCGACTACATTTATTATCGTTAACATCAGAACAATCTAAAATAATACTTATATTGTAGTATGTTTATTCTAATATTTAATTATGTATTTAAGTTCCCAATGTATTTGATTAAATTAATACAATTTTTTTTAAATATATTAATTAATACAAAGTTTTTTTTTTTTGATAGAATACAAAGATAATTAATTTCAATTGATCCATGCTGTTGTGTTCGAAAGAAAAGAAAATTATTCTGCTGACTTAAGCATGTGATAGCAAAATTTATTTAACATAAAATAAAATAATATAATTAAAATTTAGATAAAATTTAATATTAAATAAATTTAAATATTCATGATATCAAAGTAAAAATTTTTTAAGGTAAAATATTTAGATTAAATTTTTTAATAACAAACATATATTAGTTAAATTTAAATTTTGGGATTTTTTGTACATGAGATTACTCGTGTGATAGATAAATTTTGGGATTTTTTTGTATATTTAGATGAAATCTATATGAGATTTTTTGTATATATAAATTATTATATGTACACATGTCTATTATATAAGAAATACACGACATAATGTGTCAGCGGGGTAAAAGAGTAAAAGAAAATACATTTAAAACTTAAGGTCGACCACTTTATTGCTCGGTTTGGAGGTCATTGTGGGCACTAGCATAGGTACGTCCTCCTAGCTGACTTATCTGATGGCTTGGGCTATTAGTTGGATCAGACTCTAGGTTAATCAATATGTTCAAACATTTATTCTCCTTTTTCTTTCAGCTCAGATCCATATGCACCTATATATAAGGAGGAACCTGGGCTTCTATTCATTTCACTGTTGCCTACATATCAGAAAAAAATTGGAAAAAAATGTTTTATCTTCTCAATTCAAGCCATACAAGTTCTCAACTCAGTGATAAGAAAACTAGTATGACATGAAGCTTATTTTCTTGGGTTTTAAAGGGAAAAATCTTTTTTTCTAATAGTGTTTTACTTGCTTTTTAGGTCGATTTAAAGAATCACTCTCTCTTTTTACTTTCAAACTCGACCTTAAGTAATTTCTATTTCTCATATCTTACCATTTTTATACTTCATGATATTTTGTAGAGACCATGCATAGAGAGTGCACTTTGGTCTTATCCTTTAGGGAGAGCCTACAATATCCCATTTTCTTGAGCCAAGTAGAAAGTGATGTCTCAGGTTCTACCAATGAGACAAGCACCTCGAGTGAAGAGGAACTATTTGATCCTTGTCCCTTTACCACCACATCTCGTCTGTAGGTCATACCTATAATTAGGTTGAATGTGCCTCATACCTAAATTTATGTCCCAAGGTCATAAAGGAATAAGATAAGGAAGAAAGGAAGCGGTGAGCCCACAGGTCGTACCATAGGTTGGGCAGCCAAGGTCAAGACCAGTGGGTTATCTCCTCATGACGAGGAAAAGATAAGGAGAACATACAAAATTTCCTTCTCGGTTTAGATAATGATCCCTAAGCCGACCATTCTTGACAACGATCCACCTCTAGTTAGGTGGACAACCTTCCATGATAAGGCCTTGTGACTAAGGGTTAGATTTCATATGTACCCCTTTATAAGGAAATGTTTGGCAAGGACTCAGCTTGTGCCAAGCCAATTGATGCCAAATGGTTGGAAGTACCTACTCTACCTCACACTAATATACAGAGAGCTTGAGTTTGAACTAGAGATGCCCGAGTATAATTAGGCATATGTACTGAAGTAGAATCCTATACACACAAGGAGGAGGGTCTACATGTCTGTCAAACAAGACCGAGGCATAAATATGATCCTCCTCGAGAATGAAAAGAACTAGAATGAGGTATTTCTTCTATGTATCTTGTGAGTGGAAGACCCCAGACAGTGATGCCAGGCTGATAAGGAGCACTTGGGCTAACATCAAATTCATGATAAGGAATATTAGCTCCTTTATCACAACCTTGAGCCACAAAATAAAGTAACGATTGGATGATATACAAAACTATTTTCCCTAGAAGACACAATGGAAGCAACTACTAACCACCCCATGCTTTCTTATGTTCAGGTTCATGATGCGGGGCTTAATAGAGCCCACTTATAGGATTATCCATAATCCCTGACCCCCTTCCAAGAGTCGAACCCCTCCTGTAAACTATAAAGGGAGGTTTTAGGTGCTCCCTGATGATGGTGAACTGGCCCTGAGACTTAAATATTTTTCTTTTTATTTAGCCTACGATTGTAAAACTAACACCATTTTTTTACCTTTGAAGATAGCATGGAGTTCAATGCCTCTGATATGTTGGCGTGACTTTGGAGTATGGTTGCTATACAAGGGATAAGTTCTCAAAAAGCTACACCTCCTTCCCAAGGGATGAGCTCCTCCAAAGGCAATAAGAAGAGAGAGTTTTCTAAGAAACAAGCCACCCAAACCCTGTCAAAAAACAAGAAATATATTACCATTGATGAGACTGTGCTCAAGCCTATGACTTTGAATATCGTCAAGTCCTTACCGGAGTCCTTGGGTCAACCCATCTCCACACCTGTCAGCTTGGGTCAACAAGCACCTCCTATCAGTTAGGGTAACCAAGAACCTATCCCTCTTGTAAGGGACTTAATGAGGGGGAAGGTTGTCATCAATGACCTCACTATAGATGTTAAGGGTGTGGCCTTATACAGTGGTATAACATCAGAGAGGGTGGACCAACTCCTTAACATGGTACACGAGAGATAGGTAGATTCTATATGCGAGGATATGGACTTTAGGGTTGTGCTCAACCACCTTCTGTACTAGGAAATTTTTAGTCCGATCTTATTTATAATTGATGCTCGGGCTCTTTTTTAAATATTTTAATGAACTCGTGTTGTTTGTCTTGTTTTCAGGCCCAACTCCTTTATGGACTGAGTATGGTTCGAGGTGTGGAGTTAAGCTCATGATAGAAAAAGATAGCCATGCTTCAACTCGTGCCAAGAACACTGTGATGTTAGCCAAGGCCAACAAGAGGTAAGGTGAGGCTATCAACAAGAAGAATAAGTTGTCCAAGGTTATACACGAGATGAATGATAACTTGAGGCATTTCAAAGAGCTCAGTGAGGCCTAGAGAAAGGCCAAGGTTGAGGTAAAAGCCTATACGTAGGAGCTAGCCAACACCAAATATAAAAATGTTTAAGATCAAGAAAAGGCGAAGTGCGAGCTTGACGCAATGACAAAACAACTCTCCTTGAGTTTTGAGATAGGGTATAACTTGGCCATGGACTCCTTCAAGGACGAGGCCAAGAAGAAAGGCCTAGGGAAATGTTATTATCATATCCTTAATATTCCAGTCACCCTCCAATATTCACTCATTCAAACCCAAGATGAGGGTGAGGAATAGGGAGTAGACTTTGGTGCAAGTGGTGATGGGCTCGAGGTGAGAGATGAAGAAGGTTGAACCAGTGACCTTTGATATTGCCACTGGCCCGAGCCTCCTAATTATGTATCCCATTATCCTATATTCCAAACCTATCTTTTTTGCCTCTCACAAGTGCACGAATCATTTTATAGAAAATGACAAGTATACTCCAAAGGTCAATCTAAGGAAGGGATATATGTGGTTTTTAATTTATTATTCAAAATTTTAAAAATGAAATTAAATCATAAACATCGTGTCATGATATTTTGGTTTTTGTGTTTCCTAATCTAATAACAAAATAATAAACATAGATATGGATTCAATAAACATTTATGTAAATTTTAACATTTAATACAGTTGAGTATTTATGCATAAAATAATTATGTTAATTATACTTGCTCATATTATTTAGGTTATTAAAGATACAAATTGATATTTATTGATTCTACCTTTTTTTATATGAATACTACCTTTGGTAGGGTTAGATATTCTTTGTTAATTAAACAAATCAATTCACACCTATGAGTTGGGTCGGTAATTAATTTGGTTAATTAAATTAATTTCTTTTTTTAAGAGATTGAAAATGAATCATTTAAATGACACCTTTAGTGGGGTTAGACATTTTAAAATTTATTTAAGTTGTCTAAATTAAACCTAAGAATTTAATCATCTAAGTATTAACTTTCAAGTTTTAAAACCTTTATTGAAAATATGTTGTCAATACATTTTTGAATAATAGTTCTTATAAAAAACTTTTGAAATAGAGTTTCACTCTAACTATCGGACGATTGTACTAAAAAATAAAAGAGCACTACTTTAAATTAGATTAGATAATTAAACCTTAAAATCTAATTTTCATATTTAAGTTTGTAATGAAAAATAATATATTTCTCTCTAACATTCTTAATATAAAATCTTTAATAAAAACAAAATCAATTTATTTTATAAAAATGTTTTACCTATTTAATATTTCACAAGCATAACAACGTTATTATTATATCATGTTTACAAATAGTTAGTCATGTTAATTTTAATCATAGACAAATTAAATATAATATATAAGAATAAAACATAAAAAATGACTATAAAGAATTCATTTTAAAATTTACACCTTAAAGGAATTCTTACAACACTTTGATGTTAATTCTTTTGCTTGAAAACCTTCTAACAAATTTGCATTTTTGTTCATTAAATCAAATGCTAGAAATTTACAAAAAACATATTCAATTCTTCTTAAAAAGAAGAGAACTATAAAATTAAAAACTAAAAAAAGAAAACTTTCTAGAGAGAGAAAGAGTTGAGAAAATTCTTTTGTGAGGTGTGATTTTACGATGGGGAAGATGGGTTTTTTATATGTGAGAAAAGACTAAAAAGTGGGAAAATATCTTTAAAATGATGATATAAACGTATTGGATAGGTTGGCATACATGTGGGGTGCTGACGCACACGGAATTTGCAGCGTGATTGGTGTTGATGTAAGTGCTGAGGCGTGCAGAAATTTGACATGATGGACATGCAGCTACACGTTGAATTGTTGTGTGAATGGGCAAGGCTATGCGCAGACTTATGGCATGAATGGGCGCAGCTATGCGTGGACTTGCAGCGTGGCTGTGCGAGTTGTTCCAGAAGTGATGCACACGCGGCTAGGCAGTTTTTTCCATTTTTCTATTTTTTTGACTTTTCCTTATTTTTTTTCTCGACATATTGGTGATATGTTGCCTCAATATTATTATTCAAGTTTTTAAATTATTTTTGAAGAAAATATACCTGAAAAAACAATAAAAATACTCATGATTCCGAAAAAATAAATTTATATAAAATATAATAAAATCATATAAATATAAATCTTTTTAATCAATTAAAGTACATTAAATTATGATAATTTTAGTGCTTTTTAAGCACTCATCACAACCCATAGCTAGCTTCTTTCTAGTTCCTAGCAAGAGAAACGATAAAATCTAAAAATTAAACTATCCAAAAGCACTTCTGTGGATTGACACAGTTGCATTTAGTGTATGCAATAAGCCTTTAAACCCTTAGGTTGCCCTAGTGAACGAGTTTAAGTCTCCTCAGAGTTTTCAGTAATGATACCCATACACATTGAACTAAATGTAAAAATTAAAAGAAATAAACAAATAAACAAATCAAAAACTAAAGTTACAACAACATAAAAAATAAATCAAAAATTAACTTAAGAATAAAACAAAACAAAACAAAATGAAACCGAACACAATAATGTCTCATACTTTTTAATCTTCTTTAAGATCATAATTAAAATCTTTTAAGATTATAATTAAAATCTAAAGTATAAGTTATTTTCATATTCTTAAACAGTCATGATTTATTATAATAATTAGTTGAAAATCATTTTCATATTTCATATCAAAAATATATATCAATTTAATTTCACCCAAATTCAGTATCAAGAATCTAAATTCACTTCGACTCTATTTCTCACAAGTCAATACTCTCAAAAACACTAAATCCTATAGGTTCAAACACTCATACTAATTTATATGTAAAAGAGTTAATGTATAGAAACGAACTAATATATTCACATATGTATAAAGAAGAAAGGTTCAAAGTGTTATTTAACATTGATCTCATGAAAGGAATTGAATGTATAAATTATAAAGCTATCATGTATAAAAATTATTTTCATGCATCAATCAAACTCATTAAGCAAAAATTTCAAGATATATGCCTTTTAGAAGTGTAGGAAAAATAAATGCAATGACTTCTAGGGAATTACTTCCTATAACTTTCCTTTGTAATTGGCTTTTACTCACAATTTTGTAGGCTATGTAGGTCATAGTATGTAAATTATATTATATATTCTCTCTCTCTCTCTCTCAGAGATTTTTCAATATATATTTTTTTAGAGAGTGAACCTATATACCAATTGTATATTTTTATAGGATTTTGATGAGTGGTTAATTTTGTGGCTTTTGTGTTTGATTTTGGTTTAGGACACCCTAGATATGTCTTTTTTTTTTTGTAGAAGTCATGCATAAATGAGATAAATGCATATACTTTCAATTTCTACTTAAATCATTTAATCTAAGAAAATAATAAATAATAAAACAAAATAGACAACACTCTATTAAGATGAGAAAAAAATTCATACATTAAATGCTCATGCTTATAGAGATCATCTAAAAATTTGAAGAAATAAAAAACAAATTAGAGTAGAAAAAATATATTTCACTCAAAATAAAACAAATTAGGCTCAAATTATATCTAACATGGGTATTCTCCACTATTTGATTCCTAAACACCGATTTTAGATTTAATATAATTTCCACATCTTATTAAGAAATACAAGTAATGATAAAAACTAACTAATTAGCATATACTCTATGATATGTTTTCAAAACTAACAGTTCAAAACACTTAAATATTTACTTAAATTTGATTTAAAGAAATGATAAAATTTTGTGAGAAATTTTTTAAAATTAATTCTAAAATTCTAAAAATTACTAAACTATACAAAAAAAAATCAAACACAATAAAAATGAAATGTGAACATAAATTTTTTTAAATTAAGCATGATAACTTTTCACCACCCCAAACTTAGAACTTACATTGTCCTTAATGTAACAATTATAAATTAAATATAAAGATAAAAGAGAAGAAAAATTACCTATTTTTTTAAAATGTGCAAATAGTGATGGAGAAATGCAGGTGTATCCATCGTGTTCATTATTAAAGTCTACATAGATAGATCGTTGTGAACTTCTAACATCTCAACAAATATTTTTAGTTTTAACAATTCTAAAATTATTAACATTCAATTAAACTAAAAACAATTTAAATCAATGAAAATTACCTAAAATGATGGGTTGTCTCCCATTCAGTGCTTAGTTTAACGTCTTAGCAATACGTAACTGGGGCGATTTCATTTTTATTTTTTTATTTTTATTTTTATTATAATTTCTCAATTAAATATCATAATCCTTATTAACCAATAGTGCTCCCAGGAAAGAACGGTGATACAAAGCTTCCTTAAAAACTATTCTCCTAGATAGAGCAACATTCCCAAAAAATTCTAGTGGCACAAAGGCTTCCAATAACTAGTCTTCTAGATAAAACTCCATTGATCTTTACTTTCCATGCTATTAAAATCTATGTTAATTAAGTTAACTTAAAATCTAAGTTAATTAAGTTAATAAATTTTTTTAAAAAAATAAATTTAAAAGTAAAAGTTAAAATTTAAAATTTAACAAAATAAATTTAAAGTTAGATACTCTTTATTAATTAAACAAATCAATTAACACCTATAAGTGGAGTTGGTAATTAATTTGGTTAATTAAATTAATTCATTTTTTTAAGAGATCGAAAATGAACCATTTAAATGCCACCTTTAGTGGGGTTAGACATTTTAAACTTTATTCAAGGTATGCAAATTAAATCTAAGAATTTAATTATCCGAGTACTAACTTTCAAGTTTTAAAATCATTACTGCAAATATATTGTCAATGCATTTTTGAATAATAGTTCTTATAAAAACTTATGAAATAGAGCTTCACTCTAACTACTATGCGATTATACCAACAAATAAAAGAACACTACAATAAATCATACCAGATAATTAAACCTTAAAATCTAATTTTTAGATTTAAGTTTGTAATAAAAAATAATATATTTCTCTCTAACATCCTTAATATAAAATCTTGAATAAAAACAAAATCAATTTATTTTACAGAAATTTTTTTATTTATTTAATATTTCGTAATTATAACAATATTATTATTATATCATGTTTACTAATAGCTAGCCATGTTAATTTTAATCACAAACAAATTAAATATAACATATAAGAATAAGACATAAAAAATAACTGTAAAGAATTTATTTTAAAATTTAAAGCTTAAAAGAATCCATACAGCATTTTGATGCTAATTCTATTGTTGGAAACTTCTAAACGGATTTGCATTTTCGTTTATTGAATCAAAAGCTAGAAATTTACAAAAACATAGCTAGTTTTTCTCAAAAAGAAAAGAACTATAAAACTAAAAATTTAAAAAGAAAACTTTGTAGAGAGAGAAAGCTAGAGATAGAAAGAGTTGAGAAAATTGTTTCTAAGGTGTGATTTTTACAATGCGATGTGAATAATCGAGGCTGCGCACGGACTTGCAACATGAATGGGCGCGGTTGGGTTGTTTTGTCTATTTTTTCATTTTTTCTTCCATTTTTTTTACTTTTCTTCATTTTTTTTCTCAACATATTGGTGATGTATTGCTTCAATATTATTTTGAGTCTTTAAATTATTTTTGAAGCAAAAATACCTGTGATTTCGAAAAGACAAATTTATATAAAAATATGATAAAATCATATAAATATATATCTTTTTAGTCAATTGAAGTACATTAAATCATGATAATTTTAGTTTTTTTAAGAACTCATCAATGACCAAGCATGAAAATTTTCATTCTTAAGTGAAAAAATGTGTGGTGACTACACTGAAATTTTTGTCTTTCTAAGGATTATATCTTCTTATTTAAGGTTCCATGCCACTCTTAATTGTGTGGTTGCAAGCTCACACTTATAACCCATTATTATTAGTGAGAAACAATTGATTTTGAGAACAACTTGTATGGCGTGTATAATTGTGCATTTATAGTATTTATTTATGATGTTGACCTACCTCCTTGCTTTTAAAGACATGTGTCGTTAAATTTATCCCAATATCATTTCCTAAAAAAGAGGGTTAGGGGTATTGTAAAATTTAGACATCCTCTTTTGTTTGAAGTAGTTGATAATTTTTTCCATCTTTCTGACTCGAACCTTATGGATTCTAATCAGGGAAATAGACATTTAGATCAAGCTTTAAAACTAGAGATAGGTAGGCTCAAGACTGAGGTAGAGAAATTAAAAATCAAGTTGTCCAAAATCAAAAGATAAGCTCTCCCTTTATAGAGAGACCAAGTGTGAGCTCACCTTGTGTAAGGGGCAACTATCATAAGCTTGAGCTTGAGAGAGAAGGACCTTGACTAAAATGGCCATTCTTTTGACCGGGAGTCCTATTGACGAATTTTTTATATAAAGCGATCTGAGGGGGTCTTCCTCAAAGTGATGGGTGTTTCTGAGGAATTGCAACATTCCATACTCAACTCGTGCTTAGCCCTTACTGAAACAGAGGTTAGTATCTGCAAGAAAGTTATCAAGATCCTAGCTGACTTATTACCCTTAGTGGAGGAGAAAAATGACCAGGACACGAGTTATGCATCCAAGAGACTGTTGAACCCTCAACATTTTGGGAGAGCCCTGACTATTTTTTTGGCCTCCTCTAATTTTCCTTTATCAAGATTGTTATTGACACCAATCGAGTACGGTTGGCCACACACATGGAGGCTAGTATGGCCAAAGTGTCAATATAACCATTCTTATTCCTGGATATTTTCTTGATCTCAAAGTGCGAAAAATTCAAGCACTGCTTTCTTAGTATCTCCTCATCTTATTATGTTTAGCCTCAAATGTGCCCAAGTACTGGTTAACCACCAATTATGAGCCATTATACAAGGTGATGCTATCCGTTTGAAGCTTCTTTGTCATCATGGCTCCAAATATAGTTGCCTCATACTATGTAATGTTATTAGTTTCTTGGAAATCCATCCTAACAGCATACTCAACACATCTTTCATCATGATCAATTATAACCACCCTTAGCCCAGCGCCATTGAAGTTGTGTGTGCCATTGACGAATACCTACTAGGCTAACCTTTCTCTTTAATCATGCCACACTTTTTTAACTCATCACTGGTAACCTCTAGTGACTTAGTAAATTCAACGATAAATCTGCCACCACTTATCCCTTAATAGAAGTTATAGACATGTACTTGATATCGTATTCTCCCAACTCTATGGTAATTTATGTCAATCTCCCTACGACCTCTAGCCTCATCAATACATTCTTAAGCGACTGCGATGTAAATACTACCATTGTGTGCAAGCTGAAGTAATGTCTAAGCTTCCATGTCGTCATTGTCAAGGCAAAGACTAATTTTTCTATCATTGGGTACCTATTTTGGACATCTATCAAGATTTGGCTAATGTTGTGGATAGGGTGTTGGACCTTCTTTCCGTTAACTAGAAGTATAGCATTACAAGTCTAAACGGCAATGGTCAAATACAAATAAATAATTTCTCCTAGGATAAGGCTAACTAGGATGAGAGGTTTGCTCAAGTATTGTTTAATTCCTTAAAAGGATATTTTGCAATCCTTGTTCCAAAAAAATGATGTGTTTTTCCTCAACATTTTGAAGAATGGCTAACATTTGTTCGTGCATTTGGAAGTGAATCTGCTAAGTTCCATTATTCTTATATTCAATTACTAAATCCCCTTTAGACTAGTAGGAAGCTTCATGTTGACTAGGGCTTGTATCTTGTATCTTGTAGGTCCATTCTGATCTGATGGTAACCAGAATATGCATCCTGGAAACTCATCAATCCAAAACTGACGATGGTGTCAACCAACTGATCAATACATGGGAGAGGGAAACAATCTTTTGGACATGCATCATTTAATTTTATAAGGCCACACACATATGAGATGATCTGTAAGCCTTTTTCACCATTACCACATTTGACAACTAGATGGGGTAGTTCAATTCTCTAATAATCTTAGTCTCTTTAAAAGTGATGACTTGACTTTTAATCACCTCATTCATTTCTCTAAGGAATTTCCTCTTTCTTTTCTTGACATGTATAGCTTTCATATCAATATTCAACCTGTGGGATATGATCTCTAGGTCAATCCTAAGCATGTCTATAGGTCTCTATGCAAAGACATTGGAATTTTCCTTTAGGAATTGAGATAGTTTCTCCCTTACCTTTGTTGTCAAGTTCATGCGAAGCTTTAGAGAGTTTTCCTCCTCCTTGTCTCCAATTGGTATATCTCACACCTAATTCGAGTCAATAGACTTTTCTAGACATCTACCCCTAGCCTCTTTTGAAAAGGATCATGTTATGGGTGCTACTTGGGAGTGGCCTATTTCATAGTGGCATTATAAAAAACTCTGGCCTATTCCTAGTCTCCCCTTATCTCCTTTATACCCTCCTCAGTTGGTTATTTGATGACTTGGTGGAAGGTGGACGGAACCATTTTCATCTTATGTATCCATGGCTTACCCAAGATGCCATTATAGTTAGTCGGGACATCAATTACCATAAAATTGGTCATCGCTATATATCCCTTCACCATGACAGGTAACACCATGATTCCAATTGCATAGGTGGTGCTATTATTAAATCTCACTAGGGGTAACTCCCTTTTTACAATATCTCATTCCTTTATGCCTAAAGCCTTTGTTTTCGATATAAAAGGAAAGTCAACTGAGCTCTCATTGTCAATTATGATCCAACACATATCACATGATCTTATTGTTAGGGTTATTACCAAAGAGTCTTTGTGGAGAGATAAGGCCTCATCCCTCCCAATAAAAGTGATTTCAATAGAAGACCTCACTTTTCTATATTGTAAACATGTGGCGAATGGCACAAGTCTTTGGTGTACCTTTTACACGAGTTATTGGAGGTCCTATTGTCCCCAAGCCCTTCATCTATGGTATGGATAGTCCTTACATTGGCCCCATTATGTGGGTCTATCCCGTTACCTGGCGGAGTAGGTAGCCTCAATGTTTCACGTTTGGGCTATCACCTTCCTCCTCTATTATTGCATCCCATGAAATTCCTTAAATACCCTTTGGATAATAGATCTTCTATTTCTTTTTATCAGATACATGTAGTCTCTCATCTTGTGGCCTACATCTAATGAAAGGCACACCACTTAGATTTGTCCTTAAGAGGATCCTTCAATTTTGGTGGCCATCTAACATTTTACTCCTCCTCCATTCTCAACACTGTTTGAGCTATACTCACTATCAAGAGTGGACCTCTGAATGGAGACAATGACCTCCTTTATGTCCCCCTATTCCGAATCCAATGGCCATTCTCCTTGTGATTTGGCGTGAAGCATTTTTTTATTAATTCTTTTGTCTTGGTTTTCCTTGTCTAGGCTTATTCTTCTTTTCTCTTTTTCCAGCACAACTTCCACAACTGCCTTACTACTCTTATCCAAACCTAACTCTCTTTCCAGATTGATGAATATTCTCACCTCTCCATAAGCTTCCTCCAAAGTTTGTGGGACCATCTTGGTCAACTCTGCAAATAAATTAGAATTCCTTAACAAAGCCTGCCTGAAGGCCTCTATCACAATAGAGCTGGGGCAATCTGATATCTCTCTTTTTTCCTCTCTGGACCTTCTCATATACACTTCAGTAGACTCGTCCCTTCCCTACATGATTAAGAATAGATGGTGAAACTCTATCCCCAAGGTCTTGTTGCAGACATAATTGATGATGAACAACCTAGCAACCTGTAAGAAGGAGGTTATGGTATATGGTGCTAGGTTATTGAACCACTTATATGCGCCATCATATAGGGTAGTAAAAAATAGCTTACACATTATGAGTGAGGCTCAAAAGGGCCATAGCCATCCTAAAATATTGCATATGAGTTATTGGATCTTTGGTCCCTTAGTAGTCTGGACACTCGGTAGCACTAAACTTCGTTGGGGGCTTGCCGTGCTCTATTTCATCATAAAAGAGGGAGACATACAATTGATTGCAATCCTAATCCACATCGTAGTGCACCTTACCATTTTCTTTCCTTTTATTAACTCTTTTAGGGTTTAGACTTGCTTTCTATTAGTTTCCTTTAATGCCCAAAATTGTACCTCCTAGCCCTTTTTTCACTTACAACAATTACTCGTTACTAGGCCCCATCGAGCTAGGAAAGGGTTCACCCTCAACTACCTTCTCGCCCTGGGTAAGCTCAAACACAACATGATCTAGCCAATTCCACCAACCGGGTTAGTAGCTCAACCCTCAGGGATACCCAGACTTGACCGCGATCATAGTTCCCTATTTTTTGGTCTGGTCTCCTCGAGCTCTCTTCTTAGCTAAAGAAGTTGGCGTGCCAACTCTTGATGGAGATCGGTCTCCACTCTGGCCTCATTACTGGCTAGAAATATTTGGTCTTGTGTCGATGGTGCCTCCTTGTTTTCTAGTCTCAAACATTCCTCAACTTATGTTCCAACCATGATGACCGTGATTCTGGGAAACTATGCTCACTTACTAAGTCCCTCTTTCATAATTTGGGGTGAATTTTTGAAAATATGGGGTCAAAAGCAAAAGCTCGACCTTCGAATCTGAGCCCTACAGTGGGCACCAAAATGTTAGGAATTGTTCGATTTGTAGAGAGAAATTATGGAAAAGTCAAAGAACTTTGTAGAGTATATGGATCTCTTATGAGGTCCATGTATATATAGAGCATTACATGTACACGTGTTGATTACATAAAGAGTACACATCACAACGTGTTAGAGGGGTATAAAGTAAAAGAAAATCATTTAAAGCTTAAGGTCGAAGATACCATGGCTTGGTCTGGATGTCGGTCTTCCAACACCAAAGCTTCTATATGTAGGCAAACTCATACTACTTGTGTCGTTGTGGGTGCATGCACATGTAGGTCCTCCTAGGTTGACTCGTCTAATGGCTCGAGCTGTTAGTTGGATCGAGCTCTATGTCGATCTATATGTTCAAACATTCAGTCCCCTTACTCTTTTATCTCGGGTGGAAGAGTAGTAACCGAGTAGCGAATTTGAATTGTTCAGCTCCCCTTAAGAAATACTTGTCAATCCATATGTTCAAACAATAACTTATAAAATTATTTAAAACATTTATTTTGCTTTAATTATGTCTATGAGTAACGATAAAAATATACTCAAATATATGTATTTTTAAAGTTACAATTATACTTATAACTTATGGATAATAATGTAAATATGTCTAAAGTTAAGAATATTTTTATCTTCATCTATACGTTATAGATATAATTATAATAAAATAAATGTTTTGAATATTTTTATAAATTATTGTAGGCATAAAATATAATCAATGTTTTAAATAAAACAATTTAGATTTTTAGGATTACCTTTAAACTTTTGATAAATTGCCAGCAAAAACGCTTCTAATATATAACCACGTTAATAATGAAATAAGTGATAAAAAATTGATTAGTTTGATATTTTTTTCTTCTTCTATTGTAATGCATGACATAATGCTTAATTGATATATATTAAGATACGCAAGATCAAACAATGTATGTCTCGCTTATATAATTTTGGGATAGATGCATTTTGGCATTAAACAATGAATTATCCATATGGTTGATAATCAATAATATGTCCCCCCCACTTGTACGTTGTACCTACTTGTGCAATTGGCCAAACGGTGATAAAAGCGTGTTTTTAATACAGTTTAATATGTACGAATTAATTATTTAAATTTAATAAATATATATTTTTATTAATTGATTAATAATAATTATTATTACTCTAAATTTTTTTATTTTAAAAAACAAGTCTGTAAGGAAAAAAAATTAATACTAAAATTTTATATAAAGATGTTAAAAATACTTTTAATATAAATAATTAATAAATTTGTTACTTTAATAAAGACTAAATATTCAACACTAATTATTTTATTAGTAAAAAATTAATTTATTTATTATATTAATGAAAAATATATATACAATGATAATTATTTTATTAAAAATATATATGATATTTTTTGATAATTACATATAATCTAAGTATGAACGTTAAATCATATAATAAATAAATCAAATATAATGCAATATATATGAAATTAATACGATAAATAAAATTTGATGAAACTTAATAATTATTCTTATATAATAATAAAAAATAAATATTAGTTGATATTTAATACGGAGTTTATTTAACTATTTATTAATTGATATTAGTTATAACATTATATTAATACGAAAAAAACATTATTTGTTCAATACAATTATGGCTCCTGAAATAATTATTAAAGGTTAATCATGTAAAGTCAAATACTATAAAATTATCAAATATAAATTCTACAATTATGATTCATTGTAAGAATATTTTGATATTTATTATTATATAATAATAAAAAAAAAGTAAACTTAAAGCTTAAAAAAAAAAGTAAACCGAGTAAGCGTATGGAAAGAAAAAGAAAACAAATTGGGACAGCGACCAATATTAGGGATTTTTATATATAAAGATTATTATAAGGCCAATGCATTAACTCACCACGATTGAACTTAATGAATACCAACAAAGCCTCGTTATCTATATATGTTATTTTGTTTTCTTTTACTTTTTCTGTCACCCTCAACATCCTTCTCTTTCGTTTTCCTTATCATGGGAGAGGGACCTCTTTAAGGAGAATTCACTCTCTGATAGGTATTTTCTTTTCATGTAGTTTCTTGTTTAGCCGTAAAAGATAAGAATCTTATATATAAGGTGCGTACGGAGTGATATGGTAGAAGGGAGTCATCTTGACTCTATATTTTTACGAAAAAAAAAGTTAAAAATCACATCGAAATATTAATAAAAACACATAACATATTACATATAAGATTTTCTAATTTTTTTAATGGAGAGTTTTTTTCGTAAATAACCTTTGTCATTATTGTAGTGATTATTATATAACTTTATGAATATCGATCAGATCTAGTATATTCATATCTCAGTTTATTGAGTATAAAGTCTTTTATCAATCCAATATTTGTATATTTGTATAAGTCTCAAATCTACACAGGTTTAATAAGTTATAAATATTTTGTTAAATCTAGAATTTCATAGATATATTTTTTAGCAAGACAAATAAGCTCATGATTTGGTGATACCGTAGCAGTACTATTATTCTCCTTGTATGTTTTGTTATTTAATTTTTAAATATATAATAATAATATTTAAATAAATGATAATCTTGATATATATTTCAGATATAGATATTAAGGAAATCTCTCTTCTTCTTCTTTTTTTTCTTTCTAAAAAACAGAACATTATGATTACCAAAACTAAAATAATAAAACCTCGCCCTCTTTATCATTTTTCGCCCCATTGGTGCGATCCAAAAAAATGAAAAGAATCAATCATCGACTATAAATCTGCAAATTGTCAAGAAATCACTCCAATTTTGTTTTTGTCACCCTTTTTTTTAAATAATAAAAAGAGAAATTACTCATAAAATGCTAAATTTACCTTTTCTTTCTTTCTTCTCCACGTAGATATATATTAAAAATGCCCCTAATGTTTAACATATTTCCACTTATGATCTTGAGGTTTGTAGAAAATTCTAAAATACTCCTTGATTTTATAGTTGATACCATTGGTATCCTAAAAACTAATGATTTAAATTTTTCCATCAATTTTTATTTTTATTCTTATCCCTTTGACTCTGATACCAATTTGAGAGCTTCGATCACTAGAGACTACTATGACAGAATTTTAGTCAATATGACCTTAATGTATTAACTAAATTACTAAAACTTTGATAAGTCATATGTGTTGAATCCATATTTTTTCCTATTCATAATATACAAACATGTTTTTCTTATGTACATACAGTGTACTTGTAATCTTCAAAGAAGTAATATCCAAACATTAAGTTGTTGAGTTTCTCTTTTTTCTATTCTTACATATTTTTAAATAAAATAGTCTCTTAATATCCTTGAAACAGTATGGTCTATAATGTTTATGATAGTTTCAATATAATCTGTATAGATATCTAATAAGAAGTTAAACCTTTTAAAATTTTCAAGACAAGTTTCATAATCATCATCTTTGAAATAATCATTTAAGACTAAGAGATAGCTTTTATCAAATTTTTCTAATGGAAGTAGATTTTTATCTTTCATTTTAATTTCTTTTGGAACTAGTTATTTGTTCCTATAATTAAAAATAATTTTTTATTTTTCTTTCTATTTCCATTTTTCTATTTATTAGTATTATAACTTGATGTAAGAAAATGTATAAATATTTAAGATTCTTAACTCGCTTAAATTTATAACTATTATACCTAAATTTAATGGGTCCACCACGATCTTCCTTTATGTTCGTCTCATTTTGTTACACTAGTTATACTTCATCTTTTCTCAAACCTCAGCACATTCCTGGCAATGGTGAGCATTCTGCATCTATACATAGATGGTATTCAATTTTTGACTTACTAAGAAAGAGTAATTGAACTCCATTTTATCACCATGTCATCCACGTATAAACATATAATAGTGCAAATTTCATTTTTTGATTTATAATAAATGCATTTGTCAATTTCATTTATTTTGAATCCATGTGAAATAACTAGATTATCAAATATTTTCATGCCATTTCTTAAGTGCTTGTTTTATACCATAAAGGGATTTATCTAATTTACAAACTTTATTTTCTTGACCTGGGACAACAAAACCTTCAGGTTGGTCCATATAAATATCTTCTTCTAAGTCACAATTTAAAAAAAATTTAACATCCATTTGGTGCACTACTAAATCATGTATAGCAGCAAGAGAGAAAAATACACGTACAGAAGTTATTTGTGTGACTGGTGAAAAGTTATCAAAGAAAACTACATTTTTTTCCTATACCCTTTGACTACAATATGAGTTTTGTACTTTTCAATAGTACCATCGGATTATAATTTATTCTTTAGTATCCATTTACATCCTATGGCTTTGCAACCACGAGGTAAGTCAACTAAATGACAAGTTCTATTATACTCAAGAGAGTCTATTTCATTATTTATGGCTTCTTCCCATAAGTTGGCATCTAAAGAAGATAAGATTTTTTGAAGAGTTTAGGGATCTTCCTCTAAGGTATAAGTATAAAAATCAGATCCAAAGTCCTTAAGGTTTTAAGCTCGTTTACTTCTCCTAATTTCAGTGTTTAATTCCTCATTTTGTTCATTAGTTCTAGTTATAGATAAAATAGTAGAAGATGAGCCCCCATTATTTTTCAATTTAAAGGGAAACTTATGTTCATAGAAGTCAACATCATTTGATTCTATAACTACATGAACATTTAAATTATAGAATTTATAAGTTTTACTATTCACAGAATATCCTATGAATACACATTCATATGTTCTACTAGCAAGTTTATTTCTTTTAGGATCAGGGATCCTAATATAGGTTAAACAACCCCAAGTTTTAAAATAAGTTAAATTAGGTTTCTTATTTTTCAAAATTTCATATGGTGAAATTTTACTAGTAAATTTAGACACTCTATGTAGCACATAGGAAATAGTTAATAAAATTTCTCCCCACCAATGGGAAGCAACACCAGAGTTTAATAAAATTGTAACAACTAATTCAGTAAAAGTTCTATTTTTTCTTTCAGCTTTGCCATTCATTTAAGGAGAATAAGGTGCATTTTTTCATGAATGATTCCTAAGTTTTTTAAAAATCATTGAAAATATTGGAATCATATTCAGTGCCTCTATCACTTTGAAACCTTTTTATTTTCCTATTTAGTTGATTTTCAATTTTAGTCATAAATATTTTAAATATGTCAAAGGCTTTACTTTTATTTTTCATTAGATATACATAAGTATAATCTAAACAGTCATCAATAAAATTTATAAAATAGCGTTTTTCATTTCTTGTTAAATTTCCATCAAGTTCACATATGTTAGAGTGTATTAAGTCTAAAGGTTCAGATTCTCTAACTACTGACTTATGTGAAGTTTTGGTTATTTTAGCTTGATTATAAAAGTCACATTTTTCAAAATCATTCAAAGATAGTTTAGGAATTAGTTATAAGGTACGCATGTTCTTATTTATGTGTTTATTAACATGACAAAGTCTAGCATACCAAATATTAAAAGAACTAAACATTCAATTTAAACATGCCATTAGTGGTGTACCATTTCCCAACAAAAAATATTATTTTTAGTTATAATATATAAATCAGCCCCTATAGTTTGAGTAAACCAAACTTTGTTAAGAAGATAGCCTAAAACTAAGTTCTTTATCATCTGTAGAGTATGCAGGACATCCTTCAAGATGATAGTATTTCTAGAGGTAAACTTTAATTCCACCTTACTAGTACCAACAACTTTAGTGGAGTAAGAGTCACTCAGTAGCACTTTCTTATCCTCATACACATAATAAGTCTTGATTATGTCTCGATCATAGAAAACATGGTGAGAAGCACCAATGTCCACCCAGCACCCCTTAGATCCACTAACAAAATTGATTTCAGATATCATAGCAATAAGCTGATCTTCGGTAAGGCTCACCTACGGGGCTAGACGATTCCTATTCCGACAATTCCTAGCCAAATGGCCAGGTCTGTTACAACTATAACACATGAATGTGTTATTTCTTGAGGGGGATTGAAGTCCATTCCGTGGAGGATAATTTATGTTTCTATTTTGCTAGTTATGGTTCTATTTATTTTTTTGATTCTAAGTTTTCATGTTTCTTTCTTTAGGTTTCAGAATTGTAGAGGAGGATTTCTTATTGGTACTGTTGTTTGAGAAAATGAGTACTTCATCTTTTGATCTTGTTTTTGGGCTTCTTCTTCTATACGTAAACGGGTTATAAGACTTTTTAAAGAAAATTTCTTAGTTTTATGTCTAAGTGCATTCTTAAAATCTTTCCATGCATGGGGTAATTTATCTATAATAACAATAACTTGAAATTATTCATCTAAAATCATACTTTCAGAAGTTATTTCATGTGCTATCTTCTACAGTTCATGTGATTGAGCTTCTAAGGATTTGTCATCAATCATTTGGTACTTCATGTATCCACTAACATCATATTTCTTTGTTCCAGCTTCCTCAGTGACGTACTTCTTTTGAAGTGCATCCCAAATTTTCTTAGCAAACTTATCAGAATTATAATAATCATACAAGTCATTAGTTAATCCATTAAGAATAACTTTTTTGCATATAAAATCATTTTCTATCCAGGTGTTTAAATCATTTGTTGTAGCTTCAATAGGAGGATTAAGTAGTGTTGATTTTTCAATAATAAGAACAAAAGTGACATTTTTCATAGTTAAGAAAAACAACATTTTTTGTCTCCATCTTTTAAAGCGTAGTCCCTCGAAATGAAACGATTTGTTGAGATCAACAATTAACATTTCAATACACATGGCAGATAGAATGCATCTTAAAATTATTGGAACAAATATATGAAAAACTATGTAAGAACAATATTACCGATCTACTTAAATATACTACTTAGGTTGAGTCACGGACTAGGTCGCTCTCTTTAAGACGTTTCGCGGCTCTGTCCAAACTTGTACAAGTAAACACAACCTCGTCATCTCCAGGATAAAATAGCCCATAATCTTTTTTCTGTCTCGGAGCTTCACTACATTGATGAAGTCCGGAATACTACCTCTCAAATATTTATGTTACTCGGAAATCTGAGAAAACAATTCTGAATTTTCTTTTCTTTGATTTTGCTATGAAAAACTGTAAAACCGTTTTTGAGTTCTTAAGTTGTTTCTTTGAAAAAATGTACGTAACGGTCACATAGTTATGAAAATAACGGTCATAAAAGTAACGGTTACATAATTATGAAAATAACAGTCATAAAATAATAAAAATATTTTTTATTTAAATTCATTTCCAACAATGTGTTTAATAAATATATTTTTCTTTATGTATAATGCTAAATTTCAATAACATACTAGACCAATTTTACTATTTTTTTAATTATATGATATAATCAAACATACCTAATAATTAAATTACATATTTAACAAGAAATCCATAACTAATCCAAACCTTTTCCTGTTTAAACTAGCACAAATTAATTTTAAAACACACAACACATACCCTACCCCACAAGGCATTATAATTTGCTGGGATTTTGGCTTGTGTTACATTCATGAAGTTCCGTTATAGCCCAGCAAACTAAATAGAAATTAATTACGTGTTTGAAAACGATATTCTCCTTTGCATTAGTTGTCTATTACATATAAAACTTACTATTCATGACCTTATCTTCAACTTTTTTGGACCTCTCTATTCCAATAATTTTAGTAGCTGGCTTGTTCTTTGTGGTACGTATTTGTTGGTCAAGTTTCAGTATAACAAGGAAAAGAAAAAAGAAAAAAAGAAAAAAAGAAAGAAACAATAAAGGCAAGCACTACGATTAGGCCTTTAGTTCCACTTTCTAGCTACGTCTAGATCCGTATATTTTACAATACTGGAGATCTAGTTCAATTATAGTGCTAACAATCCACGTGTCTCATAACAATTTGGGAACAAAATTTGAAGATTAAGTGAAAAAAAAATGAAGGGGTAGAACTTTTAGTGCAGGACATGAAAGGTGTTGAATATTGCATGAGATGACTTGCCAAATGGGTACATTCATGTTGATCTCTCTTAATAATTTTGAACACATGATCAGATTTTTATTTTTTTTTATTTTGTACATTTGTTTGAAAACACAAAAATTGTTAGAGGTTTAATACCTACAAAATAATGACAAATTATCTTATTTTTTTGAGAAAAGTTTTAAACTATAGATACTACTCTTGATTGTATGTTCAAATGAGTTTTAATTTTGAGCATATGTTTCATTTTGACTGTAAATTGACGAGGGTCAAAAACAAAAAGTAGTGAAGAATAGGTCAAAAATAAAAAGTAGTTAATAAGGGATCAAAATAAAAAACAGTAAAGAATGTAAAGTAGTGAATAATAGGGTCAAAAATAAAAATTAATGAAAGGAGTCAAAAATGAATATGAGTGAAGTAGGATGTCAGAAAGGAAACTACTCTTTTATGACTCTATATTCTTCATTCGATCTTGCAAAAAACGTGAGAATGGAAAGTAATGAATAAGGGGTCAAAAATGCAAAGTAGTGATCAAAAGAGGGCCAAAAAAGTATATGCTCTTTTATGACTATGTTCTTTATTAGATCTTGTAAAAACTGTGAGAATACACAATGTCTTTGAAGACAGCTCAAATACTTAAGTCAAATCTCAATTAAGAGAGAAAATTTATAATTTTATTATCAGAATTTATGGTGATTTAAAATATTATAGTTCTCTCAAAATATTCTTCAACTTTTGCATAATATTTCTATTTGAAATATTTTGTTAGAGTATACTCTTATGTGTATGGTTTGTTAGAAGTATTATGTACATGTTCGCACTTCCATGTGCTTGTATCATTTCCGTTAGTGTACCAATAATTAGTTAGTTAGGCTTAGAGAAAAACTCATATACTACTATATAAGCACACTATATGTGCTCACATTGTGTAACTACTATAGAGTTTATGGAATATACAATTTGTTTTCATTCTAAGAGCTAAGAGATCTCATATTGTATTAAAGAAAAATTAAGAATCCTTTGGATTGTTGCTATGGATCCAAAGATCACATATAGATATGTGCTTTCTCCTTTACCTATCTTGGATTAAGTGCAAGAAGTTCATGCTTTTGGTGAGAGACTGCATGCAGTAACAGGAGATAACTAAATTCAGGAAATGCAAATAGAGAAACATCAGCTTTGGCCTATCTTTCTTTGTGTAATTATGTTCTTGATATTCTTGCTCTCAATTTTTTATCATGTCTTGCTAATAATGTTTCTCTATCAATGAAGTTAGATGACAATAATTAATTACCTTGTTTGCTTCAAACAATTGCTATGTATTCTAATGGCATATCGATTGGAAGGTTTTATAAGTGGCATGTTGCCTAAACCTTCATCATTTCTTGATATTGAGTGTTCAAGATTAAATCCTTCATTTCCTATTTGGGTGCAATAAGACTCACTTGTAAAAAGGTGGATTTACAACTCAGTGTCTAATGGTATGAATGTTATGATTATAGGTTATTTGATTGTAAGAGATCAGTGGGTTGCATTGGATGATCATTTTAGTCATACCATTTAATCTCGAGTGATGGAGCTACGAGGAAAACTGCAATCATTGGCTAAGAGTGGATTATTTGTTGTTGAATATATACTTAGAGCTAAAACATTAGTTAATCATTAGATGTAGCTATGGAGATTATTCCTAAGCATGAGATGGTTATTTATATCTTGAATGGCTTAGGACCTCGATATATCACATTTGTTACCATGTTCAATATTACTCAAGGAAGACCATCAGTGGGTGCGTTGCAAAATCAACTTGATAATTCTTTGAGGATGCTTCTTGCATTAGAATGTGCTAACCAAGAATCCATTTTTCAAGCTAACATGGTCAAGGGGAATGCTAGTAGTCACTCTAGATCATACAAAGGATCATTCAATAAGTCACATGGTTAGTCAAAGTCTTCATAGTGGAATTTTCATCAATTCTTAAAAGAAAGAAGTCATGTTCAAAGGAATTAAGCCTATGGAGTCAATCCTAACTTCAAGAATGTCAAGAAATCCTTCTTAGATAAACCAGTATGTCATATTTGTGAGAAGTAAGGGCATGTTTCCTCTTCTTGCTTTGTTTTGAGAAATGTGTTGTTGGGAAAGCATTCTAATGGGTCAGTTACTGATACATCACAAGGTTCTAGTGAATCTATTGCTATGAATGATGATAGTAATAATCATGCTTCACATGCTTCTTACACTTGTCTACTAGGTTCAGATGTTAATCATCACTTAACACCCAATATATATTAAGTGCCTAATATGTCTCTTTATCATGACTTAGAAGGTATTGTAGTTGGTAATTGCGACATTTACCTATATCACATGTTAGTACTAGCTTCTTGAATGCCAATGATAATTTTTCCTTATTTGTGAATAACTTATTACATACACCATATGTTGCTACTAATATGCTTTTTGTTCAAAAGTTGTGTACGGATACAAATATTTTATTGAATTCCACTTGGAATCATTCTATGTCAAGGATCACAACTCCAAGTAGGTAGTACTTCAAGGTTTGAGTGATAATGGGCTTTACAAAGTGCATGCTGATGTGTAGGATTCATTTTCTAAATCTATTATTAAGTGTGCTTTTGAGGATGCTACTATTAAGGTTTCTCTTACCTGCCATGCCTTTGGTGATTTAAGCATTCAGGTTTTTCATTTATGGCATAAGAAATTAGTATGTCCACCTTTTAGAACCACTCTTAGTATTCTTAAGTGTAATTGTGTTTCAACACCTTCTATCAATAAAGCATATGTTTTCAATGACTCTTGTCCACTTGCTAAGGCTCATAAATTTCCATTCCTTATGCCTTATGATAGATCTAGTTCTTATTTTGAATTAGTATATCTTGATTTGTGGACTTTACCTTATTTTTCATTTAACAATGTAAAATACCTTCTTTTCATAATTAACTTTTTTAGCATTTTATTTAGTTTTTTCCTTTGTCTATCAATGATCAAACTACTACAACTTTTTGTATTTCAAAATTGTGGTATGAAAATAGCTTGATGTGGTTATTAAGAAGGTACAAATAGATTGAGAAACTTAGTTTAAACCATTGGTTACTACTATTAAAGATGAGGGTTTCATTTATAGGTGTGCACACACCTCAAAGCAAAATGAGGTGATTGATCGACGACATAGGTGCATTGTGAAATGAAGGTTAGCTCTTTTATTTCATTCCCCTATTCCTATCAAGTTTTGGGTATTTGCTCTCAAAATAGTTATTTAATTGTTGAATAAAATATCAACTAAGGTGTTCGATTAGAAGCCACATTTTGAAATGCTATACAAAAAGCTCATTACTATTCTAAGGAGTTTTGTAAGACAATATTTTCCCTATTTAAAGCCCTATGTGTACAACAAGTTGCAAGCAAGATTAGCTGAGTGCATTTTCTTGTGGTACGATGCTAAGCAAAAAAAGTATATGTGTTTTGATTGCATAACTAAGAAATTTTATACCAATCATCATGTAGATTTTAATGAATTTTGTTAGCCATATAAAGTTGGGTTTTATTTATGTAGTTTTTCCATTATATCTACACATTCCACCTCTACTCTATATGTTCCCAGATGCCTTACCTCACCTAATGTACCTACTGACCTTATTCCATCTGTCGCATTTGATTCTATGCCTTTTTGTCAACTGTTGTGCCATCTATCGACATTTCTAGCCATTATGCTACACACGATGTCGATGTGTCATCAACTATCTCAACACTTTTATCTAATATTGTTTTGGAATTGAGTGCTTCTTTGAACACCATCACTTATTTATCACCCATTATAAATACCTCCTCTTGTACCCTTGGATAGGAATACCATTTACATATGCCCTTCATAAATCCAACTCATGTGTCTTCTAGTTTGTCACCATCTTAGTATTATAATATTAATGGCATAATAACTAGGTCTAAGATAGGTATTTTTAAGCCAAAACTATATGGATTTACTCTATATGGTACTTTAGTCTTACCAGAACCTCGTTCTTCTAAGGATGCTCTTAAAGTCCCTGAGTGCTTTTAGGCCATACAATTAGAACTTTAGGTTTTAGTTGCCAATGGTACATGAGAGCTAGTTAAGCTTCCTCATAGTAAGAGTGTTATTAGCTGCAAGTGTGTATTCAAGGTGAAATTAAAGGTTGATAGAACTTTAGACAAGTACAAAAATATATTGGTTACTGAGGATTTTCTTCACGTTGAGGGTGTTGATTTCTTTGAAACATTCCCCCTATTGTCAAGCCTATAACCATCTGAGTCATTTTAACGTTAACTTTATCTAGAGGCTAGAAATTAAGGCAAATGGATGTCAATAATACTTTTTTTAATGAGGATCTAACTTAGATGTGTTTATGTCTCAACCACCTAGTTTTGTGTAAAGGTTTGGCCCAGTTATCCAACTAAAAAAGGATCTATATGGCTTCAAACAAGCTTCCAGAGCTTGGTTTGTCAAGTTGAGCAGTGACTTACTTGAGTTTGGTTTTGTTACTTCAAAATCAAATACATTTCTCTTTTTGTTAGATTGCAATGAGGTTTACATAATAGTTTTGGTTTATGTTGATGACATTATCATCACTAATAGCTCCACTATTTAGGTTGATTCTCTTATTTCTTTTATTCACTCATTTTTCACTCAAGGATCTTGGTATACTTAATTACTTCCTTGGCTTGGAGGTTATTATTCATACGGAATGCCTAAATTATCAAAAGTACATTACAGAATTATTGCATAGGTATGACATGGGCATGAAATATAAAGAACTCTAGAGGTGAGGTTCGAGGATTTCCCGACTAAGAATAAGCAACAAATTACTTGCTAAAGGAATGTTTATCGAAACTTTTCCATGGTTACTGGAAAATGTTTGTGTAAACAAGATGGAACATTGTTGGAAGATGTGAGCCTAAATAGAATCATTGTTGGAGGGGCTTTAATACTTCATATTAACAATACCTAACATATCCTTTAGTGTCAATAACCTTTGTCAATTTATGTTCTGGCCTACTGATGTGCATTGGGTAGCTATGAAACGCTTTCTTTGTTATCTTATAGGCACCATTCATCATGGCCTTACTTTCTTTAAGTTTTCCCCTATTGCCTCTCACTGCATTTTGTGATGCAGATTGCACATCTAATGTTGATGACAGATGCTTCAATAGAGCTTATTATGTCTTTCTTGGGCACAATTTCATCTCTTGGTATGCCTCAAAGCAAAAAGCTGTTTTCAAGGTCTAACATTGAGTCCGAATATCATGCAATGGCTAGTGTAACTGCAACACTACTTGTGTTATTTTGTGACAACCTAAGTGCCATTAGCTTGGCCAAAAATCTCGTGCTGCACTCTAGGACCAAACATATTGAGTTAGATTAGCATTTTGTGAGGGATCAAGTGTTTCAAAACCAACTTTTTCTTGAACATGTTCCATCCTTTGATTAACTAGCTGATATTCTTCCAAGCCCTTTCCTTTCCCTCAGTTTCATTCCCTCAAAATCAAACTATTAGTTTTGTCAAAATCTTCAATTTATCAAGGGCTATTAAAGTATATTATTATGTGTAGGGTGGTAATTTATGCACGATAATATAACACGACATAATACAAATAAAAAATTTAGTAAGAATTGATCAATAGTTTTTTCATATCCTTAAAGGTCTTATTATTTATTACTATTATAAATCGGTAACATGAAAAAAAAAGTTAAGTAAATTTTTTCATATATCAACTAACATGAAAATATGACACGATTAATGCGAGAACACTATACAAATAACATGAAACGAACATCAATTGATATACTTATGTATATGGTTTGTTAGAAGTATTATGGACATGTGCTTCCATGTGCTTGTATGAGTTATACTAGTGTACCAACTAACAGTTAGTTAAGCTTAGAAAAAGCTCATGCATTATTGTACAAGTACACTACATGTGCTCACATTTTATAACTTTACAGTACGTGGAATATACAATTTAATTTCATTCTAAGAGCTGAAATTTCTTATATATTTAAATAATAATAGAATGACAAACATTAATGAGAGAATTAATATTTTCTTGATATGCCCCTCATAAACTTTTGATAAAATAAAATTATATCATGATTGAATACTGACTGGTCTAATTTACCAGACAAATGATGATGTGGAAAATATTCCCAACAAAAAGTTAGTTAAAACTTCCCAAATATTACTAAGTATAGAACACCAGCTGAAAGTATAATCGCAAACATTACATAGAGATAAAGTCTGGAAAGAATGGTAGTTGGTGAAGATTCTAAGATGAAATTAGTAACACAACTGCAATTCCTCTTTCAAACAAAGAAAATAAATCAATAAAAGAGAAAGGAAGACAGGAAATTCTAAATATAGTTTATCTTGTGGTGTGTTAGTACAAACTTACTAAAATCTATGTATAGGGCAAACATGAATATGAACCAAAAAAAAAGTGATTAGACACTAAAATATTACTTAATTTTTAAACTACCAAAACTGTAAAATTACCGCATAACAAGAACAGAAAATAATTTTATTTGAGAATTACTGATAATAAAAAAATTATTATTGAGACATTACGTATCAATTGAGTGTTTCTCAAAATTATGTCTCAATATTTCACCTCTTACAACACCCATTTCGCATGGTGTTGTGGGAAAGATCATCCAATCTAATTTTAAGTTACAAGTTCAAAATATATGAAATATCCTTTTTATATTAAAACAAAAATAAATCAATAAAAGATGTTTTAAAAAATTAGTATTTTAATACTCCTATAATAGGAAAAAATTTCAAAATAATACAAAATTGACAAAATCAACATTTTTTCCCCAAAATAACAGTATTAATATATAATTTATCACGGTAAAATCTACTTTAATTAAATCCAATTGGTATAATTCAACTTTATTTGAATTAATTCGACTAAACGAAGATGAATTAATCGAATTGGATGGAATTGATTTCATGTAAATTTAATTAAATAAAATTGACATATATTATATTAAATTAATTAAAATATAATAAAGTTAATTTCATATAATAAAGTTAATTTCATTTGAATTAAAAAACAAATCTATTTATACTAATTCAATTATATTATGATAATTTTATTGGTAAGAGTTTATTTTATCTAACCTTTATATTGACTAATTTTCAATGGTGGTCAATAGTTTCCGACCTTTGTCAAGGTAAACATTAGTTAGAGTAGTATCAAGAGGAAATGAATTTCATCAACGGCATTTTTATATTTTTGGTAAAAATGAAAATTTTAACTATTAAAATGTGTTATTTTGAAGAAAAATACAATTTATGGTTATAAAATGTTGAGACAAGTATGTTAAAAGCAGTGTAATAACGATGTTACCAATATATTGAAATGTATTATTTGGGAAGAGTCGCGGACTAGGTCGCTATCTTTAAGACGTTTTACGGTTATGTTCAAACTTATACAAACAAATACAATCTCGTTATCCCCAAGATAAAACAGTCTATAATCTTTGTTTTTTGTCTCAAAACTTCATTGCACTGATAAAGACCGAAATGTTACACCTATAAAATTTTGTTGTTTGGAAAACTCAAAATAATTTAGGATATTCTTCTTTTTCTTTCTCATAACTTTTTCTTAGTAAGAGATGTTTGCAATTGATATGATTAAACTGAAAGTTGAGGCCTTTTATTTATAGGTTTGAGAAAACGTGTGACCATTATGATAATAACGGTTATATCTGGGTGGAAAAAGTAACGGCCATTTTATGAGTAAAGAAAAAATAACGGTCATTTTCTGAGTAAAGAAAAAACAATGACTATTTTCTAAGCAAAGAAAAATAACGCTCATTTTTCGAGTAAAAAAGTAAAGATCATTTTCTGAGTGAAAAAGTGTTTTAATAAAAAAAATCCAAAAAAATAAAATGTCACAACACGCACTCGGCTAGGCTCGGCACGGTCGGATGACAACACGTGCATATGTGTGGTATCACATTTTCCTAGGTCCTTTCCCCTTCCAAAAAAGTGGGTGCCTCTTGGGACCCAAACTCAATAGCCAATCATTTTCTATTTATACATATTCTAAATCATGTAAAATAGTAACGTGAAATAAGGTACAAATTAACATCATTTGTTTTATAAAAATTTACTTTTTTCAACATAAAATGCTATAATTTGGCATTTCATTGTAATACCCTTTTGCGGGGAAAAAGCTAAGGTATAGTTATATAAACCACCGTAAAGAGCTTATTTAAAAGAAATTTTATGCATCTTTGTATGAAAAAAAAATTATTTATTACAAGTTATTATATTATAATAATTTATATGATAATTAATTATATGTTAAAAAATAAATCTTATTATTTTAATTAATAATTTTTTACCATAATAATTATATTCATAGACATATATAAATATAAAAAACAATTGCATGGATTTTCTTTAACCAACTATGGGTCAACTACTACTCTAATACATAGGATCACGTAGATTGCACAATTAATTGAGTAGACTATTTTTAGTTTTACAGCTCTTGCAATAATGCAAAACTAACCCTTTCAAATCAAATTGAGGAAATATAAAAACCAATGAGGCCTTTGAATCACTTTTATTTGAAAGTATAATTGAGCAAGAAGAGAATTCTAATTAATCTCTTATATAATTACATTTATTTGATGCTAATTTTATTTCTAGAAAAACTCCAAATGGATTTGCATTTTCATTTATTGAATCAAAAATTAGAGATTTACAAAAGCATAACTAGTTCTTTTAAGAAAGAGAAGAACTTTAAAACTAAAAAAACTAAGAAAGCTTTACACAGAGAGAAAGCTAGAGAGAATGAAGAGATTTTGAGAGATTGTGTCATTTGAGAATGGAGAAAGGGTCCTTTTATAGGTGAGGAAAATGCTAAAAAAGTGGGAAAATGTCTTAAAAATTAGTTTTGGACGCGTTTGTACAGGCTGACACGCTTGTAGGGGTATTGGCGTGTGAGACTGGGTAAGATTTGTGGCGGGATAGGCACTGACGTGCGTAGGATTTGTGGCAGATGGTTGCTGGCACGTGGGAATTAGCATGACATGCACGCAGCTTGGTGCAACAGGCAAGCTGGACTCAACATGACGCGTGCGGGGCAAGGCAACTTTGTACATTTTTTCATTTTTTTTATTTTCCTCATTTTTTCTCACTTATTTGTATAATCGATTCTTTAAATTATTTTTGAAGCAAAAATACCTGAAAAATAATATAAATAGCCGTTATTTCAAAAATATAAATTTATATAAAATATGATAAAATCATACAAATATAAATATATTTAATTAATTAAAGTACATTAAATCATGGTAATTTTAGTGTTTTTTAAGCACTCATCACCAGTCTTGAATAGCATGTACTTTTTCTTCATCAGCTTCTATTCCATTAGCAGTGATGACAAAACCCAAGAACACCAGTTTGTTGGTTAAGAGGTTGCATTCTTCAAATTAAGGTGTAACTTATTTTCCTTCACTATGCCAAAATATACTATTAAAGTCGGTTAATAACCAACTTTAAATTGGGAGACTTAAAATTTAAAGTCAATTCACACGGTTAACCGACTTTAAGCTTAAAGTCAATTCACATAGTGAACTGACTTTATTTTTTTTTCTTTTACAAATTTTACTCATTTTCTACTATCATCATAACCATGTAAAGCCTTTGGAATAGCTCCAAATCCTTTCCACGAATACTGATTGTTTTCTTTTCTTACAAGAACCTAAATAAAAATTCAAACCAATTATAAGAATTTCTACAAATATAATTTCACAATCAGTCAAATAAACATTATTTTTAACAACAAAAATAAATATCCTACCCCAATGCTCTCCAATACATTAACAATATCGCAGATCCGTCATCTTTCAACCCCTGTAAAATTCAAAAACCATTAGATCTGTAAAAGAAACAGATTAAGAAAAATCCAAAACAATAGTAACGAAATTAGATAAACCGTTAAATCTGTATGTATGATGATTAGAAGATGAAGACTCTTGCAAAGTAGAAGTTGATGATAATAAGGCCAATGAGGTATGGTGTTTGGATGATTTGAATGTTGTCAAAATGAGAAGTTGAGTTGAGAATTGGAAAATAACGATATAAGGCAAATAAGAAAGAAGGGAAGCGAGTAAATAAGAAAGAGAAGTGAGTAGAGAAGAGGGAGAAATGGAAGGGTTGGTAAACTTGAAATTTTTGACAAATGGAAGTGTGTAGCATCGGTTGACACGTAGGATTTTAAGTCGATTCTACGTGTCAACCGACGCTACAGGCTTAAGTCAGTTGATATGTAGAACTGACTTTAAATACTACATGTAGCATTGGTCCTACGTGTCAACCGATGCTACTATTTTATTTTTCTGTTGACACGTAGATTAAAATTATGATTAATTAAAATTAAATAAATATTAATATTATTATATATATAATTATATAAAAATATATTTTTAATTACAAAATATATAATATTTTTAATATTTAATTTCAATTTTATTTATTTTTATATTACTTAAAAATATATACTAAATATTTAAAAATAAAAATTAATATTAATATTTTAAATAATGTAGTACAATAAAAATTATATTACCATTTGATTTTTTAAACTAAATATATTTTTAATGTTAATTTAGAGTTTTTCAATGTTAATAATTATTTTTTAATGAGTTTTTTTTATTTATGAATCATATATTGACTTATTTTTTAATTATTTTTTTATTTGCATATTCTCCATACATGGCTTAAGATGGTTGACACGTACAATCAACTTAATATCGTACATCTAAGGTCGGTTCTACATGTCAACCGACATTACACGTAAGATTTTAAGTCGGTTCTATGTGTCAATCGATTTAAAAAATTACAGAAAAATAAAATAGTAGCGTCGGTTGACACGTAGGACAGATGCTATACGTGGCTTAAGTTGGTCGACACGTAGAAAAGACTTAAAATCTTACGTTATAGAATCGATTGACACGTAGGACTGATGCTACATCCTATGTGTAGCATCGGTTCAACACGTCAACCGACTTTAAATTCATTATAAGTCGATTTTACACAAAAATTGACTTTAAATCTTAACATAAATGCCACCTTTTGTAATAGTGCTTCATAACTATGAGTATGTTTATTAATGCTCTATATGTTCTTCTCGAGTATGATTATAAATTAAGATATCATCGAAGTAAAAAACTACAAGCTTACCAATGTAAGGCTTCAAGATGTGGTTTATGGGTTGCATGAACTTGAAATTTTCATTTGATGATCCAAAATGTATGACTATTCACTCTTGCAATCCTTCTTTTGTCTTGAATGCATTCTTCCCTTCATCTCTAAGTCTAATTCAGATTTGATGATATCCGCTACACTGATCAATCTTGAAGAATATGGCTACCTTATAAAGCATATTTTCCATGTCATCAAGTCCTGGTATTGAAAATCTATATTTTATTGTTATCTTGTTGATCGCTCAACTATCAACACACATATGCCAATCTCCATCCTTCATTAGAACTAGTAAGGCTGGTACGGCATGAGGAATCATGCTTACCTTCCCTTTGCGAATTAAATTCTCAACCTTGTGTATGAGAACTTGATTATCTTTTAGACTTAGACGACAATGAAGAAGGTTGGGAAAGCTTGCTCCTTGAGTGTGATCAATATGATTTTGGATATCCTGCATTGATGGTAGCCTAATTGGAAGTTCTTCTTGTATGATTTATTTAGACTCATAAAGGATTATATGTACATGGTAGGAAGGGTTGAAATTGACACATCTTATCCTTTGACTATCGACGTATATATCTCTTTACTCTGTTTCTCTTCTGCAAAGAATAATGCTCAAGGAATTGCAAGGAATGATTTCCCTTCCATTTTAGAAGCTTTGGGTACATCTTCTTTTCCAAGTAAATAAGCTAAATCAATCTTCTTTTCTCCCTAATGGAATAAGTAAATGTGACATGCATCCATATCAACAACATCGCACACAACTTCATCCTTGTATGATTTTTCAATGGAGAACGGGATTCAATATGCAATTTACTTCTACTTCTCCTCCTTTCTTGATCCACCCAATTCGATATGGTGATAAGCATGGTTCAATTTTTTAATTTGAATGCCTTCATAAAATCTTTAGAAACAATATTTTCACTAATGTTTCTATCAATAATCACATCACATAGTTTATTATTGATTAAGTAGCAAGTGTAAATGATATTATACATTTGTGTGTCTTACTTTGGTGATAAGAAAAGTCAATGAACCATATAATTAACACCTTTCTATCATCCACTTTAACAAACTTAACACCTTCATAGTCATTATATTTTGGTTCTTCCTCATGATCATCATATTCTTACTCTATTAGATTTACTACTTCTCTATTTGGGCATTGATTAAAATGATGACCAACTTGTCTACAGCTATAATAGTTTACGGGTTATTAATGACCATAAGGGTTCTAATGAGGATTGTGAGTAATGTTTTCCTATGCTTGATTTTTCTTTGTTATTGATGCTTCATTCTCAAATGTTTTGTCTTTATTGTATATTGTCCTAGTTGTTTTTATTGATGGCCTTGGTGGAGCTTGTGATATTGTACTTGAACTTTTTCTAACTAACAACATCTCCAATGTAAAGGCCATGTTATAGGCATCAATGATGGTCCATACTAGATGCAAGGATACCTAATCTTGTATTGGTAAATGATGTCTGATGAGTGCTCAAAAAGCACTAAAATAACCATGATTTTATGCACATTAATTGATTAAAAATATATATATTTATATGTTTTATCATATATTTATATAAATTTGTCTTTTTCGGAATCACGGGTATTTTTATTGTTTTTCAAGAATTTTGGCCTAAAAACGTAATGTAAAGACTCAAAGAAGAATACTTGAAGCAATACATCACAAATATATTAATAAATAAGTGGGAAAAGGTCAACAAACATGGAAAAATTGGACAAAATGGGTCGAAAAGGTCAAAAATGTCAAAAAGACGGAAATCGCACGCTTTCGACCCGGTAGCTGAAGCGCGCGTGCCCAGGCCCACGTCTTAGCTGCATGGCGTTATTCCATTCACACAGCGCGCAGCTGGCCGGTATTCACCAGCCACAGTGCGCCTTGGAAGTGACAGTTCTAATACCAACGCGTTTTCACCCATTTTTCACGTACGGCTGACCTCAGGACGTCATGCTGATGTCATTGATGACCTCAACATGTCCATTACACATTTTTTTAATTTTTTAATATTTTTTTACCATTTGTTTACTCATTTTTTCTCTCCATCCTCACCTGTAAATACCCCCCCTCCATTCACTTCAAAGCACACCTCAAAACCACACTTCTGTCTTCTTTCTTTTTCTCTTTTCTTAGTTTTTGAGTCTTCCTTAGTTTCTTTCTTAGTTTCTAAGTTTTTCTTAGTTTTTAGTTCAATTCTCTTAGGTTTAGAGTTCTTCTCTTTTTGAGAGGAATTTGTAATGTTTTTGTAATAATTTAGATTTTTGATTCAATAAATGGAAGTGCAAATTCGCATTGGAGGTTTTCTAGCAGGAATAGCGTCAAGTTACGTAAGGATTTTATTTTCTTTACTGAGTTATTTTTATGCTTTTATTCTTACATGTTATATTTAATTTATACGTGATTAAATTTAAGCGTGCTAAATTTCTGTTTATAATCATGATATAATAATAACGTTGTTATGTAGAAATATTAAATAGGTGAAAATTTCTAAAATGAATTGATTTTATTTTTATTCAAGATTTTTATATTAAGGATGTTAGAGAGAAATATATTATTTTTCATTACAAACTTAAATCTTAAAATTAGATTTTAAGGTTTAGTTATCGATCTAATTTAGAGTAGTGCTCTTTTATTTGTTGGTACATAATCGCCCTAGGTAGTTAGAGTGAATCTCTATTTCAAAAGTTTTTATAAGAATTATTATGTGAAAATGTATTGACAACATGTTTTCAATAGTGGTTTTAAAACTTGAAAGTTAGTACTCAGGATAACTAAATTCTTAGGTTTAATTTGGACACCTTGAATAAAGTTTAACTGCCTAACCACCAAAGGTGGCATTTAAATGGTTCATTTTCAATCTCTTAGAAAAGGAATTAATTTAATTAACCAAATTAGTTATCAACCCCACCCATAGGTGTTAATTGATTTGTTTAGTTAACAAAGAATATCTAACCCCACCAAAGGTGGTATTCATACAAAAAAGAGAGAATCAATAAAATATCAATTTATATCTTTAATAACCTAGATAATATGAGCAAGCATAATTAATTTAGTTATTATATCCATAAATACTTCACTAATATAAATGATAAAATTTGCATGAATATTTATTGAATCTGTATTTATATTTATTTTTAGATAAATATTTATTGAATTTGTATCTATGTTTATTTTTATGTTTTTAGATTATATTTAATTAATCTGTATATATGTTTATTTTATGTTATTAGATTAGGAACACAAAAACCAAAATATCGTGACAGGATGTTTAGGATTTAATTTCGTTTTTAAAAGTTTGAATAATAAATTAAAAACCACATACATTCCTTCATTAGATCGACCTTGGGAGTATACTTATCATTTTCTATGAAATGATTTGTGCACTTGCGAGAGTTTTACAAATATTAAAACCAAAGTATTTGCGAGAATCGGCGATGCCGGTTTTCGTTCATCAATGTCTACCAATACAGCATACAATTTTTTGTGCTTTAGATTCTAACAAAATATTTTAAGCATATAAATGATGGAATTTCGTGGTATACTCTTGAACCAAACGATTCCCTTGTTTGAAATTTTGATATCGTTGAAATAATATTTGCTCATAATCAGAAGGAAGAAACATAAGCATTAGGTATTGCTTCATCCGAGCCTATGTTCTAATTAGAGCTTTCCTTTGCCTCAATCTTTTCTTTTAGGGTTGGTCTTACCATGTTGAAGCTCTATATTTAAGTTTGTATGCTACCAGCTTTACTTAGTTTTCTTTTGAGATACCCATAACATCAAAGAACTATTCAACCTCTAAAATCTAATCGAGGAAATCTACAATATTCATGTGTCATAGAAAATTGAAAGGTCAAATTTGAAACAATAATCTTGTGGTTCTTGGTCACTTTGGCGATGTCCTTCCTCCAAAATATTCTTCTTCTAAATCTTCATCATTGGAACTATCGATGAGGATAGTATGTCTTCTTGGGGTATTGAATCAACAAGTCTTCTTCTGGGTAATCCTTCAACTTGTTTACTTGGTGGCATTGGTTAAATCCTATCTTCATATGAACCATCTACTTCTTAGGATCTTAGTCTATTTTCATCATTAGCTTCGCCCATTCTCAATACTAGTTGAGAAATGATTGCAGTAAGCTCCTCCACTTTTTCTAACATCACTTCACAAAATTTTTGAAATTCTTATCTCATCACACTATTATATTCCTCCATTTTCCCAAGCTAAGCCTTGCTCTAATACCACTTGGCATAAGATGGAAGTGTAAGTGTACCAAAATATGGAAGCATTTAGGAAAAAATAAATGAGTGAAAAAAGTTTAGACTAGGAAAACTCTCTTTGGGGCAAGAAGTCCTTGTATTTGTATTATATAATAGACATAAGAAAAATATTATTTAAACGAGTACTTTAGAAAATATATAATAGGATAAGCCTAGTAATATTCGTCAACTAGATGGTCTCTGTATTAATTATAAAGTAGGACTAGCCTAGTTATATCATCTATCTTTATGAGCACTATAACAACCCCAAAAAATTAAAAATAAATAAATAACTTGTAATTGCTACAATCATGCTTACCGATATGCAACTAACTAAACATGACATATGTTCAGGCAAGATGGGTTTGCTTAAGATTGAAATGCTACCCACGCTCGGACTCAAGAGCTAAACTTAAGTTATTTCTCATTCCCGCTCATATTTACTAGCCCATGCTTACTATAACAATTCCTTTGCCTAGTAGACTTGTTTTTCTAAAAGAAGAAAAGATGCATGAGCATATATATATATATATATATATGAAAGAGACTAACACCTAGTCCAAAATTAGGATAGGGAGATACTTACTCCTTATAGCCTCGCCCTACACTTGCAAGCAATGAAATTTAAACAGATAGCAAATAAATTACAAAAGCAGCAAAAATCAATCAAATATCTAATAGATTAATTTAAAACAATAGATGCAATAATCAAAAAGTTATAGGCATGCTATGAAGAAACAAAATAAAATATACAACAACAAATATCAATAAGCTTTCTAATTAGAGTCTAAATCTTAGTATATTGATACAAACACGATAGTTACTAAGATTATAATAAAATAGTAGTATATCATGCATAAGAATAGGTATAATGAGGTAAACCAACATAAAACCCTTACAATGTGGTAAAATCCATAGGCTGCTTATGAAACCATTCAATAACAAACAATACACTAAAAATAATAAACAAATACAACTCGATAAAAGTATAAATATAAATATCTCTATCAATCGGAACTACATTTTCCTAACTACCCATTATTGCCCTCGCTTGCTACCTTCATAACTACTTGATCCGACACACGGATTTTACTCTTCTCCAAAGCCAAGATCGCACATAGTAGTATGATTGGTAACTAATGATCAATAATGTGTAAACAAAAGTGGGAACCACCTCAACCATAACAATTAACAAATACTATCTTGGGGATATTAAGCTATGGATAAGCTCTACCTAAGAACGTAGTTTTGCTTAAAACTAACTAATAAAACTCTTAAGAATTGACAACTTAAAAAGGCTATTTTAGCCTTACAAGTATGTAGCATAAACACTGATATACTCTCAATGTGAATTATAAAATAGAATTAGAAATAAGTGCATATTTTTGTATAGCTTTGTAATAAATTTTTAATTAAAGAACATAAAGAGATATTGTTTATAGAAAATTGCATCCTTAGGGGTTCCCCATCAACTCCATACATCGATCTCTTATCAAGGCCTCATCAAGGGGTCCCTTACTGGACCCCCTACGAGGTGGTTGGCGAGGACCCCTGGCCTTGACAAGGGTGGCTATGAGTTTGGATAATGTCTATAAATACCCTCTCTATAAACACCCATATATAAATACCCCTATCTCCTTATATTTCTTTAATGAGAAAAACATAATAGAGCTCTTTCAAATTGACATCTCATTTTTCTAATTCTGGATCACTATTACCTTAAGTGTAATTTAGTATTAGTGATTTATGACTAAATAAGCAAAATTGTACTCTTAAGTGGTGAGTAATTGATACGATGATTGCTAGTAAGTTTTGGGTGATGTGAATATCAATTTCCATATCACAAATAATTTTGAATGTTTTTCAATAAATGTGACACATTTCAGTGAGAGTGAAATAGTGTTCTTAGAGTGTGAGTGGCTAAGACTATTTTACTGATATGGAGTGAGCAATACTATACTTTTGGGATTGTTGAGTGTTCCCAAGATTGTGATTGTGGGTGATTGTTTTTGAGTGTATATCCCATGTTAGTTTTTTTATGGTTCATGGTTGAGTGTATTTTCCACGATTGGATGTTCACTATCAGGCTCATATTACTAATCTTTAGTTACAGATCATACTATATATCTAAATCCAAATCTATGTGTCGAAATAAGTTAATACAGATGCAACAAGCAAGGGAAACAATAAGTAGTTAGGGTAAAGGTCTCAACTGATAGAGATGTTTTCATTTATATTTCTATCGAGTTGTATCTATTTATTGCTTTTAGTGGATTGCTTACCGTCAAGTTGTTTCCATAAGTAACCCAAGGATGTTACCATATAGGTAAGGGTTATATGTACATTTACCTCATTATATTTGTTATTATGCATAATTTACTTAGTATAATATGAATTTCTATTATGTATATACCAATATACTTTATTTAGACTCTGATTAGAAAGCCTTTCGGATTTATATTGTGACATGTTTTCTTGTCTTTCTTTGTTGCTTGTTTATAGCTTTCTATTTATAGCTTTTGCTTTATATACATGCAAGTTTGGTGTGATTCTCTAAGAAGTCAATATCTCCATACCTTGGTTATGTATCGGGTGTCAAACTCTTTATTTTGGTATGCTATGTTATGTATGATTACATTCTATGAGAGTATAATCATCATTTACCAAATATGATCCCACATATAAGGACTTCAAGTTATAGAAAATCCTTTATCACTTTTCAATATGTATGCCTATTTCACATGCTATGTATTATTTTTATTGATTTTTCATGTAGCTATATTGGACAAGAGCCTATGAGGCATACCTCACTAATTGTTTACCATAGACTATTGTTTCTTATCTATTGGTTGTTTTAGTTGTGTGTTAAATTAAGTATGTTGTTTTGTACGTCTACTATGCAATCTAATTATTTCACATTGTGAGGCCTTCTTGGAAGAGTTGGAATAGAGTTAACAAAAAGATTGCATGGGTTTACATTTTCACCCCTCAATTAGGTCCCAGTTGCATGTTTGGGTCAGAAGAACAATTGACCTTTATGAAATTATTTATACATATGGAATTCTCAAAGCATTTAGTGTATGAGGCATTCGAGGTATAATTTGTTTTGAAATCCTCAAAATACTAGTTGAGTGATCCCATACAAACGACCAAGCAAACTCTTGAAGAAAGTTTTATTTCTTTTTACACTATTCCTTAGATGCATAATGCATCTATCTTGAACATACTCAGGTAAGCCATAATAGTTACACCCTAAGGGGATAGAAGGGGGAGAGTGAGGTAGAGAATTTTGAGAGGTACTTTGCATAAATCTTGGACACTACATGGCAAAGTGTCTAGTAGTATCACATAGATGGTATGTATATATAGAAGAGTGAAAGAATCTAGGTCTCTAACTCCATTGAGTAACAAGAAGAAGAGGAAAAAGCACTCATAGTAACTTTCATATGAGGATGAGAAGTTAATTCCCCATAGTAGGGTCTTAGTCCATGTTCATCATAATGGTGACAAGGAGGAGAAGTAGGTAAAGGTAATAGACCATAATTAATATGACGGGAAGAACTAGTAGTAGGTGAAGTGTTCACCTTGCTAGAAGAGGAAGGCAGGGACATAGAAACCTACTTATCTTTTGGTATGGCTATAATAGATTTCAACTTAGGTTCTTGAGTTGTAGATTTCATAAACTTAGGCACAATACTTGCTAAATTAGAAAGCTCTTCTTTATACCCAATACCTCTTTTATCACTAAGAAACTTGATGTTATTGATTATCTCGGTAAGTTTTAAAGAACCATTCATCCACTTGCTAACCATATAGGAGGATTGAATGAGCTCATTCTCACTCACAGAGAGCTTATCCTTTAAAGTTATAATCAAATCTTTCTTTTCTTAAAGGAAATATTCAATATACACAACAAAATTGTTGAGAATATTGACTTTGGCATATAGCTACTCAACTTTTGCTTCCTTCTCAATAAGAGTATATCCCAAAGACTCTTTATCACTTTTAACCATAATAATCTGCTTTCTCAAGAGTGAAATTTCAAAAGCCTAATCAAAAGAAGGATCAGGATTAGTAAATAATGAAGTAGCACTAACAATAGTAGAATTCTTTAATTCCTCTTCAAGATATTTCAACTTATCATGACTTGCATTAAATCATTCTTGAAAATTAGAATATCTTTTTTGTATGACCTCACACTTGTCAGCGAGATCACTTTGATCACTATTGATTGAGGACTTCTTTTCCTCAAAAATGGCCTTTAGCATGCTTATTTCGTGCTCTTTCTTTTAAAGGAATTCCAAAGCCTTCTTCTTATCTTTCTCTATATGCTCTAACAAGAGTTCATTGTGATTATCAAGCAATTCATCTTACTCATCATCATCATCTACAATCAAATCTTAACCCTTTAAGATAGCAATAAGAGGATCTTTAACCATTCTTGAAGCCATGAAAGCTAAAAAGTTAGTATCATCTTGATCATCACTAGTAGTATTGTCCAAAATATTAACCTCAACCTTCATTACATGCTTATTTGTGCATATCTTCTTAGAGAAGTAGTTTGCAGTAATTGTCATGACTTCCTCTATTTCAAAGCACTTAATCTTGTTAACATGGCTCCTTCCATGTTTTTTTTACTCATCCTTAGATTCGTCATCATTCTTTATTTATTTCAAGCCTTTTGTACATAATTTTCCTCTTCTGACTCTTCTTATTCTGGAAGAATCTTGTAAATTTCTTGATGACAAATGCCATCTCTTCTTCATCAGAACTTTAGTCTTTGTCCCCAATTATAGTAGTACTTACATCCTTGCTATAACTACTACCTTTAGTGGTTTTGAACGCAATGCTCTTTCCTTTACTTGAAAAAGATTGATTTTGTTTGGAGAGTAAATGATGTAGTTTGAAGACTTGAAGGTCACCTACCAACTCATTCACAGTGAGTTTTCCCTACTTATACATTGACTCAATACCTATGACCTTGGCATGGAAATGGTGTGGAAGACTATAAATGAATTTCTCAATCTATTTCTCTTCACTTATTGGTCTCCCCAGATTATAAGAAATGTTGACAATGTTAGAGAAGCGAGAATAAAACTTATCAAATGTCTCATCTTCTTCCATGATGTAGAGCTCAAAGCCTCTGTTTAGCTTCAAAATCCTAGACCTTTTCACCATAGAGGTACCTTCATATGTAGTCTCAAGTATGTCCCAATCTTTCTTTAACATAATGCATCTCTAAACTATTTTGTACTCATTAGGAGTAATAGCTCTAATGATGGTATACAACCCTTTACTGTTTCATTTAGATTCTTTTCTCTCTTTCTTGGTCCATTCTATCATCAGCTTTGGAATGATTGTATTTTTTAGGAGGGTCTTGGTTGGATACGTCTAGCCATTTTCAATAAGAAACCATATAGAGTCCCTACAAACCACAAGAAGGCTCATATCACGTACTCAATATGCATATTTCATCCCTTTGAAAAGTGTAAGCTTATTTGCGTTGGCTTCTTCTCCCGAATCCATTAGAGAGAAGAGTGTGTGTATAAAATAAGTTTAAATAGAAACAACATTAGAGTGGTCAAACCCAATAGGGTGAACTCGCTCTAATACCAATTGAAAGAGTTCCACACCCAGTACACAATCAAGGTAAGGAGATACTAAATCTTTAAAGATTCACTATAAACTCCCAAGCAACAAAATTTAAATAGATAACAGATAAGTTACAAAAGTAGTAAAATAAATCATATATCTATTAGATTAATTTATAATAATAGATACAATAATCAAAAAGCTATATACATGCTATAAAGAAAGAAAACGAACCATGTAATAACAAATATCAATAAGCTTTTTAATCAGAGTCTAAACCTTAATATGTTGGTATATACATGCTAGAATTTTAGATTATACTAACACAATAGTAGATCATACATAACAATAGATATAATGAAGTAAACCCACATAGAACCCATACATATGTAGTAAACTCTTTGGATTACTTATAGAAACCACTCTGCCACAAACAATCCACTAAAAATAATAAATAGATACAACTCGATAAAAGTATAAACACAAATACCTCTATCAGTTGAGACCAAATTACCTATTTTTCTTAGAGTGGTTCCTAAGAATTATATATGAAGCTATAGTAAAACAACTAAAATAAAAGTCTTTTTATTCCCACTACACATTTGGCATTAAAACTTCTCTTGATTTTAACCACCTTAAGCACATACTCGTATTGCCTAAAGATTACTATATTTTATTGTACACATTTTCCACACTCCAAGAATCACATAGAAAAGAATAGAACAGCTTACACATCCCTAACCCTATATATAGAGGCCCCAAGTGGGTGATCTTATGCCTTTGCATGTATCTAATCAAGAAACTTCTTGTTAAATCACACAAGTGCACATTAGGTGTATCTCAACAGCCTTACATATCATTTTGCAAATTTCATGCGTTCTTACATACTTCATAGTTATAATTGTTTCTTATTTGTCTCACTCTTCACAAATCTCCACTATGAGAAAAATAGGAGTATATTATGGATTAATTATCTCTGTGTTTAGCTCCACTATAAGCATAAGCTTATATATTTGAGATCCCAGCCAAGGGACTTACTAATAGTGACTACTTTTGTAAGCATATTTGTTGGAATGTTTTTTAAAGGTATCTTTTCAACACTTTCCGGGCCATCCTTGATAAAATAATACATTACGTACATCTAATTTTTATTTCTTTTGGCTCATGGAACACTACATTACACTTTCATTATCGTACATAAACTTCACTCAATCTTTACATACTTCAAGTCTTTCTACCAACCATTTCAATTATAATGTCAGGTTCATTCTGATCATAAGCCAACTATCACTCCTCATTACTTCTACTTCAACATTATTTTTTTCTTATGACTCCAAGTTTCTTTCAATTAGATTGTCCAGCATTGTAATGTCAATAAACGTTACTTTTATAATGTTAAAACACTTTTTATTTTTTGGATCCCAGAGTCGTAAACCTTATGGATAACCTAAGAAAATGATTTTTTTCTCTCGGTTTCAACTTCCCTTCACTAACATATAAATAAGCTACACACCCAAATAACTTGAGATTGTTGTAATCTGCAGGTCTACCATTCTTCACTTCCTCTTGTATCTTATGATTGATTGTCGAGGATAGTGATCTATTAATAAAATATGTTGTCGTTTGCACAAACTTTGCACAAAAATTCTTAGGAAGCTTTGGGTTTGACAACATGCACCTTACAATGTCCATAATGGTTTGATTCATCCTTTCCACTAACCCATTAAATTGAAAGGATTGATAAGAGCTAAATTATTGCATTTTTGTTATGATTTAAATGTTGATATTTGTGTGAAAATTGTGTTTATATGATTATTTAATCCACAAATGTCATTTCACGGGTATTTCGTGTTTAAAGTGCAATTTCAGGTAAAATCATGATTTTGGAGAAGTTAGGGACAAAGTACAATGATCGGGATTGAATCAAAGAAAAAGAAAACAAAATTTCAAAATTTGGAATTTCGCCGGCGGCGAGAATATTCTCGCCGGCGGCGAAAACCTTACGGAGAAAATGTTGAAAATCTTCCCGAGAGCACGGATTTTGGCAAAGCAATCTCGCCGCCGGCCAAAGAAATCTCGCCGCCGGCCAAGTACATCTCGCCGCCGGCCAAAGAAATCTCGCCGCCGGCCAAGTACATCTCGCCGCCGGCCAAAGAAATCTCGCTGCCGGCCAAGTGCATCTCACCGCCGGCCACAATAATCCCGCCGTCGGCGAGATTTAGCGGAACCGAAATCGTAAGTTTTCCAAAAATCTCGCCGCGGCGAGAATAACTTCGCCGCCGGCGAGTTTCGTTCGAAAACATTTTTTTATGTTGTTTTGTTCCAAAATTGCCCTCCAAAACCCTAGACCTATATATACATTATGATGGAGAAGGAGGCCAGGGTAGAGAGAGCATAATTGAGTTATTTTTGCAGGAGAAAAGGAAATTTTGGAGAGAAAGGTTGGAGAAGTTTGAAGGATCATCACCATTGTTGCTACCAAGTCTTCCTCTTCAAGAGTTTTTCATCTCTTCTCCTTAGCTTTTATTTTCTGCATTTTATTCAGATTGTTTGTTCATGGATTCAATTGAGAATATGTTTGTTCTTATTTCCGTTATGAACTAATTCGTTTTTGCTAAGGCTATGATGTAGTTAGATCAAGGAAATCTGATTTCTTTTGTTATGGTTATATGAATTCATTGTTTTCAAGTCGAGTATTTATTTCCATGCTTAATGCTTTTAAATTTCTGATCAAGATTTAGATGATTTGTTGCATTATATTGAGACCGAGAGGAGATGTGTAATGAACGCTTCTTGTGATAAATACCGTATGTTGAATGCGAGTGTGAGAACTAATGCATGATGTATGTAGTTATTCTAGAAATTCCATAAATCGTAATGTGCTTGTTTGTAATTAAATCTTCATAGAAATATAGTCGGTTTTCATAGATAAGTAATTCTAATATAACTTGAGAAAGAGTATTAGATAAGTTTGGGTTTTTCAACCATCACTTTTAACTTTGATTCTCATATAACATAACTTGAAATCGGATTGAATTGATTTAGCGAAATCAAATGCCTTAGCGTTTTTAATCATTTGTGAACAACATTAAATTTTGTTATTTGCATTTAGTTTCAAGTTAATTTACTTTTTAAAAAAATTCAAAAATTCGGTTTTCAAATAAAATTAGGGTTATTCAATTTCGGTAGTTAGTAACGCCATTCCTTGTGGGTTCGATATCCGTACTTTTGTACACTTTATTACTTGAACGATTCGTACACTTGCGAAATTAAGCATCAAGGGTCCTAGCTACAATTTTATGTATTTTAACCTTGAGAGTTCCATACGTCGAAACAATTATACTTACGTCAATTGAACTTTCAACCCAAATAGGCATCTAGGAACTAAATGAGGGGTGAAAATGCCAATACATAAAATATTTTCACGAGCTCTATTTCAACTTAGCCAAACAGACACCACAACATAAATTAAATAGATAACATTATAGAATTACAATAAAAACAATATGCTTAATCAACACACCATAAAAATAAGCAGTAGATAAGAAAGAATAATCTGCGATAAACACATAGTGACGATGTGCCTCACAGGATCCTGTCTAGGCTAGCAATATGCATATATATGGAAAACATCACTAAGTATGTGAATCGACAAAAGATACTAAAAAGCTTTAAAGGATTTTCAATCACTTTAAGACCTCATATGTGGAAAATATTTGATAAATGATGATTATACTCTCATAGCACGTAATGAGATAAACCCAAATAGAATCCCTACTTATGTGGTTACATCCTCAAGTTTCTTATGAAAACCACTTGGAAACAAATAATTCACTAGATACAATAAATAGTATACAACCCCATAGATAATATACAACAAATGCCTCTATCATTCTGGACATCTACCCTAACTACATATGCTACCCTCGCATGTTGTCAAGACAATATCTAATCCAAGTATATCTAATCTCATCCCTAGATCTCCATAACCACTTGACATGATCGACTACGGATGGCACAAACTCCTAACATGCATTTACATTGCGATCATACAACACACAGCTAACACATGGCACACAAACATGTAGGCTACCCACATATGGACTACGATGTGACCTTACAACCCCTAACCGATACACGACACAATACCATATAGGCTCCTTATGGATAGGAACTTTTGCATCCTTGCAACTACCATTTGACACATGGAACTTCATCATATAATCTCCTCACCTATAGGAATTTTTGCATCCTAGCAAATACCAACTCACACACAGTCCTCTACCACATAGGCCCCTCATCTATGGGAATTGTTGCATTCTAGAAAATACCAGCTAACACACGGTAACTTAACATTAAGAGTAACTCCTCAAAATGATGTGGCTCTCCACTAACCAACCATACATTTTACCTCTTATCAAAACCTCACTCAATCTCACATTTTTTACACTCAACCCGGTATTTAAGAAATATGATATATACTCCTCTCTTATGTCCTACATCACAAACAAGCACTATTTTTGGAAGCCAATACTCAAAATAAAAATGGACCATAAATAAATTGAGAAAGTCTTGTGTTAAACGGGTAAAGCTTCCTTCCAATTTTGTCCAAGAAAATAAAAAAGGAGAAGAGTGGAATTTATAAAAAAAATCTAGCCTCTCGGACCCTCACCAACCACCCTCGTTGATCCCTTGTTGACCAAGTTTGGCAAGGTAAATAGCCATTAGGCTATCCATTACGAACTCACCAATCAAGGTTGGAAAGCCCACGATGAGAACATTGGTGAGGCAACAAAAATCCAAAAGATACAACGTTGGCTTGCTCGTAAACTTGTTCATTGAAAACTACAACAAACAACATTTCTAACAAAAAGAAATGCCTAGTCCCCTATATGACAACCCTACACAAAAAAAGTTTTTAATGGAACACTATAACACCGAAAAAAGTCCCTAAAGGAACCCCACGACAATAAACACCTATCAATGCACACTATATGCAAACTAAGAAAATGAGTGTGTGAAATATACAAACATGAAATCGTGTCCTAAGTGATACTAAGCTACCAATAACTAACCTAACAAAGGACATGTATAAACATCAAATAAACTATAAATACCATGTTTTGTACATGGGAATGCTAACATCAAAATGATAGGACTTACAAATTTGAAAATCTCCATGTAGCTTATCAAATTTAAATTTGCAAAATTCTAATCCATTGTCACTCTTTAGCACCTTAATTTTTCTACCTAGTTGATTCTCCATTAATGCCCTCCAAGTTTTGAATTTTTGAAATGTTTCGTCTTTATTTTTGAGTACAAAGTTCATACCTTTATGGAGAAGTCATCTATAATACTCGAAATATTTTCTACCCCCATATAAGATGATAAGTGTTGGTCCTCAAAGATCAATATGTAAATAGTCTAAAATTCCCTTGGTAAGGTGTTTCCCATTCCAAAATTTAGCTTTGGTCTTCTTTCCATAAATACATTGTTCACATACACCAAGTGACATTGTGTTATAATCATTTAACAAACCTTTTGTACTTAGTATAAATAGTCCTTCTTCACTGATGTGTCCTAATCTCTCATGCTAGAGATTATTCTTGTCTATTGATATAGTTGTAATTGATTCACTAGTGTTGCATACTATTTTACCTCGATAAAACCCATTTTCCCTAACTTATTTAAATGTAATTAGTGATATTTTGATTACTCTTAAAGTCCCTTTATCCAACTTTATTGAGAGACTTATTAAGTTTGAGGATCCAAAGGAAATAATATTCCTTCTCAATTCTAGAACATATTTCACCTCAATCAAAGTATTTTTAGTTTCATATAGGATAGGAACTTTACTTCGCCTATTCCTCTCACCTTACACTCATGATTGTTTCCCAAAAAAAGCTTCCCACCTTGTACTACTATTAGGCTTCGAAATCAACTTTTATTGGGACATATATGAAATTATCACTCTAAGTCTAATACCTACTAAGTCTTTGACTTAGTAACACCCACTTCCAATACATCAGAGCTATCATATTCCTCTGAAACCATAATACCATCACTAGTGCTCCCACTTCCATCCCCTTCTGAGTTCTTTTCTTTTCTTATAAGATAATCACATTTGAAATGCCTCTCTTTGTGGTATATAAAACCCCTCAAATTCTTCTTATTCTTGGACTTAGACCTAGTTTACTTTCTCCCTTTGTAATTATTGTTTCTTGTTTCAGATCTACCTCTCACAAGTGTTCAAGCTCCCATGATTTTAGAGAAGAGATTACAAAATCTAGCTTTATTTCTTCCTTTCCACAAGATCTAGCTTTATTTCTTCCTTGCCACAAAATCTAGCTTTATTTCTTCCTTTCCATACTTTATAACAATTTTGTTAGGATAGAGCCCATAGATGTTTCTACATATGTCATTTGATAGCCATATGTGGGGCAATCTTAATCATAAGTAATTTAGTTGGCCTCTTGTTGTGGCATCTTCATATTTGACTTACTTGGTGATGTTCATATTGATGGGTTAAGATGTCTTGTATCTTAGTATCTTTGTATTTATAATGATTTGGGACGCTCTGAGACCCAATACACAACCGTGGCATGGAGATACTAACTCCTTAAGACTCCCATTTCTCCAAGGATCTCACAAACAATAGAATCTTGTAAGAAACTAAAACAATACAGTCAAATAAGTAAGGAAAAAAATAGTCAAATATTAAACAGTCTTAGATAAATAGTTTAATAAATAGTAGGCATGGCATTAGTAGAATATATATACATAGAGAAAGCATGTGATATACATAAAGTAGTAAAGAGATATAACATGCAAAGGGTATAAAGGAAAGATAGAAGACATGTAAAAATTAGATGACAATAAAGAAATAAAAGTTTTTCAATCACAATGAGATCCTCCTATGTATGAACACATTTGGATGAAATTGTGATTATATAAACACAACAATATAACATAGTAACTCCACATAGGTTCCACACATATGTGGTATGGGATACTTATGACAACCATTCAATTGTAAGAAATTCACTATATAAGAAAATCAAGAGTTCATAACCTAAAGACAATATTAGCTAATACCTTTCACAGTTGGACAACCCTGCTCAACCATACCTAAGCTATCTCCATATGGTGTATGATCTCATGCTTCTATGTGTATCTAATCAAGACCTTGCTTCTTGTTAAACCACATTAGTTCATATAAGGTGTATTTCGATAGCCTTACATATCATCTTCCAAATTTTTGGCACCCATACATACTTCACATTTATAATTGTCTCCTATTTGCCTTACTCTTCACACACATAATATGGGGCAGTACGAAATAAAAAAAATGTGAAATGTACCAAAAAAATGAAGTAGCCACACTACTAACATATCATACTAGGGAAACTGGTAACTGTTAGCCATAGGCATGACATACTTCTCACAATCCAATTCCGCAAGCTGAGAAACAACCCTAAAATCAAAAAGAACATGTCAAAACATCAAATTAGTTTGAGTTTTCTAAATCCTCCATAATGCATTAGCCACAACATGAGGAGTATATTTATTAGTGTGGATTTCCCCCAAACCAACAATAGAGTGGAAACTCATAGCAAAGGAACCTACAATAAAATTAGTTATGTTAAGAATAAGAGAAAGATTAGTCCACATGGGTCTGACAGTCTACATCTTAACAAAAGATGGTTGGTAGTGTCAAGCTCAAGATCATACAGAAGACAAAGAACATGAACCAATCAATGTTATCGATCTAATGCATCCTAGATTGGCAAGATATCATGCATATATATAAAATACTGAACCTTTTTTTGAAATTTATGTTTCTTTAGACCCATTTGTCTTATTAGGGATATGATGTATTTATTAAGATTATAAATGGATAGAATTAAATTGAATGTTGCGAATTTATATTCACAATTCTTATCAAGTGGTTGAAATAAGTCATCAATTCATAATTATATTACATAAATTATTTTGTAGAGTTCTAAACCCAAAAAGAGCCTGCTATCTATCTTTCTATACCTTTTCTCGCTTGTTTTTTTGTTTTGATCTATGATAATTAGAGAGATAACTCTTCTTTAATAAGAGTTTTCTTTCTATTATGCTGGTTTATTTTAATTTCTTTGTTTTTCTTATTAGGTTTAAGAAAATCACCGTAGTTTGTAATGTATTTATGTCTAAATATTAGTTTAGATAGAATTATTTCTCGCATAAGTTTGTTATAATGTTATTTTTGGTATGCATTTAATTACTTTTTGTCATGTTTTTCTATCTATATTTAGATCTAAATTTACTAGTTTTTATATTGAAGTTGTTGTTACTTGAGAGACCGAAGACATTAGTTTAAGTAGATTGATTGAAGACATAAAAACAATGATAAAAGCAATCTAGTCAAGCAAATAGAATCCCATAAAAGAGACAATTATTGCCACTACAATCACCAAAATGATAGAGAATGATGCTCGTACATTAATGTCAACTTTTATTTATTTGTGTCTTATAATTGAATTCTCCATTGAATGCAAATTTATTTTCCTAAAAACTATATTACACAATTACATTCAAATAAGTTATAAACCAAATAAAATTTTTTTAGAAATAATTGTTAAAAAAAGACAAACAAAGACAAATTTGGTTCATTATATGGCATTCACAAAGTTCATTATCAAATAAAATTAGTCTATAATCAAAATGACTACGCAACAAAATCAATTATTAAATTCTTAAAAAAGTACATATTAATTATACAACTTCGTTATGATCTCTGCAACTACTACATCGGTATTCAGGGGATGAGAGTTTCAAACTCGAGTTTATGTGAAACAATTACTCTTTCAAAATGTTTGCAATAATGTACAAGGAGCAAACAAACCCCTGAAACTATTGGCCTATAATATTAGTATATGTTACAAACTGTCCTCAGATATAATGGTGCAAAGCATTTTGGCTGTCCATGTTACTTCAGAAAGTCTTCTTAAAGGAGATGCAAAATCATCTCTCATTTCCATTAGAAGTTCTTTGCATTCTGCAGAAAAAAGTACTTTTGTGAAACTCCCTTGTTTCTTCCTCCAGTTTTTATATGACATAAATATTTACATGGTTTCCCTAACCCTCTATTTTGTGAAAAAAAATGCGCTGTATTTTGGACATGCAAAAAAACAATTGTGCAACGGATGGGAGAAATTAAAAATAAAACTTCATCTTCTATGCAATTAAACCATTGTTTTTCTTCTTTTAGAAATAAATGATTACACACTCATGCAAAAGTAAATTTTAAAGCAATAAAGTGATTGGAAGTGTTGGAGTCAAAGAGAATTGGGTGCTTGTTACCTGGGATTTTGCTAAAATTTAGCAATGCCATTGAAGCAAAGATTTTATGCTCAACCTCATTAGCCTTTTGCAGAGTGTCTTTCAATGAATAAATGAGAGTTGAAAAGGCTTTAGAGAGCTTAAACTCCACATCAAATGGAGAAGTTGCTTTGCTTAACCAAGCCAAAGTGACCAAGCATGCCCTTTCTAATTCCAAGCTTCTTGAATGTATAGGTTTAGAAATGGCCTCTAAAAATGAGCTCTTTCCATTATCAATCAATATTGATGCCAAGTTTCGCAACCATTCTTCATTTTTCTGCTCTTCATCATCCTGAATCAAAATTCCAATTCCTATCAATTAGGAATAGAAATTCCTAATAATTTGTTTGGAGGAATGAGTATAAAGAAACCAACGAATTGGAATATCTATCACATTACTTAAGGTTTGTTTCTTTCAGGGAAAGCACATTTGTGCTTGCTAAAAGAAATGCAGTATGAAACCACTTTTTTTTCAAAACCACTTTTAATAGAAACACAAACAAACAAACCCTTAAACTATTCTTTCAAACCGAACATATCCTTGATTTAAATTTTTCCTTTCAAATATCAAGTATCAAAACAACATATCAATTAGCATTTAATTGGTTATAAACTTCATTCGAGGATTCAATTCCATCAAATATGAAACAACAACGAATAAATGGATAAGAAATTTTCAAAATTGAAAACATTGAATAAAAAAAATTAAAAGGAAGTTAATCAACTAATAACATTGAAGATAAGAAATCTTACCACCCAAGATGCACTGCTAGAATTAGATCTATCTTCAACATTGTCTAATGCATGTGTTTCCTGATTGCTAGAAAACCCAGCTTGCTTTAAAATCCAACTCTCTGTCAATACTTTCCCAGAAAATGAAAAACGCCCTCCTAACATCAAAAGAGCTTTGCAACAATTTTCTCTTATTTTGTGATCAGTCAAGCCTATATGAAGTGCTTCTATGATGGTATCAACTGCCTTATCTCTGTATATATTGGAGTTCAGAGGTTCTACCTGTAAGTGTAAACGCACTTATATAACAAACTTTAAGCCTCTAGATAATATTGTGGCACCTTATTTCATTATCTTTTTTGTTCAAAAATCCAACAAACTATAAAACAATGCATATTACAAATACAAAGAGTATTGTTTACCCATTTTAATGGTCAAGGAGGTAGATATTCAAAAGAAAATCATCACTCATTGTAATTTAGTAATTTTTTTTCTTTGCAATTCATTTTATTTACCTAAATTCTTGAATTTCTACTAACATAGGAGCATCATCGTCAATGATCTGTGACTCAATGATATGTAGCATATTTAGACATATAAAATATATAGGGTTCAAGTCACATTTATGGGTGAGTTGTAGTTATTATAGGGGGGGGCTATACTATTGTTGTATAAGACGATTAATTAATCTATAATTTTTAAAACAATGTAGCAAGCACATCGGTAATTTTGGATAGGAGCTTAATTGTGTATGCATCCAAAACCCTTAAATCAAAAGAGTTATTACTTCACTTTACTTCTCTTAAAACCTCAAATAATACTTTTCAAAAACTTTAAGCGTGGAAGCACTTTCAAGCAACAGCTAAAAAAAAAGAAGTTTCTAGTAGGACTTATGCAAATGGAGTATTTAGAGAGCATACCAAAAGATCCATGAATAATAATATAATAGCAATCAGGGGTCTTTGAGATGGTGGGGAACTCTGCAGACAAACAAGCAGAGCATCCATTGTGTTCTTAATCCCTTTAATCTGCAAGCTACTAAGAAGCACTGCTATGTCTTTCTTCCTGTGATAACAATGGTAAATTAGACCAAAATTTTGATTAGACTGGCATTCTTGAAGGAGAAAAAGTCATGTCAAAAATACACAAACATTTCAAACATATAATCTTGATCTAATAACCTATTCCAAGTACAATATGGTACCCGATAACCATTTAAACGGTTAATTTTACACAAACATTTAAAACATAGAATCTTGATCTAATAACCGATTCCCAGTACAATATGGTACTCGATAAACCACTTACTACGTAAACTAGTTTTATTTTAGTTAAATGACCATGTAACTGGATAATTAATGTCGGATACCACATCATTTCTCTCCAAACTTGTTTGGTCTATTACCTATTAAGGCAAATTAGCTCAGCCAACAACATCACACCATTTTTTATAGACCTGACATGGTTGCTATAAAGTAGCTCAAGAAGACATTGTTTGTTAATTTCTCTTGCAATCTTGTTCCTGCAAACTGAATCAACTTCAATGCAATAGAATAATATTTCCGCAACACTTGCTCTCTCATCCAATTTTCCATATTCAAATCTTTTGAGTAGAAATTGCAAACCACCTATGGAGATTAGGTGTTTGACATCGGTTGAATGTTCCTCTTTTAATCTAAAGGTAGTGAGAAGTTGTTCCATTATAGAAAGAGTTGTTTCAGATTCATTTTGATCAAATCCATCTTCTTCTGTTTGTGCCACTAATTTGGAGGCAAGTTCAAAGAGAAGTTTAGATTGTTTTGATTTCCAATTGTGAACAACCCTTTTGAGAACCAAGTTGGTAGATGGGACTGATATGTGATCTAATTGTTTTCCTGTTATTGGACATGTTTTGTTTCTCTCATCAAACCATTGCTTGATTGCTTCCCTTTCAAATGTATGGCCAGTCTCTAAGGTCACTGGATCTTCAAATAACTTTCCAGTTAGAGGGCAAATGAAATCCTCTGGAATGCTCAAGAAAGATAGTTTTTCTTCAAAGTTTTCTTGCAAACCTGTGTTAAGTAAATGAAAATTTTGAGATATAAATAAGGAAAAACAGGATATTTATACACACATAGTATCCTTAGAATATACATGTAAATTTAACCCGGTCCAAAGTATAAATTAAATTTAAATTTTTTAAAATTTATGTACCTTTGACAATTTAATACATTATTCAATAATTTCTGGCATAATTTAAACAAAAAATATTTTAAAATTCAAAAAAATCAAACTTGAACATTTCCAAATTTGGGGTCAATTTGAATACATACAATATATACATGTTATTTAAATTACGGACTCAGGATCATTCTTCTTCCCTAAATTTCTTTATTATTTATTTTTTTTCAAATATCTTTTGTGGAAAGTCATTTTGTGAATGTACATGAATATTGAATTCAGTTGATATATAAAGATCGAATAATATTATAATTCTAGAAACATTTATGTTTCCTTACCTTCGAAAGAGGATCTTACTTTAGTTGGCTGCAAAAGAAATAAAAGAAATATGTTATCATTAACTCAAAGAAATTGTTGCACAACAGTTGTAAATATGGCAATAATTAAATTACTTTTGTGAGAGAATGGGAACTTGATGCTTCATTCTCTTTGCTTACTACTTTCTTTGATTCTTGACATGTAACCAAGTTACCATAATTTCCATTGAGATCTTTTTCTTGTACAACTGTCTCTATACTCCAATTTTGCTCTGATGACTTCAGATTTCCATTCTTCTAAACAAATGTTCAAAGTTTTTGGAATATGAACATGGTTTCAAAATACAGTATTTGAAACTAGTAGCTAGTGTTTAAAACAAGGGTTCAAAACTATTGCAAATCATACCATAAATAATTTCTTTTTTTATTTCTTCCATTTATTTTTGCTCAATAATGTTGTTATCTAATGACAGTTATCAACTAAATTTACTTACAGAAAAGAATGCATTGTTTGTTGAATTTCTAATGGAATTTTCTTCTACATCTTGATCTTGATCTTTAACTGTTTCAGACCCATTAAAGCTTCTAACACAATCATCACGGCTCTCAATCTCATTGATATCTTCAACCTCGTCGTGACAAAGCTTACTTGATTTACCAAACACATCATCATAGAGTATTTTACTAACCATAGGTTGGGTTGAAAGGGGACTGTTAGGACTAGATAGCTCTGAAAAATGACCATGAGAACTTTCTATTTCAATTTTTGGGATATTGATTTGAGGAATATTAGAAGGTGCTTTAAGTCCACTTGTAAGCCAATCTTTGTAGTAAATTGCAAACTTACAAGTACTTGAATCCAAAGTTTCATTATACACTTTTTCAAGAAGCTTAATCATTCTTTGTTTTCTTGGTGTATCTGCTAGAGACTCGGCTTCTTGATTATACCAAACTTTCAAATGGGAAAGATGTGGAGAAAATAGATAGTCCCATAAATCAGGCAACAACAATGTTCGTGCTTCAAATGGCGAATCGCAAAAGACTTGTAAGAGATGTTTTGCTGAAACCCTATCTTTCTTTTGTAACTTGTACACCACACTAAGGTAGAGATGAGCAAAGGATGATAACTTGTAGTTAGGAACCCCCAATGTAAATCCATCTTTGAAATCATTTGAATTTAATCTCACAATGACACTAAGTTGCAATACTAGTTTTTTCAAATCTTTTGTGTTGTTTGTTGTAGTCTTTTGCTCCACAATATTTTCTATTGTTTCAATTGCTTGTTCAAGGTTGTCTATGATTTTTCTTTCTTTTTCCCCTTCTTGTAACTCAATAAAATTGAGTAAAGATAAACAATTATACCGAAGCTTGATTCGAAAATCTTCATTTTTGAGGAAACGTTTAATGTATCCACTTATGATTGAAATTGTTGCTTGAATAGCAACTTCACCCAGAGCTAGTTTTGAAAATGATTTATCATGTTTTTGAGTTTTAGTTCTATCATGACTTGTCCAAAACTCTTTCAAACTTTCGCTAGAGCTATTATTGAAACTCATGTGTCCAAGTATTAGTTCATTGGACTTATGCTTTGATTCATTAGAACAATACTTGGTTGTGACAGTTTCACTCATGTCATTTGAATATATATCCTTAAATACCTCATTTTCTTCATCTCCAACCTCAACTATTTCACTATTTATTGAAGTCTCCACTATGTTACAGCTTGTTTTACTTTGCAGCACAATATTGTTTGAATTTCTTAATCCAAGTCTACTACTCTGACCTTCCTTTAACCCTGCATCCACATTGTGTCTTCTAACAAGATCATTTCTTGGTCTAGTACTTCGGATTTTATCATGTATAGGTGATTCTCCTCTCATATTGTATTGTGACGTGTCTGACATTGTCCTCTCTATCCTAAATTTGTCCCTTGATAAATTTTTCTTTCTATCGGATAGAGAATGGCACATAAAACTTGAATCACCTGATTGAAAGGAAGATCTTGACATAGTAAATGATTTTCTTCCTTGAAACCCATCCCGTGCTAGAAGATCCTCCAAAGATGTTGCCATTAATGTTGTCAATTATTTATCAATTCATTCATAAATTATCTGAGAAAGAAGAAATAATAGACATAAAGGGCATGCAAATAAAACTCAATTAACTAATATGCCCACAAGTTAAAAGTGCATCATCCATCCTTAAGAAGGTTTTCAATAACAAAACCAAATACAATCCTAAAATCACGCAAGACAAGAAAGATGTACAAAATACCTAACATATAAACACAAAGTAAAGTAGAGACTCCATCTTTAGTTAACCAAAGCAGTCACCCAAGGAACCCACACAATCCAATGTTTAGCAAAGAACTAGTAGAGAAATACGCAAGAAATAACTCACACCTCACCTACTAGTCCAGCATGGTAAAAAGAAAAGTGAATAGCCTTCCATAGCAGACATTAAGTAATTGCAAGACTTGAACTAACCTTTAAATACTAAAACGAAAAACAAGAACGAGACACAAACAAAATATCAATCAACCTAAAAAAACATAGTTATATGAAATAAACCAAGAAAATAATTGTTTAACAACTACTCAGAAGATCAAATCCTTATTCAGAGCATTAGTAGCATCCTTCCTTCCACAATATCAAGAGACCATCTCAAACCCGAGCCATCTTAATTATTTATTATTATATGCAAATTTTTAGATATTAATTTATTTATATATATATATATATATTATTTCCTTTCCAGAGTCACACGAATGAATTCACGCTACAATCTAACATCAAATTCACATATTCTTGAGCAAACAATTCAAACAAATCTTCCACGTTCAAGCAATTCATCTGACAATTCAGATCATTCCATCCATATAGAATAGTTGTGAATAATCTCAATCAACTCTTAAGGATATGATAGCACCGATTTTAGATTAACAACCATTTTTCATTCAATACGATGACAACGGTAATGCTCTTGAATTGAAGTCTGGCATAATTCATCTTTTCGGGGTCTAATTGGTAAAGATCCAAACAAGCATCCAAAGAAATTTAATATGGTGTGTTCTAAAATGAAACCCAATGACACTACTGAAATGAGCATCTCTTTTCTCTTTGGCAAATGGTGCTAAAGAGTGGTTGTATTACTTATCATCTAGAACTATAATAGTTGGAATGAGATGAAACAACTCTTTATGGAGAAATATTTTCCAACTTATAGGGCCATTCTAATCATAAAAGAAATTTGTGATGTTCGACAGTACAATGGGGAGAATTTATGAGTTTAGGAGTGGTTCAAAAAATTATGTACAAGTTGCCCTCGTAATTAAATAAGTGAGCAACTCTTAATCCAATAATTTTATAAGTGATTGACACCCATAGATAGAAGCATGATAGATGCACCAAGTGACGGAGATTTGGTTAATAAGACTTGAAATTCAAAGGAATTTGATTGTCATTATGACTGTATATGCTCAAAAGTTTGACACTAGTTCCAATCCACCATAAAAGGTTAATGAAATAGGAATTCCTAGGAATATTGAACAACAATTAATTGCCCTTACTTCAATTGTGCAACAATTAACAACCATATAAGTTAAAGCTTATGGAATTTGTACTTATATTGAATACCCACTGGATATGTACCCCACTCTTCAAGATCCTAATGCAGAACAAGTGGATGCCAAGAATAATAAATGCAAAGATTTATCCCTACTCTACCACTTACAATCCTAGTTGGAGGGATCACCCTAACTTTAGTTATTCTAGAGAAAATCAAGCATCTTTCATTAATAATCCACCATGTTTTCCTTTTTCAAGTGAGACCATAAAATCCTTCTCCATCTCAAGGTAAATATTTAGAGTATTTGATAAGTACTATAACATCTAACACTGCTCAATTCTAACAAGATACTATTAAGTTTCAACAATAATCAATCAAGTTTCAACAAAACAAAAAATCTACTATCAAGAACCTTGAAATTGGATTTAGTAAGTTAGCTACTACCATTGGAAAATTAAAAGCACAAGAATATGGTAAACTTCCCTCTCAACCAATGGTCAATCCTCAAGAAAATTATAATGATATATCATTGAGAAGTGGTAAACATCTTAAAGAATCTCACAAGGAACAAACCAAAGAAAATGAGACTAAGGATGAGCTAATCCAAAAACAAACAAACAATTCTGACAAAATGGAAAACAAGGAAACCAATAAAAAGGAAGCAAAACAACCACCTAGGTACAATCTAAAGTTCTAATTTTTACTTATGAACCCATTTTCATTTTCCTTACAAGTTTGCAAAATCCAAGAAGGAGCTACAAGAGCAAGAAGTCTTGGAAACTTTTCAAATATTACAGATTAATATTCCCTATTGGATTCCATCAAGCACGTATCATACTATGCAAAATTTCTAAAGAAATTATGCACCAATAAGAGGAAGCTCAAAGAAAACAAAGTTGTGAACATAGGAGAGAATGTTTCGGTAGTCTTACAAAGAAAACTTCCATAAAAATGGAAGGATCCAAGTAGTTTCACCAAACCTTGCATTATAGGTAATACTAAATTTGAAAGAACTATGCTAGATCAAGGAGCTTCAATTAATGTTATGTCTTACTCAATTTATATCACTTTAAATATTGGTACCCTTAAAGAAACCGGTGTAGTTATCTAACTTGTTAATCAATCTAATTCTTATTCAAAGAAAGTTTTGAAAGATGTTTTAGTGCATGTTGTTGAGCTTATCTTTCCTATCAATTTTTATGTGTTTGATATGAGAGATAACTCCACTATTAAGTCCACACCCTTTCTTTTAGGTAGACCATTCGTGAGAACCATTCAGACAAAGATAAATATGCATACCAAAGCTTTAACTATAGAGTTTGACGGAGAGGTTCACTTCAATATCTTTGAAGCGATCAGGAACCCTAGTGATTATAATTATTGTTTTTCTATTAATGTACTTAACTGTTTAGCACAACAAATGATTGATGTCGAAAGTGCAGTATTAGAGGTTGCCATGAGAGACCGTATGATAACTGAATATTTAACTGATGAAGAATGAGATATTGATAGAGTAGAAGAATTGAAGAAGATTGACACCTTTTTTGACTATTCTTAAGAAATAAACTCAAGGTACAATCTTTCCAATATTTCTCTTCCCCTATTTAATGAGAAACTTTTTCCTTCCATTGTGTGGGAACCCACCTTGGAGCTCAAACCTCTCTTAGAACATCTCAAATATGTATACTTATGATATGGGGATACACTTCCCATGATTATAGCATCTAAGCTTTTAGTTATTCAAGAGGAAAGCTTTATCTATGTTTTGAGAGAATAAAAATCAATGATTGGGTGGACAATTTTCGGTTTTAAGGCAATCAAAACCTCTATGTGCATGCATAGAATATTACTTGAAGATGATGAGAGAACCAAAAAGACGATTTAATTTATTAATGATGAAAGCAGTTAAGAAAGAAGTTATCAAGTTATTGAAAGCTGGTGTAATTTTCCAATTTTAGATAGCAAGTGAGTTAGTCTAGTCCAAGCGGTTCAAATTATGTTATTATTTATAGTGGTAAAGAATGAGAATAATGATTTAACTCCTACTCTGCTTCAAACCAAGTGGCAAATTTGTACTGATTTTCAAAATTTCAACTTTATAACTCGCAAAGATTATTTTCCTTCGCCTTTTATTGATCAAATACTTGAGCATTTAGTATGCCATACTCACTATTTTTTCTTGATGGTTTGTCAAGTTATAATCATCTTGTCATTACACCAGAAAACCATAAAAAGATAACAGTCACTTTCCCTTTTAGAACCTTTACTGATAGACGCATGACATTTTGCCTTTGTAATTCTCCCATCACTTATCAGAAATGCATGATAAGTATATTTCTCAATTATATAAAGAGTATTATAAATGTGTTTAGAGATGATTTTATTGTATATAGAGATCCATTTGATAAATACCTCAATAACCTTACATTAATTATAGAGAATTGCGTAGAAACTAACCTTGTACTTAATTGAAAAAAAGTATCATTTTATGGTAGATCAAGATATAATTTTAGGACATGTGATATCATCTAAGGGAATAAAAGTTCATAAATATAAGATAGATCTTATTCATTCCTTACCACTTCCCACTTATGTGAGGGACATTCGTTCTTTTCTAGGTCGTGTAGGATTCTATCGAAGATTTATAGATGATTTTTCAAAAATAGCAAAGCCTATATGCCAAATGCTCCAAAAAGATGTATCTATTTTTAATGAAGAGTGTCTCAAAGCATTTAATAGATTGAAAGAACTTTTGACTAGAACATCTATCACTAAGCCACCTTACTAGAGTCTACCATTTGAGTTGATGTGTAATACAAGTGACTATGCAGCTGTAATTGTTGTACAAAAAGAGAATAGATTCTATAAAAATGCTAGAAAAAAGATTTAAGAATATCAAATATACTATAATTGATTAAACACCCAACGTACAGAAACAAACCCTACTATAATATGTTATGGAAAAAAAGAATATATATATCTATATAATAACAAAGGGACAAGATGAAAAGAATTATAAAAAGAGTTATCTCTTATTAAAAAAAACAAATGACAAAAGTAAAAGAAAAGAAGTTAATAATGATGTTTAGATCCAAAAACAAACCCTACTATAATATGTTATGGAAAAAAAAGAATATATATATCTATATAATAACAAAGGGACAAGATGAAAAGAATTATAAAAAGAGTTATCTCTTATTAAAAAAAACAAATGACAAAAGTAAAAGAAAAGAAGTTAATAATGATGTTTAGATCCAAAAAAAATTGACCATTTTTTATTTATATAATTGATCTTATGATATTATTATTTATAGTTCTCTTTCTCTTACTCCATAGGCTTATAAACTTTTTTTTTCTTTCTTCTCTTTTATTCAATTTAACTAATAAATATAGTCATATATTATAATCAAATGAAATAACTTTTGATTTTAAGGAATATTTTTGGTTAGTGGAGATATAATTTTAAAAAAAAACTATGGTATTTAATTCAACTCGTAATAGTGATATTTTATAGGGATGAACAATGTTTTAACTTGTTTATGTTAGATATTTGACTATTGTTAATTCATAATGCATGATAAGCATATTTTGAAGAAGATTATTATACAATAGCTATAGCAAAGAAATGACTAAAGATAATATCTAACAATTATTAGAATTTGAAACCATAATATTGCTAAGTACCTAAGATAAATGTCAGAAAATTTATTTTCATTATGAGTGTTAACTTTGTTCGAAGACTAATAAAAAGTAAGCATGAGAAAGTTTGATAAATGCTATGTTATACACATTTTATATATCAATTTTTATATATTTATATATATTTTATTATTATAATAAATTAAAATTATTATTTTGTATTTGTTGAATAAATATTAATTTTTAAAATCTTTTAATAATTTTTAAAAAATTTATAAATTTTTTATGATTTTTATTTGATAGGTGGATATATTTAGAAAAATAGATAAATTTAATTAGCAAGAAAAATCCAAATTTCAAAAATTCCTTGCGCTATCTGTTCAACTGACACGTGCACCTTTTATTTACTTCCTATCTCATAATTTGCCAAGTTTCAATTAATTAGATCAGCACCATTTCACCTTTTCTACCATACATGCGCAGCATGAGTCATGCTCTTCGGATAATAAATCCTAATCCAACTCTAAAAAAGATGTTTTTTTCTCTATATAAATATAAAATAACATCTTATAAAACTAAGCAGCATCAAAATTATACTAAAATTAAGAAAAAAAAATATAAAAATTATAGAATTAAATTGAATACAACGACTGAAAAAGAAATTTAAAAACAATTCAAAGGAATTGTAGAACAGAATTAAAGAAAAAAAATCCTAAGATTTCTTCCTTTTTTTTATTATTTTCATGAATAATTTTATTAACTTATTATTTTCTATGGTTAGATAATTTTATAATTGATTATAGATTATTTCAAAGTCCTATACGTGGATTACAATATTCTATTCATTTATTTTTTTATTATGTATTAATTTTTAGTTTTAGTTTTTATATAAATTTATTTGATCATTTAAGTGTACAATTAAATAATCAAATTAATTAATCATCAATCAATTTAGATGATTGGGTACATAATTACTTGATCAAATTAAATAATTAATGATAAATTACTTCAAAAACAATTAGTACTCAAGATAATTAAACTAAGCTTGTGTATTTAACCTAGAGAGATTATTCTAGGTTGTCTATTAAGAAGCGTTTTGATTAAGAATTTATTTAAGTCAACTAATAGGAAAGAAGAGGCGTACATTTTTACATTGGGAAATTTCTTTAAGTTGGTTTAATTAAAGAATAGGAGAATAAAATATGTTTTTTTGTTGATTTTCAATACATGCTTGTTGTGAAAAATGATCATGCAATCGTTATTTTATTCAAATATTTATCATAATCATTATATTTTGTTTCTATCTTTATTAATCTTTAGTTTTTAGATTTAATTTTCAGTTTATAAAACCAACACGTCTTTTTTTATTAATAAGAGCTAGTTTTCAAAATCTTATGTGGGAAAAACTCTTACTTGCTATATACTAATTTACGAAATTTTAAGTAATTTAAAGTAAAGTTTAAATTAACTATTCATTTAAACGCATCACCAACTTTTATGATACATTTGCAATAGAGTAGCTAATACAAATTTAGTGGATCCAATCACTTTCCTAGTTAGGTTAACACCTCAAGAGAGATTCAAAATAAAGCTCTACGAGATTAAACCTAGAGATGAGACAAGTAGAAATAAATTACTCCCATAAGATTGAAAAAGTAAGTCTAGAAATAATCACACTCTCAAAGAATTATTAATAAGAAATCAAACAAAAACAATGAAGACAATTGAGAATCAATTTACACCGAAAATCCAAAGCTAAAGAAATTAAAAGTGATGATAAAAATTGAAAAATAAGCGTAAGTGGGAGGAGATAAGGGGGAACTCTTCTTTTTCTTCATTGTTATTTGAGATTATTTTTGAGTGTGAGAGACTCCATTCAGAGTCATTTCTTTGGCCTAAATAAAGAGACATAGGTTTTACTTTGTTTTTCATATGGTTTATGGAGTAGTTAGATATTATGCACAAGCATTGGTAACTGGATGTGAAAATTGATGATACTCTAAAGCATCCCTCAAGTATAGAGATAGACATAGCACAAGCTTCCTCAAGTGAATAATACCCATGCTTAAAGAATTAATCAAACATGTATAAATATGAGGACTCCAATGAGGATGAACATTCTTGTTTGGGTATTGTGTGTTAAACCAAACTTCATTGTGGAAATTATGTGTATATATTATATAAATTATAAAGCTCATAAAATAACAGGTTGTTATATATATACCATATGTGGTTAATAAGGCTTGTGCATGTATCAATGTTTGTTACATTAGTTATATAGTTATAATATACAGAGTATATAAATAGTGACTATGCAATCGATATTACTCATTTGTTGTATTTAGTTTGAAATTCAATAATAACAGTTCAAGTTAATTATTCATTTTTCCTTATTTCCTTGAACTATTGTATGGCATCTTAGCTTACTTCACAAGTTTTAAACAATGAATACTTTAGCTAGGAAAAGCTTCAAAGATTTTGCACAAACCCATTCGACTTCAATTTCTGGTCATGATGGTGGTGACCTTTCTACTCGAGAAGTTTCTAGTATTGTTCATTTAGCTATTTCTTTTTCTTGAGAGTTTTCTCTTGGTGTTTTCACTTCAAGAATAGTTATTTCTTATTAGATTCCTGGTGTTATTCTCTAGGGTTTAACTAATCTCAAGAAGTTCCTACTTTTATACTAATAAGTGTTAGTTATACAAATCTTTAGTTTGGTATGAATCAAAGTTCAAGTATGATAGATTTCTTGGCTTACAACTTGTCTTTAACTCCACCAATGAGTGTTTTTCTTTTATTAAAACTTGGTAATCATAACTATATGATCTGGAAAGATCAGCTTCTCACATTTGTTAATGCATGTGGATTGGAAGGAACTCTTTATGGTTCCTTAAGCCCCTTCTCATTTTCTTGGAAATTATGCAAATTACAAATCCCTTGCTTCTTAATTGGAACAAGTTGAATTCAATTATGAAGGGTAATATATGGTTCAGTATCAAGAACTATGCTTAGGCATCTAATTAGTGGTACAAATGCAAAAGAGCATGAGATGGCTTTAGAAGAATCCTATACTACCAATGTTTAATCCATGGTAATGGAGTTATGTAAGCACCTTTAAAATTTAAAAAATGGAGATCTTATTGTGTCTTAGCATGTCATTTGTGCCAAGACAATTCCAGGTCACTTCGTCTCTAGTGCAAATCTTGTTGATGAGCATATCTTGGTACTCTATCTTTTAAGAGGAGTTGGTCACCTTATTTTTTGTTTATCTCAAACATTGAAATGTGAAAGGTTAGAAATTCTTTGAATGTTTTCCATAATCATTTAGGGGGTATGAAAGTAATTTAAAGAAACATGATGTGTGTGAAAGAGATAAAACTGTCCATGCTAATATGACCATATTATTGAGAAAAGAGTACATTTCTATCTCTTATAATCATAATATGAATGGTTCTTCCACTAGGTGGAATCTTAAAGAATTTTTGCATCAAAAACCCAATGATTCGACATCTAGCAATGTCTTTTAGTGCTTCTAATAGGAAGAATTATTTCAAGAAACCAAGTGAAGAGACTTGTGTCTCATTTTTGTGAAAAGGTAGGATATAGTGCACAATCATGCTTTGTTCTTTGAGATTTACTTACAAGGAAAAGTGATTCTCCTTCTACAATGATTGCTTAATACAATACTAAAGAGAGTATTGATCAATGTACTTCTAGTAATTTTGGATGTTTTTAGTTATTGGGCATTGGTGCTAATCATCACATTACTTTTGATACTTCTCAATTTTCTCAGTGTATGCCCTATACTAGTTCTAAAAGTTTTCTTTCAAGTAATGGTGATTTTATTCCAATTACTAGTATTAGTTCTAGTTGTTTATAAACTTCTAAGTCTAATACTCTCTTTTTTTGTTATTTTTTACATATTATTCATGCTACCACCAATTTAATTTATCTTAATTTTTGCCATGATAATAAAGTTTCAGTTGACTTTTATCCTCATGGTTTCTTTGTCAAGGATCTCATCTCAAAGAATATCAAGCTTCAAGGTTAAAGTAACCATGGATTGAAAAATATATTGTATTTTCCTCTAATTCCATTTCTTTTTTAGTTGACTCTAGTTCTCTAAAAGCTTTTTGTAAGAATTGCGCAATGTCCAAATCCTTTAAACTTCCTTACTTTCATATTCATAAAAGAGTAGATAAGTTGTTTAATATTTTATATTTGGATTTGTAGACTGCTCTTTTGAGTACTTGTACTGGAATCAAATATTTTCTTTCAACAGTGGATGATTTTTCTCTATTTGTTTGAATTTTTATGCTTCATTCTAAGAGTCATACTATTTATTTTTTCTTTGTTTTAAAACAATGGTTGAGGTTCAATTTAATATTAAATTCAAAGCTATTCAAATTGATGAAATATTTGAATTTAAACGTTTAACGTCTCTTTTAGTTAAGGATGATATTTTACATAGAATTACATATCTTTATACTTCCAAGCAAAATGGTGTTGTATAAAGTGAACATATAAGGATTATTAAAAAAAGTTTGCGATTATTATCTGTAGTTGGTATACCAATTAAATTTTGGCCTTATGCTATGCAAATTGCTACAAGTAACTTGTTACCTCTATATGATCATTTGTTGTTTGTTTATTATGTTTCAAATGATATTTTCTTGCTATAATATATTATGTTTCTAGTCCTTGATGTCTTATTGCTTCTAGTCACAGTGATTTGGTAGGTCTTTCGCTACTTCACAAACTATCTTATTCTAGTAGTCCTTCTTCTATGTCGTGTGAACCTTTATCTGTTGATATGGTGTTAGCTTCTCAATATCATGTTCTAGTTAAAATCCTTAATATTGTTTATTTTATTCCTAATGAAGTTCCATTGTCTATGTAAAAGACTTAATCCATAAGTGTTCTTAACAAATATTCAATTAATACATGTTCTAAATATTAAGTTTCAAGCCCAGAAATTTTGTTGTGATTGTTTCTACAAATGTTATCTTAACTAAACCAAGAAATTAGGAAAAAAAATCTAAAAATTCAAGCCTATAAAGATGCAATGCATAGGAAAATTGAAGCTTTTAGTGCCAATAGCATATTGGAACTGGTTTTTGCCTGTTGTGCATACTTATATAACTTATAAGTAGGTTTTTAGAGCTAAACTCTTATCAACAAGTGCACTTGATAAGTATTAAGTTAGGTTAGTAGTTAGAGATTTTTTACAAGAATTTAATGTTGATTATTTTGAAACATATAATACAGTTATTTAGATAACCAATATATGTGTTGTTTTAACACTTTCTTTATTTTATGATTGGAAAATCAAACAAGTAGATTTTAATAATCCCTTCTTGAATGGTGATATGTTGGAAGATATTTATATGGTTCAACCTCCTTATTTTGAAGTAAGGGATGGTCAATTAGTGTGTAAGATCAAAAAGGCTTTATATGGTCTTAAGTAGGCCACTCGTGTTTGGTTTCAAAAGTTTTTTAATTGTTAGCTTGGTATGGGATATTTAAACTCTAAATCTAACAGTTAATTGTTTCTTAGACATACTAGTGCTTGTTTTGTATTCATATTTGTTTATGTGGATGATATTTTAGTGATTGGATCTTGTCCTTGTGTGGTGGATTCAGTTATTCATCATCTAAATCTTGAATTTAATTTAAAGAACTTAGGGTTCTAAAGCTATTTCATGGTTATAAAGTATGTTATATTGATGGTTCTATGTGTTTGTCTCATTAAAAATATGTCAAGGAATTATTAGACAAGTATGATATGTTGAATACTAGTATGGCTTCAAGAAAATTACTCAGTAAATTTGATGGATAACCTTTTGGAGATCCATCTGGTTTTAGAGAGTTGGTTGGTTTCCTTCAAAATCTTACATTAACTCGTCTTGATATTTATTTCAGTGTCAACAAATTATGTCAATTTTTGAAAACCCTTACTGATGTGCATCAATTGGTAGCTAAAAGGTTGCTTTGTTACTTGAAAGGAACCTTGCATTTTTATTTGGTTTTTGCTAAACCTTCTATTTTGGAGCTTGTTTGCTATTGTTATACAAATTGGAGGAGTAATCTAGATGACAAAAAAAGTATTAGTGCTTATTATGTTTATTTTGATAATTGTCTTATCTTTTGGTAGTCATCCAAACCAAAAAGTGGTATCTTGGAGTAGTATTGCAAGTAAGTATAGAGCTATGGCATTGATATATACTGAGCTCATTAAGTTGAGATCTTTTCTGGTTGATTTAAATGTGTCCCTAGTGTTCCTTCATTACTTACTAATAATGCTACTGCATAATGTTTGGATTATAATCCTATGTTTCATTCTCACATAAAACAGGTAAAAATTGATCATCATTTCATCACATAGTAGGTTGTTTAAGGATCTCTTTAGTTGGTATTTATTCTATCCTTTAAGCAAAGTGTAAACTCATTTACAAAGCTACTTCCAATTTCTCAATTTTATTGTTTGAGACAAGATATTAGGCTCAGTGTATAATAGGTTGTTGTGTATATACCATATGGAGTTAATAATACTTATACATTTATCATTCTTTGTTATATTAGTTAGATAGTTATAATATAAAGAGTATATAAGTAGTGACTTTGTAAACAATATTATTCATTCTATTGCATTTCGTTTACAATTCAATAATAATAGTTCAAGAGCATTATTCATTTTCTTGATTTCATTCAACTATTATATAAATGAGTGACAAAAGGCTACCAGTGATAAGAATTCTATCAACGTGAATATGATAAGGTTACTAGTTTATAAATGAGTGAACTAGAGCTTTTTTAGAAAGAAAAAAATTTATAAGTCAAATAATTGTGCAGTAGGCATGATTGTTGCAATATATAAGGGCTATCAACTCTCAACACTATAAGTTGTTTGTTATAGTTGTCTCTATTCTCATTCATGTAATGGGGGGGGTGGGGGGGGGGGGGGGTGGGGGGGGGGGGGGGTGGGGGGGGGGGGGGGTGGGGGGGGGGGGGGGTGGGGGGGGGGGGGGGTGGGGGGGGGGGGGGGTGGGGGGGGGGGGGGGTGGGGGGGGGGGGGGGTGGGGGGGGGGGGGGGTGGGGGGGGGGGGGGGTGGGGGGGGGGGGGGGTGGGGGGGGGGGGGGGTGGGGGGGGGGGGGGGTGGGGGGGGGGGGGGGTGGGGGGGGGGGGGGGTGGGGGGGGGGGGGGGTGGGGGGGGGGGGGGGTGGGGGGGGGGGGGGGTGGGGGGGGGGGGGGGTGGGGGGGGGGGGGGGTGGGGGGGGGGGGGGGTGGGGGGGGGGGGGGGTGGGGGGGGGGGGGGGTGGGGGGGGGGGGGGGTGGGGGGGGGGGGGGGTGGGGGGGGGGGGGGGTGGGGGGGGGGGGGGGTGGGGGGGGGGGGGGGTGGGGGGGGGGGGGGGTGGGGGGGGGGGGGGGTGGGGGGGGGGAGAGTAAACCTCTAAAGTTAGGTTCTTTTCCTTTTACTTCTTAATTTTCATACAATTGCATTCCCAAAACATAGGATATTTTTTCATGTATATCTTAGCATTCATTTGATGATACTCCTCTTTTTTTATTTTTCCTTTTCCTTTTCCTTTTGTTTTCGTTTCTTTTTCTTTTTCTTTACACACAAGGGTAGAACAAATAATCTCAAAACAAATACATTAAATAAGTAACATAATTGAAATTCAATTGAAGGTATGCAATGTAAGTGAGATTTATCATTTGTGCTAAGCTAATAGGTGCACAGAAATAAAGGGATAACAAAAAGGCTCAAGAGGAAAAATTAAGGATAAGAAAACATTGGTGGTAAGAAAGTATCAAACAATTTAAATATGGCCTAAATCCTCTTTATATCCAAGGAGTTCATAGGATTTCACCTCAAGAGACACTAAAGTGGATTCTAGAGCTTGTTAGAGACATACAAATCATCAAAGTAAAAAATTCACACAAACTTTTCAAAATAACCATACAAATTCACAGTGCATATGTATAGGAAAAAATTCATTTTAAATTCAAAAAAAGAGTTTAATCATACATACTCTTAGGGAATACATATGTCCAAATAGCCAAATTGAAATTAAGTTAAAAGCAAGTCAACTACAAAATAACAATGGCCCTTCAAAATAAATTATTTTCACAAGTAGACAAAAGAATGAATGTCTAGCACTAAGGAGTAATATATAAGAAAAGAGAAAATACAATAGAACAAAGCAGCATGCAAAATTCTTCAAACTCATAAAAATCTAAATAACATAAGAGCAAATCTCTCAAGGTGAGATACAAACACCAATAGCCTTTTTAAGGGATTCAAACCTTTGAAAGTCTAGAGTTTTAGTAAAATTATTATCAAGTTGGTGACCATTATTGATACATTGTAATATCAAAGTGTTCGATTCAATAAAATCTCTTATAAAATGTTGATGATGTCAATTTGTATGGTATTTGTTGAACTAGAATTTTTGAGATACATATAACATTGGTGTTATCACAATTCAAAAGAAGATTTTTAACCATAAGGCCATAGTCAGATAACAATTATTTCATCCAAAATAATTGTGAGCAATATAGTCCAATAACAATATATTCAATCTCGACAGTTGAGAGAGAAATTGAACTCTATATTTTACTATGCCATGAGATCAAGGAATTTCTCAAATAGAAATAGCCTCCAAATGTACTTTTTTTGTCATAATTACATCTAGCCCAATCAACATCAAAGTATCTAACCAACTCTATAGTAGTATCCCTGGGATACCAAATACCAACTTCTGAAGTAGCCTTGACATATTTGATAATTCTTTTGACTGTCTTAAGATGTGATTATTTGGGGTTAGTTTGGTATCTAGCATATACTCAAACATTGAAGGAGATGTCAGGGTGACTTGCAGTCATATACAAAAGGCTCCTAATCATACTTTTTTACAAAGTCTGCTCAATATCCTTGCTTGAAGAATCTTGATGAAGTTTTAGAGTTATGCTTATAGGGGTTCGAGCAGGAGTGGAAATATCCAAACCAAAGTTCTTAACCAAATCCATTGCACACTTAGCTTGATATGAGAAGATCCCATCCTTTATTTGTTTGATTTGAAATCAAAGAAAGAACTTTAGTTTTCCAACTAAACTCATCTCAAACTTACTTTGCATGGTGGTAGTGAATTTTTGAGCTAGATTTTCTTTAGTGGATCCAAAAATAATGTCATTAATTTATACTTGAGCTATAACAATCTCTCCTTGAATTCTTGAGACAAAAAAGTCTCATCACAACCTCCTCTTAAAAACTAGTTATTGAGGAGAAAGGTAGTAAGATGATTATACCAAGCATATGGATCTTACTTCAACACATATAATGCTTTCTTTAGTTTCATTACATGGTTTGGAAAGTGAGGATCCTCAAAACCTTTTGATTATTTCATATAAACCTCTTCCTTGATGAATCTATTTAGTAAAACACTTTTGACATCCATCTTATATAACTTAAATTTGAAGAAATAGGAAAGAACAAGAAGTAGCCTAACATACTCAAGACGTGTAACAAAGGTGAAGGTTTCATCAAAGTATATATCTTTAATATGGGTATACACTTGTGCAATAAGATAATATTTATTCTGAGTGATGATCCCATTTTCATCTTCCTTATTTTTATACAACCAACAAGTACCAATGATATGTTTATCAAAAGGCTTGGGAACCAAGTACCAGACATCATTTTGTTAAAATTGATTTAATTCCTCTGACATGGAGTTGACCCAATGTATGTCCTACAAGGCTTCCTTAACATTTTTTGGAAGGATACTGGATGTGAAACACACATAGTTCAGGGTTTCCTATAGCTGACGTCTTGTCTTAACTATACCTTCTTTATTACCAATAATATCATATATAGAATGGGAATTCTAATCCCATTTAGGAAAGGAATATTTCTCTTGTTCATCTTCTTTTTCTTCTTCAGTGGTTCTAGAGGAATCAACAAGAATAGTGAAAGGTACCTCAACATTATCTACAACATTTTTAGAAGTGTCCCAAACTTAAACTATTTCGTTATCATTGGATTCAACAAGTTTGGTTGCTCTAGAGTTATCTATTACAACATTGATCAATTCCATAAAAATTGAAGTTCTAAGGTTATAGATTCTATAAGCATGGTTTCTACTGGAGTATCTAGTGAAGATTACAAGGTCATTCTTAGCCTCGAACTTATCAATATTTCTCTATCCTTGAGAATGTAACATGTACTCCCAAACAAACAAATGTGTTTAAAATTTGGTATTTTTCCATGCATGAGTTCATATGAAGATTGATAGATGTTGGGCCTGAGAAAGCAACGATTCAAAGTGTAGCAAGTAGTGTTGACAACTTCACCGAAAAGTGTTTTGGTAAGTTTTACTTGCCAACATAACTCTATCCATCTCTTGGATATATAACTCTATTCTTCCTTTCAACAATCCCATTTTATTGAGGGGTCTTGGGAGTAGATAACTCATACTAAATTCCTCTTTTATCATAAGAATCACTAAATTTATAGTTCTTGAATTCTTTTCTATGAACACTCTTAATTTTATGATTTTTTTGATGGATTCAAATATTTTGTTTTATAACTTGATACACAAAGATTTAAACATATCAAAAGCTTTAGATTTTTCTCTCAAAATAGAACCCAAGTGTATCTCAAGAAATCATCAAAAATAACTAGAATATACTTTCTCCCACCAATACTTGCAGTTTGAATGAAACCCATTAGATCTATATGGAGAAGTTAGATAGGTCTTGTGGTAGATAAGCGTTGATTCTTCTTATGTTAGATTTTTCTTTGTTTTCTCATTTGAAAGTGACCATAAACATGATCAACAATGGAGGAAATAGATTGGAGACCCTAGACAACTTTGAGATATGAGGTTTTCTTCAATAATTTATAGTTGACATGTCTCAAACGTTGATACCATAATTCTTTGGTGTTCAAACTAAGCTTGTTGCACACAACTTTGGGAAGTATTCCTACGTAATAGGAATAATCTACAAATCTAATACCTCTGACCAAAGTTATACCAAACTCATCATACACAATATAATATATTCGAGTAAACTTAACAGTGTATTTATTGTCACAAATTTTGCTAATGCTAATAAGGTTAACTTTGAGTCCTTCCACATAGACTACATTCTTGAACTCAAGATACCAAAGGCACTGATAGATCCTCTAACATAAATCAATTCCTTATTACCATCACCAAATATAATAGATCCATCATTGATGATAATTAATTTGATAAAACAAAAAGACTTATTACTAGCCATGTAGTTGGAGTAACCATTGTCAAAATACCAATAACTAGAAGTTTATGACTTTAAGGTTGTGTGAACCATATTGCAATTGAAATTTTGATCATATATACTAATACCAAGAGAGGATTTCAACCCAGTCAAAATGAACATTGCATCATTATGTAGGGTTATGGATTCACTAGTCAATGTGATAGAAAGTTTTAGAAGTTCTTCCACATGACTCAACTTTTCCCCGTCATAAATATGAGTCTTTTTTAGAGTTGGAAGAGATAAAGTAACCTGAGTTGTAGGAAGTATGTGAAAGAGATAAACTATGTGCACTCATAACATTGTTGATGGAATCATCATATTAAATCTCAATGGTAGGAGAATGTTTCTAAACTGTAGCATATGTAGAGGAGGAGAGATGAAAATCTTTAAGGTTTAAATATAACATATAAGAATAAAACATAAAATATAACTATAAAGAAAATAGAATCCTTACAGCACTTTGATGTTAATTCTATTGTTGGAAAACCTTCAAATGGATTTTCATTTTCATTTATTGAATCAAAAAGCTAGAAATTTACAAAAACATAGCTAGTTCTTCTCAGAAAGAGAACTTTAAAACTAAAAAAAACTCAGAAATAGAGAGAAAGAGCTAAGAAACTTATTTATTGAGGTGTTTTTGGTGTGTTGTGTAATGGAGGAGATGAGGTTATTTATAGGTAAGGAGAAGGGTAAAAAAGTAGGAAAAATGATAAAAAAAGGGGAAAATGCATAATAGATGGACGATACCGTCAACGTTGATGCAAAATGGACAGACGCTGACATAAGCAGTGGGCACGTGAAAATTAGGCATGTTGGGGTGTGGATTGGTGCATATGAGTGCACGACTTCGGCATTGTTCAGGCGGTGCATGCATACTTCAGTGTTGTTTGGGCGATGCTCAGCGTGCTATAGTGCATTGCGCATGTTTCGTGGCACAAATAGGCGCGTTGCGCGCGCAATTTCATCCCTTTTGACTCATTTTGTCCAATTTTTTCATCTCTTTGACTTTTTCTCATTTATTTTCTCAATATATTTATGATATATTGCCTCCGGTATTGTTTTCTAGGCTTTAAGTTATTATTTGTTTAAAACCAAAAATACCTGAAAAATAATAAAAATATCTATGATTCTTAAAAGAAAATTTTATATAAAAATATGATAAAATCATATAAATATAAAATCTTTTTAATCAATTAAAGTACATAAAATTATGGCAATTTTAGTGCTTTTTAAACACTTATCAACAATCACAAACTTGTCCATAAGAACAGCATCCTCTTTAGTAGTTGAATTGATAAGGTGTAACCCTTGGCAGTAAATTATTAAGATAAAAATCTTCTTTATTCCAGACATTGATAGGTTAGAGTTCAATAATACTAGCCTTAGACACATGCATTAGACACGTCTAACTATTCTCAATCAAAGACCAAACATCATTGTTGATATATCTCAAGTAGGAACACATCTGGGATCTTTAGTAAAAGTAACATAATCCATTGAATTTAGGTGGTCCACTAACCAACCCTGTTATATCATCCATTACAAGAGAATTAAAATAATTAAATAGAGTAAGGGGAAAGGATCAATACCAAAGCAATTAAGTCCAAATTCGATGCACCTATTCTGATATCGATTGAAAGAATCCACGACCCAGTACATAACCAAGGTAAGAAGATATAGACTCTTAATGAAATCACCCCTACAAGAAATAGATAGGATATTAGCTTAAAATATAATACTCAACAGTAATAGTAACAATATAAAATCAAATTTGTAGATAATATTCAATAACAAATATTATATGATAAAAAAGAAGCAGGAAAACAATTAATTTTTTCTAATCAGAGTTTAAATGATACTATATTATAACATGCACACTTTAAAAACTTATTGTACTAACACAAGAGTGGACCATGCATAACACACGATACAATGAGATAAATGCAAATATAGATCGTATCTATGTGGTAATGTCTTTGGGTTACTTAAGGTAACTACTCAGCAACAAACAATTCATAAATCAATAAAATAGTTACAAATTGAAGGAAATAAAACCACTATTATCTCTATCAATTAGAAACCTCCATCCAAACTACCTGTTACAGCTCTTGTTTGCTGCTTCCATAATGATATTATTTGACACACGAACTCGGCTCTTCTCCACAACTAACACCATCCAATGTGATGTGATTAGATTCCACACAACACTAATGTTAAGAATAAACTAACATAACCCTTGAATACTACTCACATAAAGATGTACTCACTCATCACATAAATATAATTACACTTACTATTCTATGCTCACACAAACATACCAAAATTACTAAAAAATGTTCAAAATAATTGGTCAATATGGAATTCAAATTAATATAAATTTTGATGGATTTTTTGAATTAATTTTGTTATTACTGAAAAGGCATTTATAGCACTAGATTGACCACCTAGTCGACCACCTTGCTAACCACCTCACTAAACCTGGTAGTGAGGGTGATGGAAAGCTTGGTTGTGTGCTTATTGATGAGGTTCTAAAAAATATATTTTTTGTTTTCAAAAATGTCAAGTAAAATTGACAAATACCCGCACCCAAAACAAACCAAAAAAACCACCAATCAACCTAGCATGCATACTAGAAATAGCCAATCCCATGGTATGTGAAAACATGCTTTTAATTATGGTGTTCTTAACTATGTGTGTGTGTGTGTGTGCGCGCAATACTGATCTATAGTAACTAGCCTTACACAGAAGAAGATAAAATATTGAGTTAAAGTAAACAGACACCTATTTTACACACAGGAAGCCAACATACTATAACAGAGTACAATGGGACATATAAAACTCTTAAGAACTGGGTAATTGTTAAATATCAAGAAAGACAAGAATATAGATAAATAAGAGGAAATGATAAAATCTATTGTGATTCAAGAGATTTTAAGATGCTAGAAAAATATGGATGTAACATGAAATCTTATAAACAAATGTATAAAAACTATAAAAAATACAAAAAATTCAAAAGATATAAATTTATAAAATAAGACTTTCAAAAATATAATAGGAGGTATAACAAAAAACCTTATAAAAAAGACATTTTAGGAAAAAAAATATATAAGCCACTAGAAAATAAAAATTATTGCCCATCAGAAAAAAAGAAATACAAATGTTGGATTTGCAATGAGAAATGTTATTATGCTAATGAATGTCCTAACATACGTCAACATAAAGTGGAATTTAAAAGAAATTTTCATAGAAAGAAAAATTCTCAGAAGAAGTTTTTAAAATGAAATTAGAACTAATAGATGAATCAGTTTTAGATTATATTTGTAGTATTTATCTATTAGAACAAATTAAGGAAGAAATAACTTACTCAAATTTGAATATTTTTTATTTGATGATGAATGATTTGTATAGTATTATAAATCTAAATAGGACTTATATTAAAATAGGATTAAATTTAAAGGTTATACAAATTACCATTTACATGCATATATAGATACATTAGCTAGTATGTGCTTAGCTAATAAATATGTATTCTTAGAAGAACTCTAGAAACAAGCACCAAAAGATTTAATCATAAGAATTGCTAACAATACTACAATAAATCTTAATAAACTCTTAAAGATACAGATATGATGATATGAAGAGAAAAATGTCATATTCCTACTGTATATCAACAAGAAACATGAGTTTATTTATAAATAGGAAATAAATTACTATGCCATCATTTACAACAAAATAAGTTTAACAGTACTAGATGGTGAAATCATTTATGTGTCAAAAATAAGAAAATCTTTAACAGTATCAAACCTAACTTTTACTCAACAACATAAAAGGCAAAAATGTAGTAGATAGATACAAAGCAATAACCTTATTTAGAAAATATTTTATTATACATAGAAGATAAACAAAACTCTTTTTTTTAATGAAATACAAGAAGATATAACCTTAACATGAATAAGAAAATTGTTACAAACAATAAGTTCAGAAAATCCTTTAGATCCTAAAATCAATAAATCTAAAATAATAGAAAGAATAAAACTCAAAGACTCTAAAAAACTCATAAGAATAAAACCAATGATATATACCCTAGATGATAGAGATGAATTTGAAAAAAAAATTTAAGAACTTTGGAAATTAAAAGTCATAATACTGAGTAATTCACCTCACTTAAATTCAACATTTTTAGCTAAAAAAGAAACAGAGAAAAAAAAGGAAATAAAAAGAGAATTGTAATAAAATTCAAATTCTTGAATAAAGAAATAATTAATGATAGTCATTTTATTCCAAAGAAAAAAGAATTATTATTGTTAGTAGTAGGAAAGAAATATTTCTCAAGGTTTGATTGTAAAAGTAGATTTTGACGAATATAATATCTTTAAAAAACTACATGAAATTTGCTGTGTATACATCATTGACATTTTAGTACTTAGTAATGACTTGAATAAATATTACATAGATATTATTAATGTCTTACAAGAATGCAAGAAAGAATGACTTATTCTATCAAAAATAAATAATGTAATAGCTCAAAACAAAATAAGTATTTAAGATTAGAACAAGAAGATGAAAAACATCATCTCTAATTGCATATATTAAATAGTATACGAGGATTTCCTAGTGAAATCAAATATGAAAATTAGTTACAAATATTTTTAGGATGTTTGACTTATGTAGAAGCATACATAAAAAAATATTAGCAGAAATGTGAAAACCATTATAAACTAAATTCAAAAAAGATTATGTTTGGAAAAGGGATAGAACATGACAGACAATACATGAACTTGTAAAAACACAAGTAAAAGACTCGCAAACTTTGTACTACCCAAGTCCAGATGATTAAATGATAATAGAAACATATGCTTTACATAAATATTGGAGAGTATATTTAAAAGCAAAGATAGATGGAAAAAATGAATATCTTTGCAAATACATGTCGGGATATTTTCATGTTCTAGAATTAAATTATCATATTAATGAAAAGGAATATTTAACTATTAAAAGGACAAAAATATTTTGCAATATATGTTATCAATTCAAGATATGTTGTCAGAACAGATAATAAAAACTTTGGGTGTTTCTTAAGTATTAATATTGTATTTGATTATAAAAAAGGTTGATTGATAATAGTAGCAATGGTTTAATCATTATAAATTTGAGGTTGCACATTTTTTGGAAAATAAAAAAAGTTGATGATTAACTAGAGAATTAACACCATTAGCTATTTTTTCTTTATTAGGAATGGACCATCTCGGCATAGACGTCAAAATCAAAGAAAAAGAAATCAAAATTCTACATAACCAACTTGAGATATTATATCTTAATAAATTCTTAATGGATAACATTAAAGAGTAACCGTTCGGCTAAGCACAAAGAACTAAAATGTTCAAACTCCAAAAATGATAAGATTAATTCCTTTATCTCAGAAGAAAAGAAAGGAATCAAAATTCCCAAAATAGGTGAAGAAGAAAATAATTTCTCTATAGAGAAAGAGGAAAAAAAATTCAATTAGACAAATGAAATAGAAATTGAAGCAAAGACTAAGCTTTATGTAGTCTACAATGACCCTAAACCATGAATCATACTTGTTGGCCAGAAGCTAGCAAAGTTATAACAGCCTCTAGTAGAATAACCCATAGATCATTTAGCATTAGGATAGAAGCATAAGACAAATTTGTCAATTATAGAATGCTGAAACTATTAACTCTTTTAGAGATAACCAAGAACTATTCCCAAGCAATACAATAAGTAGCTAGTCTTAGTAGAAAATAATTAAAAGGATACCAAATCGGTGTTATTTAGGGAAACAACCAGCAACTCTCTTGTTTCAGAAGAAGAAAAAGACCAACACATGAACCTCACAAGATAATAATAGTTAAATTTGTATAAACTAGCCTAAAAATATACTAAGAAAATTATGTACTTAGCTTCTATCTTTCTATTTTTTTATCTTTTGTAATCTTTCATTTAAGAATGAGTAAATAAAACTTCCTTAAGGTTTTTAGTACACTAGTTGTAATAAATTATTATGATAAATAAAAGTTTATCTTAAATAGAAACTCATATTTATCTCTCTAAACTTAAAAGGAACATATGGATATTATAGATCACTATGAGTCAAAGGGGACATAGGGTTGGATCTAATTAAGGTGCTATTTTAAGTAAAAAGAAGGATATGCCACGAAGCGAATGATCAAAGTGGATCCATATTTATCAGATTAGTTACAATTTTATACTATGAGGATACCAAGTACCTTGATTATTAATTAATTTTTTTATCAATCATTTAATAATTTGCATAAAACATGAAAGGAAAATATATTAAAGAAAATAAATCAAGAACTAATTTATATAAAAGGAAAATAGTAATCAAAGAAAGTCTAAAAGATGTTATCTACCTTCAAATATCTTTGCTACATTTTAAGAAATCTATGAAAGAATATTTAATTGTTAGTACATGAAGATTAAAAGTAATTGAAAACTTACAATAATTAATTGATTATTTTTTAAAAATAGAAAAGAGAAATAATTTAGTGAAAGGATATAATAAAGATTTTTTAAATCTAGAAGCCAACGTGGACATAATTATATCAAATGTAGAACAAAATAGTAAAATATAATAATTAAATCATTAGTTGGGTAATGAATTTAATCTCAAAAATATTAAATTAAGCCTTATATTATCAATTAGAATCAAAAGAATTTAGTCATAATTTGATATCATAGTCAATTTTCTCATAAAAAAACAAAATATTAACTAAGAAATTATCATGATTTTAGTAAGCCATACAAAAATTAGTAAGGAGATATACATGGGATATTATTATAATTTCCCATATTATGAACCTTCAAAAATGTAGAAGGCTTGATTTTATAATTTCTAATAATGTAAAGAGTCTGTAAAGTAACGTCAGTAGGCCTCACTAGAAGGAAACCAAATGGATATGCAAATGCCTATTGGACTAAACCTCCCTAGACAAAGGCCTATCTAGGAGTTAGCCCAAATAGGATGAGGCTTACAGCCCATATAGAGCATAGTTTACAGCCCACTAGAGTTATTTAAGTCTTCCATCAACAAACGGGTTTAAGATATTTAATTGTAGGTTAAGTATTCTAAGGAGACACCTTGCTTGTATTACCATGACAATTTAGTTACATGTATTGCTTTTATAAGCGAAATTTAAGTTACTCATGATTTAAAATAGGAATATTTTAGTCACTATTTAAATATTGATATAATATTTTATTAATAAAACCTATGGTAAAGTAGTCCATATCAATTGTTTTCTTCTATTGTAACATTTTTCACCTACTATTTCAATCTTTTATCATTTTTTTTAATAATTCTATTATTATTGTCTGGTACTTTCCTCTTTTTTTACTTCCCATGAAATTATATGTGTTATTTCCTTTTCATTTTCTTGTTAGGAATTAAATATATAAGTTATCAAAAAGTGACCTTAAAGAAAACAATCTATTTGGCATAAATAAATAATCTACCAAAAGATGATACATAGATTTTTTCCATTGACAAAGAAATAACACAATTTTTTTCAAAAAAAAATAACAAATATATAGAATTTATCACCTACTTTTAAAATTTTTTATACTGATAGAATAAAATATTAGTTTATCAATTTCATTAGCTTTGGAGACGTACAAACTCTACACCAAAAATTTGAAACAAATTCAAAATGAATCGATCATACTTTTGGATAATGAAAAATACAAAGTAGTTAATTTGAAAGAAATCAAGAGAGATAGAGAGATATATAAAGAGAAGGGACAATAATAGTAATGAAATTATTAAAAAATAATGATAAAGGAGGGAAATAGTGGGAGGAAATGTGATAATAGAGAAAAAAATTGATATCTATCATTTTATCCCGATTTTAATAATAAAGTACTATGTCATCATTTAAATAGTGATTAAATTATCACATTTTTAATAAATAAATGATTTATGTATTTTTTGTGAAAAAAATGTAGTTAAAGTGTTTATTTGATATAAACAAAGTAATTTAAAAAAAAACTCACCCTTTAATCTTAGAGATAAAAAAATTTAAAAAAAGAAGAAGACACATTCATATAGAATATGAAGATATATTTTGAAAGTTGAAGAATATAATTTGTTGAAAAAACAACACATTTTAGGTTATTACAAGAAAATAAAAATTAAAAAATAAACTAATATAAGACCACGTCATATTATCTCAATCATCCAAATCAACCATAGACTTATCCAAATTATTGATGTTGATTTCTGAACAGTTGATATAAAGCTTGAAACGATGATCAATGTTAGAATTCATTAGAATATGACAATAAAAGGTGGTCCTTTCAATTGAGCTTAGACGCTCAAGTAAGATATGTAATCAATGGAGAAAAAAGTAGAGGCTAAGGGTTTCTCGGGTTTTGAATACTTGTAAAAGATATGTAATCAATGGAGAAAAAAGTAGAGGCTAAGTAAAGGTTTCTTAAGTTTTGAATACTTGTAATTGTGTGGCAATTAGAGTTGGGTTTAGAATTGTCAAGTTAATTAGAATACCTATTTAGGAGGTCAAATTAACCCATTTATAGTGGCTTGTTTGGAGGAGTTTGAAGGTAATCCTAATCCTTTGTCAACTAAAATTGTTATTGTTTTGGATAAAATTATATTAAAACTGAAAATTCCATTTATTTATCCAATTAGGCATGAAAAAGAATCATTTTAAAGAGAGAACTCTTTAAAAGATGATGTATCAAATCCCAAGAGCTAGTATGCTCCAACTAGAGGTAGGTCAGAAGATGTTCCTATTGACTAAAAGGCATTGTGGAAGATGTCATATGTTTGAGATATGAGGTACTTTCTTAAGTCCTTAGAGGTCCTTAGAAGTTCGATATTGTTCTAAGGGTCTCTGAGGTTTCTATGGCATAAAAGAGCTATTCTTGATGAGGATGATGGGAAGCTATTAGGAGCTTCCTCCCAGCATCCCTCAAAATCGATACTGGTAGGCGATCCCCCTCGATAGTGATCGACATATAGAAGTTTCTATTAAATCATTAGGAAAGCTCCAAGAGTTGTTAGAAAGCTCCTAAGCAATGCTCTGCTTCCACTTAAGGGTACTAGGAGCTCTTAAGTTTGTAAATGTTGAATAGAGCTTATTATGATGTGACAAGATATAGGTGTTTTTATCCTCTATAGTACTCCAGGAGTATGTACTCTCTTAGAGAGAGATAAGAAGAAAGCAAAAAATTAGGTAAGAGTGAGAAAGAGATGGCTCAACAATGCAAGGGTGGATTTATGATTATAAGTCTATATATTTCCTTAAAAGTAGCACCTCTTTTTGGTACTCCATAAGTATTTTAAAAATTCTCCTTCATTGGTGAGTATATGATTTCTACATTAACAAAGAAGTCGAAGAGTTACAGACTATTAATTGGGTTTGTTTATACACAATGATGTGAAGAAATCAATATTTGAAGAAATAATCAGAAGAAGAAATAAACGTTTTCTTCAATATTTTTTTCTTGATTTATATCGGGCATGTACATTGTTTATATAGACAAATATTAATTACTATTTCAACAACCACCATGATTGAATTACATGGTTTACAACTGCTTAGTAGGCGTCGTGTATATTGGTAGGTGTTTGGCATCGATGCAGTATTTGTTGAATGAGTTGTAGTATTTGTTGAATTCAACACTCCCCCTCAAGTTGGGCGACATGATGTCTTTCATGCCCAACTTGATTAAAACTTCGTGAATACTGAGCATGAGAGCTTTAGTGAGGATATCAGTCAATTGATCTTCTGACTTAATTTTTGGTAATTCTAATGAATTTTCTTCTAACTTTTCTTTAATAGAGAATTTATCAACTTCAACATGTTTTGTACGATTATATTGAATTAGATTGTGAATAATTTCACATATTATTTTATTACTACAAAATAATTGAATTGATTTTTTAGAAAAATATCTCAAATCTTTTAAGAGAAGTTGTAACCACAAGGCCTCACAAAGCCCCAAGTGCCATGCCTACGTATTCACCGCGCTTGAACCAACAACACGTTGTTTCTTACTTCTGTTGCAAAGGTTTCCCCCTACAAAAGTCAAGTAGCCTGATGTAGATCGTCTATCATTTATTGATCCAACCCAATCAGCATCAGTATATACTTCTATTTTAGAAAACTATGAGTTTTTAGTAAACAATACTCCTTTTCCAGGAGCAGACTTTAAATACCTCAAAATATGAATAACTGCATTCATATGTTGTTCTCCAGGATTATGCATAAATTGGTTGACAATACTTAAATCATAGGCAAGATCTGGTCTTGTGTGTGCCAAATACATCAACCTTCCCACAAGCCTTTGGTATCTTTCTTTATTTGTTGGAACTTGATCAACATTGATACATAATTTTAATCCTTCCTCTACTGGTGTATTAGCTGGTTGACATGCCGATATACCAGTTTCTTTTAATAAATCTAAGGCATACTTTCTTTGAGATAAGAAGATTCCTTCTGTTGATCGCGAAACCTCAATCCCAAGAAATTATTTTAAGGAATCAAGGTCTTTCATTTCAAATTCTTTGGACAAATAAGTTTGTACCACTTTTCTTTCTTCAAGATCATTTCCTGTTACTATCATATCATTAACATATACAATAAGTGCAGTGATCTTACCATACCTTTTTTCCAGAAATAAAGTATGGTTTGAATTGCTTTGTTTGTAGCCAAATTGCCTTCATTGACTTTGTGAACTTGCCAAACCATGCTCTTGGGGATTGTTTCAATCCATACAATGATTTTTTTAATTTGAACACCTTTTCATCATCATGGATTTTGGATTTCTTGATTCTTGGTGTTAAATCCATGTAGACTTCTTCAATTAAATCTCCATGTAGAAAGGCATTTTTACATCAAACTGATATAATGGCCAATCTAAATTTGCAGCTAGAGATACCAAGACCCGAATAGTGTTAGTTTTGGCTACAGGTGCAAATGTTTCTGTATAGTCGATCCCATATGTCTGAGTGTATCCTTTTGCCACCAATCTTGCTTTATAGCGTTCAACCATACCATTTGCTTGATACTTTACTGAAAAAATCCATCGACATCCAACAATTTTCTTTGTTGGTGGACGATCGACAAGTTCCCAAGTTTTATTTATTTCTAAGGATCTTAGTTCTTCATTCATAGCATCTTTCCATTTTTGGTCAGCTAAAGCTTCCTGCACACTGTTAGGAATAGATACATCAGATAATTGATTCACAAATGATACGTTTGATTTTGAAAAACAATGTTTAGACATATAATTACTCATGGGATATTTGACTTTACTAGAAATCTCAGGTTCATACATGGCTTTAGGAATACCTCTGTTAGGACGTGATGAAAGTATTTTTTTAGTTGGTTCAATAGTTGGAACATCCTCTACAAACGATTGGTTAGGTATATCAGCAGCTTGTGGAGAAGGAAACTCGTACTCACTTAGTGGTAGTAATGAACTTGCTTGATGATCTTGAAGTTGATGAGAACTTGATTCCATTTCCCTTGAGTCTTTTCTATATTGAGAGATATTACCATCTGAATTCAAGTTATTTGTATTTTCCTCACATATAATTTATCTTTCTTTATAAGGAAACAATTTATATGTAAGAGTCTGAATTTCAGCATGGTTGTACTCCCTCTAAAATTCAGGTGTAGAAGAGAAATACATTGTATCTTCATGAAAACTAACATCTATGGTGGTAATCATTTGTTTTGTAGGAGGATGATAACAACGATACCCTTTTTGTTGCATGGAATAACCCATAAAACACAACGTATTACTCGTGGATCCAACTTGCTACGTTGTTGTTTATGTAGGTGTACAAATGCCACATAACCAAAGACATGAGGAGGTAAATTGGTAACACTTGGTGTAACAATTGCTTCAGTGATGGCTTGTAGTGGTGTTTGGAAGTTAATGGAACTGGAAGGAACCCGATTGATCAAATATGCAGCAGAAGTAATTGCTTCTCCCCAATAAGATAATGACATATTAGCTTCGATCAATGAGGCATGGACAACTTCTAACAAGTGTCGATTTTTCTTCCTGCCACTCCATTTTGCTGAGGTGTATCAACACAAGTAGTTTGATGAATAATCCCTTCTGATTTAAGATATTCTTGAAGCTCAGAACTTTTATATTCTCCTCCATTGTCACTTCGTAGAATTTGAATCTGTGTTTTATATTGAGTACGAACCATTTTATGAAATTTTCTAAATAATACATTTACCTCACTTTTAGATCTCATTAAACAGACCCAAGTCATTCTACTAAAATCATCAATAAATGTAAAAAAACCAATGTGATCCTCCCAAAGTAGAGACTTTGGAAGGACCCCATACATCAGAATGTATAACCATAAACGAAAATGGACTTTTATTTAAGGTTACAGGAAATGAGGAACGATGACTTTTTGCTAATTAACAAACATCACACTTTAAAGTGAAAAGATCTAAGCTCAAAAATAAACTTTGAAATAATTTCTTTAAATATCCAAATAAGCATTACCCAATCTCCTATGCCATAGCCATATATCTGATTCATCCTTTTTAGATCCAGTTGCTACCAATACATGATTTGTTGAATCCAAGTCCAAATAATACAGGTTTCCTTGCCTAACACCATGACCAATCGTTTGCTTTGTTTGAATGTCCTTGAACACACAAAAATCAGGCCAAAAAATAACAAAATAAGATAAAGTAGTGGTTATTTGAGAAATAGATATAAGGTTATACTCTAAAGAGGGAACAACTAGTACTGAATCTAAATTCAAAGTACTAGTGAGAGACAAAGATCTTTCCCTAATAATCAAGGTTATGTTACCATATCAGGCAAAACAGCTTTACGTGTGAAGATGGTTTTGAGATTTGTCTAGAATCGAATGTCATATGATTAGTTGCACCTGAATCAATTATCCATGTATTATTAAAAACAGGAGAAAAAGCTTTAAGCATCTTACCAACATTTGCTGAGAAGTTTGCAACATGATCCTTTGTTGTTTCAGCAATGGTGGCAGTAGACATCTGTCTTGGATTTTTCTTCCGAGAGTCACGGTTGTGATCCTACCAGTCAGGATATCCTACAAGTTCAAAACATCATTCTTTTGTATGACCCTTTTGATGACAATGGGTACATTTAAATGATGATATATCAGCTACCCTTCGTTCTTGCTGATTAAAAAAAGAACGATTTTTTAAATATCATGACGGAAGCATCAACGTCTCTAGATTTTTCCTTCAATGAGATTTGACATACTACCTCCAGTCGAATCAAGGAATAACAACCTTCTAAATCTGGGATGGTTTCTTTTCGCAAAATTTCTTCACGAACCTGCTCAAATTCATCATCTAATCCAGAAAGAAAAATATGTACCTTTAGTCTTTCAACAGACTCTTCATATGATATTAGATCATGAGGGTCTTTCATGACCACCTTATCACGATGGTCTACCTCTTGGAAAATTTCAGTCAACTCTCCATAATACTTTAAAATTGATTTTCCATTTTGTCTGGAAGTAAAGGCTTTTTGGTTTAAGATAAATACCTGTAATTTGTCACTTCCATCATAGAATGCTTTTGCCAAAGCACCCCAAATTTCAAGAGCAGTAGGTATGCGTAAATAACGCTTCATGATTTCTGGACTCATTGACGTAAGCAACCATCTCTTCATTTTTTGATTTTCTGCATACTTTTTGATGTTTTTTCTGGTTGCAAATTTTTGTTATGAATATAAGAGAGTTTCTCTCTCTCTGCAATATGCATTTCTATTATTTGAGACCAAACATCATAATTAATCTCAGTAAGAATAGTTCTAGCATTAAAAACACCTTCAGAATGGACAGATTGTACAATAACTGGAGTTGATTGCTCCACAGGTAATGAAATTGTGCCTTCTGTCATGATTTTATGGTAAACTAACTAGAAAATGGTGTAATAATTTCAGAATTGGAAATAAAACTACAAGAACCGGTATAAGGAATATTGAACCGATGTGTTTTTTTTAAGAAGAAATGGGCTAAATCGGATAAAAAACCACAAAACAGGGTAAAAATTGTTTAAAAACCTTGAAAACTGGACCAACCCGGTTTTAAAAAGCCAAAATTGAAAAAAAAAACGGGTTCAGACCTTTAAAATGGACCAAACCGGCCAAAATTGGAAAAACTGTGAAAATTTGAGAAAATCAAGTTCAGATCGAACTGCTGGTTGAATCGAACCAAACTTGAGCCGAACTGAGATGCGGACCGGCTACGTCCTCAAGCCGAGCCGATCCGAACCAGTCGAGCCGAACTGCGTGACACGTCATCGTCTTTAACCTCCAGATGGCGCGTGACGGAGCGTGGAGGCGCATGAAATGTTTTCCCTCCTTAAGGTGGCGTGTGTAGGCGCGTGTTACACTTTTCTTCTACCCTATTTTCAGAGAAAGAAATCTCTGTTTTAAAGAACAAGGGTTTCAAATTTGTATAAAGCAACGACTTGACTCTGATACCATAAAGAAATCAATATTTGAAGAAATAATCAGAAGAAGAAATAAACGTTTCCTTCAATATTTTTTCTTGATTTATATCAGGCATGTACATTGTTTATATAGACAAATATTAATTATTATTTCAACAACCACTATGATTGAATTACATGATTTATAGCTACTTGGTAGGCGTTTGACGTCGGTGCAGTATTTGTTGAATGAGTTGTAGTATTTGTTGAATTCAACATGATGTAGCCATGAAGTTTGTTCTATGGAGGTACCATGTAAACTACGAGTAATTTTTTTATTTGTATTTAAATAATAGGATATATTGTACAAATGGTCCTAATATTTCTATATATTATACACTTTGTTCCCTTTATTAATTTTTCATATAATTTGATCATTTTATTTTTTAATTTCATATTTTTGTCCTCTTACTTTTTTCTTACAATTTAATCCTTTTATTTTTAAAATTTTTACACTTTTGAGATTTAATTTCAAGTTTGTCTCAAATTTTAGCTTAAATATGTGAAAATTAACAAATAAAATGATCAAATTATAAAAAATTAAAGTGATGAGATCAAAGTATAAAAAATAAAAAATAAAAAATAAAGGACCGAATTAAAAGAAAATCAATAAGGGGAACAAACTGTGAGATATAGAAAAATATGGAAATCATTTATGTAATTTACTCTAAATAATATAAAAGTTAGGAAGAAATTTTATGATATAAAATAAAATGTAAAAAAAAAAGGAGTAATAGAAGAAACATTTAGCTATATAAAATAGTAGTTACATTGTACTAAAGAAATAAAATCAAATTTACTATAATTGAATTTAGTAAAAAAGAAGTTATAAATCTAAATGAATATAAAGCAAGAAGAATAAATTAAAAAAGTGAATATATATATTTTTTACTTAATTACGTTACTTATGCACTCGTGACTAAGATTTTAACTTCAAATATTCTACTTGAATTGCATAATGTTAGCCACAACTTGTTGGCAAAAAATGATTATATTGTTAAATATTACTGTTTTAATGCACTTTTTTATGAGTCATAGTTTTAAAAAAATGATGATATTTTATTATAAGAAACTAAATATCTATACATTATTATAATATTATATAAAGAATATTGTCGTTTTAAATACTAAAGAATTTAAAATATATCTTTAAAAATATAATTTTTTGGGAGAATAAATATGAAAGAAAAATATAATAATTTTATTAACTCTTGTATATAAATTATAAGATATAAAATAATATTTTGATACAATGGTTTATAAAACTTATCAAAACTCAAAATATTCATGTTTTTAAAAAAATATAAAAAATTAAAAGAAACTATAATCAAATTATACGATAAAAAATGTTAAGGATACGTAAATATTTATAAGTAAAATATATGTTTTAAAAATATAGATAGTGCCGTTTGCCCCTCTTAAGATACACGTGCTTTTGTATTTGATTGTACGTACCTGCTCTTCTCTAAAATCTATATAAAAATAATAATATATATATATATATTTTCATTTAAAAATTAAAGGAACATGGCTGACGCTAAAAGTTTGTTTTTAATTCTTAGTTCCTCTGTTAATAGTCATTTTTCTCCAAAGTAACAATTTAAAAAAAAATATCTTAATTAAAAAAAAAGTCATATGCTAAAATATCGATAAGAAAATTTTACGACAGGTGAATTGGATAATGGGCTGGAGTACTTTTCTCAATGAGATATACATGGAAAAATATATTTATCACTATTTTGAGATTAATATTAAATGCTATGACAAGATATTTTTATTAAATGCATGCAATTATTATTTTAATATTTTTATATCTAATAAAAAATTTACATATTAATTATAATTTTAATAAATTTATATTATATAATAATGATGCTAAAATATTAATTGAGCTGAACTTTTACATAAAAAACAGCTAGCAAGGCTTCAACTTCAAATTTTCTAAAGCTTTAACCAAATTTGGCCCTACTTTGCCAACATTATTGGATAACATAAATTTGGTCTCAACCTAGGGAGAAGAAGATAGGAGGGCAAAAGTCATTCTGTGTCATAAACTTATAAAAAGTATAGCATAAATTTATATCAAAAGGTTCTTCCACTATATATATATATATATATATATGCTAACTTTTACATATTCTCTTGCTCAAACTTCCTTTGTCAATTTATTTATTAGCATTAAATTTTTGATGCAGAGCACAAAAAGGAAAGTGTACCATTCATTTGAATTCCTAAATAATTTGAAACTTTTTTTTTGCTTTTGATAAAGGTTTGGCATGGAAATGATTACAATAGTGTTGGCGTGTGCAGTGAAAGTGGAAGACAACAAAGTTAGTGGAGTTAGAAAATGACAGACAATGTTGTTGGTGAACCATAAATTAGGGAAGTGGGAATGAAATTACAGTGCTAATTATATTCGCTTAAGTATACATAGGAGTTATTTGTACAAGAAAAATACAAAAATACAAAAACGATTAACATCAACACCAATAAATTGACATGGTATCAGGGCAGAGTTATTGGTTGTCCTAATGAAAGAATAAGTTACCTGCTAAGTTGATTTGTCATATGCTCAACAGATTGTGTTAATCTGTGCATATTTGGCTGATTATTTGACCAGGATTTGGGGTAGCCGCCCCGGAGTATCACAGCCTACATTCCATTCGAAACTACGGGCATTCATATTGTTCTTTAGCCCTACAATTCTGAAAAAACAAAAAAAAACAAAAAACAAAAAAAGACAATTTTTTGCAGTGATCAGATTGATGATAAAGATGGTTCCAAGTATTGATGAAAAACTGAAAGTGATAGAAGGGAAAATCTGCACGCATTAGTTCCACTAAACAAAAAAAGCGAGCCTTGGGTTCCTTTTCTTCGTGAACCTTTTTTGGTTCAGATTGAGAAATCACAAGCCGTTCGTTGATCCTCCATCAGAAGGAAGGCGCCGCTTTCCAAGAGGTTGTTGAGAAACGGTCGAAACACAATGAAGTCGAGAAACGCACGGTTAAGTCGCCGAGAAAACGCACCAAGAGTCGCCGAGAAACGCAGTGCGGCCGGTAACTCCCGCAGGACGTTATTGAGGAACGCAGAAGAAGTCACGAGGAAATCGGAGAGGAAGTTGTCGAGGAAATCGGAGGAAATTGCGTGAAGTGGAAGGGGAAAAAATTGGGTTACTTAAAGTCGCGCGATTTGAAAAAAAAAAAAAAAAAGGGTTAGTGGTTACGGAATGTTGTATATATAGTGGTGTGAAGTGTAAAAAAAAAAGGAAAACTAAGGAAAAAATTTTAGATTTCATGACGGAATCAAGAGATTTAACCACAAATTTCATTTTGGAAGATTTGAGAAAATGACGGAAGTTCTAACCAGAGCTTAGATCACACAACCTCCGCTAATCCAATCGTCAACGCTTCCTATTAGTATCAAGTTGGGAGGATCCAACTATGCCTTATAGCCCAGGTGGTGAGATGTATATCTCTGCAAAGACAAACCGGGATATATTAATGGAGATTTTCTCAACCTACCGAAGTCGACCCTCATTTAGGAGATGGCGACCGAAAATGCCATTGTCAGCGATGGTTAATCAATTCAACGGACTCCCTCCTTGATTGCAAATTTTATCCAGATTCCCAATCGCGAAAAAGGTTTGGGATTCGCTGCTACCACTTACTATGACGGGACAAACACGTCTCAAGTATATGATCTTCGCAACAGTTACTCTTACGAAGCAAGCGGGTGGATCAATTGAAAAATACTATAACGACCTTCAGGGTTATGGCGCGGAAATTGATTTCCGGCCCTAATCCAATGGAGTGTGCGAACGATATACAAAAATACAACTCCATCCTGCTGCGAAGATCGAGTGTATACCTTCCTTGATGGACTTGATGATAGATTGGATAAAACTCGTGATGTGCTTCAGATCAAACCATTCCCTACGGTGGAACAAGCCTATGGATTCATCCGGTAGGGAAAGAAGTCGTGCAGTAATGATCACAAATGAGTATACTACACCCGGAGCAGTTATGGCTTACAAAGGGATCAAGGGACACCATAATCCGATGCTACCAAAACCAGGAACCTTTTGGGTAGCAAGAAATCATGAGGAAATACTGTCGCCTGGCCGACATGAAATGTGGTCATTGTGGAAACTCTAAACACACCCGTGAAAACTCGCTTCAAACTACATGGGTATCCGGAATGGTGGAATGATCTTCAAACAAAGAAAAAGAGGAAGCCACTGGAAAGTCATTGCTGGCTACCAATACTACATCATTATCCCTTATTACTCGGATCAATCTTCCCAAGATCCAGGTATTTCAAGTAAAGCATTTCATACTCGTAAGTGATAACGAGGATTGGATTTTAGACTCGGAGCACATCATATGACTTTTGACCCAAACGATCTCTCCACAACAACCCACCAAGACGGAATCGTGTTGCCAATGCAAATAATGGGTCACTTACACCCGCCACGAGTCGAACAAAGGACCTCTTATCTCCTTCATTATCATTATCTAATACTTTACTTGATATTCTCACCAAGGAGATCATTGGGCGTGGTACTAGGTGAGGAGGGTTATATTACGTGGATGACCTCGGCTCGGGAAGAGCCAATCATATGCAAAACATTGTTGGTAACAAGGAACGCATGATTTGGCTATGTCATCGTAGAGATTTGGGCATCCATCATTTGGGTATTTAAAGCACCTACTCCCAGTTTATTTTCAAATATCACACATTCGCATTTCCAAATATGATACTGTATCCCTAGCAAAAAGTCATAGGGCGTCTTATCCATGAGCATGAATAAAAGTGTGACTCCTTTGCTTTAGTACATTCTCGATGTTTGGGGACCTTCCCGGCCATTACGTCATCTAGTCATCGTTGGTTTGTTATTTTGTTGATGATTGTACACGAATGACATGGCTTTGCCTTCTCAAACATAAAGATGAAGTATTTGCTACATTTCACTTGTTTCACACCATGGTTCAGACACAATTTTCTGAAAAAAATTAAGATACTTTGTCCGATAATGGAGGGAGTATGTTAATCAACAATTTCTGACGTACTTGGACAACCATGGTATTCTCCATGAAACCTCATGTTCACAAACCCCACAACAGTAACGGGACTGGAGAGGAAGAACTCCAGGCATATTTTAGAAACAGCCTGCCTTACTAATCGCACATATGCCTAATAAATACCGGGAGTGATGCCATTACTACAGCTGTATCTACCGAATCGTATGCCCACAAAAACCTTACAATTTCGTACTCCATTAAAGGTGTTATCTCGATCATCTTCCCTTGCCTACTATTTTGATGCTTCCGCCTCAATTTTTGGATGTGTTGCTTTTGTCCACCTCCATAAAAATCAAAGAACTAAGTTGGATCCACGTGCTGTCCACCGTGTGTTCTTGGTGTATGGTGTACAAAAAAGGGTTATCGATGCTATGATCCAATTACTAAAAGAACCTATATTACCACGGATGTCACTTTCTCTCGAATCGGAGAATATTTTTCCCATCACCCTGGCCTCCAATTCCACTCTTCGCAGGAGACATGGTGAAGAACGAAATTGGCTTGATGTTGAAATATTAGATACTAGTCCAACATACTCGGATCGTACAATAATATGGAGGAGATAGTATCTAGACCCGAGCTTGAACTTCCAAGAACTGAAGCTAAAGTAATGATTGAACCTTCAGAAGATGAAGTGGTTGATGTACCCATCCACTCTCTAGTATCCAATGATCCTCCTGCTGAGAATACTCCTGAGGTAAGTCATCCTATCACACCTTTACACACTAATGCTATAGATACATCTGTTGGTTATGTTTTTACCTTTCGTACACACCTCGAGGCAAACCTCCAAATCGATACTCCCGTAAAGAGAAGAACGACGATCCAAGTATCCAATAGCAAATACTGTATCTACTCAAAGGTTAACAGAACCTATCAAGGCTTTTACACTAACACTGTCCTCGTGTCAAATTCTAAGTAGCATTGAAGCCTTATCCGATCCAAAAATGGGCTCACACAATAAAAGAGGAATTCGAGGCATTATTGAAAGAACAACACACGGGTGTTAAGCGAGTTGCCAAGGGAGGAAGTGGTAGGATGCAAGTGGATTTTCTCCATTAAGTATAAAGCATGGGTTAGTTGATCGATACAAAGCGAGACTTGTAGCAAAAGGATATACACAAAAACACGAGATAGATTATCAAGAAACCTTCTCACCGTGGCTAAACTAAAAACCGTAGTCTTGTTACCTCATGTGGAAAATTTAGATTGGCCATTGCACCAACTTGACGTAAAAAATGCCTTCCTTCATGGTGATCTTGAAGTTAAGAGATTTATATGGATATCCCACAAGGATATACCGTCTGTTACATCGAAAAGAAACTGCATGTAGATTACAACGAGCATTGTATTGGCTAAAACAATCACCTGTGAGGCACGGTTTGGTAGGTTGAGTTCAACAATGAAGAAATACGGGTTCCAACAAAGCAACCTCCGATCATACTCTTTTCCTAAAACATCGATCGGGGAAGATAACAACCCTTATAGTCTATGTAGACGACACGATCATTACAGTGGATGATAAAGAAGAAATCTCTAAGCTTTTTAAGAAAACTATCAAAGGAGTTTGAAATGAAGGATTTGGGGGCTCAAGTACTTCTTAGCATCGAGGTAACAAGATCAAAACAAGGCATATGCCTTTCCCAAAGGAAATACACTCGGACCCACCGGCAGGCAGTCTACTAGATTGTAAACCGTCGATATTCCAATGGTTCAAAATCATAAACTCGGGAATACGTGACCAAGTACGGGGAGATAAACAGTAGATATCAATCGGTTAAGAGGTAAACTCATATATTTATCTCACTCGACCCGATATCGCTTATGCAGTGAGTGTCGTAAGTCGGGCTCACGACCGCCAAGCGAAGACCATAATGGATGCGTCACGCGAATACTTCGTTACTTAAAATCCTCCCGGGAAAGGACTTATGTTTTCAAAGAATGGTCAATTGGAAGTCCTTGGATATCGTATTCGACTGGGCAAGGGGAATATGAAGGAAATCTACCGTGGGTACTTTACTTTTTTGTGGGGGGAAATCTTGTTACATGGAGGAGTGCACAAAAGGTAGTTGCCTTATCCAAGGCCTGAAAATTTGAATTTCGAGGAATGGTCAAGGGAATATGAGAGCCTTTTGGTTGAAAAAACTTCTAACCGAGATTGGTGTGAAATTTCTACCTTTGAAATGAACTTATTTTGTGATAATAAAGCTACCATTGCCATCTCTCATAATCCAATTCAACATGATCGCACGAAACACGTTGAAGTGGATCGAAACTTTATCAAACAATCTTGAAGAAAAGATTATTGCTTTCCATTTGTTAAATCAAGATCAATTGGGTCGACATATACTCACAAAATCATGGTGTCCTGCAAGGAACTTCTACAACACACTGACAAGTTGGGCATAAGAGACATATACGCACCAACTCGATGGCGAGTTGTCATGGCGTGAGGAAAGTGGAAGACAACAAAGTTAATGTGGATGCAGGAAACTACAGACAATGTCATGTACAACCATAAATTAGGAAAGTAGAGAATGTACATTGTTAGTGATTAATTATATTTTGTTTTCTTAGTATACATAGGAGGAATTATTTGTACAAGAAAAATACAGAAATACAAAAACGATTAACATCAACACCAATAAATTGACAAATAGATGGTGATTTATTTAATAATACGAAGATAAAATTATCTTTATTATTTTAATTCATAGATTTAAATTTTACATGAAAATATGGAGAATAAAGGATTGATAAATAAAAGGAACCCTTTCACAGACAATTACTGGTCTAACTTTATGTCTATCTATAATACTGAAACATGCTTCATAACAAAAAATCCATGATGTTGGGTTTAGTTACAGTAAATAATTTTTTTTACAGATGATGTTTTATTTTTAAATTTATTTTATTGATGAAATTTAATTTTTAAGTCCCCATAAAAATTATATATATATATTTTAAATATAAAAAATAAAAATATATAAATAATTAAATTTGAAACAGATTTTTTTTTTGGGTAGAATATTTGAAAATACTTGAGTATTCTAAATTTATAATATTTTGGAAGACACCAGTGCCACATCTGTCATCTTGAACAATGACGTCAACACAAGTTTTGTTTCACTTTCCACCAAACCTCCTGGCCTCATCTAATAACTCATAATTGCTAGGAGAATAATCCCTTAAAAAATCTAGTCTTTTTGGTAGAAATTCCAACTTCTTTTTTAATAGTAGAGATTCCAAATTATCTAAGGACAGAAGAGTAATTATTGGGTGAAATCGAAGTCTAGATAATTTTCAGCTACAAGTTGGTTTATTTTCGGTACTAGTTTTCGATAATTGAATTGTTTTGGTAAATTCAAAAATTGGGGAATGAAATGCCTTAAGTCATATGTTTTATTCCATATAATATACTTGTCAGAGGAACACTAGACAGTCATTAACTATGCTATTTTTGAAGTTATTGAAATTACAAATTATAAAAAAGCATCACAAGAAATAACTTTGAATATGAAGTTATTTTAATTAATGGAAAATTATCCTTTTGATACTTTGATTATTTAGTTTTACTATTAATACATAAATTATTTAATTTTTAAAATTCATATCCTTTAATAAAATTATTTTTTTTAACATTAAAAAATAGACATTTTAATTATATAACTTTGTAGTTATATGATTAAAGTATTATAATTTTAAAATCGAGTTAATTATGTATTTTTTACAAAAATTAGGTGAATAAAGTATTCTAATAACATAAATAAAATGATTTAAAAAATTAGTTAAAGTATAGTTTCAAATTGAAGATTTTGTTTTAATTTTATTGGATCATTGTTTAAAATAATAGACTTTATACTTAAACAATAGACTTTATAAGTATAAGTAGAATTTGAGCATAAAAATTTAAGCATAAAATTGTAAATATGATTTAATTTTCATATAAATTATAAAAGATGGCATATAATTAATAAAACTATACTTTTAATCAAGTGAGAGGAAATACGAATCCCTAGCTCCTGGCCGTGGCTCGACCATGGCATATTATGATAGGCAAAGAAGGAAGCTTAATTATTACAAGTTTCTTGTTTACTCCAACAAGAATTTCACAGTACTAATACTAACTCAGTTCTTATAATACGGTTAACATGCATGCACATCACTAAGCTCAGTGGTGCTTTGAGGGAAAAAAAACACTTGTTTTCTACAGTCATAGACCTGCCTTCCTAGATTAAAAATAGCATATGTAGATTTATTATAAAGACATAGTCAGCAACTATTTAACACATTTCTTGGCACTTCACTCTTTCAAGCTTGAAACGTTCTTGAACCGAAGATATATAACTTGCAGCCTTGATATCAACACTTTCATCAACAGCTACACCATAAAGGCTTTCCAAGTCTCTCCCGGTATCCGGTAAAACAAAAGAAACCTTTGGTTTGGGCTGAGCTAGCACATAAGTAGAAGTAGTTGAAGGAAAAGACTGGCTTGGCTTTACCTTACTAGAAAATTGCACAGTTGAAGAAGCTGGCTTACCTGCTTTGTAAAAGGGTACCACCAACTTCCCCTTTAGCAACCCTTTTCGCTTTCGGTTCGAATCCATCTCTAAATCTTTGTCAGCCTTTTAATGGCTAGCTTAATCTAAAATTCTCAATGCTAGATTGTAGGTGTGTTAAGCAGAGGTAGATTATCTATATATATATATACACATATTGGTGCTTTAGTTTGGGATATTTTTCAATGTTAATGGGTGCTGATAGGCATGAAACTTTTTGGATAGGTGTGGTCCTGATTCTTTAATATTTAAATTGGATACTCTCTTTTATTGTATGTATAGGTTAGATATAATCTGATCATTACTTAATTAAATAAATACAAATATGTAAATGCTTTGAAAGATTTGGAGAACTAATGATTCCAAGCTGACATATCATAGAATTCAAAAGAGAATTCTATTCATAATGTCACATAATTAAATGGCAATGTCTATGAAAGTATGGCTTTTTTGCTATATATAAAGTATAAACTAAGTGTAACATGTATACATCGATGTACATGATAAAAGTTATTAGAAAACCAATTTTTTTAAAAATTTAAACGCTAAAATGACTAACTATATTTTTATATATCCATAAAGTACAACTACATATATGTTGTATATATGTGACTTGGGTACAGATTTCACCATGATGAACAAAACAAGATTAAGAAATAACAATCACAAGTTTACTCAAGAACATGAAGGAATAGAGAAATGAGAGAAAAGAGTGTAGAGAGTAGCCGAATTGTACTAGTATTTCATTAATGTAAAATTTTGTTTCAATCAAACTGTAATACATTAATATAACCGCATTTACAATCTCAAAACCAAGTTTTACAATAAACAAACTAAGCTATTAATATAGCTTATCAATCCTAACAATCTGCTTCAGCTCACAAGTCTTCATTCAAACTCACATGTGAAGTTCACGGCTTGACTTACATGCATAGACTTATACTTCCTATTACAGTAGTATTTGCACTAGCTGCTTTTCCTTCACTTCTGATTTTGGGATTGGCTTTGTCAACAACTCCTACACATGCTTGGTCATCCTTATCATTCTCCCTTAAACTCAATGGGAGCTGGATGACAATGAGTTTGGTGTGCATGCCCAAAAAGGGTTCAATAGCCAAAGGTTTAATGAGAATGTCAGCTGATTGTTCATTGGATGGTATATGATGAACCAAAAATCCATGCAAAATAACCTAATGCATGTCAAGCTCTACATGCTTGGTTCTAACATAGAGCACATGATGTAAAGCAAGATTGAATATACTAAGATTATCACACTACAACACAAGCACAACTACGGAGCAAACTCTCATTTACCTGAGTAAGTCTTTAAGCCATAACATTTCAGTGGCTGCACTAGCTAATACTCTATATTCTACTTTTGTGCTAGACTAGCCATAACAATATATATTCTTGAACTCCAAAGAACCTGATTAGCACCAAGAAAAACATAAACCCCTGAGGTTGACCTTTTATCATTAAAATAGGCTCCTCAATTAACACTAGAAAAACTGAAATAACAAGAGGAACATATGGTTTGAACACAACTATATGATAAATGGTACCCTAAAGATATCATAGAATTCTCTTAACAACACTCCAATGAGAATCAATAGGTTTAGATATAAGTTGACATGCCTTATTAACAACATAAAAATATCAGGTCTAGTTAACGTGATATATTGTAAAGCACTTACAATGCTTCTATAAAAGAAAGGATGTTCAAATGGAACATCATCAAAAGTTGATAATATTGGGGAGGGAAGCATAGAAGAACCAATTGGCTTGCAAGTTTCCAAGTGATCTTTAACAAGAAACTCATAAATATACTTTGTTTTTTTAACAACATATCACCATTAAGTAACTCATACATTTCAATGCCTAAGAAATAATGAAGAAGCCTTATATACTTTAAAGAAAATTCAAAATTAAGTCTGTTAATGAAGATATTAACATTAGTTTCATTACCTATTTTGATGATAATATCATCATCATAGACAAAAAGATATGTACAAGTGACCTTGGAGAAATTGTAGAAAAGAGATGTATTAGCTGTCGATTTAACAAATCCCATTCAACACAAAGCTTGAAAAAGTGTGTCAAATAAAGTTATAGGTGCCTATTTAAACCCATAGATATATTTTTTCAATTTACACACATAGCCAGGATATCTAGGATCTTAAAACCAAGGTGATTAAGCGCTCTAAGCTTCCTTACTGAGTTATCCATTTAATAGGGAGTGTTAATATCCAACTAATGTATCTTCCAACCTTTGAACAAGGTAATAGTAATGAGCATACTTATAGTGATTGGTTTAGTAATAGGCTAAATAGTTCTTGAAAATTAAATCCTGGTCATTGATCAAATCCTTGAGTAACTATTTTGGACTTCTTTTGTCTAACTAAGTAGTTTGAAGCTTTTTAAAATGTTAAATGTACTTAGAGCCAATAATCTTCTTATTTAATGGAGGAGGAACTAACAACCAAGTGTTATTCTTAAGAAGAGCATTATATTAATCTTCCATGGACTTCTTCCAATCAGGTTGACTAAGAGCTTGTTTGATAGTTTTTGGTTTGGTCATAGCAAGATCAATAGTGTAAGCCTTAGGCTTATAAATACCATGTTTACTTCTTATAAGCATAGAACACTCATTAGGGGAAGTATAACTAACTGTTGGAAGTGGTTTAGTAAACACAAAAGGACCAGATGCATAAGGCTTAACATTAATAACAAGTTGGGTTTCAACAATAAACAAAATAAGTAAAGCAGGTATTGACATATAACATAAGGAATAGACTTAGATAGGTCATGTGAAGTAGAATTAACAGGCATAGGCTGGCTAGGAGTGACTGGACAAAAACTAGTGGATTTAGAACATGAATTGGGAACTTGAATAGGATGAGAGATAGAACTAGGAAAGTAAATATGACAAGAACCATATATTGATTTTCAAGACACAAAATGATGAATTATAGGCAATCTAGTTATGATAGCACTAGATGAAGACAAAGGAGTAGTAGATTGACTTTTATAAATAGGAAAAAGATTTCATAAAAGGTAACATGTTTAGAAATATAGAGTTTATCCTTTTTGCTAAGACATTTATCCTTTTTGTGCCTTTAACTGTATACCAAGAATGTACAAGGTTTTGAATGAAAATGGAGTTTATGATGATTATAATGTCTGATAAAAGGATACCAAAGACAACCAAGAACTTCGAGAAAGTTGAAGTTTGGTTTAACGTCAAACAATTTTCCTTAAGAGTAAGATTATGTAAGATAGAAGTAGGAAATCTATTGAGAACAAAAATAGTGGAATAGAAGTATCCATCCAAAAAAGTTAATGGTAATGATGCATCAACCAATATTGACAAACCTTGATCAATAATATACCTATGTTTTCTTTCAATATGACCATTTTGTTTATAGGTATGGGCATAAGAAGTTACATGAACAATACCTGATCTACATGAATTGTGTATAATTAATACATAAGTTTACATATCATAACAAGTAATATAATGATAAGAAAGATTGTTTTCGTGAAGATTATGTTATTATAAACTAATTTTAAAACTAAAAAATAAAAATCAATTTTTTTGTTTTATGTTTTAAGAAAGAAAAAATTAAAAATAAATAACAATAATTAATTAACTTAGAATTGACAGCTAAAAAGATATATGAGAAAATATCAAGGAATACTTAATCTCACAATTTTCTAAACATATGAATCATTAAAATCTCCCTATATAATTACCAATCCATTAAATCTAAACAAGCATGTATTCTTCTCTCAAGTAAACCACACATCATATAGTAATTAACCTAATCACACTCTTATGTCAATTAAATTACATATTACTCATTAAGTTTATCAATTATATATCACATACATAATAATCATACATCTCTTCCTATAAATTATGTATGTTATTTAATCAAAACAAAAAAAATTAAATAATTCTCTTAAATCTATTTAGTTTCCTTTATAGATCAATTGTTGGCCAAACAACTAATAACATAAAAATCAGATTAAATAATATAATTGAATTGAAATCATGATTGGGAAAAAATTAGATCATTATATATATCTTGAAAAATGGGTTTATAAGATCCTTAAAATAATAAATTAGTTAGACAGAATTTTGTACGTAAAGCTCATATTTTTCATAAAGAAAGACATAAAAATTGACAAATAAAGGAGAAAAAAAATAAAAAGTCAATCTTTTGAATTGTAAGACCAATTTGCTCTTGAATCTCCAAAAAATTGCATCTCCTTTTGAATTGTTTGTACTTTTCTCTTTTTTTGACTCCAAAAATTGATAATTTTAGCTCATTAGGGTTTATGGGAATATTAGAGAGTTAAATTAAGTTCAAGTGAAATCTAGACTATCAGATCAACTTTAGATCAAAGGCTGAGATGAAAAGAAAAGAAAATTAATAACGTTGGCTAATAAGAATGTGACATGTGGCATGAGGACTTACTACATGCATTAGCGTGCAACACGTGGCATGGGTGGACTAATCATGGTTAACATGGCAACCTGCGTTGATACTTGAAATGAATATCATATCGACATGTGGCATTGCCTTACATCACCTGGTACACACAACGTGCTTTGGTTGGCCCTCTTTTCTTGCATGACATCCACGTGGCAAAGTTTGATTGGTCTTACATTAAAAAATTCATAAAAAATCAAAATAAATTCCAAAAAATATACTTTCAACTTTTTCATTATAAAGTTTATATTTTAATATTTTTAACCCTAAAAATACTACTTATTAAATAAAATAAATAAATATTAAATACAAAAGTACACTGATGAATCTACTTTCATATAATCATCACACCCCCTAAATTTAACTTTTTGCTTATTCTCAAGTAAAGTCAAGTCTAACTAAATCAACTAACATGGGTGGTATATATATGTATATATATTTTCATATTTAGCAAAAACTATACTCCTTATTGGTTGTACAATTATATAACAATAAGGTTTGTATATTCATCAATCAAGTTTCATCAATACAATGATATGCAAGGTTTTTGATGAATTGATTTGTGTTTGTGTGTGTGTTGTATAAGATATCATCCAATGAACTTATGAAATCAACCTAGATGAGCATGCTAAACAATGCAATCTTAGAACAAGTCTCATAAGTGTATTTTTCACATCCATCTCCACTAATATAAACTAAAGATCAATAAGGGATTTACATGATTGTAATGTAAGGCTTAGGTAGGGTCGATAAATGAAGCCATTTAGGCTCTTTCCACATCTTACCTTTCTCTTTATTCATCATGCCCGTTTTAACCAAAATTTAGTTTTTACTTGATATTTTAGTGCATCCTCTCTTATTATTTTTTCATATTCTTTTATTCCTTATCTTTTTTATTTTTTTTTAAATTCACAACACCCCAAACTTATTTTAAATTTTATTTTATTTTTTCTTTAGAGGGATAATTGTGTTGTAAGTTTTTTTTCTTTTTTTATAGGGTGCATTACATTTCACCTTACTGTATAGCTTAACACATGATTGCATTTTTTTTCACACAAGCTAAAGGTGTAAGGGTAACAATAATGCTTATTGTTTAGGCATAAGATATGGCTTAAAGATATAAAAGGTTCTTAATTGGGCTGAAATGGGTGATTAAAGATATTAACAATTGTTAGTTTGAAAGGCTCAATGGATCAAAATAAGACCTAAATCATTTCTCTTGCTAAATACTATTTAGAATTTTGCCTCAATGGATGATCAAATAGATTCTAAAACATGGTATATCTTACCAACTCATATAACTTACGACAAATTTTCTCTCAATAAGAACACCAAAATCAATCATGAACATGTGCATAAAAATTTGAATCAATCTAATCAAAACTAGCAAGTATATCACATAATTAATGTAAGTATCTTAACGAGCATGTTACATTCCTTATCCTATTCATGAAAATCAATTTTTATCATTGAGTTCATATATTTCATATCAAGCACACATGCATTCGATTTCTATATATATAAATTTATACCAAAATCATGATTAAAAACATCCTAAAAAATTTCCTAAAAATTGAAAATGCGTACTAAATATTAAAGTATAGAATGAAGTTCCTTCTCCCAAACTTAAATTACATATTTTCCCAACGTGCACATATAACTATGAAAAGTAATAGGAAAGAAAACTCCCTTAGCCTTGGCATACTACATCTGTCATGGAAACACTCATTCTTTTGCATCATTACTCTCCATATTTATTTACCTACAAAACAAAAAAAATAAGAATATAAGTAAAATAACATTGGGTTATCTCCCAACCAGTGTCACATTTAACGTCCTTGACTAGACGAGCTTATCAAGTCCTAAGGTACATCCCTCTATGTTTATTTACTATTGAGTTTTCCCAGAAATAATTTAACTCTTGTATTGTTCAATAATACTTTATGTTCTAGTTTAAAAATACGGTGCTCAATTCTCTTATCATGCCATATTTTTGTTTTTCTTTTGTACTTTTTGGCATTCTTATAATCACTCCATCATAGCTCATCTAATTTATGTATATGTGGCATCCTTTTCAACTTTGTATTGGACTCTTTCGATTGCCCACTTGATTGGGAATGTGTGATGTCTAACCTTAGTGGCCTTTTAATAGATGGCTTGAGCTTAGATCCTATCTCAACACTCTCCACAACTACATTAGGTATACATATGGGAGGTGTAGCCTCCAAATAGTTCACACAATCAACAATATCAATCATAGATTCCATACTTTCAAAATTAAAATAAATTGAGTTGTTTGTTGGTGAATTTACTTCATTGTTCACAACATCATGTGTGATAGTATTATGTATGGGTGACTCAATATATTCTTTTATGTTATCCTCATGATTAGTAACATATATCCTTACACATTTGTTAACATTATCAATATTAAGGGGTTCAGATGCTTTAAAAAGTTTAAATGTTACTTTTTCATCGTGCACTCTCATTGTAAGCTCACATTTTTGTACATTAATGAGTGCCTTTCCGATTTCTAAGAATGGATGACCATGTATGATAAGAATTTTACGGTCATCTTCCATGTCTAGTATAATTAAATTTTCCATAAAGATGAACTTGTCTTCTTCTAATAGCACATCTTCTACCACACCTTGGGGTCACTTAATTGATCTATTTGTCATTTATAATATTATTAAAGTGGGTTTGGCTTTACCAACTCCCAATCTCTTTAAGACCGATAATGGTATAAGGTTAATGCTTAAACCTAAATCATATAGCACTTTGCCAAAATGTATGTTCCCAATAGTGCAAGGGGTATCAAAACTACATGGATCTTTTAGTTTTTGTGGTATTTTTCTGTTAAGGATGGCACTACAACCTTCATTCATGGTTATTGTTTCATTATCTCTAAGCCAGCTTTTCTTAAACAGGATTTTCTTCATAAATTTGGCATAAGAAGGTGTTTGTTCAAGTGCATATGAATATAGAAAATGGTATATTCATATGCAGCTTCTTGAAGACTTTCAATGTTTTTGAAAACTACATATCTAACTTTTTCTTTTGCAACCGTTGAGGAAAAGGAATAGTGGGTTTGTAGAGATTGCTCTTTTTTAACTGAACTATTTCTTTTCCAGTAAATCATAACCATGATTGTAAGATTTAGCTAGTAGAGCTCCGTTAGTGGATGCATTAACTGGTTCTTGTTTGAGCATAGAGACTATTGTAGGAAGTCTTTATTTGGATCCAATGAGGGATATCGTAGTGAGGATGCTTCCTTAGAAATTCTTTGAATCTTTCTCATGTTTCATATAAAAATTCCCCTTTATATTGTTGGTAAGAGGTAATATCATTCCTAAGCTTGACATTCTTTATTGGTGGGAAGTATTTATTATGAATTTCTTCACCAAGTCATTCCAAGTTGTAATGGAATCAGGTGGGAAAAAGTTTAGCTAAGATCGAGCACTGTCTCGTAAAGAATAAGGAATAACCTAACCTAAATGTCTCCTCATTCACACCATTGAATTTGAATGAAACTCCAATTTCAATAAACAATTTGAGATGTAAATAAAGATCATTTGTTGGTAATCTATTGAATTATCAAACTGTTTGTAGTATTTGAAACATCACTAGCTTTAGTTCAAACTGATTAGTTTGAATGTTTGACCTTATAACACTTGGATTCAGTCCTTCCAACATAGGTAATGTATATTCATTCATAGTTCTATCCCTATCATCCATTGAAGGTATCTGATTTTTAAAATTTAGCTTCTTTTTTTTATAATGGATTAGTCATTTCTTATACTTGGGTGACCATTTGTTCTTTTCTGATTTATCTCAAAATACACTCAATTTTAGGATATAAAGGCCAAATTTTTCCCTTATAGACTCTACTCATGCAAAAGACTAAAATGTGCTTCTAATAGTAGTAAAAGAAATTTCAAAACTAAAAATAAATAACAAAATTAATAAATTAAAATTATGAAATATAAATAAAGAAAAATAAATGAAAAATAACTATATAAATTAAAATTATGAAAAATAAAGAAAAATAACTAAATTAAAATAAAATAAAAATTAATTTCAAATATTTATAATCCCTAGTAATGGTGCTAAAAAATTGATTGACATAAATTGTGTACAATGAATACCCAACTATGTTTTTTGCAACAAGTAATATAATAGTAAGGAAAGATCATTCTCACAAAGATTATATTATTAGAAACTAATTTTAAAACTAAAAAATAAAAATAATTTTTTTTTTGTATTTTTTTGTTTTAAGAAAGAAAAATTAAAAAAAAAACTAAAAATAAATAGTAGTAATTAATTAACTTAGAATTGCCAGCTAAGAAGATATATGAGAAAATATATAAAAATATTTAATCCCTTAATTTTTCAAAGATGTAAATCACTAAAATCCCCCCACTGTAATTACCAATCAAATACATGATCAATTGAATCTAACTTAGTATGTATTCTTCTATCAAGTAATACACCATATAACAATTAATCTAATCACACTCTTACGTCAATTAAATTGCATAATACTCATTAGGTTTATCAATTATGGATCACATATATAAGAATCATACATCTCTACCCAAAACATTATGTGTGTTATTTAATTAATACAAATAATTAAATGATTTTCTCAAATATATTTAATTTCCTATGAAGATCAATTTTTGGACAAATAATTAATAGCATAAAGATATAATTAAATAATATAATTAAATTGAAATCATAATTGGGGTAAAAATTCAGATAATCATATCTTGAAAATTGGATTCATAAGATTCTAAGATTAATAAATTAACTATACATAATTTTATTCATAAAACTCATATTTTTCATTAAAAAGGCATAAAATTAATAATAAAAAGGAGAATAAAAAGAAATATAGTTAATCTTTTGAATTGTAGCACCAATCTCCTCTTAAATCTCTACCAAAATTGTATCTTTTTTTATTTTTCTCTCTTCTTGGCTCCAATAATCAATAAAAAGTTGATCATTTTCTTTACTTACATGGCATCCATGTGGTGTGCCTAGTTAACTCCCTAACTTACGTGGTATGTTCTCATTGGTCATACATTAAAAAATTCATAAAAATCCAAAAACATTTCAAAAATATATATTTTCACTTTTTTTACTAGAAAATTCATATTGTAATGTTTTGAACCCTAAAGATACTATTTATTGAATAAAACAAACATTAAGTAGAAAAGTACACTGATGACTCTACTTTCATATAGTGATTATCACATTGAGTAAAAAGTGAAGTCAATGCTTGAAATTCTCCACCTCAATCTAACTAATATACTTTTGTTTTAGAATTAAGTTGAAGCTCCACCATCACTTTGAATTAAGCAAAGACATTATAAACAACATCCTTTTTCTTCCAATAACTAATCCAAGTAAATCATGAAAATTCATTTGTGAAGTGCATATTATATTTGTAACCATTTCAAGATACCATAGGGGATACCCAAACATCAATAACATGCAGAAGCTTAGTGACACTAGACTGAGATGTGTGAAAATGAAGCTTATGAGATTTACCAAGAGAACATGCACCACAATGAATTTGGACTACTTTATTATCACTAAAAGTAACATTATAGCAAGATAACACTTTCTTGACATTTGGAAAAGAGGCATGAGCCAAATGATTATGCCAAGTGAGTAAATCAGAGACACTAGCAACATATGCTTGAGCAATCATGGTATTTACACATGAATAAATTGAGAAACTAGCATGATATTTACCCTTACTTGAGAGCTTCAAGTTAAACATATAGAGTCACTCATGAATTTTCCTTAAAAAAGCTCCTATTGTGTTATTTTATGCTTCACACAACAAAAATAGTCACGAAACTCCATACACACCACTACCTTTGTATAATTGAGCAACATTAAGTAAATTCTTGGCTATATTAAAAACATGAAATATATGATTCAACACTAATGGCCTTTTATTATTCATTTTGGGGATAAGTGGAAGTCTAGTATGAGCAATAGATAGACCTTTACTATTATTAACAATTAACTAATCATTTCCAATGTAAGGAGCTACCATAGCTAAATTCCTTGGATCTATAGTCACGTGATGTGAAGCACCAAAATCTGGATACCAAAAGGGTTCTGAAGTAATTTTAGGTGCACCTATCATTACAGACAAAATTTTTGAAGCTTGATCAGATGGGAAGGAACAAGGAAATAAAGGATTGAATTAATATTTTGCATTGGATAATGAGACAAATGAACCAAAATAGGAAACTTAGAATTATTTGAAGGAGCAAATTGTTACGTTGGTTCAACATGTGGCTTAGGTGATTGATTCTGATATGAATTATTATTCTTAAAGGCTAAGATTGTTGAGTAGAGCTTTGACATTAATTAGAATTAGATGACTTTCTATAAGATTGAGAATTTGTGTTATTCAAATACTATGCATGAAAATTTGGATCAAACCTATTTGTTAACAAGATGACCTTGCTTTCCACATAATTAACACATGCCTTCCATTGTTCTTTGGATTTCCTTTTCTTCTTACATTACGTCCTCCATAACCTCTTCTAAAAAATCCAAGATAAGGAAAAGTATAAGGAAATAGTGTATTCATCTGCATGCTTCCATTAGCTATTGGACCAAAATTCTTGAAAGGTGGAGGTCGATCTCTTATCAAATGATGTGAATTGATAAGAGCAAATCCTTCATTTTTCTTCTTTTACAAACCTTAAACTAATTGAGCACTTTTCTTATTAGATATTTGATATGCTTAGAAACACGTAAGTATACATAATCAAATTGTACAAGTGATAAGTAAATTAAGAACAAAGGTTGTCAAATCTATAAGGATTGTGACAATGACTATCAGTACTTATTAACTTATTAGTTAATTAGTAGAGGAGATTTAAATTTTTTTTAAATAAAAATAAAACTTAAAATAACAAATAAAATAATGTGCACACAGATCATGAGAAACATATGATTACGGGACTATCCTCACCTCTAGCGTATAATCTAACCAATTATGTCATGAATCAATACTTAGTTTCTTAATCCTAAATTACTATTGTAACTTAGAACCATCTTTGAATTCTTAAATTTAACTTTAAAAATCTAGTTACACTTAAGACTTCTTAACTTTTCTGACTATTTATTGATTAATGATACAATCTATTAACCAATCTACATCCTGAACAATCTAGAGATTCATTAGCTAGATTTAGTCTAGTTACTAAATTAAGTTTTAAAAAGGAGATAACTTAACAATGCAACGACGTAAGATTATAACCATTAGTAACCTTTAACCAAGGTATTCAACCCTACTTGTCACGTATGACCACAAGGTACCATTTTGAACAAGAATATTAGCAATTATATACTAACATCTTGAACTAGAATTAAACATATTCATGCCATAAACTAGTTGATCACTCTAATTCATATATGTATAGGTTAAACACATTTAAAATCAATGGTTTAATTTAAAAATTTGTCCTGACATTATATTAATTAAGCCATAGTGTAGGGCTTGAAAATTCCCACGATCACATAAATGAATTAGCTAGGAATGGATTATGAAATAATTATAATTAAAATCATAGAAAAGAAGAAGAATAAGAAGCTAAATTTAATGTCTATGGTTGATCATTAACTTCTCAATTGCCTATTTGAATCCTATATTTCTTATAGCCTCCAAATTCTATCCATACCTAGGTGTATACTCTTGTTGTGGCACACTTTTATTTTTTTGACTTTCATGTTTTGACTCCTCCTTGATGTATTATGTATAAATATTTGTATTCAAGTCATCCATTGTATGACAAGTATACTCTTGATTGTGAAGATTTTTTTGGTTCTTTGTTGTTTATATATTTTAACGTCCAAAATTACCAGAAATACATGAAAGCATACCACGTGATTCCAAAAACACAATTTGTAAAATACTTAAGTAAAAATGAAATATTAAAACTTAATTCATTTTTTTAGCCTCGATAAATCACAAGATATGGGTGCCTTTTAAGCACTATCAACATTCATTGTTGTAATAGATTAGTTATAGATAACATATTATCTTTCACAGTGTTTGTCAAGTCTAGCTATCTTTCATGACTGATAGAAAGATAAATAGCCTATTAAGGCTAATGTTGAGATCAAAGGTAGAAGAAGAGAAAACTGGAAGCAGAGAAAGAGAAATTGTAATTATATTCTGATATCCCTTCATTGATTTTAAGAGGCTTTATATATAGCCTTATAGGAATGGAATTTAAAGGAAAATTTCTAACTAATTTCTAACATTCCTAATAGAAATCCTAACCCTAATTTTGCTGGTTTATTCCGTGGTCCCCTTTCTGGATTCTAATCGAATTTGTGCCTTCTCTACGCCTATCATCCATACGCGTCCATACGTTCTGTGTGCCTAGTGCTACTCCAATGATTATGAGTAGAGTTTTCTCGCATCATTCCTTCCCCCCACGAGAATCCTTGTCCTCAAGAATGAAGTCAAGGTATGATTTTGAAAATCGCCACTCATTTTCCCACATTGCTTCTTCAGTTGGAATGTTTTTCCATTTGACTAGAATTTATACCTTAGGTCGATATTTTACTTTTTGGATCACACGACAATCAAGAATGGTTTCGGGTTGAGGAAGGATAGTTGCATGATCAGAGACTAGAGGAAGTTGACTCGAACTCGGTGGAATTGCCCCTTCGTGCTTTCTTAGCATCCTTACATGAAATACATCATGTATTTGAGAAGTAGGAGGCAGTGCCAGCTTGTAAGCCACTGGTCATATTCGAGTGATGATTCTGTATGGCCCAAAAAAAATGAGAAGCTAATTTCTTGATGAACGAAAGGCTATTGAAGTTTTTCTATAAGGTTGGAGCCTTAGGTAAACATAATATCCCTCCTTGAAGATGACCTCTTGACATTTCATACGGTTCTGAGCATGTAGCAGATTGTGCCTTAATTCTTGTAGAAGGTGGTTTATGGTACGCAGGTGCTTATCCACAGCTGGCACTTGAGCAATTTTGGGAACATATGTTAATAAGTGTGGAGGTGAAATGCCATAGACTGCTTCGAAGGGAGTCATCTGTGTTGAGGAGCAGATGGAAGTGTTGTAGCTGTACTTAGCCTAAGGAATCAACTCAATCCATTTGCATGGTTGATCCCTAGTGAAGCAGCAGATACTGCTCTAGTGTGCGATTGGTTACCTCAGACTGTCCATCTGTTTGAGGGTGATTGTTGTGTGTTTTGCAACACACAGAAATCGTGCAAGTATACACGGTCACAAGTAATAAGATTTGTAAGTAAAGATCGTTCCCACGGAGATTTGTTACTATAGTTTGTTGAGTACTAAAATTATATCTTTCTAGTTTTATCCAAAATAATCGTTGATATGGAAAACGGTAACAAAAAATTAAGAGAACTCTAGGATTGCAATTTTTCACCAAACTAATCCACGCAAATCATGTTATTTTCTTTTGATTTATATTTTTTAGTACATTTAATTTGTCAACCGAAAACTTCTTTTTTTATTCATACATCTCTTCCGAGCTCCGTATAAACACACCTCATTAAATTAATTCACTATATCTCTATGAGAATTAAATTTAATAAGATTCATTAAGTTCTAAGTTCTCAAATGGACACACATACAATTAGGGTATATTCCTATCCTTCATCATACATGTCATTCTATCTACGAGCAATATACACAAAAATGCCTTTCTCAAGTTTATTTTTATGCCACAAATCGTTTTGATAAAATTCGTAAATAATCAAAAAGCATTAAGCACAAGATAGAGTGAACAAATCGAACGTCTTATAAATCTTTAAAAAAAAAATTAAAATCAAACCTTCATAAATTTAGATCAAATGCAACCCTAGAAAAATTAATTTACTTCATTAAATTAAAAATTAAAATTACAACAGATGCAGAAAAATTAGAAGGAAATTAAGACATCAAGTAACGAAAATATTTGGCACATGTAGAACACAACAGAAGCCAAAAATGGCTTCTGCGTGTTCCACCGTCCAGCCCCAAACACTACAGAAATTCTACACCCAAAAAAAAACTTCTAGAACCCGACATAATATCACCTATTTATAGCTAAAAAAATACATCAAAAATATTTAAATTTAACATACGTGGGGAACAATGAAGTGTGGGACGAATATTAAATTACACCGCGTGGGGGACAAAATTGTATCGAAAGTGGAATAGAAAAAGTGAGTGGAGATGCTACGCGTTTCTGTTTTTTTTTTCTTCCACGCTGCCACGTGTCGCGTTATGATTCGCGGAAACAATTAGTGATACACGTGGCAGCATCTCATTCGTTGAAGAAAACGGGCGCACGATTGCCTGTCGCACGGGAGCAAATGGCTGCATCGAGGGGTGAGATCCAGCGCGGTCACGCTCATTGTAACATGCCACGAGTCGCAATATTATTTGCTGAAATATTAAGTGGGACACATGGCATATTCTGGTTCGTGGAATAACCGGGCGCACGTGAATCAACCGCACTAGAAATGGAGCGCGCGATGGTGGGGGACAACGGCTGCAACGCGTCAGACACGTGGGTCCCACTCTACACGCCGGCATGCACGACAGGTGGGCCCCACTCGGGCACCGAGCCGCGTGATGGAGGAAATCCCTGCAGCCACTCTCCTTGGTCAGGTTTGAACAGCGCGCGCGCATCCGAATCGTTGATGCGTTGATCTGACGGTCCAAAATGACGCGTGGATGGTAACGGCGCGTGGAATCTCTCTCCTGCGAAGAAAAAATAACTTTTATTAATTATATTTTCACCCACAAATATATTTCAAATTACATTTTAAAATTTCTTAAATTACAGTTAAGCCCTTTGCTAATTTTAAATTAAATTTTTAAACTTTAAATTATTATAATTAAGCGCAAATTTAATTTAAATTATATTTTTGATTTTTATAAATTGTAATTAAGAACTATATTATTTGAAATTATATTTGTGGACAAAAAAATATGAAATTAAGTACATTTTCGATACAAATTATTTAATTTTATTAAAAATGTATTTTTAATGCATAAAAGGAAAATATTAATTTATTTAACAAAAATTAACTAAATATTAAAAGAACATAGCCATTATCATTACTAAAATTGATGAAAATAACTATATAAAATACAGTTATCAGTGATAGCTGGAACTCATGCACAATTGATTTCCTTGTAAGTGAAACAACTCTTGCTAGAAAGAGTTGATAAACACCTTATCACGGTCACTAACGATAGAATTGGGCATGCCATGTAGGCGCAATATATTGGTCACAAATGTCTTGGCCACAGTGGGGGTTGAAAATGGGTGTTTCATAGGAACGAAATGGGTGTATTTACTTAAACAGTCCACAATCACCATTATAATTGTATGCCTCTTTGAAGCTAGTAATCCTTCCACAAAATCCATTGAGATATCAGCCCAAATCTTATCAAGTATAGAAAGAGGTTGAAGTAATCCTACTAGTTTCATAGTCTCTGTTTTGAATCTTTAGCGGGGCTCACACTGCCTAAGGAATTTCTTCAACATTTGGCGTAGTTTAGGCCATGTAAAGCTATGTTTGATGCAAGATAAGGTTTTTTGGAACCCAAAATGTCCCCTAATTGGGGTGGAGAGCTATGATTTGAAGTATAATGGAGGATTTAGGGCTCAAGTATACCTTGTTGTCTTTAAACCAGACCCCATCTCATTGTAACAATTTGTGAGCAATTGCAGGAGTGGATTTGGCTATCAGGTCTGTGTAGAAAGGATCTTGTTGGACTTCCTTCTGAAGTTGTGGCCACCAGTCCATCTGTGGCTGAGATATACTTAAAAAAAGAAACTCTACTACTCGTGAAAGAGAATCAACTCCTTGGTTTACCTTCCCACATTTGTACTCAATTTTATATTCATAGCCAAGTAGCTTAGGCAGCCATCGTGCTTGTGTTAGAGTGGTAATGCGCTACTCTGGCAGATATTTGAGGCTCCTCTGATCGGTACGGATGGTGAAGGATTTTCCTAATAGGTAAGGGCGCCACACACGGATAACTTTAATGATAGCAACATTTCCTTCTCATATGTTGATAAAGCCAATGTTGAACCCTTGAGAGCTTGGCTAAAGTAAGCTATTGGTTTGTCTGCTTGAGTAAGGATAGCCCCTAGCCCGATGCCACTAGCATCACATTCAATTACAAACCTTTGGGAAAAATTGGGAAGGCTCAAGACTAGGGGTGATGTCAAGGCATCCTTTAGCTACTTAAATGAGTTTTCAGCAACTGCATTCCAATTAAACCCTTCCTTTCTCAAGAGCCGAGTTAAAGGAGCCGCCAAGCTACCAAAATTACGTACAAATTTTCTGTAATAGCCAGCTAACCCCAGGATGCCTCTGACTCCTTCAGATGTGATTGGGGTTGGCCATTCCTTAATAGCTTGGGTCTTTGTAGAGGGAAGGCGTAGAGTTCCCTCTAATGTGAAGGGGTTAACCTCTGGAGGGGTCTGAGTTGCTCATATTGCCTATAACTGAGAGTGCACAGTGCTGAAGGTCTCCATAACCTCATTACGGAATTCAAAATTTGATTTTCCCCAGGTATCCATGGTCGAACGACTTTGATACCACTGTTAAGGCTAATGTTGAGATCGAAGGTAGAAGAAGAGAAAACTGGAAGCAGAGAAAGAGAAATTGTAATTATATTCTGATATCCCTTCATTGATTTTAAGAGGCTTTGTATATAGCCTTACAGGAATGGAATTTGAAGGATAATTTCTAACTGATTTTTGATATTCCTAACAGAAATCTTAACCCTAATTTTGCTGGTTTATTTCGTGGTCTCCTTTTTGGATTCTAACCGAATTCGTGCCTTCTCTGCACCTGTTATCCACGTGCGTCCATGCGCTCTGTATGCCTGGTTAAGAGCAGAGTTTGCTCGTATCATAGCCTTAACTACTAAGTTTGCATTTCAGAATTGATTATTGACACCACATAAAGTCTCGATCAAGTCCAACAATCAGATGATGAACCTTATCTTCCTCCACTACTACAATATGTGCTTATGGCTTCGGTTTTTAACCGTGGCCGTAGGCTTATGGCCACGGTTATAAGAACCGAGGCCTAAGTGAGAGAGACCATAGGTAACGACTTATGGCTGTAGTTTTTTAACCGAGGCCAAAAGGGGTACCTATGGCCTCGGTTTTTCTAATAACCGAGGCCATAGTTACCCCCTATGGCCTCAGTTTTCTAATAACCGAGGCCATAAGTACCCCTATGGCCTCGGTTTTCTAATAACCAAGGCCATAGAGTATACATAAATTAAAAAAATTATAATTACAATATTAAAAATTAATATAAATTACAATAAATTTATTAAAACAATATTAAAAATAATATTATATTAAAATTAAAAGTATAATTACATTCGAGAGTTTATTTTACACTAAAACATAATCAAAATTACTATTACAAATTGACTTTTTTCTATTAATTACAAGCATAAATATGCTATAAAAAAGATTATAATGATAATTCTGGATTTTCAATTGATTGAAAAATCTCTCAAGTCTTTCTTGACTCCATATTCTACAACCAACGACTAACACTAGCTGAATAAGGCAGACCAACGCAGGGAACTAGCACCAATACCAGCGTAAGCAGTCACTAACACCAATCTGATTGCACTAGCACCAAGATAGCAGAATAAGACCAAAGACGGTGCATCGCAGAGACGTAAATAAGACTGAAGAAAGATCAAGTAAATACCTGAACTGCACCAGAAGTAGTGACCAAAGATTAGCTAACACCAGGTCTGGCGCACCAAGACTTCGAAAATTTCATCCTCATTTTCGGCAGATCTTACTCGCTTTCTCACAAGTGTACGGACAATATGCATTTCAATGTCAACTCATCAAGTCTATGTAAGTGATTTCTCAACCTTCATTAAGGATTTCTCATCATTTTTTGGAAAATCTTCATATCCATCAACGGTCTTCCCCAGTTGAGGCCCTGTATGCTTGGTAAGTATGATGTCACGCTAGTGCCTACCATGAAAAAGAAAACAGAAAAAAAAACTACAATAGCATGTGATCATCCATAGGCCTAATAGTAGCCAATTCATGAGAAAATGCTAACTCCCAATCAAATTTACAACCTGTTAAAGTAGAAGATAACATAAACTACATAATCATATCAAATACACAATGAAAAAAGGAAGTTGCATGCAGGAGAGCACATACTGTAAGTAAAAGTATCAAATTCAGAGGAACATAAAATATCTTTAATGTTATTGTCCATTTTGATTTCTATTTCTGTGAAAAGGAAAAAATACAATGTCTTTAATCAAATCAATAACCCTATTTGCTTTAGCTTTCTTTTGACAAAAAGTTTACTTTCCCGTGAATGAACACAAACAAACAAATTAAGAAATGATCACTAAATTCTTATGAAAAGGGAAAAAAAGGTAAAAGATAAAAACAGAAGATCCAGCATCTAGCTACTAAAAAAAATATAAGACATTAATATACCCAAAAAAAAGAAATCTATATATTTATCTAATTAATTTTTTAATATCAAACGGTAAGTTAATCTTGATGCCAAACCACTAAATAAAGAAAGCAAGCACGCATGAAATTAATCAAGATTGAAAAAAAATGAAGTAAATTAAGTAGGTATAAGAATTACCAAATAATACATCGAAGAACAACAATTACTCTGATTGAAATCATCGTACATAGCCTTAAGCAAATGGATGCCCATGACTAAGGTATTAGGTAAAGTAGCAACTGAGAAAAGAGGGATAAACCACTCCAAACCACCAGACTAATCATGGGCATCCCTTTTATATTAGATCATAAACTAATCAAACCCTAGCAACCAAACTGCACACGTTCAAGGATATATGAAACTTAACGCAATCAGGTAACAATAAAATGTATATGTCGTGAAACATAAGAAACTTAAAAATTAAATCAATGTTACCCTTGATTTTGAACCAAGCCTTTGCACAGTGTTTATGGGTAAGAACCAAATTAGTTTTACAAGAACATCCCAACTCAATAGGAATTCCAGATTCATAATTGGTTGAGTCAAAGCTTAGATGGAAAATCAGTTTGTCAATGTACCAGCGACCAGCGCCAACGAACATCGACCATCGCCAGCGAAAAGCGAACAACGAACAACGAACAACGAACAGCGAACAACACCAGTGAACCAGCAACCTGTGAACCAACGACCAACAAGAGGACCAAGAAAGTTGTGCGACAGGGCCGAGAAAGAAGGAAAAGAGAGGGGAAGAGAAAGGAGAGAGGGGATGAGGAAGAAGAGAGGGGATCAGAAGATATCGATTTGAGAAAAAAGAAAAATAAAATTGGGAAAAAATATAAAAGAAAAAAGAGATGGGCCGACGAAAGGAAAAAAAAAAGAGGGAAAAAGAAAAAAAAAAGAGGGAAGAGGAAAAAAAAAAGAGAAGAAAAAAAAATAAAAAAAATGAAAAAATTTGATATAACTTATGGCCACAATTATTGTTAAAAACCGAGGCCATAAACATACCCTATAGTCTCGATTTTTATTTAACCGTGACCAAAGCTTTTTAACCTCGGTTTTTATAAAAACCGAGGCTAAATTTCCGAGACTAAAAGTATATATTGTAGTAGTGCTCACTCATAGCATAACCAGATGACTCCAATTGATCTGATGATTCTCGATTTAAGAACATATTCATTCAGACTCAGTCCTTCTTTCATCATCTTATGAAATTATTTTAATTGTATAACTCTTGATTAAGATTTTGTCATAAGATAACTATCTAAACCACTCCATGCTTCTTTCACAGTTTTGAAACTAGGGATTTGTCCTATGACATCTTGATCTATACAATGCATAAACTAGCTTCCAATCATCATACCCTATTTGTACCAGAATTTATAAGCTTGATTAACTTCACCATTCTTAAAAACATTGAAGGTCCTTCACTAGTTAGGTATTGTTCCAAATCTAAACTGCACAAAATCTTAATAATCAGTTACTTCCAAAGTAAAACATTTGTTTGACCTAGCTTAATAGCTATAACATGATTCTGAATATTAATAACACTATAGTTAACTTGATCCGTAGAATGAACAGAGAATTCTTCGTCACGAACTTTACTCAATTCTTTCTCCATTGTTGAAGCTACGTAGCTCCAAAGCTCTGATACCATAACATATTTCACCATTGTAGATGATGAACAAAACAAGATTAAGAATTAGCAAGATGCACAGGAACATTCACAGAGATCACAAGCTTAGTCAAGAACATCAAGAAGGAGAAAAATGAGAGAAAAAAGTGTTGAGAGTTGCTAAATTGTACCAGTATTTGATTAATGTAAAAATATGATGCAATCAAACTATTAATATAGAACAATTAATGTAATACATGAATGTAACCGCATTTACAATCTCAGAATTAAGTTTTACAACAAATTAACAAACCAAGCTATTAATATAGCTTGTTAATCTTAACAAACTGCTTTAGCTCACGTCTTCGTTTAACTCACATGTGTAGCCTCAGCTCAAATGTGAAGTTCACGGCTTAGCTCAACAATATTTGCACTAGCTTCTTTTCGTTCACTTATGATTTTGGCATTGGCTTCGTCAATAACTCTTTTAACATGCTTGATCATCCTTATTAGTTCTCACTTATTTATACAACGAATTTGGATCGCCAAGACCTATAATAATATATTTTTTTCCATTAGTTTATCTTTTCTAACACTGTTCTGTGACATTATAACAGAATTCTAACAAAAGAAACACTTCAAAGTCAAGGTTAAACAAAAGTCCTTATGGAATCATGCATAATCAGGTTGCCTAGTGATGATTTACCTAATAAGTGATAACATGAAAACCTTTTTTTTTATTTAGCTTATTAATAAGGTTCAATATTATAACATTTCCTTTCATGGATATAGTTTTATTTTTAAAACACTGCACAAACTTGACATATGTTATTTGCATATACAAAAATATAGTACACATGTTTTATTTTATAATATAAAAAATATATATTTTAAGGGGGTTAAAAATAAAACTAATTAAGTAGCTAGATCATATTAAACTTAGGAGGTTAATAATAATCTTCCAAAATGTTAAATTTAGAACTACATCATTCAAAATACCGTCATGAGAAAAAAATTGTAAAGGGAAATTATCACTGATACCCTTGAGATTTATCATTACTTCACATATGCCCCTAAGGTTTATAAAAATAGCTCTAATACTCTCGATTTTTATAGTTAATTCTCTTGAATGGTTAATGACGTTAACTTTTTTATCTAATAAAATATTTTTCTTTTTTATGGTTTTGATACAAAATTGTGGCTAGCTATTTTACAACGCTTGTTGTTACTTTTATAATTTTCTTTTGTTTATTTTCATACATATTTGTGGTTAATTTTTTAATCTTTATTTTTTTATTTATTAGTGATATACACATATTTAATCATCCAAGATCTTTAAATGACTTAGAATTATAATTATTACACCTAAATTTAATAGATCCACCATGGTCATTCCTTTCGTTATTCCTCCTTTGTTGCACCTAATATATCTAAGTTTGTTCAAGCCTTAATACCCTCCTGATAATTACAAAACTTTTGGATCCATGCATGATATGGTTTCAAAATTAGATTTACTTGAATGTTTGAAAAGATTGATTGCACATAATAGTAATACTTATTACACGAGAGTTTACTATTGCTAAAGCCATGTCCATCTAATGAAAATAAGAATTCCTTTTATAGGATAAGGAATCTCAATTTATAATAGTGAAAAATAACTATTTTATCATTACTTTAATAATTCACCTAATTTCCTATTTTTGGCATTTTAATTTATCCTTACTTTATTCCTCTTTGTCATTTTCTGTTGACAGTCCTTTTAATAATGTAGACGATGACACATCTCCATCTTCTCGATCTCTCATGTAGTAAATGTATTTGTGATCATTAATGGTTTTTTTTGTATTAAAAAAACATTCTTGTTTCTTAACAAATTTCTAGATTATTGCCGTTAAAATTTGTATCAAACTTACTTATTTTCTCACCATCTTCTTTAGTAAGGATCATATTACTATAAGAAGTGATTATAACTTTTTTAGTCGATTAAATTTCCTTAACTTCAGAAGAATTATCAATTTTTTTTAATTCATGATAAATTTGACTTAGCGTCTATATTCTTAGAATACAGAGTTCATCTATAATGAATTTCTTTTTTAAAAAAATGCCCTTGGTTTTGGAATTTTTCTATTAGTGTTGAAAATCCCTAATTTGATAAAATGATAGGGACTAACACAACCTTATTTTTTCCAATCCAAAAGTGAATTGAAAAATTTGAGATAGACATACTTATCACTTGCCAGAATCTTCTTCCTAAAGTTCTTGATTCCATTCTTGAAAATTTTAGGAAAATAATTTAATTCATTTAAATTAATTTTTAGATATAAGTTTTGAATTAAACTTGCATATAAAGTTTTATAAAGAAAAATTGGATTAGCTCATTCAAGAATATTTAATTTACTGTGTGTAGGGAATTGTGTTTTTTCTGGTGTAAAATTTCATATCTTTGATATGTTCATGCGTAGATGTTTTGGATAATTTATAGAGATTTAATCGTTGTTGTTTACTTAAACTTCTATATTGGTCTTTTTCATCTTCAATGACCAAATTATTCTTAAGAGATGTTTTCCTGAATAGTATTAATGGTCATAATATCTTTATTATCTCCATGAGAAGCATTTTTTTAATAGTATTAGAGGTCATACTATCTTTCCTAGGGTCTTTAACCTACTTGGTTATGATGGTAGTTGTTGTAATGTTGTGAAGTAATTTTTAAATATATCTTCTGGGGTTAATTGTTTTGATATTCTATAGTTGGCATAATGGTCTTCAGATTCTACTCTATTAGTGAAAGTCTATGAGTTATTCCACTAAATCTAATAATAATTTTGCTTGCTTCAGGTCATTTGTTGGAAATTCCTAGTTTTAGAAGATTATAGACCATATAATTCTTTTTCTGATTCTTCAGCCCAATTCAGCTTTTCCTTTTTTTTCTTTTCAAAGGTGTTACTCTCTTTTAAACTATTAGGTTCTTCCTTCTCATTTTGAATTCCTTCTTTAGAAGTTTTACCTTCCTTAGAATGAATCTATGAGGTAAATTCCTTTTTAGAGTTTTTGGACTTTAATGATGGTTTTGAACTATTATAGTTTTCCTATTTAATTCTTATCTCCGAAAGAGACTTCTCTAGGTATAAAATCTTGAGTTGTTACTGAAGGATTATTATCTCATTTTCCTTTGTCTTGATCTTGATATCCAGATATTCCACTCCTACAAGAACAAAAATAGTTAAAGATGTTAATTCTCTTGTAAATATATATGCTAAACTATTCTTGTTTCTTTAAAGATATTTCACAATAAAATTTTTATGGTTAAACCACTGTTATTATTTAACTAATCTTGTCTATAATCACCTATAATATTATTCCTTAATAAATAACCAAAGTTCTTGTTATCGGTTCTACCAATAAATCTAAAACTTATTATATATATTGTAAATTTTTTAATAGGCAATTATTCGTTTTCATTGTGATAATTTAATTTTGGGTCATGGAAAGATCTTGATGTATATCTATAAAGATATTCATCTCTGTCATCTACTTTTGCTTTTAAAATTGCTCCCTAATATTTATGTGAAACATTTGTTTCAACTATCATTGTATCATTTGGACCTAAATAGTATAAAGGTGGTAAATTTTTACTTGTACTTTTACCTTATCTATGTACAAAGTATCTTGTTATGTTCATTTCCAAACATGATCTTTTTTTCAATTTTGTTTGTGAAGGTTTTTGCATTTCTACAAATTAGCATATTTTAAACATCCTAAGAATTTTTGTAATTGATTTTTGTTTCTTAGTTAACTAGGAAATCCTTGAATGTTATTTAATAAATGAGGCTATATATTATATTTTTCATCATTAATTTATGATAATATCTAAATAATATTTATTTAATTTATTATCGAAAACTAAAATATCATCTATGTAAACACATCAAATACTTTATAATAAGTAGAGATATTCTTCACATACTTTTGAAAGATACGTGAAGCTTGTTTTAATCTGAATGAAACAATAGTCCATTAAAATTGTCATTCGAGGCGACTAAATTTTGTTACTTTTTGAGATTCCTTATCTAGTCTTATTTTTCAAAATACATTTTTGCAATTAATCAAAACTTGAGAAGTATTTATTTTCTTTTATTAATAATAATAATTTTTCTTTCTTTGGAACAAAATATCCATTGTCAATGGTGTCTTTATTCAATACTTTAAAGGTTATTACTATTTTCTTTTTTTCCTCTTTTTTTTAGCTTCTTTTTTTATTAAGAATGTTGGACTTGAGTGAGGTGAATTACTTGATATTATGACTTTTAGTTCCAAAAGTTATTGAATTTGTTTTTCAAATTCAATTATGTCTTCTGGAATACAAATGATAGGTTTTAATCTAATGACTTTGTTAGGATCTCTTAGTTCTATGTTAAAAATCATTTTAGATTTATTTACTTTTGGATCTAAAAGATTTTTCAAACTTACTATTTTTAACAATTTTTTGATACCTTTTAAGGCTTTATCTTCATATATTTCATTAGAAAAAGAGTTTTGTTTCTTTTCTATATTTAATGAAATGTTTTCTAAATAAGGATTTTGTTGCTACTTTGTGTTAATCACACCACATTTCTACTTTTTTATGTTGTTGCATAAAAATTGGACTTGATATAGTTAAAAAATTTCTTATTTTTGATACATAAATGGCTTTACCATTTAGTGTTGTTACTTATTTTGTCTAAGTATTGTGTAAAATGTTGACATAAGTTTAAGAAATTGTTTCCAATTAATAAATCAACTTTTGTTTCTTGTTAATATATGGCTGGAATATGAAAATTTTCTCCTCCTATCATTATATCTATATCTTTTAAGACTTTATTAAGATTTATTGTAGTATTATTAGCAATTCTTGTAGTTAAATCTTTTTGTGCTTATTCTCATAGTTACTCTTGGAATACATATTTACTAGCTACTCACATACTGGCTCTTGTATTTATATATGCATATAAATGGTAACTTGTTTAACCTTTAAATTTCAATTTTACCTTAATATAAGTATTGTTTGGATTTGTAATATTGTATAAATCATTCATCTTCTAATGAGAAGTATTCATATTCTGAGTCAATTATTTCTTCCTTAGTTTCTTCTAGTAGATAAATGCAACAAGTATCATCCATATCTGATTTCTCTATTGGTTCTAATTATATCTTAAAAGCTTCTTCTAAGATTTTTGCTTTCGGTGGAAATTATTTTTATGTTAAAGCAAGTTAAAACATTTATTAGCCCATTGTTCTTTCTCATTACAGATCCAACATTTGTATTTATTTTTCCTGTTACGCAATAATTGTTTTTTATGATGGCTTATTTATTTTTCTCCTAAGATATCTTTTTCTATAAGATTTTTTATTATATCTTCTCTTATATTTTTGAAAGTCTTATTTTATAAATTTATATGTTTTGAATGTTTTTTGCTTTTTATATTTGTTTTATACTTTTGTTTATAAGATTTTAAGTTACATTGATATTTTTCTAGCAGTTGAAAAATCTCTTGTATCACAAAATATTTTTTCATTTCCTCTTATTTGTTTATAGTCATGTCTTTCTTGACATTTAATGATTATCCAATTTTTAAGAGTTATTATTCTTCCTCCTAAGGTGTCTGGTATAATTTTCTATTTATTTATTCCATCCCTTTATTGTATTTTTATGTAATGTTGTAAATAATTTTTGAAGAAAATATTTCCTTATAAGTTTATTCATAGAGGGGTGATAATTTATAATAATACATTTCATATTCACAAATATAGGAATCTATATAATATGTGTCATATATTTTCATATTTATTAAATGTCATTTGACTTTCTCAATTTCATTTTCACTACATTTAGTGATACATCTACCTCTATCTTCTCCAATAAATTCCTTCTATATTTTATTTACTACACTATCTAAGTATTCCCTACCTGTAGGAAAATTTCATTCCATTTGTAAATATTGTTGTTCTATTAAATTTATAAACAAAAATTTTAACGTTTCTTGTCATTTTGTAAGCTGTAAGACTTTATAAGTTGAAGGGTTTGATTGTGTAGTTGGAGAAGTTTGTATGATTACACTTATATTCCTAGACCATTCATCTAAGGAATTTTTTCCCTCTCTTTTATAAAATCTAAATCTAAAAGATTAAATCAATAATTTTCATGAAGTTTAAATTCTAGTGGGATACTACATCTAGTTCCACAATGCAATCCTTCTTCCATTTTGGGGTTTTTTCTTATATAAGAAAGGTCATGTTTTTCTAGCATTTTCCTATTTATTTTTTCTATGTGTGGGCCAGATGTTTTTTTCTTGATAAGGAATTGGTTATGAAATAGGTTTCTTGTGATTATTTGGGATCATTTGTTTTTGTTCAAAATCAGTTTTATTGACTATTGTCATATTATCTTCCTCCTTTTTATTTGTACAAAGTTTTTCATCATAATGTCTTCTTAGTTCTTCATCTGTTAAGTTAACATATTAACTAATTTTTATATGTCTCTATTCTCAAGATATATAAATTTCTAATTCTTTTTCATATTTCATTAAATTGAGATAATAGCTTCTTTTTTAACCTTGTATTTTTCCTCATTTTTTATTTTCTCATTCATAGGTATCAATGTATCTAATCTTCTAGGTGATTCTTGTTTTAATTCTATAAATGGATCAAAATTATAATCTATAATTGTATTGTCTCTAGCTATGTTATTTACATCACTTCTTAATTCAGTAAATTTCTTATGTATGCCTTGTTGTAATTTATTATAATTATTTTCTCTTATTTTTTAGGAGTTCTTTTTGTGTTTTGTTTATATCTTGTAAGGACTTAATGTTTGATTCTTATACTATATCTATTTCTTTGACTTAAAGAATTAAAGCTTTCATTATTATTATTTGTTTATTTGATATGCTTGTTAAGCTTCCATTATAATCAAATTCTACATCCTGTAGTTTATTTTTGAACAATATTAGGATAATAATAGTATTATTTTCTTTATAATATTATGTTATGAGTTAATTCTTTCATTATTTTAACTTCTTGTATTATATCTATCACCTCTCTCTTTTTTGTTAGAAGTTTATCCTTTAGGTCAATAAATGTAAACCTTGATATATTACTTTTTCTTCCTAGTATCAAATTTTTCTTTAAATTCCAAGTTCTATTCTTCTGGTATTTCAAAGTCTATCAATAGACTTTATTATTTGCCCTATTTCTTGGCAAGTTTTATCAATTTTTATGAATTCATTTTATCCATATATTGGACTATTATGGTTATTTATTAGAGTATCCTACTATGTAATGTAGTAAAATTGGTTGATTTTTTCTTTCATTAATTCTCCTCTTTCAAATTCATAAGCTAAACTTAATATTTAGTTTAAGTTCTTATCATTAATATTAATTACAAACCTAGAATATGAGTTGAATTTTAATTTCTAGTATCCTAGGTTTTCATGGATTATTCTTAATAAAACATTTTTTCTATTTATTATTTTATTGTCTAGCAATGTTAATTTTATTGGTTATCAATTTATTCTCTAAAATGTAATTTTATTAATATTTAGATTTTTTCTAAATGAATGTATCAAAAATTTTCTTTATCCTTCTGAGAGACTTTTGATACTTTTTATTCATAATAATTCTTTGTCATTTAATGGTATATTATACTTTTCTTTTCTGTCTGTAGTATTAATACTCATTTTTTATTACTTATTACATAATAAACTATATATATTTTTTAAAATATTTTCGTTATTCTTGAAAATAAATAATTTTTAAATCCATCTTCTTTCTTAAGATTTAATATCATTTTTTGTATTTTTCATTTTTTTTACTAATTTTTATTTCTTGTAAGAAACACCCTAAGATGACATGTGTTTCTATACCTATTATTTATTAATTTCCTATTATTTTTTGTTTTTTTTATTATTTCTTTCATTTTTATGTATAAAATATTACAACTAACTTTAATTTTAATTTTAGTTAAGTTTTAGGAATATTTATGATATTTTTGAAACCTTAAATGTATTTGTGATATTATTTCAAAACTTAAAGATATTATTAATATTATTCCTAATTTATAATTATTAGTCCGATATCATTGTACTTTCGTAAGTCGTGACCATCTTAGTTTTATAAATTTAGCATATTATTTTTATTTTTTAAAATTTATGTTTTTTTTATTTAACTTAATGTTATATTTTTAAATACTTGCATTATTTTTTTCTAATTTTGATTTTTTGTGATTGTTTTGATTGAAAAACCTTAATTAATCAAATTGAACCATAATAACTTAAGGTCAATGAATATTTGAATAAAAAAATATCTCAAAAATTTAAAAAAAAGAAAAATAAAATAATTAAAATTAATTTAAAATTAATAAAATATATACTAATAATAATACATATTATAATTAAAATGTAATAATCTAAATAAAAATAACTAATTTATTTAATTTTTAAAAATAAATTGTATTTTTTTCTTAAAAATTTCTCAAATGCCTTAAAACTGTGAAAATGATCACGTAGAGTGCATATTCTGCTCAGTTGGTACAATAATCTTTTGAAAAAATATCGTTACTATACCATCTATTTTCTGGTTTTCTATTCCTTCAAATATAGGTATTAAGTTATTTATTTCTTATAATTATATAATTTATATATTTTAGTTATATAATTTATATATTTTAGTTATATAATTTATAATTGAATTTTATTATTCCTATAATTTAAAGTATTATCAATTAAGTTAAAAAATTTAAAAATTAATATTTTTTAAAAAATAAATGAGAATTATTTATTTTATAAAAAAGTAAAAAAAAAAAGCCCTCCAAGGAGCCCTTTCTCCCACTTTCTCTCTCAATTTTTTTTATAATAAAACAATGATGAGAGAAGGGAAAGAAAGAGAGAGTAGAGAGAATTTTTTTAAATAATTTTATTAATAAAATATATAATTTTCATTTTATTTTAAAAAATCTTAATTTTAATTTTTTTTTACTTAATTGATGATAATTTTATATTACAGGATTAATGAAACTACCATAAAAAATCATAAGACTAATAAAATATATAAATTACATAATTACAAGACTAAAATGACCACGTAACTTTCAAATTGAGTTCAGTTATGTTTCGGGTGATGGATAGCATAGGTCCCGTTTATTTGTAAAATGAATCAATTCAGTCTCGTTATTCTTGGTGAGGTACATAAGTCTTGTTATTATGAAAGTAAGTACATTTAGTCCCATAATTATTAAAATCTAATACTTTAATCTTATAATTACTTAAAATCATGTACTTAGGCATAGAATTAAAGTGCACATTTTTCACTTTTTAGAGTATTGTTTTCATTAATTTATTCATATTTGGACATAGAATAAAAAATCTAAATGAAAAAATACAAATTCAATTCAATTAAAATAATAATAATATTAGAAACAAAGATTATAAAAATTCCTTAAATTCATCATTTATAATATTTATTTCATTAAATTAGAAACAATATCATTTAATTTATAAATTTTTCAAAAATAATAAATTAAGATTAAATTATATTATTTTAATAAATTTTTAAAACTATTTTTATTTTTTTGTAAGTGTTTAAACTATATTAAATCACAAGTATTTAACGAAGGTAAAGTCACAATTAATATAAAAAAATTATAAAATATTTGTTTTTAATATTGGTTAATTTCCCTTTTTTATTTTTATTTCAATATTTTATTAATTTTTAATTTTTTAACAAAAATTAAAAAATATATTTAAATAGCATTTTGTTTGAATTATATAATTATTTATTTTTTCTTAAAATATTTTATATTAAATTTCACTTTTATCCTTGTTAAAGACTCATTTTAATCTCATTTAATTACTTAATCAATAATAATAATATTTTAAATGAAAAATCATTAAAATAATATATTTGTTCTTAATTGACCATTTTTACAAAGCTAAAAAACTAAATAATATTATTTTTAGTCTAAGCTAGTGATTAAACAAAACGAATGATCTAATCAGATATTTTTTTTTACCTCACGTATAATATTATTACCTTTATTTGAATATATAAATCAAAATGACGGTGAAATTGAAAATAAAGTTAAAAAAATAAATTTATTTTTTAATTGAAAAAAATGAGAAAAATAATAAATGTGAAAAAATAGGATATTCTAAAATATTTTTAAGAGATGTGGTAGGAATGAGTACTACTAGTAAATGTAAAAAATTATTTCATTAAGTTGCATATTAACAATCAAGAAAATTACATAAATTCCCAAAACTCTTTCTATCAATCTTTCTTAAAATATGCAAGGTGTATGTATTGCATAAATAGTTATATACTTTCAAAAACTATTTAACCAATTGAATATACTATTAAACAGATTCTATATTTTTCTATAAGTTAGATTTTTATTTTATAAAATTGATATAACCCAAACCGATTTATATATATTATAAAAAAATTTAATTTTATTATATTTATAATATCTATCCATATTAATTAATATGTTTATCATTATTTTTATAAATTATAATTTCTAAATCAAATCATGTGATTTCCAATTAAACTTTGTTTTTATTTGAAAAGGATGATAAACATGTTTTAGCAAAACGTTTTTATAGTAGTTTGGCATAAGGATTATTTCTTATTTGTTTCTAAAATTCAACCAATTTGACGATCTTTATTGTTGTGATTTATGATCTAATGATTTGTGAGATGATGCATATTTTAAAGTATTTTTTTGACAACTTTAATTTTTAACAAAATTAAACATTTCAAAATAGAAAGATATAAAAAAGATATAGCATGCTAAGAATTCTTCTTAGTTTTAAGCTATATTTTTTGTAAATAAATTTTTTATTGATGACTCAATGAAAGTAGAATCATTAATACACTTTTTACTTAATATTTGTTTGTTTTAATTAATAAATATTATTTTTAGAATTTTTATGGATTTGTTTATGAATTTTTAACATAGGACCATTCAGAAGCTGCCACGTGAATGCCACACAAGTAAAGGAACTGAATGAGAAAGTCATACGGATGCCACACTAGTATAAATGCTCGATCGCAAATAATAGCATGTGTATGGTGACGCAATGCTATGCAATGTGACAATACAACTTTCAATCCAAGTTCGACACTTGGTCAATGAGTCTACCACGCGTCATGACTTGAATTGTCCGTTCTTTCCACGCGTGCACCACGCCATCTGTTACTGGAAGTCATGTTGTGCCGCATGGCGTTGACTTAGCATGCATTGATCAAACTTGTCTTCCCTTGCCATGTGTCATGCTCTATTTTTCCCAGTGAATTCTATATGCTATGTGTCATGCTATTATTGGATGGTATTGTTAATTTTTCTTGTTTTGATCTCAAACCTTGATCTGATGCTGATCTGAGAGTCTATATCCTACTTGAGCTATATCCTAATCACCACATAAACCCTAAGGAGCCATAGTTGACATAATATTTATCAGTTTTTGGAGCCAAGAAGAGAGAAAAATCAAAAAAATTCAAAAGAAGATAAAATTTTAGTGGAGATTCACGAGGAGATTAGCACTACAATTTAAGAGATTGATTTTTTTTATTCTTATTCCCCTTTCTTTATCAATTTTTATGTCTTTCTTTATGAAAAATAAGAGCTTTATGAACAAAATTATGTCTAGTTAATTTATTAATATAGGAGTCTTATGAACCCAATTCTCACCATATAATGATATAATATTTTACACCAATTATAATTTCAATTTAATTATATTATTTAATCTTATTTTTATGCTAATAATTTTTTAGCCAATAATTGGTCTATATAGACAATTAAATAGATTTGAGAAAATTATTTAATTGTTTGTCTTGTTTAAATAATATACATAGTTTCTAGGTACATATCTATGTTTCTTATGTATATGATCCATAATTGATGAACTTAATGGGTAGTATGCAATTTAATTGACATGAGAGTATGATTATATTAATTACTATATGGTCTGTAGTATACTTGATAGAGGAATACATGCTAGGTTAGATTCAATTGATCATGTAATTAATTGACAAATTATATAGGAGAGATTTTAGTGATTCACATGTTTAGAAAATTAGGGGATTAAGTATTCCTAGATATTTTCGCATATATCTTTTTTGTTACCAAATCTGATTCAAGTAATTATTGTTATTTATTTTTTAGTTCTTTTAATTTTGAATTTTCAAAATATAAAAACACCATAAAATATTGATTTTTAATTTTTTGTTTTAAAAATTAGTTTCTATTAAAATAATCACCGTGTGAACGATATTTTCTTATCATTATATTACTTATTGCGATATGTATAATTCCATATTCATTGAAATCAATTCGTGTCCAATCAAGTTTTTGACACTATTGTCAAGGATTATAAATATTAGAAATTAATTATTTTATTTTATTTTTCTTTATTTAATTTAGTTTAATTTATTTTGATTTTTTAGTTATTTGTTTTTATTTACTTATTTTCTTTATTTAATTTTTTTAAAGTTTAATTTATTTATTTAGCTATTTAGTTTAAATTTTTATTTATTTTTAATTTAGGCACATCCTTAAAAGCATACTTGAAAAAATGGCTAACAATAATTATCAATGGCCAATGGACAGAATGACCACTACATGAAGAGTAGCTGGAGTGCATAAGGTAAATGACATCAAGGCACTTACAACTTAAGTGTCATCTTTGGTAAATATTTTGAAGATTTAAAACTTGCCAATGAGTATAAACCAGGTCTAAGATTTAGGGGCGTCTTGTGTGTTTTGTAGTGGAGCTCATTTATTTGATAGTTGTCTAGATAATCCTGAATCGGCATTTTATGTGGGTAATGTGAACCAAAACAATAATTCATACTCACATATAACCCATGATGGAGACAACCTCCAAATTTCTCTTGGAATAACAACAATCAAGGTGGTAATAAATTCAACTATCAATCATTTCCATCGCCTAGTTTCCAACAACCACAACAATCAGAAGCCCAAGAAGAGACTGAGGACAATACAAATGCTTTAATGGATATGATGAAATACTTCATCCAATCATTTAATATAAAAGTGTCAACTCAAGAGGCTTTAATTCAAAATTTAGAGACTCAAATAGGACAACTTGTGAAGGATATAAGCTAAAGGCCTCAAGATAACCTTCAAAGTGACACAATTGTAAACCCAAAAAGAGAAGGTAAGAACCATTATAAATCATTCGCCTTGAGGAGTGGTAAAACTTTAGAGCATGAAAATAAGACTTAAAGGATAAAAAGAAATATGAAATTAACAAGGATGAGGAGGAATTAGTTGATAAAAGGGGCACTGAAAAGAAACTTATTCAACCAAATAAATAAAACCCTCTGTAAACTCACTATTATTTTCCCCTCAAAGACTATAAAATAAAAAGTTAGATATGTAGTTTTCAAAATTTCTTGATGTCTTCAAGAAGCTACACATAACCATACCATTTGAGAGGCACTTGAACAAATGTTGTCTTATGCCAAATTTATGAAAGATATACTGTCAAAGAAAACTTGGGTTGAAGATCATGAAACAATAACCTTTATTAAAGGTTGTAGTGCCATCCTTGACAGAAAAATACCACAAAAAATGAAAGATCTAGGTAGTTTTGACATCCCTTGCACTATTGGGAACGTCCATTTTGGAAAGGCACTATATGATTTGGGTTCTAGCATTAACCTCATGCCATTATTGGTCTTCTAGAGATTGGGGGTTGGTAAAGCCAAGCCCACTTTAGTAACATTACAAATTGTAGATAGATCAATTAAGATACCTTTGGGTGCGGTAGAAGATGTGCTAGTAAAAGTAGACAAATTCATCCTTTCGACAGACTTCATTATGTTAGACATGGAGAAGGATTGTAACATTCCTATCATACTTGGTACTCCTTTCTTAGCAACCGAAAAAGAACTCATTGATGTACAAAAATATAAGCTTACAATAAGAGTGCAAGATGAACAAGTAACATTTAATGTGCTTAAAGCAATTAAATGTTTTGATCCTAACAATGGTAGTGTTGTTTTTGAATAGATGGTACTGATGAGCTAACCACTAATGTGCTTTATGATATGTGCCCTATTGATGTTTTATAGTATGTGCTTGTTAATTATGTGAACAAACATACTAATGAATACCATTACACTCATATAGGTACACAAATTCATGCCAATAGTTTAACAAGACTTGTTGAACTGCCCCACTTAATATTTTAACATATAATGCTATGAACAAGGACATAAGTGCACCAGAAAACAACTAAACCTATTTTAACTTTAAAAGTATGGAATTAAGGGCTTATATTGTGAACTATGTGAAATTTTTGGATAACACACACTCATGTGTGTATCAAATGCATTTGTGGAATGTCTTGAGATAAGCTCAAGGTTGAAACCATCCATTGAAGAGTCACCCAAATTAGAGCTCAAACCTTTACCATTTCATCTCTGTTATACATTTTTGGGTGATAACGAGACACTTCTAGTCATAATCTTTGTTAATCTAAGTATGGAGCAAATAGAAGCACCACTAAAAGTGCTAAGGATTTTGAAAAGAGTTATAGGTTGGTCTATTGTCGAAATCAAAGACATTATCCCATCTATATGCATGCATAAAATATTGCTAGAGGATGAAGCTAAACCCACCAGGGATGCATAGCGTCGCTTAAATCCCATTATGAAAGGGGTGGTGAAGAAGAAAATTGTCAAGTGGCTAGATATAGGAATCATTTACCCAATATTAAATAGTGAATGGGTAACTCCAATTTAATATGTCCCAAAGAAAGGAGGAATCACTATGGTGGAAAATGATGCAAATGAGTTAATACCTACTAGGACTATCACATGATGGAGAGTATGTATAGATTTTCATAAAGTAAATAAGGCTATAAGGGAGGACCATTTTCCCCTCCCATTCATGGATCAAATGCTTGATTGATTAGATGAGCATTCTTTCTTTTTCTTCTAGATGGATACTCTAGCTATAACCAAATTTCCATTGCACTTAAAGACCAAGAAAAGACCACCTTTACATGTACTTATGGAACTTTTTCTTTCAGGATAATGTCGTTTGGATTATGCAATGCACATGCTACATTTCAACACTACATGATGGCCATTTTCTCAAACATGGTGGAGAACCATCTAGAAATCTTCATGGATTATTTTTCGGTCTTTGGAAACTCATTTGATGAATGTTTACACTATCTCTCCGTAGTGCTACAAAGATGTGAAGAAATGAATTTAGTTTTAAACTGGGAGAAATGTCATTTCATGGTACATGAAGGTATAATATTACACAACAAAATCTCAACTAGTGGTATTGAGGTGGATAGAGCTAAGATAAAAGTGATTGAGAAACTACCACCATATACCAATGTACTAGGAGTAAGGAGTTTTCTTGGGCATGCAAGCTTTTAGCGTAGATTCATAAAATATATTTTCCAAATCTCTAAACCCTTGTGCAATCTTTTGGGAAAATACATGCCTTGATTTTGATAATGGAGTTGTTCTTGGACAAAGGAAAGATCAAATGTTTTGTGTCGTATACTATGCAAGAAAGACATTGAATGAGGCTCAAATGAATTATGCTACTACAAAAAGAACTCCTTGCCATTGTATATGCTTTTGAGAAATTCAGATCTTATTTGGTTGGAACCAAAGTGATTGTCTACAGGGATCATTTTGTAATAAAGTATCTCATGACAAAGAAGGATGCCAAACCAAGATTGATAAGATGTGTTCTCACCAAATATTTTTAGTTTTAACAATTCTAAAATTATTCACATGTAATTAAACTAAAATAAATAAAAGAAAAATACCTAAAGTGATGGGTTGCCTCTCATCCAACGCTTATTTTGACATCTTAGCAAGACGTAAGTTAGGGTATTTCATTTTAAGTAAACTCAATGTTCCCATATCATTGAGTCAATCAAATCTATAGGTAGGACAAGGTTATCTACCTATACTTTTTTAAGTCATATCCTATGAATTGTTTAAATTTTATTTACTTAAAACTAGGGGCATGATTGTGGGTTTTAGAAAATCCACTTCTAGGTGCAAGTCAAATAACTAAGGCATCAAAACAAATTTGTACCTAGATCTAACAAAGCAACTACCTCCTTTTATCACAGATTGTAATTAAAAAATTTGAAATTTTGGAGATAGCTTTAGAAATTTTTTATTTTAATTTATTTTATTTTATTTTATCATAATCTCTAAGTTACATAACCTAATCAGTATTAACCAAGAGTGTTCCCAAGAAAGAATGGTGGGGAAAACCTTCCTTAAAAACCATCATCTTAGACAGAGTAACGTTCTCAGGAAATACTAGTGGCACAAAGGCTTCTAAGAATTAATCTCCTAGACAGAACTCCCTTAGATATTTACTTTTCATGCTATTAAAATCTAAGTTTATTAAGTTAATAAATTAAGTAAAGTGAAAATTTAAGTTTATTAACTTAATAAATTAAGTGAAAATCTAAGTTAATTAAATTAATAAATTAACTATTTATTTACATTAAAATTAAAATTAAATTTTTTTCTTTTTTTTATTAAAGAAAAATTAAAAATGAATTTTTTTAAAAATTGTTACTTTTTTAATTAAGAAAAAAATTTAAATTTTTATTTATTTATTCATTATTTATTTATATTTTTTTAATTGAAAATTAGAAATTAAAGTATTTTCCTTTTTTTGAATAAAAAGTAAATAAAAAAATCACAATTAGTTACAACACAAAAAGTTTTCAAAATTTTAATAAATAATTTAAAAATGTTATTCCTTCCTCGGTAACGGCACCAAAAACTTGATGACACAAGACCGACATCGGTTAGCAATATTGATCTTATAGATATTTTGGTTTTATATTTGTAAAACTCTCACAAGTGCATGAATCATTTTATAAAAAATGACAAGTATACTCCAAGGTCGATCTAAGGAAGGAATATATGTGATTTTTAATTTATTATTCAAACTTTTAAAAACAAAATTAAATCCTAAACATCCCATCATGATATTTTGATTTTTGTTTCCTAATCTAATGACATATAAAAATAAACATAGATATGGATTCAATAAACAATAATGCAAATTTGTATAATTCATAATAGTAGAGTATTTATGGATATAATAATTAAGTTAATTATGGTTGCATATATTATTTAGGTTATTAAAGATATAAATTGAAATTTGTTCATTTTCTCTTTTTGGTATGAAAGTGTTATTAGGAGGGGCCTAAATGCTTTTGTTTAATATTGTTTAGCTAATATCCTTAGGCGAAGCCTATTAATTAATTAAGTATTAAATTTATGCTTTATTTCTAAGAAAATATCAAATAATCTAATCACAACTTTAGGCAAAGTCAATCAGTTAGAATTTATTGAAGGTATAAGAATTTCATTATCCGAGTACTAACTTTCAAGTTTTAAATTCATTTATGAAAATATGTTGTTAATACATTTTCGAATAATAGTTCTTATAAAAAACTTTTGAAATAGGGTTTCACTCTAACTACTAGGTGATTGTACCAACAAATAAAAGAGCACTACTCTAAATTAGACCGAATAATTAAACCTTAGAATCTAATTTTCATATTTAAGTTTGTAATGAAAAATAATATATTTCTCTCTAACATCCTTAATATAAAATCTTGAATAAAAACAAAATCAATTTATTTTATAGAAATATTTTACCTATTTAATATTTCACAAGCATAACAACGTTATTATTATTTCATATTTATAAATACCCAGTCATGTTAAATTTAATTAAAGGCAAATTAAATATAACATATGAGAATAAAATATAAAAATAATTGTAAATAATTCATTTAAAATTATACCTCAAAAGTATCCTTATAGAAGTTTGATGCTAATTCCGTTTTTTGAAAACCTCCAAATAGATTTGCATTTCCGTTTATCGAATCAAAAACTATAAATCTATAAAAGCATAACTAGTTCTTCTCAAAAAGAGAATGACTTTAAAACTAAAAAAACTAAGAATTAGAGAGAGAGAGAGAAAAGTGGGAATTTTAAGGAAGATTTTTACAATGGGGGAAGGGGTCCTTTTATATATGAGGATAAGGTAAAAAAAAAAGTGGAAAATATCTCAAAAATTGATTTTGGAAACCTTTGGACAAGTTGATATGCGTGTGGGGGGAGGGGGGTGAGATTTGTGGTAGACAGGCATTGACACACGTTGGACAAGCGTGGGCATGTGCTGGTGAACATTGGACTCAACGCGGGCGTGTGTTGGGTGTATGCTAGCTACATGTGCAGCACTCGGCATTTTTGACATTTTTACCATTTTTTGCCATTTTATCCAATTTTTCTATTTTTTTGACTTTCCCTTATTTGTTTCTCAACATATTTGTGTTGTATTGCCTTCAGTATTTTTCTTTGAGTCTTTAGGTTATTTTTGAACGAAAATACCTGAAAAACAATAAAAAATACTCGTGATTCTAGAAAGTCAAATTTATATAAAAATATGATAAAATCATACAAATATAAATCTATTTAATCAATTAAATTACATTAAATCATGGTAATTTTAGTGCCTTGTAAGCACACATCAAGTGTCCAAACCTTGAAGTGCAAATTGAGCATTAAGGGCTTTAATAAGTAAAGTCATCTCACTAGAATTCGATCCTGTGATGATAATGTCATCTCCATAAATGAGGACATACATTTCATGTTAGATGTATTGTAGATATATAGAGAAGAAGCTGCTTGACTTTACTTATAGCCCAACCGAATGAGAGAATCAGTAGGTTGAGCAAACTATGTCATTGGTGCTTATTTATGCGCATACAAGGCTTTTTTTAATTTATAAACATGATTAGGAAAGATGGAATCAACAAAATCGTTAAGTTGTTCCATTCTATTTATACTTCCTCATCCAATAACCTATGCAAAAATTCATTATTTACATCAACTTGCCTCAAATCCCAACCATGAGCAAGTCTAATTGTGATAGTCACTCCGATTATATGATTTTTTGCAACAGGAATAAAGGTTTTACTAAAATCAAACCTAGCTGTTTGATTTAATCCTTTGGTAACTGATCTTGCTTTCAATATTTCAAGAAAACTAGAAAAACCCATTTATGATCTATCACTTTATTGTTGGAAGGCTTAGGAACTAAGATCCAAGTCTTACTTTTCATGAATGCTTCAAATTCATCTTTCAAAGATTGAAACCAAGCTGGATTCTATAGAGCTTCCTTAACATTGTAAGGCTCTTTAATATCATACTTTGGGTTTCCTTATACCACTTTTCGCTCGAGTTACCATAGGATGAAAATTATCAACAAGTAGAGGATGAGACTGAGGAAGGATCATTGTCAATATTGACATTAGGAGTAGCTGAAATTGACTATGTAGAATTTGGTGGACTTAAACTATCACTAGAGGAAGGAGAATATGATAGAAGAAGATCAAATGAATTGTGAAATGGAATTTCATATGTTGATGAAGGAATATACTCAGGAGGAGTTTGTTGATAAGAAGAAAGCATAGATGATTTTTGTAGAATAGGAAGATTAGTTTTGAAAACTTGATTTCCATAAGGTGACTAAGTAGGAGAAGGATGAAAGGAAAGAAAAAGAAAGCTATTTTCATCAAATATGACATGCTGTGAAACAAATAGCTTACCAGACTTACAAATACATTTGTAACCTTTATGAGAATGACCATAACTAATAAAGGTACAAGGTAAAGATTTAAATTCAAGTTTATTTGGGTTTTAAGGCTTGATATGTGGAAAACAAAGACAACCAAAGACACGTAGGAATGTATAATCTGGTTTGAGTGAAAATAAATTTTCTAAGGGTGATTTTTGTGATAGAATTGGAGTTAGGAGTTTATTAGTAAGATTAAAATTTTAGTGAAAATATTCATTCCAAAATTCAATGGGTACATGACCTTGTGTAAGCAATGCTAGACCTTTCTCAATAATGTTTCTATTCTATCTCTTGGCTAGACCTTTTTTTTGTGGGATATAAGGACAAGAAACATGCGTAACAATGCCAAAACTAGCAAGCACTAAGTTTAAGGAATTAAATTCACCTCCTTCATCATATTGAGCAATTTTTATTTTCATTCTAGTTTGTAATTCACCTTTTATCTTAAATAACAATAATGCCTAATTGACATCACTTTTGGTTTTCAGAAAATAAATCCATATATAATGTGTATACTCATCAATAAATCTAAGATACATCCTAAAGCCATTTCTTGACACCATAGGGGAAGGACCTCAAACATTTGTATGGATGATTATGAGTGGATCTTTTGCATTGTGTGAAGAAGCAATAGATGGTAGCTTAATACTCTTGCATAGTAGACATACTTCACAAACAGTAGGGACATTTGAAATTTATCAAAATAAGGTAGATGACATTGATGTAGCGTTGTTTTTACAATCTTAAAAGTTGGATGGCCTAACCTTTTATGCAACAACAGATCATCATTAGATTCAATCTTAAAATAGTATGTTTAGTATACTTAACAATGTCTATAATATTCACATTAATAGGTGACTTATTTTCCTCATTACTACTACTCATACTACAAGTAAAAACTTGTTTAGAAAGTGGACTATGAGTGCATTATTCTGAACTTGATTTTCCAACCTTTACTCCACCTCTCAAGTCCAAATCAAACTAGTATAATCCTTTACAAAATTTTCCTTGAACCAAAACCTTACCTATTTCCTTATCCTTGACATGATAAGAGTTATAATGAAATTCAAAGAAGATATCATTGCCTTGGAAAAAATTAAAAACACTTAAAAGATTCTTAGCTATGGAAGGTATATGTAATACATCTTTAAGGTAAAACTACAGATTAGGGATAGGATCATATACAAAGGAATTAGTGTCAATATGCTAAATATAGAGTTCACATCCATTAAATATGTGTAACTTCTCAAAACCTATGTATTCTTATTTTGCTGCGAGATTTGAAGGATCAGAAATAACATGATACATGGTTCCTAAGTTAAGATACTAGAATGGTTTAGAAATTGTTTCTAGAGTATAGAAATTGTTTCTAGAGTATCTAGAAAAGCTGATGCAGCAGTTGAATGTGATTGTGAATTTGATTGTTTGTTTTGTGATGAATTTTATTGTCCCTGATTGGAATTAAAACTTGGTTAAAAGTCTTTATCAAACATGAACTAGAATCTATTCACTAAATGCACAATCTTGCCACACAATTGGAATTATTGAGAATTTCCATTGAAATTTCCTCTAGCTTTGCCTCTTTAATTAGAGTTTTGTCATTTTCCACCAGCATATTGATGATTATTCTTATTAAAATTTATTTCACTAGAAACTTTATTAGATAATTTCTTAGCTTGATTAGAGGCTAGATTTGCAAAAGGTAGAAGATTATCAATATTGCAAGCATTATGCTTTTCAAGCCTTTTCTCATGTGTCAATAACATCGAATGAATTTCTCTCATAGTCACTTGATCAATCTTATTCAAGATTATAGCATGAACTAGATCATAATCCTTGTACATAACATTTAGCAACAAGTGTATAAGATATTCTTTCGAAATTAGATATCCACAAGTAAATACATGCGTTACAATTTCTTTGATCTTCATAACTTATTCATTAATGATTGTGTTGCTTTTCATGATATTGCTAAGCTCAGATTTATACTAAAAAATCTTAGCTCTTCAATGTGAAGCAATGTATATTTCTAGTATCATCCATATTTCAGTGGATTTATCACATTCAGATACTTCCTTCATCAAATCATCTTCCATGCAAATGATAAGCCAAGATCCTATCATCTGTCTTATCTCATCTAATATCTTAATTCATATTGTGAAGATTTAGCTAGACATTTAAAGGTACCTAAAAAAAATTCTTCGAGCTCATGGCTTTTTAGAATTCTCAACATTTGCCTCTCCCAAAACACATAATTACTTCGATGAAGCTAAATTATGTTGATCTGATTTTGAAAAGTTATGAGATCATGTTTCTCATTTGTTTCATTCACTTTTTCACTTCTAGTTTTATTGATGCTATCTTGATCCTTTATTAATTGATCCTCTAAACTTGTTTCAACATGATCACAATCTTCCTAGTGCTTTGATACCATGTAAAGCTCAATAGTGAGTTGAAGGTTGAAGACGAAGATCATCAATGGAAGCAAGAGTAATGAAGATGAATAAGAAGAGGCAAGAAAAGAAATGCAAGAGAGAAAAATAAACTTGAATTGTACTAGTTGTATATTTAATGAGTAGAGTATTACATGTTTTTATACTACATTACAAGTGAGCTTATATTGAATATAATGTAACTTAGTGTAGATTAGAAAATATCTTGTAACAACTTATGTAACTAACTCTAATACTATAATAATACTTAATCATTAAGTACCTACTAGTCATAAATCTTTACTAGTCTTAAATTTGCACATGACACATGATACTATCATGACTCTGTGAAAGTAGAGTTATTAGCGAACTTTTTTACATAATATTTACCTTTTTATTCAATAAATAGTATTTTTATGGCAAAAAATTAAAATATAAACTTTTTAGTGAAAAAGGGTGGAAGTATATGTTTTGGGATTTTTATGGATTTTTTATGAATTTTTAACACAGGACCAATCTAGAGATATCACATGGCCTGCCATGTAAGAGGGGAGCTAATTGAGTAAGCCACATAGATTCCATGCAAGCCCAGAGAGCGAATCACATTACGCCGCGTGTGAGGAGGACGAGATGCGTACCACATGTCAACAAATCATTCAATCTGAGTACAAAAATTAGTCAACCCTCATCACCACGTGTCACTATGCCATTGCTCTATGCATTCCACTAGTGTGCCACGCCATCCATTTCCACGAATCATGTCATGACATGTGTCGCTGACTCAATGAGCTTTGACTATGATCGGTCTCCCTTGCCATGCATCATTCCTCGATTCATCCAGTCAATGAGCTTTGGCTTGATTTATCTATTTTGTTTGTTTTGATCGTAGCCCTTGATCTGAAGCTGATCTGACGGTCCAGATTGCAATTGAGCTATATTTAAGACCCTAATCACTCTATAAACCCTAAGTGGCCTCCATTAGCAAAATTTGATCAATTTTTGGAGCTAAAAAGAGAGAAAAATACAGAAAAATTCAAGAGAGGACATAATTTTAGTAGAGATTCAAGAGGAGATTAATACTACAATTCAAGAGATTGATTGTATTTCTTTTTCTACTCTTTTCTTTATCAATTTTTATGTATTTCTTTATGAAAAATATGAGCTTTATTAACACAATTATGTGTAATTAATTTATTAATCTAGGGATCTTATGAACCCAATTTTCACCATGTGATGATTTAATATTTTACCCCAATTATAATTTCAATTTAATTATATTAGTTAATCTGATTTGTATGCTATTAATTGTGTGGTCAACAATTTATCTATAGAGGCAATTAAATAGATTTGAGAGAATTATTTAATTGTTTGTCTTGATTAAATAACATGTATAGTTTCTAGGCAGAGATGTATGATTCTTATGTATGTGATCCATAATTGATGAACTTAATGAGTAGTATGAAATTTAATTGGCATGAAAGTGTGATTAAATTAAGTACTATTTGATGTGTACTTTATTTGAAAGATGAATATATGCTAGGTTAGATTCAATTAATCATGTAATTAATTGATAATTATATGGGGGATTTTTGCGATTCACATGTTTAGAAAATTTGAGGATTAAGCATTCCTAAATATTTTTTAATATATATTTTTAGTTACCAAATTTGATTTAATTAATTGTTTCTTTTTACTTTTAATTATTTTAATTTGCTTCCTTAAAATATGAAATACAAAAAAATTAATTTTATTTTTTTAGTTTTAAAATTTGTTTCTAATAAAATAATCTCCGTGGGAATAATATTTTCTTATCATTATATTACTTATTATGATACGTATACTTGCATATTTATTGCACACACTTCGTGTGTGGCGGTCAAGTTTTTGGCACCATTGTCGGGGATTATAAATATTAGAAATTAATATTTTTTTATTTTTTTATTTTGGTTATTTTTCTTAATTTATTTTTCTCTACTATAATATTAATTTTAATTTATTTATTTTCTTTTACCGACTTATTTATTTATTTAGTTGTTTATTTTTTTAAATTTTTATTTATTATTTATTTTTAATTTAGACACATCATTTAGTGCTATTATAAGCATAAAGTAGAAAATGACTAGTAATTATCAATATTAAATAAACAAAATGACTGGCACAAGAAGAGTAGGTGATATGCTTGAGGTAAATGATATTGTGGCACTTACAACTGAAGTGTCATCTTTGATAAATCTTTTGATGGTTCAAAACTTGCCAACAAGTATAAACCAAATCCAAGATTTAATAGTGTCGTGTGTGTTGTGTGATAAAGCCCATTTGTTTGATAATTGTCCAAATAATCCTGAATTGGTCTTCTATGTGAGAAATGTGAACCAAAACAATGATCCATATTCAAACACATATAACCCAGGATGGAGACAACATCCAATTTCTCTTGAAATAACAACAATCAAAGTGGTAATCAAATCAATTATCAATCATTTCCACCACCTAGTTTTTAACAACCACAACAATCACAAGCCAAAGAGGAAAAGCCATCTACTGAGGACAATACAAATGCTTTAATAGGGATGATGAAATATTTCTTCCAATCAATAAATATAAAAGTGTTAACTCAAGAGGCTTCAATTTGAAATTTGGAGAACCAAATGGAGCAACTTAATGAGGCTATAAGTCAAAGGCCTCAAGGTAACCTTCCAAGTGAAACAATTGTAAACCTAAGAAGAGAATGTGAGGACAATTTTAAATCATTAGCCTTAAGGAGTGATAAAAATTTAGAGCAAGAAAATAAGACTCAAAAGGATAAGGAGGACTATGAGACTAAAAAGAATAAAGAGGAACCAGAAACTAAAAAGGATGAGGAGAAATTAGTGGATAAAAAGACTAATGGAAAGGAAATAAATCAACCAAAATAGAGCAATCTCTACAAATCCATTATTCATTTCCCTCAAAGACTACAATAGCAAAAGTCAGATAAGTAGTTTTTAAAATTTCTAGAAGTCTTCAAGAAATTGCACATAAACATACCATTTGTAGAGGCACTTGAACAAATGTCGTCTTATTTCAAATTCACGAAGGATATAATATCAAAGAAAATGAGGCTTGGAGATCATGAAACAATAACCTTGACTGAAGGTTGTAATGCCATCCTTGATAGAAAAGTAGAATAAAAATTGAAAGATCCAGGTAGTTTTGACATCCCTCGCACTATCGGAAACATTCGTTTTGGCAAGGCACTATGCGACTTGGGTTCTAGCATTAACCTCATGAAATTATCGGTCTTTAAGAGATTGGGGGTTGGTAAAGCAAAACCCACTTCGATAACATTACAAATGGAAGATAGATCAATTAAGGGGACTTTGGGTGTGGTAGAAGATTTTCTGGTAAAAGTTGGCAAATTCATCCTGCCTGTTGACTTCATTGAGCTAGAAATGGAAGAGGACCATGAAATTCCTATCATACTTGGTCATCCATTCTTAGCAATCGGAAGAGCACTCATTGATGTACCAAAAGGTGAACTTACAATGAGAGTGCAAGATGAACAAGCAATATTTAAAGTTTTTAAAGAATTTTAACCCCCTGATATTGATAATGCTAATGAATTTTTAAGGATAAATGTTACTGAATGTGGGGAAAACTTAAGAGAATATGTTGAGTCATCCATACTTAAGACTACTACACATGATGCTATGAACACGGACATAAACTCACCAGAAAATAACTTAACATTTTTTAACTTTGAAAGTATGACATCGAATGTTGACATAGTGGATTGAATGAACTTTTTGGGGGATGCGCCTCTCATGCATAAATCAAAGGTACTTATGGAAATTTTTGAGATAGGATCTAAACTCAAATCTTCAATTGAAGAGCCACAAAATTTAGACCCCACACTTTTACCCTCCTATCCCTAGTCAAGTATGAAAGTGAAAGAGTCAAATGGAGAGGTGAAAAAGATGTTGGAAATACATAAATTGGATAAGTTATGGTAGAGTTCTTATAAGAATGCTAAAAAGTTAAAAAAGATTAAAAAAATGTCATGAGAAGAAAATTGAGCATCACGTTTATGAACCAGAGCATAAGGTATCATTGGACAAATCTAGACTCAAACTGTTTCTAGGAAAACTCAAGAGTAAATGGACATAAAAGAATGTACCTTAGGAGTTGATATGATTGTCTAGTCAAGGGCGTTAAACGTGACGCTGGTTGGGAGGCAACCCAACATTATTTTATTTATATTTTCATTATTTTTGTTTTGTAAGTGAATAAATTTGTAGAGCAATGGCGCAACAAGAATGAGCATTTCAATGACAGATGTGTTGTGCCAAGATTAAGGAAGTTTTCTTTTCTTTTATCTTTTCATATTTATATATGCATATTGGGGACAATGTGTAATTTAAGTTTGGGGAAGGGAACTTCATTCTCTACATTAATTTTTTTCTACTATGCATTTTAAAGTTTTATGAATTTCTTTTTGGATGTTTTTAGTCATGATTTGGGTAGAAATTGATAAATATATGGAAAATAAATGCATGCACACTTGATATGAAATATATGAACTCAATGATAAAAATTGGTTGTCATGACTAGGATAAGGAATGTAACATATTTTTTAAGATATTTACATTAATCATGTGATATGCTTGCTAGTTTTGATTGTATTGATTCCAATTTTTATGCACATGTTCATGATTGATTTTGATGTGCTTATTGAGAGAAAATTTGTAGTGAGTTATGTGAGTCGATGAGATCTACAAAGTTTTAGAATCTATTTGATCATCCCTTGAGGCGAAATGATAAGTAGTATTTAGCAAGAGAAATGATTTAGGCCTTATTTGGATCGATTGAGCCTTTCAAGCTAACCATTGTTATTATCTTTAGTCACCTATTTGAGCATAAAAAACCATTCATAACTTTAAGCCACATTTAATTCCTAACAAATAAGTATTACCTTTACCCTTGCACATTTAACTTGTATGAAAAGAAGAAAAAATGAAATCATGTGTTATGCTATATAGTAAGGTGAAATGTAATGCACCCTATAAAAAGAAAAAAAGAATAAGAAAAACAAACAACACAATTATCCCTCTAAAGAAAAAGAAAATAGAATTGAAAATAAGTTTGGGGTGTTGTGAAGTTACAAAAAGAGAGAGAAAAAAAAGAGATGTGGAATACAAGGATATGAAAATAATAAAAAAAGAGGGTGTACTGAAATATTAAGTTAAAGCTCAATTACATTTTAAAAAAAGTGCAGGATAAAAAAAAGATAAGGTGTGGAAAGAGCCTAAATGTCTTCATTTATCGACCCCTCACCTAAGCCTTACATTACAACCATGTAAAGTCCTTATTGATCTTTAGCTAAGTGCATATTTATATTAGTGAAGAGGGATGTGAAAAATATATTTATGAGACTTGTTCTAAGATTGAATTGATTAGAATGCTCATATAGGTTGATTTCATGAGTGCATTGGATGATATCATGTGTAGCACACACACACAAATCAATTTTTCAAAAACCTTGCATATCCATGTATTGATGGAATGTTGATTGATGAATATGTGAATCTCATTATCATAGTATTGTATGACTTTTGAGAGAGATATTTTTCGTGAAATATACATCTACTAATAGAAGTATATTTATGAATATACTACCCAAGTTATTTTATTTAGTTATATTTGGCTTTACTTGAGGACAAGCAAAGATTTAAGTTTGGGGGTGTGATGACTCAATGAAAATAGAGTCATTAGCACACTTTTTTACTTAATATTTACTTGTTTTATTCAATAAATAGTGTTTGTTATGGCTAAAAATATTAAAATATATCATTGAGTCATTAGCACACTTTTTTACTTAATATTTACTTGTTTTATTCAATAAATAGTGTTTGTTATGGCTAAAAATATTAAAATATAAACTTTTTAGTGAAAAGGGGCAAAAAAATAATTTTTTGAATATTTTGAATAATTGACCTAAAACAAATTTCAATTTTAAACTGCATTTTTTAAATAAAAAATACACGTAGGACGTAGTGTCGGTTGACGTGTTCAACCGACACTATCCACGTGTGTAGCGTCGGTTCACCAAAGTTTGATTTGAACTATAAGAGTTACTGGGCACCAAAACTCATACAAGCCAAGTAACAAAATAGGAGTTACACCTGACTTCATATTTAGAGTTTATTATAGCATTAAAAATACAAGTAGAGATTCCAGATAGCTTCTTATTTATAGACAAAAGATTAATAAAGTGCTAATATGAGTTTGAAGGGATAAGGTTATTATTATATCACTCGGATGTCGTTGTAGTAATCTATTTTTGATGATTTACAAGAAGAATGGACAGAACACTTTGTTCAAACATCAGAAGAATAATATAATCTTGAATAACATAGGAAAACACCATGGTAATATTTATAATGATTTAATTTTTCCATTCGTATGTCTCTGAAGTTTAGACTGCTTGTTTGATGGATGTTTACGTGCTCATGTATGTAGGGGAATGAATTGTTCTATGGACCAGCTATTTTTTGCCCAGTTTTCTTGTCACTATGCTGGTGATTCTAAGCCAACCAAGCTTGCTCGCACAATCCAATTATACTTTAACGACATTATTTTATTTGTAATTTAAGTTAACTATATATATATATATGTATTGTATATACATTATTTGCTTTTGTAATAAATTTTATTATCAAGTAATTAATTATATTTAAATTTTCAATTAGTTGTATTATTATTTATATTTTGGTTTTTTTATGCTATTTGAATACATGTTAGTAGAGTGAAAAATGAGAATTAAAAAAAATCAATACACGTAATTTCGTTTCAATGCGTGAACCGACTTTAATAATCCATTTTGTAGTAGTGATATCAAAAAACCATATAGCAATAATGAAAGCTTTAATTCTTTTAATAGATGAAATAGATATAGCACAAGAATCAAACATAAAGTCCTTACAAGACATAAATGAAATACAAAAATTACTTTTAAAAGAAATAAGAGAATATGGTTATGATAAGAAATTACAACAAAACATACATTAAAAATTATTAAAATTAAGAAGGGATGTAAATAACATATCTTGATACAATTAAATTATAGGTTACAAGTTTGATCTATTTGTAAGATTAAAGGAAAAACCACTTATAAGATAATATGTATTGATACCTAGGAATGAGAAAAGAAAAATGAGTAAACACCCAAAGCTAAAGAAGATGTTATAATCTCAGTTTAATAAAATATAGAAAATAATTAGAAGAATAATTTATGGACCTTAAGAATAGGGACAAAGAGAAATTAGTTAGTCAGTTAACCCTAACAAATGAAGAACTATGAAGACATTATGATAAAAAAACCTTGTACAAATAAAGATGAAGATGATATGACAATAGTCATTGAAACTAATTGTGAACCAGAAAATATATTCTCAAAAAATTATATGAAACATATTTCATTACCAGTTTTTCATCAAAAAGAAACATTTGACTCATATAATAAAAAAAATAGGCAAAGGCCAGATGAACCAACCTTCCTTATAGAAGAAAACAACAAACTAAAATAGAAGAATGATTACATTAGAGAATAAGAGGTAGTGTCCCATTAGAATTCAAACTTCAAGAAAATTATACATCTGATCTTTTAGATTTAGATTGTATAAGAGATAGAAAAAAACCTTAGATGAATGGTCTAGTGATATGAGTGTAATCATACAAACTCCTCTAACCACACAATCAAACCTTTCTACTGATAGAATCTTAGTAGCTCACAAAATAATAGAAAATGATAACATTTGGGTTAAACATTTAATCGAACAACAAAATTTACAAATGTATGGGAATATTCCCATAGGTAGGTAGTAATTAGGTATTATAGTAAATGAAATATACAAGAAATTTATTGGAGAAGACAAAGGTAGATATATCACTTAATCTAGTGAATATGAAATTGAGGAATTCAAATGGTATTTAACAAATATGAAAATATGTGACATGTGTTATATAGGTTTCTTTATTTATGAATATAAAATGTATTATCACAGCTTACCATCTTTAATGCAAAACAACTTGTTAGGAAATATTTTTTCAAAAATTACCTCGAATATTACATAAAATATAACAAAATGATAGAATAAAATAAATATGGAAACTATACCATACACCTTAGAAGGAAAAATAACAACTCTTAAAAATTGAATATTCATTAAATGTCAAAAAAGATTTGAATATAAGAAAAAAAGAAAATGATAAAATTTATTGTGATATAAGAGATTTTTCAGATACTAGAAAAACATGCATGTAACTTAAAATCTTACAAATAAAAGTATAAAAAAATAAAAAAAATACAAAACATTCAAAAGATATAAATTTAGAGACAAAGCTTTCAAAAGTAGAAGAGAGGACAAAATAAAGAATTCTATAGAAAAATATATTTTAGAAGAAAAATAAATAAACCACCATAAAATAAAAATTATTGCATATCAAGGGAAACAAAATGCAGATGTTAGATCTACAATGAGGAAAGACATTATTCTAATGAATTTCCTAATAGTCTTCAACATAAAAAAGAATTTAAAATGAAATTTCATAGAAAGCAAAAATCTTAGAAAAAGCTTTTAAGATGGAATTAGAAATAATAAAGGAATCAAATATAGATAACACTCATAATATTTATCTATTACAAGAAATTGAGGAAGAAATAACAGATTTATAATATGAATATGAATATTCATCATCGAAAGTTGAATGATTTATATAGTATTACTAATCCAAACATTAGTTATATTAAAATAGGATTTCACAAGTTACCATTTACATGCATATGTAGATACATGAACTAGTGTATGCATAGCTGATAAGTGCTCAAAAGCACTAAAATTATCATGATTTTATGCATATTAATTGATTAAAAATATATATTTATATTTTTTATTATATATTTATATAAATTTGTCTTTTTTCGGAATCATGAGTATTTTTATTGTTTTTCAGGTATTTTCGCTTAAAAATGTGACTTAAAGACTCAAAGAGGAATACTGGAAGCAATACATCACAAATATATTAATAAATAAACGGGGAAAGGTCAACAAATATGGAAAAATTGGACAAAATGGGTCAAAAACGTCAAAAAGGAGAAAATTGCGCCACCGCGCGGAGTTGCGCGCAGCACGCCCCACGTCCGCGCGCATCAGCGCGTGCCTTGCTCCAGATCTGCGCGCACCCCGGTGCACTGTTATTGTTTCCACGCGCCCCAGCTGCCCTCTGCACGCGCCGTTGCCATTTCACCTCATTTTCGCACACAGCCGTACCCATGACATCATGCTGACATCATCAATGACCTCAGCATTTGCACTCCACGTTTTCACAATTATTTAACATTCTTTCACTCACTTTTTCTCCCCATTCTCACCTATAAATACCCCCTTCCCTTCACTTCATACCACACCTCAAAACACACTTCTCTCTTCTTTCTTTCTCTCCATTTCTTAGTTTTTAGTTTTTTTTCTTAGTTTTCTTAGTTTTTAGTTAATTTCTCTTAGTTTTATAGTTCTTCCCTTTTTGGGAAGAACTAGTTATGTTTTTGTAATTTATTTGCTTTTTGATTTAATAAATGAGAGTGCAAATTCCGTTTGGAGGTTTTGCAGCTACGGGAATAGGATCGAAGTTCTGTAAGGATTTTATTTTCTTTAGAGTTATTTTTTATGCTTTATTCTTACATGTTATATTTAATTTGTTTGTGATTAAATTTAAGCTTGTCTTTGGCTATTTGTAAACATCATATAATAATACCGTTGTTTTGCTTGGGCAATATTAAATAGGTAAAAATCTCTAAAATGAATTGATTTTATTTTTATTCAAGATTTTATATTAAGAATGTTAGAGAGAAATATATTATTTTTCATTACAAACTTAAATATGAAAATTAGATTTTAAGGTTTAGTTATCCAGTCTGATTTAGAGTAGTGATCTTTTATTTGTTGGTACAATCGCCCGGTAGTTAGAGTGAAGCTCTATTTCAAAAGTTTTTATAAGAATTATTATCTGAAAATGTATTGACAACATGTTTTCAGTAGTAGTTTTAAAACTTGAAAGTTAGTACTCGAATAATTAAATTCTTAGGTTTAATTTGGACACCTTGAATAAAGTTTAAACTGTCTAACCCCACCAAAGGTGGCATTTAAATGGTTCATTTTGAATCTCTTAGAAAAAAGAATTAATTTAATTAACCAAATCAGTTATCAACCCCACCCATAGGTGTTAATTGATTTTCTTAGTTAACAAAGAATATCTAACCCCACCAAAGGTGGTATTCATACAAAAAAGGGAGAATCAATAAATATGAATTCATATCTTTAATAACCTAAATAATACGAGCAAGCATAATTAACTTAGTTATTATATCCATAAATACTCCACTATTTATAAAAGATAAAATTTGCATAAATGTTTATTGAATCCATATCTATGTTTATTTTTATGTCAGTAGATTAAAAAAACACAAAACCCCAAAATATCGTGACAGGATGTTTATGATTTAATTTCGTTTTTAAAAGCTTGAATAATAAACTAAAAACCACATACATTCCTTCCTTAGATCGACCTTGGGAGTATACTTATCATTTTCTGCGAAATGATTCGTGCACTTGCGAGAGTTTTATAAATATAAAACCAAAGTATTGGCAAGAATCGACGATGCCGGTTTTCGCTCATCAATAGCAAGTAAATATGTACTCCCTGAAGAACAATGAAAATAAGCACCAAAAGATTTAATTGCAAAAATTACTGGCAATACTACAAAAGATCTTAATAAAGTCTTAAATTATATATACATAATGATAGGAGTAGAGGAATTTCATATTCCTACCATATATCAACAATAAATAAGAGTTGTTTTATTAATAAAAAATAATTTTTTAAACTTGTATCAATATTTAGACAAAATAAGTCTAAAAATACTATATGGTGAAACCATTTATGTTTCAAAAGTAAGAGAAGCTTTGACTCTATCAAAACCAAATTTTATGCAATAACATTAAAAACAAAAAACATGATAAGATAGACATAAAGTAGAAACAAAAATCTTATTTACAAAAAAATTCATCAAACATAGATGAGTAACAAAACTTTTTTCTTAATGAAATCGAGGAAGATAAAACCTTAATTGGAATAAAAAAAAATTTAAATAGTCAGTTAAAAAAAATCCTTAAGATTCAAAAGTAAATAAAACTAAAATAATTACTAACATAAAACTTAGAGATACTAATAAAGTCATTATAATAAAAACCAAGATTTAATACTCTTGAAGACAAGATTGAGTTTGAAAAACAAATCCAAGAAATTTTGAAACTAAAAGTCATTATACAAAGTACTTCACCTCACTATAGTTCAACAATCTTAGTCAAAAAAGAAGAGGAAGAAAAGAGAATGGTAATAAACTTCAAAGTATTGAATAAAGAAAACATTAACGATATATAATTTATTCCATAGAAAGAATAATTATTATCATTAATAAAAAGGAAGAAATACTTCTTAAGTTTTTATTATAAAGTGAATTTTGGAAAATAAAATTGGATGATGAATCTCAAAAACTAATGGAATTTAGTTGCCCCGAGGATAATTTTAATGGACTATTGTTCCATTCGGATTAAAACAAGCTTTAGACATCTTTTAAAAGCATATCGACAACATCTTTAAGAAATTATAAAGTATTTGATTTGTTTACATAGATGATATTTTGGTTTTTAGTAATGAATTAAATAAACTTATTTGGATATTATTGTTGTTCCACAAGAATGCAAGAAAAAAAGCATTGTACTTTATGAGAAGAAAGTAGTTACTGTTTAGCAAGAAATTAAGTATTTAGGGTTAGAAATTGAAGATGAAAAACATAATTTATCGTCTTTATATTAAATAACATTCAAGGATTTCCTAATGAATTAGAAGAAAAAAATCAATTACAAAGATTCTTAAAATGTTTAATATATGCTGAAACATACATCAAGAAAGTTGCAGAAATACGAAAACCTTTACAAACAAAATTGAAAAAATATCATGTTTGAAAATGGACAAAACAAAATACTTTATACATGGATAAGGTAAAGCATAGGTAAAAAATTTACCAACTTTATATCATTTAGGTCCAAATGATAAAACAATAATTGAAACAGATGCTTTACATGAATATTGAGGAGCAGTTTAAAAACAAACATAGATGACAAAGATGAATATCTTTGTAGATACACATCAGGATCTTTCCTTTATCCATAATTAAATTATCATAATAATGAAAAAGAACACTTAGTTGTCAAAAAAATGTTAAGAAATTTACAATTTATGTAATAAGTTTTAGATTCATTGTCATAATTGATAATAGGAATTTTTGGTTAATTTTTTAAAAATAATATTGCATGTGATTATAAATAAAGAAGATTAGCCATATGGCAATAGTGATTTAACCACAATAATTTTGATGTTGAACATCTTATAAGAAATAAGAATAGCTTAACAGATGCCCTTATAAGAGAATTAGTACCTTTAACTATTTTTGCTCTTTGAAGAATGTAACATCTTGATATCAAGATCAACATAAAGGAAAAGGAGATGAGAATCCTTTAGGAATAACTTGATATTTTATACCTAGAGAAATCTCCTTTAGAGACGGGAATTAAATAGGAAGAACTTAATAGTTCAAAACTAGCATTAGAGTCCAAAAACTCTAAAAAATAATTCACATCAGAGATTCATTTTAGGGTAAAACTTCTAAAGATAAAATTCAAGATGAGAAGGAAGAATATGATATTCCAAAAGAGAGTAACACCTACGAAAAGGTAAAGGAAAAGCTTGGTTGGGCCAAAAAGATGAAAAATAAGACCAAAAGAAGACTTATGTGGTCTATAATGATCTAAAACCAAGAATTTACAACAATTATCCTAAAACAAATAAAGCTATCATCATATTTGGTGGAATAACTCATAAAGATTTCACTAATAGAATACCAGCTGAAGGTAGTTATTGATGAGTGCTCAAAAAGCACTAAAATAACCATGATTTTATGCACTTTAATTGATTAAAAATATATATATTTATATGTTTTATCATATATTTATATAAATTTGTCTTTTTCGGAATCACGGGTATTTTTATTGTTTTTCAGGAATTTTGGCCTAAAAACGCAATGTAAAGACTCAAAGAAGAATACTTGAAGCAATACATCACAAATAAATTGATAAATAAGTGGAAAAAGGTCAACAAACATGGAAAAATTGGACAAAATGGGTCGAAAAAGGTCAAAAATGTCAAAGACGAGCGCGCGCCCGCGGCCCCAGCGCCCGGCGCGCGCCCGGCGCCCGGGCCGCGCGCCCAGGCATGCGGCGCAAAGGCGACATGCTTCCGGCGCTGCGCGCCGCGGCCGGCTGGCAGCCGTGCCAGCTCGGCCAGCCTTGTGTGGTATCAGCGGCGGCCAGTAGCGCCAGCGTTTTGACGGCCCATTTTCTCACGTGCGGCCGCCCTGTGACGTCATCTTGACGTCATTGATGACTCGACATGTCGCTTTACCACGTTTTTATTTTTTAATATTTTTTTTAACATTTTTTAATCATTTTTCTCTCCGTCCTCACCTATAAATACCTTCCATTCACTTTAAAACACACCTCAAAACCTCACTTCTCTCTTCTTTCTTTCTCTCGTTTCTTAGTTTTTGAGTTTTCTTTAGTTTCTTTCTTAGTTTCTAAGCTTTTCTTAGCTTTTCTCTTAGTTTTAGTTCAATTGTCTTAGGTTTAGAGTTCTTCTCTTTTTGAGAGGAACTTGTAATGTTTTGTAATAATTTAGATTTTTGATTCAATAAATGGAAGTGCAAATTCCGCTTGGAGGTTTCTAGCAACGGGAATAGCGTCGAAGTTACTGTAAGGATTTTATTTTCTTCTGAGTTATTTTTATGCTTTATTCTTACATGTTATATTTAATTTGTCGTGATTAAATTTAAGCTGTGCTAGTATTTATAATCATGATATAATAATAACGTTGTTATGCTTACTTGAAATATTAAATAGGTGAAAATTTCTAAAATGAATTGATTTTATTTTTTATTCAAGATTTTATATTAAGGATGTTAGAGAGAAATATATTATTTTTCATTACAAACTTAAATCTGAAGATTAGACTTTAAGGTTTAGTTATCCGGGTCTAATTTAGAGTAGTGCTTTCTTTTATTTGTTGGTACAATCGCTAGGTAGTTAGAGTGAAGCTACATTTCAAAAGTTTTTATAAGAATTATTATGTGAAAATGTATTGACAACATGTTTTCGGTAGTGGTTTTAAAACTTGAAAGTTAGTACTCGGATAACTAAATTCTTAGGTTTAATTTGGACACCTTGAATAAAGTTTAAAGCCCAATCTAACCCTTGTCCAAAGGTGGCATTTAAATGGTTCATTTTCAATCTCTTAGAAAAAGGATTTAATTTAATTAACCAAATTAGTTATCAACCCCGCTGTAGGTGTTAATTGATTTGTTTAGTTAACAAAGAGTATCTAACCCCTTGCCAAAAGGTGGTATTCATACAAAAAGAGAGAATCAATAAAATATCAATTTATATCTTTAATAGCCTAGATAATATGAGCAAGCATAATTAACTTAGTTATTATATCCATAAATACTCCACTAATATAAATGATAAAATTTGCATGAATATTTATTGAATCTGTAATTATATTTATTTGTAGATAAATATTTATTGAATTTTGTATCTATGTTTAGATTATATTTAATTAATCTGTATATATGTTTATTTTATGTTATTAGATTAGGAACACAAAAACCAAACTATCGTGACAGGATGTTTAGGATTTAATTTCGTTTTTAAAAGTTTGAATAATAAATTAAGAACCACATACATTCATTCCTTAGATCGACCTTGGGAGTATACTTATCATTTTCTACGAAATGATTCGTGCACTTGCGAGAGTTTTACAAATATTAAAACCAAAGTATTTGCGAGAATTGGCGATGCGATAAGATATAGTTAAAAATTACTCTATAGAGTTACAATAATAACCATCATCACCATGTAGGTTGAAGATCCTAGGAAAGATAGTATGACCACATGTACTATTCATAGAAAAACCTCCCATAGATACAACAATGGTATTACAACCATCATACTATTCAAGGAAACATTCTCAAGGAATACATTGGCCATTGAAGATAAAAAGACCAATATAAGAATTAAGTAAACTACAATGGTTAAATCTCTATAACTTAGCTAGAAAATCTACTCAAGAACATATCAAAGATATGCAATTTTACACTAGAAAAAAAGAATTCCCTACAGGTAGTAAATTTAATATTTTTGAAGGAGAAGAATCATTTTTTGTTTATGAAGCTTTCCTTCTAAGATCAATTGAGAAAATATATCCAAGAATTAACTTAAATGAGTTAAATTATTTTTCTAAAATTTTTAAAAAGACTATAAAAAATTTTAGGTAGAAGATTAGAAGGTGACAAGCATGTCTATCTCAGATTTTTCAATTCTTAGGGACTATAATTAAGAAAGATGTATTAGTCCATAACATTTTATCAAATTAGAGATTTATAACATTAAAGAGAAGTCCCAAAACCAAGGATATTTCTAAAAAAGGAATTCAATACAGATGAACTCTGTATTCTAAAAGGACAGATATAAGTCAAATTTATCATGAATTTAGAAAAATTGACAATTCTTATGAATTCAAAGTAAATTACTTGATTAGTAAAGTTATAGTCACTTCCTAAAGAAATATGGCCTTTAATGAAGAAGATGGGGAGAAAATCAATAAGTTTGAAACAAATTCTAAAAATAAAAATTTAAAAATTTGTCAATTAACAAGAAAGATGTTTTGTTTTTATACTAAGAAAACCACCGAGGAACACAAATATATATACTACATTAGAGATAGAGAAGATGAAGATATGACATCATTTACATCATCAAAATGACTATTAGTAGAAAATGAAAAAAAGTGAATAAAGATGTAAAACCCACATCTTTAGTCGTCAGATCATGTTAAGGAAATGAAAGGCTTAAATTGAAATATCAAAAGCAAAAAGTTAGGGGAATACTATTAAAGTAGTGGTGAATAGTTATTTTTTACTATTGTAAATAGAGATTTCTTGTATTATAAAAGAAACATCATTTTCATTAGTCGAACATAGTTTTAGTAATAGTAGGCCCTATATTCTAAAAATTATTCATCTAGTAATTATGTATCTAAAAATTATGAGTGACTAAGAATCTCTTAAAGGTTCTTAATTGGCTTTTAGAATTATATTAATTGTTAATATTATGAATAAAATAAAGTATAATAACTCATTTTATATTCTCTAGTAAATCTAATTTTGATACCTTATCATTTAAGTATGCAAGAGGTTTTCCATTACTAGGAGGTATTAATGCTTGAACACGCTAATGTATATCATGTATAACAAAAGAAAACGAACAAATGAAGGAAAGATCGTAGTGAACTTATTAAATTTAAGTATAATAATTATAATATTAAGTCAATTAAGGATATTGAATAATTAAATATTTATCTATCGCATTTATAAAATTAATAAATAAAAAAATAAAGATAAAGAAACTAGATTCAAGTTTGTATAAAAATAAACATAAAAAAGTTATAAAGATAAATCAATATTTTAATAAGAAATTTGAAAGTTTACCTTTAAATAATAATCTACAAGAAGTAACAACTAAGGTTTCAAAACAGTCAACCACGTATTATAGTCATAAAAAAAATTTATTCGATAGAAAGTTAATGCCATTAACTATCTAAAGAAATTAATAATATTAATTATTAAAATTTAGAATATTAAAATTATTTAAAAAAAATTAAGAATATACAAAGATATGTTAAAAAATGAGTACATCAATAATAATTTCCTGTGAAAGTTATCTATTTTTTGGGAAAACAAATTTACTTCCAGCTATAAGAGAACTGAAACGTACTATTTTATTAGCTATGAGTTTATTACTGGCCCAAATCAATCAGTACAGGAATATTGAGGGCGCTGCACTACATCTACATGATGATTATATTCCATGGCACAGCCACAATATAAGAATCTCCGTTCTTTACGAAATTCTATTTCCTTTGGCTCTATCTTAAAAAAAATAAAAAAAAATACAAATGTGCTATTCTCTTTCTCTTTCTCACATGGTGAAAGATCCAAACCTTTATATCTGGTCACCACGAGTCTATATATATGTATATGTATTTATATATATTTTTTTTAAATAAAATAAAATTCAAAGATGCACTAATACTCTATTCTATTCCGTAAAAACATTAAGGGAAAAAGAATACAATATTAAGTAATAGAACCCTAAAACCAATTAAGAAGTCTTTAATCTCAAATCAAGATATATTTTTGTTTGGACATCTGGACCGACTTGAAACCCAGCCCTTGTATCTGGACTTACCCGAAGCCCGACCCTTGTAAATCACCCAAGGCAAGTGACCAACTCAAGATGAAAGATGAAGTATCCCATACATCTTACCTATGGAACATATCGATCCATGTGGCAGCACGAGCCCAGGTACAACATGAGCTCGAATACAGCACGAGCTCAGGGACAGCATGAGTAAGCTCGACTTAGATCTCTAACGCATTATACTTTAGGCCAATTATGCCCCCTAACATGTAGATACATGTACACATTGTATAGCTGATACCTGTATGCATAAATGTTCTATAAATAGATGGACCCCTCATGAGGATCCACACATTTAACCAATTGTATTAACTTTTCTCTAATCTCTCTTTGTAAAATATTGAATCTCGACAATTTTCAAATAAGGGGTCAAATTATGATGAATTAACATGACTGTTTAAAAGTCTTTTTTTTCTTCTTTTAAAGAACAAAATTGAGAAATGTTCTAATGTTTTGTAATATAATATCAATAATACTCACAAGTTTTAAAGTATTATCACAAATATTCTTAATGTTTTTAAAATATCACAAATATCCCTATATTTAATCGAAGTTAAAGTTAACCCGAAGTACATGGTAAATTTTTACATAAAAATGACACAAATAATAGGAAACTAAGAAATAATCTAAATAAATAAAATAAGACATCTTAAAATATTTCTCACACAAAATGGTAATTAGGACAGAAATTTGAAGAAATACGAAAAACAAAATTAAATTGTAAGGAATGAGATGGAATCAAAGATTCATCATTCTCAAGAATAACGCAAATATTTTCAAGAAAAGATATAGTTTATTATGAAATAAATAATTAAATAATGAATATTAACATTACAGATGCAAAAATAAGATATAACATACTATTAATTGACAAAGAAACGATTATGGATAAACTATCAAAAAATTTCAAAAATGATTAAAGGAAAATTGGATGCATCCATTTGTGAGAAATTCAAATATTAATAAAGCACATTTTAGAGAAGAAATAGTTACACGAATAAAATTAACACTCTTATATAATAGAATAATAAATAGAAAAGATTCTTTATTAGTAATTATTCATGGAAACCTAGGATACCAGAAAGTAAAATTAATAGCATACCTTATATTTTCCATTAATATTAATGATAAGAACTTAAACAAATGTTAAGTTTAGCCAAAGAATTTGAAAAAGGGTATTTAATGAAAAGAAGAAAATCATCCATTTTTCGTACACTATATAGTAAGATATTTATTATCAAACAAACATAATAGTTCAATATATAGACAAAATTAATTCATAGAAATAAATAAAACTTTGCAAGAAATTGGATAAATAATAAAACTAGAAATATTAACAGACTTTGGAAGATAAGAAGAATGAAACTTAGATGTTAATGGCAAACCTTTGATACCAAGAAGAAAAAGTAATGCATAATGAAATAGTAATATATCAAGGTTTACTTTTATAGATCCTATAGTTGAAAACTCTATGAAAGAAATAGATGTTACAGATATAAAATAAGATATTAAAATAATGAAAGTATTAGTCCATGACGTAACATTAGAAAGAAAATGATACTATTGTTATCTCGATAATGTTCGAAAAAAAACTGAATATAAAATTAGATTTTGATGAAATCCTAGTAGGCACTTCAAAAATCCAAATAGTAATAAAAAAAGATTTAATTCTTTTAGTAGAAGAAATGAATATAGTATGAGAATCAAACATGAAGTCCTTACAAGATAGAAATGAAACACAAAATGAACTCCTAAAAGAAATAAATGAATATGCTTATAATAAGAAATTACAATATGACATACATAATGAATATACAAAATTAAGAAGGGATGTAAATAACATATCCGAGGAAAAAATATTCATAGGTTATAATTTTGATGCATTTTTAATATTAAAAGAAGAATGACCTAGGAGATCAGATGCATTGATATCTAGGGATTAGGAAAACCCAAAGATAAATAAGAAGCTATAATCCCAATTTAATGAAATATAGAAAAGAATTAGAAGAATTATTTATCAACCATAAGAATAGAGAGATAAAAAAGTTTGTTAGTTTGTTAGCCCTAACAGAAGAAGAGCTAGGAAGAAATTATGATAAAAATATTTGTACAAACAAAGAAGAAAATGATATTACAATAAATAGTGAAATTGATTCTAAATTATAAAATATGATCCCAAAAAATCATATGAAATCAATTTCATTACTAGTTCCTTATCAAGAAGAAACATCTAATCCATATAGAGAAGAAATAAATGGGCAAAGGATAGAAGAACCTGAACTTTCTTATATAAGAAAATAACAACCAAAAATGAAAGAAGGATTATATTGGGGAACTAGAGGTAATATACCACCAGAATTTAAACTTCAAGAAAATTATAGATCTAATCATTTCGATTTAGATTATACAAGAAATAAGAAAATGCCTTAGATGAATTGTCAAGTGGTATGAGTATAATCATACAAACTTCTCCAACTACACAATCATACCCTCGACTTGTATATTTTCAATAGCTCACAAAATGATGAGAAATATTAAAATTTAATTTTATAAATTTAACAGACCAAAAACATTTATAAATGTAGGGGAATTTTCAAAAACAATTACAAATGTAGGGGAATTTTCAAAAACATTTACAAATGTAGGAGAATTTTCCCAAAGGTAGGGAATACTTAGATAATATAGTAAAAGAAAAATACAAAGAATTTATTAGAGAAAACAAAGGTAGACATATCACTGAGTCCAATGAAAATAAAATTGAGGAAGCTAAATGCCATTTAATACATATAAAAATATATGACATGTGTTATATAGATTCTTTTATTTGTGAATATAAAATATATTATCATAAGTTACCATTCTCCATGCTAGAAACTTAAAAGAAAGTATTTTTAAAAATTACCTAGAACAATAAATAAAACAATAATAGAGGGATGGAATAAAAGAAATTAAAAAACTATAACAGACACCTTAGAAGGAAGAACAAGAAGTTTTAAAAATTGGATAATCATAAAATATCAAGAAATATAGAAGTATAAAAAAAAGAGGAAATGATAAAATCTATTGTGATACAAAATATTTTAGAATGCATGATGTACTCATGTCTATGTGTTAACTAACCATATACAAAATATGATGTCTGTTTATTTTACTTAGTGTATCTATCTTCCTCTGTGTAAGGTTAGTTACTGCAGATCAATAATATACACATGTACATTGTTAGGTACACCCTGTGTGCAAACATTTTTACACATATCACAATGCTATTTTTCATAGTGTGCATGCTAAGTGGAGTGTTGGTTTTAGGTGAGTGAGTGTGCCAGCGAGCTAACATCGTCACTTGTGTTTTTGGTTCATTTCAGGTTCATGTATTTATTAAAAGTACTCAACATTTTTTAGAATGAAAAAATGTGATTCTTTTAGCACTTCACTACCATGCTCACGACCACCTTTGGTAGGATGGTTGGCGATGTGGCTAGTGAGGTGGAAAATTTGAGTTCTATAAATAGCCCTTATTTCTTCTTATTTAGTATCTAGAAAAATGTAGTGAAGCTATATCAAATTGACATCCCATTTTTCTATTTTTGGATCATTGATACCTTAAGTGTTGTTCATATAAGTGACTCATGATTATGTGAGAAAAATTGTACTTATGAGTGGTGAATACTCAAGGTATTGTTAGCACGTGCGTTTTTATATAGAGTGTCATATGTCAAGTGGTGGTTGCCCTTGAGTAACCTTTTCTTATTCACTTTATATGTTATTGATCTTCGGTTACTAATCACCCACTTTAGGTGGTGTTGGCTTTGGGATGAGTTTAGTTTGAATGTCGAACCAAGTCATTGTTGAGGCAACAAGTGAGAGTATAAATTGGAAGTTATGATAGGTGTTTTGATTGATAGAGGTATTTAGGTTTATAATTATCTATCGTGTTGTATTTATTAATTATTTTTAGTGAATTGTTTGGTGTTAAGTGGTTGCCTTAAGCAACTAGAGGATGTTACCACATAGATATGGTTTCTATATAGGTTTACCTCTTTATATCTAGTATTTTGTATGCTTAAATATGTGGCTACTATAATTAGTGTTTAAATGATATATGTTCCTACATTATGAAGTTTAAACTTTGATTAGAAAGCTTCTAGCATTTATCACATGCTTTTAATTTACTAAATTTTATATCTACTGAATTAAGATATTGTCTTTCTTTGTTTATATATACTGTAGCTATACTTATCTCCCTATGATTTGTATGTTTAATTTGAGTCCTTTAAGTGTCAGTATCTCTATAGCCTAATTATGTATCGGGTCTTGGACTCCTTCAATGGTGTTATGCATGATTAGTATTTTAGTTAGTTTGCTCTGAGTTTCGATCATATAAGTTCTAACATACTAGATGTAGACTTTGATTAGAAAATGGATTTGTTATATGTTGTAACATACTTTCTTTCCTTTCTATATAGTATGACTATAACTTTCTAATCATTACTTATGATGTATTAAATTAATCTACCTCATTTTTGATTAATTTATATTTCTTATGTCTATTATATGCATGTGACTTTGGTGTGAGTCTTTATGGAATTTATATCTCCTTATCGTAGTTGTGCCCCATATGTTAGACTCTTTAATTGGTTTTTTATGTTTAGTTTGATAGCATGTTGTGAAAGTACAATCATCATTTACTTAATATGTTCTCACATATGAAGTCTTTAAGTGATTGAAAATCCTTTATTGTTTAGTATGCTTTCATGTCTCACATGTAGTGTATTGATTGTTATGTATGCTTATTGCTAGTATAGATAGGTGTCTTTGAGGTATACCATCACTAGTGTGTTTACTACAAATAGTAGATTTCGTATCTGTTAAGTGATTTATTTATGTGTTGAATTGGCATCTTCCCCCTTCATCAAGGTCTAGGTTACCTATTTGAGTCAAAAGAGCAATTGACCTTCGGATAATTGTTCCTATGTATGGATATCTTAAAAAAAATTAAAAATGAATTTTCACATAAAGCAAAAATTTTATAAGAAGCTTTTAAGATGAAATTAGAACCTATAGAGGAATAAGATATAGATTATACTTTTAGTATTTATCTATTATAAAAAACTAAGGAAGAAATAACAAGCTTATAATATGATTGCTCATAATGCAAATATTTTTCATCAGAGGATGAGTTATTTGTATAGTATTACAAATCCAAATTATACTTATATTAAGGTAGGATTAAAATTTAAAAGTTACACAAGTTACCATCTACATGCATATATAGATTGAGGAACTAGTATGTGTACATCAAGTAAATATGTATTCCCAGAGGAACTCTAAAAACAAGCACCAAAATATTTAATTGTAAGAATTGTTAACAATACAACAATAAATCTTAATAAAGTCTTAAAAGATATAGATATAATGATAGGAGAAGAGAAATTTTATATTAGTACCATATATCAATAAGAAGAAAAAGTTAATTTATTAATATGAAATAATTTCTTGGACTTATATCAATGTTTTATACAATATTTAGATAAAATAAGTTTAGCATGATATCTATTTGTTGGCTTCTCGTTTACAAAACAAGGTATGTTATTTTACTTAATGTTTTTATCTTCCTCTGTGTAAGGTTGGCTTCTATGGATCAGTAATTCACAAACACACATAGTTAGGTACACTTTGTATGGAAGCATGTTTACACAAACCAAAGATTTGGTTTTTGTAGAATGCATACTTGGGAGAGTGTTGGTTTTCGAAGAGCAAGCGTGTGAGCAAGCCAACTCTTTTACTTTTGGTTTTTGTCATGTTTTAGGTGTGGATATTTATGGTTAGTACTCAACATTTTTGGAAATGAAAAAATGAAACTTTTTAGCATCTCACTAACAAGCTTGCCACCATCCTCGCCAACACTCTTGGTGAGGTGGATGACATGGGAAATTTCCGAGTGTTATAAATACCCCACTCATTTCTCTCTTCTTTGCCCCTTGTTCAAGAGCTACATTTTTTCCAAGATTCACTCTAAGATTTATATATGATTTTGAAATTATTTTGGAAAGCTTATATTTAAGAGTGGCTAATTTTTTGAGTTTAGTAATCAAATCATAGGCTATGTGGGCACGTTATTTGATTGTGTGTCTCCCGTATATGATTTCAGTTTAGTGTTGCATTGTGTGTCCCCTAAGATTGTGCATATTTATACTTCTAGTTACTCGATATGTAGTTTCCTATCATATCATATTGTGTAGTGTTAGCTATGGAGGAAAATCGTGTTCATATGTCAAAGCAGGTCAATGTAGAAGCAACAAACCAAGAGTAGAAGAGGTAATTAAGGTTTTACTATCTATTAGTGTTGTAACTTGTTTACTTCTTAATGAATTATCTACCGCTGAGTGGTTATTGACGAGACAAGACGGCCATCGAGTTAGCAATACCGATCTTGCCAGTTACATTGGTTTTATATTTGTAAGACTCTCACAAGTGCACAAATAATTTTATAGAAAATGAAAAATATACTCCCAAGTTTGATTTAAGTAAAGAATATATGTGGTTTTTAATTTATGATTCAAACTTTTAAAAATGAAATAAAATCTTAAACATCTTGTCACGATATTTTGATTTTTGTGTTTCCTAATCTAATAATAAAAAAAAATAAACATAGATATGATTCAATAAACAATTATGCAAATTTTTATTATTCATAATAGTAGAGTATTTATTTATATAATAATTAAGTTAATTATACTTGCTCATATTATTTAGGTTATTAAAGATATAACTTGATATTTATTGATTATCTATTTTTTATATGAATACCATATTCCATAGGGTTAGATATACTTTGTTAATTAAAAAAATCAATTAACACCTATGGGTGGGGTCGATAATTAATTTGGTTAATTAAGTTAATTCCTTTTGCCTAAGAGATTGAAAATGAACTATTTAAATGCCACATTCGGTGGGACATTTTAAACTTTATTCAAGTAGACCAAATTAAACCCACGAATTTAATTAGTTGAGTACTAACTTTCATGTTTTAAAACCATTATTGAAAATATATTGTCAATATATTTTTGAATAATATTTCTTATAAATGTTTTTGAAATAGAGCTTCACTCTAACTACCGAGCGATTCTGCCAACAAATAAAAGACCACTACTCTAAATCAGACCGGATAATTAAACCTTAAAATCTAATTTTTACATTTAAGTTTGTAATAAAAATAATATATTTCTCTCCAATATCCTTAATATAATATCTTGAATAAAAACAAAATCAATTTATTTTATAGAGATGTTTTACCTATTTAATATTTCACAAGCATAACAATGTTATTATTACATCATATTTAAAAATAGCCAGCCATGTTAAATTTAATCATAGATAAATTAAACATAACATATAAGAATAAAACATAAAAAATAATTGTAAAGAATTCATTTTAAAATTATACCTCAAAAGAATCCTTACAAAACTTTGATGCTAATTATGTTGTTGGGAAACCTCCAAACGGATTTGCATTTCTTTTTATTGAATCAAAAACTAGAAATCTATAAAAGCATAACTAGTTCTTCTCGAAAAGAGAAGAACTTTAAAACTAAGAACTAGAGAGACAAAGCTAGAGAGAAAGAGAGAAGAGGTTTTGGGATGATGTTTACAATGGGAGAGATGGTCCTTTTAGAGATGAAGAAAAGGCCAAAAATGTGGGAAAATATCTCAAAAATTGATTTTGGATACGTTTGGATAGGTTGGCATGCATGTGAGGGGTACCATTTGCGACAAAAGGGCATTGACACACGTGGGAAAGGCGCGAGCATATGCTAGCATGCGCGAAACTCGACAAGAGCGTGTGTAGGGTGTGTGTTGGTTGTGCGCGCACGCAATACTCTATATTTTTGACATTTTTGATCGTTTTGACCCATTTTGTCCAATTTTTCCAATTGTTTTACTTTTTCTTTTTTTTCTAACATATTTGTGATGTATTGCCTTTAGTATTTTTATTTGAGTCCTTAAGTTATTTTTGAACGAAAATACCTGAAAAACAATAAAAATACTTGTGATTTCAAAAAATTCAAATTTATAAAAAAATGATAAAATCATACAAATATAAATCTATTTAATCAATTAAAGTACATTAAAATATAGTAATTTTAGTTACTTTTAAGCTTTTATCACTCCTTAACCAGCTTCGTCTAGTCCATCAACAAGATAAGCACTAAAAACTATAATAAAAACTAAAAATTAAACTATCCTAAATCACTTCCATGGATTGACACAGTTGCATTTAGCATATGCAACAAGCCGTTAAACCTCTAGGTTTCCCTAGTGGATGAGTTTATATCTCATGAGGGTTTCAGTAATGATACCCATAAACATTAATAAAAAATAAAAATAAAATAAAACAAATAAAATAAGAAGTTAATTAAAATAAAATATAGAAATGAAATACAAGAATATCTCATGCTTATAATCTCTTTTAAGATCATAATTAAAATCTAAAGCATAAGTTATTTTCAACTTCTTAAATAGTCATAGTTTATAATAATAATTAGTTGAAAATTATTTTCATACTTCATTTATAAAATATTTCAATATAAATTTACCCAATTTCAATGTGAGAAACTCGAATTCGCTTCAATTCTATCCTTACAAGTTAATACTCTCAAAATATTTAGAAATGATCTAATAAGTTCTCATACTTATAAAAGAAGAAAGACTTAAAAATAGTGCATAACTTCGATCTCATGAAAGGAATTGAATGTATTAATTATAAAGATACCATATATGCCTTATAGAAGTGTAGGAAAATTAAATGCAATGACTTCTAAGAGAATTATTTCCTATAACTCTCTTTTGTAATTATGTTTTTCTCACAAGTTTGTAGGCTATGTGTGTCATAGTATATAGATTACTATATATTCTTTATTTATCTATTTTTAAAGAGATTTTCAACATTTGTTTTTAGAGTGGTCCCATGTACAGATTGTACATTTTTGTAGGATTTTGTTGAGTGGTTAATTTTGTGGCTTTTATTTTTCATTTTGGTTTAGGTAATCCCAAATATGTCCATTTTTGGTAGTAGTCATGCACGAATAAGATAATGATACATACTATCAATTTCTACTTAAATAATTTAATATAAGAAAATGAAAAATAAATATACGATACTCTATTGAGATGAGAAAATTCATACATTCAATCCTAATACCTATAGAGATCATCTAAAATTTTGAAGAAATAGAATAAGTGTTTTGAATAGAAAGAAAATATTTCACTCATAATAAAGGAAATTAAGGCTAAAATAATATCTCACAAAGGTAGTCTCCACTATTTGATTCCAAAACATCGATTTTGGGTTCGTTTCATTTCAACATTTTATCATAAAATATTAGTTATAACACAACTTACTAATTATCATATTACTCCATGATATGTTTTTTTAGAAATTAATCTAATAAAGCAAAAAGACCTAATCATTGCTTAAACTTAATTTTTAATACATGATTATCTTTGTGACAAAAATTTGAACACTACTCTAATTTACCTAAACACACAAGTAAAAATATAACACACATATATAAAAGAAAACAACTAAATTAGAGGAAAATATTATTATGAAAATACTCAACTAAATGAGAAAAATAAGGGCATATTGTTTATAAAAATTTCAATTTTTTCCTAATTTGTGTAACTTTTAAATCCTATCACCCCTAACCTAAAATCTACATTTTGCTCAATGTAACAAATGCATATTGTAAAAAGAGAAGGGATAGAAAAGTTACTAAATTTCTTTATGTGTTAAGGATTTTGATGGAAAATGCTAGTTACATCCAACACCATATTTGAGTCATACAAACAGGTACTCTAACACCTCTTAACAAGAAATTATTTTATGTAATAAAATAAACAAAATTCTGATAAAAGAAAAAAAATTAATAAAACAAACTAAATTGCTTAAAATAAAATTACCTTTCAATGATTGGTTGCCTCTCATCCAGTGCTTAGTTTAACGTCTTAGCAAGACATATCATTATGGTGCTAAGGATTACTCAGCCACATGCAATCAATTTCAACAATGTTGTGTGGTACTTCTAAATAAGGCCACACATGATTCCCATTGACTTTGAATGTTATTTTTCTTAGAATCAAATAATTCTACTACTCCATGAGAAAATACGTGGACTATTTTGAATGGTCCATACCATTTTGATCTTCATTTTCTTGGAAACAATCTTAGACAAGAGTTAAATAAATGAACTTTCATTCCAAGGTGAAGAGTCTTAGGAACTAGCCTCTTGTTAGGATAGTGCTTAGTATACTCTTTGTAAAATTTGGCATTCTTATAAGCTTTGTTCAAAATTTATTTCAACCCATTAAAATGGAGTAACCATTTTTCTCCTCCTTTATCTAAGTCCATGTTTAACTCTTTAATTACCCAGTAAGCCTTGTGTTTGAGTTCAATATGAAGGTGGGACACTTTCCTAAAGATTAACCAGTAAGGGCTCATTGATGAGTGCTCAAAAAGCACTAAAATAACCATGATTTTATGTACATTAATTGATTAAAAATATATATATATTTATATGTTTTATCATATATTTATATAAATTTGTCTTTTTCGGAATCACGGGTATTTTTATTGTTTTTCAAGTATTTTGGCTTAAAAACGCAATTTAAAGACTCAAAGAGGAATACTTGAAGCAATACATCACAAATATATTAATAAATAAATGGGAAAAGATCAAAAAACATGGAAAAATTGGACAAAATGGGTCGAAAAGGTCAAACATGTCAAAAAGATGGAAATCGAGCCCGTCGCCTGGTGCGCCCCATGCCACGCGCGCCCTCGCTACCATGTCAGCCACATGCATTCAACGGCTGGCACCGTTCTCACGCGTGTTAGGCGCGCGCAGCGAAAGCCCCCTCCGCGTGCCCAACGCCTTTTCGCCTAGTTTTCACGTGCAGCCGCCCCCATGACATCATGTTGACGTCATTAATGACCTCAGCATTTCCATTATGCGTTTTTACATTTTTTTACATTTTTTTAACATTTTTTTACTCATTTTTTCTCTCCATCCTCACCTATAAATACCCCCTTCCCATCACTTCAAAACATACCTCAAAACACACTTCTCTCTTCTTTCTTTCTCTCCATTTCTTAGTTTTTAGTTTTTTTTAGTTTTTTCTTATGTTTTAGCTAGTTTCTCTTAGTTTTAGAGTTCTTTCCTTTTTGGGAAGAACTAGTTATGTTTTTGTAATTTATTAGCTTTTTGATTCAATAAATGGAAGTGCAAATTCCGCTTGGAGGTTTTCTAGCAACGGAATAGCGTCAAGTTCTAGAAGGATTTTATTTTCTTTACGCTTATTTTTATACTTTATTCTTACATGTTATATTTAATTTGTTCCGTGATTAAATTTAACTCATAGTCGTTTATAATTATGATGTAATAATAACGTTGTTATGCTTGCAAAATATTAAATAGGTAAAAATATCTAAAATGAATTGATTTTATTTTTATTCAAGATTTTATATTAAGAATGTTAGAGAGAAATATATTATTTTTCATTACAAACTTAAATCAAAAATTATATTTTAAGGTTTAGTTATCCTGTCTAATTTAGAGTAGTGCTTCTTTTATTTGTTGGTACAATCGCCTAGTTAGAAATAAGCTCTATTTCAAAAGTTTTTATAAGAATTATTATCTCAAAATGTATTGACAACATCGTTTTCAAGTAGTGGTTTTAAAACTTGAAAGTTAGTACTTGGATAACTAAATTCTTAGGTTTAATTTGGACACCTTGAATAAAGTTTAAATCAGTCTAACCCCACCAAAGCGTGGCATTTAAATGGTTCATTTTCAATCTCTTAGAACAAGGAATTAATTTAATTAACCAAATTAGTTATCAACCCCACCCATAGGTGTTAATTGATTTGTTTAGTTAACAAAGAATATCTAACCCTACCAAAGGTGGTATTCATACAAAAAGTGAGAATCAATAAATATCAATTCATATCTTTAATAACCTAGATAATACGAAAGCAAGCATAATTAACTTAGTTATTATATCCATAAATACTCCACTATTATAAATGATAAAATTTTCATAAATATTTATTGAATCTATGTTTATTTTTATGTTAGTAGATTAAAAACACAAAACCCAAAATATCGTGACAGGATGTTTAGGATTTAATTTCGTTTTTAAAAGTTTGAATAATAAATTAAAAACCACATACATTCCTTCCTTAGATCGACCTTGGGAGGATACTTATCATTTTCTACTTAAATGATTCGCACTTGCATAGAGTTTTATAAATATAAAACCAAAGTATTGGCAGAATCGGCGATGCCGGTTTTCGTTCATCAAGTTTTTGGCGCCGTTGCTGGGGATGACTCCGTTGCGGGGATGGCATCAAAGTTTTTGGCGATCCCGATTCTGCTCATCACTCATCCCAATGGGTGTTTTGTAAGCTATACAGTATGCCCATAAAGCATCATTCAACTTAAATGCCTAGTCTTTCCTTGAAGGACGCAAAATGCGTTCTAGTATTTTCTTCATTTTCCTATTACCTATCTCAACTAAAGAAAAAGTTTGAGGATGATATGGAGTAGAAACTCTGTATGTGAAGTTGTACTTTTTCAATACTCCATCAAAGATTTTATTACAAAAATGGCTACCTCCATCACTTATTATAGCTCCAGGCATTCTCATCCTGCTAAATATTGAATCCTACTAGAATTTTACAACAACATTAGCATCATTGGTTTTAGTGGGGATAGATTCCACCAACTTGGATACATAATCCATAATAACCAAAATATATTGAAGAACATTGGATGGGGGAAAGGGACCCATAAAGTCAATCACCCATACATCAAAGAGTTCAACAACTAAATTAGATGTCAAAGAAATTTCATCTCTTTTGCTCATGTTTCACGTTCTTTGACATTTATCACATTGTGCACAAAATATATGAGCATCTTTAAAAAGAGTGGGCCAAAAGAATAAAGACTATAATACCTTACAGATTGTCTTTTTGCCACCAAAATAGCCCCTACAAAATATTTCATGACAAAAAGTCATAATGCTTTTATGTTCTTCTTTAGGTACACATCTCCAGATGACTTGATCTTGACCAATCTTGTATAAATAAGGGTCATCCCAGAAATAGACCTTGATAGTTTTTAAGAACCATTTCTTGTTTTGATATGAAGTGTTAGGTCTCAAAACACCAATGACAAGATAGTGATAGATGACATGCAAATGTTTATCCACTCTCTGGCCCAAGACTACTCCGGTAGAATAATCAGAAGTATAATACATTATTTCGAAGGGTACAAATCAGTTTGGTGGCATAATAATAGGGGTAGATGTTAGTCTCTCTTTCAATTATTAAAGATAATAAGGCAATCATAGTTGAAATAAAAATAAACATCTTTTGATAACAGGTTACATAAAGGATGACTTATTTTAGAGAAATCTTTAATAAATCATCTGTAAAGTCCTACATGTCCTAAGAAGCTCCTTATACCCTTAACATATGTAGAGGAGGTAATTTGGAAATCAATTCAGCTTTTACCTTATCGACTTCAATACCTTTGTTTGAAATGATATGTCCTAACATTATCCCTTGTTGATTCATAAAATGACTTTTCTCCCAACTAAGAATTAGATAGCATTCAATGCATCTTTCTAAAACAAAAGGTCAATTTATGTAAGCATCATCAAATAAGTTTCCAAAGATAGATAAATCATCCACTCAAACCTCAATGAATTTTTTCACAATGTCTGAGAAGATAGACATCATACATCTCTAGAATGTGGTGGGGCTATTGCATAACCCAAATGGCATTATTCAAAAGGAAAATGTACTAAAAGGACAAGTAAATGTGGTATTTTCCTAATCTTCTAGTGCTATGTGTACTTGATAATATCTGGACAATCCATCTAGAAAATAGTAAATTTCATGCCTAGCTAATCTTTCTAACATTTGATCAATAAATGGAAGAAGAAAGCAATCATTTTTAGTATATAAATTCAGTTTCCTAAAATCTATACACATATTCCATCTAGTGATTATTCTAGTAGGCACTAATTCACTTTTGTCATTTTTAACAACTGTTATCTTAAATTTCTTAGGTACCACATGCACTCGACTAACCTACTTACTATCAGTACTATGGTAGATAATTCCTTTTTCTAACAATTTAAGAATTTCTTTCTTTACTACCTCTTGCATATTTGGGTTCAGTCTTCTTTGGGCCTCTCGTATCGGTTTAGTACCATCCTCCAAATTGATTATATGCACACACATGGTAGGACTAATGCCTCTTATATCACTAATAAACCAACCTATGGCTTTCTTAAACTTCTTAAGCACTTTTATAAGTTCCTTTTCTTGGGTTTTGGTCAATGTTGAAGAAATTATCGCTAGATAAGTTTTTCCTTCTCCTAAAAACACATATTTTAACTACATAGGTAAGTCTTTGAGTTCAAGTTCAGGTGGGTTGACCTCTTTACATGATAGGGAACTAGTTCCTTTTCTTGGGTTTTGGTCAATGTTGAAGAAATTATCGCTAGATAAGTTTTTCCTTCTCCTAAAAACACATATTTTAAGTGCATAGGTAAGTCTTTGAGTTCAAGTTCAGGTGGGTTGACCTCTTTACATGATAGGGAACTAGGTAGATTTAAGAGTGTACAATATTTTGTCATTAGTTCATCACTTAATAGTTGGTCAAGGTACCCCTTAGTTTCCTCATCTAAATCTTCTTCAATCTCTTCAAGTGTAAGAATTGTTTCAAGCTTGTCTTCTATTCTAGTTTGGGAAAAGGTGCTTTGGACAAGATTTTTCAAAGGGTCAATATTGAATATTTCATTGATGGTAGAAATAGAAGGGAAAGGTGAAGAATCAAAAAATTTAAAATGAACACTCTTTCCTAAGACTGTCATTGTCAAATTTCCATCTTAGACATCAATAATAGTCTTAGTAGTTCCATAAATGGTCTACCAAGTAGTATTGTGTGCTCTCTATCCAAGGCTGGATTTTCTTGCATATCCAAAACCATAAATTCAATAGGTATTACTAGTTTTTCTACCTGTGCCCGCACATCCTTAACTATTTCCTTTGGATACTTAAGAGATCTATTTGTAAGTTGAAGGGACATAGTTGTGGGTTTTAAATATCCTAAATTAAGTGATAAGAATATAGAGTAAGGCATCAAGTTTATACTAGCACCTAAATCAAGCATTGCTTTAGCGATCCTTCTATCCCCTATAGTTATGTTTATGATAAAACTTCCAAGGTTTTTCAACTTAGGGGGAAGTCGGTGTGGAAGTATTGCACTAGCAATTTCTGATAGTACTACTCCCTCATTAAGTTCATACCTCCATTTCTTAGTGTTCAACTCTTTGAAAAACTTAGCATAAGAGTGAACATTCATGATTACATATATTAATGGTAAATTGATATTTACTTTAGAAAGCATATTAAAAAGATCATAGAATTGCTTATCTTGTTTGGATTCTTTCAGTTGATGTGGAAAAGGTACTTTTATCTGGTGTGTTTCTATTGTCTTTTGAATTTTGGTAATGTTAGATGACTCTCCAATGATTTTTTTCAAAGGTTTTTCAAGTTTAACACTTTTCTATCCTTTTTACAAGACTAGAATTTCATCTTCTCTGTTGCCTGAACTACAAGTTAGATCTTTAAAGATTTAAGGTAAACTAGTATTGAATACCTAACCACTTTGAAGGATTCTTACATCCTTCCTTTGATCGGGTTGACTGGGAAACATTCTTGGTTCTTGCCTTTGCATTTGTTCAGCTAGTTGCCAAATTTTAGTTTCAATCCTTTTAACCGAAGACTCCATGGTCCTCAACCTTTGATTATTCATCAATTGATTGTCATGACTAACTTGAATAAAATAAATCAAGATATCCTCTAAGGTTGGATTAAAAGATTGATTTGGTGGATAATGGTGGTTTTTATTTGGCCTTAGTGTTTGACATTGGGTATAGGCTTGGTAATTGTTTGGTGTCCAATAATGGTTAGGGTGATTATTGGTGTTTGCATGATACCTTTAAAAGGAATCGACTTCCTCCATGACATCCACACTAGAATCACAAGTATATGAACAATTACCAGCATCATGCCCAATTGAAAAGCACACTTCACACACCTTTTTATTTGGCATTTGGTGGATAGTGAGAAGTTGCACTTGTTTAGTCATCTCAACAAGTTGCAAGGTTATTTCATTATTGAAGCCAACTTCATTGACTCCTTCTCTTCTTCTTCTTGTACATCTTTGTTGGGTATTAGAACCTAACATCTCATAGAGATTATAGGTTTCCTTTGCGGTCTTTTCTCCCACAACTCCTCTAGTAGCATTATTAACCATGTATTGACTCTACAGTGTCAATCCATCATAAAAGAATTGGTTATGTAGTTATAATGTGGAAATTGAATGAATAGGAGTTTGAATCTTTCCTAAACTTCATGAAAGAGCTCTTCATCAATTTGAGAAAAGGTTGCTATCTTCGTCCTTAGATCAGTAGTCTTTTGATGGGAATAAAACCTACCCATAAAATTTTCAAGGACTACCTATCAAGTTGTTAGAGAACTCAATTGTAGAGTAATGAACCATGACCAAGCTTTATCCTTAAGGGTAAGGAAAATACCTCATCCTAAGTTGTTCCTCATCAATTCTCTATAGTGGAAAGGTTGGAAATAGCCTAGAATTCTCTAATGAAATGAAAAGGGTCTTCATTAAGGATACCATAAAAGGAAGGAAATATATAATAAAAAATCTTTTTCAATTCATAGTTCTTTTCAACTCTTACAATTGTATGCCAGAAGTTGCATTGTGAATGATTGGCGTTATATAGTCCTTCATCTTCTTTTTCCTATCTCCAGCATCTCCCATGGCTACTTGTAGTTGAAATTGATCCTCCTCCTCTTGCATATCTAGCTCCTAAATTGAAAAAGAGTAGAATTCTTTAAGAAAGATTTCTCACTTGACAAAATGTATATGCTTAAAGAAGACGAAAGACGTAGGAAACCTAAATTTTTGTTTTAGTGAAAATTTTAGTTAATTAAGTTTTTTTTTGTAATGCAAATTTAAAGAATGGACACATTTTTTGAGACAAATGAATTTATATTATTTCCTTTGAATTTTATTACACACATTATTAAAATAAAAATAAAAAAACAAAACAAACTAAAAGAAATGAAAATACAATAATGGGTAACTTCCCACTTAGGAATAAAATTTATCATATTCTAGTGAGACGTTGCTTGGAGATTTCAGAATGACAAACTCTATGTCTCTTATTAATTGAATTTATTTGATCCAATTTGATCATTCAGTTAGTCTTTTTTTTTTTACAAATGCTCAACTAATTGTTCCACTTGGACTGGTTATCTTTGCATACTTGAATAAAAGAATTTAGGTTTTACTCTAGGGTAGGTTTATTGGGAAGGCTTCTTGGAATAGGCTGGTAAAATTACTGGCCTAGCTAATTTGAGCTTTTGGAGAAATGAGCGTTGTTTTTCCTCTAGGAGAAGTTGAGATGATTTCTCCATCCAGGATTGTAGGTATTTGAATTGGGGTCAAATCTTGGTCTCTGTTGACATGCTCCCAAAACATTAACCTGTTAGGTCCAGTTGGGATTTCTCCTTGGTATGGACAGGCTTTAGTACCATGTCCTATGTTGCTACATAAATCACAATGTTCATTATTGGTGTTTGTTTGTGTAGTGAGAAGGGCAACATGCTTGGTCAATTGAATAAATTATTGTTGAACTTCATTACTAGAATCGATTTTATGAACTCCAATTCTTCTCATGAGTGAGGTTTTCTATTGGGAATTCGCACCCAACATCTCAAAGAGGTTGTATGTCTCTAAAGCTATATTCTCTCCCAAATCTCCTACGATAGTATTGTCAATAGTGAACTGGCTTTGCTGCGTAAGTCCATAAAAAAAGAATTGGTTCTAACACTACAGGGAAAATCTATGATGGGGGCATTGAGTGAGGAACATTTTGAACCTATCCTAGGCTTCATGAAAGGGTTCTCCTTCTATATGAGAGAAATTGACAATCTTTTCTCTCAAATATGATATTTTTTGGTTGGAATATAATTTTCCCATGATTTTGTTATAAACGTCCTCCAAGGTCATCAAAGAACCTGGAGGGAGTGACATCAATCAAGCTTTGGCCTTGTTCTTCAAGGTGTAGGGAAACACCTCATTCTAAGCTGATCTTCATTTAGAATACTGAGGGGAAAAGTTTGGACTGTGGCATAGAAGTCCCTAATGAAGGAAGGAAAAGCTTCATTAGGTAGCCCATAGAATGAAGGAAGCATGGAAATTTTTCATGTCATAATTTCGAGTAGCCTCACACAGCTAGATAAAGGCAGTTTCCATGCCAATTACTAGCCTAGAAAACTCCTTCATAGTGGTTTCCCATACATATGGGTTTTCTCCCATTTCTATTGGTTATGGAAGAGTTTTAAGTCTTGGTTTTGTATTTGGCTCAAAAATAGGTTAATGGTTAGAATTCAGCCTTGTGGACAGTTGCTTAAATTTATAAATATTATCTATATATATTATAAGATGGTTTCCTAAGGATCTCCTACCATGCATAGACTAGTGCAAGCATAAATTAAAAACTCATGTCAATTAATAAGGAAAAGAATAATAAAATAAGTATAAAACAATTTAGAAAAAATAAAAATACTAAACAAACAAGTTAAGTTAACCTCTATGTTAAATAACATAAACAATATTAACCAAAAGTACTTGCGGGAAAAATTGGTATGGCAAAAACTCCTTAAAAACCATCCTTCTAGATAGAGAAACGTTATGAAGAAAGACTAGTGGCACAAAGGCTTCCAAGAACTAGTCTCTTATACAAAACTCCGTTAGATCTTTACTTTTCAAACTATTAAATATTTAGTTTTTTTTAATTTTTAATTTGTTTTAATTTTTTTAGAAAAGAAAATGATTAAATAAATTAAAGTTTAAAATTTTAAAAAAATTTAAAATCAAAAATTTAATTTTTTTAACACAAAATAAATAAAAAAATCATAATTATTTACAACACAAAAAGTTTTCAAAATTTTGATACATAATTTAGAAACCTTATTTCGTCCTTAACAACAGCACTAAAAACTTAATTAGAACACATAAGATCGGCATCGAGTTAGCAATACTGATCTTGCTGATATTTTTGTTTTATATTTGTAAAACTCTCGCAAGCGCACAAATCATTTTATAGAAAATGATAAGTATACTCTCAAGGTCGATCTAAAAAAGGAATATATGTGGTTTTTAATTTATTATTTAAATTTTAAAAAAATATTAAATCCTAAACATCCTATCATAATATTTTGATTTTTGTGTTTCTTAGTCTAAAAACAAAAAAAAACATAGATATGATTCAATAAATAACTATACAAATTTTTATAATTCATAACAGTGGAGTATTTATAGATATAATAATTAAGTTAATTATGCTTGCTTATATTATTTAGGTTATTAGAGCTATAAATTGATATTTATTGATTCTCTCTTTTTTATATGAATACTATCTTTGGTCGGGTTAGATATTCTTTGTTAATTAAACAAATCAATTAACACCAATGGGTGTGGTCGATAATTAATTTGGTTAATTAAATTAATTCATTTTTTCTAAGAGATTGAAAATGAACCAATTAATTGACACCTTTGGTAGGGTTAGACCTTTAATCTTTATTCAAGGTGTTTTAGTTAAACCTAAGAATTTAATTATCCGAGTACTAACTTTCAAGTTTTAAAGCCTTCACTGAAAATATATTGTAAATACATTTTCGAATAATAGTTCTTATAAATTTTTTTGAAATAGAGCTTAACTCTAACTACCACACGATTATGCCAACAAATAAAAGAGTACTACTCTAAATCAGACCAGATAATTAAACCTTAATATCTAATTTTTAGATTTAAGTTTGTAATGAAAAATAATATATTTCTCTCTAAGATCCTTAATATAAAATCTTGAATAAAAATAAAATCAATTTATTTTATAGAGATGTTTTACCTATTTAATATTCAAGAATAACAACATTATTATTATATCATATTTACAAACAGCCACTCATGTTATATTTAATCCCTGATGAATTAAACATATCATATAAGAATAAAACATAAAAATAACTGTAAAGAATTCATTTTAAAATTATAGTTCAAAAGAATCCTTATAGAACCTTGATGCTAATTCCGTTGCTAGAAAATCTCCAAACGAATTTACAATTCTATTTATGGAATCAAAAACTAGAAATCTATAAAAGCACAAATAGATCTTTTAAAAAAAAAGAACTTTAAAACAAAAAAAAACAAAGAACTAAAGAGAGAAAGCTAGAGAGAGAGAGAAGAGATTTTGGGATGATTTTTACAATGGCAGAGAGGGTTTTTTTATAGATGAAAAGATGGCCAAAAAGTTGGAAAATATCTTAAAAATTGATTTTGCACACTTTTGGATAGGTTGGCACACGTGTGGAAGGTAGGCACATGTAGGAAATGAAAGGGCTTGTACTAGAGCTTGTGGGACTCAACATAGGTATCTATTGGCCCATGCAGAACTCGACACGTGTGTATGCTGGTTTGCGTGCATGTTACTCAGAATTTTTGACATTTTTGACCATTTTGACCCATTTTATCCAATTTTTCCCTTTTTTTTTACTTTTACTCATTTCTTTCTCAACATATTTTTAATGTATTTCCTCCATTTTTTTTCTTCCAGTCTTTAAGTTATTTTTGAAAAAAAATACCTGAAAAACAACAAAATACCTATGATTTCGAAAAGATAATTTTATATAAAAATATGATAAAATCATATAAATATAAATCTATTTAATTAATTAAGTACATTAAATCATGGTAATTTTTGTTCCTTTTAAGCACTCATGAGTTTCCTTAAGCAACTCGAGGATGTTACCATATAAATATGATCACTATATGGGTTTATCTCATTACATCGCTTTTTATGCACAATCTCATGTTGTATTAGTATAATATGGGTTTAAAGTATGTATTTTGCAACATACTAAAATTTTAAACTTTGATTAGAAAGCCTTTATATTCTTCCCTAGTTTGTTTGAGTTATATAATATCTATTTTTCAAAGCTATCTACTTATATGATATTATATTGTTTGTACTTCATATGTTTACACTGCATAAGTGTTTGTTTTTTTCCTTTCTATGTGATTTTGGGCGGAGTCCTTAAAGATTCTTCATCTCTTTATCCTGGTAGTGTACCGAGCCATGGAATTTTTTAGTTGGTATCAGGGCAGGTGTACCCTTTTGAGCTTAGCCGCTCCAGTGTTGATAGAGTTAGGAAAAGGAGGTAATGTTGGTAGACTTCCATTTTTTGATGGGATAAACTATGCTTATTGAAAATCTTAAATGAGGGTATTCTTATGGTCCCAAGGAGACCATGTGTGGTTCCTTGTTAAGAACGACTGGTCTTATCCTACTAAAAGCTACTTAATAATACTATGATTCAAAAACCAATGATTGAATGGACTAAAGAAGAATCTAAAGAGTATAAATGGAATAATAGAGGTTTATATGCTATCATTAGGAGGTGTGTCATCAAATGAATATAGAAGAATTCAGAGTTCTACCTCATCAAAATAAGCTCAGGATATCCTTAAGATCACTCATGAAGGGACATCTACTATGAAGAAGTCTAAAATTCTTAAGCTAAATGGGGACTTTGAATTGTGCATCATGCAAGAAGACCAGACATTTGAAAAAAATTATGCATGGTTCTCTAACATTGTCAATTGCTCTTACAACCTGGATAGACCCATTAGCGAAGGAAAGTAGATAGAGAAAATCATTGCCAGTCTACCTTATAGAAAATCATCACTTGTACTCGAGGAAGGAACAAACTGCTCCACAGAAGGGTAAGAGCTTGGCTCTCAAAACTACTAAAGGACATAACTCAAGCGAAGATGTTAGTGCCATGGTCTATAGTAATCATGATTCTAATCCTAATGAGGAGGAAATGGCCTTCCATGTTTAGAGATTTCCCAGATTCTTTAGAAAGAAGAAACCAATAACTGGGATTATTGAAAGAGATACTTCAAGTTCCAAATCCTCAAAATCTATTAAAGTTGATGAAGACTCAGAAAATGATTCTAAAATGTTGAGCAAAGGACACTTGAATAAAATTAGATGCTTCGAATGGGGAAAGCCTAGTCATATTGATACAAGGTTCTTTTAGGAAAATCAAATTGCATGAAAAGCATGCTATAAAAGATGGGGTTACTTTTTTGGACAGTAACAATAGTGATAAGGAGGATGACATAAATTTTCTAGCCTTCACTACGTCTAGTAGTGTGTTTGATACTCTGACTGTTGCTTCAAAGATTCAAAAGGCAACTAATGATGATGATGATGATGATGATGATGATGATAAGTAAGATGAGTTTCTTGACTCCTACAATGCTATCATGTTGTAGCACATCAAGTTGAAAAAGGAAGAGAAAATGGCATTGGAAAGCATTGATAAAAAATAGTGAAAGATAGGTGCATTGAAGAAAAATTATTGAGTAAAAGAAGTCCTTGGTTAATGACCAAGAAATTGATCTAACTAGAAAATGTGAGGTTATACAAGGAAGACATTTAGATTTTCTTGAGACATTTAATGCAAATCTACAAAAAGTTAAACAACTTAAGGTTGCCATCTCTGGTAAAACTACTCAACTATTTATGAGTACTACTCCTTCTTTTGATCAGATTGTCGAGATAGAAAGATTGAAAAAGATTATATCTCTAGAGAGTACAAAGGAATACAATACATACTTTATTACATTGAATGAAACTGAGATTGAAAAGTTGAATAAGAAAGTTGAGATTCAAAACAATTTAGCCAATTACCTTGAAACTTTTCTTAAAGAAAAAGAAGATTTTATCATTTCCCTAAAAAACAAACTCAATGTCAGTGAAAAGGAACTAGAGAAATATACCTCTAGTTTGAATAAAATAATGATTGGCTCAAAGAACCTAAATAAAATTCTTGGAAACACAAAGATGTTTGGTGATAAGCATGGTATTAGGTACAATGATAAGGTTTTTACTTCCACAATGGGGTTAAATAAGTTTGTGAAAGCTTCTAATCAAAATGAAAAACTAAAGTTTGTAGCCATTGACTCAGGAGGTAAGTATATTGTGTTAATTTAGCTAGATCCTTCTAGTAAGGTGAACCCTTCACCTAAGGCTAACACTCTCTATCACTCCAGTGATGGTCATTCGCCTCTACCTATTTTCCTTCCTACTTGTCACCATTGTGGTGAAATTGGGCACTTAAGACTACACTACTAGAATTTAACTACTTATTCTCATGTGAAAGTGAATGTGAGCACTTCATCCCCTTCTCATCCATATGCTGCTTCTCAAAGTTAGGGACCCAGAATCTTTAATTCCATTGTTCGTGTTTGTTATCTATATGTCACTACTGGCAACCTTGCTAGGCATTTTGCTAGATACGTGAGAAGTACTACTCTAAATCATCCTCTTCTCTCATCCCCATCTCCTTTGTCATAATGTAACTATTGTGGCTCATATGAGCATATTCAAACTGATTGCATTATGCACTTAGACGCAGTTTAGAAAGAGATGATTCTATTTCTAAACAAGCATCTGGTTTGGCGTATTTATGTAGCTAAGTTAATTGGATTTTCAAGAAATAATAAATAAAGAAAACCTTGAGTACCTTATAATTTGCATGCTTACATGACATAAAGACTATTTCCTTAATTAGTTTCCCCTTATAAATACTTTAAACTAAGGGATGCTATTTGATCATTATTTATAAGTGATCTTTTAGGGAGATGTTATGTTATTTTCTCTAATCTCTTTTGGTTCTTGTCATTCTTCTTTGTCTACATGTTTTATTTATTTTGTTTAAATACCAAATTTAATAAAAATAAATATATTATTTGTCATAGCTATGTTTGGTGTTATGACACTGATGAGCGAAAACCGGCATCGCCGATTCTCGCAAATACTTTGGTTTTAATATTTGTAAAACTCTCGCAAGTGCACGAATCATTTCGTAGAAAATGATAAGTATACTCCCAAGGTCGATCTAAGGAAGGAATGTATGTGGTTCTTAATTTATTATTCAAACTTTTAAAAACGAAATTAAATCCTAAACATCCTGTCACGATATTTTGGGTTTGTGTTTTTAATCTAATTCTGAGAAAAATTAAACATAGATTCAATAAACATTCATGCAAATTTTATCTTTTATAAATAGTGGAGTATTTATGGATATAATAACTAAGTTAATTATGCTTGCTTTCGTATTATTTAGGTTATTAAAGATATGAATTGATATTTATTGATTCTCCTTTTTGTATGAATACCACCTTTGGTGGGGTTAGATATTCTTTGTTAACTAAACAAATCAATTAACACCTATGGGTGGGGTTGATAACTAATTTGGTTAATTAAATTAATTCCTTTTTCTAAGAGATTGAAAATGAACCATTTAAATGCCACCTTTGGTGGGGTTAAATGATTTAAACTTTATTCAAGGTGTCCAAATTAAACTTAAGAATTTAGTTATCAGAGTACTAACTTTCAAGTTTTAAAACCACTAGAAAACATGTCGTCAATACATTTTGAGATAATAATTCTTATAAAAACTTTTGAAATAGAGCTTCACTCTAACTACCTAGGGCGATTGTACCATCAAATAAAGAGCACTACTCTAAATCCAGTAGGATAACTAAACCTTAAAATCTAATTTTTCGGGTTTAAGTTTGTAATGAAAAATAATATATTTCTCTAACATTCTTAATATAAAATCATGAATAAAAATAAAATCAATTCATTTTAGAGATTTTTTACCTATTTAATATTTATGAAGCATAACAACGTTATTATTATATCATGATTATAAACGGCTAGCACGGTTAAATTTAATGGAGCAAATTAAATATAACATGTAAGAATAAAGCATAAAAATAAGCAAAGAAAATAAAATCCTTACGAACTTGACGCTATTTATTCGTTGCTAGAAAACCTCAGCCGGAATTTGCACTTCCATTTATTGAATCAAAAAATCTAAATTATTACAAAAACATAACTAGTTCTTGCAAAGGAAGAACTCTAAACTATAAAACTAGCTAAAACATGTAAGAAAAACTAGCTAAAACATGAGAAAAACTAAAAAAACTAAAAACTAAGAAATGGAGAGAAAGAAAGAAGAGAGAAGTGAGTTTTTGAGGTGTGTTTTGAAGTGAATGGAAGGGGGGTATTTATAGGTGAGGATGGAGAGAAAAAATGATTAAAAAAATGTTAAAAAAAATATTAAAAAATAAAAAAGCGTGTTTTGGACACTGTGAGGTCATCAATAGCGTCAGCGTGGCGTCATGAAGCGGTACGTGAAAAATGGGTCAACAGCGTTAGAAGCGTATGAGCACATTCTTGGTATGTTGTGGCTTATTGGCCGGGCTGATGCAGCCCGTATGTAGTGACTGAAAGTATTGGGGCTTTATGCTTGTAGTTTTTCGATCTTTGACATTTTTGACCTTTTCGACCCATTTTGTCCAATTTTTCCATGTTTGTTGACCTTTTTCCACTTATTTATCAATTTATTTGTGATGTATTGCTTCAAGTATTCTTCTTTGAGTCTTTACATTGCCTTTTTAGGCCAAAAATTCACGAAAAACAATAAAAATACCCGTGATTCCGAAAAAGACAAATTTATATAAATATATGATAAAACATATAAATATATATATTTTTAATCAATTAAAGTGCATAAAATCATGGTTATTTTAGTGCTTTTTGAGCACTCATCAGACACTCCTTACTTTTCCTTCGCAACTATTTAGCAGATTATCATGTCTTGCATTCTTACTTTTTTAAGTTTACTTGTTATGATCTCTATTTCTTTTTGGGTGAAAGGATTTTTACTTAAATGGATGTGTGACTATTTTGACATGTGTATTCTCTAAGAGGTTAGATGACTAATATCTTATGAAATTTTTTAATAAAAAAGAGGGGAAGAATTTTTCCTACACATGTAATGTTGTGAATATGTATGGCTATGTTTGAGAAATTTGTGTGGATTCTTTTCTTGAATGTTTTGTAAGCCTCTAAAAATATTTATAATTAACATGTAGTTTCTCTAGAAGCAAAATCCTAGGTGCTATTCCAATAGAAAAATGATTTAGGCTATATTTGGACCGTTTAATTCTTGCCACCCTTGTCTACCTATCTACAATTTTCCCTCTAGAGCCTTTTTGTTATACTTTCATTTCTTTGCACCTACTAGCCGAATTTAAATGTTGAATCCCACTTACCTGGCTCTCTTTTTGTTAAGTTTCAACTTTGTCTTGTTGAAAACTTTTGCTCTGGGATCTTTTTACTTCTCTCATACCTTTTTAAAGAAAAGAAAAAGGGGTAAAAGAAAGAAAAAGAAGAAAGTAAGAAAAATAAATAGGGGAAAGATGGAAGAAGAAAAAGGTAAATAAAAAGGGAAGGTCAATGATTAAATATTATTTCGCAAATATAAAGAGGGGGAAAGAAGGCCCCTTCTTTGGGAATTTCCTTTAAATAGTTTTCAATATTGAAAATTTCAAGTAAAAGATTCTTAGTTTAAAGGATTACCTCTTATAGTTGTATGCTTTATGCTTAAGGTGAAAGTTTGACTATCTCAAGGTGTGCCTTTGCATAAATGTTTCTTCTCTTCTTCCCAAACCTACACTTATCTTTACAATCCTTTTAAGACATTTTTATTTGTATTAAGATTGCATTTACATTAGTGGAGATAAACGCTACATGTGAGCTTATGAATTTTGGATCAATTTGAGTATATACTTCTTTTTTCTTGATTCATATAAACATTTCTTGATGATACATATAATCAACATGTTTTGCATTTCACACACAATGCATATGTTTCATAAATTTTTGGTCATTCTCTCAAATGAATTCATTTTTGATTGATTTTCATGTAGATGTTTATGTTGAGTGTTTTTGACTTTTTTACATTTCTTTTCTAGCCTAACCTATACCACCTCGCCACGTGGCTCAATACTATACGTACCATTACCTCAGTACATGGCTCACCAAACACCCCAACAAGATGTATGACAAGATGTTTAAAGAACACCCTAGTACCTACTTTCTTCACTCCTCAAAATAGCTTCCTTTTAATCTCGTTATACCAGTTTATCTTACCTTCTAACTTTTACCAATTATGGCCCCAAAACATTCCAGTTGTAGTAAGAAGTCAAAGTAATAAGAGTCTATCAATCCTTCTAGTAGTACACCTATTATTGCCGAGCGTGCTATAAATATTCCTAATTTTCCTAAAGTCACACAAAGGTTAACTTACTTTTCTTCACTTTCACTTTGTTCTTTGAACTATTCCTATAGTGACTAGTTTTTTTGGGAGTTCTACACTGCATTACCCCATACTTCTACTATGGGATTATCTACTTCTTTTGTCCTTAGAGGGCATAGATTTACCTTCTCTCGAGATGCTATCTATAATTTATTATCCCTTCTTGTTGTTGAGTTTTCATCATTTCTTGTCATCCTTTTGAAATTTGAAAATATTACTTCCACATACCTTTTTGATTTTGATGTTTTTAATGCTTGAAATTATGAAGAAATGGATATTTAGCTAGCAGAACCTGACTACTCTTTTATTAGTATTGCCCTTGTTATTGGAACCTATGCTCTAAGTCGTTTTCTCAATGTTATTATCATTGTTTTTATTCATCCTATCTCCTATTTTCTCTCTATTCTTCCATGCCATAGACATTTTCTCTATGCAATTCTAAATATTGATGATATAGATCATACTGGTATGATTCATAGAACTATCATTTTGTCGTACTATGGTTTTGTCTTCCCATACTCTTCATTCTTTCTTTGATTTCAAGGTGGGATTCCACCATATTTCATAACATTTCTTACTGTTTAAGTAGGACTGCCTTTCCATGAATAATTGTGTTTAACAATCATGATTCTAGGCTTTCATTTATTACCCCTTATTCCTATTCTTCTATGAAAGCTACTCAGTCCACTTGTTACGAGTCTACTCATATTTCCTTTACTCCTTCCACTTCCATCTCCCTTGACGTGGAGTCTAAAACTCTTACATCTTATGTTGTGTTTGAGATGAAAACTTTAAACAATAATGTTCTTAATATGCATCATTTTTAGGATTTTTCTTAGGATATTGTTGCTTCTTATCTTCCTATAGTACCATATTTTCATGTTTCATCTATTTCTTATACCTCTATTAGACATTGACCTACTCTTACCAAACTGACACATTGTGGTGTTTCATCATTTGGGTCCTTATTTAACATGTTTACTATGTATGATGGTGATGAGTTTAATTTTTTCTTTGAGCCCGATCACTCTTTTGATGGGTTTATAAACAACTTTCTCCACCCACAAACTACTACACCTCCTTCCACTATCCATTTTGTTAGTAGATAGTCTTCTAGTAGTGATGTTTAAGAAATGATGATAATGGAGAAGGAGACAGAGAGTCTTGGTCTCTTTTTTTTTTGTCCTCTTACTTTCAGCTTTTGTTTGTTGCTTTAGTTTTTATCGGAACTTCCTTATGTGAAATAAAGTTTTTTTAATGAACATAAGTCTATTGGTGTTGTTTTCATCTATGACTAATTCTTTTTTTCCTTAACTCTATCTATCTTATTGCATTATTATTAGAATTATTGCACATTTTCTTTTCTTCTTTCCCTCATATAGTGGTGTACCTTTGACTTTCCATGTCAAAAAGGGGGAGAAGTTTTTGCGCACAACTATATGATTGTTGCCATGCTATATACCATATGGGCTATGAGTGTAGAATTGTACTGCATATTTTTTTCTAACTTGCATACAATCAGAAAGAGTGTTTCATGAAGTCAGGGGGAGTTGTGTTGTTAGCCTACATATTGTTTCTATATGATATGTTTCATGGGGTATGTGTTTGTTGCGTGTGTAATTTATAGGTTAAAGTGTAGCCTTCGATCTTCAAAAGCTTTATGTGCAGTGGTACTAAGACCTTGTGTTTTAGAGTATAAAAATCCATGAGTTGATTCATGAAGTTAGATGAAGCACAATGGATGGATGCACTTGGAGTTAGTGTGTATTTTGGGCTTTTATGTGTGTTGTTGTGTTGTTCATAGGAACAAATAACTTTAGGACATCTTCATGATATTCTTATGATTGATGGGTATATGTACCTAGTTGGGCAATGTTTTAATATGGAATTCCAAAGTGAGAAGTTGTAAGTCCCATTGTACTTGTGTCTTTGTGTTGGCTTCCTATGTATAAAATGTGGTGTCTGCTATTGTACTTAGTATTTTTATCTTCCTCTATGTAAGGTCAGTTACTGCAATTAGTAATTCACATATACACATAGTTAGGTACACTTTGTATGCAAGAATGTTTATACATATAATAGGGTTGGTTTTCATAATTTACATACTAGATAGAGTGTTGATTTTTGGTGAGTAAGCGTGCGTGTGAGCCAACATTTTTACTTGTGATTTGGCATGTTTTGGGTGCAAGTATTTTTGGTTAGTACTTACCATTTTCGAAAATAAAAAATGAAACTTTTTAGCACCTCTCCACCAAGCTAACCACAACCCTCGCCACAACCCTTGGCATGGTGGCTAGCAAAGAGGCAATTCTGAGTGCTATAAGTACTCTATTTATTTCTCTCTTCTTTACCCTTGTTCAAGAGTTGAATTTCTTCCAAAATACGCAATAACATTTATGTCTGAATTCAAAATTATTTTGGAGAACTTATATTTAAGATTGGGTCATTTTGTGAGTTTTGTAATCAAATCATAGGTTGTGTACATAAGTGGTTTGATTGTGTGTCTCTCATACTTCATTTGATTTTAGTTAGACTATATGTCCTTTCAAATTGTGAGTATTTACACTTCCAGTTAGTTGATCTAAAGTTTCCAATCACATCACATTTAGTGGTGTTAGCCATAGAGGATTGAGTTTGTGTGTCAAACTAGGTCGCTGCAAATGTAGTAAGTTAAGAGCTGCAGTAGGCAGTTTGGATGTAGGTCCTGGCTAATAGTGGTAATTTTGATTTTACTATCTATTATTGTTGTAACTTGTTTAATGCTTAGTTAATTATCTATTGCTGAGTGGTTCCCTTAAGAAACTTGAGGATATTACTATATATATACGATCTCTATATGGGTTTACCTTGTTACATCGCCTGTTATACATGATCTGAAGTTGTGTTAATACAATTTGAGCTTAAGGTGCGTATGTTACAACATACTAAAAGCTTAAACTTTGATTTGAAATCATGTATGTTCTTCTCTACTTTCTATTGAGTTTAAATAATATCTATTGTACATAACTATCTTCTTATCAGATATTATATTGTTTGTGCTTTGACGGTGTATACTGCAAAAGTGTTCGTTTTTCCTTCCTATATAAGTTAAGGGTGAGTCCTTAAGGAGTCTGTATATCCTTAACTTGTTAGTGTACCAGGTCATGGACTTTTTTACTAATAGTATTTAGTTTTTCTAGGACAATTCTAATTGATTGTTGTATCATTCGGATTAAAAAAAGCTTCATGTATCTTTCAAAAGTATATGAACAACATCCTTGAGAAGTTACAAAACATTTGCTATGTTTACATAACTGAGTTTACATAAATGATATTTTAGTTTTCAATAATGAATTGAATAAACTTTATATGAATATTATTAAAATTCTATAGGAATGCAAAAAAGAAGACAATGTACTTTCTAAGAAGAAGGAAGTAATTATTGAGTAAAAAATTAAGTATTTAGGATTAGAAATTAAAGATGGAAAACATAATCTGTAACCCAACATACTAAATAATATTCAAGGATTTTCTAGTGAATTATGAGATCAAAATTAATATTAAAACTAAAGGTAGTTATGGATTTAGTGGAATAGCTCACAGAGCTTTTACTAATATAATAGAAGTTAAAGACAAATATGCCAAATATAGAGTGCCAAAGCTTAGAGGATACAATTAAAAGTTACTTTGCAGCATTACAACAACAAATATCACCACTAAGTAGGTTAAAGACCCTAGGAAAGATACAACCACCAATACTATTTAGAGAAATGCCTCTTATAGCACCAAAGATAGTATGACCACCAATACTATTCAGGGAAACATCCCTAAGGAATACATTGGTCATTAAAGATACGAAGACCAATAAGTAAACCATAATGGTTGAGTTTCTATAACTTCGCCTTAAAATCTACTCAGGAATATATCAAAGTTATGAAATTTTACATCACAAAAAAAGAATTCCCTATATGCAATAAATTTGAAATTCTTGATAAAGCTGATCCAATTTTTGTTTATAAAGCTTTCCATATAGGTTTAATTGAGAACGTATATCCAGGAATTAATTTAAAAAAATTAAATTATTTTCCTAAAAATTTCAAGAAGGCTATCAAGAACTTTTGGAAGAAAATCGGAGCTAATGACAAGCCTGTATATCTTAGATTTTTTAGTTTACTTATAAACTAGAATGAGGAAGGTTGTGTTAGTCCCTTCCATTTTATCAAATTAGGAATTTCCAACATCAATAGGGAAGTTATAAAACCAAGAGCACTTCTAGAAAACGTATTCAATATATATGAACTCTATATTCTAATAGAACAGATGCTAAGTCAAATTTATCATGAACTCTGAAAAATTAATAATTCTTATTAAGTCAAAGTAAATTACTAGATTAGTAAAGTTATAATCACTTCACATAACAATATGGCCCTCATGGAAGAAAATAATAAGAAAATCATTAAGTTTGAAATAAATTATAAAAGTAATAATTTGAAAATTTGTCAAGAAATAAGAAAGGTGTTTTGTTTTTATTCCAATAAAACTACTATGGATCACAAATTCATCTATTGCATTAGAGATCGAGAAGATAAAGATGCAACATTATCTACATCATCAAAAGGACTATCGATAACAAACGATAAAGAGGAATAAAGATGTAGAATCCATATTCTTAGTCATCAAATAATACCAAGAAAATAAAAGGCTTGGATTTAAAAGACAAAAGTAGAAAGTTATGTGAATTATTAAAGTAGAGGTAAAATAGTGAACGTTTAACATATAAAATTAGCCCTTATTTCCATTAGTAGGACATATATTCAGTAGTAGCAACCTCTCTGCTCAAAATATTATTCATCTATCAACTAAGTATCTAAAAATTCTAAGCGACTAAGAATCTCTTTAAAGTTCTTAGTTGGCTATTAGAATAGTAATAATAATTAATATTATGAATAAAATAGAGGGAAATCACTTTTTTTCTATTTTCTAGTAAGTCTAATTTGGATACCATACTATGTACGGATACAAAATATTTACCATTACCAGGAGGTATTAAGGTTTGAGCAAAATGAGACGTCTTAGATAATTATAACTCTAAGTCAATTAATAATCTTGAATAAATAAATATTTATTTATAAAATTTATAAAATTAATACAAAGAAACAAGCCACATGTCTGTATAAGAATAAACATAAGGAAATTATAAAATTAAAATAATGTTTTGATAAGAAACTTAAAATTTTGCCTTTAAGTTAGCTACAAAAAATAACAACTAACATTATAAAACAACTAGCCATAACTTAGTATTGGAGTCATAGGGAGGAAATATAAATCATTGGATGGAAAGTTAACTTCTTTTACTATTAAAGGTATTAGTGATACTAACTCAAAAGTTGAAGGCATTAGAGCTTCTTTTATAAAAGTCAGGAGTGAAAAAGTCTATAACTAGGTAAACGACAAGGGTAAAGAGGTACGAACTCGGCCATAACTCGCACAAATACGGTAATAAACACTTATACAAAACAAGTAGCAAAAGTACAAAAAATATAATATCAAACAAAGTAGATAATTTAAAATACAGATACTATATATAAAAAGCATATAAACAATAAATGCTTTCTAATTAGATTTTATGCTCCAATGTGTTGAGACATGAGCATATAAAATTCAGATGATCCTAACTCTATAGAAGATCATGTATAACAAGAGACATATTAAGGTAAACCTACATGGAGACCATATCTATGTTGAAATATTCTCGAATTACTTAAGAAAATCACTCATCAACAAATAATTCACTTGAAAATAAATCAATTACAACTCTAATAGATAGTAAAATCATTATTAACTCTATCAACCAGAACCTCAAACCTAACTATGTATTAATGCTCTTTACTTACTGCTTCCACAATAACTTGATTCAACACAAGAAACCTAGCTATCCTTCATAACAAATGTCACTCACAAGACACACAATCCACTACAAATATCAATTTGGGTATAGAAGACACACAGCCAAATGATGAGCAAAAACCGGCAAGTGCACGAATCATTTCATAGAAAATGATAAGTATACTCCCAAGGTCGATCTAAGGAAGGAATGTATGTGGTTTTTAATTTATTATTCAAACTTTTAAAAACGAAAATAAATCCTAAACATCCTGTCACGATATTTTGGGTTTTTTGTGTTTTAATCTACTTACATAAAAATAAACATAGATTCAATAAAATTTATGCAAATTTTATCTTTTATAAATAGTGGAGTATTTATGGATATAATAACTAAGTTAATTATACTTGCTCGTATTATTTAGGTTATTAAAGATATGAATTGATATTTATTGATTCTCCCTTTTTTGTATGAATACTACCTTTGGTGGGGTTAGATATTCTTTGTAAACTAAACAAATCAATTAACACCTATGGGTGGGGTTGATAACTAATTTAGTTAATTAAATGAATTCCTTTTCTAAGAGATTGAAAATGAACCATTTAAATGCCACCTTTGGTGGGGTTAGACAGTTTAAACTTTATTCAAGGTGTCTAAATTAAACCTAAGAATTTAATTATCTGAGTACTAACTTTCAAGTTTTAAAACCACTACTAAAAACATGTTGTCAATACATTTTCATATAATAATTCTTACAAAACTTTTGAAATAGAGCTTCACTCTAACTACTGGGCGATTGTACCAATAAATAAAAGAGCACTACTCTAAATCAGACCGGATAACTAAACCTTAAAATCTAATTTTCAGTTTTAAGTTTGTAATGAAAAATAATATATTTCTCTCTAACATTCTTAATATAAAATCTTGAATAAAAATAAAATCAATTCATTTTAGAGATTTTTACCTATTTAATATTTCGCAAGCATAACAACGTTATTATTACATCATGTTTACTAACAGCCAGCAGAGTTAAATTTAATCACAGGCAAATTAAATATAACATGTAAGAATAAAGCATAAAAAATAATTGTAAAGAAAATAAAATCCTTATAGAACTTTGATGCTATTCCCGTTGCTGGAAAACCTCCAAGCGGAATTTGTACTCCCATTTATTGAATCAAAAAGCAAATAAATTACAAAAACATAACTAGTTCTTCCCAAAAAGGGAAGAACTCTAAAACTAAGCAAAACTAACTAAGAAAAGCTAAAAAATAAGAAAACTAAGAAAAAACTAAAAAAACTAAGAAATGAGAGAAAGAAAGAGAGAAGACAATGTGTTTTGAGGTGTTTTTAGAAGTGAAGGGAAGTGGGGTATTTATAGGTGAGGATGGAGAGAAAAAGTGAGTGAAAAAATGTTAAAAAAATGTGAAAACGCGGAGTGCAATTGCTAAGGTCATTGATGACGTCCGCATGATGTCATGGGGGCGGCTGCGCGCGAAAATGGGGCGAAATAGGCATCGGCGTGCGCGGAGGGCGCATGGGCGCGCGTGGGCACGCGCGGAAGAAGGCTGCAACGCGTGGTCGTGCAGGCGGCGTACGCGGGGCTCGCTCTGGTAGGCGGCTCGGCGGTGCGAGTTTCTCCTTTTTGACCCATTTTGTCCAATTTTTCCATATTTGTTGACCTTGCCCCATTTATTTATTAATATATTTGTGATGTATTGCTTCCAATATTCCTCTTTGAGTTTTTAAGTTACGTTTTTAAGCCAAAATACCTGAAAAACAATAAAAATACCCGTGTTTCCGAAAAAGACAACTTTATATAAATATATGATAAAACATATAAATATATATATATTTTTAATCAATTAATGTGCATAAAATCATGGTAATTTTAGTGCTTTTTGAGCACTCATCACAACCCCAAATCCGAACTTCTTGCTAGTCCGCTTAGCAAGAAAGCGGTAAAAACTAAAAATTAAACTATCCTAAATCACTTCCGTGGATTGACGGTTGCATTTAGCCTATGCACAAGCCTTTAAACTAGGTTGCCCTAGTGGATGAGTTTGAGTCTCGTGAGGGTTTTCAGTAATGATACCCACAAACATTGAACTAAATGTAAAAATCAAAAGAAACAATAAAAGCAATCAACTCAAAAACTAAAATTACAACAAAATCAAAAATTAATTTTTTAGAATAAAAGGAAACAACTTATCACAAAAATGTCTCATACTTTTTAATCTGCTTTAAGATCATAGTTAAAATCTCAAGCATAAGTTATTTTAATCTCTTTAAACAATCATGATTTATTATAATAATTATTCGAAAATCATTTTAATATTTCATGTCAAAAATGTATCAATTTAATTTCACCCAATTTCAGTGTCATGAATAAGAATTCGCTTCGACTCTATTCCTCACAAGTCAATACTCTCAAAACTTGAATCCTATGGGTCGAAACACTAAGTACTAATTTATATGCGAAAGAGTTGATGTATAGAAATGAACTAATATGTTCGCATATGTATAAAGAATAAAGGCTCAAAGTGTTATTTTAACATTGATCTCATGGAAGGAATCAAATGTATAAATTATAAAGATATCATATATAAAAATTATTTTCATGCATAAATCAAACTCATTAAGAAAGAATTTCAAGATATATGCCTTTTACAAATGAAGAGAGTGGAATGACTTTTTAGGGAATTATTTCTTATATCTTTCTTTTGTAATTAACCTTTACTCACAACTTTGTAGGCAATGTGGGTTATAGTATGTAGATTATACTATATATTCTTTATCTCTCTATTTTTTCTGAAGATATTTCTCAATATATATATTTTAGAGAGTCAACCCATGTACAGATTGTACATTTTTTTTATTTTGGTGAGTGATTAATTTTGTGGCTTTTCTGTTTGATCTTGGTTTAGGTAACCCCAGATATGTCTCTTTTTTTGTAGCAGTCTTGCATGAATGAGATATAAGAATATACTATCAATTTCTACTCAAATCATTTAATCTAAGCAAAAATAATAATTAAAAATATACGATACCCTATTAAGATGAGAAAAAATTCATACATTCATTGCTAATACCTATATAGATCATCTAAAAATTTGAAGAAATAAGAAATGTGTTTGGAGTAGAAAAAATATATATTTCACTCTGAATAAAGGAAATTAGGCTCAAATTATATCTCACAAAGGTAATCTCCACTAAAAAAATTCATAAACACCGATTTTGGGTTTAATATAATTTCTACATCTTATCAAGAAATACTAGTTATGACAAAAACTAACTAATTATCAAAAAATAATTACAAAATATTTCATGATATGTTTTCAAAAATTAATCTAACAGTACAAAAGACTTAACTATTTACTTAAATTTGATTTAAAGAAATGATAAAGTTTTGTGAGAAAAGTTATTTTTTTTAATTCCAAAAATTACTAAATCACACAAAATAGAAATAAAACCATACACACAAAAAAATGAAAATGTGAACATAAAAATAAAATAAAAAATTATTATATATATATTTTTTTATTTTTTTATTTTTTTATTTTTAAATTGTCAAATTGTTTTTTAATTAAGCATGGTAACTTTTCACCACCTGACCTAGAACTTACATTGTCCTTAATGTAACAAGCGTAAATTAAAGATAAAGAAAAAGAAAAAAGATTACCTATTTCTTGAGAATGTGCAAGTAGTAATGGAAAATGCAGTGCATCCATCATATTCATCATTAAAGTGTATCTGAGAGATCATGTGAACTTAACATCTCGACAAATATTTTTTAGTTTTAACAATTTAAAAAATTATTCACGTGTAATTAAAATGAAATAAAACAATAAAAATTAAGTAAATAAAACAAATAAAAGAAAATTACCTAAAATGATGCATTTCTTCCCATCCAGTACGCTTAGTTTAACGTCTTAGCAAGATGTAACTTGAGGATTGCATTTTAAGTAAACTCAATGTCCTCATCATTGAGTCAATCAAACCTACGGGTAAGACAAGGTTGTCTACCTATACTTTTCGATCATACTATTGATTTTCAAATTTCTTTACTGTACTTAAAACTAGGGGCATACTTGAAGGTTTCGATAACCACGTAGGTGAAAATCAAATAATTAAGGCATCAAAACACAATTGTACCTATATCAAACAAAGCAACTAACTCCTTAGATTGTAATTAAAACTTTAAAATTTTGGAGATAATTTCAGGAAAAAAAAATTTTGTTTTGTTTTGTTTTATTTATTTATTTTTAAAGATAAAATAACTTAATCAGTATTAACCAAGAGAGCTCCCAGGAAAGAATGGTGGTGCAAAGGCTCCTTAAAAACCATCCTTCTAGACAGAACAACGTTCCCAGGAAAGACTAGTGGCACAAAGGCTTCCAAGAACTAGTCTCCTAGACAAGACTCCCTTAGATCTTTACTTTTCATGCTATTAAAATTAAGTTAAGTTAAGTAAAAAATTTAAGTTAATGAAAATCTTATTAAGTTAATTAAGTTAAGTAAAAATCTAAGTTAATTAAGTTAATGAAAATCTAATTAAGTTAATTAAGTTAAGTAAAGTAAAAATCTAAGTTAATTAAGTTAATGAAAATCTAAGTTAATAAAAAAGTTAACTTAATTAAGTTAATTTAAGTAAATATTTAAGTTAATTAAGTTAATGAAAATCTAAGTTAATTAAAAAGCTAAGTTAATTAAGTTAAGTGAATTAAAAAAAACTAAGTTAATTAAGTTAATGAAAATCTAAGTTAATTAAAAAGTTAAGTTAATTAAGTTAATTTAAGTTAATTAAAAATCTAAATTAATTAAGTTAGTAAAAACCTAAGTTAATTAAGTTAAATGAAAATTAACAAAGAAAAAAAAGTTAAATAGAGAAAAAATAATTAAAATTAAAATAATAAAATAAAATAGAATAAAAATAAAATAAAATTGAAAAAAAAGTAAAAAAAATAAAATTGAAAAAGGTAAAAGAAAATAAAATAAAATTTTTTACATTTAAAAAAAAATTAAAATTAAGATTCTAATAAATAAATAAAAACTTAAAATTAAATGAAAATTAAAAATTAAGTTTTTATTTTTCTATAATTTATTTTTATTTATTTTTATTTATTTTTATTTATTTTTATTTATTTTATTTTATTTAATTTTTTATTTATTTATTAAAAATTTGAAAAAACATTTATTTTTTATTTTTTTTAAAAACAAATAATAATTTATTATTATTTTTTTTATTTAAAATTTATTTAAGTTTTTTTTTTAATTTTAAATTTCAAAATTATTTTACTATTAACGCTATAATTTTTTTATTTTTTATTTTTTTAAATATTTTTTTTTCAATAAATTAAAATTTTTATTTTTATTTATTTATTCATTAAGAAATTTTAATTTTTTTTATTTTTTTTACTATATATGAATGGTAAGTGTTTTTTTACAATTCATTTACGATAAAAATCATTTTTACTTCAAATTTCAAATTTCTAAATTATTTTATTATTATTTTTATTTTTTTATTTTTTTTATTATTTCTTATTAAATTTGAAATTTGAAATTTGATTAAAATTTTTTATGTTTTTATTTTTTTACAGAAACAAAAAATCACAATTATTTACAGCACAAAAATATTTTTAAAATTTTGATAAATAAATTAAAAACGCTATTCCTTCCCCGGCAACGGCGCCAAAAACTTGATGAGCAGAATCGGGATTGTCAAAAACTTTGATGCTATCCCCGACAACGGCGCAAAAAACTTGATGAGCAGAATCGGGATTGTCAAAAACTTTGATGCTATCCCCGGCAACGGCGCCAAAAACTTGATGGTAAAAAGCATCGCCGATTCTTGCCAATACTTTGGTTTTATATTTATAAAACTCTATAAGTCTACGAATCATTTACGTGAAAATGATAAGTATACTCGGTCGATCTAAAGAAGGAATGTATGTGGTTTTTATTTATTATTCAAACTTTTAAAAATGAAATTAAATCCTAAACATCGTCAATGTCGATATTTTGGATTTTGTGTTTTTTAATCTCTTACGACATAAAAAATAAACATAGATTCAATAAACATTTATGCAAATTTTATCTTTTATAAATAATGGAGTATTTATGGATATAATAACTAAGTTAATTATACTTATCGTATTATTTAGGTTATTAAAGATATGAATTGATATTTATTGATTCTGCTTTTTTTGTATGAATACCACCTTTGGTGGGGTTAGATATTCTTTGTTAACTAAAAAAATCAGTGCTATGAGTGGGGTTGATAACTAATTTGGTTAATTAAATTAATTCCTTTTTCTAAGAGATTGAAAATGAACCATTTAAATGCCACCTTTGGTAGGGTTAGACAGTTTAAACTTTATTCAAGGTGTCCAATTTAATTATCCGAGTACTAAGTTTCAAGTTTTAAAACCACTTCTGAAAACATGTTGTCAATACATTTTAATAATAATTCTTATAAAAACTTTTGAAATAGAGCTTCATTTTAACTACCGGGAAATTGTACCAACAAATAAAAGAACACTACTCTAAATCAGACCGGATAACTAAACCTTAAAATCTAATTTTTAGTTTTAAGTTTGTAATGAAAAATAATATATTTCTCTCTAACATTCTTAATATAAAATCTTGAAAAAAAATAAAATCAATTCATTTTAGAGATTTTTACCTATTTAATATTTACATGGCATAACAACGTTATTATTACATCATGTTTAATATGACGAGAGTTAAATTTAATCACAGGCAAATTAAATATAACATGTAAGAATAAAGCATAAAAAATAATTGTAAAGAAAATAAAATCCTTACTGAACTTTGATCTTTATTCCCGTTCTTTGGAAAACCTCGAAATGGGAATTTGCACTCCCATTTATTGAATCAAAAGCAAATAAATTACAAAAACATAACTAGTTCTTCCCAAAAAGGGAAGAACTCTAAAACTAAGCAAAACTAACTAAGAAAAGCTAAAAACTAAGAAAACTAAGAAAAAACTAAAAAAACTAAGAAATGAGAGAAAGAAAGAGAGAAGAGAATGTGTTTTGAGGTGTTTTTAGAAGTGAAGGGAAGGGGGGTATTTATAGGTGAGGATGGAGAGAAAAAGTGAGTGAAAAAATGTTAAAAAAATGTGAAAACGTGGAGTGCAATTGCTGAGGAGGAGCAACGCGCGCGGGCGCCTGTGGAACTTTGATTTTTTTGACCCATTTTGTCCAATTTTTCCATATTTGTTGACCTTTTCCCATTTATTTATTAATATATTTGTGATGTATTTCTTCCAGTATTCCTCTTTGAGTTTGTAAGTTACGTTTTTAAGCCAAAATACCTGAAAAACAATAGAAATACCCGTGATTCCGAAAAAGACAAATTTATATAAATATATGATTAAACATATAAATATATATATTTTTAATCAATTAATGTGTATAAAATCATGGTAATTTTAGTGCTTTTTGAGCACTCATCACCAAACCACATACTAACATAGATAATGATTTGATAACAACTAGAAAATGATCCACATTCACAAGTTGACTCTCAAAAATAATTTAAACAATAGATATAAATCTCAGAGAAAATTTTATCAAATTTTAAGCTCTTAAATGATAGATGAAGAGAAAAAGAAATGAGTGGGGTATTTATAGGGCTTGGAATGCATACCTCGCCAGCCAGCTTGCGAGGGGTATTGGTAAGGGTATTAGCGAGGTCTTTGGTGAGCTCGTTGGTAAGGTGCTTAAACCTTCCAATTTTCATTTCCAAAAATTTTGAGTACTACACATACACAATAGAACCTAAAACATGCCAAAATACATAAGTAAAATTGTCGACGAAGGAGAGAAAAAAACCAACCTCATGGTCTATCTAAACATGCTTGAATACAAAGTGTACCAAACTATGTACGTGTATAAATTATTGATTCATAATTACCAACCTTACACATAAAAACACCAATACACTGAGCAAAATAAAACATATATCGTATTTTGTACATGGGAAGCCAACACAATATAATGGGACTTACATTCTCCCCTTTTGGCTTTTCATGTCAAAACATTGCATAACTAGGTACAAAGACTTAGGTAATGGTAGATAAATTGATATATTTAAGCTTTTTCACATCTTAGCTCTCTTTTTATTCATCATGCAATATTTAACATCACTTGAGCATTCATTTAATATTTTTGTGCACCATATCTTGCCTTTCTTTTCATTCTTTTATTGCACATCTCTTCTTCACTTTCTTTTCTTTCTTTTTTATTTTATTTTATTATTATTGTTTTAGCCTTATAACACCCCTAAAATTATTTTTAATTTTTTTTTGTTTAAAGGGGTAATTGTATTGTGAGATTTGGTTTTTTTTTGGAGGGGGATGTGAAGAAATATGATGTATTACATTTCACCTTGCTCTAAGCTAAAGGTATAAGGGTAAAGGTAATGCTTATTGGTTAGGCTAAAAATATGACTTAAAGATATGAATGGTTATTAGTAAGGCTCAAAAAGGGTGACTAAGGATATAAACAATGGTTAGCTTGAAAGTCTCAATCAATCCAATAAAGGCCTAAATCATTTCTCAAGCCAAATACTATTTAAGATTTTGCCTGAAGGGATGATCGAATAAATTTTAAAACATGATATACCTCATTAACTAGCATAGCTCAACCCAAATTTTCTCCCAATAAGAACACCAAAATCAATCATGAACATATGCATAAAAATATGAATCAATTCAATCAAAACTAGCAAGCATATCACATGATTAATGTAAGTATCTTAACGAGCATTTTATGTTCCTTATCTTAGTCCTAACAACCTATTCTATCATTCGGTTCATATGTTTCATTTCAAATATGTATGCATTTGGTTTCTATGTATTCATCAATTTCTACACAAATCAGGATAAAAAACATCCTAAAAATTGAAAAATATACTAGAAAAGTTGAAAATGTATACTAAACACTAAAGTAGAGAACAAAATTTCCTCCCCATAATTAATTTGTACATTGTCTTTATTGTGCACATATGAACATGAAAAATAGTGAAAGGAAAGAAAAATCCCTTAGCCTTGGCACACCATTTCTGTCATTCAAACTGCTCAATCTTCATTGTGCCATTACCCTCCACATTATCTCACACAAAAAAACATAAAACATATAAGTAAAATTACACTGGGTTACCTCCCAAAAAGTGCCACATTTAACATCCTTGGCTAGACATTTATATCAGCTCCTAAGGTGCATCTACCAAGGTTATTATAACCTTTCCATTTTCCAATTGGTCTCCAAGATAGTTCTTTACTCTATGCCCATTAACCATGAAATTCTCTTTGTTTTTGTTTTCCAATTCAATGGCTCTATGGTGTTTTACATTAGTGATGGTGAATGGGCCAGTTCAATGACATGGTGCACAATTTTCTTATCATCCCATCTTTTGTTTTCTTTTTTTACAGCTTGGCATTCTCATAACCTCTCCACCATGACTCATCCAATTTATTTATTTCTAGCATTCTTTTTATTTCTCTATTGAACACATTTGCTTGCCTACTTGATTGAGGATAGTAGGAAAAAAGGTTTGAGTTCTAACTTTGGTGGCTCATCAATGAATGGTTTGAATTTAGAACTTGTCTCATGACACTCAATAAGCACATTATATAAACACATGAGAAGCATACAAATATTTCCCACAGCTAACAATATCGACTTGCATCGTAGATTCCCTAGTTTCATCATTAAAATAAGATGATTTTTTTTCTAATGAATTTATTTCATTGTTCATAGCATCATGTGTCAAAGTTTGGAATATTGGTTGTCTAACAGATTTAGTTAAATTATCATAATGAATGTGTGTACCTGAGTGATTGTTATGGTGCTCACTAGCATTTGTATTCACAAAATTAACAAACATATATTCTAAGGCATGACTAGGGCACGTGTTACGAAGTATATCATTGGCTAGTTCATCAGTAACATCTATCTTAAAGAAATCATTAGTATGATCAATATTAGAAAATTTGATTGCTTTAAAAACATTAATTTCACATGTTCATCCTACACTCTCATTGTATGCTCACCTTTTTGTACATCAATGAGTGCTCTTTTGGTTACTAAGAATGAAAGACCAAGTAAGATAGGAATGTCACAATCTTACTTCATGTCTAGCACAATGAAATTTGTAGGAAAGTTGAACTTGTCCACTTTTTCTAACATAGTTTCTACCACACCCTAGGGTTACTTGATTGACTTATCTACCATTTTTAATGTTACTGAAGTGGGTTTGGCTTCACCAACCCTCAATCTTTTGAAAATTAATAGTGGAATAAATTTGATGCTTGCACCCAAGTCACATAGTGCCTTACCAAAATGTATATTCTCAATTGTGTAAGGGATATCAAAGATATCTAATTCTTTAAGCTTTTGTGGTAGTTTTCCCTCAAGGATGGAACTAAAACCTTCAGTTAAGGTTATTATCTCACTATCTCCAAGCCTTATTTTCTTATATGGGATGTTCTTCATGAATTTCGCATACAAAGACATTTTTCTAAAAGCATCTACAAAAAGTATGTTTATATGCAGCTTCTTGAAGATATCCAAAAATTTTGAAAATTGATTGTTTAATTTTTTTCTTTTAGAATCTTCGTTAATAGGACAAATATGAAGAATTCAAACAAATACATCACTTTCCTTGACAACATACACATGACATACACATCTCCCTCTAAAAGTATGCAAATGATATAAAAAATAAGTTATACATTCTACTTGCAAACTCCCTAACAAAAAGGATTCTATACAGTAATCAACATGAAATATAGAAGGAGGGAAGCAAACAAAACATGTTCAATGAATTAGAGGGTTTATAGAAGATAAACAATACATTTAGCATAAAAATCCACATATCTATCAATCCATGGTGTATTCATGAAAGGGTATGACTAAATGTTTGATCCCATGCATAATGTGTGATATGCAAAATTTGTTTACTCTATATACCATCATGATAGCTTATGTGAGCCAAGTAAATCAAAATATAGACTCAAGTTGAACCAAGCTTCATATGTCCATAATTAGTCTCTCTCTCCACTAATGAAGTGCTAGCCAAGAAGAAATCAAAGTATCTTTCAAAAATTGTAATGAATGGATAAGGAATGAGTAGGGGAGAGAAGGCATTTAGGCTTGAACACACCTTTGTTGAATGAAACAAATGAATAAGTTCATATCTATGACATTTATACTCTCAAACATGGGTTCTCTTTTCTTTACTTCTTTAATATCAATCAATGAAGTTGAGAGAATAATACACAAAAATTAGATGTTTATGTAATACTACATCAAAACACTTATTATCTTTTCACCTTTTCCTTTTATTTTATTTTCTCCTTCCTTTTGTTTTAACACAAACAAGTATCAAGACTTATTTCCCTTTTTCTTTTCTCCATCTTTCCCTTTTTTTATATTTATCAATCCATTATCAACCTTTTTTCCTTTTTCATCCCCCTTTATCTTTTTCCTTTTTTTATATATACCATAAAGGTAAAAGTGACAAACAAGAATATACAAGTTCAAGCAAATAGTGGATAAGGTAAGTAGCAATAAATGTTTGGACTAAGCTAGTAATTAGGAGCAAAGAAATGAAGGTATACCATAAAGGCTCAAAGAGGGGAGACCTAGGATATGACAAAAATGGTGACAAGAAATGAGAAAACAATTCAAGTTTGGCCTAAATCCTCTTTTCATCCAAGCAACACTTGGGATTTTGCCTCAAGGGATACTGAAGGTGGATTTTAGAGCTTGTTAGAGAAATAAAAATCAACAAAGCAAGAGATTCCCATAAACTTCTCAAAAATACCCATAAACATTCACAAAGATATAGCAAGTGTAAAGAGGAGATGTAATTCTGAGAAATGAACATGAAAATATTTAGCCATACATACTCTTAAGTAGTACACATGTCAAAACATCCATATTTCAATTCAAGTCAAATGCATACCAAGCAAAAATCAATATGATCCCTCTAGAATTCATTTTACATGTAGCAAGATAGCAAAGAATAATGAAACTAGTCTCACAAAACACAATAATAATAATTTAGAAGTGAGAAGACAAGGTCTTAAAGTATATTATGACCTAAGAAGAAGTGGAAAGTGCCTCAAAAGAGACAAATAGAAAAACTCATATCATTGTTATTTAGGAGAAAGAAGGGCATCAACAACTAGTGAACAACACAAGCAATATTCCTATGAGAGAGAAAGAAGAAATAAGAGATGTTAGTAAAATATATAAACAAGTGAAAGAGGCATGGGTTCCAACATAGAAACAAAAAACATGCTTGGACAAAGACAATAACTTAACAAATAGAAGTGCTAACAGATCACACAAGTTTAGACAAAGTATTACAAATATGTCAAAGATTCTAAAGTTAGGTGATGACTCTATGGAATTATAGTCATTAGAGCATTTTTTTACTTAATATTTACTTGTTTTATTTAATAAATAGTATTTTTGGGGCCAAAAATATTAAAATATAAACTTTTTAGTGAAAATGGGTGAAAATATATATTTTGGGATTTTTATGGATGTTTTATGAATTTTTAATGTGGGGTCAATCATAAGCTACCACGTGTCATGTCACGCAAGCAAAGGAGTTGACTAGGCAAGTCGTGCAGATGTCATGCAAGAAGGGGAAATGAATCATAGATTGGCACGTGTGAGGAGGAAAAAACGTGTGCCACATATCACTACGGTGTTCTATCCAAGTTCGGAGATCAGTAGACCCACACTTCCATGTGTCGCCATGCGATTTCTCCTAGTATTCCACCTATGCACCATGCCATCCATTCCTATGAATCACTTTGCACCACATGGCACTGACTCAACCAGTGTTTACTTTGACCGATCTCCCCTGCCACGTGTCGCGCTTTAATTCACCTAGTAAATTCAATGTCCCACGTGTCGCGTTGTGATTGGTTGGTGCTGTTTTTTTTTATTGTTTTGATCTCAACCCTTGATCTAAAGCATATCTAACTCTCTAGATTATACCTGAGCTATATTTAAGCCTCTAATCACCCTATAAACTAGAAAGGGTCGTCATTAGCATAATTTTGGTTAGTTTTTGGAGCTAAAAAAATATAAAATTAAAGAAAAATTCAAGAGGGGACAACATTTCGGTGGAGATTCAATAGGAGATTAACACTACAATTTAAGAGAATGATTGTATTTCTTCTACTTTTTTCTTTATCAATTTTTATGTCTTTCTTTATGAAAATATGTGCTTTATGAATACAATTATATACAATTAATTTATTAATCTAGGGATCTTATGAACCCAATTTTCACCATTTGATGATTTAATATTTAATTTTAATTTTAATTTAATTATATTATTTATTATAATTTTTATACTATTAATTGTTTGGCCAACAATTTATCTATAGAGACAATTAAATAGATTTGAGAGAATTATTTAATTGTATGTCTTGATTAAATAAAATGCATAATTTATTGGCAGATATGTATGATTGTTATGTATGTGATCCATAATTGATTAACATAATGAGTAATATGTAATTTAATTGGCATAAGAGTGTGATTAAATTAATTACTATATGATGTGTAGTTTACTTGAGAGAAGAATACATGACAGGTTAAATTTAATTGATTATGTAATTAGTTGATAATTATATTAGGGGAATTAAGTATTCATACATATTTTCTCATATATCTTTTTAGTTACCAAATATGATATAATTAATTATTGCTATTTCTTTTAGTTATTTTAATTTCTTTTCCATAAAATATAAAAACACAAAAAATTAAATTTTATTTTCTTAGTTTTAAAAATTAGTTTCTAATTAAATAATCTCTGTGAGAATAATATGTTTTTATCATTATATTACTTGTTGATGTACACATACTTGCGTATTCATTGTACACAAAGTTTGTGTGGCTATTAAGTTTTTGGCGCCATTGTCGAGATTATAAATATTATAAATTATTAACTTTATTATTATTATTATTATTTTAGTTATTTTTCTTAATTTATTTTTCTTTACTTTAATTTTAATTTACTTATTTTCTTTTACTGACTTATTTATTTATTTATTTTAGTTAATTTATTTATTTTATTTATTTTTATTTATTTATTTATTACTTTAATTTATTTATTTAGTTATTTATTTATTTTTTAAAATTTTTATTTATTTTTAATTAGACACATCATTTAGTGCTATTAGAAGCATAGAGTAGAAAATGGCTAGCAATATTATCAATGTTCAATCGATAGAATGATAGCCACAAGAAGAGTAGGTGGAATGTATGAGGTAAATAATATCATGGCACTTACAACTCAAGTTTCATCTTTGGTAAATCTTTTGAAGGTTCAAAACTCACCAGCGAGTATAAACCAGGTTCATGATTCAAAGGTGTGATGTGTGTTTTGTGATGGAACCCATTTGTTTGATAATTGCCTAGATAATCTGGAATCAGTATTTTATGTGGGTAATGTGAATCAAAGAAATAATCTATACTTAAACACGTATAACCCAGGATGGAGACAACATCCAAATTTCTCTTGTAATAAAAACAATCAGGGTGGTAATCAATTCAACCATCAATCATTTCTACCACTTAGTTTCCAACAACCACAACAATTACAAGCCCAAGAAAATAAACCACCTACTAAGGACAATACAAATTCCTTAATGGGGATGATGAAATACTTCATCCAATCATTTAATATAAAAATGTCAACTCAATAGGCTTCAATTCAAAATTTGCAGAACCAAATGGAGAAACTTACTCAAGCTATAGGTCAAAGGCCTCAAGGTAACCTTCAAAGTGAAACAATTTTAAACCCAAGAAGAGAAGGTAAGGACCAATACAACACCATAGCCTTGAGGAGTGGTAAAAATTTATAATAGGAACATAAGACAGAAAAGGATGATGAGAAACAAGAAATTAACAAGAATGAAGAGGAACTAGTGGATAAAGAGAGCACTGAAAAGGAAATAATTCAACCAAAAAAGAGCAACCTCTACAAACCCACTATTCATTTTCCTCAAAAACTGCAAAAGCAAAAGTCAGATACACAGTTTTCAAATTTTCTGGAAGTCTTCAAGAAGCTACACATAAACATACCATTTGTAGAGGCACTTGAACAAATGTAGTCTTATGCCAAATTTATGAAGGATATACTATCAAATAAAAGGAGGCTTGTAGATAATGAAACAATAACCTTGATTGAAGATTGTTTCTCCATCCTTGATAGAAAAATACCACAAAAACTAAAAGATCTAGGTAGTTTTGACACCCCTTGCACTATTGGAAACATTCATTTTGGCAAGGCACTATGTGACTTAGGTTTTAGCATTAACCTCATGCCATTATTGGTCTTCAAGAGATTAGGGGTTGGTAAAGCCAAACCTACTTTAGTAAAATTACAAATGGTAGACAAATCAATTAAGAGACCTCGAGGTGTGGTAGAAGATTTGCTAGTAAAAGTAGACAAATCAATAAAGAAACCTCAAGGTATGGTAGAAGATTTGCTAGTAAAAGTAGACAAATTCATCTTTTCGATGGACTTCATTGTGCTAGACATAGAAGAGGACCATGACATTCCTATCATACTTGGTCATCCATTCTTAGAAACTAGAAGAGCACTCATTGATGTATAAAAAGGTGAACTTACAATGAGAGTGCAAGATGAACAAGTAATTTTTAAAGTTTTTAAAGCATCTGAACCCCTTGACATTGATAGTTCAAATGAATTCTTAAGGATAAATGTTACTGAATGTAGGGACAACTTATCATAATCTATTGATTCACCCGCACTTAAGACTTTAACACATAATGTCATAAAAAATTACATAAACTCACAAAAAAAACTACTACAAAAAAGGGTATTTAAGTTGCTGTGTAAAGTCGGTTTTTGGAAAAAAACGACTTATAATGAATTTAAAGTCGGTTTGGTGTAGAACCGATGCTATCCACATGTGTAGCATCAGTTCGCCACATCAACCAACTCTATGTCCTATGCGGATAATGTCGGTTGACGAGGAGAACTGACGCTACACGCATGGATAGCGTCAGTTGAAGAGGAGAACCGATGCTATACGCGTGAATAACGTAGGTTCATCACTTCAACCGACGCTACATCCTACGTGTATTTTTTAAATTAAAAAATGCATGCAGTTTACAATTTAATTGTTTTAGGTCCATTATTATTTTATTTGACTCTTTAAAATTTAAGTTTGATATATAAATTGAAATATATATAGTATAATATTTTCTTTTTTTATATACAATTTGTTTTTAAAATTATATAATTTTGTTTATTTGTTTGGATATTTAAATTTATATACGTACGTACAATATATTTTTATTTAATTTTGTGTATTTGTTTTAAATATTATTGTAAAATTATTATTTTTTTCTTTTTCTATAGTACACACACACATATATATATATAAGAGTTTACATAAAAGAATAATTGACAAAAAAATCAATTTTAAATTGCGTGGATAGTGTCGGTTGACGCGGCGAACCGATGCTAGCCACATGGGTAGCGTTGGTTGACATGGCGAACCAATGCTACCCACGTGGCTAGTGTCGATTGACTTGGAGATTCGATGCTAGCCACGTGGGTAGCATCAGTTCATCGCGTCAATTGACGCTACCCACATAATATTACCGTTCAGCTATTCTTCATTGCAAAAACCCAAAAATATATCATTTCTCTTCTCCACTTCTCCCAAAACCGAGCTCACTCACCCTCTTTCTCAATTTTTGGCCACCTCCGACAACCATTTGTAACGTCGTGTTGTGGGTTATATTCCTCTTCTCATTATCTTTCAGATCTACTATTTTTTTGAGCGAAATATTCAAATTTTTTATACCCATTTTCACTTATTCTCACTTACAAAACACCTTTTTCTTCTTCATTTCCTTCATTTCGTCACTTCATAACATTCTTGTAAGTATTTCTATTAATTTTTCAGCTTATTATTTAATTTATTTCATTTTTTGTATAATATTTTGATTTATGTATGTTTTTTATTATGCTTGTTATTATATGTTTGGTTTATTTTCTTTGGAAATAATATCTGAATGTTGTGGGTTTGAGGGACTATAATATTTACTGTACGTGGATACATTTATTTATATATAAATAATTATATTTTATTAAGTAAAAGTAATACATTTGTAAAATGATTAAAATGATAACTGTTTTTTATTATGTATGTTTTGATATATATTCTAATAATTAGGGAATTTATATATAATAATACTTGAAATATATTCATTGGATACATAATTAATTAATATGCTATAAATTTATTTATATATAAATAATTATATTTTATTAAGTAAAAGTAATACATTTGTAAAATGATTAAAATGATAATTGTTTTGTATTATGTATATTTTGATATATATTCTAATAATTAGGGAATTTATATATAATAATACTTGAAGTATATTCATTGGATACATAATTAATTAATATGCTTAATTAATGTCATTAATAGAAAATGGACAAATCTTGGATGTCAAAGTGTAGAATTGAGCAGGACTATATTTCTCGAGTTGAAAGTTCATGGAATTTGCTTGTAGAAATAGTAATAGTGGAACTAGTATGATTCGATGCCCATGTGTTAAATGTAAAAATGAGTGATTTCATGAATTTGACGAAGTTAAGTATCACCTTATCCGTAATGGTATTCTTTTGAGCTATAAATGTTGGTATTATCATGGAGAAAATATTGATAATACTCACGGGGAAGAGATAAATAAGATTGTGAGTGGATTACATACATCTTATCATAATGTACAGACAAAAAATATATTTCATGGTGTTGAAGATGAATTACGCGAGGATGATCCCGAAACCCTTAAAAAGCTTATAGAAGATGCCGAAAAACCGTTGTATCCAAAATGCAAAAAATACACTAAAATGTAGAGATTGGTTCATTTGTACAATGTGAAGGCAAAACATGGTTTTTATGACAAGGGATTCATAGAATTACTAAATCTACTAGTCGATATGTTTCCTAAGGGTATTGAATAGTCATCTTCAATGTATGAAGTGAAGAAATCTCTTAGTCGATTTGGCATGGAATATCATAAGATTCACGCTTGTCCAAATGATTGCATCCTTTATAGAAAATAATATGAGACATTAGATGATTGTCCGATGTGTAAAGAATCGAGATGGAAGAATGGTACAAATGAGACAACACATAAGAAAGGCATGCCTGTAAAGGTTCTTTGGTACTTTCCTCTGATTCCTCGCTTTCAAAGGTTGTTCAATAGTAAAGATACATCAAAGATGTTGACTTGGCATTCAGATAATCGATCTGATGATAGGGTGCTACGTCATCCTTGTGATTCTCCAAATTGGAAAGTAGTAGATAATTTATCTCCTCAATTCATCTGATCCGCGCAATCTTCGTCTTGCCATTACTACTGATGGAATTAATCCACATAGTTCCTTTAGTAGTAGATATAGTTGTTGGCCAGTAATTATGGTAACATACAACCTTCCTCCCTGGTTGTTTATGAAAAGAAAATTCATGATGTTAACATTATTGATCTCAGGACCGAAAAAACCCGGTGTTGATATTGATGTATATTTGTAGCCCTTGATAGATGATTTAAAGACATTATGGAATGATGGTGTAAATGTTTACGATGCACAAAAAGAAGAACACTTTAACTTGAAGGGGGTCCTTTTATAGACAATTAATGATTTTTCTACCTATGGAAACTTATGAGGACATGCAACAAAGGGTTACAAGGGATGCCCTATATGTAGTGATGAAACTTCTATAATTTATATTATTCACGGAAAAAAGATGTCTTATAGAAGACATAGAAGATTTTTTCCATCTGGACACAATTTTAGATACCAAAAGAAACCGTTCGATGGTGAAGAAGATCATGATCATACAACCCGACCTTTGCGAGGTGTTGAGATATTAAGGAAATTGAATGGTATGACATTCAAACGATATGGAAAGATGAAAAAAAAACTCATTAAGGTAGGGAAATGAAAGAGGTCAACTAATGAAATGGGTGAAATGAAAAAAAGTTTGAACCGACTTACCATGGTGGTTGGAATAAAAAATCAATATTTTAGGAATTACCTTATTGGAAAGACCTACATATTCATCACATCTTATATGTCATGCACATTGAGAAAAATGTATGTGAGAGCTTGATTGGTACTTTACTTAATATTCCTGGAAAAACAAAGGATGCAATTAAAGCAAGACTGGATTTAAAGAAACTAGGCATATGACCTAAATTGGAACCAAGGGTGGAAAATGATAAGAATCGAACATACTTACCACCAGCATCATATACAATGTCAACAAAAGAGAAGGATGTGTTTTGTAAATGTTTGGAGGGTGTGAAAGTCTTTGATGGTTACTCATCCAACTTAAGAAATTTTGTGTCTATCACCGATAAGAAACTTTATGGATTGAAATCACATGACTATCATATCTTAATGCAACAGTTATTACCAGTTGTTATTAGATCAATTCTTCCAAAACATGTTCAATTATCAATAATTTGGCTTTGTTCATTCTTCAATACAATATGCAAGAAATCTTTATCAATTGGCGAGTTAAATTCTTTACAGAAAGATGTTGTAGAGATTTTGTGTCTAATTGAAAAATATTTTCCTCCTTCTTTCTTCGATATAATGATTCACTTGTGTCTTCATTTAGTTCCAGAGGTTCAATTGTGTGGTCCTACTTACTTAAGGTAGATGTATCCTTTTGAGAGATATATGCAAGTCCTTAAAGGATATGTAAATAATAGAAATCGACCTGAAGGATGCATGGTGGAACGCTACATTGCTGAAGAGGCCATTGAGTTTTGTTCTGAACACTTTAGTGGTTGCACTGAAATTGGGAATCCTACGCACAAGTTTTTCTTAGAATGTCACATGATCCAAGTAGATAACCCTATGGTTCGTGGAAGTAAGAAATTTTTTATTGATCGCACTCGATGGGAAAAAGCACACTAAATCATTTTGGTAAATAATAATGAGGCACAACCGTACATAGAGTAAGTGATGTTCAACCTTTCCATTTATGCAAAAATCATTTTTTATTTAACTATTAATGATGATATATACTTTATATATATTTAATAACATTACAGGATGCATTTAAACTTATTAAAGATCGATCCTCGTTATAAAAAAAAGGAGAAAAATGGTTGTATGATGAACATAAGCGGGAGCTTATTAATTGGTTTCGCAACCATGTAAGTGTCACAAACAAAAATTCATGCATTTATGTTCCTAGATTTATTCAATGTTTTAAAACTTTGCTCTAAACACATTTCATGTTTTTGTATAGATAGATTCGAGATGAACTCAAGAAACCTAATCATAAAATATCAAAAAGTTTACAATGGCTTGTACATAGGCCAAAATTTGATGTCAAATCATTTTATAGTTTCACAATAAATGGATCGAGGTTTACGACTCAAGCTAGGGACAAAGTCCGAGTAAATCAAAATAGTGGTGTGAAGATGGTTGCACAAACTATGCAATTTTCTAGTTCAAAAGATGTTAATCATGTACTCTCTGATACAACATATTATGGTATAATATAAGAGATTTGGGAATTAGATTATGAGGTCTTCCATGAAATAGTTTTCTTGTGTGATTGGGTCGAAGATTTTATCAATGTTGGATATAAAATAGATGATTTTGGATTTACCCTTGTAAATTTATCCAAGATAAGTCACACTGATGATCCTTTCACGTTAGCACTTCATGCAAAACAAGTATTTTACGTGAGCGATCAAATTGACACAAGATGGTCTGTTGTGTTAACGCCTCCATAAAAAGAGTTTTACCATTATGATGTTTTAGAAGATGATGACCCTATGCTTGATGCATTAACCAATATTAGTAATTTCTCAAATAAATTGCCTAATGTATGTGATGATCTAGTTGATGATGATGATTCTTCATCATGGGCTCGAAGTGATTGTGAAGGAATATATGTATACGATCAACAACCTAATTAAACATAATGTATGTTCTATATTGTTGTAATAACTCTTATATATATATATATGTGTGTATGTATATGTATGTTCCTAAAATTGTCAATTAATTTATATTTCTTCATTGTTTACAGATATTCCATGGATCCTCGGGTAACAAAACTTGTAGATCCAAATGATCCATTGGGGTATTTGAAAAGAAAGAGTTGGGCGAATATACCTAATGCTCCACTTAACCCAGATGATTAAATACATGTTCTATTTGATGCTACTGGTAATCCAATAGGGGAAAATGGCCAACAATTGAAATCCTCTATTGGTCAACTTGCGAAGTCCAATATACCAATCAATATAAATGATTGGTCTCAGGTTGACGATGCAGAAAAGTTCAAAATATGGATAACCATTTGTGTAAGTCTCTTATATTTTATAATCAATTACATATATTATATCTTTTTTGTATTATATCTAATCTTTTGTACTGTGTTTTTACAGAATCGTTACAAAGTCGATGACAGTTGAAAACTTAAGTGTTATAAGATTGCAAATAAGGTGTGGAAGGAATACAAGACTTCTAGATTGGCAAGAAATTATGTGTTTCCATATTTGGAACCACTTGATGAGGTAGAGCTCTACAAAATCCCTGAAGGACACCCCTAGATTACACCTCAAGTTCGGAAAGACTTTGTGGATTATAGACTTTCAGATGAATTTCAAATTTTTAGGGAAGAACATCAGAATATATAAATGCATAACATTCTTCCTAACTGTTCTGAGAGGTCTTCAAATCTTGAAGTTAGATATAGAATGGTATTATTAATTTGTGTTAATTTACAAAAAAAATTTATATTTATTTTCCTCAATTTAATTTCATGTCATTGTTAATAAATTTTTCATAATTTATGTATGAAAATGAATTGGGTAGACTTGTTACCCGAACTGAATTATACATAGAAACAAAGACTCCCAAAACAAAGAATTCAAGACTAATAACTAAGCGAGAAGAAGAACAAATAAATAATTTGGTTAGTAATTTTGGTTGATAAAAAGTCTTAATGATTTTTAATAATTGATGTAATAATGAATGATATATTTGTATGCTTTATTATTTGTAGATAGTTGTTCAAGAACAAATATCCAGGGGTGAAATAATTGAAAAGCCTGTGAGAGATGCTTTGTATCATGCATTCGGACGCAACCATCCTGGTCGTGTTAGGGGAGGTAGCCAATATGATGGTTATATGGAGTATTTTAACATTCCAAAACAAAAGCCTCAGACGGTCAGTAAAGAGAAGTACACTAAAATTGAAGAAGAACTCAACTCCTTTAAGGCCTCAGTGTTAAGTGAGATTACTACTCTAAAAGAATACCAATCATAACACATGTTAGGCATGACATCATTTTACAACCAGGGCATGCCATATCTATGCCAGGCATGCAACCATCCATGTCAGGCATGCAACCATCCATGTCAGGTATGCCACCATCCATGCCAGGCATGCCATCATCCATGCCAGGCATGCCACCATCCATGACAGGCAGGCAACCATCCATGCCAGCCACGCAATCTCATTGCACTCAAACTACATCTAGTATGGGATATAGTCATCCTATTGGTCCTCCCTATATGCCAGGAATGCATGTGCAATCAAGTAGTGGTTCATTTTCTCCAATGCAATCTGTGTATTCTTACCATCAATCAAACCACGATGAACGTTTTGGTGAGAATGTACATCCAATAGCTACCCCACATGGGAGTCCTCCTTTATTTGATGAATCATATGTGGTAAGATTTTAATTTCGGGTGTATATAATCTATTATTTTTATTTCTTATTATATGTTTTATTTTTTATATATAACACTTCAATTTTTTACAGAATGAAATGTTTTTTCAAACATCCTTCGTCAACGGACTTTGTTGTTATTGGAACGGTACAACAATTGAGCCATGATTAGATGATTCATAATCAATATTTGCCTAATCATTGGAAAATAGTAATTGATCAATCATTGCTTCATGATTGTCCACTACTTGTGCCTTCTGATGCTACCACAGTCCAAGAGGCGGTTGGACAGTATGTGGCTTGGTCGTCGATTCAAGTTGTTCTAAATTTTGACGTGGTACTATTTTTTAACTTAAAAGATAACACTTGTTTACTACTATTATTTTATTATATCTTTTATTGTTACTAACATACATAATGTGTTTTTTTAGTCTATTATACCAGAACTCTTAAATGCAGCACATTTAAGAGATACAAAGCAATTATCTCATTCTAAATCTATATCTAGTGGCCAATCATCATGCATGAATTCATTCAAGAAGAAGCCTTGGAAAAAGTATAGCTATGATTATGCTTTAAACTTCAGCAAAAATCTTGGCACTTTGATGACTATTATTGGGAGGGCATCTAACATAAATGATGGATGGACTATGCCACTTCCTATAGAAATTTCTGGTGTAGACCTCGGCCAAACTTATATATCAATCGAGTGCGTATTGCAATTATTTGAATATCAAATGATCGATTTAAGTATAATTCAAGTGTGGACAAGGTGAGTCCTCAATCTATTTATTTTTCTTTCATTTATGTAGAACATATATATTTATATTTATATTATCTAATTATTTATATATATATATTTTATATAGGGCATGCTATTATCAACTTCAACATAATCACTCATCATATTTAGCAATGTTCTATGATTCTTCATATGTCAATCAATCTCAAGAGAAGCATGTTAGCATCAGTGCTAAAGAATTATGTGATAGGGCATTAATGCTTAACAGAAATCAAAAGTTGATAATCCCTTGGCCATTAAGGTTTGAACAAGTCCAAGATCATTGGATGTTGGTAATCATTAATCTGTTCAATAATCATGCTTGGTACTGTGACTCAACTTCTATAGAATTGAGTAAAGATACAAAAACAGTTGTTAAATGTAAGAGTTATAGCTAGATATTAGTTTCTTCTATTATTTTTTGTAATATTTAATAAAAACTAACCGTTTTAAACCTTGATAGGGCATGAAAGTTGTGGAACAAGTTTAGGGGCATTTCTCTTAAAAAATCTCATAAGCTTATATGGACAAAAGTTATGGTATGTACAAGCGAATATTAATAATTTTATTAATTTTACAATTGAATAATAAAGATGTTCAAATATGGAAAATCATCTACACTTGCTTTTTGTAGGTTCCACAACCAAATAATAGAGTCATGTGTGGTTATTATGTGATGAAGTTTATGAGCGAAATCATCACAAATATCAAAATTCCAATTGATGATGTGGTAATATCTTTTACCCATATACAAAATTTGTTTTTAACATATTTGAGTTATTTTTTGTAAATACATGAAATTACATTCTTATTTTGATTTTAAATACATGTAGTTCTTTGGTTGGAATAAGACGGGCTACGACCAGCAAATTTTTGATGATTTATGAGAGGAATGTGCATAACACATGGTTCAAATTATATCATCACAATAAAAATTAGGAAAAGATTATGATGATCTTGAATAGCATATGCCAACATAACGGTAAATTTTTTAATGATTTAATTTCTCTATTCCTGTTTTTGAAGTCCCTTGTTTGATGGATGGTTATGTGCTCATGTATTTAGGGGAATTGATTGTTTTATGGACCTATTTTTGGCCCAAACTTCATCTCATCTCTCTTTCCTATTTTCCTTATGACAACATCATGGTAGCACTTTATTAATCATTTGTCTATAAATATGAAGTTATCTAGAATCTCTGCTGATATTTTTAATGTTATAATGAGTTCTAATATAAAGTCAGGTGTAACTCATATTTTGTTATTTGGCTTGTATGAGTTTTGGTGCCTATGAATGTATTACAAAATTGTTTCATACGTTTAAGGGCACCAAAACTCATACAAGTAACAAATCAGAGTTACAATTGATTTCATATTTAGAGCTTATTATAGCATTAAAAATACTAGCAGAGATTTTAGATAATTTTATATTTATAGACAAATGATTAATAAAGTGCTAATATGATTTTTAAAGGTTATATCACTAGGATGTCATTGTGGTAATCTCTTTTTTATGGTAATATTTATAATGATTTAATTTCTCCATTCGTATGTCTCTAAAGTTTAGACTGCTTGTTTGATGGATGTTTACGTGCTCATGTATGTAGGGGAGTGAATTGTTATATGGATCAGCTATTTTTTGTCCAGTTTCCTTGCACAATGCTGGTGATTCTAAGCCAACCAAGTTTGCTCTCATAATCCAATTACACTTTGACAACATTATTTTATTTGTAATTTAAGTTAACTATATGTATTGTACTATACATTATTTGTTTCAACTATTTGTATTATTATTTATATTTTGGTTTTTCTATGCTATATATATTGAATATTGAATATAGGTTGGAGTGAAAAATGAGAAAGAAAGAAAAAAATCATAAAATGTAAAGTCGGTTGAACCGACTTTAAAGCCCATTTTTATAGTAGTGAAATAACTCAGCCTCTTTTAACTTTGAAAGTATGGAATCAAAGGTTGATATTTTGGACTGTGCAAACTTTTTGGAGTAGATTATGGAAAATTTTGAGATAGGATCTAAGCATAAACCATCAATTGAAAAGCCACCAATTTTAGACCTCACACTTTTACCCTTTTATCCCTAGTCAAGTATAAAAGTGAAAGAATCCAATGGAGAGGTGAATAAGTTGTTAGAAATACATAAATTGGAAGAGTTATGGTGGAGTACTTATAAGAATGCCAAAAAGTTCAAAAATAAAAAAAAATGGCATGAGAAGAGAATTGAGCTTCATGTTTGTGAATCAAAACATAAAGTATTATTGAAAAACTCAAGACTCAAGTTGTTTCTAGGAAAACTCAAAAGTAAATTGACACAAAGGGATGTGCCTTAGGACTTGATATGACCGTCTAGTCAAGGACGTTAAACATGACACTGGTTGGGAGGTAACCCTACTTTATGTTGCTTATATTTTCATTGTTTTTTGTTTTATAGGTGAATAAATATGGGGAGCAATGGCACAACAAGAATGAGCATTTCAAAAACAAATGTGGTGTGCCAAGACTAAGGGACTTTTCTTTTCTATTACCTTTTCATATTTGTATGTGCACATTATGGACAATGTGTAATTTAAGTTTGGAGGAGGGAACTTCATTCTCTACATTAGTATTTACTATGGATTTTAAATTTTTTAGTGAATATTTTTTCTTAGGGTGTTTTTAATCATGATTTGGGTACGAATTGATAAATATATGGAAACAAATGCATGCATGCTTGATAAGAAACATATGAACTCAATGATAAAAATTGGTTGTCATGATTAGGATAAGGAATGTAACATATTTGTTAAAATATTTACATTAATCATATGATATGCTTGCTAGTTTTGATTATATTGATTCAAATTCTTGTGCACATGTTCATGATTCATTTTGGTGTTCTTATTAAGAGAAAATTTATAGTGAGTTATGCAAGTTGATGAGATCTACAAGGTTTTAAAATCTATTTGATTATCCCTTGAAGTGAAATTCTGAATAGTATTTAGAAAGAGAAATGATTTAGGCTTTATTTGGATTGATTGAGCCTTTCAAGCTAATGACTCTACTTTCATAGAGTCATCACACCCCCAAACTTAACTCTTTTCTTGTCCTCAAGTAAAGCCAAGTATAACTAAATAAAATAACATGGGTAGTATATTCATAAATATACTTCTATTAGTACATGCATATTTCACAAAAACTATCCCTCTCAAAAGTCATACAATCCTATGATAAGGAGGTTCACATATTCATCAATCAATGTTCCATCAATACAAGGATATGAAAGGTTTTTGATGAATTGATTCATATGTGTGTGTGTTGCACATGATATCATCCAATGCACTCATGAAATCAACCTATATGAGCATGCTAATCAATTCAATCTTAGAATAAGTCTCATAAGTCTATTTTTCACATCCCTCTCCACTAATATAAATATGCACTTAGCTCAAGATCAATAAGGAATTTACATAGTTTTATTATAAGGCTTAGGTGGGGGGTCGATAAATGAAGACATTTAGGCTCTTTCCACACCTTAGCTTCTTTTTTTTCATCATGCAATTTTTAACTACAATTGAGCTTTTACTTGATATTTCAGTGCACTATCTTTTATCATTATTTTCATATTCTTTTATTCCACATATGTTTTTTAACTTCACAATACCCCCAAACTTATTTTCTTTCTCTTTAGAGGGATAATTGTGTTGTGAGTTTTGATTATTCTTTTTATAGGATGCATTACATTTCCCCTCATGCTATATAGCATAACACATGATTTCATTTTTTTTCTTTTCATACAAGTTAAAGGTATAAGGGTAAAGGTAATACTTATTAGTTAGGCATTTAATGTGGATTAAAGATATGAAAGCTTATTTTTTAAGCTCAAATAGGTGGCTAAAGATATTAACAATGGTTAGCTTTAAAGGCTCAATCGATCCAAATAAAACCTAAATAATTTCTCTTGCTAAATATTATTCAGAATTTTGCCTTAGATGATCAAATAGATTCTAAAACCTGGTACATATCATCGACTCGCATGACTCACTACAAATTTTCTTTCAATAATAACACCAAAATCAATCATGAACACGTGCATAAAAATTTGAATCAATTCAATGAAAACTAGCAAGAATATCACATGATTAATGTAAGTATCCTAACAAATATGTTACATTTCTTATCCTAGTCATTACAACCATTTTTTATCATTGAGTTCATATGTTTCCTATCAAGCATGCATGCATTTATTTTCCATATATTTATCAATTTTTACCCAAATCATGATTAAAAACATCCTAAAGATTTTAAAAAACAAATTCCATAAAAATTTAAAATGCATACTAAAAACTAATGTAGAGACTGAAGTTCCCTCTCCCAAACTTAAATTACATATTGTCCCTAATGTGCATATATAAACATGAAAAGGTAAAAGAAAATAAAACTCCCTTAATCATGGCACACCACATCTATCGCTAAGATGCTCATTCTTGTTGCGTCATTATTCTTTGCATTTATTGACCTACAAAACAAAAACAATGAAAATATATGTAAAATAACGTTGGGTTGCCTCCCAAATAGAGACATGTTTAACGTCCTTGACTAGACAGTTATATATTAAGTCCTAAGGCACATCCATTTGTATCCATTTACTTTTGAGTTTTCCTGGAAATAGTTTGAGCCTTGATTTTTTCAATAATACCTTAGGTTTTGGCTTACAAACATAGCGCTCCATTCTCTTCTCATGCTATATTTTTGTTTTCTTTTTGAAATTTTTGGCATTCTTATAAGCACTCCATTGTAATTCATCCAATTTATGTATTTATAATACCTTTTCACCTCTCCATTGGACTTTTTTATTTTCATACTTGACTGGGGATATAAGGGTGAAAGTGTGGGGTCCAAACTTAGTGGCTCTTCAATTGATGTTTTGAGCCTTGATCCTATCTCAAAATTCTTCATAATCGGTGGAAATTCCACATGGCTTGGCGCATCCTATAAAAAGTTCACACAGTCTACAATGTCAAACTTCGATGCCATACTTTCAAAGTTAAAACAAGTTGAGTTTTTTTCTTGTGAGTTTATGTCCTCGTTTATAGCAACACATGTAACAGTCTTAAGTGTGGATGACTCAATAGATTCTTTTAAGTTGTCCCTATATTTTGTAACATTTATACTTAAGCACTCATTTGCATTATCAATGTCAAGGGGTTTAGATGCTTTAAACACTTTAAACATCACTTGTTCATCTTGCACTCTCATTGTAATTTCACCTTTTTGTACAACAATGAGTACCTTTCCGATTTATAAAAATGGACGTCTAAGTATGATAGGAATGTCATGGTCCTCTTCCATGTCTAGCTCAATGAAGTCTGCAAGAAAGTTGAATTTGTCTACTTTTACTAGCAAATCTTCTACCACACCTCGAGGCCTCCTAATTGATCTATCTATCATTTGTAATGTTACCAAAGTGAGTTTTACTTTACCAACCCCCAATATCTTGAAGACCAATAATGGCATGAGGTTAATGCTAGAACCCAAGTCACATAGTTCTTTGCCAAAATAGATGTTCCCAATAGTGTAAGGGATGTCAAAACTACCTAGATCTTTCACTTTTTGTGGTATTTTTCTATCAAGGATGGCACTACAACCTTGATTGTATATCTTTTATGAATTTTTCATATGATGGAATTTGTTCAAGTGCCTTTAAAAATGATATGTTTATATGTAGCTTTTTAAAGACTTCTAGAAATTTTGAAAACTGCGTATCTGACTTTTGCTTTTGCAACCTTTGAGGAAAAGGAATAGTGGGTTTGTAGAGGTTGCTCTTTTTGGCTTAATTGTTTCATTTTTATTGTTTTCTTTATCCACTAGTTCCTCTTCATTCTTGTTAATTTATTGTTTTTCTTCATCCTTTGTCGTCTTATGTTCATGTTCTAAAGTTTTACCACTCCTCAAGGCTATAGCATTGCACTGGTCCTTACCTTCACTTCTTGGGTTTACAATTGTGTCACTTGGAATATTACCTTGAGGCCTTTTACTTATAGCTTGAGCGAGTTGCCCCATTTTGTTCTCCAAATTTTGAATTGAAGCCTCTTAAGTGGACACTTTTGTATTTATTGATTGGATGAATGCTTTCATCATCCCCATTAAAGCATTTGTATTGTTCTTAGTAGGTGGCTTCTTCTCTTGTGCTTGTGATTATTGTGGCTGTTAAAAACTAGGTGGTGGAAATGATTGATGATTGAATTTATTACCACCTTGATTGTTGTTATTACTCCAAGATAAATTTGGATGTTGTCTCTATCCTGGCTTATATGTGTTCGAGTATGGATTATTATTTTGATTCGCATTACCCACATAGCATACAAATTCATGATTATTTAGAAAATTATGAAATAGATGAGCTCATCCACAAAACACGCATGACACTTCTAAGTTTTGGACTTGGTTTATACTCGCTGGCAAGTTTTGAGCCTTTAAAAGATTAACCAAAGATGACACTTGAGTTGTAAGTGCTATGATATCATTTAAGTCATGCACTCTAGCTACTTTTCTTGTGACTATCATTTTGTCCATTGGCCATTTATAGTTATTGCTAGCCATTTTCTCAAGTAAATCATAAGTTTGATTGTAAGATTTGGCTAGCAAAGCTCCATTAGTAGATGCATCAACAATAGTTCTTGCTTGAGCATTGAGACCATTGTAAAAAGTCTCCATTTGAATCCAAGAAGGAATACCATAATGAGGACACTTCCTTAGCCATTCCTTGAATCTTTCCCATGCTTCATATAAAGATTCTTCTTCCTATTGTTGGTAGGAAGTAATGTCATTCCTAAGCTTGGCATTCTCTGTTGCAGGGAAGTATTTCATCAAGAATTTCTCTACCAAACCATTCCAAGTTGTAATGAATACGCAAGTATACGGATCGCAATAAGTAATATAATGATAAGAAAAATTCATTCTCACGGAGATTATCTAATTAGAAACTAATTTATAAAACTAAAAAAAATAAACATCAATTTTTTATGTGTTTTTATATTTTAAGGAATCAAAATTAAAATAAATAAAAGTAAATAGCAATATTTAATTAAATTATTTTTGATAAATAAAAAGATATATGAGAAAATATTTAAGAATACTTAATCCCCAAATTTTCTAAACATGTGAATTGCGAAAATCCCCTGAATATAATTATCAATTAATTACATGATCAATTAAATATAACCTAGCTTGTATTCCTCTCTCAAGTAAACTACACATCATATAGTAATTAATTTAATCACACTCTCATGCCAATTGAATTGCATACTACTTATTAAGTTTATCAATTATGGATCACATACATAAGAATCATACATCTCTGCCTAGAAACTATGCATGTTATTTAATCATGACAAACAATTAAATAATTATCTCAAATATATTATTTAATTGTCTCTATAGATAAATTTTTGACCAAACAATTAAAAGCATAAAAATTAGAATAAATAATATAATTAAATTATAATTATAATTGGGATAAAATATGAGATCATCATATGGTGAAAATTGGGTTCATAAAAACCCTAGATTAATAAATAAACTACAAATAATTACGTCCATAAAGCTCATATTTTTCATAAAGGAAGACATAAAAATTGATAAAGAAAAGAATAGAAGAATAAATACAATCAATCTCGTGAATTTTAGTATTAATCTCCTCTTTAATCTCCACCAAAATTGTGTCCTCTCTTGAATTTTTATGTACTTTTCTTCTCTTTTTAGATCCAAAAATTGACCAAAATTATGCTAATGACAGTCACTTAAGGTTTATGTAGTGATTAGAGGCTTAAATATTGCTTAGGTGTGATCTAGACCATTAGATCAGCTTTAGATCAAGGGCTACAATCAAAAGAAGCAAAACTGACAGTGCCAACCAATCACAGCGTGACACATGGCACAAGCAATTCATTGGGTGAATTAGAGAGCGACACATAGCAGGGGAGACCGGTGAGAGTCAATGCTCGTTAAGTGTGATTCAAGGAAACGGATGACGTGACACACGGGTGGAACATGCTGTGTAATGGTATAGCACACATGGCAACGCGGTTTCACCAAGCTTGAACTCAGATTTAACACCGTGCTGACATGTGGCTCGCATTTCATCCTCTTCACACGTGGCATAACATGATTCACTATCCCTACTTATGTGGCATTCTATATGGTAGCTCTTGATCGGTCCTGCTTTAAAAATTCATAAAAAATCTAGAAAAATTTCAAAAATTATATTTTCACCCTTTTTCACTAAAAAGTTTATATTTTAATAGTTTTGGCCATAAAAATACTATTTATTGAATAAAACAAGTAAATATTAAGTAAAACTGTGTGCTAATGACTCTACTTTTGTAGAGTCATCATGGGCCTCATCATTGTGGTATTGACTCAATGAGCATTGAATCTAACAGATCTCTCCTACCACGCATCGCGCTTTGATTCGCCCAGTGAATTATATGTGTCATGTGTCGCATTGTGATTGGCTGGTGCTATAAGTTTTGATCTCATCCCTTGATATGAAGCATATATGTCGGTTCAGATCACACCTGAGTTATATTTAAGCCCCTAATCACCCCATAAAACCGAAAGAGTCATTATTAGCATAATTTTGGTCAATTTTTGGTGCTAAAAAGAGAGAAAAATACAGAAAATTCAAGAGGGGATACAATTTTGGTAGAGATTCAATAGGAGATTAACACTACAATTCCAGTATTTGATTGTATTTCTTCTTTTAATATTTTCTTTATCAATTTTTATGCCTTTCTTTATGAAAAATATGAACTTTATGAACACAATTATGTGTAATTAATTTATTAATCTATGGATCTTATAAACCCAATTTTCACCATGTGATGATTTCATATTTTACTCTAATTTTAATTATATTATTTATTCTGATTTTAATTGTTTAGCCAACAATTTATCTATAAAGACAATTAAATAGATTTGAGAGAATTATTTAAGTATTTGTCTTGATTAAATAACATGCATAGTTTCTAGGTAGAGATATATGATTCTTATATATGTGATCCATAATTGATGAACATAATGACTAATATGCAATTTAATTGGCATGAGAGCGTAATTAAATTAATTACTATATGTTGTATAGTTTACTTAAGAGAGAAATACATGCTAGGTTAGATTCAATTGATTATGTAATTAGTTGATAATTATATTATGGGTATGTTAGTGATTCACATGTAGAAAATTGAGGGTTTAAGTATTCATGCATATATTCTTATATATCTTTTTAGTTACAAAATTTGATTTAATTATTACTATTTACTTTTAGTTATTTTAATTTTTCTTCCTTAAAATATAAAAACACAAAAAGTTAATTTTTATTTTTTTAGTTTTAAAAATTAGTTTCTAATTAAATAATCAATGTGGGAATGATCTTTTCTTATCATTATATTATTTGTTGTGATATGTATATTTGCATATTCATTGCACATACAATTACAATTTGTGTGGTGATCATTAAACAAATAAACCATATGACTTACAGTTCCATAAGTCAAACCAAAGTAAGCATAAAATAGTGAGACACATATGTACATGTATGAAACAACACCTCAAAAATCTCCAAAGATGCATATAAAACAAAAGACAAGAAATAATAGGCAAAATAAGAACATGTATGAATAGGAGACAAATAGAGGACTAACACACAACATACGATGTAAAGGAAAGAGAAACCTAATATTAATAGGTAAGATGCAATAGTAAAATAATTTTGAAATTTAAAATTAAAAAAAAAACCTTAAATAAATTTTAAATAAAAAAATAATAATAAATTAAATTTTTTTAAAAATAAAAAATAATAAATAATTTTTTTAAAAATTTCTTAATAAATAAATAAATAAATTTAATTTAAAATAAATAAATTAAATTAAATAAAAAAAATAAAAATAAAAAAAAATAAAAAAAATAAAAAAAATAAAAAAAACAAAAAAAAAATAAAAAAAATTATAAAATTATAAAAAAATTATAAAAAATTATTAAAAAAATAAAAACTTAATTTTTAATTTTCATTTAATTTTAAGTTTTTTTATTTTGTTTATTAGAATCTTAATTTTAATTTTTTTTGTTTTTTTATAAAAAAAAATTTATTTTATTTTCTTTTACCTTTTTCAATTTTATTTTATTTTACTTTTTTTCAATTTTATTTTTATTCTATTTTATTTTATTATTTTAATTTTAATTTTTTTTCTCTATTTAACTTTTTTTTCTTTCTTAATTTTCATTTAACTTAATTAACTTAGTTTTTTACTAACTTAATTAATTTAAATTTTTAATTAACTTAAATTAACTTAATTAACTTAACTTATATTTTAATTAACTTAATTAACTTAGTTTTTTTTAATTCACTTAACTTAATTAACTTATTTTTTTTTAATTAACTTAAATTTTTTACTTAAATTAACTTAATTAAGTTAACTTTTTAATTAACTTAGATTTTCATTAACTTAATTAACTTAGATTTTTACTTAAATTAACTTAATTAAATTAACTTTTTAATTAACTTAGATTTTTATTAACTTAATTAACTTAGATTTTTACTTCATTTAACTTAATTAGATTTTCATTAACTTAAATTTTTTACTTAACTTAACTTAATTAACATAATTTTAATAGCATGAAAAGTAAAGATCTAAGGAGTTAAATACAGGAGACTAGTTCTTGGAAGCCTTTGTGCCACTAGTCTTTCCTGGGAACGTTGTTCTGTCTAGGAGGATGGTTTTTAAGGAGCCTTTGCACCACCATTCTTTCCTGGGAGCACTCTAGGTAAAATTGTGTTTTTATGCCTTAATTATTTGATTTATACCTAGATGTGGGTTATCTAAAACTCAAAGTATGCCTCTAGTTTTAAGTACAGAAAGAAATCTGAAAATCAATAGGGCATGACTGAAAAAGTATAGGTAGACAACCTCGTCTTACCTGAAGGTTTGATTGACTCAATGATGAGGGGACATTGAGTTTACTTAAAATGCAATCCCCAAGTTACGTCTTGCTAAGACGTTAAACTAAGCTTATTTGGATGGGAGGCTGACCCATCATTTTAGGTAATTTTTTTTATTTCTTTTATTTACTTAATTATTTCATTTTAATTACATGTGAATAATTTTTAAATTGTTAAAACTAAAAATATTTGTTGAGATTTTAGAAGTTCACAGCGATTTGTCTATATACACTTTAATGATGAATATGATGGATGCACCTGCATTTTCCATTACTACTTGCACATTCTCAGGAAATAGGTAATCTTTCTTCTCTTTTCTCTTTATCTTTAATTTACAGTTGTTACATTGAGGACAATGTAAGTTCTAGGTTAGGGGTGGTGAAAAGTTACCATGCTTAATTAAAAAAAAAGTTTTAACAATTTAAAAATAAAAAAAAATAAAAAAATAAAGGAATAAAAAATATATATATAATAATTTTTTATTTTATTTTTATGTTCACATTTTCATTTTTTGTGTGTTTGGTTTTATTTCTATTTTGTGTGATTTAGTAATTTTTGAAAAAAAAAATTTCTCACAAAAATTATCATTTCTTTAAATCAAATTTAAGTAAATAGTTAAGTCTCTTGTACTGTTAGATTAATTTTTGAAAACATATCATGAAATATTTTGTAATTATTTTTTGATAATTAGTTAGTTTTTGTCATAACTAGTATTTCTTGATAAGATGTAGAAATTATATTAAACCCAAAATCGGTGTTTATGAATTTTTTTAGTGGAGACTACCTTTGTGAGATATAATTTGAGCCTAATTTCCTTTATTCAGAGTGAAATATATATTTTTTCTACTCCAAACACATTTCTTATTTCTTCAAATTTTTAGATGATCTCTATAGGTATTAGCATTGAATGTATGAATTTTTTCTCATCTTAATAGAGTATCATATATTTTTTATTATTATTTTTGCTTAGATTAAATGATTTGAGTAGAAATTGATAGTATATGCTTATATCTCATTCATGCATGACTGCTACAAAAAAAAAAGACATATCTGGGGTTACCTAAACCAAGATCAAACAGAAAAGCCACAAAATTAACCACTCACCAAAATCCAAAAAAAAATGTACAATCTGTACATGGGTTGACTCTCTAAAATACATATATTGAGAAATATCTTCAGAAAAAAATAGAGAGATAAAGAATATATAGTATAATCTACATACTATAACCCACATTGCCTACAATTTTGTGAGTAAAAGTTAATTACAAAAGAAAGATATAGGAAATAATTCCCTAAAAAGTCATTGCACTATCTTCATTTGTAAAAGGCATATATCTTGAAATTCTTTCTTAATGATTTTGATTTATGCATGAAAATAATTTTTATATATGATATCTTTATAATTTATACATTTGATTCCTTTCATGAGATCAATGTTAAAATAACACTTTGAGCCTTTATTCTTTATACATATGCAAACATATTAGTTCATTTCTATACATCAACTCTTTCGCATATAAATTAGTATGAGTGTTTGAACCCATAGGATTCAGTGTTTTGAGAGTATTGACTTGTGAGGAATAGAGTCGAAGCGAATTCTTATTCATGACACTGAAATTGGGTGAAATTAAATTGATACATTTTTGACATGAAATATGAAAATGATTTTCGACTAATTATTATAATAAATCATGATTGTTTAAAGAGATTAAAATAACTTATGCTTGAGATTTTAATTATGATCTTAAAGGAGATTAAAAAGTATGAGACATTTTTGTGAGATGTTGTTAATTTGTGATTTTGTTGTAAATTTAATTTTTAAGTTGTTTGTTTTTATTGTTTCTTTTGTTTTTACATTTAGTTCAATGTTTATGGGTATCATTACTGAAAACCCTCACGAGACTCAAACTCGTCCACTAGGGAAACCTAGGGGTTTAAAGGTTTGTTGCATAGGCTAAATGCAACCGTGTCAATCCACGAAAGTGATTTAGGATAGTTTAATTTTTAGTTTTTATCGCTTCTCTTGCTAAGGGACTAGCAAGAAGCTGGTTGGGGGTTGCAAAAACTTGATGAGCGAAAACCGGCATCGCCAATTCTCGCAAATACTTTGGTTTTAATATTTGTAAAACTCTCGCAAGTGCACGAATCATTTCGTAGAAAATGATAAGTATACTCCCAAGGTCGATCTAAGGAAGGAATGTATGTGGTTTTTAATTTATTATTCAAACTTTTAAAAACAAAATTAAATCCTAAACATCCTGTCACGATATTTTGGGGTTTTTGTGTTTTTAATCTAATTACAGAAAATTAAACATAAAAAAGGCCATAAGGAAGAAGAAGGTAGTATGCAAGATAGATGCATATAAGGAGCATGTTAAAGAAACTCACATGCATTAGAACTAGTAAAGGATCAGTTATATATGTAATGTAATAAATATGACATTTAACATACTCTGCATGCCAATGAAATAGTAAGAGAGAGAGAGATAAGAAAAAGTATCAAACAGACAAGTATAAAAGAAGACATATATTCACATACAAAAAGATGAAAAAAAGAGAGAAAATAAATTAAGCAACTCAACCCTAACAGATCACTTGAAAATAGCGATCAAACTACATCCCTTTGTTTAAAGAATCTTTTAGGGGAAACAAAATGCAAAGATAGTCTTTGATACATATGAGCATGAGGTGTATATGTGACTCATGATATGTTTGGTTTATAATTTTTAAAAAATTTGATGAAGTCATCCATATAAGTCGGGCGAGGTAGACTTTTTGAAGAAGATTTATTTCTTTATACTTTATGCCTCAGGTGCATAATGCAATCTACAAGAACATGGACAGATGAGCCACAGTAACTACATCTAGAAAAAGGATATGAGAGAGAATGAGGTGGAGGACTCCAAGATGTACTCCCTATAATGTGGTCTCAAATACCCAAGTTAACCACAATGGTGACAAGTGGAAGTGATAGTAGGTAAAGACAGTGGACCACCACTAGAACAACGATAAATGCTAGCCTTAGTTGTAAGGTTCACCTTGCTAGGAGAAACAGGCGGAAATGACACAGCTGACTTACTTTTTGGGTCTATGAAAGAAGACTTCATCATTGGCTCTTGATTGGTTGATTTTACAAACTTAGTTGTACCCGCTGTAGAAGTAGAAATTCCTTCATCATAACTAATGCCACATATGTCTCCAAATATTTTTGTATTATTGAGGATTTCATTTAAATTCTTTGACCTAATCATCATCTTGTTGATAGCGAAGGTAGAATGAGTTATTCTTCTCACTAACACTTAACTTGCCTTTCAAAACTTAATCGACTCTTCCTTTTCATTAAGGAAGTTTTCAAGATATGTTGTAGAATCATTCAAAGCCCCAACTTTATCATTTAGTTGTTCAACCTTAGCTTCCTTTTATGTAAGAGAATAAGCCATATATTCTTGTGCACTATCAAGAACTATAATATGCTTCTTCAATATATTGATCTCATCACATTGATCAACAAAGGGATCAGGACAAACAAATAGATATGTATTTTTTACTCACATAGGAATCTTCAAAAGTTCCTCAAGTTTCTTATTTACTAATGATTTGCATTAAACTTTTCTAGCAAATTGTCATATTTCTTTTGAATGACCTCACACTTATTTGTGCGATCATGTTATTGTACATGAGTAGAAGACTTCCTTTCGTCTATAGTTTTCTTCAACACATTGATCTCATGTTCTTTTTCATCAAGGCTCTTCATAGACTTTCTCTTATCCTTTTCAGATTGAATATGCTCCAACAGTAAAGCATTATAAGAATCAAGCAATTTGTATTTTTCGTCTTTGACTTCATTGTCTTCAACAGTCTCTTCTTGAAAATCTGATGTAGTATTCAGATGATCAATGGTACTATTAGAGGCAACGAAGGCCATAAAGTTAGTATCATCCTCATCATCACTATTGGTATTGTCCAAAATAGTGACCTCAATTTTCATTTGACATTTATTTGTATGTTTTAGTTTCTAAAAGCACTAAGTAGCAATGTGTCCTTGCTTTCCATATTCAAAGCACCTTATATAATTCAAGTGTCACTTACTCAGTTTCTCAAAACCATTTTCTGAGTCTTTATCATTTCTAGTAGATCTTGAGGCTTTGGAACTAGAAGTATCTCTCCTAGTAGTTGATGGGCAGAAACCAGCATCGCCGATCCTGCCAATACTTTTGTTTTATATTTATAAAACTCTCGCAAGTGCACAAATCATTTCATAGAAAATGATAAGTATACTCCCAAGGTCGATCTAAGGAAGGAATATATGTGGTTTTTAATTTATTATTCAAACTTTTTAAAAATGAAATTAAATCCTAAACATCCTGTCACGATATTTGGGTTTTTGTGTTTCTAATCTAATAACATAAAAATAAACATAGATAAAGATTCAACAAATATTGATGCAAATTTTATCATTTATAATAGTGGAGTATTTATGGATATAATAACTAAGTAATTATGCTTGCACATATTATTTAGGTTATTAAAGATATAAATTGATATTTATTGATTCTCTCTTTTTTATATGAATACCACCTTTGGTGGGTTAGATATTCTTTATTAACTAAACAAATCAATTAACACCTATGGGTGCGATTGATAACTAATTTGGTTAATTAAATTAATTCCTTTTTTCTAAGAGATTTAAAATGAACCATTTAAATGTCACCTTTGGTAGGTTATATAGTTTAAACTTTATTCAAGGTGTCCAAATTAAACCTAAGAATTTGGTTATCCAAGTACTAACTTTCTAGTTTTAAAATCACTACTGAAAACATGTTGTCAATACATTTTCAGATAATAATTCTTATAAAAAAAATTTTAATAGAGCTTCACTCTAACTACCAGGCGATTGTACCAACAAATAAAAGAGCACTACTCTAAATCAAACCAGATAACTAAACCTTAAAATCTAATTTTCAGATTTAAGTTTGTAATGAAAAATAATATATTTCTCTCTAACATTCTTAATATAAAATCTTGAATAAAAATAAAATCAATTCATTTTAGAGATTTTTACCTATTTAATATTTCACAAGCATAACAACGTTATTATTATATCATGTTTACAAACGGCCAGCAAAGTTAAATTTAATAACAGACAAATTAAATATAACATATAAGAATAAAGCATAAAAAATAATTGTAAAGAAAATAAAATCCTTATAGTACTTTGATGCTAACTCTGTTGCTAGAAAACCTCCAAATGGAATTTGCACTTCAATTTATTGAATCAAAAAGCAAATAAATTACAAAAACATAATTAGTTCTTCTCAAAAAGAGAAGAACTCTAAAACTAAGAAAAACTAAGGAAAAACTAAAAACTAAGAAAAACTAAAAACTAAGAAATGGAGAGAAAGAAAGAGAGAAGAAGATGTGTTTTTAGGTGTGATTTGAAGTGAAGAGAATGAGGGTATTTATAGGTGAGGAGGGGAAGAAAAAGTAAGTGAAAAAATGATTAAAAATAGAGAAAATGCGAAGTAGTGAATGATGACATCATACTGCTGACATCATGGTGGTGTGGGCAAGGCAGCACACGTAGATGGGGAAAATGGGCACAGCAGCACGTGTGTATGGGGCAGATGGGCGGCTACGTGCGCAATTTTCTCATTTTTGACATTTTTGACCCTTTTGACCCATTTTGTCCAATTTTTTCATATTTTTTTACCTCTCCTCATTTAATTTATGAATATATTTGCGATGTATTACCTTCGGTATTTTTCTTTTAGTCTTTAAGTTACCTTTTTAAGTGAAAATACCTGAAAACAATAAAAATACCCATGATTCCAAAAAGATTGATTTACATAAATATATGATAAAATCATATAAATATATATTTTTAATCAATTAACGTGTTTAAAATAATGGTAATATTAGTAATTTTTGAGCACTCATCAGTAGTCCTGAAAGAATATTTCCTCTTCTTGAAGGTCCTGGTAAAGATTTGAGCAAGGAATGTCATTTCCTTCTCATCAGGGTCTGAATCATCATTATCACAACCTATGATACCCACATCTTTTGAATGGTTCACTTCCCTTAGGAGTCTTAAGGGCTAAGCTTTTCCCTTTTTAGAAGTAATCAACTCTTATTTGGTAAAAGGTGATGCAGTTCAAAGACCTGTAAGTCACCAACTAACTCATTAACAATAAGTTCACCTAGATTGTATATGAACTCAAGCACAGTAACATTTTTATGAAGCCAATAAGGTAGGCTACCATAGCATTTTTCAAAGGTTTCATCCTTTTTCATGAAACAGAGTTCAAAATCTCTATTCAACTTTAGAGTTCTAGATATTTTCACAATTGAAGTTCCTTCATGAGTGGTTTCATCCTCTTTTTACAACTCTGAAATATTTTATATTCATCTGGAAAAATAGCCTTGATGATTGCATAAAGATCCTTGCTATTCCATTCAAATTCTTTACTCATATCTTTAGTCCACTCCGTCATAGGTTTAGGAATCACAGTGTTATCAGGAAAGTTTTTGGTAGGATATGTTTAGCCATTCTCAACAAGGAATGAAACTCTGTCTCCTTAGGGACCACAAAAAGGCCATCATTTATGATTTTCAATACGTATAGCTCAGCCTATTGAAAAGTGAATGTCAACCTACATTACCTCCCTCTCTCGACTCCATCAAAGAGAATGGGTGTGTGTGAAAAAGGGAGTTATAAAATCAACACCGAAGTGGTTAAGCTAAAAAGGGTGCACAGGCTTTGATACCAATTGAAAGAGTCCACAACCCGGTAAAAGACCATGGTAAGAAGATATAGACTCCTAAATAACTCAGCCTTACTCGCCAAAATAAGGAAATAAACACTTATACAAAAAATGTAGCAGAAGTACAGAAAATATAATATCATACAAAGAAAATAATTTAAAACATAGATATTATATATCAAACAAAAATCATGTAAACAATAAATACTATCTAGTCAAATTTATGCTCCAATATGTTAAGACATACACACATAAAACTCAAATTATACCAACTCTACAATATATCATGCATAACAAGTGATATAACGAGATAAACCCACATAGAGACCATATCTTTGTGGTAAGAACCTCGAGTTGTTTAAGGCAACTACTCATCAGTAAATAATTCACTAAATAATAAAATAGTAACAACTCTAATAGACAATAAAATTACTATTACCTCTATCAATGAAGACATCTGTCCTAAATACCTATTATTGCCTTTTACTTACTACTTATGCAATGATTTAATTCAACACTCAAACCCAGTTATCCTCCATAGCCAACACCACTCAAAGTGGTGTGATTGATAAACACAAATCAGTAACTAATAGTGTAACTACTCTCAAACCAACTGGATATATTGTCCACTATAAATAGAAAATTGTGTATGGGATACATACAGTCAAATTGTGTACTCGCATAGAAAACAATTTGATAAGAACCAAAAAATGACCCACACTTAAAAATAAGCTCTCCAAAATAATTTAAACAATAGATATAAATATTAGAGTAAATTTTGACATATTTTCATCTATTAAAAGATGGGTGAAGAAAGAAAGAAATGAGTGGGTTATTTATATGGCTTGAAATGCACACCTTACCAGCTACATCGTCAACAATCGGGTATTTATAAGGCTCAGAATGCACACCTCGTCAGCCACATCGCTAGGGGTGCTGGCGAGGGTGTTGGTGAGGTTTTTGGAAAACTTATTGGTGAGGTGCTAAAAAGTTACATTTTTTCTTTTTCAAAAATACCAAATACTATCCACAAATCCCAACACCTAAAACTTGCTAGAAATCACAAGTAAAAATGTCAGCAAGCAAGCACATTCGCTCACCAAAAGCCAACACTCTATCTAGCATACACACTTCAAAAACCAACCCTGTGGTATGTGTAGATATGCTTGCATACAAGGTGTACCAAAAGGATCCACTCCCAACATACACTAGTGTGAGAGAGATTTTTTTCTTAGTGAGATGAGTTAGTAGATTATTGTGTTCAAATTGAGAGCTGAGGCCCTCTATTTATCGGTTTCAAAAACTGTGTGGCCATTATGATAATAACGATAATATTTGGGGATGGAGAGCGTAACAGCCATTCTGAGTAATGAAGAGTAACGGCCATTTTCTGAGTAAAGACGAGTAATGACCATTTTTTGAATAAAGAAGAGTAACAACCATTTAATAATCATATTCTGAGTATAAGAAAACAACGGTCATATTCTAAGTAAAAGAAAACAACGGCCATATTCTTAGTAAAAGAAAATAACAGTTGTTTTTCTAAGAAAAAATGTAACAACCATTTTCTGAGTTGAAAAGTTTTTTAGAAAACTTTTTCCAAAAAATAAAATGCCACCTCACCTCACACACACACGCACACACTCGGACTCGAACTCAGCTGGGCTCGGCACGACATGGTTGGTCATTCAGACGGACGACGGCAGCGTGCGTGTGTGTGTGGTATCACATTTGCATAGGTCTTCTCCCCTTCCTAAAAAGTGGGTACCCCTTGGGGCCCAATCCCAATAGCCAATTGATAACTGTATTTTATATAGTTATTTTCACCTATTTTATTAATTATAATTTCTATGTTCTTGACATTTTTGGTTATTTTTAGTTAAATAAATTACTATTTTCTCTTTATATGTTAAGGAATATATTTTGAAGAAAATTAAGTAAATTGAAACGAAAACGTCCTTAATTGGAAATTTATGTCCAAAAATATAATTTCAAATACAAGAGTGCTTAATTGAAATTTATAAAAGTCAAAAATATAATTTAAATTAATTTTGGGCTTAATTTTAATTAATAAAAGTTTTAGAATTTAATTTAAATTAGAAAAGGGGCTGAAATGTAATTAAAGAAAGTTTAAAATATAATTTGAATTAAATTTGTAGGTCAAAATGCAATTAAGGAAATTTATATTCTCTGCAGGAAAAGGAAGCCACGCGTACCATTATTTACCGTACACACCAACCCTTTGATCAGACAATCAACGGATATGATTAGGCACGTGGATTACAAGCGCGACAAAAGAGAGTGAACACGGAATTCAGTGTTTACGTGGCTCGGTGCTCGAGTGGGGCCCACCTACTGCGCAGGCCAGCGTGCACGTGGAACCCACATGTCTGACGCGTCCAGCTGTTGTCCCTCTAGGTTTCGCGCGCTCCAATCCCGTGCGCCGAAATCACGTGCAGTGTTTCCCTCCAGCCAATTAAAATCTGCCACGTGTCCCACGTTCCCTTCAAACAATCAGGTGATGACACGTGGCATATTTGGGTGAACGTGAAAGTGAAAAATCGCGCACGCGTCTCACCAGATGTCCCTCACGTTTCTCGCGCCCCAATCCCGTGCGGCAATCTATCGTGCGCCCGTCCTTGATATCGATTAATATTCTGCCACGTGTCCCATCATTTCTTTCAATAAATCAGACGCTGACACGTGTCATGCAAATTGAATTAAAAAAAGATCAGAAACAGCGCCCCTGTTTTTGATGTCTCTCACGCGTATGTTTAAATAATAATTTCGATATCCAATTCCCATACGCGTGTCTGCGTAATTAAAGAGAAATGTATATTTTTTAGATATATTTTTGGTGCTATAAATAGAGCATTTATTGTTTAAATTTGGAGGTTGGGTTTAGGGGTTCGTTTTTGATAGACTTGGACTGTGGAACACGTAGAAGCCATTTTTTGGCTTCTATTGTGTTCTAAATGTGCCAAATATTTAGGATCTGAAATGTTTTAATTTTCTTTGTTCTTCATCTCATTTTCCTTAACTGTTGTAATTTGAATTTTAATTAATGAAGTAATTTAATTTTTCTAGGGTTGCATTTTATCTGAATTTATGAAGCTTTGATTTTAATTACTTTTGAAAGATTTATAATACGTTCGATTTGTTTATTCTATCTGTGCTTAATGCTTTTTGATTATTTATGTATTTTATCAAATCGATCCGTGGCACTTAAATAAACTTGGAAGAGGCATTTTTGTGTATATTGCTCATGGATAGAATGACATGTATGATGAAGTATAGGAACATACCCTAATTGTGTGTGTGGCTATTTGAAAACTTAGAACGTAATGAATCTTGGTGAATTTAATTCTCATAGGAATATAGTGAATTAATTTAACGAGGTGTGTCTATACGGAGCTCGGAAGAGATGTATGGATAAAATTAGAAGTTTTCGGTTGACAAATTAAATGTACTAAAAAAATATAAATCAAGAGAAAATAACATGATTATAGTGGATTAATTTGGTGAAAAACTGCAATCCTAGATTTCTTTTATTTTGTTATAAAACCTTTTTCTTAAATTTGTTCCAATCAACGATCATTTTGGATAAAATCAGAGCGAAATAATTTTAGTACTCAACAAACTGTAGTAACAAATCTCCGTGGGAATGATACTTTACTTACAAATCTTATTACTTGTGACCGTGTATGTTTGCATGTTTTATGTTATCTAAATGAGACAACACCAACTCTTTACTATTTATACATCTTTTAAGTAGTGTAAAAAGGCAATGTGGGACAAGGCTATACTAGTTTTTTTAATAAACATTCATCTTTTTCCAACAATCCTCCCCTTGAATTTTATATAAAAATAATTTTCATCGAGCAACCGATCAATTAAAAATATAAGATTATGCATAAGCAAAAGGTGTCTATCGACTTGAACCTTTGCATAGTGTTGATGCTTTAGAATATACTAGAGTAACTCGTAGTTTTGAACTCTATCTCTAACAATCATCACATACACAACCTTTCCAAGGTGTAGTTCGAAAAGCATGTGCTTTACGACCATGCACGTGTATCCTAGTATAGTGAACGCTCTAGTAAATTTTTCCTAAAAATTTTCCATAGGAAGTGGCCACACTTTCACATTCACATAGGTGAGTCTATCAAGAGAACTTCTATAGCTATGTACTCCACTCCACATAGAGTATAGAACTCATTAAGAGTTTAACAATTAACTCACCCTTTTCTATCACTTCAGAACTTCATGCTTCTAACAAAATAGAATAGGATTTGAAAATAGCATGATTCATCTCATATCACTTCATGACTTGTTATTACCCTTTGAACTTATTTCTTGGGATCTCTAGTCTATAAGTTGGGTTAACATCATAAGTGACTCTTCATTCTAAGGGCATTAGTCCTATTCCTTTTGAGGTTTTGAAAACCTTTTCTCTCGGTAATCCTTTCGTCAAAGGATCTGCCAATTTTCATCAGAATGTACATGATCCACTCTTATAACTCCCGTAGAGAGAAATTCTCTAAGAGTACTATGCTTATGACATATATCTCATCTCTTTCCATTGTATTAACTGTTCTGAATCTTTGCAATAGCTGCGGTACTATCGCTGTGGATCAAGACAATTGGTATCAGTCTTTCCCATAAAGGGATCTCAGCTAACAGACTTCTTAATCAGTCTACTTCTTCACTAGCAGTGGCTAGTGCTATCATTTCAGACTCCATTGTAGATTGAGTCAATATTGTCTATTTCTTAGACTTCTAAGAAATAGCTCCATCAGCTATGTTAAATATATAGCAGCTAATTACTTTGGAATCTTCTAATAAAGTGTTCCAATCTGCATTGTTATATCCTTCTAGAATAGTGGGAAATATTTTATAATTTAATCCAAAGTATATAGTTCTCTTAAGGTATCTCATAACCCTTTCAATAGCATTCCAATGCTCTATACTAGGTCTATTGGTAAATCTACATAGTAGTCCCACAACATAAGCTATGTCTAGTTTGGTATAACCAGTAGCATAACGTAAGCTACCAATGATGCTCGCATACTCAGTTTGTCTAACACCGTCTTCGGTGTTCTTGAACAACTTTACACTAGGATCAAAGGGAGAACATGCAGGTTTGCAGTTAAAGTAATTATATTTTTTTAAAATCTTCTCAATGTAATGAGATTGATCTAGAGAAATTCCCTTTTCAAACCTAGTAATCTTTATACCAAGGATTACACTCGCTTCTCCAAGATCTTTTATATCAAAGTTAGCACTTAACAAAGTTTTCACATTGTTCACAACATGAATATTTGATCCAAAAATAAGGATGTCATCCACATATAAACATATAATAGTGCAAATGTTATCTTCTAATTTATAATAAATGCATTTGTCACTTTCATTTATTTTGAATCCATATGAGATAACTAGATTATCAAATTTTTCATGTCATTGCTTAGGTGCTTGTTTTAGACCATAAAAGGATTTATCTAGTTTACAAACTTTATTTTCTTGACCTAGGATAACAAAATCTTCAGGTTGATCCATATAAATTTCTTCTTCTAAGTCACTATTTAAGAAAGCAGTTTTAACATCCATTTGGTGTACTACTAAATCATAGATAGGAGTAAGAGAAAAAAGCACACATATGGAATTTATTCGTGTGACTGATGAAAATGTATCAAAAAAATCTACATTTTCCCTTTGCCTATAGCCTTTAACTATAAGACGAGCTTTGTACTTTTCAATAGTACCATCAGGTTTTAATTTCTTCTTTAGTATCCATTTACATCCAATGGTTTTGCAACCAGGAGGTAAGTCAACTAAATGCCAAGTCTTATTATACTCAAGAGAGTCCATTTCATCATTTATGGCTTCTTCCCATAAGTTGGTATCTAATGAAGATAATGCTTCTTTAAGAGTTTGGGGACCTCTAAGGTATAAACATAAAAATCAGACCCAAAATCCTTAAGGGTTCGAGCTCATTTATTTCTTCTAATTTCAGTGTTTAATTCCTCATTTTGTTCACTAGCTCTAGTTATGGGTAAACTACTAGAAGACGAACCCCCACTATTTTTAAATTTAAAGGGAAACCTATGTTCATAGAAGTCAGCATCATTTGATTCTATAACTACATGATCAATTAAGTCATAAAATTTATAAGATTTACTATTCACAGTGTATCCTATGAATACACACTTATATGCTCTACTAGCAAGTTTATTTCTTTTAGGATCAGGGATCCTAATATAGGCTAAAAAACCCCAAGTTTTAAAATAAGTTAAATTTGGTTTCTTATTTTTCAAAATTTCATATGGTGAAATTTTACTGGTACATTTAGGCACTCTATTTAGCATATAGCAAACAGTTAATAAAATTTCTCCCCATTAATGGGAAGTAGCACTAGAGTTTAATAAAATTGCAACAACTGATTTAGTAAAATTTCTATTTTTTCTTTCAACTTTGCCATTTATTTCAAGAGAATAAGGTGCATTTTTTTCATGAATGATTCCATGAGTTTTATAAAAATCATTGAATATATTGGAATTATATTCAGTGCCTCTATCGCTTCAAAACCTTTTTATTTTTCTGTTAAGTTGATTCTCAATCTTAGTCATAAATATTTTGAACATGTCAAACGCTTCACTTTTATTTTTCATTACATATACATAAGTGTAATCTGAACAATCATCTATAAAAGTTATAAAATAGCATTTTCCATTTCTTGTTAACTTTCCATCAAGTTCACATATGTCAGAATGTATTAATTCTAAAGGTTCAGATTCTTTAACTATTGATTTATGTGAACTTTTGGTTATTTTAGCTTGACTACAAAAATCACATTTTTCAAAATCATTCAAAGATAGTTTAGGAATTAGTTCTAAGGTACTCATGTTCTTGATTATGCGTTTATTAACATGACAAAGTCTAGCATGCCAAATATTAAAAGAACTCAACATATAAGCAGAAAAAGAGGTTTTATTGATTTCAACATTTAATTTAAACATGCCATCAGTGGTGTACCCTTTCCCAACAAATATATTATTTTTAGTTATAGTAAATAAATTAGCCCTTATAGTTTGAGTAAACCCAACTTTGTTAAGAAGATAGCTCGAAACTAAGTTCTTTCTCATCTCTAGAGTATGTAGGACATCCTTCAAGATGACAGTCTTTCCAAAGGTAAACTTTAATACCACCTCACCAGTACCAGCAACTTTAGTAGAGTGGGAGTCGCCCAGCAGCACTTTCTTATCCTCAGAATAGGACTTGAACATGTCTCAATCATAGCAAACATGGCAAGAAGCATCAGTGCCCACCCACCACCCCTCGGATCCACCAACAAAATTGACTTCAAATATCATAGCAATAAGTTGATCTTCGGTAAGGTTCGCTTGTGGGGCAGGACGATTCCTGTTCCGGTAGTTCCTAGCCAAGTGGCCAAGTCTGTTACAACTATAACACATGAATGTGTTATTCCTTAAGGAGGTTGAGGTCCATTCTAGGGAGGATAGTTTCTATTTCTATTTTGGTGGTTGCGGTTTTGGTTATTATTACGATTCTGAATTTTCATATTTCTACCTTTAAGTTTCAGAATTGTAGATAAGGATTTCTTATTGGTACTATTGTTTAAGACTACGAGTACTTCATCTCTTTGGTCTTGTTTTCGGGCTTTTTCTTCTATTATTAAACGGGTTATAAGACTTTCTAAAGAAAATTCCTTAGTTTTATGACTTAGTGTATTCTTAAAATCTTTCCAAGTAGGGGTAATTTATCTATAATAATAGCTACTTGAAATTGTTCATCTAAAGCCATACCTTCAAAAGTTATTTCGTGTGCTATCTTCTACAATTCGTGTGATTGAGCTTCCACTGATTTGCCATCAATCATTTGAAACTTCATGTATCTACTGACAACATACTTTTTAGCTCCAACTTCCTCAGTGTTGTACTTCTTTTGAAGTGCTTTCCAAATTTCCTTAACAGACTTATCAGAGTTATAATAATCATACAAGTCATCAGCTAAACCATTAAGAATATATTTTTTGCATAGAAAATATTTTCCATCCAGATGTCTAAATACTTAGTTGTAGCTTTAGTAGGAGGATTAGATTGTATTGGTTTTTCAGTAGTAAGAGCATAAACAACTTTTTTCATGGTTAAGAAAATAACATTTTTTGTCTCCATCTTTTAAAGTGTACTCCTTCAAAACGGAATGGTTTATTGAGATCAGCAGTTAGCATTTCAGTAGACATGGCAGATAGAATACGTCTTAAATTTTTTGATACAAGTATGTTAAAACAATGTTGGAACAATATTACCGATAACTTGAAATGAACTGCTTGGGTTGAGTCGCGGACTAGGTCTCTCTCTTTAAGATGTTTCGCGGCTCTACCCAAATTTATGCAAGCAAACACAGCCCTGTCGTCCCCAGGATAAAACAGCCCAGAATCTTTTTTTCCTGTCTCGGAACTTCATTGAACTGATGAAGACTGGAATGCTACACCTGAAAAATTTGTTGCTTGGAAAACTAAAAGTAATTTAGAATTGTTGAGAGATTTTTTTTCTTAGTGAGATGAGTTTGCAGATTGTTGTGTTCAAACTGAGAGCTGAGGCCCTCTATTTAAATGTTTCAGAAACCGTGTGGCCATTATGATAATAATGGTAATGTCTGGGGATGGAGAGCATAACAGACATTCTGAGTAATGAAGAGTAACAGCCATTTTCTGAGTAAAGATGAGTAACGGCCATTTTCTAAGTAAAGACGAGTAACGACCATTTTCTGAATAAAGAAGAGTAACGGCCATTTTTGAATAAAGAAGAGTAACGGTCAAATTCTAAGTAAAAGAAAACAACGGTCATATTCTGAGTAAAAGAAAATAACAGTTGTTTTTTTTTTGAAAAAAAATGTAACAATCATTTTCTAAGTGGAAAATTTTTTAAAAATTTTTTTTTTCCAAAAAATAAAATGCCACCGTCCATGCCAAGTCTGAGTCCGAGTACGTGTGTGGTATCACATTTGCCTAGATCTTCTGCCCTTCTACAAAAGTAGGTACCCCTTGAGGCCCAATCCCAATAATCAATTATTTACTATTTATATTTCTTTTAAGTAAAAGGCAATGTAAGACAAGATATACTAGTTTTTTTTTAATAAACATTCATTTTTTTCCAACAATACAGGCACAAAATATGTTCATGTTTTGATATAAAACAGTTGACCCTATGTTACGTTAAGTTGTACAAACAATTTAAACTATGTTTGTACAAACTGTTGTAAACTGTCAACGTACAAACATTTTTATACTAGGTTTTTACAAATTAGTTAAAGCATTTTACTTACAAACATTTTTAAACTATTTTTGTACAAACTGGTTTAAACTGTTAATGTACAAATAGTTTAAATTGTGTTAGTACAAACTGTTACTATACAAACGTTAGTGTTAATGTACAAACTGTTTTAAATTATTTGGTAAAAAAAAATTGTGTATAAACTGGCTTAAGTGCTATCGGGATCATATTCAATTTTCCTAAATGCAATAACAATCAATAGCAAAAAGCATTTGTTGAAATAACCTTTACTGATTTAGTAACACTGCTACAAAAGTAACTTTTATTGACAAAAATTAATATTTTTTTTAATTGACAAGTTAGGATATGGGATAGGTTTTTTAAAAAAAGGATAAGATACACTATTATTACTTTAACATTTGTTTTGGTATAAAACTGACAAGAAAAGTATGCATCAATAAAAAAATTTGTTAAAATAAAATAAAAATACTTTCCTCCATTATTTAGGGCATATATATGCGTACTCACTCTCACATTCCAAAACTTCAATGTCTTTTCTCACATTTAAAGTTTTCATCATTGACATCTCCTCCAGTCATTGAAGCCTAAACCACTAGCCATCAATGCCCAAACCACCAGTTGTCGTTCGCATATTGGTTAACCTTCTTGAACTCGCCTAGAAATATTTTATAAAACTGTATGTTATTTATTTGAGTTCAAAATTTTCAAGTATTGTACTTCTAATAATATTAATAATATTATGATTAAGAATTTTACTGTTTATTTATTAAATAGGATATTATTTATTTGATTTTTTAATTAAATATTTCTAGATCTCCATAATAATGCTGAGATTTGATAATATACATATATATTATCTAGTGGTGATAATACAAACTAGTTTTTAATTAGAATTAGTTATTTAGTTTTTTGTGCTCGTAATATAGAATTTTCTTACCATTATAAATAAATAAACTGTTTACGAATAATTTAATTTTTTTTATAAGAGTAAAAACTATGTAATTTAGGTTAGAAAGCACAAACAAAAATACAATATAAACAAACATGAGGTTAGTAATAAAAAAATTGTTGCTAGTTTGTGGGTTAAATTGGAGAGTTTGTATATGACCAAATCTTTGGCCAATCAATTATATTTGAAGTTACGCTTGTATATGTTTAAAATGTCAGAAGGTATTTCTTTGCACGATCACTTTGATGAATTTAGTAATATTTTTTATGATCTAAGAAACATTGATGTTAAAATTGATTATAAGGATTAGGCCTTGGTTCTTTTATTTTGTTTACCTATTTCTTTTATGAATGAAACACTATTTTTTTAGATGATCTTAGAGCATCTTTGAATTTCAAATAATTGAAAAAGAATGTATCTGTAAGTAATAATGATAGTATCAGTGGTTTGTTTCTCGGAGATAGATCTCTAGAAAAAGGCTTAAGTAATGATAAAGGAAAATCTATATCCAAGAAAAAGGATAAAAATGTAACTATTATTGTGAGGAAGGGCAATGGAAATGAAATTGTCTTAGACTCAGAATTAAAGATATGTCTATCATAATGTCTTCTGCTCCTAATAAGGTTAATGGTGTTATAGATAGCTCTAATTCTGATGGTAATATTATTCTATTAGTATCTATTGGTTCTCTTGAAGACATTTGGATTCTTGATTTGGATTGTACATATCATATGTACCCTAATAGAGATTGGTATTTACTTATCAATCTATTGATATGAGTGTTATCTTGATAGAAAATAATGTGTTTTGTAAGGTTGTTGATATTATTACAATTCAAATTAAGATGCTTGATATTATTTGAAAAGGAACTTAATATCTCAGAGTGTTCTTGACTCATAAGGCTATTGATATTTAACTGAAGATGAAGTACTAAGAGTTTGTAAGGATGCTTGTAATGTTATGAAAAGACAATTTCTTTATAGGCTCTATGAGCTTCAGGGTAGTACATTTTTTAATGGTGCATCAATTTTGTCTTCGTCATATTCAGTTTCAGATATTTCTCGCTTTTATCTTATGAGTGAGGCATGAATGCCTACTTTGAGAATACATGATTTGTTTGGTGGTTAGAAATTCAAGAATTTTAGGATTGAAAATGATTTGGTATTTTAAAAGAATCATTTTTTTGAGTTCTATTAAAGAAGTGACATAATGAAACATCATACTGTATGTAATACACCATATCAACATGAAGGTATAGAACGTTTTTAGTTTGACTCTTTGGAAAGAGCTTGTTATATGCTCTTCTAGGCTGTTTTAGATGTATTTTGCTGGGCTAAATCTTAAAGGGCTTATCATTTGGTAAATTGGTCATCATTGACTGCATTTGTATATGAAAGTTTATAAAACAAGGATCTAATTAATTTAGAAGGGGTGAATATGTTATTTTTAATTTTTATCAATTTATAATTTAATAACGTAAATAAAGCGACCAAGCATGCAATCGCGTATAAAAATTAATTGTGAAAATGAAACAATAACACACGATATTTTTAGGTGAAAACAACCTAGGCTATAGCTATGACTTAAGAGGAAAGTCACCGGTCAACCGCACCACCTAACTTTCCACTATGAAAACCAAATGTCCAAGTACAAACTTGGTTTTATGCTACCCTCCCTAGGATACTATCTTAATGTACCTTACTTATGAGCTTCTGCTTTGTTATCATAGTTTCTAATATTAACTTGAACGGTATCTAGACCAACGTTCCAATAAGCTTCCAACCAATTAGATATGTTCACGAATTAACTACAAAAAGGTTAGTACAAAAACACAGTGTATGTGTGTGTTCTAAAATAGATTTAATAATGAATAATCCTAACTAAATGGTTCAAAATATATGTCACTTAAATCTAATCGACTAACAAAATCTAGAGCAAAAATATTAAGCACAAGTTCAATAAAAATTACTCCTTTGAAATTTAATAATCAAATCAAATAATTATGAACATACATAAAATTATTTAATCTAAACATGTAAAAATTTAATAAAAAAGAAGCTATATAAAGATAAAAATATCCAATAAATTTACTAATAAATACTTCTAATACGATATCAATTTATAAATAAAAAACCTATTTAATTCCTTTTGTTACAATATCTTTCTAATTTCTAACCACTGCCACCACCAATATACTTGTATATCTTGCTCCAATGAGGTATATATTGCTAATGAACGAAAAACCCAAGCTCAACTTTTCATATAATCATTTATGCTACTCCACCTTTTCATTCAATGCCTATGTATATTAATTCCTATATCATCTTCCAGCGCCGATATTGAATATTCACCTTTTCTTCTTTATTTTTTTTAGTTTGGCACTTTGTAGCAGCTAGTAGGGTTGTCCATAAACCGGTCCGGACCGGATCAAACCGTAAAACCGGACCGGACTGGACCAAACCGGACCGGACCGGACCAAACCGAACGATTTTGCTAATCAAACGGTTCAGTCCGATTTGTATTAATTTTAAACCATTCGAACCGGACCGGACCGATTTAATAATATATTAAAAATTTCACATTATTTTTCATTAAATTATAAAAAAATTGAACCAAACCGAGAACCAAACCGGATAGAACGATTTTATAAGTCAAACGGTCCGGTCTGGTTTTTATTTTTTAAAACCGTTTCAAACGGTCCGGTCCGGTCCAGTCCGAGTAATATGAACTGTCCGGTCCGGTCCAATTAAATTTTTTAAAGGAAAAACCGGACCGGACCGGACCGGATCATGGACACCCCTAGCAACTATCCACTTATATATATATTGGTAATAATATAGTAGTATTAGGCTTAAATATTTTTTAAGCTTAATTTTTCAAAATCTAGTAAAAGCCTATATATTATAAAAAGGTTATTTTTAGGACATATTCTAAAAATATTGAAAAAACATTTAAGAAATGATTAATTGGTATATTTTAATAGCAAAGAAAATTCTAAATTTATGAAAATGTGTTATTAAATGCATGAATGCAATCATATTTATCATAATTATAAAAGATATAACTAAAATACTACTATCTAAAATTCTGGTGTTTCTTTAACCTTGCTTGAAAAACTTGATAACGAAATTAAAAACAAATTTACATACAAATATTTTGTCTAAGGAAATAGCCAACACTCATAATCTTTATAAACTACCCCTTTGGCATTTCCGTGTGGAAAAACATATCACTCACTACATGACACTTATAGGAATAAGATAAAAATATAATGATGTCCTAGAATCCATAGTGAAACTATCCTAGAGTCTGGTGGATCCATCTTCAATGTAACTTGATAAGCTTATAAGTAACTCAATTGACATAGACAAATAATACGACAACTTGGCTTGAAAGCCATTATACATGAGTTCAATTTACATAGAAATAAGCGAAGTGTAAAGAATGATCATGTAGTGCATGCATTAATACCAATCAAGTTTAACATACGAGAAAATAATGGAAAACATTCTTACCCTAAATATGTTCTCCCCCTATATGCGTAACAAAATAAAACATGAAAATGAACCTTCCCTCCAAGAGAAATGATGAGTTTTACAAATTGAGTTTTAGATTATGAAGGTGTAGACTATTCATCTATGTATCCAAGACCTCTCTTATCTCCATGTGGCTTTCTATAATTTAGGACTTTGGTCAATTTTTCAATAGCTATGGTCAAATTCCTCATCGTCTCTTTAGCAATACTAAGTTCTTGCTTAAGCTTTTTTTTCGATTGATTTCTACAAGACTTAGACTTAGGGCATTAATATGTTTAGACAGTTCCTTTTTATCTTTTTCTCGGCTAGAGAAATTTTTTTTGTAAACATTGATGACATCATTAAGTTCAATTACTTCAATAAGTAATTTCTCTTTCTCTTTCCTAGTACCTACACAATATATGAATAATTCATTGTAATTAGATGTATTAAACTTAGATAGTAAGAGAGAAGATTTTAATCCCTCATTTTCTTCATTCGAGTTAGAGTTAGAGTCATTGTAGTGTGCTTTGGTAGTTTCGGTGAAGGCACAATAGTTAGTGTCATCATCATCTGAGTTACCAACATTATCCTACTCACTTTTTATGTCACTAAGTGTAACAATAAAAGTTTTTCCAACTTTCTTTTTATTGTTCACACATTCTTCAGAAATATGACCAAACCCACATAAGTGAAACATTGAGGACTAGTGAGCTTAGTTTTCTTACTCTCAGAGCTAGGAGGCTTTATTTTTCTCAAATTTTAGTCCCTTGAATGACTGGATTGTCCCTTGTTAAATTGATTATTCTGTTAAACAAGACTATAGACTCGTCATTCATATCCTCATGAATATCAAAGTTATTCTTTTTAGAGTTTTTGAATGTCACATCCTTATATTTCTTGGGTGGATCAAGAGTAAGCTTATAGGTTTGAATTGACCTGACCAGTTCATTAATGTTTAGTATGTCCACATTTTTTCTTTCCTCTTGATAAGTGCTCAAAAAGTACTAAAATTACCATGATTTTATGCACGTTAATTGATTAAATATATATATATTTATATGATTTTATCATATTTTTATATAAATCTTTCTTTTCGGAATCACGGGTGTTTTTATTGTTTTTCAGGTATTTTCGCTTAAAAAAGTAACTTAAAAACTGAAAGAAAAATACCGGAGATAATACATCAAAAATATATTCGTAAAGTAATTGAGGAAAAGTCATAAAAATATGGAAAAATTGGACAAAATGGGTCAAAAATGTCAAAAAGGAGGAAATCGCGCATTCAGTCGCCCAGCTGTGCTGACCAACGCGTGCACGGTGCCAGCACAATGCCTGGTCCGCGCGTGCTTGATCTCCATTCGGTGCGTGCCCCTGCTTCATTCTACGTGTGCCGCTGCACCCATCTGTCCCATCTACACGCGTCGCCGCGCCCACACCACCATGATGTCAGTAGTATGATGTCATCATTCACTACTCCACATTTTCTCAATTTTTAATCATTTTTCCACCCACTTTTTCTTCCTCTCCTCACCTATAAATACCCACATTCTATTCATAACAAATCACACCTCAAAAACATCTTTTCTTCTCTTTCTTTCTCTCCATTTCTTAGTTTTCTTAGTTTTTCTTAGTTTTTCTAGCATTTCTTAGTTTTTAGCTTTTCTTAGTTAGTTTTTTTAGTTTTAGAGTTCTTATCTTTTTTAGAAGAACTAATTATGTTTTTGTAATTTATTTGCTTTTTGATTCAATAAATGTAAGTGTAAATTCCGTTTGGAGGTTTTCCAGCAACAGGAATAACATCAAAGTACTGTAAGGATTTTATTTTCTTTACAGTTATTTTTTATGCTTTATTCTTATATGTTATATTTAATTTGTCTGTGATTAAATTTAACTTTGCTGGCTATTTGTAAACATGATATAATAATAACGTTGTTATGCTTGTTTAAATATTAAATAGGTAAAAATCTCTAAAATGAATTGATTTTATTTTTATTCAAGATTTTATATTAAGAATGTTAAAGAGAAATATATTATTTTTCATTACAAACTTAAATCTAAAAATTAGATTTTAAGGTTTAGTTATCTGGACTGATTTAGAGTAGTGCTCTTTTATTTTTTGGTACAATCGCCCAGTAGTTAGAGTGAAACTTTATTTCAAAACTTTTTATAAGAATTATTATCTGAAAATGTATTGACAACATGTTTTCAGTAGTAGTTTTAAAACTTGAAAGTTAGTACTCGGATAAATAAATTATTAGGTTTAATTTGGACACCTTGAATAAAGTTTAAACTGTTTAACCCCACCAAAGGTGGCATTTAAATGGTTCATTTTCAATCTCTTAGATAAAGAAATTAATTTAATTAACCAAATTAGTTATCGACCTCACCTATAGGTGTTAATTGATTTGTTTAGTTAAAAAATAATATCTAACCCACCAAAGGTGGTATTCATATAAAAAATAGAGAATCAATAAATATCAATTCATATCTTTAATAACCTAAATAATATGAATAAGCATAATTACTTAGTTATTATATCCATAAATACTCCACTATTATAAATGATAAAATTTGCATCAATATTTATTGAATCTGTATCTATGTTTATTTTTATGTTATTAGGTTAAAAACACAAAAACCCAAATATCGTGACAGATGTTTAGGATTAACTTCATTTTTAAAAGTTTGAATAATAAATTAAAAACCACATATATTCCTTCCTTAGATCGACCTTGGGATTTTACTTATCATTTTCTACTAAATGATTCGTGTACTTGCGAGAGTTTTATAAATATAAAATCAAAGCGATGGCAGGATCGGCGATGCCGGTTTTGCCTATCACCTCTATCACTGTAACTTTAATGTTTAGAATAGCATGTTTCACTTTCATGTTTTATTTCATTTTGGATATAAAAGGATAACATATTTAGAGTAAGAATGTTTTCCATCATTTTGTCTTATGCTGTTAAGGAGCTTAGGAGTTTGTGTACATGTATAGGCTGTAGAATTTTCTCACCAAGATTAGAACAAGAATTAGTGATTTCACAAAAACGAGCATAGGATTGACCAAAAGTTTTAGTGTTGCTCATTTTAATGGAATCAAACTAAGATGTTAGCAATCTCAATTTTGTTTCTTTCACTTGGGAAGTTCCCTCATTGGCATGAGTAAGTGCATTCTATGCATCTTTAGTAGTCTCGCAATCAGATATGTGACAGAACTCATCCATCGACACTATAGCAAAGATTGAGCTTAAACCTTTTTGGTTTGCCCCACTAAGGATGCATTCTTCAATGATCGAGTCTTTTCTTGACTTTATAGTTGTTACACCATCTTTTGTCACCAAAGGTAGTTCCCAACCATCAAGAATAGCATTATAGACTTTGTCATCTTGTTTGAAAAAGGCTTGCATACGAGTCTTCCAATAAGGGTAATTATACCCATCAAAGAGTGGGGGTCTAATAGATGATCCACCTTATTTCATTTGGTCCATAAGTAGAAGTGTGTGTCCCTAAAAATCAAACTCACTAAGTGTGTCTAATGCTAGCTCTGATACCAATTAAAAGTTTATAAAATACATACATAATTAATCTAGAGAGATAAATAGGTTATTTTCAATTTTTATCAATTTATTATTTAATAACCTAAACAAAATGGCTAGGCATGCAATCAGGTGTAAAAATGAAGTATGAAAATGAAAGAATATCACATGATATTTTTAAGTAGAAATAACCTAGGGCACAACCTTAACCTAAGAGAAACACCACTAGTCTACCGGACCACTTAACTTTCCACTATAAAAATCAAATGTTCAAGCACAAACTTGGTCTTATTCTATCCTCTCTAGGATACTACCCCAACGTACCTTACTTACGAGCTCCTACTTTGTTTTCATAATTTTTAATATTAGCATGATCATTTTTAGACTAATGTTCCAATAAGCTTCCCAACAATCAGATACATTCATGAACCAATTGCAAAATGGTTAGCACAAAAACACAATGTTCGTGTATGTTTTTGAACGAATTTAATAATAAATAATCCTAACTAAATGATTCAAAACATATATCACTTAAATAAAATCAATTAACAGATTTTAGATATAAAATATAAACCATAAGTTCAATTAAAATAGCTTATTTGAAATTTAATAATGCAATCAAATAATTATAATTACACATAAAATTATTTAATATAAACATGTAAAAATTTAATCAAAAAGAAGCTATATAAAGATAAAAATACCAATCAAATTTACTAATAAATAACTATGATAGGATATCAATTTAATATTAATAACCTCTTTAATCCGTTGTGTTACAATAATTTTCTAACTTCGACTCACAACTGCCACCAATATACTTGTATCTCTAATACTGCTCCAATGAGGTATATTGCTAATGAATGAAAGACCCAGACTCAGCTTTTCATATAATCATTTATACAACTACACCTTTTCATTCACTACCTAAATATATTAATACCTATATCATCGTCCAGCGCTGTTATTAAATGTTCACCTTTTCTTCTTTATATATATATTTTTTATTTCGGCAGTAAACGACGTATCATCGACGTATATATATAATAGTAAAAACCTAGTAGTATTAGGATTAAATATGTCATGAGCTTAATTTTTCAAAGTTTATTAAGATCCATAATATTATAAAAATGTTATATTTAGGACACATCCTACAAATATTGAAACACATTAAAGAAATAATTAATTAATAATTTTATAAATTGATTCAAGTTTAAATAATTATTTTAACAATAAAGATAATTTCAGATTGATGAACATGTGATATTAAATGAATTAGTGTAATCATATGTGTCATAGTTATAAAAAATATATCTGAAGTACGACTATTTGAAATTCTGACGTTTTTTCGACTTTACTTCATAGACTTAATAGTGTGCTTAGAAACAAGTTTACATGTAAATATTTTGTTTACAAAAATAGTCAACAATCATAGTCCTTACATTATTTAATACTTTATTTTGGAAAAAAATTGTTTTTTTTTGACAAATAAAGACGACGTTATTAGTGAGCAAGAGGAGTTTGAGAGTAGATCTTCTAATACAGTGCAAGTGGCCACTTCTATGTTGACCAAGCATGTACCTATCGACAAGTTCAAGTACTGTTTGGACTTGGTTGCTGTTCAAAATAGGTATTCTTTTGAGGCTTTGGAGAAACTTGCATTTGGTTTTCACGAGGAATTCCCTTTTTGAAGAAATTGGTTTCATCATGAACCAAAGTGAAAAATTGTTATTTAATTGATTTTAAAATGTCACGGTACAATTAGGATTATATTATTAACAATATTATGTTTATAATATATGTTGTTTCCTTATGAGATTATAATACTATTTATTTAATTTTTTCTAATTAAATGATGTCTTGTATAATTCGAGATAATTTATCACTTTACAACATTAACTTTAGTTCAACTATTTATTTTTTATTGATTTTAGACTTCATTTTTATTATATAAATTTTATTTTATATTTGAAGATAATGAAGATCTAAAATTTTAAAAGAATATCATCATATGATTCTCAAATTTAAATTAAGATGTCTCTAAATATATATAACACGCAGAAGGTAGAAAGGAGAAAAAGGAAAAAAGAAGGAAGAAACAAAGAGAAAATGACAGTGCAGAAGAGAAAGAAAAGAAAGATTCAGAAGTTGCACAGACCATAATAAAAACATAGAAGAAGACACGAAATCATATTCTTTTTACGATTCAGCTTTCTTTCAATTCCTTTCAAAAAATATTATGGTGAATTCATTTATTTTAATTTAATTTTTAGCATGAAATACATTTTCTTTATTCTAGGAAAAAATGTAATTTAGTTTTGAACTATGCTTGATTTTCTATATTATTTTGAATTATTTATCTTTATGTTTGTTTGATTTATTCTGAGTTTATAACTTCTAATTAAATGGTCATTAACTAAATGATTTTAATCTTATAATTTATTATTAAAAAAGGAAATATAGGATAGATCTAGGTGTGTTTTTAACGTTGGATGCGTCGTGCTATAACTTGAAACATCATTCTTTTTTATCTTGAGATTTAAATAACCTTTAGATCATGAAGAAAGAAGAAAGTATTAGCCATGGCTGAAGAAGAACAGAATGCACAACCATGCACCTTAAAGGATTATGTAAGGCTAATTGTGAATGAAAATTACTTAGGTGTAAGATACTAGACCATTAATGCCAATAATTTTGAGCTTAAACCTATATTGATCATCATGGTGCAACATGCCCAATTTAGGGGATTGTCACTTGATGATCCCAATATTCATTTGGCGATGTTCTTGGAGATTTGTGACACTGTAAAGATGAATAGTGTTACTAAAGACACCATTGGATTGAGATTATTTCCTTTTTCAATGAGAGACAAGGCTATAGGTTTGCTACAATCTCTACAAATGGGAAGCATTACTAATTGGCAAGATATGGCAGAAAAGTTTCTTGTTAAATTCTTTCCACCTGCAAAAACAACCCAACTCAAGAGTAAGATTGGTCAATTTAGTAAAAATGATTTTGAGACACACTATGAAGCATGGGAAAGATTTAAAGATATGATTCGATGTTGCCCTTAACATGGATTGCCAAAATGGTTGCAAGTTCAGATGTTATATAATGGGTTAAATGGGTAAATTAAAACTATAGTTGATGCTACTTCTGATAGAACTTTGATGTCAAAGACAAGGGTGCTAATTATCTTTTGGAAGAAATGGCCTCAAACATCTATCAATGGCCAAATGAAAGATCTATGGCTAAGAAAGTTGCCAGGATTCATGAATTGGAGCTATCTGTTGCCCTTTCAACTGAAGTTGTTTCTCTATCTTAGCAAATTTCAGCCTTGACATAAAGAACAAGTGTAATATATCAACAATCAAAACTACAATTATTGTGGTAATCCTATGCAAAATTACTACTATCCAGGGCATCGAAATCATGAGAATTTTTCTTATGGAAACATAAAGAATGTGTTTCAACCTTTTTCAGGGTTTGATAGTCAACAAGTGAGAAGAAGATGTCACTTGAGGATGCCATGATTTCCTTTATTGAAAAGACCAAAGCAAGATTTAAAAAGAGTGATTCATGACTGGATAACATTGAGACTCATTGTAGCAATATGGGAGCCAATATGGGAGCCAATATGAAACATCTTGAAGTGCAAATTGGGAAACTAGCAACAACCATCAATGCCTAACAAAGAGGAACTTTTCCTAACAATATAGAAGTGAATCCAAAGGAACATTTTAAGGCCATTACACTTAGGAATGGAAGAGAAATTGAGAGGTCTCCATCAAAGAAAATCGAGTCCACCCCTACAGCTCCAAACAATGGCCAAAGCAATAATAAAGTATAAGAAGATGAGATGTTTTATGATACACTAGGAGAGACTAATATGCCTTCATCAATTTCATTTCCTGACAATCCTCATAATTTCTCTACTCCACTTCCTTATTCTCAATGCTTTCAAAAACAAAAATTAGATAAGCAATTTTCTAAGTTTTTGGATATCTTTAAAAAACATTCACATAAATATTCCTTTTACAGATGCCTTAGAACAAATGCCAAATTATGCCAAATTCCTAAAATACATCATGTCCAAGAAGATAAGGTTGGAGGAGTTCAAAACGGTGAAGCTTTCTGAAGAATGTAGTGTCATTTTTCATAAGAAATTACCTCAAAAATTAAAAGATTCAAGGAGCTTCACTTTCCTTGTACTATTGGAAATTCATTTTTTGATAAATATTTATGTGATATTAGTGCTAGCATTAATCTTATGCCACAATTTGTTTATAGATAATTGGGACTTGGAAAGATGAAAGAAACAACAATTTCTTTACACTAGTACACTGATCCATCAAGTATCCATGTAGAACCATAGAAGATGTATTGGTGAAGATGGATAAATTTATTTTTCTTGTTAATTTTATGGTGTTATATATGGACGAAGACCAAGATGTCCCACTAATTCTTGGCCATCCATTCTTAGCTATAGGAAGGGCTTTAACGGATGTTCAAAAGTGTGAGTCAACATTGAGAGCGAACAAGGAAGAGGTTATGTTCAACATCTACAAAACTATGAGATTTCCAAAAGATCCAATAACTTGCTTTCAAGTAGATATCATTGAAAAATGTGAAATAGAAGATTTTTAAGAAGATATGTGAACCAATCATCTATAATGATGTATCAACACTTCATCTCATGCATATGATTTTAATAACTCTGTTGTTTGTGAACCTAATTTACCTTTTGTTAGTAAAGAATTTCTCCATTATGTATTTGCCTTGGAAGCATTGCAACATATTGCATTATTTAGCACATAAGTAGAGAGGTTAGAGCCAATGGTAGCAAAGACTGATTTTGTAATCTCTATAGAAAAAGTGTAGCAAACTACAATTTCCTGAGCATCTTCGCTATCCATTCTTATGTAATAGTTACGCCTTTCCAGTGATTCTTATGATATCACTTACACTTGAAGAAGAGGAAAAGTTTCTAAGTGTGTTAAGGGAGCATAAAATAGCCATGGGACAGACTATCTCTGACATAAAAGGCATAAGTCCATTCATTTTCATGCACAAGATTCTAATAGAGGAACCTTACAAACCATCAATTGAGCCCCAAAGAAGATTAAATCCAACAATGAAGGAAGTTGTGAGAGTTGAAATTTTGAAGCTTGTTAATGTTGGAATTATTTATGCTATTTCAGATAGCTCATGGGTAAGTCTAGTGCATGTTGTACCAAAAAAGGGTGGAATGACGGTGGTGAAAAATGACAACAATGAGTTTATTCCTACAAGAACAGTCATGGGTTAGTGTGTATGTATAGATTACCGCAAGTTGAATAAAGCAACAAGGAAATATCATTTTCCACTTCCATTCATTGATCAAATGTTAGATCAATAGGCTGGATATCCCTATTATTACTTCTTAGATGGTTATTCAAGGTATAATTAGATTGTCACAGCTCTCGAAGATTAGGAGAAAACTACATTCACATGCCACTTCTAAACATTTAATTTTAGAAGGATTCCCTTTGGATTGTGCAATGCCCCAGCAACATTTCAATGTTGCATGATGGCTATCTTTTCTAATATGGTGGAAGATATAATGGAAATTTTCATGGATGACTTTTTGGTTGGAAAAACATGTCATTTCCTTATTGAGTTGGATCATAAAGCTTATTGAGTTGTAAAGAAGTTTAATTTTGATTTGAAGACAATAGGGAAAAAGTGAGTTCTTCAATTGAATGAGATGGATGAGTTCCAAAATGATGAGTATGAAAATGAAAAGATCGACAAAGAATGCACAAATAAGTGGCATGACAAACAGATTCTTAGGCATGAGTTTTCTCGAGAACAACAAGTTTTTCTTTTCAATTCATAACTAAAACTCATCCCAGGTAAGTTAATATCAAGATGGATAAGTCCTTATACAATTAACAAAGTTTCCAATTTTGGAGCAATAGATTTGAAGGATAAGGTATAGAATATATTTAGAGTGAATGGTTAGAGATTAAAGCGCTATTATATTATAGAGAACAAGTGGAGAGGAATTGTACATTTATTTCTATTCAAAATCCTAATTGATGAAGATTTGAATAGTTTGGCTATAAACTATAAAACAAGCGCTTATAAGAGGAAGCCTATAAAACTTTCTTTTGTTCTTTTATTTTATTTTATCATTATCTATTTGAATAATTTGGATTTTGATGCGGATTTATATTGTTGGAATAATAATGTTGAAAATTAGAAACTAATACGGATCCACCATAAAACCAAAGAAGTTCATTTCATTTCATTTCTTCTATCTGTCTCACTTTTGAATTATAATAAGGACATTGTTTAGTTTAAGATTGGGGGTGTCAACTCCTATAGTCTTGAGTTATTTGAGTATGATAGAATTCACTATGACTATGAAATTTGTGATTGATGATGGGTTTGAGAAATGTTTTTTGAAAATTTTCTATTATGTTAGGCAGAGTTTTGTGGGTACTTTGATTTAAATTCTTTTCCTTGAAAATAATTGAGCACATAGTAAATTTTTCTCTATTCCATGGGGAGGAATTGAATTAACTAGGTTAGAAAAGTTCAATCTTCCTTTGCTCTATAATCCATTGACGAATCCTTAAGGCGACATCCATTGATACCAAATATTAGAGAAATGATCTATGAAATTTTTTTGTCACAACCAAAATGCTTTCCCAACCGTCCTAATTATCACACCATCATTGTATGGTTTATTCCTATAGTTAACCCTCTTAAACCTTATTTTACATAAGCTTTTATTTGTTCTTTTAACTACATAAACCATTCCCATTCTAAGCCTAAAAAACCATGAATTTACCTTAAATTTTGAGAAAATACTTTGGTGGAAATTTGCATTTAAAGAGAAAGTTAGTTCAAATTAAATAATTCACATTATGTTTGCTCTATTTTATCAAAGTGTGAAAAGAAAAGAAAGTGAAAGGCAAGAATCAAAAAAGGGTTAAAGTGGTTGAAAATAAGAAAAGGCTATAAGTATCAAGGTGGCAAAAAAAAGAGAAAAAAATAGCACTCCACTTATTTAGTATAGCAACAATATTGTCATCAATATGAGCATATTGTCGAGAAAGAGCTATGGTGTGAATCCTGTGGATATTCTTTTTATTGTTTTTTTCTTACCAAGTATTTTCCCAATTTGCTTAGATTTTCTATATCCATTTCTTTCTTAGCCCTTACCTTATGGCATGTCATTACAACCCTTATTAAAGACCTTTTGATATCTGATTTTGGTATTTGATTATAATAGTGGAGAGGATATCTAAAAATTGGACATATGGAGTTAAGTTTTGAGATAATTCTTCTGATTTCAATTCTTATGCTTTTATCTAAATTTGTTGGTGGTTTGGAGTTAATTGACTATTTCACAAGATACTTAAGGACTTAGCGTTAGGTTGAAGTAAATGCTTAACTATTGCTTGAAAAATTGCTAAATTTTTTATTGATTTTCCTACTATCTTCGATGTAAAAAGAGTAAGTTATTAGTGATGAAATCTAAATTTAGATTATGGCTTGGTGAGTGATGGTAGTTTTCTATGGGGTCTAGTTGATGTTGTCTATAGTTATCTTTTATTTTATTTTCTTTTTATTTGAGGACAAACAAAGTAATAAGTTTGTGAGTGTTTGATGATTTACATAGTTTGACATAATTTATCACTTCTCAACTTTAACTTTAGTCTAATTTTATTTAATTTTTATTGATTTTTGAATTCATTATTATTATTTAAATTTTATTGCATATTTGAAGATAATGAATATCCAAAATTTAGAAGCATATCATCTAAGGACTCTCAAATTTAAATAAAGATTTATTTAAATCAAGTTAAAATTAAGATTTCTCATAATATATATATAAAGTAAGAAGACACAAAAGTAGATTCTTTTTACGATTTAATTTTCTTTCATTTCTTCTCAGAAAAATTATGGGGAATTCATTTATGTTTAATTTAATTTTTAGCATGAACTAAATTTTCTTTATTCTAGGAAAAAGATGTAATTTAATTCTTAACTATGCTTCATTTTCTATATTAATTTGAATTATTTTTCTTCATATTTATGTGATTTATTTTGAGTTTATTACTTCTAATTAACTGATCATTAATTAGATGATTTTAATATTATAATTTACTATCGAAAGAAGAAATTATAGGATAGATCCGAAATATTTTGGCATAGGTAATTATAAAGATCGAAAGACTTGTATGAACCTATATAGTATTAAAATCATTGGTCTTAATGCTTTCTTGCTTTATTAAATTGCATACTCTTATGTAAATTAATGAACAATAATATTTCCAATTAACTGTCGAAAGAAGCTTTTGGATGTTTTTTGGAGATTGTTAACAAATAGAGAAAATTAAATTATATTAGTTGGATGAGTAAAGCACGTGAGAGATTAGGTGAAATCGATTTCCTAGAAATTTTTTTCTCATTAATTTGATTTTTGAACATCTTTATTTTATTTTGTGCATTTTATTTAAATTTCAATTACAACAACCTTAGTGATTTCTCTAGATAAAATTGAAATTGATATAATTTTGATATTTATTAAAAATAAGTTACTAATCCCATCAGTTGCATAGATCCAATATCATCACAGTAATGCCTCCCTTAGAGAAAGCATTTAGCTTTCAACTTAATACCTAGTAAGGAGGATCATCTCCATTAGTTGCATGGAAAGGTGAATTGCATGGAGATCTACTTTTGTGTACAGTTTGGGAAAATTGAACTTGCAAGATTTGTGAATTGTTCTTGTTTTTGGTTACTTCATGTTTGGGTGTATTTTGAGATTTGGATATATTTTAAGATTTAGTTTTGCGTTTTTTTTTAGAAATTTGTGTTTGTAATTTCTGTTTAGTTATTAGTGGATTTTCTTTATTGCTAATGAAGTGAGCTTTTCACATTGAAAGATCGAACTACTTAAGAGATCTTGTCTCCATAATTGGTTGCTTGGGAAGAGGTTGCGCAAGGTTATAGAACATACACACTGCCTCTATTCGACTTTCCCATGCTGTTGTGCATGCCCTAACAGCTGTATCAATAAGGTTGGTCAAAAACTAGTAGGCCAATGTTTATAATCTTAAGAAAGGACCAATATGCTCAATTTTTTTATTTCATTTGTCATTAAAAAGGACCTACTGCTTAGAATTTTATAGTATTTGGTAATTGCTAAACATGATTGTACGTAACTTCTATACTCAAAGCAATATATGAGTATCTTTTAACCAATAATATAGTTTGACATGAACAATTAGGGGGCTGAAGTTGCTTTCTCAATTTTTCTTGCCTTTTGAATTCGTATTGTTCAAAAGATATTGAACAATAGCCAATATACATTGGTGTGTTCAAGAGATTTTGAAAGTTAGGCAATCCAATGTGCTCATTTTGCTCTTGCAGTATGTTTCATGACACTAAAACTTCACAAGATAATTTACTTTGCACTTCTTCCAGGGCATGCTATAGTGTTTTGAGATTTATCATGGAAAGTGGTGCCAAGGTTTGTTTTCTTGCTCCCGAGTGGTACCTAATTCTTGTTTTCTTTTTCTTTCTTTCTTTCAATACTTTCTTATTTAAATGTTTGTATTTGGTTTGTAATCAGGTCATTGTCGTGGAACGCTTAGAGCTCAACGAGCTAAATCAATGAAAGTTCAAGGACGGTTTTTGATAAATATTATTTACTCTTTTATCTTTTAATATATATATATATATATATAATTCTTTTACTTATACAAAAAGTGTTTATATAAGATGGAAGTTCATAACAATCCTTTTATTTATATAACAAATGTTATTTAATTCTTTAATTTTAAAAATGTGATACTTAATCTCTTTACTTGTAAAAAATAAAAATAATTTTAAAGATAGATATTTAATAATTTTAAATTTATTTAAAAATAAATAAAAATTATTAAAAATATTATTACACTTACCCCACGTTTGGTTGGAGGGAATGGAATAGAATCAGAATCGATTCCGTCCATTTTTTGCCGTCCATTTTTTGTGTTTGGTTGGACGGAATAGAGGGCGGAATAGAATCTGATTACTAAAACAGAAGGAATCACAATTCCTTCTCTCACCTTTTGTAATCATTATTCCATTCCCATCTAAACATTTTTTTTCCAATTTTATCCTCACCTAAAATATAACCTTAAATTCAAATCCCAAATTCTCAAACCCAAAATTCCAAAACCCTAAACCCTAAATCCAAAATTTCAAAACCCTAAATCCAAATCCTAAAATCCTAAAACCCTAAACCTCAAATCCCTAGACCCGAAACCCTAAAACTCTAAACCTTCACACACAAATCCCAAAACCCTAAAAACACAACCCCCAACCCCCAAACACTAATCACCAAATTCCAATCCCTAAAACCCTCAATCCCAAACCCCAAATCCCCAAATCCCTAAACCCCAAATCCCTAAACCATAAACCCCAAATCCCTAAACCCAAAACCCAAAACCCTAAACCTTAAAACATAAATCCCAAAACCTAAAACCCTAAACCCTAAACCCTAAATCCCAAAACCCTAAACCCTAAACCCCAAATTCCAAATCCTAAAACCCTAAACCCCAAATCCCTAAACCCTAAACGTTAAACCCTAAAACCCTAAACCCCAAATCTCCAAATCTCTATACCCTAAACCCCAAAACATAAAACCTAAAACCCAAAACCCTAAAACATAAATCCCAAAACCCTAAACCCCAAATTCCAAATCCTAAAACCATAAACCCTAAACCTTAAACCTTAAAACCCTAAAACCCTAAACCCTAAATCAAAAATTCTAAAACCCTAAACTATTTTTAGAAAAATAATAATTTTAACCCTAAACCTTAACCTACAAATATAACCCCAAATCCTAAATCCCTAAACCCTAAATCACACATCCCAAACCTCAAAACCCTAAACCCTATTTAGAAAAATAATAATTTTAATAATATATTTCTTTTTAATTAAGTAATACTTATTTAGAAAAATAATGATTTCAATAATTTATTTTGTCTGACGAAAAAATAGTAATTAAATGACATTATTTGAACTTTACAGCATGTGGGGGTATTAAGGTCATTTACAGCTTTTTTCATTCCATTCCAGTGGTAAACCAAACATTATAATCCTGATTATGAGCTTGATTCCAGTGGTCAAACCAAACAAAATTGTTTTCTTTCCATTCCATTCCATTCCGATTCCAATTCCGATTCTGATTCCATTCCACGAACCAAACACCACCTTAAAGAGGGGATAAATGAATGTAATATCATCACCATTTATATATGTAATTTTTTTATCTGATAGGATTGGAATAAATAAAAATAATAACTTCATTAATATCTGTTTAAATTATTTTTATCAATAAAAATATTTTTATAACTCATTTATTATAAGTAAAAAGACTAATTAACATACTTTTTATAAGTAAAAGAATTAACAAAAAAAAATTTATATAAATAAAATAATTAATAAACATTTTATTTTTAAATTAGAAGAATAAATAATATATATATATAAAGGTGACGTATGCTAATTTTAAAATTTTAGGAAATGGGGATTGGGGACATAATTCCAATATTTGGACACGAGACATGAAAAAATATTATATTTAATATATACAATATATTTATTTTAGCAATTTTCATTTTATGTATTAGTTATCGTTGTTAGGATAGATTTCTAGTTTATTAATATTCTACCACGATAATGTATATCTTCCATAGCTCATGTTCAAGCAAAAGTTAGCGCCTTTACATTCTCATTGTCGTCTTGATGGGTTGAGAATGGAATGACTTTTGATTAATATATATATAAGTGATTTATGCAAAGTATTTAATACGTGGATTCTTATAAGTGAATATATAAGTATATATAAGTGATTTATCTAGAGAGAGAGAAAGTGATTAATGCAAAGTATAATGTGTAAATGTAAATACATGTTAGTAGGATATGATGTGATATAAAGTATAATATGTCAGAGATCTAGGTCGGATTCAACCGTACTTTCGACGAAGTCGTTCTATGACCGAACTCCAGATCGTGCTGTGACCGAGCTCGAAATGACATTGGGTTCAATCTTTCTTGGACTCATGATGTCGTCCAGCTCTGTCTTTGGGCATGGTTTGTCCCATGGATGGGATGTCTATGGTACTTTATCTTTTGTCTTGGGCTAGACTTGGGCTTGGTATGTATAAAGCTCGATATTTGGGCCAGTTTAGAGGTCCAAATGTTCAAACATCAAGTCCTCCCACTCTTTTAGCTCGGGCTTTATTCTGAGGTGGAAGAGTTAGATACTGGTCGCCGGATATGAACCGTTTTAACTTCCATCATAAATGTTTGTTAGTTGATTGGAGAGAGAAATTCAATGTACCTATATAAAGGGGTGCCTAGGCTGAGGCTTCTTATTTACTCACCTACAAAAATCGAAAAATAGTGAAAAAAGAAAACGCTCTTTCGTTTCTCCTCGAGTTGTGAGAGATTTTTAGTTTGGTAGTAAGATTTCAGCTCGTGTTACCATATTTCTCTATTCATCTTTTTTAGAACTCAAGCGTAGATTTCCTAACAATTTGCTACTTTCTTTTCAAGGCAATTTACATCCTAACATTTTCTTTAATTTTCATATTGTCTCTAGGTAATCTCTTTCTTCGTATCTTACCACCTGCTACTGTTTTGTCTTTATATTTTCGTAGCTTATATAAAAAAAATAAGGGAAGAGACATCAGCTTCTAGTTCGGGCTCATGGAAGAGTCCCTAGTATGATAGTACAAGTGGAGGCTCAAGGTCCTCTAGCTTGGGTTCTTCTAATGCGACAAGTTGGTCTTTGTCACAGCCATCTACCTCTATCCACCATCCCCAAATAGTTCCAACCGTGAGATTAAGCATGCCTCAAACTCAGATTTCAGTATCTAGGTTATGGAGGAAGAAAAACAGAAAAATAGGGTCTGGTGAACCGACGGGTCATGTTAGGGGCTGGGCGGCTGCTCCAAAAACTTGTGGGTTGTTGCCTGAGGATGAAGAGAGGATAAGGAGGACCTATGACATCCCCTCAACCGTTCAGATAATGATTCCTCCCGAGGATGCTTGTGATGGTGATGCACTTCTTGTTAGATAGACCGTTTTTAATGAGAAGGCCTTATGGTTGGGAGTAAGGTTTCCTTTGTATCTTCTTATAAGGAGATTTTTAGTTAGGATGCAGCTTGCACCGAGGTAATTGATGCCTAATGGGTGGAGATATCTTCTTTGCCTAACGCTGATATTGCAAGAACTTGGGGTGAATTTGGAGATGGTCGATTTCAATGAGGCATATATCTTTAAATAGAACCCCACAAACTCGAGGAGTGTGTATATGTCCATTAAGCAAGATCGTAGGGTGAATGTATCCCTTCTTAAAAGTGAAAAAAATAGAAGGAGTATTGTTTTCATGGATCGAGTCGGTGGTAATCCCCTACTAATGATACAAGGTTGGTTAGGAGTGTCTGGAACGACACTAAGGTCGTGATTAGAAACATGGCCTCTCTTATCACGACCTTGATCCTTGATGCAAAGTAGAGGTTGGATGATATCCAAAACTATCTGCTTGAGAAGACAAACTAGAGGACTCTGTTGAACACTCCACGTTTTGTTTCATGCTGGTTAATGAGGCATGGTGCTGTGGAGCCTCCTCTTAGGGTAAATCATAAACATTGAGCTCCTCTTAAAGCCCGGGCTACGTTTAAACGCAGAATTTCTTCTGCAAATGTCGGGGATGGGTGCGAGGTGGTGTTGGATGATGGTGACCCTTTTGTTCCCACCCTAAAATATTTTGCCTCTTCTTTTATTGTTATTTTATATATGTATTATGATTTTTTTAAGGCTGGCTAACATGGATAAATTTTTATTTTGCAACTCGTATGGAATTAACCTCTGATCAAATTTTTGCTCGCATGAAGATCAAGATTGCGCTATGGTGCCAAAGTTCACCCACAGGTGCCATTCCTACTCCTAGGGGAGGGGGTTCCTCGGTGGGTAAGGAGAGGAGTAAATCCTCGCGTGAAGGTCGTACCTCATCCTTTAAGAAAAAAAAAGAAAAAGGTTGATGCTGATGAGACTGGTCGTGATCCCGAGCCTTTGAATGTTTGTCCTCCTGTATCGCCTCCGTGTGAGCAGAACGTGTCTTCCACTCCTCGTACTGGATCCAAAGAATTTGGAAAATCCGTAAAGGATTTAAGGAATGGGAAGGCTATTGTGGAGGATCTAACTACCGATGTGGGTGGGATTGTGCTGAATAGGGGCTTAGTGCCAGAATATCATGACCGTTGTATGAGCCACGTATCTGTGGATGCATGTAAGGAGCATCTCATAACTATTTGTGAAGGAGCTGATGTTGGCGAGTTTATTCGACGTCAGATGTATCAGGTGATGTTTCTCTTTGATTTTGATCGAGCTAAAAACGTGGGTCATTTGAAGTCCGAGCTTGTGACAGAGAAACAAGCTCATGCGTCGTTGTGCTCAAAATATGCAACTTTGTTGGTAAAAACAACGAAATGGGAGAATGAAGCGGTTGATAAGTAGGAAAAGCTAAAGTGGGCTACGTTTGAGCTAAATTTGTATGCCCAATGTGTGACTGAGCTCGAGGAGGGAATGAGGGATGTTCAGAGCCAGGCAGAGGCATCTGCTGAAGAAGTGAGATGTCAAGCTCAAACCGATGTGGATGCTATGGCCCAGAAGTTGGAGTCTAGCGTCGAGCGGGCTTATGAGCTGGCGATGGAGACTTTCAAGATAGAGGCCAAGAAGAAAGGTTTAGGCGAGTATTATTATCGCATTCTGGATATACCTGTTACGCCAATATATAGTCAAGTTCCATCAGTTGAGGAGAAGGGAAGAGGAATGGGCTCATCTGATGGGGATGGAGGCCCAGATATTCCTAACGAAGGGAGAGCTGATCTTTAGTTTATTTGTATTATTATATATTTTGTTTTTTGAGCTCAACGATTTTGTATTTTGTATGGTCACGGGCTGGTACTTCGATTTTATACGTATGGATTTATTGTTAATAAATACAGTAATTTTGTCTCTTTATTGTGTATTTATGATATTGACCTACCTTTTGTCATTTATGAAATACATACATATATATATATTATTTTTAGTTTTTTCTTCTCTATAAAAGGGATGGGAAAACGTTAATGTCATTCATGTGTTTTGAGAAATTTTTTTTTAATTCATCTAACTTTTTTGCTCACATGTTATGGATTTTAACCGGACCAATAAGCACTTACTTCGAGCCGCTCATGTTGCAAGTGGTAGACTTGAGGACGCGATTAGGTTGTTGAAAGCTGAGGTTGCGAGGCTTGAACATATTACAAAAGAGACCAAGTGTGAGCTCGCTACTTGTAGGGAGCATTTATCTGAAACACAATCTCGTGAAAAGAAGACTTTGACTAGTATGGCTAGTCTTGTTGGTAGAGATTCATATTAGGAGGGTTTTTATATGAAGCGATCTGAAAGAGTTTTTCTTAAAGTTATGGAGGTTACTGAAGATCTGGAGCGAGGGTTGCTTGTAATGATGACGGTATACCCTGAACCTGTCACTTATGCTTGTGAGAGGGTGGTTGAGATTTAGGCCGAACTTTTGCCCTTGATTGAAGAAACTGATGATCCAGATATGAGACGTGTGTCCAAACGTTTAAAGAGTATTTAATTGTCCGTGCTAAGGGATGGTCCGTGTGAGAGATGTATAGTGATTGACATGTAGAATAAATGAACAATCAAATCGTTATGTATTTATGTAGAATGGATATATATATATTATTTTTTTGTAAGTGTCGACCTGGTTATTGACGGAGGTTCTCTGAGTGCCAACTTGGTTATTGACTGAGGTAGGAAACTCTACTTCTTTCCTTGTTGGGGTGCTCTACCAGATTTATAGATCTAGGTGAAAAGCCCCTGATACCCATTTTTAAGGGAGAGCTTGACCTAGTTATTGACCGAGGTTCTCTGAGTGCCGACCTAGTTATTGACCGAGGTGGGAAACTCAACTTCTTTCATTGTTGGGGATCTCTACCAGATTTATAGATCTAGATGAGGAGCCCTTGATACCCTTTTTTAAGGGAGAGCTTGATAAGTAAATAATCAGGTGTTGAGGTGTTTCATTTCATAGTTATAGGCACGTTGCTATTTACAAAAGAAAAGAAAGAGATGGGTAGGTTAATACATATATTTTTTAGAAATAGTATCTTTTTAAGTGTCTGGCATTCCAGCTTGCGCTTTTCTCAATGCCTTTGATGCCTTTCAATACGTACGCTCTTCTTGATGTTATTTCAATTATTTTATAAGGTCCCTCCCAACTAGCACCCATTTTACCTACCATCCATTCTTTTTTGTTAGGGAAAACCTTCCTAAGAACCCAATCGCCTGGGGAAAAGTTTTTGAAGCGCACAGTTTTGTTGTAATATTCTGCTATTGTTCTTTTCTGGTTAATCATCAATCTTAAAGCTTCATCTCTTCATTCTTTGACTAAGGTTAGTTCGGTTGCTCTTTTTATCTTGTTTTGCTCTTCTGTTATGCTCGATCTATGGGTAGGGATTGCAACTTCAGTGGGTATTACCGCCTCGGTTCCATATACTAGGGAGAAGGGGGTTTCATTGGTGCTCCCTCGAGGGCTTTTTCTAACAGCCCAGAGCACACCGGGTAATTTCTCTACCCATTTTATTTTGGTTCTTCCTAGTTTTTTCTTTAAAAGGTTGATGATTAATTTGTTAGAGGACTATTTTGGACCATTGGCCTGGAGGTAATAGGGTGTTGAGTAGTCGATCTTAATAATGTATTTAAGAGTGAATGTCTTGAGCTTTTGACCTGTGAATTAGCACCCATTATCCGTAATGAGCTCTTTGGGGAGGCTAAAGCGACAAATTATGGACCTCTATATGAACTTGATTACCTCCTCCTCTCATATTCTGGCTAGAGCTTCAGTTTCTATCCATTTTGAAAAATAGTCAGTTGTAAGGAGGAGAAACTTTTTATGGCCCGAAGGCAGAGGTCCTACTATGTCCAATCCCAACTTGTAGAAAGGCCAGGGACTTACTACTCCCCACATATCATTAGGCGGTGTGTGGGTTATGGGGCAAAATCTTTGGCATTTGTTGCACCTTTAAGCGTATTTAACATAATCAACAAGCATAGTGGGTCAGTAATAACCCTATCTCATGATTCGCTGGGATAATCTTCTACCCCTAGAATGCGTGCCGTAATCTCCCTCGTGTGCTTCGTATATGATTTTTTCGGCTCCCTCCGTGTTTATGCATAAAAGGCCTTGGCCGAGTGGCATCTTGCGGTACAATTTTCCCTCCTCGATCATGTACTGGCCTACATTGGCTACGATTTGTTTTGCGATCATGCAGTTTTCGAGTAGGGCTCCTATTTTCAAGAAATTGTAGATCGGTGCGAACCATGTTGTAGATGGATTTTTGCCCACGCATTCAATCCTTTTTTTGATTTCTTCAAGAGATGCTTCTTTCAGTACTGTTACTAATACCACTCGGTCATATTTGATTTCTCTGATTGATGCCAAGGTGGCCAGGGCGACGGCATGATTGTTCTCGTTTCGAGCTATTTGCACGATCTTAAATATTGAGAATTTTGTGCATTCTTGTTTTAGTCTTTCCAAGTACTTCTTTGTCTTTCCAAGTACTTCTTCGTCTTTCCAAGTACTTTTTGGCGGTCATGACTTCGAAATATGGTAGATGTTATTGGTTGCTAGAAAGTCAAGCTTGATAGCATATTCAAAGAAATTGTCCTTTTCGTCCCTTACAACCACCCCTACTCCTGACCCTTTAAAGTTGTGAGCATTATCCATAAATACCTGCCAGGTTAGTCCATTCCTTGGGTCAACTATCCATACTTCCTCAGTTTCTATGTTGGTAACGACCTCAGGGCATTCAACGAACTCAGCCATGAATTTAGCCACAACCTGTCCTTTGATGGCAGTCCTAGCCATGTATTTAATGTCGAACTCCCCTAATTCCATGGCTATCTGGGCCAGCCTTCCTATAACCTCTGGTTTTGTTAGTATATTTTTTAAGGGATGTGAGGTGAGTACTATGATGGTGTGTGAGCCAAAGTAGTGCCCGAGTTTTCTTGTAGTAATTTTGAGGGCAAAAGTAAGTTTATCTATGGTGGGATATTTTCTTTGGGCCTCAGTTAAAATTTGGCTGACATAGTAAATGGGGTGCTGGATTTTGAGTCTTTCTGTTATGAGCACAACGCTGCATGTTTGGGGTGTAATGGCCAGATATAGATAAAGAACCTCTCCTGATATTGGGCTGACTAGGACTAGGGGTTGTCGAGGTATTTCTTGATATCCACAAAAGCCACGCCGCAATCCTCATTCCAGAAGACAATTTTGTTCTTTTTTAGCATTTTGAAGAAAGGCATGCACTTGTCTGTGCATTTAGCTATGAATCTACCCAACGCCTCAATTCTTCCATTTAACTATTGTTACCACTGAGACTACTGGGAAGTCACATATTTATCAGTGCTTGTATTTTATCTGGATTGGCCTCGATTCCTCTTGCTGATACGAGGTACCCCAAGAATTTTCCTATAGCCATACCAAAAATGCACTTTTTGGGGTTAAGTTTCATGTCATACCTTCGTAGCACTTCGAATATTTTCTGCATGTCTTTGATATGGTTCAGGGGTTGAATTGTCTTGATCACCATGTCATCGATATATACTTCCACGTTCCTACTCAACTGGTTGTGGAACATTTTGTTGATGAGATGCTGGTAGGAACATTTTGTTGTTCCTACTCAATCCAAACGGAATTCTTGTGTAGCAAAATGTTCCTTCTTCTGTTATGAAAGAATTTTTCTCTTCATCCTTAGGATGCATTTTGATTTGATGATACCTGAAGTATGCTTATAAGAAACTCATCAATGCGAACCTAAAAGAGGTGTCCACCAATTGATCAATGCTTGGGAGGGGGAAGCAGTCTTTGGGGCAGGCCTCATTTAGATCAGTGAAGGCTACGCATATACGAGATGCTCCGCATGCCTTTTATACTAGTACCACATTTGAGAGCCATGAGGGATACTTAACCTCCCTCATGACTCTAGCCTCTTTCAGGACTGTTACATGACATTTGATGGCCTTATTTTTTTCTCTTGGGAATTTCCTCTTCTTTTGTTGAATGGGTCTAGCCTTTGTATCAATGTTTAGCTAGTGTGTTATTACTTACGAATCAATTCCTGATATGTCTTTAAGGGTCCATGCGAAGACGTCTGCATTGGCTTTGAGAAATAATAAGACTTTCTCCTCAAGCTCTATTGTCAGATCGTCGCCAATTTTTATAAGGTGGCCATTTCCCTCCGCATCTATTGGGAGTTCTTTTACTTTGTTGAGAAACATTGGCCTCGCTGTACTTCTATTCCTTTGTTCCATTGGAAGGAAATCTTTCGGTGATTGTTATTTCGGGGTAGTTCCCTTCATTGTGGCATTATAACAACTTCTAGCATTTTCCCAATCTCCTTTTATCTCCTCGGGGCCTTTTGGGGTAGGAAATTTTACCACTTGTGGAAAGTAGATGGAACTGCCTTCATCTTGTGTATCCAGGGTCTTCCTATGATTTCATTGTAGTGAGTTGGGGCATCAATGATGACAAAATTAGTCATTATTATTAACCCCTTTGTCATGACCGACAGGATCACCGTTCCTATTTCATAGGTGGTGTTGTTGTTGAATCCTATGAGGGGAAGCTCGGCCTTGATAATGTTCGTGTCTCCAAGTCCCAGGGCATTGGCCGTGGTTTGAAAGAGGAGGTCTACTAAACTTCCAGTGTCAATCATTATTCATCGGACATCACAAGACTCGATCCTCAAGGTAATCACTAATGGGTCCTCATGATGGGATGCAGTTTCATCCTTCTTCGTGAAAGTTATTCTAGTATGGGGTCTCACTGACCCCAGGTCCTCCATGTATAGTGTGTATGGTTTTAACGCCTGGCCCATTATGAGGTCATCTATTACTGTTTGACGAGAATATTGGTCGAGATGTTCCTCGTTCTTATTGGTAGATTCTTCTATCATCATTTCCTGCAACCAAATCTTTAAAATATCCTCTTGCTAGTAATATGCCCCACTTTCTTTTCAAGTCTCTGCAATTTCTGGTGTCGTGGCCCACATCTTTGTGAAAAGCACACCATTTGGATATGTCTCTACCTAGGGTATTCATCCTAGGTGGCCATCTGGTCTCGGGTTCTTGCTCCATTCTTTTTATTACCTTAGTTAAATCTCCTTTTAAAAGATTCTGCAATCGTGGGGGACTCTTGGAGAAGGATTCTGCTCTTCCCCATGTTTCCATGTTTCTTGGCCAATTTTTATTTACTTCCTAGTTTTTGTTGACCGGCCAGTGTCTATTCCCTGAATCAGCAACTCGCTTATTTTGTAATTGTGGTGTGTTTGCTCTAGCATTGGGCTTGTTCTTTTTTCTCTGCTTGGGGTTAGGATGATCTCCACCCTTGCTCGACGATCCTTGGCCAAGCTAAGCTCTCTTTCTAAATTGACAAATTCCTGGCCTCCCCGTAGGCTTCCTCCAAGGTCTGTGGCAATGATTTAGTTAGTTCCATGAATAGGGCAGAATGTTTTAGCAGGCCTCGCTTGAAAGCCTCTATAGCGATAGAGTTAAGGAAATCAACGATTTCTAATTTTTCTTCCCTAAAACGCTTCATGTACTCTTCGATGAGCTCCTTTTCCCTTTGTATAATAGAAAAAAGGTGGTGAGATTCTTTTCTCAAAGGTTTATTACAGGCATAGTTAGTGATGAATAACTTAGCAAATTGGGGGAAGGAATATATGGACCAGAGTGGTGGCAAACAGTTTACACATCATTGCATCTCTCTTTGCATGAGTGAGGCTTATGGGCGTCATGGCTATTTTTAAATGTTGGACATGAGTTACTGGATCTTTTGTTCCAAAATAGCTTGGGCATTTAGGAGCATTGAACTTGGGTGGGGGTTTATCATTTTCGATTGTATATGTAGATGGTGAGATGTACAACTGTTCATAGTATCTATCAACTTCGAAAGGGGTTTTTCCTTTTTCCTGTCTCTCGTTTGCTGCTCTGAGGGCCTCATCCTATTTCTTGTTGTTATTTTCTAAAGCTTGTAGTCGTATTTCCCAACTTCTCTTTTCTTAGAGTCATTGCTCTTCATCGGGACGAGCCGAGCTGGAAAAAGGATGTCTTTCAACTTCATGCTCGGTATGACGAGGTTCGGACAGATCGCGTTCCCTTACCTCCCTAGTTATTGGTTTGACGGTAGGATTTTCTGAGGTCCTTTCGTCTGCCAAGGATCGGAGAGCGTTGTTTTCTCTTCAGGTTTCATCAAGCTCTTTTCTTAGTTCAAGGAATTGTCACGATAATTCTTGATAGAGGTCGTTACCTTCTGCCCCCTCCTGATTGGTGGCCCGTGGTATGCTTCCTTGGGTTGCCATTATTTCTGCATCATTCGAATCTGGTCGTCTTTTAGACCGAGTTATTGCCATGAATGTCGATTTATGAGTAACTAATTCCTAATCTTTTCTCTAGGGGTGAAATGAGTTCTAAGGGAAATGGAGTTAGAAACTTGTGATTGACCTGAGAATCTATGCCCCATGGTGGGCGCCAATTTGTTCAGTAAGCAAGGTTTATCTAGAGAGAGAGAGAGTGATTAATGCAAAGGATTCAATCTGTGGATTCTTATAAGTTATCCATATATTTATAGCACATAGGTGATACAGGTGTCAGATAAACAATGTGTAAATGTAAATACATGTGAGTAGAGTATGATTTGACATAAAGTATAATGTGTTAAAGATCTAGGTCGGATTCAACCGTGCTTTCGATGAGGTCGTTCTATGATCGAACTCGAGATTGTGTTGTGACCGAGCTCGAAATGACATCGGGTTCAGTCTTTCTTGGACTCATGATGACGTCCAACTCGGTCTTTCTTGGCTCGAGGCATAGAGCTCGGTCTTTAAGTTTGGTTTGTCCCATGGGTGGGATATCTAGGATACTTTGGGCTTATCTGTATAAAGCTCGATATTTTGGTCGGTTCAGATGTCCAAATGTCCAAACACTACCACAATAATGTATATCTTCCATGCTCATGTTCAAGCAAAAGTTAGCGCCTTAGTTTATTTAGTTAGAATTTGTATTTTATTTTGTTTTCTATTATATTGATAATGTTAAAACAAATTTGGTTTTTCTTTTCAGTTTGAAGATACAATTAAAGAGTTTCTTTAAAGATATAATTATGATGTTTTAGTAAAGAAGAAGCAATCTCAACACATACCAAGACGACAATGACAATGTAAAGGCATTAGAGACTGGAATGCCTTTTGATTCATATATATGATGCCGTTTTGAATATTAACAAGAGACTGGATTTATTAAACTTTCAAATTTAATTAATTGTAAAGTATATATAACATAGTTATTATCTAACTTAACATGATTTATGTTTGTTTTATATTTATATTATAATTTAAAAGAAATTGTGATAATTAATTACTTGGACGAGTATATCGAAAAAGTATTATCGAAGTGTGCATTATATATATATATATATATTCACTTTTTATGGTTATTTAGTTAACTTGTGTCCCAATTACTTAATACACATTTTTAAATTTATTTTCACATGTATAAGTTTATCATATTTTGACTTATGTAAAACAATATTGAATTTTATTTTTGTGAACTAGCAGTACATTATAGCATGCATGTGTATGTATATTTGAACTTATATAATCAATTTTAATATATAATTGGTTTATTTTGATAAGTAATATTGCATATTTATATTTTCTAACTTGTAACTAATAGGAATCTTGCTTCTGCTTATAATATTTATGTTGTCTGCTAGTACGAGGGGATAATATATTAAAGATTAGAAACAATATATTTTATTGGTTAAAAGCTACTTATGTTACATTTTTTTTAGTAAAAAAATGTACAAGTTATATAAAACTTTTCAAGTCAATTTTTATAAATAACTGATCAGATATGTCTTGCTTTTCTTGTTAGTTTTAGAAAAAACCTATTAAGTATGTTAGTGGTAATTTTTTACAAAAATCCCAACAACATATTTATATTTTCACGTCAGTTTTTACATAAAATCTGAAAAAGTATACTATTTTCGTTACAAACAAGATGAAAAAGCATACAAACAGGTGCTTTTTTTCCATTACAAGCAAAATGAATTATTATTATTTTTCCATTACACTAAAGGATAAACCAATAACAAAGACAAAATACAAGCACAAATAGCAATTTTTAGATATTGATACGAACTCGTCCTAATCATCCTCATCAGGAGATCATCGGGCGCAAAAAATAGGTGCAGAGGAAGGCCTGCGAATTCGGTTAGGAAAAACATCAAAGGAACCACCGAATAAATTAGGGCTAAAAATTCTATTAGAAATGTCAGAAATCTGTTAGGGTTTATTCATCAATTCTATTCTCGCAAGGCTATATATAAAGCCACTTAGAAATCATAAAGGATAGAAAATTTTACACTAAACCCAACTTCTCATCTACTTCTTCTTCTTGTTTTATCTCCTTATCTGCAATTTTCTGTAACAATGGTATCAAAGTTGTTTGACCATGGATACTCGAGGAAAATCCAATGTAGAATTTCGCACTGAGGTTATGGAAACCTTCGGCACTGTGCTATCTCAGTTACAGGCAATTCGAGCAACTCAGAACCACCCAAAGGTTAACCCCTTTGCACGAGAAAGAATGTTGCGACCTCACCCGCACACTTCGCGATCAACCGCAGACATCCCCCACCCTAACTTGAAACTTTCATTTCCTAGATTCTCTGGTGAAGATCCAACTTGACGGATCCATAGAGCTTAGCAATATTTTGAGTTCACTAATGTTAGCCCAGATCAACAGGTGCAACTCGCATCCTTCCATCTGGAAGGTATTGCATTGCAGTTGCATCGTTGGCTGACCAATTTTTGAGGACCTCTCACTTGGGACCAACAGATTACAAAGACCCCTCAGAAGCTCTAACTCGCCTAAGGCATACCACCAATGTAGAAACATACCAAGAAGCCTTTGAAAGATTGTCACACAGAGTTGATGGACTACCAGAAGCATTCCTAATAGGATGTTTTATAGATGGATTAAAAGATGAAGTTTGCCTCGATGTTAAGATCAAACAGTCTAAAACCTTGGCTGAGGCCATTGGAGTAGCAAGGCTCATTGAAGAGAGAAATCAATTGTAGAGGAAATCTGCCCATAATCCACGTTACCAATCTTACACAAGCAATCCCAAGACAATAAACCACTCGCATGCTGGTGTGTTGGGACCCCCACCTCTACAACGACCCAACCTCCTCTAACCAGTGACTTTTAAAAGAATCACAAATCAGAAGGCACGAGAACGGAGAGATAAGGGCTTGTGCTACTACTGTGATGAGAAGTTTGTAGCAGGTCACTGTTGCACGTGACCCCAAATGTTTATGATAGAGGAATTGCCTCAAAACCCTGTTGTAACTCCAGAAGAAGAACACCCTGAATAAGAACCTCAGGAGCTGGTGCCAGAAATCTTGTTTCATGCAATAACAGTTACTAATCATCCTCAAACACTTAGAACACTACTAAAAAACATACATACGACCTCGGTTTTTAACCATGGTCGTAGGTCTATGGCCACGGTTATAAGAACCGAGGCCTAAGTGAGAGAGACCATAGGTAATGACCTATGGCCTCGATTTTTAACCAAGACCATAGGGTGTACCTATGGCCTCGGTTATTAGATAACCAAGGCCATATGGTGTATCTATGGCATCGGTTAGCATATAACCGAGGCCATAGGGTATACATAAATTACAAAAAAAATACAATATTTAGTAATTATAATATTAAAAATCAATATAAATTACAATAAATTTATTAATTACAATATTAAAAATCATATTATATTAAAATTAAAAGTATAACTACATTTGAAAATTTATTATACACAAAAAAAACTTAGTATTCCAAACTAACTTTTTAGTATTAATTACAAACATGGAAAAAAACTTAGTATTAATTACCAACACCAAATAAGAATAAGACCAACACATTATCAACAACACCAAATAAGACAAGACAAGAAAGAAGACAGACTAAAGACGCCAATATCAAGAATATCAGCAGACAAAGACTAAAGAAGACGGCCAAGACCAAGAGCACCAAAGATAACACCATCAAGAACACTACCAAGGCCAAGAAAGAATAGCAAGACCAATAGCACCAAAGACTAAGAGTACAAAGATCAAAGATTGCAGGTGGCAACGCTAACACCAAAGAAACCAACAACGCAAAGACCAGTAGGGTGGAGATTTAAATCCATTTAACAACAATAGTACCAACAACAATCAAGTGTTTTAATGCTTACCAATAAATAACCAGGGGAGGGTCAAAGAAAGTTGAAGTATTTGGGAGAGAGAACCCACTGCACATCAAGGAAAAAACTAAAAACAAACATAAAAGTCAGGGGAGGGTCATAGTAAGAGAAAAAAACTATCACTCAACATGATGAAAAATTAACCAATAAATACAACATGGTACACATGAAAATAAAGATGCCAAACATACCTTGAAAACACGAACAAGAAAAAATGCCACGGCTCCAGAAAATCCCATATGAATCATAGTAAGTGTAATGGGTAAAGGAAAGTTGAAGTATTTGGGAGAGAGAACCCACTCCAAGGAAAATTTAGCCAAATATACTTCACTCTTACTCAATAAACAAACTGGAAGACTAATGTTTAAATATATTAATACATAGTCCAATATTGAACAATTGATCACTAACAAAGTTATCCATACGCAGATCATTCAGAAATTGAATAACAGTGTATAAGCATTTCACAACCCCAAAGAACATACCTTATTGTACAATATTACTCCGGATGAAAGTATAATGTAGATCAATAGGTAGAAATAAGTCAAAACAAGTGGTTTGTTGATCCACAAATGCGGTTATAATGAAAACCTCAAATGAAGACTAAAATAGCAGAATATATAACAGAAGCTGAAACCTAGCAAGAAGAAAAGCACAACCCTTTTGTTATAAAATAAAAGACATGAGTACAATTAGCAGAGACGCACAAGAAGCAATAAGCACCAGCACCATCACCAACACCAGCACCAACACTAGCGCACCACACTAGTGTAGCGGCCAAAGACTAGCGTAGTGCACCAAGACCAAAGACAACGTACTAGCACCAAAGACCAAGACCAAGACCAAAGACTAAGACTGTGGTAGTAGCACCAACACCAAGAATCAAAGATCCGGCTTCCAGTGTCCAACGACCAGCGTCCAGTGACCAGCGAACAACAAACAACGACCCAGTGGCCAGCGAACCAACGAACAACGACCTATCGAACAACGACCACCAGTGAGCTAGGAAGAGGAGGAAGAGGAAGAAGAGACGAAAAGAGGAGGAAGAATCAGATCTGGAAAAATGAAATTTCAAATCTGGGAGAAGAAGGAAGAAAGAAAAAAAGAAAAAAAAAAAGAGAAGGGTGGGCGTGGGATTAGAAGGAAAAAGAGAGAGAGAGAGAGAGAGAGAGAAGGAAAGAAAAAAAGAAGAAAAAAATAAGAAAAAACATGAAAAAAATAATATAACTTATGGCCACGGTTATTAATAAAAACAAAGGCCATAAACATATCCTATAGCCTTAGTTTTTATTAAACCGTGACCAAAACCCTATGGCCTCGGTTTTTATACATATCCTATAGCCTCGATTTTTATACATATCCTATAGGTGTGAGACCATATCAGTTTTTTAGTAGTGGAGTGAGGGCAAATCTCATAAATAAGAAAGTACTAGTTCTAATAGATGGGGGCAGTACACACAATTTCACTGATCAAACCTTGGTTTCCCATTTTGGCTTCCCTATTACTAAGAATCAAAAATTGGAAGTTATGATAGCCAATCGTGAAAAGATTGAGTGCAGAGGACAATGCAAGGACCTTACTCTTTCAATTCAAGGGTATACGGTCTCAACAGATTATTTTGTGCTACCAGTAGCTACATGCTAGCTAGTGCTTGGGGTTCAGTGGCTTGAAACCCTAGGCCCAATAGAAATGGATTATAAAATACTCACCATCAGCTTCAAGATAAGAGGAGCCACTCATACATTCCAAGGCTTACAAAGAACTAATAGTGCAACCCTAACCAACAAGGAATGCGATGAGCTGCAGAATATAGGGTTGTTCCTTCAGATTTTGCCCATATGGGATCATGACCCATAAGAGGATGTGTCCTCATTTCCAGAAATGAGACAATTATTAACAGAGTTCTCTCATATATTTGAGCTACCCTCAGAGCTGCCTCCAAAATGACAACAAGATCATCGTATCCCTCTGAAGCCAGGAGTAGGGCCAATTAATGTCAGACCCTACCGCTACCCCTATTATCAAAAGACAGAGATTGAGAAGATGATTAAGGAACTCCTTCATTCTAGGCTAATCAGACACAATAGTAGCCCATTTTCTTCACCAGTGTTGTTAGTAAAAAAATTGACGGTAGCTGGAGATTTTGTGTAGACTATCGATCTCTAAATGATTGCACAGTTAAGGACAAGTGCCCCATCCCTGTGATTGACGAGCTACTGGATGAACTCCACAGGGCTCATGTTTCCTCCAAGATAGATTTGCGATCAGGGTATCATCAAATATGAGTTTATCAGGAGGATATCCCTAAGATAGCTTTTAGAACCCATGAAGGCCATTATGAATTCTTAGTAATGTCATTTGGCCTCACTAATGCCCCAGCTACTTTCTAAGGTCTTATGAATGACCTATTTAAAACTTACCTTCAAAAGTCCATCCTGGTCTTTTTTGCTGACATCTTAACCTACTCCCAATCAAGAGATGACCATTTGGAGCATGTGAATATAGTCATTCAACTTCTAGCCACCAAAAAATTGTATTCCAAGGAAACCAAATGCCAATTTGGGGTGAAACAAATAGAATATTTGGGCTATGGGGTCTCAAATTAAGGGGTCTCTATGAACCCATCAAAAATCTAAGCTGTTAAGGTATGGCCAACCCCAACCATATCTAAAGGAGCTAGAGGCTTCCTGGGGTTAGTTGGTTATTACATAAAATTTGTGCATAATTTTGGTAGTTTGGTAGCTCCCTTAACTTGTCTCTTGAGCAAGGGTTTAACTAGAATGCAGCTACTAAAAACTCATTTAAATAGCTAAAGGAGGCCTTAAAAACACCACTAGTTTTAAGCCTTCCCAATTTTCCCAAAGATTTGTAATTGAATGTGTTGCTAGTGGCATCGGGTTGGGAGCTATCCTCACTCAAGCAGGGAGGCCAATAGCTTACTTCAGCCAAGCTCTCAAGGGTTCAGCATTGACTCTATCAACCTATGAGAAAGAAATGTTAGCTATCATTAAAGCTATACAGGTATGGCATCCTTACATATTAGGAAAACCATTCACCATCCTCACTGATCAGAGGAGCCTCAAGTATCTGTTGAAGCAGCGCATTACCACCCTAGCACAAGCATGATGGTTGCATAAGCTACTTGGATATGATTATAAGATTGAGTACAAACGTGGGAAGGAAAACTAAGAGGCTGATTCTCTTTCACGAGTAGTGGAATTCTTCTTCTTAAGTATATCTCAGCCACAAATGGATTGGTGGCCACAACTGCAGAAGGAAGTTCAGTAGGATCCCTTCTACACAAACCTGATATCCAAATCTACTCCTACAATGGCTCATAAATTGTTACAAAGAGATAGGGTCTAGTTTAAAAACAACAAGGTATATATGAGCCCTAAATCCTCCCTTATACCTCAAATCATCGCTGATTTCCATTCCTCCCCAATAGGGGGACCTTTGGGTTCCTCAAAACCTTATCTCGTATCAAAAATAGCTTCATCTGACCCAAATTGTGCCAAATGTTGAAAAAAGTCCTCAGGGAATGTGACACTTCCAACGGTTCAAAACAGAAACTATGAAACCAGTAGGGTTGTTTTAACCTTTTCCTATACCTGAGAAGATTTGGGCTGATATCTCAATGGATTTTGTGGAAGGATTACCAGCTTTAAAAAGACATACAGTTATAATGGTGATTGTGGATCACTTGAGTAAATATGCTCATTTCATCCCTATGAAGCACCCATTTTCAGCCTCCACTGTGGCCAAGACATTTGTGTCCAACATCCTGTGACTGCATGGGATGCCTACTTCTATTTTCAGTGATCGTGATAAGGTGTTTATTAGTTCTTTCTGGCAAGAGTTTTTTTGTTTACAAGGAACCTAATTGTGCATGAGTTCTAGCTACCACCCTCAGACCGTTCGACAAACTAAGGTAACCAACCACACATTGAAACAGTATCTACGCTACTTCATTGGGATCAACCATGCAAATGGATTGATTGGATACCTTGGGATGAGTACAGCTACAACACCTCCATCCATTCCACAACACACATGACTCCCTTTGAAGTAGTTTATGGAATTCCACCTCTTCTCACACTAACATATGTCCCCAAAACTACTCAAATTCCAGTTGTGGATGAACACCTACGTACCAGAGATCACCTACTATAAGAATTAGGGCACAACCTGTTACAAGCTCAAAACTAGATGAAATGCCAAGCTAATAGACATCGGCGAGAAGTCAACTTCAAAGAGGGAGATTATGTATACCTTAGGCTCCAAGCCTATAGACAATCATTAGTTTCCTTTCGCTCATTAAGAAAATTAGCTCCTCATTTTTTTGGGCCATACAGAATCATTGCTCGAATAGGACCAGTGGCTTACAAGCTGGCACTACCACTTGCTTCTCAAATACAAGATGTCTTTCATGTAAGCATGCTAAAAATGGTATGAAGGGGAAATACCATCAAGCTCAAACAAACTTCCTCCAATCTCTGAATAAGCAAAAATTATTCCTTAACCTGAAACCATTCTCAACCGACGTGTGACCAAAAAAGGGAAATATCGACCTAAGACAGAAATTTTGATCAAATGAATGGCGTGTTTTGAAAACATATCCAAAATTCATCCTTGAGGACAAGGATTCTTCTAGGGAGGGAGGAATGATACGAACTTTTCCTACTCATCCTCATCAGAAGATCATCGCGTGCAAAGGAAAGGTGCAGAGAAAGGCGTGCGAATTCGGGTAGGAAAAATAGCAAAGGGACCACCGAATAAATTAGGGCTAAGAATTATGTTAGAAATGTCAGAAATTTGTTAGGGTTTGTTCATCAATTCTGTTCTCACAAGGCTATATATAAAGCCACTTAGAAATTAGAAAGGATAGAGAATTATACACTAAACCCAGCTTCTCCTCTACTTCTTCTTCTTGTTTTATCTCCTTATCTGCAATTTTCTATAACAGATACATCTTTAACTTCTTTATGTGTTTTTTCATCATCCTAATTCGGTTTTACAATCCATTGGTTAGTATAGCACTTTTATGATTAATTGGAGGGTTGATCCTAGTGAAATAGTTACACCTCTGAATATTCTCTTTCCTTCAATCTAATTAATTTCGATTAATTGCATAACATTTTGATGCTTTTCCCTTGTGGAATTGTAAACAATAACTATATTCTCTTTTCTTCAATCTAATTAATTTTGATTAATTTCATAACATTTTTATGAATTCAATTATTTGAGAAGGAAGGAAAGGAACAACATAGCTAATTTATTCTGGCTGGAAAAGAAACATGAACTCAATTTGGAATTTACCCTACACTTGAAAACTTATTTCCCTCAGTTGTGATTTCTACACCATTTTATTGCACTCCCTCAAGAAGTGTGCTAGAGTTTGGGTGAACACCCCCATTAATGTTAAATGGGAAATGTTTTGGGTTCAGTTGTTAACACCTCAATTTTAGCCCTCAAAATAAAAAATCTACCAATGCTCAAGCATGGGTCCATTTCTACAACTAAGTTTAGAAATTTTGAAATAAGAAAATTCTTGCACAAATAGCATAGGCTATTGGCGTTCCACTAAAAATTGACAACGCAACCATAAATGGTGAGTTGGGCCAATATGTGAGACTCTTGGTGTACATAGATTTTGCTTGTAAACTTGATAAGCATGTTATGATGGAAGTGGGCTTACTTAAGATCTTCGTTGACCTATATAATGAAAATATGCTTGACTTTATCAATCTCTATTCATCTATGGGCAATGCCACTTATAAATGCAGAAAAAATGTTACTACCAAACTTGAAAAGCCCAAGAAGACTCACCCAATCAGGCCTCAGACACAAACCTTCCAATAGCAAGTTTATAGGCCTAAGGTGATTATTGATAATGTAGTTCCGGTAAGTAACACTTTCGCTGCCCTCTATGCCTTAGGTATTGAGGCTCCTACCCCCACTTTCATGGCCCCACCCTCCTTTACCATATTTATTGACTCAACTATTATACCAACTAGGCTAGAAATTGATAGCACTATCATTGCTCCCTATTTTGATGACTTACCTTCCAAGAAGAATGTCTTTGAAATAGGAGATTTGCATGCCACGATCGCCAACATCGTCACTGATATAATAACCTCCACAACTTATCTTATCTCAATTACTACTACCTTAGCTATAAATGGGTCCACTGCTTCTACCCCTACCAATTCTATATTTTTCTATACTTGGCTGTCCAGTAACTACCATGATGTTGTCATACAAGGGAACTAGGCAAGAGAGATCAGATGAAGTTTGGGCAAAAAATAGGTCCATATAACAATCCATTCCCCTAAATACATAAGCACATAAACATCTATCAAACAAAACATCCATTAAACAAGCTGCCCGAACTTCAAACATATGAATAGAAAAATTAAAGCATTATAAAAATTACCATGATGTTGTCATATGCTATTCAAGATCATCAGAATCTTCTCTTGATTCTTCTTGATATGATATGATATAATTTGAACCATATGTTCTGCCCATTCCTCTCATAAATCATCAAAAATTTGTAGGTCATAGCCCGACTTGTTCCAACCAAAGAACTACATGTATTTAAATTCAAAATAAGAATGTAATTTCATGAATTCACAAAAAATAACTCATATATGTTAAAAAGGTATATTGGTAAAAGAGATTACCACATCTTTAATTGGAATTTTGATATTTGTGATGATTTCGCTCATAAACTTCATGACATAGTAACCACACATGACTCCATCATTTTGTTGTGGAACCTACAAAAAACAAGTGTACATTATTTTATATATTCAAACATCTTTATTATTCAATAGTAAAATTAATTAAATTATTAATATTCACTTGTACATACCATAACTTTATCTCATATAAGCTTATGAGATTTTTTAAGGGCAATGCCCCTACTCTTGTTCAATAGCTTTCAAGCCCTATCAAAGTTTATAATGGTTTGTTTTTTATTAAATATTATAAAGAAATATAGAAGAAAAATAGCTAGCTATAACTCTTACATTTCAACAACTACTTTTGTATCTTTACTCAATTCTATGGAAGCTAAGTCACATTACCAAACATGATTGCCATATAAATCAAGGATTACCAACATCTAATGATCTTGGCCTTGTTCAAACTTTAGTGGCCAAGGGATTATCAACTTCTGATTTGTGTTAAGTGTTAATGTCATATCACATAATTGTTTAGCTCTAATACTAACGTCCTTCTCTTGATATTGATTGACAAATGAAGAATCATTGAACATTGCTTAATGTGATGAGTCATTAGCTTGAAGTTGATAATAACATGCCCTATATAAAAGAATTATATAAATATAATTATATATGTTCTACATAAATGAAAGTTATTTATCGATTGAGGACTCACATTGTCCACACTTGAATTATACTTAAATCGATCATTTGATATTAAAATAGTTACAATATGCACTCGATCGATATATAGGTTTGGCCAATGTCTACACCAGAAATTTCTATAGGATGTGGCACAGTCCATCCATCACTTATGCTAGATGCCCTCGCAACAATAGCCATTAAAGCGCCAAGATTTCTGCTAAATTTTAAAGCATAATCATAACTATACTTTTTCCATAGCTTCTTCTTGAATGACTTTGTGTGCGATGATTGCCTACTAGACATAGATTTACCACAAGATAGTTGCTTTGTATCTTTTAAATGTACCACACTTACTAATTCTGGTATAATAGACTAAAGGAGAAGCATTATATATGTTAGTAACAACAAAAGAATAATAATATAATAGTAGCAAAAAATTGTTATTTTAAGTAAATAAAAATAGTACCATGTCAAAATTAATCACAACTTGACTCGATGGCCAAGCCAAATATTGTCCAATCGCTTCTTAGACTATGGTAGCATTATAAGGCATAGGTAGTGGAGATTCATGGAGCAATGATTGATCAATTACTATTCGCCAATAATTTGGAAAATATTGAATATGAATCATTTGATCAACGTTCAATTATTGTACGTTCCAATAGCAACAAAATCCTTTGATGAAGAATGTTTCAACAAACATTTCATATTCTGTAAAAAAGTTTAAGAATTATATATAATAAATAAAATATATAATAAAAAATAAAAATAATAGACTATCTACATAAACTTTAAATCTTACCACAAATGATTCATCAAATAGAAGAGGACTCCCATGTAGGGTTGCTATTGGAAGTACGTTCTCATCAAAACGTTCATCGTGATGTGATGAATGGTAAGAATGCATGGATGGCATTGGAGAAAATGAACCACTACCTGATAGCATCTACATTCCTGGCATAAAGGAAGGACCAAAAGGATGACTATATCCCATACAGGATATAGGTTGAGTGCCATAAGATTGCATAGGTGGCATGCCTGGCATAGATGGCAGCATGCTTGGCATGGATAGTTACATGCTTGGCTAATATGGCATGCCCTGATTATAGTATGTTATCATGCCTGACATGTATTGGGATTGATATTCTTTTAAAGTGGAAATCTTACTTAACACTGAGGCCTTAAAGGAGCGTAGTTCTTCAATTTTACAGTACTTCTCCTTACTGACCATCTGAGGCTTTTGTTTTTGAATGTTAAAAAACTCCATATAACCATCATATTGGCTTCCTCTCCTAACATGACCAGGATGCTCGCGTCCGAATGCATAATATATAACATCTCTCCCTGGTTGTTCGATTATTTCACCCCTAACTATTTTTTCTTGAATAACTCTATACAAATAATAAAGCAAACAAACATATCATACATTTTTACATCAATTAGAAAAAATCATAAGTAATTTGTATCAAGTTAAATTACTAACCAACTTATTTAGTTGTTCTTCTCCTCATTTAGTCATTGGTCTCAACTTCTTCATTTTAGAGGTCTTTGTTTCTATATATAACTTAGAACGGGTAACCGGTTTACCAAATTCAGCTTCCTACATAAATTAAATAAATTTATTAACCAAGATATCAAATTAAATTTGGAAAATAAATATAAAAATATTTATAAATTAACAACTTAATAATATCATTTTATGAATAAATTTAAGATTTGAAGACCTCCTAGTATGGTTAGGAAGAACATTATGCATTTGTATATTCTGATATTCTTCCCTGATAATTTGAAATTCATCCATACACCTATAATCCACGAAGTCTTTCCAAACTTGGGGTTCAATCCATGGGCGTTCTTTAGGGATTTTGGATAGTTGCGCTTCATCCAGTGGTTCCAAATATGGAAACACATAATTTCTAGCCAAACTGGAAGTTTTGTATTCCTTCAATGCCTTATATTTACAATCTAACACTTGCCCATCCAAGTGTTAGGGACTTTATAATAATTCTGTAAAAACACATTACAAAAGATGAGATATAATACAAAAAATATAATATATGTAATTAGTTATAAAATAAAAAGAGACTTACCTAAATGGTTTTCCATATTTTGAACTTTTCAGCTTCGTCAACCTTAGTCCAATCATTTATATTGATTGATATACTTGACTTCACAAGTCACCAATAGAGGATTTCAATTGTTGGCCATTTTCCCCTAATGGATTACCAGTAGCGTCAAATAGAACAGGTACTCTATCATCTGGGTTAAGTGGAGCATCAGGTATATTCGCCCAACCCATTCTTTTCAAATGCCCCAATGGATTATTTGGATCTACAAACTCTGGTACCTTAGGATCTATGAAATATCTACAAACAATGATGAAATAGAAATTAATTAACAATTTTAATTCCAAACATATAAACATGCAAGAGTTAATAAAATAATATAGAACATACATTATGTTTAATTAGGTTGTTGATTGTATATATATATATATATTCCTTCACAATCACTTCGAGTCTATGACGAAGAATCATCGTAATCGACTAAATCACCACATACATTAGGCAATTTGTTTGAGAAATGACTAATATTGGATAATGTATCAAGCATGTCATCATCTTCTAAAGCATCATAATGGTAGAACTATTTTTTTGGAGGCGTTAACACAATAGACCATCTTGTGTCAATTTGATGGCTCACGTAAAATACTTTTTTTTGCATGAAGTATTAACGTGAAAGGATCATCAGTGTGACTTATCTTGGATAAATTTACAAGGGTATCCAAGATCGTTTATATCCAACATTGATAACATCTTTGACCCAATCACACAAGAATATTGTTTCATAGAAGACCTCATAATCGAGTTCCCAAATTTCTTGAATTATACCATAATATGTTTTATCAAAAAGTACAAGATTACCATCTTTTGAACTGGCAAATTGCATAGTTTGTGAAACCATCTTCACACCACTATTTTGATTACTCGGACTTTGTCCCTTGCTTGAGTTGTAAACCTCGATCCATTAATTATGAAACTAGAATATGATTTGACATCGACTTTTAGACCATGTGCAAGCCATTCTAAACTTTCTGTTATTTTATGATTGGGTTTGTTGAGTTCAACTCAAATCTATGCATACAAAAACATGAAATGTGTTTAAAATAAAGTTCTAAAACATTGCATAGAAGTACTAATGAATTCTTGTATGTGACACTTACATGGTTATGAAACCAATTAAGAAGCTCTCGTTTATGTTCATCGTACAACCATTTTTCTCCTCCTCTTTTTTTTATAACGAGAATCGATCTTCAGTAAGTTTATATGCATTCTGTAATGTTATTAAAGATATATCAATTAGATATCATTAATATTTAAGTAGAAAATAATTTTATTTTAAATGAAAAGGATGAATATGTCATCACTTACTCTATGTACGGTTGTGCCTCCTTATTATTTATCAAAATGGTTCGGTGTGCTTTTTCCCATTGACTACGATCGATAAACAATTTCTTACTTCCACCAAGCATAGGGTTACCTACTTGGATCATGTAATGTTCTAAGAACAACTTGTGTGTAGGATTCCCAATTTCATTGAAACCACTAAAGTATTGAGAACAAAACTCAATGGCCTCTTTAGCAATGTAACATTCCACCATGCATCCTTCAAGTCAATTTCTATTATTTACATATCCTTTAAGGACTTGCATGTATCTCTCAAAAGGATACATCCACCTTAAGTAAGTAGGACCACACAATTGAACCTCTCCAACTAAATGAACACACAAGTGAATCATTATATCAAAGAAAGAAGGAGCAAAATATGTTTTCAATTAGACACAAATTATCTATAACATCTTTCTGTAAAGAGTTTAACTTGCCAATTGATATAGATTTCTTGCATATTGTATTGAAGAATGAACAAAGACGAATTATTAATAATCGAACATGTTTTGGAAGAATTGATATAATAGCAACTAGTAATAACTGTTGCATTAAGATTTGACAATCATGTGATTTCAATCCATAAAGTTTCTTATCGGTGATAGACACAAAAAATTTTAAGTTGGATGAGTAACCATCAAGAACTTTCCCACACATCAAACATTTACAAAACACATCCTTCTCTTTTTTTGACATTGTATATGATGCTAATGGAAAGTATGTTCTATTCTTATAATTTTTCACCCTTGGTGTCAATTCAAATCGTATACCTAGTTTCTTTAAATCCAATCTTGCTTTAATTCTATCCTTTATTTTTTTAGGTATATTAAGTAATGTATCAATGAAGCTATCACATACATTTTTCTTAATGTCATGACATCTAAAGATGTGATGAATGTGTAGATATTTCCAATAAAATAATTCTTAAAATATTGATTTTGTATTCGAATAACTATTATATACTGATTTAGTAACATTTTTATTTTTATCATTTTTATTACTTGATCGAGAACATTTATCAGGAATGATTCTTCTCATTTTTAATTGCCATTTTTGCTTACATGAACAAAAGTGTACGTCACTAACTTGTCATTATCCATTCTTCGTTCTTTTCTCCATTTTTACTCCCTATATTTATTCTTGACCTTTAGCAAATTACGTTGCTCCATGCTCTCTAGACAGAATTTGATACCGAACCCCTTTCTTTTATTTTTCTCTATGTAGTTAAACAAATCATTATTGCTTGTGTTGATTAAAAGATCAATTGGACATTTATTCGAATACATTAAGCTTAAAATACAAATGGTGGTTTGGAGTAGGTAGTAACTGGTGTGGCACCTGTTATATTCATGTTTGCATATTAATAACACAATTAAATATTTAAATAATCGCTATCAAGTAAATTAATTATTCATAATAAGTAAAAATAATGTTATTTAAATTTATAAAATAATTAATAATAAATTTAATCTTTTTATTATGCATTTTAGTTTTCATAGTTAGAAATTGTCAGGCATAAAATTTTGATGGAATGTCAGCTATGTTCCCCAGTCATGGACAGATCATTAAAGGACGAAAACAGAACAGTAAACAGTGGGATATTGGCTTCTACCTTTCCACTTCATTTTATCGAGGGTGATAATTTTGTTTCATGTTGTATTCTTACTTTTAATTTGAATTCATATATTTATTATAATATAATAAAATTAAATCATTTTTAATCCAATTATATTTTTAATAGAACATTTAACATCTTTTACAAGAATGAAAGGTTTAATAACTAATTTTAGGGTGTTATGCGGAAGCAAACAAGTTATTTATTAAACTAGTAAAGTATTTGTGTTAGAATCAATTTTTTTATTAAAATCACTTCAAAATAAGATTTAGTATTGTTGTTGTAAGGTATTATCTTGTCGTAATAATCCTTACCACGACAATGGATGTCATTGGTAAGTATTTTTACATTGTACCAATGTCTCCTCACATTACATCAATATCTTACCACGAATTCTATTTTTTATTGATATTGTTCGATGTAAGGCTTACTACCATTGTGATAAAAGCATCGTAAAACTTACTTTCAAGTGATTTTGGTAAAAAAAAATTAGAAAAAGAGACCAAAATTAGCCGATTATGAGTAATTTCTTATTATATTAAGTGGATACTTTGGTCACTTTGCTTTCACAAGGGGCACTAAAGTCATTCTTTCTATAAAACTGAGACATTTTAGTCAATTTTTAAACAGCAAAATATTATGTTATTAATGGAGTAAAATTATTGTAAGTCCCATTGTACTTGTGTATGTATGTTGACTTCCCGTGTGTAAAATACGATGTCTATTTTATTTTACTTAGTGTATTTTTTTTTCTCTATGTAAAGCTGGTTACTGTAGATTAGTAATTCACACACACATAGTTAGATACACTTTGCATGGAAGCATATTTACACACACCACAAGGGTTGGTTTTCGTAATGTGCATGCTAGGTAAAGCACTCGCTCGTTAATGTTTTTACTTGTGATTTTTGGCATGTTTCAAGTACGAGTATTTATGGATAGTACTCAATATTTTTTGAAAATAAATAAATACAAATTTTCAACACCTTATCAACAACCTTACCATGGAACCCTTAGCAAGGTGGCTACCGAGGTATGCCTTCCAAGCTCTATAAATATTCCATTTTTTTCTCTTCTCATTACCAAACATTTTAGAGTTGAAACTCTATCAAAATTCACTTTGAGATTTTTATCTATTTTCAAAATTATTTTGGAGAGCATACATTTGAGAGTGAGTCATTTTTGTGGTTAGTTATCAAATCATTATCCGTTTGAGTACATGGTTTGACTATGTGTCTTACATACGCGATTTGATATTAATAGTGGAATGTGTGTCCTGTAAGGTTGTGAGTTGATAAACTTTCAGTTACTAATCATTGGTTACTAATTACACCACATTTGGTGATGGTGGCTATGGAGGACAGTCAGATTTAAGTGTTGAACCAAACAATGTCGAAGCATCAAGTGAAGAGTAGCAATAGACTGTTTGGACGGAGGTCCTAGATGATAGAAGTAATAGTAGTTTTACTTTCTATTAGTGTTATAACTTATTTATTATTTAGTAAATTATTTGTTGCTGAGTGATTGCATTAAGTAACCCAAGGATGTTACCATATAGATACAACCTCTATATAGGTTTACCTCCTTATATCAAGTGTTATACGTGATATCTTATTAAGCTAGTATAATATAAGTTTGTTGTGTATATGTCTCAACATATTGAAACATAAACTTTGATTAGAAAGCATTTTTTGTTTATTGGATTTCTGCTTTGAAATTATAGAGCATCTATTGTTCAAACTTATCTACTTATCTGATATCATATTGTTTGTGCTTCTACTATGTATACTATGTAAGTGTTTAATTTTCTGTCTGTATGAATTAGGGCTAAGTCCTTAAGAAGTATTCATGTCCTTACCCTGGCAGTGTACTGAGTCATGGACTCTTTCAATTTGTTTGAGAGCATGTGCACCCTTTTGGGCTAAATTGCTCCAATATTGTTTCTATTAACTCACTTCGTCACACATACACATATACGTTTTTTCCCTAATAGAGCCAAGAAAAGCATGTAATGTTGGTAGACCTCTACTTTTCAATAGGCTAAACCGTACATATTGGAAAACACAAATGAAGGTATTTTGTGGTCCCAAGAAGACCGAGTGTGGTTCCTTGTCGAGAACGGATGAACATATCCTACCAAAACTCTATGTAATAACACTGTGATTCCTAAGCCCATGATTGAGTGGACAAAGATGAGAGTAAGGAATCTGAATGGAATAAAAAGGGTTTTTATGCAATCATCAAGGCTGTTTTGCCAAATGAATAACAAAGAATTCAGAGTTGTACTTCTTCAAAACAAGCATAGGACATCTTGGAGACCAATAATGAAGGTACATTAGTAGTAAAAAGATCAAGAATTTTGAAGTTAAATAAAGATTTTGAACTCTGTATCATGCAAGAGGATAAAATCTTTGACAAATTCTATGCCCGTTTTTCCAATATTGCCAATTGTTCCTTCAACTTAGGTAGACTTATTGGCTAGGAAAAGCATATTGATCAAATAATCACTAGCCTACCCTGTCTGTTTCATGCCAAAATTACTGTGCTTGAGTCCATGTAAAAGCTAGGTGAATTTACTGCTAATGAGTTAGTTGGTGACTTGCAAGTCTTCAAATTGCATCACCTTTTACCAAGAAAAGAGCATATTACTTTTGAAAAGGAAAAAGCTTAGCTCTCAAGACTACTAAAGGAAGTGAAAAAATCAAAGATGTGTGTATCATAGGTTGTGATAATGATGACTCTAACCCTAATGACAAGGAAATGGCATTCCTTTCTCAAATACTTGCCAGGTTCTTTAGGAAGAAGAAACCCTATTTTAGGACTACTGAAAGAGATACTTTCAATTCCAAACCTTAAGATCTACTAGAGATGATGAAGACTCAGAAAATCGTTCTAAAAAACCAAGTAAAGGTCACTTGAATAAAATAATATGCTTTGAATGTGGAAACTAAGGACACATTGTTGCTTTGTGCTTTTAGAAACCAAAATTCACAAACAAATGTGCAATGAAAGCTGAGGTCATTGATATGAATAGTATCAGTTGTGATGATAAGGATAATACTAACTTTATGACCTTCGTTACCTCTAGAAGTATTGTTGATCCTCTGACTACTACCTCAGATATTCAAGATGAGATTGGTGAAGATGATGAAGTTGAAGATGAAAAATATGAATTGTTTGATTCTTATAATGTTTTACTATTGGATCATATTCAGTCTGAAAAGGATAAGAGAAAGGCTATGGAGAGCCTTAATGAAAAAGAGCATGAGATCAACACATTGAAGAAACTATAAAGGAAAGGAAGTCCTTTACTGATGAACAACAACATGATCTCACAAATAAGTGTGAGGTAATTCAAAAGAAATATGACAATTTGGTGGAAAAGTTCATGCAAATCATGAGCAAGTAAAGAAACTTGAGGAATATTTGAAGGTTCCTACATCGGGCAAAACTACATAGCTATTTGTTTGTTCTAATCCCTCTATTGATCAACGTTCTACGATCAAAATATTGAAGAAGAAAATTATAGTTCTTGAGAGTGCACAAGAAAATATGGCTCACTCTTTTATAGAAAAGGAAGCTGAGGATGAACAACTAAATGAGAAAGTTAGGGCTCTAAACAATTCTAGAGTGTATCTTGAAAACTTCCTTAATGAAAAGGAATAGTTGATTAAAGCTTTGAAAAACAAGTCGAGTGTCAATGAGAAATAACTAACTCATTCTATCTCCGCTATCAACAATGATGATTAGATCAAAGAATTTAAATGAAATCCTTAACAGTACAAAAATATTTGGAGACAGACATGGAATTGGTTATGATAGATAGATTTCTACTTCAATAGCGGGTACCACTAAGTTTATAAAACAATCGATTAAGAGCCAAAGATGAAGTCTACTTCTATAGACCCAAAAAATAAGTCGCTTGTTTTATTTCAGCTTATTTCTCCTAACGAGGTGAACCTATCACCTAAGGCTAACACTTCCTATGACCTCAATGGTGGTACACTACCTTTACCTACTATCACTCCTACTTGTCACCATTATGGTGAACTTGGGAATTTGAGACCATACTGTGGTAAATTGACTTCTCATCCTCATATAAAAGTCAACGTGATGCTTCCTTGTCTTTTCCTTTACGTACTACTCCCTAGATTCAGGGACCCCAGTATCTCAACTCTATTGTATGTACCTATTATCGCTATGGCACTACTGGCTATATTGTAAGGAAGTGTCCTAAATATATGGGAAATGCATCTTAGAGTTCTCTACCTTGCTTTTCTCTATCTCTTTTTTCTAGATATAGTTATCGTGGCTCTTTTGTGCATGTTCTTGTAGGTTACATTATGTACCTGAGGCACAAAGCAAAAAAAATCTACCTCAAAAAGTCCACCTCGCCCAACTTGTATGGATGACTCGATTGAATTTTCTAAAAATTATAAATAAAACAGATCATGAGTCATTTATACACCTCATGCTCATATGAGTAAGAGACTATTTCCAAGTTCTATTGCCCCTCACAAATTCTTTAAACAAATGGATGCAATTTGATCACTTTTTTGGGTAATTTGTTGGATTAGAGTTACTTACTTTTATTTCTCTCTATGTTTGTCATTTTTCTCTATGTGAAGTTATGTCATTTTGTTTGTGTTCATATACTTCAAAATTCTTCTTGTCTATGGTTAATGTTTCTGATTCATGCACAATGTGTTTATTATTATGTTTGTTATTTACCTTTATGGCTGATCTTTTACTAGTTTTCTCCCATGCCACTTGCCATGACGTGTTCCTTATATGCGTTTGTCTTGCATATTACTTGCCTGTTCCTCTTTGGTCTTTTGCATGTGCATCATGTCACATGTTTTCATCATGTAGTGTCTTTGTAGTATGATTCTATATCCATGATCCTAGGTTTTACATTCTTACACCTAGCATATTATGTGTTAATTATTTGTTTGTCCCTTGTTGATTTCTGTCATTCCTTTACCTATCTTTTTCCTTCTTATCCTTCCACTTTGCTTCAATTGTTTCTTTGAAATTAACTGAAATATATTTCTTACTTGTACCTTTGTGTACACTTCTATTGTCTATGATATTTTCCCTATCTAAGCATGTCTTGTGTTTCTGTGTTGGAACATTTGTCCTTCTCACATGCTTAGTGGTTCTAGTAGCATTTCTTATTTCTTTCTTTTTTTATGGATGTTTCTTGCACTACTCACTAGTTAGTAAGTTTCTTTCTTTCTCCTGACTAGCAATGACGTGAGTGTTTCTGTTTATCCCTTTCGAGACATGTTCCCTCTCTTTTTAGGCGTTAATCTATTTTGAGTCCTTTCTTTTCATCTCACTTATTAGTCATTGTTCTATGTTTCATGAGACTGACGGCTTTTCTCTTTGCTAAATTATTGCATGTAAAATGAATTTTAAAAGGATCATATTGATATATATTTGGCATCCATTTCTCCTAAATTGGATGTTTTGACGTATGTATTCCATGATAGCTTGTATGGCTAAATTTTTCTTGTTTGGCTTATCCGAAATTAAATTTTCTTTTACACATGTCATATCTCTATGAATTTATATGGTTGTTTTGAGAAGCTTGTGTGAATCTCCTACTTTGATTATTTGTATCTCTCTAACAAGCTCTAGAATCCACCTTTAATGTCTCTCGAGGCGAATTATAGTTGTTACTTAGTTAGAAAGAGGAATTTGGCCATTCTTGAATCATTTATTCCTTTCCTGCCACCATTGTTCTCATATCCTTAGTCTCCCATCTTTGAGCTTTTGTGCCTTTCATTTTTTTGCTCCTAATTATTGGCCTAACCTAAAAATTTATTCACATTTACCTTATCCACCTTTTGATTAAGATTGTTTGTTCTGGGTTTGTCTGTCACTTGGTTTTTATAAAAAAAATGATGAAAAAAGAAAAGGGGAATAAAAAAGGGAAAATGTGATAATGAATTGATGAATTTTAAAAAAAAGATGAAGAAAAGAAAAAAAAGTGAAAAGATGGTGAGTGTGTTGAAACAGTGTTGCATAAACAATCTATTTTTTGTGTATTATTCTCTCAACTTCATTGGTTAATGTTTGACAAGTAAAGAGGAAAAAACCCTTGTTTGAAGGTATAAGTGTCATGGATATGAACTTATCCGTTGTTTGGATCAACAATGGTGTGTGCAAGCCTAAATGTCTTCTCTCCCCTACCCATTCCTTAGTCTTCCATAACAATATTTGAAAGACCTCTTGATTTCTTCTTAGCTAATAGTTACAGCAATGGAGAGAGAGAAAGAGATTATTTGTGGACATATGAAGGTTTTTTCAACTTGAGTCTATATTTTGATTTGATTAGTTCACTTAAGCATATCATGATGACATATAGAGTAAAAAAAATTATACATATCACACACTGCATACTTTTAGTAGGAGAGGTGTATGTCTTGTATATGCTATCAAAGGAACCATGCATAATTGTATGAACCATGCATAAATAGGATTATTAGTATGACATTTTATATGCATTATATGCAATCTCTGGTTTCACATGTCTACTTTGTGTTTCCCTGTTTCTACTTCCTTCTTGCTTATCATTCATTTCCTAGTAATTGTTACTGGAATGCATGAAATATGTTTTTTGGGTAGATTGAGATGTTTTTTATCTACACTTATCTTTGGTTGTCCATGCATTTATTTTGTTGCGTGTTTCATGCTTCTACCTTACTAAAGTCTTGGTGCTTTTCTATGTTTTTTTCTCTTGAAGCATATGATACTTCTTATTGTCTTTGCTTTAATCTTACATATTATGTTGCATTAGTGTTAGGATGATAGCATATTTGTATGCCTTATCTCCCTTTTATAAGGGTGTTCTTTTGACTTTCAATGTCAAAAAGAGGGAGAAAAATTTTATATGCACAACTATATGATTGTTGCCATGCTTTGTGCCACATGGGCTATAAGCGTAGGATTGCATTATATATTATTGTCTAACTTACATGCATTCAGGGAGAGTGTTGCATAAAGTCAGAGGGAGTTATGCAGCCGTTTGTGCTTATCCATGTGTACCTATGTAGGGGTAACATGATAGTATATGGCTTGACTACACGCTATTTCTGCATTATACATTTTACGAGGTATGTGTTTGTTTTGTATGTGCAAGTTACAAGTATAAAGTGAAGTCTTCAAGTTTCAAATGTTTTATGTGTAGTGGCATTGAGACCCTCGTGTTTCAGAGTGATAGAATGGATGAGTTGATAAATGAAGATGTATGGAATGCACAAGATAGATGCACTTAGTGTAGATGTGTCTTTTGAATTTTATTATGTGTTGTTGTGTTATTCTTGGGAACAAACAACTTTAAGACATCTTTATGATCATCTCATGTTTGATGAGTGTTTGTACCTAGTTATGTAATGTTTTGATATGGAAATCCAAAAAAGGAGAATGTAAGTCTCGTTATACTTGTGTCTGTGTATTGGCTTCCCATGTATAAAACACAATGTCTGTTTTACTTTACTTAGTGCATTTGTCTTCCTTTATATAAGGTTGGTTATTGTGGATCAATACTTCACACATGCACATAGCTAGGTACACTTTGTATGCATGCATGTTTACACACACCATAAGGCTTGGTTTTCGTAGTGTGTATGCTAGGTAAACCGCTCACTTGTTGACGTTTTACTTGTGATTTTTGACATTTTTCAGGTACATGTACTTATGGATAGTACTCAGCATTCTTTGGAAACAGAAAAATACAAATTTTTAGCAGCTTACCAACAACCTCGCTACCATCTTTGGCTAGGTAGTTAGTGAGATGGCTGGCGAGGTGTGCCTTCCGAGCCCACTCTTTTCTCTTCTCTTTACCCATCATTTAAGAGTCGAAACTCTATCAAAATTCACTTTGAGATTTTTATCTATTTTTGAAATTATTTTGGATAGTATACATTTGAGAGTATGTCATTTTTATGGCTAGTTATAAAATTGTTATTTGTGTGAGTACGTGGTTTGACTGTGTCTCTCGTATGCGATTTGATATTAATAGTGGACTTTGTGTCGCGTGAGGTTTTGAATTGATACACTTCTAGATACTAATCATTAGTTACCAATCATACCACATTGGGTGGTGTTGGTTGTAGAGGACAATCGAGTTCTAGTGTTGAACCAAACAGCTGTGGAAACAGTAAGTTAAGAGCAGCAATAAGTAGTTTGGATGAAGGTACTTGCTGATAGAGGAAATAGTGGTTTTACTTTCTATTAGTGTTTTAACTTGTTTACTATTTAGTGAATTATTTGTTGCTAAGTGGTTACCTTAAGCAACCCAAGTATGTTACCATATAGATACCTATATGGGTTTACCTCGTTATATCAAATGTTATAATGATCCCTTATTGAGCTGGTATAATCTGAGTTTTTAGTGTATATGTCTCAACATATTGAAGCATAAGCTCTTGTTAGAAAGCATTTGTTAGTTACTAACTTTTTCCTTTGAATTTATATAATATATATTGTTCAAAGTTATATTCGTATCTGATATTATTTTGTCTGTACTTTTGCTATGTACCCTACGTAAGTGTTTGATTTCCTATCTATGCAAGTTAAGATTGAATCCTTAAAGAGTCTGCACCTCCTTACTCTGGTAGTGTATTGGATCGTACTATTTTAATTGTTATTGTGTTTTAACAATTTAAAACTAAATTTGAATAATATATTTTTTTGACAATTATTTTTGTATGTTTTATATTTAATAAAAAAATTTCTATTATTTAACACTTTTAAGTATCACATTTTTTACGGGTATCATATTTGGATCGAAATTACAGATTTTACAATATTAGAAATAGGGTTACACATTTTAGAAAATTATAAGATTAGTAGAGTTAAAACCATACAGATGAGCATTCTCTAGTTTACCATCATCGAAGATCACACAGATGGTGCAACTGCTACCTCTAACTCTGAGAAACACAATAGACGTGTGTCATTCAACTTCTGATACTAATCTCCAAAGATAATGGACAAGAAAATTAATTTATATGGTTATAACACCACTAATCTTGTAATTGTAAAATTCGTGTAGCCCCTATTTTTAATATTTTAAAGTTTACAATTTCGATCCAAATACGATAACTATAAAAAAAGACAAAAAAGTGTTAAAATACAAAAAAAAATCGTAAAATATAAAAAATTACAAAAACAATTATCCAAAAAAATATATTATACTATTAAAATTTAGTTTTAAATTGTTCAAATAAAAAAATCTCATTAAATTCACTTTATTATTATGTTAAAAAATTTATTAATAAAATAATATTTTACTATTTAAAAAATAATTAAAATTTACTATTTTTATGAGATAGACCTAATGTTTATTGTGAAAGCAAAATAAATCTTAGAATATTTAATCCTTAATTTTAAACAACAAGTATTATGTTTGTATATGAATAGTAACCCATATTGTGACCGTACTTTTATGCTCTTAATGTGTCCAAAAGTCAAAAAAATGCATCCAAAAAGGCAAATGATTTGTCACCATAATATCTGCTTTTGTCACACCTCCTTTTTTCCTCCAAGAAAATAATTTTCTTTTTTGCTAGATAAGAATACTTAGATTCTTATATTATAGTAATCAGATAATATATATTAGAATCATACATGTAAGGGAAAAAAGTGGAATACAGATAAGTTCATAGAGGGTAGCATATAAAGTACAAACTTTTGAAGGAGAAAGGCATCAACCAAGTTGTAGCTTTCTTTAGTTGACTCCTTGTTAATTTATTCAAACTTAGATAAAAAGGAACTCGAACACACAACACGATAAGCTAACCACAACAACAAAGTTGGAAGAGTTTGTTGTACCCCATTTCCAACAGACCATCAGTCCCCAACTGCAATCAATGTTGGTTCTGTTGGAATTAGAAGTTGATAATGGACTCCCAATCTTGTTCTTTTGAAGACTCGGCCAAACTGGCTAAACTGCCGTTTGGTCCGGCTGAGTCTTGGAATTGAGTTGTATGAGCTTCATTGGACTGAACCAAATGGTTGTTGAGACTCATCTTTTGAGCTTGAGTTGAATTAGTTGACAGAAGATAGAGAGCACATCCACCCGACTCAATAGGTAGGGTGACTGTCTCTGACGGCAATAAGCAACTACCTCTTCCCCTTCCTTGTGAGGTAATAGGATTCAGTGCTTGTTGGCACAAGAATGCTCCTGCTGTTTTGCCTTGTTTAGTATCATTATTTGGCTGCTGGAGAGACAACTCAGTACCCCCCTTGAAGGAATTGGAAGCACTTCGTTGCTCATCAATGAAGCAAAACTGATCATGAGGACTATAAATTGAAGGATCTGGTTCAGTTTTGGCGTTCCATGCCCATGTATTTTCCATAGTAGGACTTGCATGTATATGTGGAGAACCAAACTGTAGAATTCTGGGACCTGTACATGTAGACAGCTTATTTGTACTCTATATAATAAAAATGATGATAAATAACGATATGTTTGTTTCTGTTTATGAGATCAGTAAAGTGCTTCAGGACCAGATAAGAAAAAAATTGTTAGAAACACTTTCAGGGTTTAGAAATTATATTTTGTGCTTGCTGAGAGAATGCTTCATCTTGAAACTGCTTTTGTCTGAAACCATTTTTAACAAAAACACAAGCAAACAAACCCTATGAGAAGTGATCTGTTTTAGACAGAGTACAGAATAAAAAGTTGCCACTGTCTATATCAATTGAAATAGATGCTACAAATAAACAACATCATCTACAAATTATGTAAAGTTTTCCAAACCGTTGTAGGTAGAAAAGAAATTTTTGGAACTTGAGTAGAAAGATCCTGGTTGAGTTTTTCTCCGGCGCCGATTATGTCCATCAAGACGCTTCCGGCAACTTCTCTTACCCTCATCAAACTCTCCCAGAGAATGAAATCTTTCAAACATAAGAAAATCACATGTTAATAACTTTTCATTTCAAACAAGCTCAATCAATTATCAACATTTATTATATACCTGCTACACTGCTGGCAGAATCGCTTTTCCTCACCTTTGACAGTAACAATTGGGGTCTTAGAATGGCATTCACAGACTCTATGACGCATATAATATTCCCTACAGTCACTCAGGTCTGCTTTACAACTATCAACCAAGCAATAAGGTTTTCTAGCTCCAATTTTTCTCTTTGATGAAATCAAAGTTAGGTCTTTTCCTTCTTTTAATTTATTCAATGACCTATTTTTTGAATCTGCCATTGTACGCTTCAAATCCACTAAAGATTCAACTTTTTTCTTCTGACTTTCAAATCTCCCAAATTCAACCACAGCACCAAGGTCTCCATCTTCTTTCTGTTCCAAATCACTTGATTCCCAAGAAAATTCCTTGAAATCCCACTCCATAGCACCGTCTACTTTTTCAATATGTTCATCTGCTTCCCTGTATACCAACCCGAAGCACTTTTTGTCACCTGCTTTCCTCATAATTATAATATAATAAACCCACAATTTCGTTTTCCAAACTAGTGAAGACAAAAAAATCTTTTTTTTTCTTTCATTTTTTCGGTTTCATCAGCAAGCTTTCGTTCTTTGACTTGGTTCTTGATAAAAGCAAAAAAAGAAAGGGATAAAAAATGAAATGAAAAAGCAAGTAATATCATATACATCGTAGTCAAGAGATAAAGCAGAGCCTATAGGATTAGTCTAAAGCAGAATAAATTAAAAATGATTTCAACCTATTTGTTCTTCAGTCGGAGAAGGAGTTTTCTGAAACACAAAATACAAAAAGGGAACTTCAAGAGAAGGATAATCCCAGTTACCTTTTACGGTAATAATGTTGGAAAATCCATAAGTTAGTGGCTTTAACTAATATAAACAATGAATCATTGAGAGGGATTGATTGAAAATACCAGAAGAGCAAAAATTAACTTGAAGCTGGACAGCAAATTGTTAACCGTTTTTCTTTTTCTTTTCTTTTGGTCTCTTCCTAGTTTTCTAGGTCCACTTCTAAATTTTTATTTCTTGTGATACATTGAAATTTAGAACTGTTAAATAAATATGATGCAAAAAGGAAAGGGTAAAAAAAAAGTTAAATAAGAGAGAAATAAAATTGAATAACTTAGCAAAAAAATAAAAGAAAAGAAAAAGGTATCGAGGAAAAGAACAACGAATGATGAAGAAAGGAACATTTAATCATCATGTATTTTTAAGTTCGGTTTTTTAATCGGTAACATAATATTAATATTTTTTTTATCCGAAGGTAAATAAAAATCCTGATTTAAGATCAAATCAAAATATATATTTTTAAAAGATAAATAATAAAATCTCATGTTTTGTTAAACTTATCAAAAGACAAATATAAACCTTCAAAAGCCACAATATCATGCTCAAATAAATGATTAATAATCGAAAACATAACCTCATTAATAATATGATCCTTAAAAAAAAGGAATTTATCATTTCTCATCTTCCATATCCCCACCAACGCACAATTTGTTTCTTCTATAAATTTTCTTCATAAACTTTGCTCTCCAAATTACTCCATGCATCCTTCATTCAATCTTGAATTTGAAGGAGTCTACTAGGAACTAGCTTGTGAATTAGTCCAGAATTAGAGAAGATTTTATATGAAAACTCATATTTTACGGATAAGTATTTTGTATCTTCCACTTTCTTATAACATAAAAGTCATATAGGTTCAACTTGCATGCCATGCTTAATAAGATTAGAACTAGTTGGGAGAATGCTATTGGTATATTGCCAAGCAAATACTTTGAGCTTATTGGAAGTTAATAGCCAATAATGTATTCCAAAGCATTTTGCAATTTAGCTTTGTAATATATTATCCCTTTAGCCTTGCACCCCAAAATCCATCTCATTCGTTAAGCTATTTAGCCTTCCATCAAAGTTTATCTTTTTCACGAAACCCTCTTTTAATATTGTTTAATCGTATAATTTTCATTTTTGCTAAAATGTTAAAGGGAATATCTCTAACTTGTTCTAAATTAATTAAAATATTGATAATTATATCATAATCTTAAAAAAAATACTTTATAAAATATCAAACTTTCACAACTCATACTCATCAATTAAATTACTTATACAAGAAACACTTGAATCCCTTATTGAAATAGGTCTGAATTGCCTTGGTCTCGATATCCAAGGATGATCCTAAATTCTAAGTGAGTTATTGGAAGGGGTAAAAGTTTTGTATGATGAATTAACTTGTAGAAAAAGTACATATTGCTATCAGAACTATATAGAGGTACACTACTTTACTTTAATGAGGGTTACACTAGTTGTCAAAAAAATATTTAAAAAATGTGAAATAGGATATATACGAGGAATGACAATAATAAAATAGTAAGTCTGTCATTTTTGAAAAAAATTATTTATTAATATTTTACATGGTCAAACTTGATCAAAATTAACAAAACTTATGCTTTTATGATTATTTTGGACTAAATTGTACCATTTTTTTGAAAGAAAATGACTTCTAGTGTATCCCTTGAAAATATAATACCTTGTGTACTTTTCCTAAAGGTAAGGTACCAGTTGGTACCAAACCTCCTATTTGAAGCTAGTTACCATCTAAATCATTCCAAAATCAACTTCTTTGATTTCAAGAGGCATTTATTCCTATTTTAGTTTTAAAAATAAATTGTTTTATAGTACTTATATCTAATGACTTGATCCAACACAAAAGAATTTTGAGTTAATATCGTTTGACCCTATTTTGTACCATGGCAATGTTGAAAAATCTCAAGACTTTAAATCCCATGCCATCCTCAGATTTTGACGCTGAAGCTCTTTATAACTTTTTAGTGAATTTTATTTTTTTAATCTAAACTATCAAAACATTAAGGCCTCAATTGCATTACATAGAGACTTAGGAAGAAGGAAGCAAACCATTGTAGATTTGAGAATCATAGTTAAAACATATTTGAGAAATATTTTCCTTCTTGCTCATGATAAAAATTATTTGGACCACCTATGGGCTTTGCTCTGCACTTTATCATGAATAAACTTAAAGGTCTATATATTAGTTTTTCAATTAGGAATGACAAACCTAAATACTTATACATGCCTCGAACAATAAATTTCCAAAACACTTTGTAAGTTTTCCTTAATTCACTTGAAGTTTTTGCAGTAAGAAAAGTGATAACTTTTGATATTTCACTTCCTTACTCGATACTTTCTATCTTCAAAATTTCTTTCACCTTGTTAACTTCTTCTTCAAAAGCTTTATAGAAAATTAGATAATCATGTGCAAAAAACAAAGGTAATATGGATGGTCTAGACATGCTTATTTTTAGCCTTTGTATTAACTTTGTTTCTTCGCCATGGTAAAGCAATGCTGACCAAGCTTCAACACATAAAAAATTAAGGGGATAATGGGTCACCTTGATGAAATCTTCTTTGTGGTATAAAATAACCCACCACATCATCATTGATAACTAGTGAGTAAGATATCAAAGCAATGCAAGAAATTATCCAAGAAACAAATATAGGTGAAAGACACAATTTGAACATAACTTGTTTCAAAAAAACACCATTCAACTCTATCAAAAACTTTACTTATACCTAATTTCAAGCTTAGATGACGATTTTATCCCTTGTCCTTGATTTTAAGTGAAATAAAATCTTAAGAGCAATGAGTATTTTATCAAAATCAATTGATTGGGATGAAAATAATTTTGTTGCAAGTTTATGACAAAATATAACGCTTTCCTTAGCCGATTAGCAAGAATTTTAGAGATAATCTTGTATATAGTAGAGCACAAACTAATCAGTCTAAGGTGTGAGAGATGAGTTGGTTTGTTAATTTTAGGAATAAATCTAATAGAAGTGTGATTTGCAACAATAGAGATAGTGTTGTACCTGAAGAAAGCTAACAAGTATTATGATGTCCTCACAAACAATATTTTAATAAGAATGGAAAAATGCAACTATGTATTCATCTAGACCAGGGGCTTTATATGGGTTTAAGTGTTGTAGAACATTATACACTTCTATGTAAGTTATTTCCTTATTCAAAATTTCATTCATTTTTTCTGTAACTTTGGGACAAATAACTTGCAAAACATACATTATACCTAAATTATTGGGCAATGAGGACTTGAAAATGTTCTCAAAATAAGAGAGGGTCATACTTGAAATATGATCAGGATTCTCAGTCTAACATCCATGGGAATCATGTAAGCCAACCATATTTTTTATTCTTTCTCTTTATGTTGCTCTAGTAGAAAGAATTGAGTATTACGATCTCCCTCTTTTAACCATTGAATTCGAGACATTTTCGAAACCTTTCTTCATTTAAAGTTTTCTTTACCAACTCATTTTGTAAATTAATGCACTTATCTCGATTAAAGATAGATGCCTTACCAATAAAATTCAATTCACTCTTGATATGCTCCAATTTGAACTTTGAATTCCCAAAGACAACTTTTTTCACTTAATTAAAACCGTCCTAATTGGTGAAAACTTTTAACTCAATCTAAATCATACTGAACTAGAGAAATTACCTTGCCAAGCTTTCCGGTTAAGTCATAGACAAAGTATATAAGAACAATTGAGGAATAAATGGGTGCAAGTTTCTTTCTCCACACCACATAAAGTGCACTTTATATCTATATCAAAGATAAATCTTTTCAAGTTTGACTTGAAAGCTAAAGAGTTAGACAATAATTTCCAAATGAAGATTTTATATCTTTCTTGTAATTTAAAAACCTATAACAATCTCCAAATTGGATCAGAAACTCCATAACTAGTGTCTTCTCTACTTATCAATTTATAAGTAGATTTTGCTAAAAATTTCTCAATCCAAATGATCTTATTATTCAACAATTCATTTGGACTCCTAAGTCTACTTATAAATTTAATGGCCGTTAAATCAAACAAGTTATTTATTAGATACCAGTTCCATCTAGTTTTATTAGAAGCAAGGTTAGCAATAGTCATACCTTGTAAGGATTGTACGTTTATTTATTAATATGATTTTAAATATTATCCAAACTTGGTAACCAATGATGCTTTAAAATGTTTATTGATTTTCCATCTCCAATTTGATAAACATTCATTTCCTAATAATCTCTTTTGTGCTACAAATACCTTTCCAAATGTATGAATTCCCTTGTCTTACTATCGTGCCTAGGAATTCATGTCTTTGATAATGTTTCTTTTTGAGTACTTTTACTCAAAGCTTGTTATTATTCCCTATCAATTGTCATGTCAACTTTGATAACAATGCTTGGTTTTGTTGTTGGAATATTTTGAATCCTAAACCTATTTTTTCTTTTGGCTTACAAATAAATTTTCAACTTTTAATTATTGTATCTACCTTACTACAAATTCTTTTAGAGAATTTTAAAGTACTTATTGTATAAGTATGAGTTTCTTTAAGAATTGAATTGATTAGTGTAACTTTTCCTACCTGAGATAAAAACTTTACCTTTTAACCTTCAATTTTACTAACAATACTTTGTAGGATCCTTTCAAAGTTTTGTGATTGTTCTTCTGTATGAATAAAAAATTACTCAATTATATCATATAAATATATCATATCTGAAATAGATTGTTAAATTCTCAAAAGAGTCTTCATTTTCATTCTGTGAGTAGGAGTTGTATTTTTGGAGAAAAAAATTATAGATTTTCAAATTTAGGTTTTCAACCTGATAATTCTTCATATATAAGAATTAATTCTTTGAAGTGTGAAGCCTCACTTCTCTACAATTTTCCAAATAGTAGAATATCATCAACATATAATAGATGACTAATGGGATATTATTCCTTAAAATCTTGATACCATGAATTAAACCCTCAACTTTTGATTTTACAATGAGTCTAAAAAGAACTTTAGCCTCTAAGATAGAAAGGTAAGAAAACAAAAGGTCTCTTTATTTAAGACCTCTGCTAGGGGTGATTTTCCAAAGACAACCATTTAGTAGTATAGTGTGTGATACTGAGGATAAACATTTTTTATCAAATGGCAAAACTTAGTAACAAATCCAAGCTTTTCAATACTTCTAAAATTAAGGATCATTTTATTTTATCACATACCTTGTTCATGTTGATCTTTATGCCTAAAAAATCTACCTTATCCTTTTTGCTATTCATACGATGAATTATTTCTTAAGCTATTATTATATTTTCTAAAATTCATCTATTTGGAACAAAAATAGATTGGTAGGGTGATATAAGTCTATCAAATAAAGGTCCCATCTTTTTAACTAAATTTTTGAAATGATTTTGTACGAGACATTACAAAGACTTATGGGTCTAAAATGTGATAAATTGGTTAGATGATTTTTCTTTTGCAATATCCCAATTTTATTAATTTCCTTATTCATCAGTCCTCCTCTAAAGAGTTCTTGAACAAAGTCAACAATATTACCTTTGAAAATGTTCTAGTGCTTCTTGTAAGACTGTTGACATTCCATCTGGTCTTGGTGGGTCTTGAATTTTACAAAAACTCTTTGTTTTCTTATGGTGAGAAACACTATAAGAAGAGTTCATTTAAAACATTAAAATTATTATTTCTTTTAGTAGTGTAAAGGTTATTGAAATAAATGATTATATGATCCTCAATCTAATTCCTTTCATTAATCCAGCTGCCACCTTTTGCTTGTAGTTTATGAATCATATTCAATTCTTGAATTGATTGATCTTATTTTCCCAAAAACTTGAAATAATTGCTCAATAATGATTAATTTTTTTCTTAGTTGCTACAATTTGAGTGCTTCTATCTCAAATTTTCATGCCAAGCTTTGATCAAATAGGGCTTAAAAAATGTAAATAGGTCATGTATTAACTTAGGAACATTTTGAACCATTGGATGATAAAAATTTGATAGTTGGGATTAGTTTGTGTGTCTATTGAAGGTTGAAGATGCACTGATTGGCAACCGAAAATGACATCGTTTTGGTGCGCCATGTCTAAGTTAATTTTGACTCTGCTTCGCCATATATGTCCACACACTTGCTAAGAGCATCCAATTGGGCTATTTTAATTGATTTTGGGTCGTTTTGGTTTATGTAGCCACTGTAATTTTTAAATACAGTTACTAACTCTATAAATTGATTAAAATATTCATGAAAATTCTAAAAAAATTGTAAAACTTTTCAAATATTTACTTACTTATAAAATAACAACATACTTTATAGAAGCAAAATTATTAAATAAAATGTAAAAATAATGTCTAAAAACATAACAAAATACTAGTATAAATATTGGTTCATCACCCACTGGTGTTTCAACGGCCACTGTTGATGACCCATCGAAAGTACATGTAACATGTTGCATGCAAATGTAGTTATAAATGTAACATGATATATATAAAGATAAATGTAGATATAACATATTACATACAAAAGATACATGTGAATATAATAAGTTACATCTGATGAGTGCTCAAAAAGCAATAAAATAACCATGATTTTATACAAATTAATTGATTAAAAATATATATATTTATATGTTTTATCATATATTTATATAAATTTGTCTTTTTCGGAATCACGGGTATTTTTATTGTTTTTCAGGTATTTTGGCTTAAAAATGCAACTTAAAAACTCAAATAGGAATACTGGAAGCAATACATCACAAATATATTAATAAATAAATGCGTAAAGGTCAACAAATATGGAAAAATTGGACAAAATGGGTCAAAAAGGTCAAAAATGTCAAAAAGGAGAAAAACGCTACGGCCGCCATCAAAGACTAAATTACTAAGCGCTGGGTTACTCGTGCGCTACAGAAGACTACTCGCTACTATCGTTCATCCGCTAGCCGACACTCATTTTTCACGCGGTCGCCATGACGTCTTCTTGACACAAGATTTCCATTACGCGTTTTTACATTTTTTTAACATTTTTTTACTCATTTTTTCTCTCCATCCTCACCTATAAATACCCCCCTTCCCTTCACTTCAAAAACACACCTCAAAACACACTTCTCTCTTCTTTCTTTCTCTCCATTTCTTAGTTTTTAGTTTTTTAGTTTTTCTTATGTTTTAGCTAGTTTCTCTTAGTTTTAGAGTACTTCCCTTTTGGGAAGAACTAGTTATGTTTTTTTTGTAATTTATTAGCTTTTTGATTCAATAAATGGGAGTGCAAATTCCTTTTGCAGGTTTTCTAGCAACGGGAATCGCATCAATCTTGTAAGGATTTTATTTTCTTTTGCTTATTTTTTATGCTTTATTCTTACATGTTATATTTAATTTGTCGTGATTAAATTTAACTGTGCTAGCTGTCAGAACATGATATAATAATAACGTTGTTATGCTTGCAAAATATTAAATAGGTAAAAATCTCTAAAATGAATTGATTTTATTTTTATTCAAGATTTTATATTAAGAATGTTGGAGAGAAATATATTATTTTTCATTACAAACTTAAATATGAAAATTAGATTTTAAGGTTTAGTTATCCGGTCTGATTTAGAGTAGTGCTCTTTTATTTGTTGGTACAATCGCCCGGTAGTTAGAGTGAAGCTCTATTTCAAAAGTTTTTATAAGAATTATTATCTGAAAATGTATTGACAACATGTTTTCAGTAGTAGTTTTAAAACTTGAAAGTTAGTACTCGGATAACTAAATTCTTAGGTTTAATTTGGATACCTTGAATAAAGTTTAAGTTGTCTAACCCCACCAAAGGTGGCATTTAAATGGTTCATTTCTCTTAGAAAAATGAATTAATTTAATTAACCAAATTAGTTATCAACCCCACCCATAGGTGTTAATTGATTTGTTTAGTTAACAAAGAATATCTAACCCCACCAAAGGTGGTATTCATACAAAAAAGGAAGAATCAATAAATATCAATTCATATCTTTAATAACCTAGATAATATGAGCAAGCATAATTAACTTAGTTATTATATCCATAAATACTCCATTATTTATAAATGATAAAATTTTCATAAATGTTTATTGAATCTATGTTTATTTTTATGTAAGTAGATTAAAAACACAAAAACCCCAAAATATCGTGACAGGATGTTTAGGATTTAATTTCGTTTTTAAAAGTTTGAATAATAAATTAAAAACCACATACATTCCTTCCTTAGATCGACCTTGGGAGTATACTTATCATTTTATTCGAAATGATTCGTGCACTTGCGAGAGTTTTATAAATAATAAAACCAAAGTATTGGCAGAATCGGCGATGCCGGTTTTCGTTCATCAACATCCAGTGAATTGTTAGATTTATGATAAATATAACAAGTTACATTCAAAGAGATATGTAGATGTAATAAAATGTATCCAGTAGATAGTTGTACTATAGTGAATATAACAAGTTATATAAGGTAGTGGAAACATTGGAACCGATTTAGAAAGAATCAATTAGAAATTAAATTATTTTCATATCAGAATCAACATATGTTCTCTTTGAACCTAAATAACCTATTTTTTACCTAAGAATATCAAAAATCAAAATTATTATTACATTTTAAGTCATACCAACAACATTTTTATCTTCATCTTAATAATCTCATTTTAATGGCCTCAGAATCCAAATGCAACATCTATCTTGGCATTAATTAAACCCAAATTAATAAATTTTAGTTGTAAACATACATTAGACATCATATTAAACGAATTAGTTTACCTCAAAAAGATCAAGAAATTGTAAAAATGAGAGTGAAAAGAGCATAAAACAATTGCAGACTTATTGGATCATCCTAAAAATTAATATAACAAAGAGGAAGATGAGGTTGATAATTTGAAGAAGATATAGTTTGAAATTTGTTCAAATTGACTAGTAGAGAGATGAATTCTGTAAACAAAAAAATGAATCGAAAAAATAGAGAAACAATAGAGATATTGTCATCCAAAAAAATCCTAGTGAGCAAACAAGTCTTTGATTTGGAAAACGACTCTATCAAATTGAGAGAAGAAAAATAAAGATAATAAATACTAAGAGAGAACGACACAAATATAAGACTGTGTGTAAAATTGTAACATAACGTATTTAAAATAACGGTGTAGAACAAAATTAGGGATTGGAGAAAATAAAAAAATGTGTAAAAATGAGAATTGCGTAAGGTCAATAGTATATAGATAAATTTATAATTATGAGTTTATATATCTGTTATGCTATGTTTGGTTGGAGGGAATGGAAAGGAATCAGAATTGATTCCTTCTATTTGTGTGTTTGGTTGGGTTGAAAAAAGAGTTACGAATGGAATTGATTCCTAAAGGAGAAGGAATCATAATTCCTTCTCCCTCCTTTTTCCTTTTCCCTCCTTTAGGAATCATGATTTCATTCCCATCTCAAATTTTTTCCCAATTTTACCCCTACCTCAAATATAACCCTAAACTCAAATCTTAAATCCTAAAACCCAAAACCCAAAACCCAAAACCATAAATCCCAAATCTTAAAATCCTAAATCCTAAACCCAAAACCCAAAATCCCAAATCCTTAAACACTAAACCCTAAATACCTAAACCCTAAACCCTAAACCCCAAATCCTAAAACCCAAAACCCCAAATCCTAAAACACTAAACGCTAAACCCTAAAACCCTAAAATCTAAATCCCAAAACCCAAAACCCAAAACCCTAAATCTCAAATCTCAAAACCCCAAATCCCAAAACCCAAAACCCAAAACCCTAAACCCCAAATCTTAAATCCCTAAACCGTAAACCCTAAACCATAAATCATAAACCTCAAATCCTAAACCCTAACCCCTAAATCCAAAATCCTAAACCCTATTTAGAAAAATAATAATTTTAACTCTAAACCTTAACCCATAAATATAGCCCTAAATCCCAAATCACAAATCCACAAACCCTAAAACCCAAACCACAAACCCCTAAACCCTAAACCCTATTTAGAACAATAATAATTTTAATAATATATTTTATTTTTAAGTAATAATTATTTAAAAAATAACGATTTCAATAATATATTTATATATATATATATAATCCCAAATCCCTAAACCGTAAACCCTAAACCATAAATCCTAAACCCTAACCCCTAGATCCAAAATCCTAAACCCTATTTAGAAAAATAATAATTTTAACTCTAAACCTTAACCCATAAATATTGCCCTAAACCCCAAATCACAAATCCATAAACCCTAAATCCCAAACCTCAAACCTCTAAACCCTAAACCCTATTTAGAACAATAATAATTTTAATAATATATTTTATTTTTAAGTAATAATTATTTAAAAAAATAATGATTTCAATAATATATTTTGTCTGACGAAAAAATAATAATTAAATGATATTATTTAAACTTTACTGAATATGGTAATTTATAGTTTTTTTTCATTCTATTCGGGTGGCAAACCAAACACTGTAATACTGATTACTTCTTTGATTCCAATCCAAACAACATTATTTCCTTTTTATTTCATTCCATTCCTATTACCATTCCAATTTTAATTTCATTTTGTGAAAGAAACGTTATCTTAATAATAAGAATCCATACTTTTCAAAGCTGCATGAGTATTTAAAAGATTTTCTTAAATGGGCTTCAATTTTGCGTCGTTACTCTTTACGGCCCTAGAAGCCCAATTCCCTCCTCGTCTTCTTTCTTGGAGGAGAGGCACTAGACACAACTGAAACATGACAATGATGGTGAGCTCCATTTCCGCATTCGACTCCCTACAAGGTTGGAGATTTATCGTACCACGTAACCTTGTAGCTTCCCAATCAACCTCGAGGCAAGCCTTTATGTCTTATCAATTTGTTTATTAATTGCAATTTTATCCCAACCTTTATTTTATGAGGTTTAATAGTTTTACATTCATTTCTTACTACAATGACATCCTTTTCTGCTTGTTCAGTTCGAGTTTCAGAAAATCTCGGGCTCTCAGAATTAAATGCGACTACTCCTGCTTCGAAGTATGTTAATTTTTTTCAATCAAAATTCTCCTTCTTTCTAAAATTTATTTTCTTATAAATCGCATGGAAATGTGGACAAATTTCGAATTTGAATTATAATGGTCTCCAATCAGAGCTGAAAATTGAAATGTAATATAAAATACAGTTATGGTTATAAGCTTGACTGATTGAATTTATGCATGATATTAATGTATGTGTGTTTGTGTGTTGGTTGATACAAGACCCTTAAATTTAAAAATAATTAGTGATAAATTTTAATCCAATAGATTTTTGACCGTGGGTCATAATTGTGTACATATCGACATTGTGATTGACATCCCCAAAGTAGAATATCAACCTTCAGCGTCCCTTAAAGTGGTTTGAAATTTCTGAGTTCAGTTCTCTTGTCTTATCCTTTTATTTTCTTGTTAATTCACGTACTTTTTGAGTCATATGACATTCATTTGACATTTTCTAGAGCTTTATACCATGCTTTTCTCTTTTGTTTGGGGTACGTCCTCTGCATTGTCATCTTCCACGCATGACTTAGGGCCAAAAGTTAAGGATGTTATGTCATTTCATCTCAGGGTGATAATTTATTTGGCAGTTATAAACAAGTTTTTTGCCTTTTATTAAAAAAATAGATGGAAGTTTTTTTCAATGTCATTTAAATGCACAACATACATGGGCTCAATTTAAATTGACTATAAAAACCGAGGGGGAAAAAGGTATACATATTGCAAAATCTGGCGATGTCGTTTCCTTTTCATTTTGCAACAATTTTCTTTTACTTCACTCACTGTTATTGTAACATGCATTCAATATATAAGTTCAAGTGCTATTGATTTATTATGAATAATTTATCTATCTGTTAATTATAGGCGAGGGATGTAAGCTATCGACCTCCAGGGACTGCGCTCAGCCTTTTAACTGGAGTTAGTTTTTCCCTTCCTGAGAAAAGGTATATATATATATGTTGTCTCATATCATGTCATTTTATTCAAGCCTAAATTTGTTTGTTATTGATACGACAAGTAGTTCGCTGTTAGGATGATGAACTCGTGTTTTCTTGCAGCTTTGGTTTAATTTTCGGACGGAGTGGTAGTGGGAAAACCACTCTTTTGCAGGTCTTCTTCTCATTGATGTTTTTCTTTTTGGTCTTTTCATGCATTCTTTATTTATATTTTCCTTTTTCTATTCCAGCTTCTTGCAGGGCTAAGCAAACCAACCTCTGGTTCCATTTGTGTTCAAAAGTACAGAAACGATGGCAGTCCTAATTCGACTCCTGAACCGTTACCCTCAGAAAGAGTTGGTATTGTCTTCCAGTTTCCTGAGAGGTAATACGTGCCGCACGCTTATGCTTTTTTTCAGTTTTTTCTGGATGAGTTTTAAGAGTTGTAGTTTCATATTTTGATAATTTACAGTTTCATCATGTTATGACCAATGGAATTATTGAAAAACATGTGCATTTTTGTTTCTAATATTTATAACTATATTCATGAATATTGAGATTTTATAGTTTATACTTTGTTAGATCATAGAATAACGGATTTTCAGTATCCCTGGCAATTGCTTTGTCCTTGGTCTCGTTATGACAACTTTAAACAAAAATAGTGAATCTCATGCTGTTCTTTAACTTAACTAGATTCATGAATATTGAGATTTTATAGTTTATACTTTGGTAGATCTAAGAATAACGGATTTTCAGTATCCCTTGCAATTGCTTTGTCCTTGGTCTTGTTAAGACAAATTTAAACATGAATAGTGAATCTCATGCTGTTCTTTACTTAACTATGTCTTAATATGTTCTCATGTAAGTTGCAACTCAGAGGTTCTGTCACGCAACACTAGCCCTTTGCTTACCACTATACCTCTTCGTTGATGATGCACTTCTGAATTCATGCTCTCATAAAACATGCCTCTTAAACTGCATTGAGTTTTACTAATTGATTTAGCTTGTAAAAATCCACCACAACACATATGATCTCATAAAATGCCTAGAATGTTTTGACTTTTCTTATAAATCACACAATTCATTTCAAAAATTTAATTTCATGGAAAATATATTATTTTGCACATTTTCTAGTTGGGATGTCTCTTTGTTTGTTAAGCGTTAAGGCGGACTAAAAAATTTTGTTTTTGTGTTCGTTGTTTTTTTGGGGCCTAAACTACTTATCATTTTCCAATTATATTCCTGAGTTTTGATATAAAATAAAATTGCATAATGTAGTTAAATATTTTTATTATAAGAAAATCCATGAAGGAAAATAATTGAATTGTGATATGAACACCTTATATATATATATATATATATATATATATATAATAAATTATAAAAGCTTTATGCAATGTAAATATAATGAACTATAATAATTCACTTTATGATGCTACCAAATTTATTTTATGAAAACCCAAATGGTAAACAAAATCTCTTTCAATATGGCCAATCACATATGATTTCAATGCACATATGATGCAATGTTTTAGGCTAAGTGTGATATTTCCTTTGGGCTATGTAGTATCTTTTCTATTTGCAGAACTTTCTTTGTTAAGAAAATTACAATTAGCTAAGCAACCAAATTTACAAGGATATGAAATAAATATGAATAAAATAACAAACAAATTTTACTACAATAATTTCAATAAAAAAAATAATTACAAAATTCACAACTCAAGAAATTGAGAGCTCTTTTAAATTTTTTAATAGCTTATTTCTTTCTCTAAATATCTTTATCTCTTTCTTTTCTTTTCTTTTTCTTCTTTTCATATTTTAATATTATACGAAGGTTTTTATGATATTAGATTTACTAATGTTATTAATGTCATACCTTAATTTGCATAGAGAAAAACTCTCATATGTTTCTCTATTCTCACTCTTTTTCTCATTTTTTCTTTGGTTTGTAATTATTATCATTAATTAACATTTGACTTTTTAAGTAATTATCAATCTCCCACTTGAATCTCCCACTTGAAGCTCCCACTTGAAGCTCGATTTCATTCTGTCTTCATATCTTAATCAATGCAATTACTTTTTCTAGGTTTCGTCACTCTTGAAAGGCCATTGAAGTTGAACACAACTTCAGTTTGTTAATAGTCATTATCTTTGTCAACATGTTTGCTGGAAGTTTTAACACCCCATCTTCTAATAAAGTCTTGATGAAGTGATAACAAAGTTCGATATATATGCTTCTAGATTGAAATGCTGAATTCTTTGTCAGATGTATTGCACTTTGACTATCATAATACAAAACATTTTGTTCTTGTTTGAATCCAACTCAGTTAACAATCCTTGAAGTCAAATCATCTCTTTACTGGCTTCTGTCGCTGCTACATATTCAGTCTTTATAGTTGATAATGCAACAATCTTTTATATCTGTGCATCTAACTAACAACTCTCATATCCATGGTGAACATATGACCAATGGTGCTCCTTTGGTGATTGACTTCCCCTGTAAAATTTGTATTTATGTACCCTCGTACTTTTAACATTCCTCTAGCAAAGGTACAAACACTTCTCTGTGGTGTTTCATAGATACCTCAAGATCCATTTCACGCTTCCTAGTGAGCCTTTCCTGGATTTGATATGAACTTGTTAACAATTCCCACTACATGGCCAATGTTTGGTCTCGTATGGACCATTGCATACATCAAACTTCTAATGTTTGAGACATAAGAAACCTTAGTCATGAAGCGTTTCTCTTCCTTTGTTTGAGGACACCGATCTTGGCATAGGTGATCTTGGCATAGGCGAAAGTGATCGACTAAGTGTGTGTTGACCGCCTTGACATCGCTCATGTTGAATTTTTGCAAAATAGTCTGATATACTCCTCCTGAGATAAATTTAACGTCCCTCTTTGCTTATCTCTAGTTAATTACATCCCAAGAATCTTCTTTGCTGGTCTTACGTCTTTCATGTCAAACTCATTGGATAATTGTTCCTCAATCTTTTAATATCTTCCATATTTAAACCCGCCACTAACATGCCATAGACATAAAGTAATAAAATGACATAACTGGACTTGAATCTCTTGAAGTAGCACTAGAAACCTTCCTTGTGCATAAAGCCATCAAATTTTTTGTACTACTGCCTTGGAGCTTTCTTTAGGCCATACAAGCTATTTTTTAATTTGCACATCGTGTTTTCCTTTCCTATCTCATAGAAACCTTTAGGTTGGTGCATGTATCTCTTCTTTTGAGTATTCGTGTAAAAATGTAGTCTCCACTTCTAACTGTTCGTGATAAAGGTCTTCATTGTCAACTATAGTCAATATTGATCTAACAGTATTGAGCTTCACAACTGGAGCAAAAATGCCGCGATAGTCCACTCTTTCCTTCTGATGGAATCCTTTGACAACTAATCGAGTTTTGTAACTCTTGGAGCCATCATGTTTCTCTTTCACTCGATACACCCATTTGTTATGGAGAGCCTTCTTTCCCATGATTAACTTTGTTAGCTCACATGTCTAATTGGAGATCAAATAATTCATATCATCTTTCATAGTAAGCTCCCACTTGTTGGCATCTATGCTCTGACATGTTTTATCGTAGCATTCAGGATCTCTTTTATTAATTAACAACAGGTGGTTCAGATATCTCCTGTTAGGTACATGGGGTCGAGAAGACCTCTTAAGTATAAGAGCTAGAGTAGGAGGATAAGTTATGTCAGACTACTGCACACTGCTTTGTTCAATTAGTTCCTTTCACCAAGGATTTTCAACCATTTGTTTTATCATAGGACTATTTGGGATATCATCCACCTTTACATACACTGGTCTACTCTATTCAGAGTAGCTGGCATTTGCAACATGTGTATCCCTATACATCACTCCTTCGTTAAAGACCACATCCCTACTTCGTATCATCTTTTTATTCTTGTCATCCTAAAGGTAGTAGCTAAACTTATCCTCGTCATAGTCGATGAAGGTGTACTTTTTGGATTTGGATCAAGCTTATTTCTACCTTGATCATTGATATGCATCTATGTTACGTAACTGAAAACTTTTAGATGTGAGAGTTTTACTTATTTTCTGTCCCATACCTCCTCTGGTATTTTGTGTTCTAATAGAATTGATGGGCCTCAGTTGATCAAGTAGGCTGTTATGTTAATTGCTCTTGCCCATAACTACTTTGGTAGGCTTGATTGCACGCATGCGCCTGTCTTTTTCAATCAACGAACGATTCATATGCTCAGCTACACCGTTATATTTAGGCATACCAAGTATGGTTCTCCTTATTTTGATCTTGTGCTCACAAGAAAATGTCTTGAATATGGTGTCTTCATATTTACCACCATTGTTTGCTCTGAGCTTTTTTTTTAATATCTTTAAACCTATCTCATTCTCAACCATGACTTTCCATATTTTGAAAGCCTTAAACACTTTGGACATATGTTTTAAAAAGTAAACCAATACATTTATAGAATGATCGTCGATGAAAGTCACGAAGTAGTATTTACCACCATTGGATGAGACAGTTATTAGTTCCCAAACATTGGATTGAGCAAGCTTTAACCTCTATTTCTTTAGGGTTCTAGAACATGTTTGAAAATTAACTTTCTTTTGCTTTCTAAGTATGTAGTCTTAAACACATGTCAATTCCAACCGATTGAAGATCCAATAGTTTTCCTTTGGAATGTATAATTTTCATTCCCTTTTCACTGTTATGATCGAGCTTCTAGTGCCATAAGTTTGGATTTTCATTGCGTACTACAACTAAAATTGAACAACAGGCTCCTACTATCAAATAAAGATTACCACTCTTCTTGCCACGTGCAATTGTTGTTGCACCTTTTGAAAGCTTCCAATCATCATCATGAAAAGTCATGGTATAACATTCACTAACCAATAGCCCTACTAGGATCAAATTCTTTCTCATGTTAGGAGTATGTCTAACATCTTTCAACTACCATAGAGTCCTGTTCAACTTAATCTTCATTGTACCTTTACCAACAATTCACAAGATTAGTCATCTCTAAAGTATACCTTACCAAGGTTTCCAGGCACGTGTTTTTTGAAAAGTTCTTTTTGCAATGTAGCATGGAATAGTGTTTTAGAGTCTAACATCTAAGACTCGTGCTTGTTGTCCAAAGAGTATATCAGTGCATCATCTTCTCCTGAGGTGGAAGTAACATTTGTTTCTGCCTTCCTTGTATGATTCTTTAGTGCACTATTGCAATATTTTTGTAGTGTCATTTTTTTGTAATTCCAACACTCGATAGTCCTAGAGTTATAAGATATGCATGAATTTCTAGATTTAAAACTTCTATCCTTTGATCTACTATGATAACTTCATCTACTGCTTCCATTTCCTCTAGTTCTTCCTTTGGACTCTGAATGCAAAATTGAAGAAGATGATGCTTCACTAACACTCTTTGTCGGATTTCTTCATTAAGAACTAGATTCTGTACAATTTCAAATTTTAACTTATTGCTTCCTGCCGAGCTATTCACTTTTGTGACTATTGCATTCTAATTATTTGGTAGAGATTATAAAAGAATTAAGGCTTGAACTTCCTCATCGAGTTCAATTTCTACCGAATTCAATTGGGTTGTGATTGTATTGAGTTCATTCAGATGTTGAGTCATTGACACACTTTCCGTCATCCACAAATTGAAGAACTGCCTCATGAGATGTACCTTATTTAAGATTGATGGTTTATAATACATACTGGATAAAACTGTCATAAGATTTATTGTGATCTTCTCCTTTGTTATATTGAAAACAACATTGCGTGATAACGTCAATCAAATGACTTCGAAGGCTTGTCTGTCCAGAATAGTCCATTTTTCATCCTTCATTTTTTCTGGATTTTCTCCCCAAAGAGATTGATACATATTTTTCTGATACAAATGGTCTTGTATTTGCATTTTTTAGAATTCAAAATTTGCACAATAGAACTTTTCAAGTTTAACAGTACCTTCGCCTGCGGTCATCGCTTATATTCGAATATAGTTTCCTTTGAATTGAAATTTACTATCAAGGTTTTGATACCATATGTTAAGAAAATTACAATTTTCTAAGGAACTAAATTTACGAGGATATGAAATAAATGTGAATAAAATAACAAACAAATTTTACTACATTTATTTCAATAAAGGAAAAGAATTGCAAAATTCACAACTCAAGAAATTGGGAGTTTTTTAAAACTTTTTAAAGCTTATTTCTTTATTTTTCTTCTTTTCTTTTCTCTCTTCTTTTTCTTCTCTTCTGATTTCAATATTGTACAAGGATTTTGTAATATTAGATTTACTAACATTATAAATATCATACCTTAATTTAAGTAGAGAAAAACTCTCGTGCATTTCCCATTTTCATTGTTTTTTTCCTTTTTTCCTTTGATTTGGGATTAATATCATTAATTAAGACTTGACTTTCTAGTTAATTAACATTCTTGTCATTCATGTATGAAAGTCGAACCATGTTACAAATACCTAAGTTTACTTTCTTGTACACTTTACTTGCATTTTAATAGAAATGCAACAACGTGATACATGTAAGTGTGTGGCATTTTGGCATATTTCATTCATGATATATGACAAAGTCTAATGTGTCTTCAATTCCTTTCTTTTATCTCTGCTGTGGTTGCTAGTTATTATTTCTATAATAATTATACTATCTGCATATCTTATCAATTGTTAATAGGCTCTTTCATAAAATTCAACTTCAATGAAAATAAAAACACTGAATATGAATTTATTGGCAAAAGATAAGCTAACACCTTTACCACACAAGTAAAAGGTTACTGTACTTGTTCTTCATTTTTACCAAGAGATCTATTATTTTTATATATAAGAAAATTTATTAATTAGAAAAATATATAGGTGGAAAAAGTATTTTGGTAAATGTTGGATTGGGTTGTAAGTAGCCCAGCCTTCAATTATGGTCCATCATTGAGGATCTCCATTTGTTTATTTTTTCTTCAATTATTATGTTTTTATATTATCAAGATTAGTAACTCATAATTTTCAAGTCAGGTATTTTGTGACAGATAATGTGCTTGATGAAGTTACGTTTGGATGGCCAAGGCAAAAGGGTGATTATCAATTAAAGGAGCATCTTGCTTTGAGACTTCAACGAGCAATTAATTGGGTATTTCTTGCTCCTCTAGTAGAAACAAAGTGTCTTCTAGTTTGATAGATGTATAAAAGTCGTAATAACTCTTTTTCTAAAAGCTTAAGTCTTTGGGAGTATTTGTTTCCTAATATTTTCTAATATGGTATTGAGGTAGAAGTCTTGCATTTAAACCCCCAGTAATTTCTTTTTTTTTTTAATTTCAAGCGTTTGGGTTGAATGTTAGGGAGCGATAGATTTATGAAAGTTTGTTGGCTCTTCTCCCAATGGCTTAAGCTTTTGGGAGAATTTGTTTCTTAACAACTTCTAATATAGTTTTTTCCATGTTCTTAGGTTTTAAAATTTAAATATTTATATGTTATTGTTATCATTTCCAATATATTTCAAAATCTAAACTCTCTGGAATTAAATTGATGGTTTTAGGTTGGTCTAAATGGTATCTCCCTTGATAAAGATCCGTACTCCCTCAGTGGTGGGTACAAACGTCGGCTTGCCTTGGCAATTCAATTAGTAAGAACACCTTAGTAACATGAATGCTGCTGCACATGCATTCATTCCAATATAAAACAATACCCTATAAACATGACGTTAATCATTCCATATTATAAGATAGAATCTTGACAGCTGGATTTTATTAACTGAGTCAGTGTCAATGAACTTCATTTTCAGGTGCAAACCCCAGATTTATTGATTCTGGATGAGCCTCTTGCAGGTCTTGGTACAGAGATTATTTTTGTACTTACAAATTGTCTTCCTTTCTGTATTCTTAGCTTGCTTGGAATGAATTTTTGATGATGATATTGGAAGCCATTAACTTTTGTTTAGCATCTTGGTGAAGGGTTACCGGCCACTTTCAATACAACTTTCAGCTGATTAACTATTGAATTCGAGAATGCTAGTCTTCTATTTCCATGGCCTGACGTTTCTGGTTCAAGCATATCATGTCATCAGTTTTTTATTATTTGGCTGGGAGTTAAATATTGTCTGTGGACTTTTGCTTAATGTCCTACGTACCTTTCCATTTTATCTAACATCTTCTATTCCTGAACTTTTGATGCTGCTGCTTTGGTTAATAGATTGGAAGGCACGTGCAGATGTTGTGAAGCTTTTGAGACATCTAAAGAAAGAATTGACTATACTCGTTGTAAGCCACGATCTTAGGTATGTCTTTTTACCTGCGTATTTTGCATCATTCATCATACATTGTGATTAAGTGGTTAAGTTTGAACTAATATTTAACCACTGTATCATCTCAACTAAGTGTGAAGTTGTAGAGCTAGGAGAATTCTAGTTGAGAAATAAAGACGTTTCAATTACTCTGGGAGAATTCCACTAAACGCTTTAACAGATGTCTTAGTTGCTTTTTTATCAAGTCAGTGACACGTTTAATTCATTCTAGTACTTGCATTTTCTATAACATTTGTTTTCACAAGCTCATTACTACATTATGAATTTAATGCATGAAGATCAATTTGTTTAAATAAATATTGGCTTGATTGGACCACATTTTTTTGAATATTGTATTTGTTTTAGTGAAAATGGGGATACAAGTACATTAGTCTGTTTATTTTCGAAGGTTTTATTAGAGGACTTTTATTTTAATTATTTGTTAAAAAATAAGCACGATGAGGACCTTTTTTGTTATGTTAAAAATGGCACATTAACTCTCAGTTAGACCAACATTAATTGTTTTAAGAAAAGTCCCTGTGCTGATCATGTTTGAACAATAAAAGTCCTCGTGAGAACCAATTGAAAATAAATGAACCAATGCACTCATTTTGTAACAAAAAAGAGACCGAAGTACCCTTTCACCATTTTAATTAAAATGTATGGCAATTTAATAACCATTTATTGAGAGATTGATATTTGAAGTTATAAAGTTGCCATATTTAAATGCTTCTATTGTTTTAATCTTGTCATAATACTTGACATTCTTCCAATGGATCAGAGAGCTATCAGCACTAGTTGATCGATCATGGAGGATGGAGATGGGTGGGGTTCTCAAGGAAGAGTCACTGCCAGTTTAACCTTAAGACATTGGTATTGCTTCTTCATCAATCTGTGTCTTGTGACTGCATCCTAGTATATTTCTGTGTTTTTCCGTACAGATGATTGCTTAATATGCATTTTTAGGAGTTTAGGAATCCACATGAGAGAAGAAACTAGCAAACAATTGCAAGCTTTTTTAGATCATAGATCCATTTAACGAGTTTAATAAATAAAGCAGTCAATGAGTAGCGGGAAAACAACACTGTTGCAGCTGGCAAAAAAAAACCTTCCATGATAGGGAGGAGAGGAAGTTGACACCGTCTTTGATCCATCTTTTAGTAAAAAGTACTTCCATAGTACACCAGTATTTCTTTTAGGAAACTTACATACATCAATTAAAAATTTATAGTCACACTCAGGAATACACAAAAGAAACCTTTGTGTTCACAATTCATTGAAAATGTCACCACTTATGTGACTCAGGGATGAGAGCACAAAAGCTGCTGATACTATGAAGCATTAGGTTGACAATCTCTAGATGTGAGGATCAAATACTTTTTCTCACCTCTTTTTGTTTTTGAAGATCCAGCACCAAAACTGTAATCCAAACAATGGAGATTGGTTAGATTGTACATCAGAATTGTAAAAAAGAACATATTGGTAATCAATTTAGCTGGTCACTAGATCAACAACTATGCTTGCAATGTGGTCTCCTTTTAAAAATGCATGGCATACAATGGTCAATGAATTTGCATGTGACTAGTAAAATTTTTCCTTCATGCTTGGAAGACTGCAGGGTAAACCTTCAATTATATAATTATGGAGTGAGTTGATGAAGGTGGAGGATTTGGAGAACCTAGAAGCCTGCTGTCATCAATGTTGAAAATAAGTATTTAGTTTCACAAGGTTGCTGAATTGACTCGAAACCAGCCCATTAAGCATAAGGTGTACTTTAGAGTGTTTGAAGAACTTTCCATTTGAAAACTACACATTTTTGTCTATTGATGTATGGCCCATGGGTCATGTTTTCTTTAAATTTGATGTTATCTTAGAGACTGGTTTGAAGAGCTTTTGTTTTTCCTTTTCTTTTCTATTTACTAACAATTAAATGTTCTACGTTTTAGTTCTCAGAATTTGAAGTTGGGCAAACTACAATTACCTTCTCTAGGTTTGCTTTACTGCACATATTTGAATAAAAATCACATGTCTCTTGAAGTGATTGTTTCAAGTAATGGTTAGATACTTGAAAAAAAAAAGTAGAGGAAATTTGGGGATGATATTATGAAAAAAAAATAGTTTAGAGGGTTGTAATTGCATATTTTTTAAGTTTGTGGTGGTGGTTAATTAATTCAGCAAGCCTGGAAGGGCTGTACTGTAATTTTTCTTTTGAAGTATTAGTTTTCCAAGCTAGTTTTGCTTTCCTTTCTACATTTTTGGGAGTACACCAGAAATGAGGCCTGAATGATTTTTAGCTTTTTCTTTAACCGTCTTTTTCTGGAGGAAATTCTTTTGGCTAGGGCAGATGATTTATTTGTTGGTATTCTAGACTTTCATTTATTCTGAGTGTTAGATATTGAATTTTTGAAGGTTGGTCTTGGTACATTATATGCCAAGCAGGAATTGTACTTACAGTCTGCTTCTGTTCTGATCCAGTGTTCTTTTTTTTCTGATATTGTAGCTCTGCCCATACTGGGGCAAGTTCGTGTTGCTCTTATAGGATTGCATCCTTTCCTTTGACGCAGACTCTAGTAAACCATGTGTTTTCTCCCTTCAGTTTCATTGAATTTTCATTGGTACAGCCATCAGTACGAGTGTTCTCGATCATACCTTTCAGTAAGACAGAATCCCTTGGAGCTACCGACCTTTCAGGAGACTATTTTGTGAAGCATGCGCAATGCTTGCATGCAATAAACAAAGAACACTGAAATTGAATTGGAAAATGTTGCTTTATCATATTACGGCTATTGAGGATAAAGTAATTTTGTTTTATTATGTTACGGATTATCTAATATGTCTTTAGAAATACTCTTGATAGTCTAAAGATTGAAGGAATATTACCTTTTTTTTTTGTTTTTTTCCCCCTGGATTGGTGCTTGGGCCATCAAAGAGCATTTATCAATGTGACATATTTAGAATAGAATGAATTGGAATATTATATATTAATATTTTGTTTTTTATTAGTGTAAACTATTATAATTAGATATTAGATAATTATTATTATGTTTATTTGTTAATATAAGAGTTTTATTTAGAATCCTATTAATTAGTTTTAGTATTATTATCCTTAAAATACATATTTAATCTTTCGTAAGAAAAAGAATGAAAATTAGAACGTTGTTTTTTGATTTTATAGTTATTCACTCAACCTATTTGATTAATCAATATTTTAGTTTATGCATTCATTATCTACTTTGTATTTTCTGAACACTAATAATCTATATTTTTCTAAACCTTATTTTATTTCCTCCATAGTTTTGGTTATAATAATAATAATAATAAATAATAGTAATAGATCAGTGTTCTTCCTTAAAGAAAACCTTCAAACCAACAGTAGCCATATTATATCTCGTGGTCACCGACAACTTTAGCCACTGTTGCCTGCTTAAAGTAACCCAAAGATATGTTGCCCTATGTATCTCTATCAAAGTCGATCAATATGTTATTGTATTGATAAATTGTGTGAAAAAGTTTCACCATATAATCATGAGTTTCAATTTGAGTAATGTAGTGATTAAAAATCAATCCGAGAGAAGTTACAAACTCTTCAGCAATTTGGGTCCATTTGATATTGAAAAAAGAAAAGGCAACCCTATCGTCATGGGTCCCTACTTGTGTCGTCAATTCCCTTGGCCTGCGTTGTCGACGGTATCAATCCACATTAGATCTTCCTTGCGTTAGCGTGGGTCATTCACCCAAGATCTTATGTTTGTTCGTCGTTGTTTTTGTTAAATTTGGACCTAACTCTATCTCAAAACCCAGGTTATGAGATGGAGGACTGCCTTGTTTATATGCACAGTGTGGGCACGGTTTTCAATCGATGTGAAACTTTAACACTCCTCTCACATTAGCAAGATTTGTTCCCTTGAGATCGACGGGAATGTTAAGCATATGGAACCCAAGTGGCGGAATGCATCACTCATTAGTGGCGAAACAATTGCACCGATCGAGTAACCTGCTTCGATACTATGTTAAATTTGGGCCTAACTTTATCTCAAAATCCAAGTTACTGGGGATCGCGCTTACGCAGCGCATATAAACAAAGGCAGTCCTCCATCTCATAACTTGGGGTTTGAGATAGAGTTAGGCCCAAATTTAACAGTTTTGAGTGTTTCTATGGTTACCTACTAGTGCTACCAACCACAAGTTAGCTCCGTCATTTGACCGTCAGTGTGCCACCACTGGTTATTTGTTGTCGAGGGCTCCACCCCTCCATCCTGCCACTTACTAGTCTTTCTCTAACCTTATCTTTGCTATTAGGGTTGACTTTTAGTATTTGGGATTATTGGATAATTTGGTTATTTGCGCCGATGACTTCTTTGGGTATATCTCTCTCTTTTTGGGCTCATAAGTTGCTTGCCTTTCTTTTTGTTAGATTTGGGAGGATTGGTTATGTGGATTTGTTGGACCATTGATTTTGTTTTCTCCCATTGGGTTTATTTGGATAAGTTAGATATTTTGGGTTGATTAATTGTGTCTTGCTATACTTTTATTAAAATTGAATTTAAATTGATCACTTTGTTTTATTGCAATTGAACTTAAATATGGTTATTGAGTTATTGCTATCTGGATTTTTTATATAGTTTAAATTTGTCTCTTAATTTATAAAAAATCCTTTTATCCGATGGATTTTTTATATAGTTTAATTTTACCTCTTAATTTATAAAAATCCTTATTACTTAATGAAAGTTATCTTAGTTTCAAGATTGATAATTATGCTTTGTGACTACTATTTTAATCATTAATTTCTCATTTTCCTTGACAAATAAGTATTAGAGATTGTTTTCGATAGTGAATTTATGATATGAGATATTTGATGAGTATCTTATTGATTGAAATTTTAGTTATTAGCACATACTATTGACTTAAAACTTGCTTTGTTCTATTATTATCGTGAGTTTGTTTTCATGGATATGTGTTGGTTATATTTTGTGATTGACACCAATTGTAGATGGTATGGGGAGTTTTTCGCATTTTCGTCTACTACCAAGTGTTGATTGGCTTCTTTTATGGTGTTGTTGGTTCTTCCATGATTAGGTAGATTTCTTCTCTCTAATGTTGTTCTATGGGTTGTATGCATTAAATGAGGTTGCATTTTTGTTTATTGAAGATTAGTTATAGGTCTATATATGCCTAATTAAAAGGTTATCATTTTGAGATTGATATAATTCGAGTTCAACTACCGATGCCTTATAATAAGGTTATTTATTGAAAGATCTTTATACTTCATTATTCAAATTTTGATATTTATGATCTAACTTGAAGGAGAGAAGTTAGAGTATGTCTTTCTTCTACACGTATTGATATCAACATAGGCTAACATTGGTTTGCTTGAAGTGGTTGTTATCTGCATTGTTATCCCTCAGTCACCTATGTCATTAACTACCCTAGTTTTCTTAAAGCCATATCATGAAGCTGAGCCTAAGACAATATATGAAGCATTTTCTTCCCTTGACAGTGAAAAATGAATTATTGCAATGGATGATGAGATGGAATTCATTAGAAAAGAAGAAAAAAACATGTATGGGATTTGGTTGATGTTATGCCTGGGCTTGAAACTATTGGAAATAAATAGATTTTCATCATTAAACGTAAGGCATATGGTTCCATTGATAGGTATGAAGTTCAACTGATGGGAAAAGGTTATAGTAAATCCTGTAGTCCTTTGTATTTGTTGGTTTCCGTGTGTAAAATATAGTGTCTATTCAGTTTACTCGGTGTTTCTATCTTTCTCTATATAAGTTGATTACTATTGTTCAGTAATACACACATGCAAATAGGTAGGTATACTGTGATTGAAAGCATGTTATACACACACCACATGATTGGTTTCTTTGTATGCATGTTAATTTGTAAGTGACGCTTTTTGTTGTGGTATATATACCGATATTTATGGACAATTACTCGGCATTTTCTGAATAGAAAAATGAGATTTTTGTGCAACTTGACAAGGCCCTCGTTGGACCCTTAGTATGACCCTCATCAAGGTGGTCAGTGAGACCTAAATAAGGGTGGCACACAGCTTGGTGGTTTTCTATAAATACCCTTTCTTAAATGTACATTTAATTTGAAATTATAGCAAAAACATTTAACGATTATAATTCCGTGTTCCCTAATCATCTTGAGTATTTTTTGATGATTATGATACATTTGTGTGAGGGTAAAATAGCTTTCTTAGATTTAGAGTGGCTAAGACTATTTTACTAGTGTGGTTTGGGCAATATTGTGCTTAGGATTCGTGGTAGAATGTAGTTCCCATGATTTTTTTGTTGGTGGTTCAAGATTAAGTGTATTTCCTATGATAACTTTCCATTATTATGTTCGTGTTACTGATCTATGGTGACCAATTACACTACTTTGTTTGGTGTGGCACTAAAGGAGGTTTTGATACATTTGTCAAATCGAGTTGTTACGGGGACAATAAGCAATGACAAAAATAGGTAGTTAGGGCAAAGGTCTTACTAATAGAGATATTTGCATTTATATTTATATTAAGTTGTATCTATTTTATTACTTAGTGAATTTTTTTATTGTCGGGTGGTTGTCATAAGCAACCTAAGAGTTTACCACATAGGTAGAAGTTCTATTTGGATTTGCCTTGTTATATTATTGTGTTTGTATGATCAATTTTGCTGTGAGTACAATCTAAGTCTTGATCCTGTATATTACCACATATAGGCTTAAGACTATGATTGTAAAGCATTTTATTTTCTGTATTGCATGCTTTATTTCCTTACTATGTAGCCTGTGAATAATCTATTTGTTTGTTAAAATATACTACCTGTCTAATATTTTTTGTTTACTATTATTATTATTTCCTGTTAATTTGTTGTTTGTAGAGATGAGTCCTTAAGAAATTAGTATCTCTTTACCCTGGTTGTGTATTGGGTCTCGGACTCCTTCAATTGGTATCAAAGCAGGTACGTTCTTTTTGGGCTTAACCACTATAGTGTTGATACTTGCCCTCTTTCTCTATGTTTAATTTCATTAATCTTTTATGATGGATGATGTGAGAAGTTTAGCCAGTGGACCTCCTCAGTTTAATAGCTTGTGTTATTTTATTAGAGATTTCAAATGTGTTCCTATTTGAGATCAACAAATAATGATGTCTGGCCCTTAATTGAGAATGGTTGGAAGTACCCTTTGCACATTTCAAAGACTGGTGTTGTTGAACCTAAGCTCATTGCTATTTGGCACAAAGAAAAGCTTCATCTCAATAATCTCAATTGTTAAGGGTTACATCTGCTTATCAATTCTATTTTTGTTGAAAACTCTATTTAGATATCTAAGTTTACTACTTCCAAAGAAGCATGAGACTTCTTGGAAAAGAAATATGATGGTGCTCTTTTTAGATGGTTGTGTCCAATCCAAAAAAGCTGTGATTACTACCTCTAATTGCTATACTTTGATGGCTTCCTATTCAAAGACAGTCCCTTCTAGCTCCTCATATTAGATAGATGCTGGTGATGATGACAAGTTTTCACTTCAATAATTTTATGATCAACTTGTGTATGAGAATCTTAAACTAATGAAAGTTATGTCCAACATTAACACCAACCTAAAAGAAAAAGATATGAAGCATTTAGACCTCTCTGGTCAATTTCTCTAACTCATCTTGGAAGGTGAAAAGGAAGTGGGAAAACTGAAGATGAAATTAGATAACCACATCAAGTCGCTTCAAATTCTCCTTTGTGATAATAAGAAGTGTGCTTGCATAAATGAGCTTGAAAAGTCAATCCAAGATAAGGAATCTGAACCACTCAAAACTCAATGCATTCATAAGTCATCTTCTCGTGATTTTGATGTTGTCTTCAAACTAAGGAAAGATATTAGCATCTTAGAAGATGAAACTAAGGAAAACTCAAAAAACTAAGAAATGAGAGAAAGAAAGGTTATAGAAGCGTGGTTTTGAGGTGTGCTTGGAAACTTGGAATGACCTGGGGTATTTATAGAAGCAGGATGGAGAGAAAAAATAGAGTAAAAAAAATGTTAAAAACAATATTAAAAAACGTAAAAACGCGTGTAATGGACATGTTTGAGGTCATCAATGACGTCAAAGATGACGTCATTGGGCTATGGCCGCAGTGCACGTGGAAAATGGGAGCAAAAACGCATCATGCCAAGGTCAAGCGGTAGTATTTCTTTGAAGCTGGCTACGTTATTTGCCTGTCATACAATGGCGTGAGCGATAGCACCTGGCCTTATTTGCGAAGGCGTCACAAGGAAGCGAGGACAGGCCGCTACGGTAGGCGTGGCGGAAGCGCTTCTGGTGACTACCGACCGCGCGCGATTGTTACATACGGTTTTTGACATTTTCGGGACCTTCGGCCACCCATTTTGTCCAATTTTTCCATGTTTTGTTGACCTTTTTCCCACTTATTTATTAATTTATTTGTGATGTATTGCTTCAAGTATTCTTCTTTGAGTCTTTGTTGGATGATTGTGAAACCAAACATAATAAGATTCAAGCTCGTGTTGATGCCAATACTACAAAAGTCATGTTTCTTGAACCTAACCTATTGAAAAAACATGAAATGGCTAAGATTCTTCACCTTCAACAATACGATGCTGAGAGAAAAATTAAGGAATTTCATAATGTTGGTCAAAAGTAGTCTAATGGAAGTAATTGTTTTGACAAGTTGTTAAAACTTAAGGATACTCGTGCTACTTCATCCACTACTATTGCTATTGTTTAGAATCCTTCTCTCACTATTGAGATTTTTGATGATGAGTGCATTGTCGATATGTTAAGTGCAAAGAGTCTCTCTCTCTCTCCCTCCTATTTCTAACAACTTTGATTTCTTATCTTCCTCCAACACTTAGAGAATCTCGTGGTTATGACAATAACATGCTAAGTTATATAAAAGAATTATTGAACCTTTCGGTCTCTTTGGCTAATGAAGCTACAGCTTTACAAAATGAAGAATTGTACTTTTCAAGGAATTTAAATTCTCTCTTGTTGACACTTTTTGTGGTCAGAATCTCAATATTAATTTCGTCCATACTGTGCTGAAGGCTTAAGTGTTCGGATGTTGGTATTTTGATAGTAGTTGTTCACAACACATGATTGGAAACAAATATTTCTTTACCAACTTAATTCTTAGTAATGACGAGTCAGTTACTTTTGGTTATGGAAATAAGGCCTTGATTTATGGTAAAGGATCTATCAGTGCTCTTACAATTCTTGAACTTAAAGATGTACTTTATATTGAAGGTCTTAAGGCTAATTTGATCTGGTATACCCCTTGAAAAAAATATTGTGTGGGCCTCTAAAAATTGTGTAATAGGTCGAGTCTAAGTATAGAAAAACTTTAGCATCAACTGTTGGGTCATGTCAATTACAAACTTTTGAAGAAAATCTCAAGTCTTAAAACAGTTAAAGGTCTTCCTAATATCACCTCTTTTCTTAAACATGCATGTGGCCTTGTCAATTATGCAAGCAAAGTAAGAGCCGGCATAAGAAGAATCATCATCTTTACACTACAAGACCTTTTGAACTAACTTCTTCACATGGATCTAATGTGTCCTATACAAATTTCTAGCATTGGTGGGAAAAAATATATCTTGATAATTCTTGATGATTTCTCCATATATACGTGTGTTTTGTTTCTAAGAGAAAAATCTGAAGCATTTGATAAATTTAGGACCCTATGTATTAAACTACAAAATGAGAAATTTAAGTCCATTGGTTCCATCACCAAGATAAGAAGTGATCAAGGTAAAGAGTTTGAGAATTCAAAGTTCAATTCTTTTTATGATGGAATGGGTATTCAATTCTTATTATTGAAAGGAAGAATAGAGTTATTCAAGAAATTGCTAGAGTTATGGTAACTAGCTAAAATTTAGCGAAGAATTTTTGGGTTGGAGCTATTAACACCTCCTATTACACTTTGAGTCATTGCTTCTTAAGACTTGGTACTTGTCAATCTTCTTATGAGCTTATGCACGGAAGGAACTTGAATGTAAAGCACCTTTGTGTGTTTTTTCTATATTCTCAAAGATAGAGAGAATTTAGACATGTTTGAGGCAAAAAGTGATCTTGGAATATTTTTATGATATTCTAACAATAGTTGTGCTTATCAGATTTACAGTTTAAGAACTTCAATTGTTATGGAATCAATCAATGTTGTGATTGATGACTTTGGAGCTACTAAACTTGTTGAGTCTGATGATAGTGATGTGTTTGGTGATTGGGGTTCCTCTAAATATGCCACAGATAATGTTGAGACTCCATCTAATATAACTTCAATTATCCTTCCAAGGACTTCTAAAGACGAGAAAGATGATGAACAAGAAGAGTCTTCTCTTCCAAATTGGGTAAAGAACTCTTACTCTATATACAACATTATTGGTAATGTAGAAGGTAGTGTTAGGATAAAACAACAATTACAAGAGACCTTAAACTACATATGTTTCACCTTTACTATTCTTCCAAAAATGTTAAGGAGTCTCTACATGACAAACATTGGGTTAACTCTATGCAGGAGAAACTCAAACAATTCTAAAAGAATGAGGTCTGGTATCTTATCCCCAAGCCTACTGATAAGATGTCATTAGTACACATTGGTTGTACAAGATCAAGGAAGATGAGAATGGCATGATTGCACAAAACAAGTCTTGACTTATTGCTCAAGGGTACACATAGGTTGATGCAATTGATTTTAAAGAGATGTTTGCACCAGTTGTCTATCCAGTGTCTGTAAGACTACTCATAGGTTTAGCTTGATACTTTAGGTTTAAGTTATATTAGATGGATGTGAAGAGAGTTTTCTTCAATGGTGTTACCAAAGAGGAAGTTTTTATAGAACAAGCAAAAGGGTTAGAAGACCCTCACTTTCCTACTCATGTGATGAGATTGAAGAAAAAAATTGTATTGTTTAAAGCAAGCTTCATATGCTTAATATAAGCATCTCACCAAGTTTCTCCCCAATAATGGTTTTTTGAGAAGAGGTGGTGACATAACGTTATTTGTCTCAAGATTGATAGGTAAAGTTATTGTCGTTCAAGTGTATGCTAATAACATCATATTTGGTTCCACAAAGGATGATCTTGCTCAAAAATCTGTTGACACTATGCAAAGTGAGTTTGAGATGAACTTATCTAGCACGTTGAAGTTTTTCCTTGGGTTTCAAGCCAAACAGATTAAAGATGGGATCTTTCTCTCCCAAGATAAATATGACAAGAAGCTGGTCAATAAGTTTGGATTGAAAAATACCAAGCTTTCTTGCATTCTTATAAGTACCACTATTAAACTTTATCAAGATTCTTCTAGTAAAGACGTAAAGGAGACTTTGTATTGGAGTATGATTGGAAGTCTTCTCTACTTAACTATTATTCAACCAGATTTCTCCTTCAATGTAGGAGTTTGTGTTAGATTTCAAGATAGTCCAAAAGAATCTCATCTACTAGCTGTTAAATGGTTCACCAAGTATGTTAATGGAACCTTAGAATTTGGTATTTGGTATCGTTGAGATACTACTATAGAGTTGGTTGGGTATTCTGATGCCAATTAGAGAAGGTGTTGGGTTGTGTTGCTATAGATGAAGCAAATGATGGCTCACTATGGTATCACGGTAAGAAACCTTGTTTTACTTTATGACAACATCAGTGCAATTTTTATTTCAAAAAATCTGGTCTAACATTAAAGGACTAAACATATTGATATTCGACATCATTTCATAAGAAACCTAGTGGAATCGAATGCATTGTCATTGTAGCATATCAACACTGGCCTTCAGCTTGCTGGTATTTTAACTAATCTTTAAGACCTTATCAAGTTTAAATCCATAAGAAAGGCTATTGTGTTCACATCTCTCCCCGAGAAACTGATGTGTATGTTCTTCAAATTTGTGCAAACCTGAAGAGCTGTTTGTGTTGTTAATTTTCATTATGATATTTGTTCTTATATGTGTGCCACATCTTGTTTCGTATGCCTTATTTTTCTCTATTGTTAGAATTATTACATACTTTTATACCTTCCTCCCCTCATTTAGGGGTATTTATTTGCCTTTTTATGTCAACAAAAGGGATAAGTTTGGATGCACAAGTATGTTTTTGTAGCCATGTTGTGTGTTTTATGGGTTACAAGTGTAGAATTACACTGCATTTTATTACTTGATTTTCATTCACTTAGGAGGAGTGTTGCATAAAGTCAGGGGGATTTGTGTACATTATATTAGTTTTTGCTACATGATTTTTTGTGTTTAGCCTATCGGTGTGTACCTATGTAGGGATAACACGATAGTATTTGGATAAACTACATACTACTTCTACATGATACATCCATAGGATATGTGATTATTTCGTGTGTATAGGTTATAAGTGTAGATTGAAGTCATTGAGCTTCAAACGTGCTGTGTACGGATGCATTGAGACCCTAATGTTTCAACCTTTTAGAATGTGAATGAGTTGATCCAAGAAGATGGATGGAAACACTTGGAGTAGGTGTATTTTTGGGTGTTAGGTGTGCATTAGTTTTTTATTCATGGGAACAAACATATTTAGGTCATTTTCATAATCATCACATGATTGATATGTATCTGTATTTAGTTGTGCAGTGTTTTGACACGAAAAGCAAAAGGGGAAGATGTAAGTCCTATAGTCTTTTATGTCTTTGTTGGCTTCTTGTGTACAAAACACGGTTTTTATTTATTTTACTCAGTGTTTCTATCTTCCTCTATGGAAGGTTGATTATTATTGATTAGTGAAGCACATACGCATATAATTATAGGTAAACTTCGATTGAAAGCATATTATACATACACCACAAGGTTGGTTTCTTAGTATGCATACTAAGTTGTAAGTGGCAATTTTTGTTGTGGTGCGTGTATGGGTATTTATGGATAATTACTCGGCATTTTTTGAATAAAAAAATGACTCTTTTGCATCTCAATGGCCTCAATGAGGGTGACATATAGCTTGGTGGTTGTTTATAAATACACTATTCTTAAATACGCATTTAATTGAAAACATTTAGCAAAACTTTGCCAAAATTTTCTAGCAATTCAAATTCCATGTTCACTGATTGTCTTGAGTATTTTTAATTGATTTTGATACGTTTGTATGAGAGTAAAGTAGCTTTCTTAGATTGAGAGTAGTTGAGATTATTTTACTAGTGTGGTTTAGGCAATATTGTGCTTGAGGTTCATGGTAGAATATAGTTCCCAATATTTGCATTTATATTTCTATGAAGTTGAATCTGTTTTATTACATAGTGGAATTGTTTACTGCAAAGTGGTTGTCATAACTAACCTGAGGGTTTATCGCATAGATAGGAGTTCTATATAAGTTTGTCTCATTATATAATTGTGTTTATCTGTTTTGTTATGAGTACAACTTGAGTCTTGATCGTGTATGTTACCATATATTGGCTTTAGACTTTGATTTGAAAGCACTTTACTTTCTATATAGCATGCTTTATTTCCTAAATGTGTAGCCTGTGAATAATCTGTATGTTTGTTAAAATATACTACTTGTTTGATTTTTTTGTTTACTATTGTTAATACTATCTGTTAATATGCTACTTATGGGATGGTTCCTTAAGGAGTTTGTATCTCTTTACCCTGGTTGTGTATCAGGTCTTAGACTCCTTTAATTACACTCAAGATGAAGTAATGGACTATGAAGAGACCTTTTCACAGTGGTTAAATTTATCTCAATTTGCTTTATGTTAGCTATTGTTGCTTACCTTGATTCAGAACTACATCAAATGGATGTTAAAAATGCATTTCTCAATTGAGACTCAGATGGGGAGATCTATATGGATCAACATAAGGGTTATCTGGTGAAAGGACAAGAGCACAAAGTTTACAGTCTCTGGCAATCCATATATGACCTAAAACTATATCTAGGCAATGGTATTTGAGATTTTGTTATGCTATTACTTCTTTTGAGTATACGAAAGTTGATGAAGACACTTATTTGTATGATAAATGTTCCAAGAGCAATTTCATCATTCTGCCGTTATATGTTAACAATATACTACTAGATAAAAATAATAAGGAGATAATTATCGTCACTAAATAGTGGCTATCTTTAACTTTTGATATGAAAGGCATTTGTGAGGCAAATTATGTGCTTTGAGTTAATATAATCAAGGATCAAACTCAGAGAGTATTAGGTTTGTTTCAAGAGCCTTATATATAATAGAATCTAGAGATTCCAAATGCAAAATTGTAAACCCATTAATATTTTTGTCGCTAAATGTGAGAGCTTGAGTCACGAGATGGAACCTAAGGCTTCTGAAGAAAGAGATCGGATAACTCTTATACCATATTTTAGTATTGTTGGGAGTTTAATAATGCAATGATGTGTACTCATCCTGACATATGTTATGCGATTGGGTTGGTTAGCAGATATCAGTATAAATCTAAGTTTATTCATTAGAAAGTAATGAAGTCATGAATATTAAGATGTCTTAAGAGAACTATTGATTACATTCTTTGTTACCAAAGCTCAAATTGTCACATTATTAGCTATACTGATGCTAATTGGAATGGTGGTTTAGATGAGCATAGATTTACATCTGGATATGCTTTCCTTATCAATGAAGGAGCTACCTCTTGGAGTATTAAAAAAATAATAATGTATTGCCTTATCTACCATGGAGGCAGAGTTTGTGACTTGCATTGCTACAGTGCAAGAAGTTGTTTGGTCCAAGAGGATTTTTTAGCACATTGAAGTTGTTGCTATGCTCAGATCTTACGATGATTTGTTGTAATAGTAGGGTTGTATTAGCATATATTAAGGATCATAAATATCATGACAAAACAAACACATTGATATAAAATATCACTTCATCAAAGACATTGTGGCAAGTGGAAAAGTGACTTTGGAATACATATTCACTGATCACATGATAGTAGATTCTATGGCTAAACTTATAACTAGAGATTCTTTTGTGGCTCATGCTAGGACACAAGAACTATATAGATTGTCATTTTATGTTTTCTATATTTACCTTATTTGTGTGAAACTATATATATTCATTTTTTCTTGCACTTTGAAAATATTTGTTATGATTTAAATGTTGATATTTGTGTGAAAATTGTGTTTATTTGATTATTTAATCCACAAATGTCATTTCACGGGTATTTCATGTTTAAAGTGAAATTTCAGGTAAAATCATGATTTTGGAGAAGTTAGGGACAAAGTACAATGATCGGGATTGAATGAAAATAAAAAGAGAATAAAATTTCAAAATTTGGAATTTCGCCAACGGCGAGAGTATTCTCGCCGCCGGCGAAAACCTTACGGAGAAAATGTTGAAAATCATGCAAGGAGCAAGGATTTTGGTAAGTTAATCTCGCCGCCAGCCAAGTTATTCTCACCGTCGGCCAAAGTGTCTCGCCGCCAGCCATATTCATCTCGCCGCTGGCGAAAATGTTGGCCAAAATCTTCCCGATAGCACATATTTTGGTAAACTCATCTCACCGCCGGCCAAATAAATCTCGCTTCCGGCCAAAGAATCTCGCCGCCGGTCACATTATTTTGGCCATCGGCCAAAATCCGAAAACCAAAAATTTAATTTTCCAGAAATCTCGCCGCAGCGAGAATAATGTCGCCGCCGGCGAGTTTCGTCCGAAAACACATTTTTTATATTGTTTTGTTCCAAAATTTCCCCCCAAACCCTAGATCTATATATACATTATAATGGAAAAAGAGGGGGACGGCAAAGATAGCATAATTGAGTTATTTTTGGAGGAGAAAAGGAAATTTTGGAGAGAAAGGTTGGAGAAGCTTGAAGGATCATCACCATTGTTGCTACCAAGTCTTCATCTTCAAGAGTTTTTCATCTCTTCTCCTTAGCTTTTATTTTTTGAATTTTATTCAGATTGTTTGTTCATGGATTCAATTGAGAATATGTATGTTCTTATTTTCGTTATGAACTAATTTGTTTTTGCTAAGGCTATGATGTAGTTGAATCAAGAAAATCTGATTTCTTGTGTTATCGTTATATGAATTCATTGTTTTCAAGTTGAGTATTTATTTCCATGCTTAATGCTTTTAAATTTATGATCAAGATTTAAATGACTTGTTGCATTATATTGAGACCGAGAGAGATGTGTAATGAACGCTTCTTGTGATAAATACCGTATGTTGAATGCGAGTATGAGAACTAATGCATGATGTATGTGGTTATTCTAGAAATTTCATAAACCGTAATGTACTTGTTTGTGATTAAATCTTCATAGAAATATAGTCGGTTTTCATAGATAAGTAATTCTAATATAACTCGAGAGAGAGCATTAGATAAGTTTGGGTTTTTCAACCATCACTTTTAACTTTGATTCTCATATAAGATGACTTGAAATCGGATTGAATTGATTTAGAAAAATCAAATGCCTTAGCGTTTTTAATCATTTGTGAACAACATTAAATTTTGTTATTTGCATTAGTTTTAAGTTAATTTACTTTTTAAACAAATTCAAAAATTCGGTTTTCAAATAAAATTAGGATTAGTCAATTTCGGTACTTAGTAACGCCATTCCTTGTGGGTTCGATATCCGTACTTTTGTACACTTTTTTACTTGAACGATTCGTACACTTACGAAATTACGCATCACATGCATACATATATATCCACATGAAAGCATGCCAATAGGTTAGGTTGGCTTTTCCACGTGAACAATTACCTAATGGCGCTTCAATGGAGGTGAGCAAAGATGAGACACGTTAGCCTATTATTACAATAATAGCTAACTAAGAAAATATTCAAGAGTTGCCTTGGTCTTCTTGTTGATACAAATATGAGATCTATTTAGAAATTATAAATGATCGGTATACCCATTATCCATTAAACATGTATCTATTGCTAGATGTGAGTTCCAAAGACATTTGTTACCATGATGGTATATTTGAGAACTTAGATTAGGTACTATTGAAGCATTTAAATCAAGATTCGTACAATGTGATTTTCAATACTGATATGGTCCTATTTTAGTAGGATATATAAATCCATTGTAGCATTTATTTCATACTACATGTGCTAGTAACCACATATGGAATTGAGCGAATGAATCTCTACTTTGTCACCATATGAGTCCTATAGATCATTATAAATGATCATGGTGCCCTTTATTACCTTTGATTGTGTCATAGAATAAGGAATCAGTGTTAAACTACTTTAGCATGTTACATGCAGTCATGCTTGATTTGACTTTATGGGACTTTGTTGGGAAAATTATCAATTTTAAACAAAGTGAAGTGAGGGCATTGTGAAAATTATCTGGGATCACATATGCATGTTATATTTGTTGTCGACAACTTATATCGAATTAACTGAGATGCAATATCTGTGTGAATATGAAATTAACAACATATATACACTAACATTTTTATTTGTATTTATAAGGGTTTATGTCTCTATGTTGACTTAGAACTAAGTTGCTAGTATAGAGCTCCCACATGCAAAATATTCTCAACGGTCACATGATCCATTAGCTTGTATAAACAGTTTTATGTGTGTGGTATATGGTATGCTTGGAAACATGCAAGTATACGTAATCGATTCGTACAAGTGATAAATAATTTAAGAACAAACTCTATCAATCCCACGAGGATTGCTACAATAACTACCATTATTTATAAGCTTATTAGTAAATTGGTAAATGGGGTTTTAAAAATTGTTTTTAACTAAAAATAAAACATTAACCAAAATACACGAGCATACAAATTAAGGGAAACATATGATTGTGTTACTATCATCACTACTAGTCTATTATCTAACCAATTATATCTTGAATCAATATTAGAACTGTTCTTAAATTCTTAACTTTAGCTTAAGAAATATCTGCAACTAAGACAATACTTCAAATGCACATTTTCTTACTTTGTAATTGAAGTAGAATATCATCATAAATAAACCTAGTCATAATTGCTAGATAATTCATTCATTATATTAAGCTCTAAAAAGGAGATAACTAAATTACACAAGATTACAATTCTCACTAACCTTTAACGAAAGTATCAACCTTGATTGTCAAATTGTCATAAAGCAATAAGATATCACTTTGAAGAAGAGTATTAGTGATTACATAAATAATAATCTAGTAACATCTTAAACTAACATTAAACATATACATGCATGCAGTAAATTACTTGATAACTCTAATACATATATGCATAGTTATGATATTTAAACATAAAATCAAACATATTAAAAATATTTTTAATGATTTAGTATAAAAATTACTATAATATTTTATTAATTACAATCATAGTTTAGGGTTTGAAAAGTTTCCACAACCACGTAAGTAAATTAGCTAGGCATGGATTCTAAAAGAATCATAATTAAAATAATAGCAATCTAAGAAGAAAAATAAAAAAATACTCCTTAATTGCCTCTTTAAATTCTATCTTACCTCTAGCCTTCAATCTCTATGTAGACATAAGTGTATTTTCTATAAAATATGAATCTATAATATTTGGCTTCTTTTATTGTTAACCTTAGCTAATATATATAGTAAAAGAGTTACAATGTAATTATTGTAGAGGTTTTAAATAATTAAAATGCTAATATAACAAATGAGGAATAGTTTGGATAAATATATGCTGAAAATCTAGAGATTAAGTGCATATTTGGATCATGTGCCATGGCATACTTTGGCTTATGCTAGGTGCGAGACATTTTCAAGTTCTATTTAATTCATCTAGAGAGTGTTGTGTAGTGACGCACATATACTTATGCCATGGCGCCATTAATTTTCTCAATTTAATGTTTTCACCACTCTTTGATGTATCTTGTATAAATGTTTATATTTAAGTCTCCCATTGTATAATTGTACCCCTGATTATGAGTATTTATTTGATCCTTTGTTATTTAAATCTTTTAAGTCCAAAAGTACCTAAAATATATCAAAATATACCTCATGATTCTGAAAACACAATTTGTACTTCAGGATATACATGCTTTTTAGGCACATATCAATATATATGAGAAGAAATGGCATAGCATTGTGTACTTCAGGTGCGAGAGAGAGATGTTGGATTTTGGTCTTGGGTCCAAACTAGTTACTCATGAGTGTATATGATCCACCCATTTTGATATTATCCAAAGATTTTATATTTAAAAAGAAAATAAAATGTTTTAGATAATTATTAAAAACTAAAAAAGTAGTAAATGTTTTTGTCTTTAAATACCGAATCTCTAAGTGAGAAAAAGAGACAAATAGAGAAAAAAGCATACATGCACACAAAGAAGATATAATCATTTTCTTCTCTCTACTAAAAGTTCAAAAACAAACATAAGCTTTTGAATTGTGAATTTACAAGTTCTAATCCTTTTTGATGTTATAATTTTTTGGTTCATTCTATTAGAACTTTAAGCACATAAAACACTCAATAACAATCAATAAACATAAAACACTCAATAATTGATCATTATCTTTTCATTGGTGAAAGATATTTCGTAAACACAAACATATAATTGCTCTTAATTATTCTATAAGGCGTTTTGGAAAATATTGACCTATATTACATATGTATAAGATACAGATATTTATCACATCTTTAAGTAAGTTCGAGTCCTAAATAGCATGTACAATATAGACATAATTGAATTAGTCTCAAAGTAACATGTCATTTGTACATGACATTGTTGGTTTTAAAAATTCTTTTTTGGTAGAAATCCAATTTTATTAACAAAACTTGTAGAAGTAATTGGAATTAGACAAAAAAGATTTTTCCAACTAAGATTTTATGATATTAATAATTCAATTATAATAAGGCAGAACAAAAACATATTTTCCTAATGTGTGAACAAACAGATAGGATCTTGGGGTTTTTATCTCCCAACAACAAGAATGGGATTGGTAAGAATCCTTAAAATCTCCAAATTAATCGACTAATTCAATTTCTCTGACTAAAGCCCCATATGCATGATTAGTAAATTGTTGAAGAATAATTTGTTTCTCAAGAAAGAACACATTCTTGAAATACTATGACTTTGGGTTAAATATTGTTTTTTACAAAATGATCTCAATTGAGTGCTAGAAAAGTTTACTATGACTTTTTTTTCTTTTTCTTTTTAAAGTGGTTGGCCATGAGTAAGAGGCAGAGGGAAATTAAATAGTCTCTAATTTGGTCCAGAGTTGGTGTAAAACACAACTCATAATTGTACTTCCAATAGGAATCCTTCACACAAGCAAATCGAATGCTTTAATGAAAATATTATTCTGATTATCTTAGCTCCTTTCATGCTCAACAAGGAGTGTCATTCCTTGTGGTATGCTATAATTTAATTCTAAATTAAATTATATAATTAATTTAAAATCAAATCTAATTTAATAATTATTAAAGTGCCCTTCTAGCCGACAAGTATTTAAATAATTAACAAACATTTAAATTTAAAATTTTAGTATTTTAATTGATTTAAATAAATATTTATTTAAACTAAATATTATTTAATTAATGAATTGAATTAATTTGGCCATGCCAAATTATCATGTTATTTTTACACATTTATTTGACATTTATGATCATCATAAAATATAATAATAACAAATCTACATTTTGATCATATAAAATAAATAATTCTAAATTGATTATTTATTTATATAGGAAGCAACATCATTCAGTCATTTTTATGAAGCAGACTCGGGGATCAATGAAAATAAGAATTCAAGTCTAAGTAAAGCATTAATCCATTAATTAACTCCTTAATTATTTATCAATCTTTATTAATCTCAGAGATACTCTATTATAAACTTGAGACTAAAAACGCTCGAATCTCATAGCTGGGACATCTAACATAATGTATATGAGTAATCTATTAATTTAATTATAAGCCTTTACATCTTAGTATTGGCATTCCTATGTATAGAATACGATGTCTATATTTTATTTGATGTTTATGTCTGTTCTTTGTAAGGTTGATTACTTGTCACTTAGTATCACATAGGAAATTATTTCATGTTTGTCAATTCACACACTTATTCTCTTAGATTATATATAGTTTGCATTGTTAGGTGTGTGTTGTTCTGTTGAGGAAGTTGTTTGTTTTTGTGTTGTTCCACTGGAACTTTGTTTGTTGTCGTGTTATCTTATTGGGAACTTGACATATTTTTGTGTCTAAAATTCTTTTCTATGTGGGTTTTGGTGAGCTCTTTAAGAGCTTATTGTCATTCTAATCAAGCTACCCACTGATGTGGTTGGTAAAGTAGCCATTAAGATGGTTGAAATGTTGTAATGGCTATTAACCTAACTGCAATGGTCGTTACCCTCGTTGATGTGGTTGATAAGGCTGGTCGAAAAGGGTCCAAAAATTAAAATTTTCTATAAATTCTCCTTTTCTTCTCTTGTTTTCTTAGCAGAATCAAGAGGAAAGTTTTGACTATTTGACACCAACCTTTCCCATTCCTTTCTTTGTCTATTTTTCCTTCTGAGTGTTGGGTTTGGAAAACAATGTTTCATTTATAAGATGTAGGATGTCAAAGAGGATTCGGTCTCATATTTCTCAAACACCAATTTGAGTATAAAATATGTGAGATTAAGTAAGGTTTTGTTGAGAGTTAAAGTGAATGGTTGGCTAGTAAAGAGATGCATCATTTTGAGAGAGTTCCAAGGATGCAACAACTCCTATAGGTGATGAGCCTATGAGATAATGTGTTGTGTGTTGGCTGGGTGTTACGGGATTGCAATGTGATCTATAGGTGAATAGCCTATTTGTTTGTGTGTAGTGTATTTTCTTGGTGTTGTATGATCACAATATATATGTACGTTAGGAGGTTGAGCCATCAGTAGTCAATCACATCATGTGGTATTGTAACTTTGTTATGAGCTTGGATCTACTTAAATCATGTGTTATAGAGACAGTAGACGAGGGCTTCTTAGGCACAGTTAGGACAGGTGTCCCGACTATTAGAGGTATTTATGTTTATATTTTTATTAAGTTGTATAATATTAATTTACATTTTAGTGAATTACTCAATGTCGAGCGGTTGCCTTAAGCAACCCAATGATGTTACCACATAGGAGTTGAAGCTAGATCCTATATGGTTTTACCTTGTTACACGTTGTGTAATGTATGATTACATATTGTGATAATACAATCAATATTTACTGAATATGTTCACACATAAAAGGTCTTGAAGTGATTGAAAACCTTGTATAACTTTTCTAGTATGTTTACCTAGTTCACATGTTATGTGTTGATTTTCACTTTAATGTATATTGTTAACTTAGACAAGAGTCTATGAGACGTAATATCATTAGTATGTTCACCTCAGATTATTGTCTCTTATATGCTAGTTGTTTTTAGGGTTGGTAATTGCTCTGCATTTCATGAATTATGAGCTAAATTCATATATTTAGTCACAACGAGAAGCTTGAACTTAATCGGTCTTCTCATATTCACAATATTCAAATTAGTTTCATGTAACCAAAAGTTAATTTATTTGTTAAGCTTCTATGTATGACTTTCTTGCCAAAACAAAAATTTGAGAGATAATTAATAGAGTTTGGTCCACTTGGGTATTTTTTTCTTAAATTTCCATAATGCTAATGTTAAATTTGTTACATAGGATCTATATGTGATACCTTTACAAACAAACAAAAACAAAAACATTGTTCAAAACGATCAAAAGAGTATAAACATTTGAATTATGGTACTAAAACAAAATTGATATAAATAGTATTAATGCATTAACATAATTACTTACCAAACTTAAATATTTATATATTAATTAGTTTTAATAATAATAATATTATTGCTATATTAAAAGAAATTTTTAACAAATTATATCCGAAAAATGATTATATTTTTCTCCCTTAAAAAAATAACAATCTTGGTGTGATCCTTATTCAAAGGAATTCACCCATACAATTTTGAAATATATATCTATAAAATATGTGGATAGTAATTATAGCATTTATTTCTAATTTTATCTGGAAATAGATATATGTAAAATATGTGTACAATATGTAGAGTAAAGCTTCTTGCTGATTTTACCTGCATGCATATCAATCTTCTTCCATCAACCCACACCTCCATAGTAACTGAAATGGGTCTCAAGTTATCAAACATTTTAGCTCTCATATTCTCTCTAAAGAGTTTGTAGAGTTTCCTCTTCATCTTCATAATGTCTTCATACACTATCATATATTCATCCACCTTTTATTTTTCCAGAAAACTTTTTATCAAGATCCTATCTATCTTCTTTACTTCTCAGAAAGCCGGAAAAAATAAAAATATATTCTCTTCCACCTCTGCATCTTCAACTTAACTCTCCAACATCTAATTATCGTTATCCCATCCTAACCAGTTTTTCTCTTCACCAACAGGCAAAGAGTTTTAAAATTCTAGGGAAAAATCCCAAAAATCACAATAAAAATAAAAAAATCCCGTGCAATTTCTCCATCACTTCCCCTAAAATATCGTACCATATCTTTATTTCCCTACTGATTTCTTCATCTTCATTGTCTTCATACACAATTGCATTGTTACTTTCATCTACCCATCACTCATCTTAAGCTTATTTCCTTTCAAAATACTAGTTTTTATCTGCATGTCAACATTTAATCTACCATTCAACTTCTTAGCGAAAGCAGTACTACAGTTTCAGCCTGTGGTTCGTTCCTAGCCTTCTCAGATCTGATCCTAGCTGATATACTAAGCATTTTTGCTTCTATTTACTCTAAGCCAAAACCGACTTTAAATGAGATGACTTAAAAATATAAAATCTGTTCAATACGTGAACCGATTTTACGTTTAAAGTCAGTTCAAAGTGTAAACTGAATTTAAATTAAAATTTTTTTTTATAAAATTTACTCATTTTCTATTATATTTAAATTAAAAAATGTATTCAATCACTACATAATAGTAGAAAAAAATCAAAATTTATTTAACAAATAATTTAAATAATATAAATAATTAAATAATTAAATATTAATTAATTATTTAAAAATTAAATTTATTATAAAAAAATAATTTATATACAATACATATATATTTAACTTCAATTACAAATAAAATAATGTCTCTTTTGTCATAGATTTTGTGATATTCACACTTTATTTCAAAGAGAGGAAGCTTGGTTGGCTTAGAATCACCAACATAGTGACCAAGAAATTGGGCAAAAAATAGTTGATCCATATAACAATTTATTCTCCTAAATACATGAGCACGTAAACATTCATCAAACAAACATTCCAAACTTCAGAGACATAGGAATGGAGAAATTAAAGCATTATAAAATGACAATGACGTTATCCTATGTTATTCAAGATCATCAGATTCTTCTCCTGGTGTTATAATTTGACCAAAATGTTCTATCCATTCTTCTTGTAAATCATCAAAAATATGCATATCTATTGGAGATAAATTAAGGAGTAATTTAATGAGTAATTTAAGGAGTGTTAACTTCTTAATTTAAGGAGTAAATCAAGAACCTTAATTCAAGGAGTAAATCAAGGAGTTATCATCCTTAATTTAAGGGTTAATTCAAGGAGAAAAATAAGGAATCCTTAATTCAAGGAGTAAAATAAGGAATCCTTAATTCAAGGAGTAAATCAAGGAATATTTAATTCAAATAGTAATTCAAGGAGTAAATCTCCTTATATATAGCTATAGAATTGTAATGAAAATATGAAAGAAAGAATACAACTTTGAGAGAGCTTATTTTATTTAGAAAGGCCTTTAGGCCTTGGCCTTTGGCCTTGACGTTTCCAACACTAATTTTTCAACATGGTATCAGAGCAAGTCGATCTTCTTAAAAAAATTGTTATTCCTTTGCTCAAAGTGCATTTGACACTTTATCAGAGCGATTTCTTATTCTTTTTGTTTTTTCAAACCAAATTTCTTGGCGATGATGGATTAAATCTCTCTTATAGCTTCTACCTGCCCAATTTGGAGGGGAAGTATTATGGTAAAAGGAAAGGTCCCACATTAAAACCAAGCTCTTGGCAATGATGGATTAAATCTCTTCTGCAGCTTCTACCGACTTGATGTGGAGGAGGAGTATTATGGTGAAAGGAAAGGTCCCACATTGAAACCAAGCTCTTGGCGATGATGGATTAAATCTCTCCTACAGCTTCTACCGACTTGATGTGGAGGAGGAGTATTGTGGTAAAAGGAAAGGTCCCACATTGAAACCAAGCTCTTGGCGATGATGGATTAAATCTCTCCTGCAGCTTCTACCTACCTGATGTGGAGGAGGAGTATTATGGTAAAAGGAAAGGCCCCATATTGAAACTAAGCTCTTGGCGATGATGGATTAAATCTCTCATGTAGCTCCTACCTACCCGATGTGGAGGGGAAGTATTATGGTAAAAGGAAAGATATCGACAATAATATTTTTTTTTTGCTATCGTAATCATCATTTTTTTTAGTTTTACATTTGCTGCCTTGGCTTCTCATTAGTTTCAATGACTTCTATGCAAGCTTAGATACATAAACCTTATGGATCCAACTTGAGGGGGAGTATTGGAGATAAAATTAAGGAGTAATTTAATGAGTAATTTAAGGAGTGTTAACTTCTTAATTTAAGGAGTAAATCAAGAACCTTAATTCAAAGAGTAAATCAAGGAGTTATCATCCTTAATTTAAGGATTAATTCAAGGAGAAAAATAAGGAATCCTTAATTCAAGGAGTAAAATAGGAATCCTTAATTCAAGGAGTAAATCAAGGAATATTTAATTGAAATAGTAATTCAAGGAGTAAATATCCTTATATATAGCTATAGCATTGTAATGAAAATATGAAAGAAAGAATACAACTTTGAGAGAGCTTGTTTTATTTGGAAAGGCCTTAAGCCTTGGCCTTGACGTTTCCAACACTAATTTTTCAACAATATCATAGCCCCATTTTTCCAACCAAAGAACTATATGTAATTAAATTCAAAATAAGAATATAATATCATGAATTCACAAAAAATAACTTATATATGTTAAAAGATTAGTAAAAGAGATTATCACATCGACACCGAAGTGATATAATAATAACGTTATCTCTTTGAAGTCATATTAGAACTGTATTAATATTTTTTCTATAAATATGAAGCTATTTGGAATCAAGTTAGTATTTTTAATGCTATAATGAGCTCTAAATATGAAGTCAAGTGTAACTCTGATTTGTTACTTAGGTTGGTTTAGTTTTGGTGCCCATAAACTTATGGAACAACTGTTTTTTGCCCAACCAACCCAAGTAATAAATCAGAGTTACACTTGACTTCATATTTAGAGCTCATTATAGCATTAAAAATACCAGTTTGATTCCATATAGCTTCATATTTATAGACAAAAGATTAATACAGTGCTAATATGATTTCGAAGGGATAAGGTTATTATTATATCACTTCGGTGTCGATGTGGTAATCTCTTTTACTAATATTTTAACATATATAAGTTATTTTTTGTGAATTCATGATATTACACCAGAATGATGATTCTTGGTGGTTTTCCTGTACTTGGCTGGCCAGTGACTACCATGATGTTGTCATACAAGGGAACTAGGCAAGAGAGATGAGATGAAGTTTGGGAAAAAAAATAGGTCCATATAACAATTCATTCCCCTAAATACATGAGCATATAAACATACATCAAACAAAACATTCATTAAACAAGCTGCCCGAACTTCAGACACATGAATAGAGAAATTAAAGCATTATAAAAATTATCATGATGTTGTCATATGCTATTCAAGATCATCAAAATCTTCTCCTGATTCTTCTTGTGATGATATAATTTAAACCATGTGTTCTGCCCATTCCTCTCATAAATCATCAAAAATTTGCAAGTTATAGCCCAACTTATTCCAACCAAAGAACTACATATATTTAAATTCAAAATAAGAATGTAATTTCATGAATTCACAAAAAATAACTCATATATGATAAAAAGGTATATTTGTAAAATAGATTACCACATCTTTCATTGGAATTTTGATATTTGTGATGATTTCGCTCATAAACTTCATGACATAGTAACCATACATGACTCCATCATTTTGTTGTGGAACCTACAAAAAAGTGTACATTATTTTATATATTCGAACATCTTTATTATTCAATAGTAAAATTAATTAAATTATTAATATTCACTTGTATATACCATAACTTTTTCCCATATAAGCTTATGAGATTTTTTAAGGGCAATGCCCCTACTCTTGTTCCACAGCTTCCATGCCCTATTAAAGTTTATAATGGTTAGTTTTTTATTAAATATTACAAAGAACAATTGAAGAAAAATAGCTAGTTATAACTCTTACATTTCAACAACTACTTTTTTATATCTACTCAATTCTATGGAAGCTGAGTCACAGTACCAAACATGATTGCCATATAAATCAAGGATTACTAACATCTAATGATTTTGGCCTTGTTCAAACTTCAGTAGCCAAGGGATTATCAACTTCTGATTTGTGTTAAGTGTTAATGCCATATCACATAATTGTTTAGCTTTGATACTAACGTCCTTCTCTTGATATTGATTGACAAATGAAGAATCATAGAACATTGCTAAATGTGATGAGTGATTAGCTTGAAGTTGATAATAACATGCCCTATATAAAAGAATTATATATAAATAATTAGCTAATATAAATATAATTATATATGTTCTACATAAATGAAAGTTATTTATCGATTGAGGACTCACATTGTCCACACTTGAATTATACTTAAATCGATCATTTGATATTAAAATAGTTACAATATGCACTCGATCGATATATAGGTTTGGCCAATGTCTACACCAGAAATTTCTATAGGAAGTGGCACAGTCCATCCATCACTTATGCTAGATGCCCTCGCAACAATAGTCAATAAAGCGCCAAGATTTCTGCTAAATTTTATAGCATAATCATAACTATACTTTTTCCATAGCTTCTTCTTGAATGACTTTGTGTGCCATGATTGCCTACTCGATAGAGATTTACCACTAGATAGTTGCTTTGTATCTCTTAAATGTGCTGCACTTACTAATTATGGTATAATAGACTAAAGAAGAAGTATTCTACATGTTAGTAACAATGAAAGAATAATAATATAATAGTAGTAAAAAAATTGTTATTTTAAGTAAAAAAATAGTACCATATCAAAATTAATCACAACTTGACTCGATGGCCAAGCCAAATATTGTCCAATCGCTTCTTGGACTATGGTAGCATCATAAGGCATAGGTAGTGGAGATTCATGGAGCAATGATTGATCAATTACTATTCGCCAATAATTTGGCAAATATTGAATATGAATCATTTGATCAACGTTCAATTATTGTACCGTTCCAATAGCAACAAAATCCTTTGATGAAGGATGTTTCAACAAACATTTCATATTCTGTAAAAAAGTTTAAGAATTATATATAATAAATAAAATATATAATAAAAAATAAAAATAATAGACTATCTACATAAACTTTAAATCTTACCACAAATTATTCATCAAATAGAAGAGGACTCCCATGTGGGGTAGCTATTGGAAGTACGTTCTCATCAAAACTTTCATCGTGATGTGATGGATGGTAAGAATGCATGGATTGCATTGGAGAAAATGAACCACTACCTGATTGCATCTACATTCCTTGCATAAAGGAAGGACCAATAGGATGACTATATCCCATACAGGATATAGGTTGGGCACCATGAGATTGCATGGGTGACATGCCTAGCATGGATGGTGGCATGCTTGGCATGGATAGTTGCATGCTTGGCCAATATGGAATGCCCTGATTATAGTAAACTGCCATGCTTGACATGTATTTTGATTGATATTCTTTTAAAGTGGAAATCTTACATAACATTTTGACATGTATTTTGATTGATATTCTTTTAAAGTGGAAATCTTACATAACATTGAGGCCTTATTGATTGCATGGGTGACATGCCTGGCATGGATGGTGGCATGCTTGGCCAATATGGCATGCCCTAATTATAGTATACTGCCATGACTGACATGTATTGTGATTGATATTCTTTTAAAGTGGAAATCTTACTTAACATTGAGGCCTTAAAGGAGTGTAGTTCTTCAATTTTACAGTACTTCTCCTTATTGACCATCTGAGGCTTTTGTTTTGGAATGTTAAAAAACTCCATATAACCATCATATTGGCTTCCTCTCATAACACGACCAGGATGCTCGTGTCTGAATGCATAATATATAGCATCTCTCCCTGGCTGTTCGATTATTTCACCCCTGGCTATTTGTTCTTGAACAACTATATACAAATAATCAAGCAAACAAACATATCATACATTGTTACATCAATTAGCAAAAATCATAAGGACTTTGTATCAAGTTAAATTACTAACCAACTTATTTAGTTGTTCTTCTCCTGGTTTATTCACTGGTCTCGACTTCTTCATTTTAGGGAACTTTGTTTCTATATATAATTTAGACGGGTAACCGGTCTGCCCAATTCAGCTTCCTACATAAATTAAATAAATTTATTAACCAAGATATCAACTTAAATTTGAGGAAAATAAATATAAAAATATTTAAAAATTAACAACTTAATAATATCATTCTATGTCTAACTTCAGGATTTGAAGACCTCCCAGTTCGGTTAGGAAGAACATTATGCATTTGTATATTCTGATGTTCTTCCCTAATAATTTGAAATTCATCCGTACACCTATAATCCACGAAGTCTTTCCAAACTTGGGGTTCAATCCAAGGGTGCTCTTCAGGGATTTTTTATAGTTGTGCTTCATCAAATGGTTCCAAATATGGAAACACATAATTTCTGGCCAATCTGAAAGTTTTGTATTCCTTCTATGCCTTATATTTGCAATATAATACTTGCTTATCCAAGTGTCAGGGACTTTATAACGATTCTGTAAAAACACATTACAAAAGATAAGATATAATACAAAAATATATAATATATGTAATTAGTTATAAAATAAGAGAGACTAACCCAAATGGTTTTCCATATTTTGAACTTTTCAGCTTCGTCAACCTTAGTCGAATCATTTATATTGATTGGTATACTTGACTTCACTAGTCACGAATAGAGGATTTCAATTGTTGGCTATTTTATTGTAATGGATTACCAGTAGCATCAAATAGAATAGGTACTCTATTATCTGGGTTAAGTGGAGCATCAGGTATATTCGCCCAACCCATTCTTTTCAAATGCCCCAATGGATTATTTGGATCTACAAACTCTAGTACCTTAGGATCCATGAAATATCTACAAACAATGATGAAATAGAAATTAATTAACAATTTTAATTCCAAACATATAAACATGCAAGAGTTAATAGAATAATATAGAACATACGTTATGTTTAATTAAGTTATTGATTGTATATATATAAATATTCCTTCACAATCACTTCGAGTCCATGACGAAGAATCATCGTCATCAACTAAATCACCACATACATTAGGCAATTTGTTTGAGAAATGACTAATATTGGATAATGTATCAAGCATTTTATCATCTTCTAAAGCATCATAATGGTAGAACTCTTTTTTTGGAGGCGTTAACACAATAGACCATCTTGTGTCAATTTGATCGCTCACGTAAAATAATTGTTTTACATGAAGTGCTAACGTGAAAGAATCATCAGTATGACTTATCTTGGATAAATTTAAAAGGGTGAATCCAAAATCGTTTATATCCAACATTGATAACATCTTTGACCCAATCACACAAGAATATTGTTTCATAAAAGACCTCATAATCGAGTTCCCAAATTTCTTGAATTATACCATAATATGTTTTATCAAAAAGTACAGGATTACTATCTTCTGAACTAGCATTTTGCATAGTTTGTGAAACCATCTTCACACCACTATTTTGATTTACTCGGAATTTGTCCCTTGCTTGAGTCGTAAACCTCGATCCATTAATTGTGAAACTAGAATATGATTTGACATCAAATTTTGGACCATGTGCAAGCCATTCTAAACTTTCTGTTATTTTATGATTGGGTTTGTTGAGTTCAACTCAAATCTATGCATACAAAAACATGAAATGTGTTTAAAACAAAGTTTTAAAACATTGCATAGAAGTACTAATGAATTCTTGTATGTGACACTTACATGGTTGTGAAACCAATTAATAAGCTCTCGCTTATGTTCATCATACAACCATTTTTCTCCTCCTCTTTTTTTATAACAAGAATCGATCTTTAGTAATTTTATATGCATTCTATAATGTTATTAAAGTTATATCAATTAGATATCATTAATATTTAAATAGAAAATAATTTTATTTTAAATGAAAAGGATGAACATGTCATCACTTACTCTATGTAAGGTTGTGCCTCCTTATTATTTACCAAAATGGTTCAGTGTGCTTTTTCCCATTGACTATGATCAATAAAAAAATTCTTACTTCCACCAAGCATAAGGTTATCTACTTGGATCATGTGACGTTCTAAGAACAACTTGTCTGTAGGATTCCCAATTTCATTGCAACCACTAAAGTAGTTAGAACAAAACTCAATGGCCTCTTCAGCAATGTAACATTCCACCATGCATCCTTCAGGTCGATTTCTATTATTTACATATTCTTTAAGGACTTACATGTATCTCTCAAAAGGATACATCCACTTTAAGTAATTAGGACCACACAATTGAACCTCTCCAACTAAATGAATATACAAGTGAATCATTATATCAAAGAAAGAAGGAGGAAAATATTTTTCAATTAGACATAAATTATCTACAACATCTTTCTGTAAAGAGTTTAACTCACCAATTGGTATAGATTTCTTGCATATTGTATTCAAGATTGAACAAAGACAAATTATTAATAATCAAACATGTTTTGGAAGAATTGATCTAATAGCAACTAGTAATAACTGTTGCATTAAGATATGACAGTCATGTGATTTCAATCCATAAAGTTTCTTATCGGTGATAGACACAAATTTCTTAAGTTGGATGAGTAACCATCAAGAACTTTCACACACGTCAAACATTTACAAAACACATCCTTCTCTTTTTTTGACATTGTATATGATGCTAATGGAAAGTATGTTCGATTCTTATCATTTTTCACATTTGGTGGCAATTCAGGTTATATGCCTAGTTTCTTTAAATCTAGTCTTGCTTGAATTCCATCCTTCGTTTTTTTAGGTATATTAAGTAATGTACTAATCAAGCTCTCACATACATTTTTCTCAATGTGCATGACATATAAGATGTGACAAATGTATAGGTCTTTCCAATAAGGTAATTCCCAAAATATTGATTTTTTATTCCAACAACCATGATCTACTAATTCAGTAACATTTTCATTTTCACCCCTTTTATTAGTTTACCTATTTTGTTTCCCTCCATTAGTGAGTATTCTTTTTTCAACTTTCCATTCGTTTAAATATCATACCATTCAATTGCCTTAATATCTCAACACCTCGCAAAGGTCGAGGTGCAAGATCATGATCTTCTTCACCATCGAATGGTTTCTTTTGGTATCTAAACTTGTGTCTAGATGGAAAAAATATTCTATGTCTTCTATAAGACATCTTTCATCTGTGAACAAGATAAGTTGTAGAAGTGCCATCACTACATATAGGGGATCACATATAACCTTTTGTTACATGCCCTGATAAGTTCCCATAGGCAGAAAAATCATTAATTGTCCATAAAAGGACTCCCCCCCTTAAGTTAAAGTGTTCTTCTTTATGCGCATCATAAACATTTACACCATCATTCCACAACATATTTAAATCATCTATCAGAGGTTGCAAATATACATCAATATAAATACCAAGTTGTTTCGATCATGGGATCAATAATGTTAACATCATGAATTTTATTTTCATACACAACCAGGGAGGAAGGTTTTATGTTACCATAATTACTGGCCAATAGCTATATCTACAACTAAGGGAACTGTGTGGATTAATTCCATCAGCAATAATGGCAAGACGAAGATTGCGCAAATCAGATGCAAATTGAGGGGATAAATTATCTACTACTTTCCAATTTGGAGAATCACAAGGATGACGTAGCACCACATCATCAGATCGATTATCTGAAGACCAAGTCAACATCTTTGATGTCTTTTTACTTTTAAACAACCTTTGAAAGTGAGGAATTGGAGGAAAGTACCAAAGAACCTTTGCGGGCATGCCTTTCTTAGGTGTTGTCTCATTTGTAGCATGCTTTCATCTCGATTCTTTACACATTAAACAATCATCTAATGTCTCATATTATTTTCTATAAAGAATGCAATTATTTGGATAAGCATGAATCTTATGATATTCCATTCGAAATCGACTAAGAGATTTCTTCACTTCATACATTGAAGATGGCAATTCAATACCCTTAAGAAACATATATATTAGTACATTTAGTAATTCTGTGAATCCCTTTTCAGGAAAACCATTTTTTTCCTTCACATTGTATAAATGAACCAATCCCTACATTTTAATGTATTTCTTACATTCTGGATACAACGGTTTTAAGCATCTTTTAGAAGTTTTTTAAAGGTTTCAGGATCATCCTCATGTAATTCATCTTCAACACCATGAAACATATTTTTTGTTTGTACATTATGATAAGATGTATATAATCCACTCACATTCTTATTTATCTCTTCCCCGTGAGTATTATCAATATTTTCTCCATGATAATACCAACATTTATAAATTAAAAGAATACCACTACGGATAAGGTGATACTTAACCTCGTCAACATCATGAAATCACTTATTTTTATATTTAACACATGGGCATTGAATCATACTAATTTCATTATTACTATTTCTACAAGCAAATTCCAAGAAACTTTCAACTCCAAAAATGTAGTCCTGCTCAATTCTACACTTTAACATCCAAGATTTGTCAATTTTCTATTAATGACATTAAGCATATTAAATATGTATCCAACCAATATATTTCAAATATTATTATATATGAATTCCCTAATTATTAGAATATCTATCAAAACATCATATAAAAATAAATACATAAAAACCAAACATAACAAATATATACATATAAATATATTTATATGAGATTGATTGTAATTACTAATAATAATATGCCATATCATTTAAGATGATTTCAAATTTAAGATATATCAAACAAAATTTATATAACAATTTTGTAATGATTAATATTTTTTTAAATAACTACACTACTTTAAATCTAAATTTTTAATGAGCATCATATTCTTGAATCTTGTCTTTCCTATTTTATATTAACAAAAATAAATAAATTAAAAACAACCCTTAAATCACAGTCATAATTATATAAATTTATTTCATTATGAAAATTTATACAAAACTTACATAATAAAAATAAATACATATAATACAAAACCTACATATATAATACAAAAAATTATACACATAAATAATAATACATAATATACAAAATAAATAAATATGAATAATAGGTGTGTAGGATTAATAGAAATACTTACAAGAGTAAATGAAGTGACAAAATGAAGGAAATGAAGAAAAATGGTGTTTTGTAAGTGAGAAAATGGGTATAAAAAATTTGACTATTTTGCTCAAAAAAGTAGGAGATCTAGAAGATAAGTTGAAGAGGAAGAAAACCCACTAAACGACGTTGGAATTGGTGGTCGTAAGTGGCTGAAAAATAAGGAGTGAAGGAAGTTTTGGGTTTTTAAGAGTTATGCAACTCTTGGAATAGTTTCTGTCTGGGGAGGAAAGAAGAGAAAAGAAAATATCCACGTGTGTAACATCGGTTGATGTATTGAACCGACACTACATATAGAACGTAGAGTCGGTTCTACGTGTTAATCGACGTTACATACATGGATAGCATTGGTTAACATGTAGGCCTGACGCTACGTCCTACATGTAGCATCGGTTCTACGTGTCAATCAATGCTACACCCAAGCATCGAGGACGTAGCGTTAATTCTATGTGTCAACCGATGATATCCACATCTAGCCTCAGTTGACACGTAGAACCGATGCTACGTCTTACATATAGCGTCGGTTCTACACGTCAATCGACACTATAATCTACGTGTTTTAAGTCAGTTTTTCAACGAACCAACTTTAAATCTCGACTTAAATGACCACTTTTATAGTAGTGTTGGAGGTTCCATTAGCAGTGTTGTTGTTCGGTTATAGTCCCTGTGCTTTTAATGGTGTCACTTTTGTTGGCTAAGTTATTGACATCAGATGGGTTCGATGTAGCAGCTGAAGTGGTATGGAATATGCCTATGTCTTCATTATGAGTTCCTCTTACATGTCACGTATTCATGTATGGTAAAAGTTCTAGTTCATTCCTAGTAATCGTTTCTAGAAAATGAAGATTATAAGTTTGAATTTCTGTGTACTTGTTAAATCTTTTACTTTTAAATATTTAGGTAGATTAATTAGACTTTACAATTCTGACTGCGTTTTCATTTTTGAAACTAAAGGTATTAGTGATTTTTTTTCTTTCAATTCAACATAGATTAGGATATTATGATATTTTTTGTATACTCGCTTCAAACAGTGTTGGGGGACATTTTGTCATATGGAAGCTAGCTTTTCAAGTTTCAATTTAAATTATAATTAGCATATAATAGAATTATAAATTTGAAATGTTGTTGTTAATGGAAGGAAATGGAACTGCTTTTGTTGTTACTCTCTTTGTTACGAAGATAAAAAAAAGATGATTTTTGGTTCAACTTACTTGGTATGACTACTGCTTCTAACTCTTTTTGGATCTATATGGGTGATTTTAATGAAGTTCTCAATCAACATGAAAAAAGGAGGTACATTTATATCTTTCTCGCTGAGGGATTTTATGGATGATTCTCAAGCTTTGAATTTAGGCTCTATAGGTCTTCCTTTCACTTAAACTAATAAAAGAAAAGGAAGATAATATCAAATGAAGACTTGATAAAGTTCTTGCTTCTGTGGATTGGTTTCATTTATTTCCTTATGCCATAGTAAAAAATTTATAGATCATAGCCTTTGGTAATGCTCCTATTTTATTATCTTCGAAGGAATCTCCTATTTTATTATATTGCTCATGTGGATTGGTGTAGGGATTCTAATAGATTTGATATTGTTGATAAAGCTTGGAAACTCAAGGATCCTTTATATTCTTAATCAAACTTTCACTTAAATTCAATTTGATTAGCAAAAGATTTTAAATGGTGAAAAAAGCATCATTTTGGTCATTGTGAAGATAGATTAAGATATATAGAAGACTTATTAATCAAGGTAAAAAGTGGTTTTATTTTTGACAATAATGAAAATTATGAGATACAACTTCTTCAATATATACAGGAATATCAATCATTTGGAGAGTATATAGAAACAAAAATCAAGGAAAAATTGGCTTTCAAAAGGACACGGTGACACTAATATTTTCACGCTTGAACAATGATTAGAATATGACCTAATTCTATCAACTCGATCAAAGATATTCATTGTAGATGGTGATCTGGAAAAAATGATATTGGTATATGTTTCATTAATCATTTTGGTTTTTACTTCTTCTATGGATTTATCTCTACTTTAGATATTGAAATTTCTCAACTATTCCTACAATATATTTCAGATAATGAAAATGATATTTTATGTAGTATTCTTGAAGAAAAAGAGATCGAAGATATTCTATTTCATATGGGTCCCTTAAAAAGCTCCAAGACCATATGGTTTATCTACTTTTGTCTATAAAAATTACTGGCATATTCTTGAAAAAATGTAATTCATGTTGTTCAAGATTTCTTTTCATCATGTTATCTTACTCCTATTTTAAATAGAATAGAACCTTTATTACACTTACTGATAAAATACATAATCTTTCTTTTGTTTATCATTTTAAACTCATAAGTCTATGCAATGTAATTTACAAAGTCGTTTTAAAAATCTTGGCAAACAGACTCAAATCCAAATTACTTAACAAATTTATTTCTCCTTATTGATCTACTTTTATCCCTGGTAGATGGATCTTTGAAAATGTTATTTTTGCTCAAGAAGTAGTACATACTATAATCTATTAAGAGAAAACAAGATAAGGGAGGTCTTTTGGGAATCAAAATGGATATGTAAAAATCCTATGATGTGATGGAATGTAATTTCATTATCAAAATTTTAAAATAGTTTGGTTTCTCTAATAAATTTTGCAAGTTAATTTACACTTGTCTTAGTACTATCTCTTACTCAATTCTGTTAAATGGAATTCCATGTGGTAATTTTATTCTTGAAAAAAGATTTCGTAAAGGTGACCCTATTTCTCTTTATTTTTCTTTATTGGAGTTGAAATGTTATCTAGATTATTAATTTGTGCTAAAAACAATAATGTGTTTCATAGGATCAAAATTGCTAGAAAAGCACCTGTTGTTAGCCATCTATTTTATGCAGATGATCTCATTTTCTTTTTGCAAAGCAAATCTCACTGAAGTTAATGTCATTCAATAAAATCTTTAGAAGTATTTCAAATGGTGAGGACAATAAGCAAATATTTCTAAATCATGCATTTTCTTTCCAAGAAATGCTTCTTCTTCTTTAAGGGCCCAATTTTAGTCTATCCTTGGAATTTCTGCTATCATTGGAGGTGTGAAATATTTGGGTCATAATTTATACTATCATAGAAAGAAGAGTAGAGAATTTCAAAAGATTATTAATACAATTATTTCAAAAACGGATAGTTAGAGATAGTCTTTTATCCAAAGCAAGTAAAGTAACTTATATCAAATCAATTTTATTGGCTTTACCTTCATATTCTATGAGTACTGTAAACTACCTAAAGAAATTTGTGATAAAGGTGATGCAATTATCAAGAAATTTTAGTAGAATTCTTCTACAAAAACAATTTTTTTAGATATATTGTATATAAAAATTGGGATCTTCTTTATCTACCTAAAACAATTGGATATCTTTGTTTTTGAAAACTCAAGGACATTAATTTAAGTCTATTGTCTAAATTGAGCTGACAATTTCTTAATCATGATAATAAAGTTTCGGTTAATCTTTTTCGGTGCAAATATGAAAATCCTATAGATTTTCTCAATTATGAAATACGTTCTTCTGACTCTGAATTTGGAAAGATATATGATCTTTCTTAAATTTACTTCATTTGAGTGCTTGTCTTAAAATTGTAAATGGTTCTTCAATCAATATATGACATGATATTTGGTTTCTTTTGTCTTCAAATTTTAAATGCTCTCATCCAATTATTTATTTGTATAATCTACTTAATGTTCTTATGGATTTTAAGGATCTTCTTCTGCCAAATTCAAATGATTGGAATTGTCAACTTATATGACAAATTTGTGGATCTGACATACCTTTTTATATTTCAAGACTTCATCCTCATGTGAAAGATAATTCTCACTCTTAATTTTATGTTCATAACTTCAAAGATAATTTTAATACTAATGTTGCTTATTAATGTTTCACTTAAATGAAATTTCTTTTCCTTTTTGTCCAAATCATTCAACACCTCGTCTTTTTATGTCATTTTACTTTCTCCTTTTAGGTTAACTGGACTTACACGACCAATATAAATTTCACAAATATCTTCTCTTTTGATATGTTTCGTTTTGAACTTTTCAATATCACAAGTTCTTTTGGTTGTCCAGAACTTTCTCGCCCTAAATTTATCCTTGGTATTTATATTTCTTTTGAAATTTAAAAATCTCATAATGATATTTTATTTAATGCAAAAAACTTAGATCTTGAAATGATTATTCCAAAATTAAATTCTAGATTGTATGAATTTAAGAATTCTTTTCACTCTTGCCTTTTTAACTTTAATGTTAATCAAACTAGCTTGGATTACAACCTCCTTACTTTTGAAAAACCCTCTTAATGTAGTGTCAAAATTAATTTTAATACTACTATTAATGATTCAAAACTTATAGTAATTGTTGTCATAAGATATTTAAAAGGTAAAATTCTAAAGTGTTGAAGTGAATTTCACTTTGATCATTCTACTAAATAAGGAGAAATATATGCTTTATTAATGACTTTGCATTGCCTATTTAAAATAACTACGAGACATTATATTTAGAAGAATATAAATTTAATATTATTAAAGTTTTGAAGTTTTGATGCATGAGGATTTCGTTATTTTTTAAGAGGCTTAAAACTTTTTTTAACAAACTCGTTCATTATTTTATAAACTTAATATGATATTTATTTGTTGAATTCAGTAAAATATCATAAATTGATTCATATTTCAACTAAATGGGCTTCTAATAGTAATATTGAGGGTTTTATTCCTGTGTATGTTATACCTTAATTATTTATTACTACTTTTTTTAATGAACTTTAATTTTAATAAATTGTTTGTTTTTAGAGAAAAAAGAGTTATTATATTAAAAAAATATATCTTTTAACAACTTATATTTAAAAAATGATTATATTTTTCTCTTTTGTACCTAAAGAAAAAAAAGAAAAAAAATATGATTCTATATTAAATATTTTTTTTATTGATTACTTAACTGAACTTCTCTCGAAAAAAAAGGCATATAGATAAATATACTTATCTTTAACAAATATATATATATATATATATATATATATATATATATATATATATAGATAAGGACATTTTCAAACCGTACATGAATTTTTAACCATACTGAAGTTACGTGTGTTTTTTTTAAATAGATTTGCACTAAGATAATAACAAATCTTATTATTTACACTTTGAGCAGATTGGGTGAAGGATGTGTATCATTCGCTTTTTTAATAAGTATTATTATTATTATTATTAAAATAACAGATACAATTATTAATTGAACCAACGCATAAGCATTATTTGAGTAACAATATATAACTTTTGATATTCAATCACAAGTTAACATGCTGTAAAAATTAATCATAATGAAACAAATTCCATTCTATTCCTATGTTACATTACATTCACGTGGAGTACAATGTATTTGTAAAGGGAGCCTGTTCGGTCAAAGTTACTAAAATGAACCCTCTCATTTGTAAGAAAATCAGAACATCGGACACAAACCTCCCCATAAAAGATGTTTCGACCAAAGTCTCAATAATTCTGCATTTTCCAGCATCATTTTCACTTGTACAACGGTGTGTAAGTGTAACAATAATATTTCAAAGAGAATGACTTAGTTTGCGATTCAAACCAAACAATTTATTTTATATTATCGATAATATTGTTTTAACGTACTTATTTTTACAATTTTAAGACGAATTTTATCTACCATGTCTACTGAAATACTAACTGCTGATCTCAACAAATCATTCCGTTTTGAGGGACTACACTTTAAAAGATGGAGACAAAAAACGTTATTTTTCTTAACTATGAAAAAAGTCATTTTTGTTCTTACTATTGAAAAATTAATACAGTCTAATCCTCCTACTGAAGCTACAACTAAGGATTTAGACACCTGGATGGAAAATGATTTTCTGTGCAAAAATTATATTTTTTATGGTTTAGTTGATGACTTGTATGAATATTATAACTCTGATAAGTCTGCTAAGAAAATTTGGGAAGCACTTCAAAAGAAGTACGACACTGAGGAAGTTGGAACTAAGAAGTATGCTGTCAGTAGATACATGAAATTTCAAATGATTGATGGAAATCAGTGGAAGCTCAATCACACAAACTGCAGAAGATAACACACGAAATAACTTATGAAGGTATGACTTTAGATGAACAATTTCAAGTAGTTGTTATTATAGATAAATTACCCCCTGCTTGGAAAGATTTTAAGAATACACTTAGGCACAAAACTAAATAATTTTCTTTAGAAAGTCTTATAACCCGTTTAAGAATAGAAGAAGAAGCCTGAAAACAAGACCAAAGAGATGAAGTACTCGTAGTCTCAAATAACATTACCAATAAGAAACCCTCCTCTGCAATTCTGAAACCTAAAGGTAAAAATATGAAAACTCATAATCCTAATAATAACCAAATCCGCAACCACCAAAATAGAAATAAAAACTATCCTCCCCAGAATGGACCTCAACATCCCTTAATGAATAACACATTCATGTGTTATAGTTGTAACAAACTTGGCCACTTGGCTAGGAACTGCCAGAACAGGAATTGTCCTGCCCTACAGACAAATCTTAGCGAAGATCAACTTATTGCTATGATTTCTGAAGTCAATTTTGTTGATGGATCTGAAGGGTGGTGGGTGGACACTGGTGCTTCCCGCTATGTTTGCTATGATCGAGATATGTTCAAGTCCTATTCTGATTATGAGGATAAGAAAGTGCTGCTGGGATACTCCCACTCCACTAAAGTTGCTGGAATTGGTAAAGTGGTATTAAAGTTTACCTCTGGAAAGACTGTCATCTTGAAGGATGTCCTGCATACTCTAGAGATGAGAAAGAACTTAGTTTTAAGCTATCTTCTTAACAAAGCTGGGTTTATTTATATACTATAACTAAAAATAATATATTTGTTGGGAAAGGGTACGCCACTGATGGCATGTTTAAATTAAATGTTGAAATCAATAAAACCTCTTCTTTTGCTTATATGTTGAGTTCTTTTAATATTTGGCATGCTAGACTTTGTCATGTTAATAAACGCATAATCAAAAACATGAGTACCTTAGAACTAATTCCTAAACTATCTTTGAATGATTTTGAAAAATGTGATTTTTGTAGTCAAGCTAAAATAACCAAAACTTCACATAAATTAGTAGTTAGAGAATCTGAACCTTTAGAATTAATACATTCTAACATATATGAACTTGATGGAAATTTAACAAGAAATGGGAAACGCTATTTTATAACTTTTATAGATGACTTTTCAGATTATACTTATGTATATCTAATGAAAAATAAAAGTGAAGCGTTTGACATGTTTAAAATATTTATGACTGAGATTGAGAATCAACTTAACAGAAAAATAAAAAGGTTTCGAAGAGACATTGAATATGATTCCAATATTTTCAATGATTTTTATAAAACTCATGGAATCATTCATGAAAAAACTGCACCTTATTCTCTTGAAATGAATGGCAAAGTTGAAAGAAAAAATAGAACTTTTACTGAATCAGTTGTTGCAATTTTATTAAACTTTGGTGCTGCTTCCCATTGGTGGGGAGAAATTTTATTAACTGTTTTCTATGTCCTAAATAGAGTGCCTAAATTTACAAGTAAAATTTCACCATATGAAATTTTGAAAAATAAGAAACCTAATTTAACTTATTTTAAAACTTGGGGTTGTTTAACCTATATTAGGATCGCTGATCCTAAAAGAAATAAACTTGCTAGTAGAGCATATGAATGTGTATTCATAGGATATGCTATGAATAGTAAAGCTTATAAATTCTATGACTTAAATGATCATGTAGTTATAGAATCAAATGATGCTGACTTCTATGAACATAGGTTTCCCTTTAAATTGAAAAATAATGGGGGCTCGTCTTCTAGTAGTTTACCCATAACTAGAACTAGTGAGCAAAATGAGGAATTAAACACTGAAATTAGGAGAAGTAAACGAGCTTAAACCCTTAAGGATTTTGGGTCTGATTTTTATGTTTATACCTTAGAGGAAGATTCCCAAACTCTTAAAGAAGTATTATCTTCTTTAGATGCAACTTATGGGAAGAAGCCATAAATGATGAAATGGACTCTCTTGAGTATAATAAGACTTGGCATTTAGTTGACTTACCTCCTGGTTGCAAAACCATTGGATGTAAATGGATACTAAAGAAGAAATTAAAACCCAATGGTACTATCGAAAAGTACAAAGCTCGTCTTGTAGTTAAAGGGTATAAGCAAAGGGAAAATATAGATTTCTTTGATACCTTTTCACCAATCACCCGAATAACTTCCATACGTGTACTTTTTTTCGCTTACTGTTATCCATGATTTAGTAGTACACCAAATGGATGTCAAAACTATTTTCTTAAATGGTGACTTAGAAGAAAAAATTTATATGGATCAACTTGAAGGTTTTCTTATCCCAGGTCAAGAAAATAAAGTTTGTAAACTAGATAAATCCCTTCATGGTATAAAACAACCACCTAAGCAATGACATGAAAAATTTAATAATTTAGTTATCTCACATGGATTCAAAATAAATGAAAGTGACAAATGCATTTATTATAAATTAGAATATAACATTTGCACTATTATATGTTTATATGTGTATGACATGCTTATTTTTGGATAAAATATTCATGTTATGAATAATGTGAAAACTTTGTTAAGTGCTAACTTTGATATGAAAGATCTTGGAGAAGCGAGTGTAATCCTTAGTATAAAGATCATTATGTATGAAAAGGGAATTTCTCTAAATCAATCTCATTACATTGAGAAGATCTTAAAGAAATATAATTACTTTAACTGCAAACTTGCATGTACTCCTTATAATCCTAGCGTAAAGTTGTTCAAGAACACCGGAGATGGTGTTAGACAAACTGAGTATGTGAGCATCATTGGTACCTTACGTTATGCTACTGATTGCACTAGACCAGACATAGCTTATGTTGTGGGACTACTATATAGATTTACCAGTAGACCTAGTGTAGAGCATTGGAAAGCTATTGACAGGGTTATAAGATACCTTAAGAGAACTATATACCTTGGATTACATTATAAAAAGTTTTCCGCTATTCTAGAAGGATACAGCGATGCAGGTTGGAACACTTTATCAGAAGACTACAAAGCAACTAGCGGCTACATATTTAACATAGCTAGTGAAGTTGTTTCTTGAAAGTCTAAGAAACAAACAATATTGGCTCAATCTACAATGGAGTCTGAAATGATAGCACTAGCCACTACTAGTGAAGAAGTAGGCTGGCTAAGAAGTCTGTTAGTTAAGATCCCTTTATGGGAAAGACCGATACCAACTATCTTGATCCACAACGATAGTACTGCGACTATTGCAAAGATTCAGAACTGTTACTACAACGGAAAGAGATGACAGATACGTCATAAGCATAGTACTGTTAGAGAATTTCTCTCTACGGGAGCTGTAAGAGTGGATCATGTACGTTCTGATGAAAATTTGGCAAATCTTTTGACGAAAGAATTATCGAGAGAGAAGGTTTTCAAAACCTCAAAAGGAATGGGACTAATGCCCTTAGAATGAAGAGTCACTCGTGATGATAACCCAACTTATAGATTGGAGATCCCAAGAAATAAGTTCAAAGGGTAATAACAAGTCATAAAGTGATATGAGATGAATCACGCTATTTTGAAATCGCATTCTATATTGTTAGAAGCATGAAGTCCTGAAGCGGTAGAAAAAGATGAGTTAATTGTTAAGCTCTTAATGAGTTATATACTCTATGTGGAGTGGAGTACATAGCTACAGGAATGCTATTGATAGACTCACCTATGTGAATGTGGAACTATGGTCACTTCCTATGGAAATTTTTTGGAAAACATTTACTAGAACGTTCACTATATTGGGATACACGTGCATGGCGGTAAAGTACGGGCTTTTCGAATTACACCTTTTACTTATGCACAATCTTATATTTTTAATTGATCGGTTGCTCGATAAAAAATTATTTTTATATAAAATTCAAGTGTGAGATTGTTGGAAAAGATGAATATTTATAAATAAAAAAAACTAGTGAAGCCTTGTCCCACATTACCTTTTTACATTACTTAAAATATGTATAAATAGTATAGAGTTGGCTATTGGGATTGGGCCCTAAGGGGTACTCAATTTTGTGGAAGGGGAGAGGACCTAGAAAAATGTGATACCACACACGCGCGTGTCACCGTCCGTCCGATCGGCCGTGCCGAACCGAGTGCATGAGGTGGCATTTTATTTTTTGGAAAATGGCCGTTACTTGTCTTCACTCAAAAAATGGTCATTACTCGTCTTTACTCAAAAAATGGTCGTTACTCTCTTCATTCTCAGACATTAACGTTATTATCATAATGGTCACATGGTTTCTAAAACCTATAAATACAGGGCATCAGCTCTCAGCTTATACACAACAATTTACAAACTCATCTCACTAAGAAAAAAAATTCTCTCAGCAATTCTAAGTTTCTTTTTAGTTTTCCAAGCAACAAAATTTTCAAGTGTAGCATTCCGATATTTATCAGTGCAATGAAGTTTTGAGACAGAGAAAAAAAATTCTGGGTTATTTTATCCTGGAGACGACGAGGCTGTGTTTGCTTGCACAAAATTAGGGAGAGCCGCGAAACATCTTAAAGAGAGCGACTTAGTCCGCGACTCAACCCCAACAATTCATTTCAAATTATCGGTAATATTGTTCCAACATTATTTTAACGTACTTGTTTCTACTTCCATCAACTACAAAACTGCTTCATTTACTATTCAATATGCTCGAGCCATCTAGCGTCCATTTCTTTTTGTCTACTCTTGTCTGATGATAAAACAAAAGCACAGGAAATTAACAAATACATTGTTTCATTCAAATTACTTAGAAAAATGAGGCTAAGCAAATTCCAAAAATTAGGAACAGTGCATTAAACTAAATTAGCTTGGATTCCCCGGTCATATTCCCAAAAAAAATTAAAAAGAGCCAACTTGCTCACAATATAATTATGCTAAATTTTATAGTTATAAAACCGCAAAACAAATCACCTCTACTTGACCTTGTAAGTCTGCCTGGAGCACGGTTTTTAGATTATAAATCTATTATAATATGAGTGTTTCTAAAACTATCAATAGACTTATTAAATTGATCAAAAATCATTTGATTAAATTGATCAAAAATCATTTGTAAGTACTAAACAGGTACCAAGAACAATTTACAAGATATAGTCAGACTAATGGTAACATTCCTTTAAGAATGGACGGGAGGTAAAGATAGAGAGATAAAAGTTACTCTAATAATTATTTTATATTAATTTTGATTAATAACCATCGGTTATGAGTTATTAACAATTTTATCGCGATTTAATCACGATTTATATTTTTTTAATATTTATTAAAAGTATTTTTATTTAAAAAAATCAAAAAATTAAAATAATATTAATTCACTTAATTATTTAAAATTTTAATTTTTTTCATGTGTTTAATATTAAAAATATATTTTACTAATTAGTTATATGTATATAAAAATTATAATATTAATACATATCTGATTTCAGTTAATCATGATTAATGTATTCAAAATTATAATAATCATTTCTGTTCATGGATTCAAAATTATAATAATCATTTTCCATGACTTAATCGATTACTTTTAACAAAAAATTGTTGAATTTTTATAAATAATCATGATTTTGATTATGCAATTATAAAATTTACATCCTTAATTTCCTTTACATAATAACCATGGCCATCCCAATCAAATGAAGGAGTTCCATTTGTACACATTATCTACCTCTTATAGTATGAAACAAATTATGCTGCAGAGAACACCCAAATATTAACCATTAGAATTACCGAAATTAGAAAATATGACATGACTAACTTAATTTCCAACTTAAAGTTCCTTGTGTAGTCTCATATTAAATGACAAAGACCACAATTTAAATTTAAATTTGTACCTGTACTTCACACCTTGCTTCTGAACTTTTTGATGACTGCCATCAATAACTTGTCCCCTGCTATTTGCCTCACTCGGTGTATTAGTTCATGCCGTGAGATCTTATTCTCCTAGAATATAGCAAACAGATGATGAGATAATGAAGATAAATACCAACAAAAACTATCAAAAACGTAGGCTGCATCAAGTATATACCCAATGTACTCACTTTGTGATCCCTATGATACTTGGTGATCAAAGCAACGGACGGTCGAGGTAAGTACTTTGAAAGTACAGAAATAAGAATAGAAAATGGCATCCAAGGTGAGGTTGGTTTCTTATAAGGCTCTTCAATCCTCATATATCCTGCAAAATGGAATAAACAAACAACTTCAGCACAACATTTTCATCAAACATTAACCAAAGCAGAAATAAACAAAGGTTGATAACTTCCCACCTTTCAAGCAAGGAGGAGATCTGAAACTGATAACGTACTCAGGCAAGACATGAGTGTTCATGTGGGTACTCCACACAATATATTTTCTGGGAACTGAGAGATCATCAACACCTGAATCAAAATCCTCAGAACTAGGATGACATTGATCAGAACCAGGAGGCACTAGTTCTGCCTTTCCCAGTATCACACGACACAAAAAAAGATGTCGTATGCCGTCTTCATCAAGACCAGATCTTCCCACACTGCAAAACGACAGAAAAATTTCTCAACAAAAATTTCAGCCGACAGACTGCAACTTTGACAGGCAAATTTGACCACACGTTCCACACACAGCGCTTTAATAAACTACAAATTGTTCAAAGACAACCCATGAAAGTCTTAAAAAAAATAGTAAAATAGTGGCCTACCATTCCAATGGAGACTCCTCAGGTGCGAAATAGGCGCCATAACCATACAACCCATTATTTTGGGATTTGTCACAGTGACCAAAAGGTCCGAAACCATGAGAAATGATCTGAGATAACTCATCCTTAGAGGAAGGTTCATACCAAGCATACTTGACATTGGCATTACCTCGATGTTTCTTCCCCACCGCCTTTGCGAACAGATGAAACGAAGTCAAGCGAGCTTGGCCCATTATACTAGAGAAAGTGCTCCTATGAATGGCTACCACTGAAGATTGAGATCCAAGAGAACCCAAACCAGAAACAAATTTGTTCTTGATAAGGTCATGAACTTTATCCCCTTCGAAAAGTCTATCGAACCCATCATTGAAGATTTGATGTTGATCACAATTGGCACCAGAAATGCCACTTTCACAATCGGAAACCGATGATTCTTGATCTTGGAATGCCTCTGAGGCCGAATCACCCATATAAGTGTGCCAAGATTGATCTTTGTATCCATCTTTGGTCGAATGATCAGAAGGAATTGTCCCAAACCCATGAACGAAAACAGAGGCTAACCGACTTTGATCCCCGTTACAACCCATTTGAGACATAACAATGAAAAATGGTCTTAGTACACAAAAGCTATAATGATTTACAATCTGAAATCACTGAAAATTTAGTCTATCCTTGTTCTTCTATAAGAACAAAACGTATTAAAGAAAAAAAAATTCAAAGAGATTTATACAAAATCCAATAAAAAGAGTACAGAATTTATTTGAATTTCAATCAGACCCACAAATTAAAAACGATATAGGTCGAAATCCAAATCAAAATATTGTTACAAAATGAAAGAAATATGAAAAGAGAAGTCGGCAAAAACAGAAAAAAAGGTTAAAAATCAAAGAACAAACAGAGTATACATTTTCACTTTCACAGGGAATCAAAACAAGTTTTATCGAAAACTCAGATCATAAACAAGTAAAACAAACAATTCAGAAAGACCTCTGAAGCTTTTATTTGTAGCATGAAGAAAGCGGGAAATAACAATAACCGTGCTTGATATTTGTAGGTGCACATTTATATAGAAGTATAAGGATGAGAAAAGAATTATCTCAAACAAATAATTAATAATGAAAAAAGAAATAAAAATAAAAATAAAGTGGTTACGTGGTTATTACTTGGAGAAGAGGAATAGAAAGAAAGAAAGAAAAAAAAAACCCAAAACGGACAGCACTGAACCCGTGAACCGCCTTTCGGAATTGGATATAGGCATTGCGGCGCTGTCTGTTTTTGCTGAAACGGCCAATTGTTTCTCGACTCCCTAATTGGGCTATTGGTCTTGTGATCTGACTTGGGCTGGGCTTCCAAAGCGGTTTCACAGAGTCACACCTCACGACTCACGTTACATTTTTGACCAACATCTTCACCGTTACGGCTCTTTTCGATTAAATATTAAAATATCTTTCCTTACCGACAGGATCAAAGTTGTCTATATGTGTGCAGGCCGGGTATTAAGAAAGGAGAAACATTAATTATTTTGTAATGTGTGTTTAAATTTTCTTAAAAATAACTAATTTTTTTTTTCTTGTTTTTAAAACTATTTGATTACATATTATATTATTATAAATATATGCATAGCTTTTCTCATTAAGAAAGACCTGCTTAGTGGTATTAATGGGTGCGGGTCAGATATATTTCATCTCTGGAGGGGGCATTTAGATTGCTTATTTGATAAAAATGTAATTTTACAGTAAATTTAAATAGCTTTTATAATATCATATTTAATATGAAGTGTTTTTTTTAAGTTAAATTTTAAGCTAAAATTCTAAATATAAATTTATATATATATATATATATATTTGGTTATTTTTTAATTAAAAATTAATAAAATAATCTATATTTTGATACATATTTTTTTAACGAAATCATTTCTAAATTTTTATCTTTAATATATAATTTATTTTTAACTTATAAATTTTACCTGCAAATCTTACATTATTAATTATTAATCAATATTTTTTAAAGAGTAATATTATATAACAATAGTGAGAAATTAACATTATTAATTAGAATTTAGAAAATTAAATCGATTCGTTTGATAATATTAAGTATACGTCGGTTCAATCCGTGTGTTGATCTTTTTATTAATTGAGAAAAGAAGCGTTTTAGGTTACTTGTTTTTTTGAGACACGGAATTATATGGACCATTGATTCTATGCTACACTGAGAAAACTAAGTGTTTTAGGATATTGTTTTTAGAGGCACGTGCACATAAATAGAAAATTAATTCTATTTAATTTAATCATTATATAAAATATTTATTCAATTTAATTTTCAGTTTGTTAAAAAATGTGTTCTTATATATTTGATTTTTTTAATTAAATTATTGCTGCATTTTTATTAAATTAGGTAATCATTAGTATATTTATTTAATAATATAAATCTAAATATATATTTTTTATTTAACAAAAATACTAACTCTTTAATATTATATTCAATATAATTCAGAATCACTAATAGTTTTAACAAAATAAAATAATAGCAATATTAAAAAATGCATTTTTTAAAAATAAAATTAAAAAAACATTAGGTTAATGAGGATTTTTTTTATATAAAAAAAATATAAATATTTTAAAATAAAATAAAATAAAAAGAAAAGAGTATAAAATTTATTAAATAATGTATCATGTTTTTGAATAAAACAACAAGAACCTTTAGTTAATTTTTTTATTTTTTAAAAAAGACTGTAAATTGAAACAAATGCATAGTTTTTTTATATATATATATAAAATAAAATAATTTAAATTTTAAGGAAATAGATAGAAAAAAACAATATAAGCTTTTGTCTTAAAGGGTCACAAAAGTGAACAAACTACACCTAAGCACTCCACTCCTGATACGTTTTTTTATTAACTTAAAACTTCTATTAACTGAGAAGGAAAAACAAACCAGTGAAAATGAGGTCTCTTAGGCCATCCTCCATTTATTTATTTATTTATTATGGATTTGAGTGTTTTACAGTCTTATTGTTGGATCTTGCATTCGCCTAGTATATAATTATTGTTCGATCCATTTTGTTTTTTGTTATACAATGTAATCTGAAAGGATCTTTTCTAGATTGTAGAAGTTACTAAAATCAATATCTAGTTTCATTGATCTGATAATTGCATGTTAATTTCATAATTTATGGCATTAGATTTGCTATGTACGTCCTTTCTTTTTTCTTTTTTATTTTTCTGTCATTAGCGATTCAATCATCAAAAGTAGCTAATGTCCTTATTCATGAATTGCTGACAAGATATGTTGATTGATGTGTTATATCATAATTTAATATTTAGCTGCATTAGAATGATTGCGAATAATACTAAAATGCAATAATCATCAACATTTATGGGAAAAAAAAGAAATTTATAAGTTGGTAATCAACCCATAATTTTGTATGTTTATTGTTGAGTGATAAAAGATAGGCATAGAAATTAGATGTCATGTTCAAGGAAAATATGATAATTTTTTCAACTTTAATTAGAATGGCTGGTTCATAAAATCGAATTTGGCCAGTAGGTGTTAGTTTATGAAAAAGGCGTTTTATATCGAATAGAAAAGATATATACTGTTTATAATTAATATGAGATTTATAATTTTTTAAGATTAATTCTTGTAATATCTAATGTTTTATATTGTTTTATATATTATATAAAATTTATAAACTATCAAAGCTTCAATCGATTAATGAGTCGGGAGTAAAAAAAATTAATGAGCTTTATATATACACGAGAAAGAAAAATAAATAACTCAAATAGAATTATAATGTAATAAAAATATGTTAAAAATATAAAGTGTTGTGTCAAATAACACACATTGAGATTGAGGTGGATGTTAGTGTATTAAAAAAATGTTATATGTTGATTAAGAAAAATAATAGTATAATGTTTATAAGTAATATGAAATTTATATTTCTTTGAAGTTAACTTTTTAAATTTTGTTGACTAATATTTCCTATACACTATATAAGATTTACAATAAGATTATCGAATTATTCAAAGGATGAATCAGGACTAAAAAAGTATTAAATAAGTTACATATGCAATAGAAAAGAAGAAAGTCATCATGTACGTATGCAAACCGCCATGGTGCCAAGCTAAAGACAAGGATCACATTGATAAGAACAAAAGTCAAGCCAACTCTTCCTGATATGATATTGTCGGGAAATAATTTTCTTACCAAAGTTTGCTTACCATAAGCGGAAGTGCAAACCTTATATCAGATATATATAGGATGTCATCCTAGATTGATCCCTAGAACTGATCTTCCAATTGGCTTTGCTAAAGCAGTACTCATAGTGTAAGGTCAGTACGTGGCATAGCGAAATTTCTCACCGAGATGATTGGACAACCTCTCGACTAGATCATCCTAGTAGAGTGATTAAAAGCATATTTGGCCTTTGAAGTAGTTAGTGTTCTAATTGAGTGAGTCATGGATCATAAATTATAAGCGTAGCTTAATTTAGCTAATCTTACACTGAATTATAAATAAATACATGAGTGGCTCTTTATAGAGACTTAGCCCAATGATTACCACTGGAAATGCACTAAGTTAATCACAAGGAAACCTCCAAGTTCTTTTTAACCTTCGATTCTATAAATTTGGATTGACTTGCAAAAGTTATATTCATACATTCTTTGTATTTCTTTCAAGTTCCATCTTCAGCCTATCTTTCTTTGTCATCTCATTCTCTGCTTCTTTTATTCATTCCTTCGTCCTATATGTCGTCATTGGTATGTCTACGCATTTTTTGTATTAGCCTCAATTTACTACATATAATTCGAAGGCATAAGCAATTTATACTTCTTAATTGTAAATCTTAATTTATACATGTTCCATTGATATATCATGTGACCGCTATACTGCAAATTGTTTTTTATCCGAAAGCGAAGGACCTTCAAGCCAAAAAAGAATGCATTGTAAGAGAGTAAGGTTGTGTTTTTGATTTGGCTTCTAAGTTTTGGTTATTATTTTTTAGGTTGTTTTAATTAACCAAGAAAGTCCACTATCGGGCAAACGACTAAAATAAGGAGTCAATAATTCTTAGAGACTCACTCATAACTCACAAGCAACAGAATAAAGGCAATTAAGATAAACATAAAAGTAAAGCATCAAGAAATAAATTAAACAGGTAAGTAGGCAATTTTCTTTAAACTAAGAAAAATAACAACCTATGTTGAGAAAGCATAAGCAAGATATAGCAAAAAATAATAAACCATACAACATGTGATAGATAGTAAGAAATGTTTTCCAATCACAATAGGATCTTCATGTGTTGGCACATACTTGGATATATTTATGCTTGCACTAACTAAACAAAATAGTATGCAAACACAAAGATATAACAAAGTAAATCCAATAAACCTATATCTATGTGGTAAAAATCATCAAGTTGTTTATGGGAACCATTCGATAGCAAACAATCCATTAATAGAATAACAATCGTTTATAACTCAATAGAAATATAAGTCTATTACCTCTTCTTGTCAGGACACCTACCCGCACTATTTTTATGTTGTCCTCGCTTGGTGCCTTCACAGTTATGGTGTTAATTCATGTATAAACAATCTAAGATTTGATTCATAAATTCATTTTTTATTAACCTAACCCCAATAAAACAATTCTTACTTAAAGCACTCATGAATCACTGATACCGAAAACACACTCAATGTATTAGCAACCAAAAATTAGAAAATAATTTACATGTTTGAAAACTGTGAGTTTCAAATTCAATAGAGTTTCCTCATTTTTTTAATTATCAAAATATTTAGAAGAATAGGGTATCTATAGAAAATTTCAACCAATTTGGACGCCTTGTTGCCCTCATTGCCGCCCAAGGTGGTAAGCAGGTGACGAGACCCCAATTAGCACACAAAAAATTTCATTTTTTTGTTTTTAATTTTCAAATAATTTTTCACAAATATCTACAAAACAACATCAACAAAAACATATTCTAGCATGTATACTAATAAACAAAATCATGTGGTACGTGTAAATCATGCAAACATACAAAGTGTTTCCAACTACGTAAGTGTGTGCAATACTAATCATTAGTAAATGATCTTATATAGAGGAAAACAAAACAATAAGCAAAATTAAGACTCTGTGTTTTGCACACGGGAACGCCAACAAAGAAACAAAAGATTTACAGGGTTTATAGCAACTAAACAAGCACTCATCTCAACATGATAGAATCATGCAAGATAGCCTAAATTTATTTGTTTCCATGAAAAAAATTGATGCATAACCCAAGCACCCCAAAATACACCTACACTAAATGCCCCAGTCATGATGTGCTCCAACCATCTTCATGCATCAACACAACCACTCTACATGTCTAATTTCTAACTCAAAAAAAGCGTCAATGTCTCAAGCTACACTTATATCCTACACACACAAAATAACACCTATCAATGAAAGCGTCATGTATAATTACATGTAGTCTAACAAGAAAAACTATCGTGTTATGCCTAAATAAGTATATAACTATAGTTTAAGCATAGTCAAACATACAATAGATAAGCACATGTTCACAAAACTCCTTTGAATTTATGCTAGACTCCCTCCACTTGAATGCAAGTTTGGCAACCAAGATTTAGTGCAATCTACACTCACATCCCATACATCACTCAATAATATAATAAACAACGAGTTATGAAAACAAACTCCTTTCCCTTTTTGACACAAAAAGTAAAAAAAAAACCCTTAAATGAGGGATAGAAGGCATACAATCATAGAATATCCTAACATTTTTGCAATCAACAGAGAAGATTAAAGCAATAACACCAAGCCATAAACCAACACAGTAACCATAAACAATAAAATAGTGTTGAAATATACAATTTTTTTTCATTAAAAGGGATTTTTAGTTGCACTATGAGAAAAGTCATCAGTATCCCTATGATCTTGAGAGGGGTAGAATTATGTTGGGCATGGAAGGTTTTAAGAAACTTGTTGAAAGTAACAAAGGGCTTAGGACCACCAAATTTTTAAAAGAGAGAACTCATGGAGCCAACATTAGAGATACCGATGGAAACTGATGAGAGGCTGCAAGAGAATCACCAAAAGTTGTTCTGATAGAAAGGAGATACATAGAAGAGTGAGGAAACCATGTCTAGGTGGCTAAAAGTTAGGTCAAAAAACATGCTTATTGAGGCAAAAAAGAAACTAGGTAGACAAGTTTTGAGCCTATTGGATAGCAAAAAACTCCCTAAACATAGAGTCCATGTGCTAGGTGAAGGTGAAAAACTCTTGGTACATGAGAGATATTTGAGGATAGATGACAATGAGAGGAAGAATTAGGCATAAGAGTAGAGGGACATAGATGCTTAGAGAGGAAGCTACGATGGGAGTAAAGCGTCCAAAAATTGAGGCACGATCAGAGGCAAAGTAACCAGCACAAACAGATCATTTGCCTTTGGCAGTACCAAAAACATCAGGCAATAAAGGAATGTCCTACTAAGTGATCAAGGAAGGATAGTGGTGAGTAGAAAAAGGAGTAGAAGAATGATAAATGATAGTCGTAGATCATGCATGCAAGATCTATAGTTTCACCATTGAGGATAGCACATAGAAAGTGATTACGAGAGGCAGTCACTAAAGTGAAGCGAAGTGAGTGTAAGGATGCACAATATCATTGAGTCGCCAACCATGGGTAGAAGCACTCAATTGAAGTATAGAGCCACCATAATAATGACTGAGACATGCAAACAGGTTGGCCATCTCAATGAAATCATGAGAGGAAATGTTTGAAAAATTAGCTAGAAGATACAAGGAGATGAGATTTTCAAACTCAAAAGGAATGACAAGAAAGGAAGGATTCTATACCTCCAAAAGAGACAATATTCTAATGAACCGACTTTAATTTTTTTTTTATATTTACTCATTTTCTATTATACTCAAATAAAAACCTGTATTCGAGTAGGAAAAAAAACCAAAATCATTTTAGCAAATAGTTTAAATAATACAAATAATTGAAAAATAAAATATTAATTAATAGCAGAAAAATTACCATGGTGTATTCTTCTCCTGATGTTATAATAAAAACCTACATATATAATACAAAAATTTATACACATAAATAACAACACATAATAATAGAAAAAATATGAATAATAAGTACGTAGAATTAATAAAAATACTTACAAGAGTAAATGAAGTGACAAAATGAAGGAAATGAAGAAAAAATTGTGTTTTGTAAGTGAGAAATGGGTATAAAAAATTTGAGTATTTCGCTTAAAAAAATAAGGGATCTAAAAGATTAGTTAGAGAGGAAGAAAACCCACTAACCTATTTGAAATGTGGGTCGTAGGTGGCTATAAAATGAGAAAGAGTGAGGAGAAGTAAGAGGTTTTGAATTTTTAAGAGTTATGCAATGCTTAGAATAGTTTCTATCCTGGAAGGTTAAAAGAAAAGTTAATTTATCCACGTGTAGGCTGCGGTTTGACACTTGGAACCGACGCTACGTCCACGCATAGCGTCAGTTCAATACGTCAACCGATGCTACGTCCTACGTGGATAACGTCGGTTCTACACCGAATCGACTTTAAATTCATTATAAGTCGATTTTTTTTTTCAAAAATCGACTTTACATATCAACTTAAATACCTTTTTTTGTAGTAGTGATTTTTATAAATGTAGGATCACCTTAGATTAATAATTGTAATCTAAACATCCACGTATCCTAAAAATTGAAGAATCCTCCTATACTATTAAGTTCAACTGAAAATAGTTTAGTTTTATTTATTTTTATTTTTTTGCTGCTCAACTTTTTCTTGTCTACTTCTATATCATTTCTAGTATTTTAGCATGAGTCTTTTATGGTAGTTAACCGGAGGCGGTTACTTTTACGTTCAGTGCCAAAGATAGTAAACATAGTCAATGGCATGCCTGTATATGCAATGAGGACAGATGTGATTAATTTTACAGATATTAATCTTCACACGTACGAGTATGGGGAGAAGGTGCAAAATCAAGAAGACTATATAGAAGTCTCTGCACCAAAATACGTTGAATACTTGTTGGACTGGATTGAATCACAACTCGATGATAAATCCATATTTCCTCAAAAGCTAGGTTGTAATTAATCTAGATCTATTTATTTATCTCATTGTTTCAGTCTCTTAGTAGTTGCTCTACATTTTTCAGGTACACCATTTCCCTATAACTTTAAAGAGGTTGCGAAGACAATATTCAAGAGACTGTTCCGTGTGTACAACCATATAATATCGCTCCCACTTTTAAATGATATATTAATGCCATAATATTACTCTCTTAAGTATTTAAATATACTAACAGAAAATACGTGTTTTGCACGTTGGGATGTTGACATTTAATAAAATATTAAAAGAAATTATTTTTTTTGTTTGAATAATGAGTTCGTTTAATTAAATCTAAAAATATAATAGTTAATAGTAATATATTTTCATAAATATTAATGTCTTGTAGTATAATGTTATATGATTATAGTAGGTAAATCATCAATTTTTTTCTCTAACAGGACAAATCTTTGTATGGATTATCCGATTGAAGGTAAGAATTAGTATAATAAAATAGAGAACAAGAAATCGGGAACAAAAATATATATTTTATAACATAAGGTAAGGTAAGAACAGATACCGTATTTCTCTTCTCCGTCTCCGAAATTATATAACATATTTTAATAAATATATAAAAAAAAATTAGTTACATTTAAACCCAAACTAATCATAAATAATACGTTATATATTTTTTATTTTTTTATTCTATTAAAATAACAATAATTTTTATTATAAAAATTATTCACAATATTTATTTAAATTCTAAAAATCTAAAATCTTATAATTATTTTATAATTTATTGATATTATTTCAAATTATTTTATAACAAGATATTTTTATTGTTTTTTAATATAAAAGAATAATATATTTCTTGTTACATATATTTTATTTTTATCCCTTTTGTATAAATATTATTTATTTATTATTATTTATGGATTTAAATTTTTAATTTTTAAATATAAAATATTTACTATTAGTTTATTATTTTTATAAATTTTTATTTATAATAAAAATTTAAAATTTAAAAAATAAAAAATAAAAAATAAAAATTAAAAATAACATTTAAAATATTATTTGGATTTCAATTCCTCATCTTGGTCCCATTCTTCATTGTGGATCTTGACATGTAAGGATTTTAAGTAGAGATAGTTAAATTTTAAATTGTAGACTGACAATGTTGAGGGGATCTCTGGTTTCGTTCCAACTCGTTGACAACCTAATTGAGGGCATTGTTCAAACTGATCTTGTGAATATGCACGTGAGTTTTCTAGTTTATTACTTTCATATTTTTAAAATATTGTTTTTACGTAATTGGAAACTTTGAAACATTTAACAATATTTATAAATTAAAAAAAACAAATAATTTGTAAAAATTTGTGTGATTTTATTATAAATTTATTGAAAATAAATAATTTAATTTATTACAATTAAATTTGATTTATAAAATTCAATCAAATTAATTATATTAAATTTTTTGTAATAATTAATTATTCATTAAAAATATACTAGATGAGTCTTAAATGAATTTTTAATATGAAAGATTAAGAAATACATACTTGTTTTTTATTTTTTATTTAAGGGGCTTACTCCCTATATTAATCTACCGTATATTATGTCATTATATTAATTAAATATTAAAAATTGTATTTTTATGTACAAATTAGACGTATAATAATTGTGATTCTAATTCTATAGAATTTATTTTAAATTGAAATGTAATTATTTATTTCTTTATTTTAAAATAATAAAAAACTTGAAAATTATGAAATAATAATATACGTATGTCTTGGGATGTGAATTATACTTGAAAAATATCACGAGTGTTTACTTCATCAGTAAAATTTAATAAACTGTCAACATAAAAATGAAAATAATAGACAAAAGAAACAAAATCAAATAGATATCATGCAAGCAAGGAAACTAACGAAGCAAGCCACATGAATGCTATACAATCGAAGTAGGTGAATAACGCAAAATCGTGTGTACAGATTGACGCATTGCTTTGACACGTGTCAACATTGCGTTTCTATCGAGTTCAACGCACGATCAACACTTATGCCATATGTCATCATACTACTCGTTCACTCTTTCCAACTATGCATCATGCCATCCGCAACAACGAATCATAGATCACCACGTGTCATTGATTGATACTAGTCCTCCCCGCCATACGTTGTGCTCTAATTCTCCCATTAAATTATGCATGCCATGTGTCTCCTTCCCATTGGCTGACACTATTAATTTTTCCTTTTTCATCCCAATTTAAGGTTGATCTAACCGTCCATATTTCACATGATTTATATTTAACCTCCCAATTTCCCCATAAACCCTAATATGCCATAATTAACTTAATTTTTATCATTTTTTGAGCCAAGAAAAGAGAAAAATATAAAAAAAATTCAAAAGAATATATAATTTTGGTAGAGATTAAAGAAAAAAGATTGGTACTAAAATTCAAGAGATTGATTGTATTTTTTCTTCTTCTCCTCTTTTTATCAATTTTGGTCTTTCTTTATAAAAAATATGAGCTTTATGAACAAAATCATATCTAGTTGATTTATTAATCTATGAGTCTTATGAATCTAATTTTCAATGTATGATGATCTAATATTTTATCCCAATTATAATTTCAATTTAATTATATTAATTAATTTGATTTTTATGCTACTAATTGTTTGACCAACAATTATCTATAGAGATAATTAAATAGATTTGAGAGTATTATTTAATTGTTTGTCTTGATTAAATAATATGCATAGTTTTTAGGTAAATATGTATGATTCTTATATATGTGATCCATAATTCATAAACTTAATGAATAGTGTGTAATATAATTGATATGAAAGTGTGATCAGGTTAATTACTATATAATGTGAAGTTTACCTGAGAGCTGAATACATGTTATGCTAGATTTAATTGATCATGTAATTAATTGATAATTATATTGAAGGGATTTTAGTGATTCTTATGTTTAGAAAATTAAAGTATTAAGTATTACTAAATATTTTTTCATATATCTTTTTAATTACCAAATCTACTTTAATTATTTATTTTTAGTTTTTTTTTTAATTTTGCTTTCTCAAAATATAAAAATATCAAAAAATTAATTTTTTAAAAAAATTAATTTCTAATAACATAATATGTATGAAAATGAGTTTTTATTATTATTATATTATTTATTACGATACATATATTTATGTATTCATCCTGTAAGATTACTTCGGAAGAAGTGAAAAAGAGAAACAAGTTAAAGTTGCTAATGATATTGAAAGAGTAGTTGAAGTACTAAAACTTTTTTTATTTTCATGAATTGACAATATTAATTACCTCGTAGTGAGTTGTTTCCAAACTTATAATTCATTTATTTTATGTAGTAAGCCACGTTTAATAGTAGGTTAGCTTTGCTTGCAATCAACTTTTTATAACTTTGGAGACACTAAAATCAATTAGTGATGAGTACATGGGTTGAATTTATACATTGTATTTCTCTTCTTTAATTTGTAGTTTTTACTTCATGAAATCATATATTATTTATGCATGATTTCAATATTTTACATTTTTTAACATTTATTTAATTATAATAGTTAATTGTATTTTTATAGTTAATTATATAATGAATAGACATGTTATTTGCTTGTCATTGAATCAATTAAATGATAAATTTTATAAAAAAAAAGTGTAAGATTTTTGAAAGTTTTAATAAGTGTTTATAACTAATTATATTTTTATAATTAATTATAATTTAAAAGAATATAAAAAAGATAATTAAATATATTAATTAATTAGAACTTTATAGAATACTAAATTTTTGAAATATTGATATGTAATAACCAATTATATTTATAATTAATTATTATTTTAAAGAATGTAAAAAACTAAGTAATTAAAACATTCAAACTACGGAGAAATACAAAGCATTGAAGAAAGTTCCTTATATGTAGCATATTAACCAGCATATCATAATGGAATTAAAATTTGTACAAAGGTAAAATTCAAGTCAAAACCCTTAATATATGTACATTGACCATTAAAAAGTATTCAAGGCATTAACACAAAAAGAACCTTAAAATTCTAAAGGTGGTCATAGAAATAATCTACATATGCAATTCATTGACTAATGTATAAAACAATTCGAAGTAAATCTTTTTATTATAAACAGTGATATCTGATGTTTAATGTCGGAGAGTGAATTGCTTGTGGTGAAAAATTTAAGAAATGTCAACTCATATGTAATACGATCTTCGCTACAAAATAAATAAAGTAAGCAGATTAATTTCGGTAAGCATTTTGTTTGGAATGAGAAATAAAATGCGTATGTCTTACAATTTCTTTGGGTATTTGTTGGCATTTATGTATATAAAATTCATAATCTATCTTATTTTACTTAATATTTTATCTTTCTTATTTACTTATGGTTCAATAGAGCACACAATTATATAATTAAAATACTTTGTATGTTTGCATGTCTACACACACTATGTGGGTTTTGTTCATATAGTTTGCATGTTAGGTTGTGATTTTGTGTTGTTTTGTTTTTGGTTATTTTGTGAGTAATTGTGAAAAATTACTTACAGATTTTTGAAACAAATAATTTCATACACTACTACAAAAGGGAGTATTTAAGTCGATATATAAAGTCAATTTTTGGAAAAAATCGACTTATAATGAATTTAAAGTCGTTTCAGTAAAAATTGTTCATGTTCTTACGTATATACGTAGGAACAATTACACAAAGATTAATTGTTCTTCCTATCCAAATAGACAATCGGAATCTAGTTGACAAGTGAAAATACCAACCCATGAAATATTTTTATGAGCTATACTCCAATTTGGTGAAACAAGCCTCACAACATAAATTAAGCAAATAGCACAATAAAAGTACAAAATAACATACTTTATTCAACACACGCAAAAACAATCAGCATATACAAAACAACAAGCTGTGATAAACACACTTGTGACAGTGTACTTTACAGACTCCTATCCAGACTAGCTATAAGCAAAAGTGATTACTCTAATATTTTGGAGTAATATTAGCTTTTATTTCTTAAAACTTGCTTGGTTACTTAGAAAAGTTACATATCGTGCTCAAGTGAACATTGACTTTTTGAACATAAAGAGCTAAATACCCCTTAGCTAGGATTGTAGATAGAAAAATAATGTAGACTTTATTTTTATTTATAAAATTATATGGTATGCTTTGGTAAAATGGTGCTAGTTATTCAAGTTTGTTTTAATGTTTGATTCATATGTGTTGTTTTATCATCAATTAATAAGATAATAAACTGAAATTGATGTTGGAAAGGTTAGTTGAAGTTGGATGAAGCTTGGATAATGTGGATTTAACTTAGGTCTACGGATGAAAGTTAAATTTGTAACTAATATGGGAATACCTAAGAGTTGGTTCATAAAATGATGTTTTTAAACTCAGATGTGCATAGGAATAAGTTTAATTTGTTGAGTTTTTGGATGTATAAGTATCATAGATTCAAAAGAATCCCTTGTAAATCGTGAACTCTAGTTATTGGTGCATTTTGCCATAGCATTAATGCAGTAATTATGCTTTTACTACATTATTTCATTTCATTTGGGATCCAAGATAACTTGATCATATGAAGTCGTTCTTTTTTAATCTCATTTTTAGGTATTATTAATCTTGTCAACTTATTACACATTAATTTCCTTTTATTATATTATTTTATTTTATTATGCAAACACTCAACATTGATTTTTATTTTGTTAATTTTTACAATATTTTCTAATAGATCAATCTCCATAGGAACGATATTTTATTATCATTATATTACTTATTTGTGATATGTATACTTATGTAGCACCATTTACACAACTTTTTAAAGTCATAAGTTTTTGGTGCCATGGCCGAGGATTGAAACAATTAGAAATTATATGTAGAAGTTAATTTTTCTTTTTTTTTTGAATTTTATATAATATCTCCTTGTGTCTTGTTGTATGAGAAGACTCGGTGAAGAGGATATCTTAAGTCTTGATCTAGACATTAAGCGTACTTTCAGATAAAGAATGAGAGAATAACAAGGTTTAGCCCTAGTTGAAGAAATGGAAAATGCAGGAGGCAAAAACAATGATAATGGGATGAATTTAAATAATTTGAATAACGTGATACCTCCATTGGGTGATAGGGGTGGAGCTATGAATGAATATGCAATACTTATTTTGGAGGGGTTCAATCCATGGATTGCAAGGTGGAATATTCAAGCTCCTTAGTTTGAGTTAAAGCCTATGTTGTTTCAAATATTACAAGTTGTTAGGAAATTTAGTGGGTTACCTACAATGGATCCTCACTTGCATCTAAGATTATTTATTGAAGTTAGTGATTCATTCAAGTGGACAAGTGTGATTGATAAAGCACTTAGGCTTAAATTGCTCTCATATTCTTTACAAGATCGTGTTCTAGCTTGGCTTAATTCTTTGACACCTGATTCTATTGCTACTTGGAATGATTTGGTGGAGAAATTCTTGATGAAATATTCTCACCAATAAAGAATTCCAAATTGAGGAATGACATCACTTCCTATCCACAAATGGATCAAGAATCTTTATATGAAACATGAAAAAATTTAAATAATTGCTAAGGAAATATCCTCATAATGGTATTCCTCATTGTATCCAAATGTAGACTTTTGACAATGGTCTCAATGCTCAAACAAGAACCATTGTTAATGCATTTTCTAGTGGAGCTTTCTTATCCAAGCCTTACAATGAAGCTTATGATTTGCTTGAGAGAATGACTAGCAATAATTACCAATATCCAATTGATAGAGTAGTAATTATAAGAAGAATGGACGGAGTGCATAAGGTTAATGATGTTATGACACCCACAACTCAAGTTGCTTCTTTGGTAAATCTCTTGAAGAATCAACATGTGACATCAAATGTCAATTTAGTCAAAGATATAAGGGTTTCTTGTATTTATTATGGAGGATCTCATTTGTTTGATAGTTATCCTTCTAACTTTGAATCAAAATATTTTGTAGGTAATATGAACCAAAATCATAACCCATACTCTAACATTTATAACCAAGGATGGAGGTAACATCAATTTTTTTTCTTGGAACAATCAAGGTACTGGTCAATCAAGTTCTTCCATGCATCATCCACCTATGTATCAATAACAAGAAAGAGACCAAACGAGTGAGCAATTTAGTACTTTGGATTGTTTGCTTAAATAGTACATGGTCAAGAATGATGCAATACTTCAAAGCCAAGCTGCATCAGTGAGAAATTTAGAAAATCAAGTGGGTTAGCTTGCTGATGAGCATAAGAATCGGCCATAAGGAACACTTTCCAAGTGATACCAAAATTCCAAGGAGAGAAGGAAAGGAATCTTGCAAAGATATTACTCTAAGGAGTAGGAAAGAGTCAGAAACACCAATGGCTCAAAAAATGGGTGAGAAAGAGTCCACTTTAGTCAAGATAAAGAGGAGAAAGAATAGGAAAAAAATGATATAATTTGAAAAAATACATAAAATTCTAAAACTCATAATGCCACCACAGCTTTACCATAGAAAGATTTCCAATAAAACAAATCACTTCCACCAATTCCTCAATGATTTTAGAAACAACAATAAGATCTTAAATTTAGGAGATTTCTTAATGTTCTAAAGAAGCTCCATATCAACATCTCTTTAGTGGAAGCTTTGGAACAAATGTCAAATTATGTTAAGTTTATAAAAGACATCTTGACAAAAAGAAGAATGTTTGCGGAATTTGAGACATTTACTCTAACAAGCGATAGTAGTGCTATGATGGAAAAAAAACTTCCTTCTAAACTCAAAGACCTTGGGAATTTCATAGTTCCATGCTCCATAGGAATCAATATTTTGGTAAGGTTTTATGTCATTTGGGATCAAGTATTAATTTGTTGCTTATGTCTATTTTCAAGAAATTAGGGATTGGTGAACAAGGCCTACAACAGTTTCTTTGTAGTTGGCTAATTGATCTATTGCTCATACAAAAGGAAAGATTGAAGATATCTTGGTGAAAGCGATAAATTCATTTTCCCAGTGGATTTTATTGTGCTTGATTATGAGGTAGATCAAGAAGTGCTTATCATTTTGTAGAGGCCATTTTTGGCCACAGGCTGAACTTTGATTGATGTACAAAAAAGAGAATTAGCTATGAGAATTCAAGAAGAACAAGTCACTTTCAATGTGTTCCAAGCCATAAAATTTCCTAATGATGATAAAGAGTGCTCATCTATCTCGATTGTAAACTCTCTATATCTAAAGAACTTGAGAAATGTTGTAATGGTGACTCTCTTAAAGATGTGCTTCAATATAATTTAGATTATAATGAGGAAGACAAGGAGCAATTAGCTTGGATGGAAGCAGCGTCTAACACTTATAGACTAAGAGACAAAGTTGGATTCTTAGACTTGTCCTTTCGAGATTTCAAGCTCTCTAAGCCTTCAGTTGTTGAGCCACCTATTTTGGATTTCAAGCCTCTTCCCACTCACTTAAAATATGCTTATTTAGTTGAGTCTTCTCTTCTTCTAGTTATCATTTCAACTCATTTGTTTGAGGAATAAGAGAAACAATTGCTTGAGGTGTTGAAAACTTGCAAGAAAGCTACTGGATGGACTATGTTGATATAAAAGGCATCATTCCCTCATTTTTCATGCATAAAATCCTTTTAGAAGACAATGATAAGGGATCTATAGAAGCTCAGAGAAGACTCAACCCGATTATGAAAGAAGTAAAATATGATATTATTAAGTGCCTTGTTGTTGGCATTATTTACCCCATTTTTTTATAGCTCTTGGGTTAGTGCAATCGAATTTGTTCTTAATAAGGGAGGAGTGATCATAGTGGAGAATTCCAATAATGAGTTGATCCCCACAAGAGTTGTCACTAGGTGGAGAATTTGCATAGATTTTAGAAGATTGAACAAAGGTACCTAAAAAGATCACTTTTCCCTTCCTTTCATATACCAGACATTGGATTATCTTGTAGGAAAAGAGTTTTATTGCTTTCCAAATTTGTATTTAGGGTATAATTAGATTGCTTTTAGCACCTGAAGACATAAGACAACATTACATGTCCTTATGGTACATTTTCTTTTCAGAGGATGTCAGTTGAACTATGCAATGCATCGATCGCATTTCAATGGTGTATGATAGCAATATTAACTAATATGGTGGATCAATTTATTGAGGTATTTAGGGATGCTTTTTCAATGTTTGGCGATTCATATGACTCTTGCTTGAACAATTTGGTTTCACTCTTGCAAAGGTATAAAGAGACAAACCTAGTTCTAAATTGGGAGAAATGCCACTTTATTGTCAATGAAGGAATCATTTTGGGACATAAAGTGTCTAGGAATGGGGTTGAAGTTGATAAAGCAAAGATTGAAACTATAGAGAAGCTACCACCACCAAATTCAATGAAGGGAATTCAAAGTTTTCTCAAATATGTAGTCTTTTATAGGCGTTTTATTCCAAACTTTTCTAAAATCTCAAAAACCTTTGTGTAGTTTGTTTGAGAAAGACAAGCTATTTTTCTTTGATGAAGCTTGATAAAAATAGAAAGTTAGGTTGTTGGCTTTAAAATAAGTCTTCATGGGAGGTAACCCATGTTTCTTAATAATTTGTGATTTTCTTTTAAATTTTCAAAGCATGTTTTTTATTTAACATTTTCTTTGAATTTAATTATGTTATGAGATAATTTCTTGCAATTATTTATGTCATTATAGGAATTTGAGAGTAGAGCAAAAACATTTCAAAAGCACACTCTATATGGGAAACTTTTCTATAACAATGCCACAGCAAAACTATGGAAAGCCTTTCCAGTCTTTTTCTATGTGAAAACACGAAAGAAATCTTATCTGGGCTGAACCAAAGATAATGGGTTGGGCTCCTATAGAGGTTAGAATTATTTGCAAGAAATAGAGAAAAAAGAAGAAGCAAGAAATCATCCACTATATTTTTTTGGATAAGAAATAAGAAAAGAGTGGGATATTTATAGAAATCATCCAACCTTATGAGGTATCTCATCAAGGGGTTTACTAACCCTCGACCAGGGGTCCGATGAGGTAGTTTTTCAAGAGGTTCAGCAAGGCCCTCGTCGAGGCATACCAAAAGTTCATTTTTCAATTTGAAAATTTGCCGAGTAATTTTCATAAATACACTACAAAAACAAACTGCATGGTGTGTATAAACATACTCGCATACAAATTATACCTAACTATATGCGTGTGTGGATTACTAATAGTAAATAATAAACCTCATATAGAGGAAGATATATACACTAGGTAAAATAAATAAACTATGTGTATTGCACATAGGAATCCAACACACACACAAAGGGATATAGGACTTATAGAAACAAAAACAAGTTTTTTAGTGCACATTGAGGTACTCGTTGATGTGATTGACAAGGTGAAAAATTGGGTGGTCACGTCAATGCCAAGATGGTTAACATGGATTTTTCTATAAATACTCTCTCATTTGTAAAATGAAAAGTAATTAAAAAATGTAGGAAAACTCTAGCATTTTCAAAACTCAAATTTTCAATTGGAAAATTATTTTCTAAATTATGGATCATTAATACTTAGAGTGTTATTTAGTATTAAAAATCCATTGAGAGGTTTGCAAATAATTGTTTTTATTGGATTAATTAAAAGTAATTAAAAACCAAGATGTAGATTGTATCTTAGGTATATTTGCATAAGATTTTCATCATTTTCACTATACTAACTGTTAGTGACTTACCATATCAATTGTGGTAGGGCTCCGGAGCAGAGCTAGATTCAAAGCAAATCATATTTTTATGTGAAGATAGTAAATGAGGGTTATTTAGGAAAAGTTGAACGTGTCGCTCCAACTGCAACCCAATAATCTTACCACGTAGGTGAGGATTCTAAGTGAATTTATCTTATTATATCACTTTTTTTATGTTCGCATGTTATATCAGTACAATCAAGAATTAATCCAAATATGTGAATTGATATCACCTTTTTTTGTTTACTGAGTTTAGGACTCTGTCAAAGTAGCATGGATAGAAAATATTAGAGATATTAGTTGTGTATTAGGTGTCTACCACTAGTTGAATATATTAGTTGTGTATTAGGTGTATGTCACCTAAGAGTATCCCTAACTTTGTATATAAATATCTAGTGTCTTCGAATGGATATGTATAAGAGTGAATTCTGAGTTTTACATGGTATCAGATCATTTGGGTTACAAAATTGGGAATTTGTTTTCCTGTTCAAATTAGGGTTTGATTTTGGGTAAACACAAATTAGTATTTAGTGCATTTTTGGGTTCCAACTCGGAACACCCTTTTGGAGTGCAATTTTTTTCTCATCGTTGGCACATGGAGGAAGCCTAATCGCCGACCGACCAAACCCCGAAGTTCGGTTCCAGACGAGCCACGAATAAACCACACGTGCCACCGCGACTTTCTACCATCTTTTCACGTGCCGACGCGAAACAAGGAATTTATAAGCTACACTTATGCAAATTGGTGCAATGGAATTGTCTCCCTTTTGTTTTGAAATGTCTTCCAAGGTTTTGGGAATTTAAAATTCATGTCATGTCAATTAATATCATATACACCACTATTCCTAATGAATTCAAGAAAAATCTCACATATATTTTGCGTAAGTTTCTTCAATTTCCATCTTGAATATGCATCCGAAGAAATTCATAGATGTATTTGTTGATTACAAAGGTTAAACTTTATTACAATCCAATGTTCATTTAAAGATACAATACCATATAATACCATATAGGGTATCCAAATCATATCAAGGTCTTCCAAATTCAAGAACTATTCCTAACACATAATTTATTAAACTTTGATCTAAAAACTAGTTATATGGTTCATTTCTAGTTTATGCCCTCCGTTGATCATTATGGCCCATTAATCAGGGCTTTATCCACAATTTATAATATTTCAAAATCGTATAATCAATATAAAGTTAAAATATGGAAGAAAAAGATCGATAAACTTATAATATATATTTAAAAATTTAAGATAATAAAAATATAAACACATAATTAAAAATGAAACAGTTTTAAAATATCACATATTCATATCAATTAAACTATTGTCTATATGAATCAAAATATGGAAGAAAAAATTTGATAAATATATAATTATATATCTATATACTATTCCAAAGACACAACTTTACTATTTAAAAAGAATATTATCATAATGCTATTAAATTTTCAAATAAGATATATTTAACCCTTCTATTGAATACTTGTCATATTCTAATTGAAGATTTAATTACAATCAAAATTAAAATATTAATAATTTTTTTCGATGTGAATATATTGAATCTTACGGAATTATTTAAGACATAAATAATGGTTTAAGAAAAGGAAAAAAATGTTTGATATTAAAATTTAATTTATCACTCATTAATTAATCATCATAATTACTTAGAAAATAAAAGCTAGAAATCTAAAAGACACTAATTTTTATTATTTAATCACCATTTCACTAATATAAATAAATTACATATTATGTATTTATGTAATTAATATTACTTCACAATTTATTTACAATATTATAATATAAATAAATTAAGTTAATTAACATCCTAACCCATAAGTGATGATAAGATTTCTTTGATATATAAAAAAAGTGATAATATATTTTCTTCTCTTAATCTTAAAAAGAAAATATTATTAATAAATATATTTAAATTATAGCATAAAATTATTAGGATAAAACAAGACTTAGAATAAAACACTTAACTCAATTACGAGGAGTCCATTTAATTAAAAATGAGCCACAGTATTAATACATCGAAGTAGTAAACATACTAATATTTTTCAATAACCGTTTAACCTAGTTTATGAAAATCTTGCCTCAAGAAATTTAAAAATTATCAAACATTAAGATCTTTATAACATTTTTTTTGTCACCTTCCATGAATAGAGAAAAGTAAAACATTCGTTTCACCTGCACAATTACTAAAAACAAATTTACTCTAACAACTAGGATTTGTTCATTAAAATCTCTTATAATTATAATAATAGTAAGATTATTATTGAAAATAACAGTATCAAAATTTAATTTAATTGCCTTTAAGTGGTTTACTCCGATAAATACGTTGTGTTAGAGATGGATAAGAATATTCAACCATAAATCTAGAAAAGTAGTTACTTTTAAAACTATAATTAAGAACAATTTTGAAGCTAAAAAAATATTAAATCTAAATTAGATAAGATAAGATAAGATAAAAAACAAAAGTATTTCTAGATTTAAAGATTTTCTTGAAAATAAAAGAAAATATTGATAGTTTAACTTATAAATGAAAGACCAATGATGCCAAATAAAAAGGATAACTTAACATTGACAACTTATAAATAAATACATTTTGTGCACATTTGTTTAAATTCACAAATTATAAAAGAAAAAAATAGAGAAATAGAGAGATATTCAAATTAAAGAAAATATTTTTATTTAAGAACAAAGGAAAGAATGTGTATCTTTTTTTGTTTTTAATGTTACTTTTAAGAGTTATAAATAAAATATTTTAAAATAAAAATTCAAATTTACCCTTAAAAAATATTATTTAAAAAAATTTAAACTAGATTAATTCTATTTAAAATTAGAGTACTAAAGCTAAGTGCTTTAAAAGAAACAAGATTAAAATGCCCTTATTAAAGTAACCCTAATCTCTAATTTTACATCATACTTTGACAATGTGGGACTTTGTTGATTTTTTTAATAAACACTAAAAATTCTTATACACGTAAACAATTATATAAAAATCAATTATTTTTCGAACTTAAATAGGTATTCAAGACCTAAATAAGAGATGAAAAGGTCAATCCTTAGAATCTTTTCATAAGCTCTTTATCAATTCAACTATATAGATCATACAACGTGAATTAAACAACTAACACAATAAAAATACAAAACAACATGCTCGATTCAACACATAATAAAAATAATAAACAGATATAACAATAACAATATGCAAAATACACTACTAATAGTGTGTCTCATAAGATCTTGTCTAGACTAGCAATATGCATATATGATAAACAATACACACCTTATAATATAAACATATATACCAAAAAACTAAAAAGATGTTCATCACTTCAAAACCTCATACGTGGAAACATACTCGATACATAATGATTATATTTTCACATGTAATCAAACATATATAACAAATCTTAACAAAAAGTCGTGTTAACTTTAAGAACAAGAAGATACAAACTCTTTAAAAACACAACAAACTTAAAAACACAACAAATGTATGCTATCAAAAGGTAGTTTATACCAACACAATCTATATTTTAAGTTTTTCTTTTGAATATTTTTTTATTTGAAGTTTTAATAGGCATATCTATTACACAAATTTAAAAATTTTAAAAAAATGACTTTCCAATAACAAATGCGCACAAAATGTATTTATATTCAAATTCAGATATTTAAAGAGAAAATTATACTAGGAACATCTACCCACATTAATTTTCTTAAATATAATTCATACACTTAGGGTCAAATCTTTAATCTCTGGCTTGCACATCTCACAAGGACGCTTTGGTATTACTACACTACAACGTGAAAATATTTTATTTAAAAATATATACAAAAAGTTTTAAAACTTAAAAGATATTTTAGTCTAACATTCACCAAACAATGTAGAAAATTTATACAATTTGGTCCAACTACATTTATTCTCTTGATACGACTTGCCAAACAAGCTGTATGTAAAGTCAGATAGTATAGCAATGACAAATACATTATGTACTTTAAATGGGACATTTTCCGACAAAAAAAATAATATGTATAGCTCTTGGTTAGGAGCCAATCGTGGTTGATTTTGCTATGCATTATTCATAAAGCAATATATATATATTTAAATTTCTAAGTTTGGCTAAATAGATTAAAAAAATTCCCCTCGTAACATAAAAAGAATTACAAAAGAAAAATGAAATTTAGAAAATTGAAAAGCCTCTGTGCAATAACACAACATAAACAAGGATGCTTGGGCAATGGGCATGGAATAATTCATTACAACCAAGCTCCCCATCCCGGAAACATTTGACATAGACGCTCAGCATCAACAGCATCCTGTATTAGTTGTTGGACCTGCAGATAGAAATATAAATTTAATTTACTCATAAATAACAATGCGAGATTGAAGCTTTTTTGTTTGTTTGACTGTCAAGCTTCTCACTGATAAAGTTTCCACCCAACTTGCGATTGGCATGTACTCCAATCCCCACCAATATAGACACAAGTTCGAATCTCAACAGTATAATATTTTTTTTATTTAATAAAAAAGAAGACTTAAATGACTCTTTTTTCCCCAACTTATACCCTACCACAAAATTAGGCACCAATACTAACGAGGATAGAGGAAGATATAAAATCCATACTTAGAAACCTTGTGATCTGGTAATAAACAAGGAGCCAAGCTTTGTGATTTGTTAAATTCACGTTTATTACTACCAAAACATCCATTTCCGATTTTACAAAAAAGATGCTAAGCTAGCTATCAATTATGACTTATTATATGAGAATTAAGTTTCAATTTTTCGTGCCCCCAACCCTTGGCACAAACTCTTAACCTCATCCGTCAATAGTTGCTTTAATGAGGTAGATCTTATCTGAGGCTTATACTTAGGCAAGGAAAAACGTAAACGAATAGGCATAATAAGTAGCACTATTTCCTTCAAGAACAGGCACATTAATAAGACTGCAAGAAAAATCACCTGCCCACGCACACTTCGCATTTCACTGTCTTCGTATCCATCTAGCTTTTGTTTTACACGCATTAATGCACGGGCTGCATCCTTATTTCCTTCATAATCATCTTGCAAACTTTCCAAACTTGTTACCAAATCATCATCCATTTCCTTATATTAAGAATTTAACACACAGACAGCATAAGTAAAAGGAATGGTGGGAGAACTTGAATAGTGGTGCTTCGTACACTGTAAAATATGGCAACATAGTATAAATTTTAGCCAATAAGGTGTTTGGCATCCATATGGTATAAACCCAGTCCTCCCCTGGATTTATTTCACAGCTTTAAGATGTATCAGGATAGTATAAATTTGATATTTTCTCACTTTTGCCGCTTTTTAAAAAAAGAAAGCATTATTTAAATTGATCCGAACTCTTAATATGGAGCTGCACCAAACACTTATTTTAATTCAACACAGTGCAATGCGTTAAAGTTTAGTTCAGTCCAATCCAATATGGGTGTCAAACTCACACAGATTATAGAGAGTATAATAGAGATGCATGCCAACATATTGATGAACTAACTGCCTAGCCATCATGGCTCAAAAAGTTACAAGCTCTTTAAAGTTTATTGGTGTTCTTAGTGTCATTGATAACATTTGTGAACTATCATGGTAATATTGGTTGGAAAGGAGCCTTTCTTCACGAAGTATAGGTCGGCTGCAAGCACTTATTATGCATTATGCAATCTACTACAATCCGAATGCTCATTCCATATGCATACTGAATATCAGAAATGAAAGAAAAAAGTAACTAAAAACCTTTTGACGCTGCAAGGCTTTCAGAGGAGATAAAGCCCACTTGTATAATGGGTCATGGATAAAAACCTGCATAAAATTCAAATCCAACATCAAGAAAATTAAAACCCTTGAAAGATTCACCAGTTAACAAAGTAAGACAAGTTTCATACTTCAACAATTGTCAGCAGTGCTTCTTTATTAGTCCTCATAACAGAGAGAGTTTCCTCACAACATCTTCTGAAAACCCCTTCGACACCAGAAACACCCATCCCATCAATTATGTCTCTTGTAAGCCTAAATGGAACCTGCAGAATATATATATATATATATATATATATATAGAGAGAGAGAGAGAGAGAGAACCAGCATATTAAGCAGACCAATATAAGCATGAAACAGAGAAAGAAATACCAAGAAATTAAGAGAAAGAGAACTTCAGCCTCATTAATACAAACCCGTTCTGGTGTCTTAAGCATCAAGCCTTGTTCGAAGGCAACACCAAGATCTATGTGAACAACTTCTGCTGTGGCTTGATCAATTAAAATATTCATAGAATGTCGATCTCCAAGGCCAACAATATAGCCTACCTGAATATGAGGAATACTAGCACATATAACAGGATTTCCATTGAACTCAAGAATCGTAGATATATACTACAAGCAGTTTTGTATATAATTTCTGTTGGGAAAGCCCAAGCTGGAGAATTACCTAGAACTGAATAGAGATAACAGGACAGAAGAGCAATGAGTTGCAAGCTTCTATTTGCTTGCACCATTTTGTAAAACATGAGAAGGTAAATCTAGAGGTGTCAAATGAGTTAAGCTGGTTTAGGTCCAGATCACCTAAGGTGAGTTATAGCTCAGCTCAACTTATTTAAAGTTTATGTAAGGTGAGTTCATCTCAGATAACTTTTAAATGAGCTGGACAAAGCAACCCACAAATTGACTTATTTACATTTTCGAAAAATAAAAAATAAAAAATTTGTTTATGAAAAAAAAAGTATGAATAATAATATTTTATTATATTTTGTAAAAAACGAAAAAAAACCATCCTTTTTAGTGTTTTTTCCGCAACATTATGGTAATTATTTTTTAACAAAGTTTTTTTTATTAAGTAAAATTGCGAGTTTATTATGAACTAGATGAGTTAGGTCATTTGAATTCATGAACTAAGTGAACTGGGTTTTTTTTAGCTCATCAACTCATTATATCAACAGTAAATAAATATGAGATGTTCATTTGACACTACTAAGTGAATTAAAAGCTATACAATAATACAACAATAAAACTTCAGAGAATAGTGGAATTACTTTAACATACAATCAAACAACTCATTTAAAAAAACATGCATGCTCAAAAATTCTAAGCAAACTTCAAGTCTTTCCAACAAATAAGAGAGACGAAGTCCAACATTTACAATATTTTTTTAATAGAAATAGTAGAAGACACTAACCATTGAACTAGCAGCCACACTTCGTGTGTAAGCAAGTCTCTTTTCAAACCAATCAGCTGGTTGTAAAAATCTTTCCAAGAAAAAGTAATGCATGACTGGTCTGCACCATATTAGACTTTTCAGGGGCCAAGAATAATCAAAATATTGAAAAAAATCGTGACATTTTCACTCATGAAAGTTTGATGCAAACCTAAAGTTTTCACATACATCGAGGAATGCCTTGCGCTTGTCTTTTGCCTGCCAAAAATTATCATTTTCTCAGTGAATTAAATATGGTGATAAAAATAATAAGCTCTCCAAGCTACATTTTCAAATTTCTATGAGTAAAGAACAAGTGTCCGAAATATTTTTCAAAGGTCCACTCATATCCCTGGTAAGCACCAACATTGTGTAGGGTAGACATTGGTAATCCACTCTAAATGAACAATTGAAGTAACATATGTTGTGAATTTTATAGAGTGTAAAACTAACATGAGTTAACCAATCCCAAAAGGTTAATCCTAGAGGAAGGAAAAACCTATGCTACTTATAGACATTACATTATTATTATTCTTAATTAATGTGAGACACTTTTATTTTTACCCTAATTTTCCCTCAAAATGTGAGTCATTTAGCCCAACAATTTATACTTTTCACCTATTTTATTTTAATTCTATTGGGTTGCCATGCTATGTAATTTGTTTTTTTTTGTGAGAGATGTCCATTAAATTCCTCTTTCTCCCGGCTCGTTGATCAATTGAAATTCTGATATCATATTAAAAGTTGTTGAAAAACAGGAGAAAGATCAATAATACTTTTATACATCTACCAAGATATATAAAAAGAGAAAGGAAAATAATAGGATAAAATGAATAAATTAAAACAATACACGTCTAATGGGTTTAATATCACTTTATGATGCACCCCAGTAAGAGAATGCTATCTTGTGGTGATGCATCACATTGGTAAGAGCAAGTTACACATTTTTATGGTGAGTCACACCCTAATGGCACATGTCTAAGAGAAATAACCATCATGAAGACAGTAATTATTGAATTTTCATAATGGCAAAGAAATGCTACTTACATTAGCCATGTTTTCACGGCAATGGAGAAATGACCAATCCCCTATTCCATAGCGACCGTGGGCTCCTCCATTCCTCAAGTTGAAAATTAAAATACACCATATACTTTAGCACCTAACAAATTAACATATTTCTTGAGAAGTGATAATAACTTTCCTGTACCTTCCAATGAGATATTCACCAAGAGGAATAGTTCCATTCACCCATTCAAGAACACCAGCACTTGGAGTAAAAGGAACAACCTATTTTGTGAATAAAAAGTATTTATATTTAATGCATAAAAGAGTTGCTAAAATCAATGTAATATGAAAATTTCCAAGGTACATTACCAGTATGTCAAAACTATTAGTTTCTAACATGAAACTTTTTGGGATATTAAACAGCAAACTTCATTGAAAATAGAAAGTCCATATCACAGCAGCATTCTAGTATAGTCGGTAAAGACTATTTTTTCAGGTTCTGCTGGCATATTAACCAATATGCCAACTGCTTTATATCATAGTTGGTAAAGGCGAGGCATTTTTTCAAGAAGTTCCCTAGTTCGAATCACTATCCCAACAGCAAAGCAGTCCATTCGAAAGACTAAGGATCAATAACATCACGAATGCTTATCAATAAAGAAAACTACTTGAAACATATTCAGCACAAGATCTTTCATCCAACACCAAGAACAATCTAACATGTAATGGATCTTTTTCCTATTGTTAGATGCCATTAAATCACAAGACAATCAAGTGTTCATAGTTCCTCTCGGTCAGTTGCAGAGCCATCATTAATTGTTAAACTAAGCCAAAATGGTCATTATCAAAATAGTATTTATCAACAAATGATGAACATTACTCATAAAATCGTTAGAAGTAGTACAATACCAATGCATTCTTTCTCAAAGGAACTTCAAGAGTAAATATCACTTAATTCTTCAGGATTCACCAGCAAGAAAATACACGGATTCAAAGAGTGTGGTATACTGCTTTGATTCAGAGGAAGAAGATACCTTGTATGTTCGAACCCCTAGTCTTCTTTTCCATGTATCACGATGGTTTTGCAAAAAGGTGTTAACTAAGCCAAAAAATTGTTCCATCACCTGTAGTTAATACAGAGATTATTGTAACCATTGCACACTAACATGTATATAGTGAAATATTCACGTGAATCTTACAGCGTCTTGTCTTAAATCATCATTCCCAGATTTTGCAAGTTGTTTATATCGGTGCCCGTCAGAACCTTGGCATTCTACCACTTTGGGAGCATTTATACCATTCATTACTCTGTTCACCTCATCAGCATACACAATAATGTTAGATCAATTAAGACTAAATACAGAGATTACAAATTGATGTTGAATAACTGCACATGGATAATACATACAAAACAGAATCTGCTAATCCTGTGAAGTATGGGAAGGAGCCTTCACAATATTGACAACTACGGTCTACTGAAAAATTAGCTGTCACTACTGGCACCTGAAAATCCATATTGATGCAACTCCATTATAAATTATTGCTTGATATAGCAGGGAAAAATAAGTTAGATAAATGATGGGTTCATTTTGAACTTTGGTTTGCAATCCTGGGCAGTCATCTATGTTCTTTCAACGGTCATCTTATATTATATGTGGATGTCTTAGAACCAATGTTTTTTTGGGATAGTAGGAAATCACTTTCTACATTTCCCAGCGTTTGGAAACACTCGGAAAAGGAACACGAGAAAATGCTTTGTTGATTGACGCAAAAGTATTTACATCCAAAAATAAAATATAGTTAGCCCACCTCCTAATAACTCAAGCTTTTAGAGGAATTGGTTACGAACAATTTTCTAACATGGTATCAAAGATAATAAGTCCGAATTTTTCCAACTACACTGTTTTCACTTTGAGTGAATGTTTTTGGGCTTTTCTCTCTTTCATTGGCCCTCTTTTTCCTTGCCCCCACATTCTCCCACATTATGTGCATCACTACTTGATGGGCATATCAAAATATCTACTGTCTACTCAATCAATGGGATTTAGTTCAACTCTAATTGATTGCCTTCAAAATTATCTCGGCAGCCCATGTGTGAGTTTGTCATAAATATCTACTCAAGATTAAGCCCACAAGTGAACACCTATTAATTCAAAAGAGTCATATATATGAATAATGCTGATTACACACATTTCTCTCATCATACCCCACTTAAATGGTAACTATAAATTTTGTTTAAATTATAAGAACTATGAACCATTCAATCTTAAAAAGTTCAAGCTTACTTATAAACCCCACATTAGTATCATTATTAAGTAATGTCAGATACTCTCCTTTATTCTATCAATAATTTTTAAGACAAAAATACCCTTCCCATAATCTACTAAATAATCCCCAACATAATAACTTCATTTGAAATTACACATGCCACATAACAATAACACAACATGGAGCCAAGCCTAATGCTTGATTAGAACCCAAATCTAATTTTATTATGGGTTTGATGAAGCTCACAAGCATAATAGATAAGAAAATGGATATCCTACTATTCCTAGGACTTGCATTTCATTTAAAAACATCCATTGATTTTTAAGAGAGGAGAGTGAAGGTATTGAAATGAGTTGGTGGTTCTCTTGATGATGTAAAAACTAATAGTGTTGCAAATTAAAGATGCATTATTACCTTTTCTTTCTTCTCTTTGTAAAGAAAATAAGAAAGAAAAAAAACTAATGTTTTAAGTTGTTTCGATGTGCCATATGAAGAGTTTTTTTTTTAAATCACAAGGTTTCACATTCTCTATGCAATTGCACTAAACTCTACTACTCCTCGCCACTACATTATGTTTCTATTTCTCCAAGTTTTACTAAGTTTCTGGGAAAAAAGGTGCAATACCCGATAATGGACCTTCTACCTTCTATTAAGTCAACATACTCTACATCAACAAATAGCTTTCCTTCTAGTTCTCCATTTAAGAATGCATTTTTTATGTCCAATTGATGAAGTGACCAATCTAAATTTGCTGCTAGGGATAGAAGAACCCAAACTGTATTTAATTTAACCACAAGTACAAATGTTTCAGTGTGATCATTCTCAGAGGGTTCGGTAAATCCTTTTACAAAGGCTTTGTACCTTCTTATTGTCCCATAAGCATTATACTTTATTAATTTAGTGCAAAAATCCACTAACAACCATCTAGAGTCTTTCCTTTTGGTTGTTCTGTCACCTCCTATGTTCTATTTTTTCAAGTGATTTTATTTCTTCTATAACTTTTCTCCATTCTTGGATTTTAAAAGCCTCATGGATATTCTTTGATATTTTTGTTTTGTCAAAATTAGTGATAAAGGCACGAAATCTGGAAGATAGTTTTATACGAAACAAATCTAGCAATAGGATGGAGAGTAATAGACCATGTTTATTTTCAAAGAGCAATAGATAACTCAAAAGACTTAAGGGTTTCAAAGTTCATGGATTCAATGTAGACTCATGGATATTTGAATCTATCACTAGTTTGACTCTCTTGAGGCTTCACTCATAAAGTTCCCCTCCCTTTTAATTTTGCCCTTCACGAGTAAGTTACTCTCTATAGATGGTAGAGTAGTACAATAAGGTGAGGTTGGTTTGGATTCTCTGTCTAGGTTAAGAGACTCATTACTTTTATCAAGTGTAATACCAGGTGAAGAGAGTTCGAGTGGAATGAGATCAAGTGTGTGATCATAGTTCAAGTATTGAACAAAAGTTGTATCCTCTCTTGTATCACTCTCCCCTTGAGAAAAAGACTTTTGGTAGTAAGGGATGTTTTCAAAGAACGTAATATCAACACTAATAAAAATCTGGTTGGTAAAAGATCATAGCATTTGAACCCCTTTTGAATAGGAGAATATCCAATAAAAACACATCTAGTAGTTTTTGGATCAAATTTGGACCTTTTTTTGAATGGTCAATACAACCTAATACTTTCATAGTAATTAAGTGTTGTAATTTTTGAAATAGTCTCAAAAGAGAGAACCTTGTTAAGCTTACGATTGATGAGATAAGAAAAGGTTAGAATATTATCTCCCCAAAATGTTTTAGGTATGTTTGTGGTGAAAATTAAAGCTCAAGTAATTTCGAGGCAATGTCTATTCTTTTGTTCAACTATCCCATTTTGATGGGAGCGTAACGACAAGGACTTTTGTGTAATATCCCATGATTTTTTGCCATTATCAATGCGGAGGATTTGTTGTGTTCGAAACTGGGTTTGAATTATTGTGTTAAAGCAAGTGAAAGCATTTCAAACCACAATTTTTCTTTTAACAAATAAACCCAACAAACCCGAGTATTATCATCAACAAAAATAACAAATCAAATTTTCTTTTCTGTTGATTACTAACTTTACTAACAGAGTCCATTTTCTTAAATTTCTCCCATTTAGTTTCTCCACAATGAGTTCTAAAAATTGGTTGCCATTTGAATTCATGGAAGGGACATTGAATTTTTATTGGAAATTTCAGTGTCTGGTTTTTGAGAGGCCATTGGATCTGGCTATTGGAAGCTGGTTTAACAAAAACCGAGCTCTAACACCATATGGAGAGGAATGAATTGTAGAATTCTGTTTGTATATCTGAGTTATATCGTGTACTAAGTTTTAGTCTTAAGGAGATTAATTAAATCAGAATTATTCACCAAATAATTCCTAAAGATATCCTAATCACTAAAATATTTTCCCATAATTGCATCTGCTAGAAATCAGATATTGCATTATTAGTCAGGATTTCAACAGTAGTGAAGTATGTGATGGGAATATGAAGACTCCTTTCAAATAGATTTTTAGAATAAATTATAGTTGTATAATGACGCTCACGGTTACTTATGGAAAGACAAAAGAATATTCAGAAATGAATAAAATTATAGATTTTGTGTAAAGAGAGTGACAAAAAAAATAGTGTAAATAGAACACTCCAAATATATATACTAGTTGCCAGAATGTGGATTTCACATGAGAATATAAACATGTAAATGAAATATATATATATATATATATATATATATATTTTAATTCATATAGTTTTTTTGTACCACGACATTTTAAATCAACCATGGAATATATTAATTCGATGAACAAATAATATTTATCTACCATGCATAATATTTTTATTGGTGATATTCAATTATATATTCTTTTTGAATATTTAAGTTTCACCTCCATATAACACAAAAGGTAACATTGTAAGAAAAATTTAATTTAATTAGCAGAGAAAATATGTAACATATATTATGAAAATGAGGAGTGCTCTATTTTTTAAAGCTAAAAGATACAAGTAAATTCTTAGTCCTAAATTTGCTTGACTAAATCACTGCAAGTGTTAAAAGAGAGTTGGCAAAGCATAAAAATGTACACAACAATTTCAATGTACAGAAGAACAATGTACTAAATAAGAAGCCGACAACAAATGTACCTAGAGGGCAAAAACATAATCTGTTATATTAACACATTATCAAACAATTTTAACAAAAACTTTCAAAAATAATAACATAAAAAATATTGACGACATGGTAAAATTAGCAACCATTATTGCATATAAATATCAGAATTTAAGCTTTCTATAAATGAACTATTATTTGAGATCTTAATGATTATTATTAATAGAGATATTATAGAAAATAAATTGAACAGATGGTTTGTTTCATAAATTAGTATCATTAGTCGAAATAGAATGCATAGTGTGCCAATAAATCAGATAGGAAAAAGGTTGCTCTCATACCCAAACAAGTACAAAAATAGGTGATCAGTTCACATGTCAACATTACAATAAATATCAAACAATGAAAAATTGACCATTCCTCGAGTCATTTTAATTAACATGTCTAAGAGAGATTTTGAATGCCATACGAAAACAAAACAACAAACAAGAAAACTATTAAACAAAAATTTGAAGAGGCAGATGATCTGGATTATAAAACAACAGACAATGTAATTAAGAGATTTCTAATTGGATTTTAACCTCTAAAATGCCATCAAAATCAAAGGGAATAAGAACCACAATTTGTCCCAATACCCTTATTTCCATATTGAAAAGAGATCAGCAGACATCGATTACTGCATATGTTCAGTATGACACTTTGCCTGTAACATTGATAACCAGTTCAATGAAAAAGACCTTCACAGTTAATACGAAACTGCACCTATAAGGAGTAACTCCCACAGCATGTTTTTTCTTCATCATGAAACAATATTGGTAAAACATCATGATACTCTACAAAAACCCATAACACCATTTGCAGATAATGTTGCTGCACTTACTAGTTCCAGCTGTCGAAGGTTTCTCAGATCTCTGGGTAGTGTAACCCTTTTATTGGTATCCTGTTGAAAAATCAATTCACATCAATGTCAACAACTGTTGCCACCAAATTTTGTTAAGACTTGCAATCTTTATGATGAAAAAGAATTATTAAAAGCATTAAAAAAACTCAAAATAAGTTTCCAGCATACCAACCTCTCTTCTTGTTTCTAGTTCAGCAAGTCTGATATAGATCTCCACCATTTGTTTCATCTGCTAGCATAAATCCATATGTATAAACATGTGTTTAAATATAAAAAAGTGTATTGGTTAGAAGAGAGAGGATTTATTTTTGAGAGAATGAAATTTACTTGTCTAATAATTGCTCCATGGTGTGCTGCTATCTCTCCTAAAAGTTTTTCTGCAGCAAGCTTTTTATCCATATCCACTACAAATGAGTTTTTACTTCGCTGCTTGTCCTTGACACGGTCACCATTTGCTAGTGCAAGAAGCTAATGTAAAAACAATATGAAGATCAATGATTCTTCGTTTTTATGAAGAAAAATAGTTCAGTGTGCATTAACAAGAAGTACCAAGTAAAAAATGAGAGTACCCTTGGTACAAGTATAGTGTGGTGCAAGTAAAGTTCATGTTTTTCATTTTACATTCTTTATATTTTTCCAAAGTTATCACAGAAAACTTTATAAAAATGAGCTCGAAAAAATACATGTATGTACATATACAAATTCAATACCTGAAAGATTGTATGATATGGATGGTCGATTGCCATTTTCTTCACGAGTGAAACTAAAGCAAACTGCAACAATACAACAGTTCGAATTAACGATGAACTCTAAATTTCCAAGAAATTATCAAATAAGCTCAGTTCATTTGAACCTGAAAACTTTGAGGGCCCTGGCTGTCCTTGGAGCTACCCATTCTCGAAGCAATTTGGTACACTAAAGGTATGAATTTGTAAGATTGGGCCTGCAAAAATAAATAAAATCGTGAACTGAATAAACAACTTTCATGAAAAGGCATTCAATAGAAATGAAAACACAAAAAAAGAAATAAACAAAAAATAAAATAAAATATTACATTGGATTAGTGACATTTCAGATTTTAATTAACAATCTATGTTTTTATTTCATTTTACCTCCTTGATTGTGGTAACCATACTATTCACGACATTTTGTCTTGAAGAGAGAGTGAACCAGAGGGAAATTAATCGGAATACCTGAAAGCACGTTAGTTTGTTACAGAGTTATAATTACTGAAAATTCGTATGTCAGCAAGAATGCATTATATGCATGCACCTATAAATGTATAGATATGCTATATGTTACACGCACATAAGGTGTTGCAAAGCGCATGCATTTTTGTTATGTTTCTGACTCACTACACAGAAAATAGCAGAAGCAAAATGCATGTGTGAATATAAGTATTGAAACACGTTTTCATTTAAATATCATATAAAAAAACAGTAATTAAAATGCAACTACAGAGATGAGTGTACCAGTAATCCATTCAATATTATATATAAACTTTTAACCCCAGACCTAAGAAGAAATTGATAGCCCTTTCCCCCACAATAGCACATTACTTTTTGTTTCCCTCTTCCACTACTACTAGGAGAATGAACATAATACTTTAGTACAGTGCATACCACTCTCACATCATATTTGTCGCCAACAACCAAACATCGTTTATAATTCTCCAGCGCTAAGCTGAGTAAGTTGTCCCTGTCATCCTGAGAAACAATTTTGGGTTACACATAATAAGAAAAAATCATTTTATGAAAGTATAACTGGAAAGCTAGAATGTGATAAGTGGAACTTTCAATGACAGAAAAGTGGAACTTTTCGATGATAAGTTCTCCAATTATTCCACCTTCTTTATCTCCTCTATCCCAATTATTCTCGTCTTTAATTTTTTTTCCAATATCTATTCTTTCATGTTTTCCTGCCTGTCATTCAATCAATGTGTATGATTGATTTTTATTTTTAACATAAACGAAGTGAATTTTATTAATATTAGAACATTGCGTCTGGAAAGAAAAATGAAAAAGAACTCAGCCACAACACTACTGCAATCCTCACTATAAACCTCTCTGACTCACAACATAACACTCAAATTTAAGCATACAAGCTGCACGGTTACATACGAAAAATTAAAAGCATATTTTTTGTCCATGACAAGAAATGTTTTTCCGTTTCCGAGTAAAAGTCTTATTTTTGGTCTTGCACCTTTTGGACTTTTTAGAAAGTTGTGTCTTTTGGAATTTTTAGAAGAAATTACAGTACAATAATCACCTCATATAGCATCACATTTTGCAAAAATTCATAATGTAATTTAGGTTAGATCTATTTTGTAATAAAAAGTTTTAAAAAAAATTACCCACCCGTGTAACCACATTACACTCATGCATAACGTAGTTATACGGGTGTGTAAATGATTTGGAAAATCTTTATTGCAAAATAAACCTAACTAATCTACATTGTGAATTTTTGCAAAACTCATTCCTATACTATGAGTTTTCCCAAGAAATTATTTATGTTTATTGAGAATACAAAGATTTTTTAGAATATTTTAATATAGAGGGTTGTTGGAACGGTAGTTAATATATGACAGAAAGTCTATTATGGTAGTCCGTTCTTTAATGTCCTTATTTTCTTATAATATGTTTTTTAGGGTCAGGGCTTGAGGAGTCAACCTTGTGCTACTTTCCAATCCCTCCACCTTTGCTTTCCTCATCTGATATTCAATTTACAACAATTTATTTATGTAGGCTAAAATGTCTTAGCTTATTAAGAGTATAACATTTAAAATTTTATGTAAATCAAGTAGTATTATTATTGCAATTGTCACATTATTAGGAGTTGTTTGATTAGAATAAGATTTTGATAGAGTTTGTAGGTTTCTATTTTGCCTACAAATAGGCTTTTATGCACTGTGAGTGTGGGCTTCAATTGAATTTTGTTTATGAATCTTGATCATTGGTCAATAATCCCTGTTTCTTAGATCTTATTCTCTATTTCATCTTTCACATTTTCCTATCCTGTATCATTAAGTTGTTTCTTTTAGGGATAGGATTTCATCAAAAGCCACCGTAATTCAATAAAATGCACAACATAACTGCTAAGAATAAGGGCAACTTAGTCATAGCTTATATTGTTATATATCATATTTCTCGATATATAGTATATTTTTACTCCCAAATAACATGGTATTATAGTGGCTACCAAAAACTAACTCTAAACAACCATTAGCAGCTACCATCCATCACCTTAGACAGCCAATGCATCATATACAATCTTACCTGTCCTCAACTGCCACTCTATGGCCCAAGAAACCCTAGCCATCTCTCTCTACCCCACCCGAAAGCTTGATATCATCTTTACTACATGTTACTTAAACAACAGGTTGCACTGTCAGACCAAATTTCGACACATCCCAAGATTCTAAAATTTTAAAAGTAGCCAAGTCAGACCTCCAAACATGTACCCACACCACATCTAAATCTCGTTCTGAACCCACGTAACATAGCTAGCATGTCGCTTGTTAAAGAAAATTTATGGGTTGTAACAAACTTGGGCATAGTTTGATAAACTAAGAATATGTGATTCTCTCTTTTGGATTCTCTTGATGCCATTTTAATCATCCAATGTTTTTACAAAAGACAAGACAACCTAGTAGTGATTATTGTGTAAGTCAACAACATTATTGTGTCTGGCAATGATGTTGAGGACATATTAAAAATGAAGAACAAGTTGAAGTAAACCTTTGAATCAAAGGACTTCAGCCTACTGCAATACTACTTTTTTAGTTTTTAGGTACTAAAGTAGCTCCTAGTAAGAAAGGTATTATTTTGTCTAAAAGAAAGTATGTGCAAAACTTATTGACAGAAACTAGTATGTTGAGATATATACTAGCAAATATTCCTACAAATCCAAATTCTCTATTGGATCATACGAGTAGTGAAGGCTTCAATGATAAGAGATTAAAGACACTAATATATCTCATTATGATCAGGCCAAACATAACTTTTTCCGTAAGGGTTGTTAATCAATTCATGGAAAGTTCGAAGCAAATAAATTGGGATGCAATTTATCCCATTTTGATATAACTCATAGGACTATTCAAATGGAAGTCATTTATAAGAAAAGTCAAAACCTTCACATTCTTATTTACTCTAATGTAGATTGAGTTAGTTGCCGTTCTGATATAAGATCAATGACTATATTGTACTTTGTTGGAAAAAATATGGTAACGTAGAGAAGTAAAAAGGCAAAATTAGTAACTTGCTCGTGCATTGAAGTTGAGTATTAAACTATGCTCATACTACATGTGAATTAATATGGACTAGAAATTAAATTAATGAATTAAGGACTGGAATGAAAGAGCTTATAGTCCTGCATTGTGTCAATCAAAATAGTGTTTACATAGCCAGTAATCATACTTTTCAAAAGCGAACCATGCATATAGTAGATTGTCACTTCATAATTGAAGTTGTAATGAGAGGAGATGTAAGTACAGTAAATTAAGTCAGAGGTGCAATTAGGAGTTATATTTATTGAAGTTGTTATTAAAGGTTATTTGTGTCCTATCATCCCAAGCTAGACATCCTCTCCAGTTTAAGGAGTGCTAGGAATAACGGTGGGTGTCATAGAGTTGCTTATAATATTAGCGTCATGTATGCATTATCTTTATTTTTCATTATTAATACAATAAAGTATTTTTTTATTCCTAAGTAACAATAACAGCAGGAAACTCTCAGTTCCAAAAATTAAATAGGCAATGAACACAACCTCAAGTTTTTTAGCCTCTTCCCTGTCCATCGCAAGCTGCTTTTGTAACTCTAGAATTTTAACTGAGTAGTCAGCCTTATCCCCCTGCAAGCATCCATGAAACTCTAATCAAAACAATGGACTTGCATAAGAAATTCGTATAAAATTACATTAGTTATTAGGACTTACCTTTTTTGAGGTTTTAAGCCTTTTAATAAGTGCTTCCAACTCCTTTGTCTGCAGAATCATGAGAAGATATCAGAGCAATGAATACATAAATCCATAAATAAATAAAACAATCCTTACATGATATTGTCAGTAACTGTTACTTCAAGAAACCATTCTAAACTAAGATCAAGTACCTTGTGTTCCCTCAAGCGAGTTGCCGCTTGCCATTCATTCGAGGTAAGTCTTTCCTCATAACTCCTGAATAGGGCATCTGCATAGTGTGCAAGGTGAAAAAGAGTTTGGCTTTGTCTTTTTGTGGACTTATCCATTGTCGACTTCTGATTCTCAGAAAGTGCGACAGCAGGTTTCAAATACTTTTCCAAAATAGTCCTTGAGCTGAATTTCATTCACATACGTATTATTCATAAAAAAGAATAAATATAAATTAGCAATTATTTTGAAGGCAGGCACTTATAATATATGAAATTTTGTAACAATACAAAACCTGCAAGATCTGGTTTCAGCCAGCCATTTTCCAACCAAGCGATAAACATCTGAAGACTCTTCAGTAGAAACATAATTCTCAGATACATATTTTGCAAGGTTGATAGCCATCTCATGCTGTCCTTGGGCACGCAAAAGCTTTGCTTCTTCGAGCTGCAATTACAGAGATAGTAACTAACATTCTAGACACACCTTTAATCTAAAAAAATTCAACAATAAATAGAACAGTGACATTGACATAGAAGGATATCTATGAATAAAATGTATTTGTTAAGACTTAAAATATAAAGATAGCCATTCTCTTAACAACTTGAGCTTTTAGGAGAATTGATTGCTTTGTGTATAAAAATATATCTTATAACTATTAAAAAAGATAAATGTGCACTTTCAAATGTAAAAGACCATCCTAACCACAAAAAATGACATATCCAAAACTGATTGGGGTGCACCAAAATGACACTTAAGGGACCATAAAGTATTTATGGAACCTGTAAGTTTTTTAGGTCATGCTAAATTGCTAAATTTTATTAGTGCATTATTTTCTAGCAACCAGGAAATCGTTTTTGCACTAATCACCTTAATAGTTTGCTTGTATATATCAATTGGATCAAAAATAAATGAAATACAACCAAAACAAAATTGCTAATGAATATAGTTTCTTGTAAAAGCCAAATATGGATTGAAGAACTTACATGTTAAGTTTCTACTCAAATAGAGTAATTATTATCAGTTTCGAACATGATACATCCATTCTGTATTCTACAAGAATATTCATTTGACAAATTCCTTTTAGATAATTGTTTTCATTATAGTACGTAAAGTCTTCAATTCCTGGAATATCTAAGGTTGAAATTTTTTGTAATTCTCATTATCTTATTTTCTATTTAAATAATTTAAATTACATTTATGAAGTACACTATTTATTGATCATGTAATATCATACTATATTTTAAGTAAATTCAATTTTATTAAATTATACATTTGTCATATATATAAATATTTAAAATATCAATAGAAAATCACATAATTGTTTTTGCTTTATTACCTGTGAATAAAATATAATAAATAGGTTTAAAATTGATACCTTTCTTTTTAATTTAATTAAAAAATGCATGTGCAAGTTTTTACATGCAACACACCTGCTGTCGACTAGTGTGTGTATTTATATATATCAGGAATCCTACATAACTAGTAAACACAGAAGGAGTTGAGTATAGACTCGAAGGAACATTTGAAACTCAAATTACTGTAATTGCAAAAATGGTATGAATAATCCTACAGAATTAATGAGCACAGACAAGTTGAGTATATACTTGAAGAAACATTTGTAAAACAAATTACTGTTCCTTGCAAAAATGCATGAACAAATGTGTAAAATTTAGGAAGTAAAGGGACTAAATCATAAGAAAAAATAGTAATGGAACCAAAGTTAAAAAATTAAAATGTTAAGGGACCGATCAAAAGAAAAGAAAAAAAAAGTAAGAGAACAAAGTATAAATATTGTACCCTTCCGAGCCAATATGAGGATGAGTACTGTTCTCCGGATTCAACAGAGAGGAACTTAAGCTCATGCAAAACGGCAGCTGCCTGAGTGAATCTAGAGCACTGTAGAACAAAGATGATTTATCAACAATCACTTAAAGAAACACAAAAACCAATTTAACTAATTTGTTTCCTTAACAGAGAGATGTTGATACCTTACGCAGAGTAGAAGCAGATTTCAAAAGATGTTGAATAGTACAGTCTTTACAGCTTAAGATCTGAAGTAGGACTCGCCTGAATGCTACAAATGGTTCTAACAAATTCATATGTAATTGTGTCTGCTTCAAAATACAGTGCCATTCCAAATTTAGCCTTGAAAACTGATTAAGATTCACAAACATATATTAGGTATCCAGATTACATGTAAGTCTGTGTGAAAAGAAGCTGACATATACCTGCTTAAGAACCATGAATAGTACAAGTGCATCCTTTGTTAACACTAATTCGTTCAAAAGAATAGAGTAAAGAGAATACTACACATGTTCAAAAGAAACCTAAGGAATTCCTGATAGCAACGCATATAAAACTGACAAATATCATCCTAGGGACCAAAAAAAATGCATTTCTTGATAGCAAATAGGAGAGCCCAATAAAACATGAAATATATAATCACACTGAATTTGTTCTCAGCTTTGAGCTTTCAGAATTGCCACTGATAGACTAGGACATAATGAAACAATGGGTTCAATGCAGTTTAATGACAAAACATGCATATTTTATAATAATAAAAGATCCGTGGCTTCATTAGATACAACCATATAAAAAAAATTATGTTTAATGTATTGTATGTACTGAGAATCTTAGAGGTATTTTCTAGGTACCAATGAGTCAAACTGTTGAGACAATGGAAAGATAATCCCAAAAATACTCTTAACGTCTCAGAACATATTTCCTATACCAAACTAAAGCTTCAAGTTGACAGTGACCCGACTGGAGAAATCATATAAACTCCAATTTGTTTATATACTGGGCTCCTCCATCCTCTTCCCTAAAAATGATCTCAACAGTGTATTTTTACCCTACAATTATGGGTATGCTGATCCACCTTAATTCACCATGTGGCTCAGAGGAAAAGTGAAAAATGAAGATTTCCTACTCCACTTTAAGAGATGGAATTATGTAATAATAAAAGAAGAAATTCACAAAATAGGGTCGAGCTATACCAATATTCATAATCTAATTTTAATTAACCTTATTTCACAATATATTTTGGTCACTATTCATATTATTATTCGCAATATTTTCCTCATTCTACACTTCCACACAATTGGCACAAACTAGTGTGACACACTTGTAATCGTTACAAGTTTGTGTGAAATTTACAAATGTGCATGTTATACATCTATGTAATTTGTGTTATTTTTCCCTTTCCGCACAATTATGTGAAAATTCTAGGCACCTTTAATTCAACGCCTTTCTGAATTACACCCTAACTGGACCCTATTTTGGGTAATATCCATATATAAAAATAGTCATTCATGTTCGGACTATGCTTCAAATATTTCATCACCATCCATTAATAACATGAAACTAAAGGATTATATTGAAGAATACATCTTTATCAAAATGTTACTAAGATGTAAAGTTTCATTTTTTCATCCCATCCCAAATGCAAAATAATAATAATAATAATAAATCATAGGTACATATTTAAAACCGAAATTCCAAAAGGTTAACTAAAATTAGATTATGAATATTGTTACAACTCGATCATATTTTGTGAATTTTTCCTTTTATTAAATAACTCCATATTTTAAAGGATTTTTCAAAGTGGAGTAGAAAATCTTCATTTTTCACTTTTCCTATCTGGCACATGGTGAATTAAGTTGGATCAACATATCCATAATTTTAAGGTAAAAACAAAAGAAAGAAGTTGTTAAATTGTTTAAGACATAAAACGTGCTAGATATATAAATAAATTGTTGACCCATCTAAGGATCGGTGATAAACTCCAACATTGTATAAGAGTCGGTGGTTTAACCCAACACCTCATAATTGTTAAATTTAATGTATGTTGGCCTAAAAGATGTATAAGGCACACATTTGAGGGGAATATTGGTCTATAAATGAATTGTTAAGCTATCCCCCAATAACTTAAGCTTATGGGAGAATTGATGACAAAAATAACAAAAAAAATAAACTTTCATAATATATCTTATTTTATTACAAATACAATCGTCTATAGAACTTAAACACAAATAAATGCTTGCTAACTATTCACAAAGGAAAAAAATTCGAGACCTGGTCCATGGAAGGGATTTCAGGTTCAGGTATCTCTTTTCGCCTATTAAGGTAGAATGTTTTTTCTTCATGCATATACTTTTTCCATCGTAAATCCCAAGCATTTGAAAGATGGTAAAGGATCTGCATAGAAATTCAGAAAAATATAAAAAAAAATTACAACAGGTGTTTCATTGTAGCTAAGAATCAAGATCCTCTATTTCCTCTTTTCTGTTGCTTTCTGTTAAAATTCCAAAAGTCCCAGTAGGTAAAATCAGAGTTATTTAACCTGAATTTAGGAGATTTGATTATGAGAATGATTAGGGACTTTAGTGTGCTTTAATTAGAAGATTTTATTCTGCAATTATTAGGATAATTGTTTCCATAATTTTGTCATCTTCTTCACTATAAATATGTGCTAAACCATCAAATAAAAACCATTCACATTATATTTCTCCTATGTTCAGTTCATAGCAATTCTATACATTCTCTATCCCCTCAATCAGCTGATGCCAAATAGATGTTAGATTTTAAGCTTGAAAAAGTGCATGTGCATGTTCGCATGTTTAATCAAATACTACCTTAATTCATGATTTATGACAACTAAAAAAACATTTCAGAGGACATGTCAGTTATAGATTTGGATGTTAGCAGTAGTATCCATATGACAAAAAATGTTGATTTTTATAAAGATGAGGAATGCAGAGTAAAATTTATTGAAGAAAAAGAAAATCTTAATTTATTTTGGAAATTACAATGAGAATTGAAAATGAGTAGTTTGCTCTGACGTACAGAGGCTATTGGAAGAGTTTTTTCCCCCTTCTTTCTTCTCTTGTCTACTTAAGGTCAAGATTTGAGAGATAGTTCTATCTTTTCTATTGATAAAAGATGTAAAATTTTGTTGAGAAAGATAGGATAATATATGAAATGATGTTCAAAGAAGGGTTTTTCTTTTATATTTAGAGCTCCTTTTGCTTGACAAATGTTTTTTTCTCAAAAAGTAACAGAAAAATATATGAAAAAGGAAAGAAGATTTTCCATCATTTTGTTTTATTTTATTTTATTTTTGTGATATGAAAAGAATTTCATTCATTATTCAATATAAAGAAGAATACATAAAAATATAGACCAAAGGTTCAATAAACCAAGCTAATAATTCAAGTAAAGGGGTAAAATGGGCACCCTTAAACTTGAGACATAAACCAGTATCAAGAATCCCCTAAACACAAATGTGGAAATTAGGATGATTTCAAATCTCAAATATTCTTCAAAAGAAAATATAGACCATAGAACAGCCAAAAATGTTATTTTGCAAGCATCTCTTCTGTATCTTTGAAATTTTTTACAATTATTTGTACAAAATGAACCAAGCAAAGAAATAATAGGGCAGCAATCATGTAATGACGTATATCAAGTTCATATTGCGTCACACACATGGTGTTCACATGTAAGGCCCGAAGTTATATCCACTCAAATTTAGCTTTCTTTCCTTCTCAAAGTAAATCTTATAATTTTCTCAAACTTGCAAGTCAGTGTCTTGGGTATTTGAAACAAAGACATACATTATAATACAGTAACACTAAAAATCAAAATGACATGCATTCCAAACCTGCATTACCAAAGTCAATCTCCCATAGTTTCCCTTTGGTTTCCTTTGTCCCATCCAGTGGCATTTCTTCTCTCGCACTAAATGAGGTTGCTAGTTGTGAAATAAGATGGCATTTTTTTTAATGATGTTGCACGATCTGATTAGGGAGATGATTAGGTAGAGGATCTTGATTCTTTAACAAATATTTCAGATTAGGATCCATAGGCACCGACCACATCGTTTGGCTTTCCTTTATCACGGCAGTAGTTTCTTATACAAGATATTTGTGATTATCAGTTCGAAAAAATAAACAAAAAATAATTATCGTCTCTAAAAATTTGTTTGTTGTTGAAAACAGAAAAACTGTAGAATGAAGAATTAGAAAAGTAAATAGACTAGTTATTAATTTGAGGTTCTATAATAAGAGATTATATCTCTTATTTATAGGCTTACAAACTTAACAGGACATAGACTTTAAATAGACTTAAATCTCTAAAATTAATACAAATCTTAAATACTAGATTATGATTATCTTACTTAATGGATAATTATTATCACCAACAGTTTTTTCTTAAAGAAAAAAATTATTGAAATCCCATTTCATAAATGAAGGCTTAAAAATCTGGTATATATTTTCTTAAACAAATCAAAGGTTCCTGTTTACATTACAAAAAGCTTCCTATATTGTTCAAGATTCAAGATTTAGATAGTCATTGATGCAAATACAGGATAGTCAAGGAGCATTACATGATATCTGACTTCTACTCATTCCAATTGTACTTCTTCTCTGGTCCAAGTTAGAAAGGAACATGAGGATGCAATATGCTATCCAGGATCATATCAACCTTACTGGAATCCTCTAGGTGTATGGAAGTAGAGAGGCTGCGAAAGCAAGAGTGTTGTGGAACAGGATGGGGCAATTCTTTAAATTTTGCATATGGAGAAGAATGATAGGAAATTTTTGTAAGTGTTCTTTTTTTTTTGGGTATCATTATGAGCGTCAATTTCTAAATAATTGAAAGATTGTTCTCAATTTTTTATAAGCATAAGAAGCTTCCATATACTAATTAAGATTAGAGTTTTGTAATGGATAGCCTAAGTGCTTTCACTTAAGTACATTTCACCGGTTACTTTTGTAATTATTACATATATTAATATAATACAATGTTTCTTATTGAAAAAGATTGCCATTACCTGTAATTTAATTATTGCTGAGTAGATGCGATCAGTTCCCTCTTCACTTGCTTCAGACACAGACCAGACAAGCACCTAGAAACAGATTCACATGAGATAAATTGAAGAAAATCAAACTACCTTAAACATTATAGAGAAACAAAAATTACCTTCTTTGAATCTTCAAGTTTTTTGTGAAATTCATAGCAATCTCCCTCTTTTAGTGCCCTCAAACAACTACATTTCCAAACAGTATATGCAATGATTGTGTAAGATACAACTTTTTTAATAAGAAGCATTGTATTATATTAATAATACAATTGAAAAGTAATGCACTTTGCATTCGTGTAGATACAATTGAAAAACGATGCACTTTGCATTTTCTTTAGTACTAGTGCCTGGATTAACTACTGGTGCAACCCTTTACCTAACAAGAAACATATAATCAAACAAAAATAGAAGAGATTGCTCATAAAACATAATAGGCAGAAAGTATTATTAAAAAGTTGAAGAGTCGTCATAATTTCACTTATACAAATACCATAATACACCCATATATAGATAAACTACAACAATTAACCTTAGTAACACAGTAAACCGGTGGATTTATTTCCTAAATTAGGAATTGACTACAGCTGTAGATAAGGAATCAATTTGATATTAATACCAAATATCATGTATATTTATTATTTCCTAATTTTGTTTTTTTTTAGAATTAGATGATTGTATATTTATAAAAGTAAATTTCTCCCTTCCTTCTAGGTTATATAAATATTCTCTCAATTGTCATAATAAAATACACACAAAATATTCAAAATTCACATGGTATCAAAATCGGGTTCCTCCTAGGTCTCCCATTTTTTTTTCTCTTCGTGTGTCCAAGATGTCCCCATCAGATCAATCCCTTTCTACTCTAGCTCTCTCTCACGGCAATGAAGCTATCTCCCTGGTTACCAGCCACAAATTCAATGGACACAACTATCTCCAATGGTCCCAATCTATGGTGATGTATATTGGTGAAAAAGACAAGAATATCTCACCGGTGAAATTTCTGCTCCAAAACAAGATGACCTTACGTACAAAACTTGAAAAGCCGATAATCATATGATTAAATCGTGGCTAATAAGTTCTATGAATAATGATATAGGAGAAAACTTTCTTTTATATGGCACTGCAAAGGAATTGTGGGATGCTGTCAAAGACTTATATTCAAGTTCTGAAAATACTTCAGAATTGTTTGCTATTGAAGCTGGCTTATATGATCTCTGCCAAGATGATACCACTGTAACTCAACACTTCAACACGCTTACACGCTATTGGCAACAGCTGGATCTATTCAAAGAATATGCTTGAAAGTGCACCGATGATACTAATCTATACCATACTATTGTGGAGAAAAAGAGAACCTTTAAATTTCTTCATGCCCTCAATAAAAATCTTAATGCAGTCCGGAGTCGATGAGCACCAAGTCACTTCCTAAGGTCAAAGAAACATTCTCTAAAGTTCGTCTTGAAGAAAGCAGAAAAAAGGTTATGATGAGCTCTCCAACTCTATCATCAAATCAAGAATCATCTATCCTTACTACCCAAGGACAATCTCATGGCATCAATAAAAGAACTATTAAATCTTGGATTCTTGACTCTAAAGCTTCAGATCATATGAATGGAGATATGTCTATTTTTTCTGAGTATAATACGAATATAGGGAATCATACAGTTAAAATTGTAGATGGCACACTTTCTAAGGTAGAGGGTTCGGGTTCAATTACAATAAATAAGGATCTGACTCTCACATCTGTACTCTATGTGCCTAAGTTTGACTGTAATTTACTTTCAATTAGTAAATTTACTCGTGACCTCCATTGTGTGACTAAATTCTTCTCAAATCTTTGTGTATTTTAGGACTTGGATTCGGGGAAAAGGATTGACAGTGCTGAGATGTGTTCTGGTCTTTATATTCTACAAGATAAAACCCCATCCGTTAGCACAACTCAAAAATTTAGTTTGTTTTCTTTGAATAATCAATCCATTTCCCATTCAAATAAGAATAGTGATATTCTGTTATGGCACTATCGTCTTGGTCATCCGAATATTTTGTATTTGTCAAAAATGTTTCCTTCTTTATTTATTAATAAAAAAAACCCAAAATCTTTTTGTTGTGAAATTTGTCAGTTTGCAAAACACATTCGCAATAGTTACTCTAGATTGACATATAAATCATCCAAATCATTCTCATTGATTCATAATAATGTATGGGAACCCTCACGTGTTAACACTTTAACTGAAAAAAGATGCTTTATATCGTTTATTGATTATCATACTAAATTAACTAGGGTGATTCTTATGAAAAATAAATCTAAAATGAGTGAGATTTTTCAGAATTTTCATTATATGATTCAAACTCAGTTTCAAACTCAAATTCGAATTCTCAAAACTGATAATGCCAAAGACTTTTAATTCTGTTCTTGGTCCCTATCATCCAACAGGGCATCATTCACGTAAGTTCTTGTGTTGACATTCCTCAACAGAATGAAGTTGCTGAACGTAAAAATCGACATCTTCTTGAAGTTGCTTGATCTCTCATGTTTGCCACTCATGTTCCCAAATTTTTTTGAGGTGATGCTCTTTTTATTGCTGCCTATCTAATCAAATTCTCTTGCAATTATTCCCTCATACAAGGTTCATTAGTTTTATTGATCCTAAGGTGTTGGTTGCACTGCTTTTGTCCATCTCTATTCCCAACATCGTAGTAAGTTAGACCCTAAATCTATCAAATGCATCTTTATTGGTTATTCATCTCATTAAAAGGGTTATAAGTACTATTCTCCTATTACTCGAAAAACCTATAACTCTATGGATGTCACCTTTTTTGAAAATCATGCTCATTACAAATCTGAGATTCAGGGGGAGAATGTGAGTGAATCTCATCTTTGGGATATTATTCCGAGTATCCACACTCTACCTCCACCTATTGTTCAAACTGCCAGTCCACAGCCGATCAGTCCATCTACTTCCCAAGTCAAAAATTCAATTTGAAAAATCTTTTGGGCCATCTATGACTGATGATTCTTAACAAGAACCTAAAGAGCTTCATGTCTACCAAAGAAGGAAAAATTATGATAAAGAAACAAAGGACAATACACATCTCGAGGACCACCGTGAATCAGAATTGGATCTACATCCTTTAGAAATACATTCAGGTTTAAGTAATCCTAGTCATGATAATATTACTCATACAAATGATGAGTCCAATCTGCATATTACTTTGAGAAAAGGAGTTTGTGCTTGTGCTAAACATCCTATTGACAACATTGTGTCCAATAAATCTTATCTCCATCATATCAGGCATTTGTGTCTGTGATTGATAATATATAGATTCCTCATACAATCCATGAGGCGCTGACTGATCCTGATTGGAAAAAGGCTATTCAAGATGAGATCAACGCTTTGGTAAAGAATGGTACTTGGACAAATACAAATTTACCAATTGGGAAAAGACCTATGGGATGCAAGTGGGTATTCACCATTAAACATAAAGCAGATAGTAGCGTTAAGAGGCTTAAAGCTCACCTGGTTGCTAAGGGTTTCACTCAGTCTTACGGGATAGATTATCAAGAGACCTTTGCGCTAGTTGCTAAACTCAACACCATCCATGTTCAATTCTCCCTTGCTGCAAATAGGGATTGACCACTGTACCAACTAGATGATAAGAATGTTTTCTTGAATGGTAATCTTGAAGAAATCGTCTATATGGATATTCTACCAGGCTTCAAGAATTCATCCAACCAGGACAAAATGCAGACTCAAAAAATCTCAATATGACCTTAAGCAATCTCCAAGGGCATGGTTTGGTAAATTCACTAAATCAATCATTCAGAATGGCTATATTTAGTATCAAGCAGATCATACATTATTTGTCAAACTCTCATCAGATAAAAGGATAGCTATCCTAATCGTTTATGTTTATGATATAATACTGACAGGCAATTACAAGGAGGAACTATCAAGATTGAAGAATTTCTTATCAAAAGAATTTGAGATTAAAGATCTTAGGTATCTCAGATATTTTCTTGGCAAGGAACCTGCACGATCAAGATATGGCATATTTGTTTCTCAACGTAAGTATGTTCTAGACTTACTCAAAGAAAAAAGTATGCTTGGGTGTAAACCGACCTCAACTCCAATGGACTCTGACAAGAAAATTGGCTCAGGGATAGATAAGACACCTGTGGACAAGGAGAGATATCAAAGACTAGTTGGACGCTTTATTTATCTATCTCACACTAGACCTGATATTGGTTTTCCGGTTAGTATGGTTAGTCAATACAAGAATAATCCAACTAAAGAACACATGAAAGCTGTTACTAGAATCCTTAGATATCTTAAGATGACTCCTGGAAAAGGTCTTCTATTCAAGAAAAATGATAATAGAGAAATCAAAGACTACACAGATGCAGACTGGGCAGGAGATGTAACAGATAAGAGTACTTCAGGTTAATGTTCTTATGTTTGGGGTAATCTGGTAACATAGAGGAATAAGAAGAAGTCAATTGATTCAAGAAGTTCAGCTGAAGCAAAATTTAGGGCTCTGATTCTTGGCATTTGTGAAGGAATTTGGTTAAAAAAGTTACTTGGTGAATTTGGAATATTTACAGAATAGTCTATACAAATGTTTTGTGACAATCAAGCTGCTATTAGTATTGCAAAAAAATCTTGTTCATCACAACAAGACTAAGCATATTAAGATAAATAAACACTTCATCACTGAGAAAATTGAGAATGCCATTGTTCAAATCATTTATACTCCATCAAAGTTTTAAATAGCTGACATCCTCACCAAAGCTCTCCTAAGAACCATTTTTTGAAGAATTAATCTCGCTACCACATTTTGTTTCTTACTTTTCAAAATCACTAGATTTTCCAAGACAAAGGTACAATATCCGAAAGTAAACTTCTATCTTCAATCAAACCTTTCCAATCTGCGTCTGTAAAGACTTCTAACTCCCTACTTTCACTTTTCTTGAAGAATAGCAATTGCTTGAAAAGCCTTTGAGATAACTAAAGATTTTGTATACAAACTCTAGATTAATTACCTTTAGTGAATGCATATATTAGCGTACCCACCTAATGGCATATGCAATGGCAGGTCTTGTATGTAACAAATTGATTAATTTTCCAACCAGTTTCCAATATCTCTCTTTCTCAATTGGTTTTCCATTATCTTCTACTTTCTTTCCTGCTTCAATTGGAATGTCACTTGGTTCACTATCAACCATGTCAATTTCAATCAAAAAATCAAGAACATACTTTCGTGGAGAAACATTGATACCTCTTTTTGATCTAGCAATTTTCATACCCAGAAAGTAATGCATTTATCCCAGGTCTCTTTGAATTCAATTGCTAGAGTTTTTCCAGTCTCTCAATCTCAACTATATTATCTTCGGTTAGAATTATATCAACATATACAATCAAAATTGTCTTCAACCCTATTCCAGAATGTTGAAAAAACACAGTGTGATCTGACTGTTCTTGTTGATATCCTTAACTCTTCGTTATCTTTGCAAACCAATCAAACCACGCTCTAGGTGACTGTTTGAGACCGTAGAGTGACTTCTTAAGTTTAGACGCCACATTCTCCTCTCCCTGTTTACAAAAATCTAGTGGTACTGTCATGAAAATTTCTTCATCAAACTTATCATTGACAAATACATTCATTATATCAAGTTGTTTAAGACTCCAGTCTAAGTTTGCTACCAATGACAATATAACCCAAACTGTATTTAATTTTTCCACTTGTGCAAATGATATGTTGATACCATAGGTTTGAGTGAATTCTTTAGCAACCAAATGGGCCTTGTATCATTCTATTGTCCCATCAACTTTATACTTTACTATAAAGACCCATTTACGACTGACAAGTTTTTTTCCTTTGTAAAGACCCATTTAGCAACCAAGGACTTTTTTCTTATTCCAACCAATACCATTTTGTGACCCATGGGTCATAAGCCTATTATTCTCAGACACGTCAAATCTGTTAAAAATTTAGGCCTAAATCTATTAACACTTTCAAGCCCACGGTTTAGTGGGTTTGCTTGAAAAAAACAAGCCTTCGCATCCCTTTGTTAACCAACCAGACCCACGCATCGCTTTGTTAACCAAACCAAGTCCACAAGAGCCACTGGCTGATAAGGTTGATCCATGTTCTGGGTTGTGTACGAGAAATTCAAACACTCTTACACTTTCCATCTTATACCTGACACTATCGCCACACAATCCCATTCTTCTTTGAAGCTCATGTCCATTTCTTGCCAAAGCGCCACCATTCTCATATAACATTCAACTACATCTTGGCTCCCTACATCATGTTCCATAGCTAGGTTTTTATCTCAAAACTTTAGGAGAAATTTTCTAAATCGAAGTAGGTTTTGCGGACGATATCCAAAACATCCTTTGTCTTCAGTAGAAATAAGTAACTTTTCTCAATTGAAGATTTCATTGAGTGCACTAGCCAAGCCGTAAGGATGGAATTCACTAAGGAGCTAATTCTTTTGCTTCGCCTGTGAGATAACCTATTTTCTCCTTCCCGTCTATTACTAGCTTAATATATTGTGCTTACTCGCGGTAATTACTTCTGTTGAATTGTTCGAGTAGGAGTAATTGGATGGATGAATTATCAAATCCCTTTAAACTCATGGTCCATGTTTCTACTGTTTCTTTATCAGATGAAACAGGTTCTTCAATATTATTATTGATATTAGTCATTCATGACAAAATTGGACTCCGATATTACTATTGATATTAGTCATTCATGACAAAATTGGAGACATCCTGCTCTAATATTGTATTCACACTATGTACATATATAATACAAACTCACAAACAGAAAAAAGGAATAGAAAACTAAATATCCCTAAAAATCAAAAAATTTGAATTAAACATATAATCTATTAAATCTAAGTTGTTTCTAACCGATTATGTTCTTAAGATATTCACAAGATAATTCGGGATTTCAACACCAAGCTCATTAAAGCGTAAAAGATAATATCAAAGCCTGTCCACCATAATAGAAAAGAAATATTCCAAGTTTTAAAAGCAATGACTTTGCCAAATTTCATGATTGATGATCTCTTCTTGAATTAATGAAAACTAAACTACATGGGGAGAAGAAATTCAGAAGCTAAAAACAACAAAAAGTTCATTTCTTGCTCCAACATTCCATATAATGTCAAGTTGATTTAATTCATGGCATAGGAGAAGCTCCTTAAGAGGACAAATTGTGAGCATCATGTTACCTATGTAAACTTTCATTGAAATGGTCATGTTTCACTTGCAAACTTGGATAATTATCTCCTACGTAAAATAAGGAAAAATCCCAGTTCCCTGTACGCCAAGCAGCCTCATGCTGCAAATAGTCAACAATAAAATCAAGACTAAGACAAGGAAGCAACTGAAAAGCACAATACATAACTTATGGCCAATGTAGTGATTTCTTTAATAAGGCAGAAATATTTCATACCATTCAATATTTTTAAATTTTAAGAAAACATTTACGAACATGTTTCTTTTTTATATTTTTCTTAAGTCTTTCACGAAATATTCTTCTTAGAGAACATATTAAGACGAATGTTAATTCAAGGAACAACTATTGAAACAAAATGGATTAAAAGCCAAAATAAAAAAAAATCCCAAATGATTTAACATCCGTTTCTTTCTTTTCGGAAAAGAAAAGGGTAAAAACTTTTCATATAGTAATAGCTTTCATAATCAGATTTCTAATTTATGTTTCTCTTTACGCTCTTCATGAAAAGAATTTCTTAGAGAATATATCAAGGCAAACAAATAAGGACAACTATTGAAACAAAATAACTCAACCAAAAACATGCTTTATTAATCTTTTTTTTAATAGGTAAAATTGTTCATATAGTTAAAGCATTTTTTAATTTAAAAAAAAATCATTGACAAACGCAATACTGAATATCTTGTTTTGAAAAAAAAAAATGAAAGAAGGTGTTATATAAGTCCAAGGCCTAACTCAACCCAATAAGATCTCATTGAGTTAAGGGTTGCCCACACTTATAAACTGCACTACAGCTGAACGCCTAGTCGATGTGGGACAATACAATCCTTCAACACCCCCCCTCACATCGGACAGGGGCAACGAAGGCCACAAACCACGATGAACTCAGGGCCTAGCTTTGATACCATGTTATATAAGCCCAAGGCCTAACTCAACCCAATAAGATCTCATTGAGTTAAGGGTTGTCCACGCTTATAAACTACACTACAGCTGAACGCCTAGTCGATGTGGGACAATACAATCCTTCAACAGAAGGAAAGTAGAAATCATATCAAATAACCCCTAAGTTATGCATTTATTCTGACAGGGGAACAAAATAAAGTGCAAACCTGCAGTTCAGTGAACTCTAGATCATGTTGAAATTGACCCTTCCTCATAGTCAATCCTTGACAATACAAATCCAGCAAGTGCATACAACCAATTTGTTGCAAGGATCTAATTAGGCCCTTATAAGGTTTCCTCCGTCTCATCTGATCTTCCTGCCTGAGTATGGACAAGTGGCCTGTAGGGGTATTCTGTTCCAATGATAAATGATTGGAACCACACTCCATTTGCTCTGAGGCAACTGATCGTACTTGCAAATCATAATATTCAAGAGCCTTGCCCCAGTTTCCCTCATGCTCGAAGGTAATTATTTGAGAGTTCAACTGCATATGTTAGTATGCCAAACCAAAAGAGTGTCAAACTGTTACTATATATTGATAATGCAAATATAAATTCATAGCAAACTGCTGCTTCACGGCTGTGGCTGCACCTTCCTTTCCCTTTTAGAACTATTGTTCCAATAGGTCCTCAAACATTAGTCACCGAGTCAAATTAGTTCCCAAATAATTACTTTTCATATAAGGCCCCTAATATTTAAGCAAACTCAAACCCATCCACCTGCCTTTTGAAAAATTTAGTGAAATTTCTTTTGACAGTTAGCTATGCTAAAAACAACATGATTGGCTAAATTATGAAACGTTATACCCTCAATAATGAAGTTATGAGCCAGAGATGTGTCTTTGATCAAAACAAATGAATATAACTTAACCTTTAAGATTGGCTAAATTATTTGTTTGAGGAATAAATGACATAAGTTTCGGGGATAATATGGGCCTTGTTGCCATCTTTTTTCCTAATATTCGAGAGCAAAGAGCTTTACTAATGAAAAAGTGCAAAAGGATGACCAGCATTTGCTAATTTCAGCTTACAAGAATAAAACAGAAATGGTCTGTGAATACATTTTCTCCGATCTCATGAGTTTGGCCACAACTGACTCATGACTAATAAATTTAATGAAAACTGTCAAACATCATCATGAACGTCAAGGGACATATCATCTACCTACTGAAAGTCTTATAATTCCCGCTAAATAATAAAGTAAGATAATCAGACAATCTCCACAATACTTTCCTTCAACTACCAACCAAAACAGCGTGAAATTGGATGCACAATTTCTTCAATAACTAAAGATGAAAGAAAGGTTGATAATTTGTTAACATACCTTGTGAGACTGGATAATCCCATATAAGCTGTCAGGTTCATTAATATGAGTGAATGCTGACACTAGTATTTCAATGTGATCTTGTAACTGGATAGCAAAACGGTCAAATTAAGTAACTATCAGTTAGAATATTCACTTAAACCAATGGGGAAAACAAGATAAAAATAAGTATTTCTGTAGATAATGTTCTTCCCCTATGTCATGGTCTGAATCTTACAATTATCTAGATGATTTGCTTTGCCAAAGAAAAAATTAATAAAAATGGTTATGATGAATTTTGATCACGACTACAATCTAAGATCTTTTGATAGGTTTCAATGACCATTATTCATCTTTTAAAATATTTTTTTCTCGAGTCTTAATTCTTTATTGACTCAACCCATGTAGAATTTTTGAGAGAATATCTTTAATTAGGTTGTATTAGTGTTTGTACAGCATGTGAATTAGTTGTAAAACAGGTTGCAATTTAATTGTTAATACCAATTGTATTATTCCTAGATTAGTGATTTATTTGTCTAACTCCTAGTCCTATTTATATTGCTGTATATACATTTGAAACAATTAGAGAAAAATAAACGAGAATTTAATTTCTCTTCACAATTTCTCAATATTTTCTTAATGGTATCAGGGTATTTCTGAAATCCTATTTTTTTACCAGCTTTGTCCAAGGAAGACTTTTTTTGAAATCTTATTTTGCCTCCAAATTTTTGTTAAGAACAAACGTCTTCATCTCTCGTCTCAAATTGAACCTCGAATTGAGCCCAACTCAAATCTTTCATCGCTGTCACCATCCATCAGAGTATCGAATCCATTTTTCCTTCCTTTGAGAATCATAGGTCACACTGGATTCAACTACTTTTTATCGGTCTTAAGCTCCGCGTATACCAAACTCTAAGCTTCTTTGTTTTCTGAAAATCCATATTGACGGCTTCTTGCACTTGCTCAGTGGTTTCCTCCTTACAGCTCTATTTGCGGCAACACCATCCAAAGTCATGGGTTCCTTGAAAGAAACCACCATGACCTTCCAATCCTCACTGGTGATGGAGAAGTTTTCTGTGATTGATTACTTGATCAGACTCGACCCAGTTACTAATAGGCCTAGTAACTAATAAAGCCCAATCAGATCAGTCGTCCAATAACCCAGTTACTAATAAGCCCAATCAGCTCAGCCCAAATTGTCCAATCAGCTCAAATTGAAATAACATCAGTTTCACGATAGTTTGAGCATCAATGGTCACAGGAAAACCTATCATAACCGGTTCCAATGTAGGTTCCACCAAGAACAATATTTTCCCCATTACCAATCACAAATTAAATGAGCACAATTACCTTTAATGGTCCAAATCTGTCATGATGTTTATATGCAGAAAGACAAAAGACAATTACCTTACTGGAGATGCAATAGCCCCAAACAAGGACGATCTCAAATACAGAACATGAAAATCCGAGAATAATATGATGATGTCTTGGTTGATAAATTCCTTGACGAACGAGATTGGAGATAACTTTCTTCTCTACAATACTGACAAAGGAATATGGGACACCGCCAGATATACTTATTCCAATTCTGATAATATGTCTAAACTATTTGAGATCGAAAGTATCCTCCATGATCTTCGTCAAGGGGAGTCTCTCACTCGGTATTGGCAACAATTAGACCTCTTTGAGGTTCAAGAATGGAAATGTAAGCAAACAGAATCATGTACAAACAGATTGTTGAAAAAAAGCGGGTTTTCAAAATTTCAATAGGACTCAACAAAAATCTTGATGATGTGTGAGGCAGAATTCAAGAAACAAAGCCTTTAACAAGCATTCGTGAAGCCTTTTCCGAAGTTCGCCAAAAGGAGAGTCGAAAAAAGATGATGATGGGTCCTCTGCCATTTCAATGACTGGAGAAGGGTTTACACTTGCAGTTCAAAGACACCAACAAACTCAGAATGCAGACAATCGTCCCCAAAGAGGAAGAACTTGGTGTGACCATTGTCGTAGACCTGGTCACACAAGGAAGCCTGTTGAAAAATTCATGAAAAACGAGCTGATTAGAAGTCACCCTCCGCACAGCACACCAACAAAGAAAGCCATGGAAATAACACCTCCACAACCGATGGAACTGCTTTACGTGAATCTGCCCTGTTTAGCAAGGAACATATTGATCTCCTGTAGAAAATATTTGGACAACCCTTTCAACATCATCTGCCACTGTAGCTCAATCAGGTAACACCCTCGATGCTCTTAGTGTGAAACAGGTTAAGAGATCATGGATTGTTGATTCAGGTGCATTAGACCACATGACAGGTGATGCTTTTCTTCTCATGAATCTTAAAACCTACCAAGAGGGACACACTATCAGAATTTCCAATGGATCAGTGTACAAAGTAAAAGGGATTGGTTCAACAAAAATTTCAAATTCTTTTATTCTCGATTTTGTCCTTGTTCCCACCCTTCATTGTAATCTCTTATCAATTACTAAACTCACCCATGATAAAAATTGTGTAGCTAATCTATATGTATTTCAGGACTTGGATTCGGGGAAGATAATTGGCAGTGCTAAAGAGTGCTCGGGACTCTATCTCCTCAAAAGTGAAGACTCTCCAAAAAGATAGGTCCTCCAAGTTGTATCCGAGGTTCTTTCTCAGAATAAAGCTTTGTTAAATCTTAAATCCAATAACGATGGTGAAATCATGCTGAATCACTATCGCTTAGGTCATCCTAATTTCCTATACTTGGAAAAAAATTTCCGCTAATTATTTAGAAATAAAAATTTAAAAGATTTTCAATGTAAAGTATGTCAATTTGTAAAACATGATAGAAATTTATATCCCAATCTTCCACATAAAAAATCGCATCCTTTCTCATTAATTCACTGATATTTGGGGACCTTCTCGAATTAAAAACATAACAAGGACACGTTGGTTCATTTCATTTGTAGATGATCATACTCGAATCACTTAGTTATTTCATATGAAAGAAAAATCTAAAGTAGGTCAAATCTTTAAAAATTTCAATACCATGATTAAAACCCAATTTCAAACAAAAATCCAAGTATTGAAAACTGACAATGCTATACTTCGCTTCAATTCTTAGTGATTATCTGTTCAATCAAAGGATTATCCACCCAAGCTCTTGTGTTGACACACCTAAACAAAACGGGGTGGCTGAAAGGAAGAATAGACATCTTCTCGAGGTAGCTAGATCACTCATGTTCACAACTCATATCCCTAAACATTTCTGGAAGGAAGCTGTCCTTACGGTTACCTATCTTATGAATAGGATGCCCTCTCGTGTCCTAACTTTCAAAACACCTATTAGCACTCTACTTGAGTCATACCCACACACCAAAATCGTATCCTGCAAATTCCAGAGAATGAATCAAGGTTTCAAACAAATGCTCCTAATAATCCTAATGAACCCTCAACTCTTCTGCCAATAGATCCAAACTTCCCTGTTCAAAACAATGATCTTTTTGTCTACTTCAGGAGGAGAAGAACTCAAGAGAGAACGAAGAACCGAGCATATCTTGAGTCAATCCAGGAGTTCAACCTGAGTACAGGCCACTCTGACAATTCGCAAGGCAGCATCACTGAACCTCCTAATATTGAGTTGCCTCCTAATGATTTGAATTTGCCAATTGTTGTAAGGAAAGGTGTAAGATCTTGTACAAACCACCCCATTTACACCTTTGTTTCCTATAAAAGTCTCTCACCAGGTTATAAGGGATTTATCATTAACCTTGATCAAATATAGGTTCCAAATTCCGTTCATGAAACTTTTCAGGTACCTGAATAGAAGACAGCCATTCTTGAAGAACTCAGTGCCTTAGAGAAAAACAAGACTCGGGAGATCATAGAACTACCACCGAAAAAACGAGTTGTTGGGTATAAGTGGATCTTTACAATCAAACACAAAACACACGACAGTGTAGAAAGATTCAAGGCTCGCCTTGTGGCTAAGGGATTCATTCAAGCATATAGGATTGACTATGAAAAAACTTTTGCACCTGTAGCAAAGCTCAACACTGTTCGAGTTCTTCTCTCCCTTGCATCTAACTTGTATTGACCTCTCTACCAACTAGATGTCAAGAATGCATTCCTCAATGGTGATCTTGAAGAAAGTCTACATGGACATTCCTCCTAGAATCGAAGCTCCTACTCCAACCAATAAAGTCTGCAAACTTAATAAATTCTTATATGCATTGAAGCAGTCTCCACGTGCCTAATTCGATAGGTTTTCTAAAGTTCTAAAGAGATATGGGTACAATCAATGCCAATCAAATCACACACTCTTCGTCAAACATTTCTCCAATGACAGAATAGTTATCCTAATTGTATACGTAGATGATATTGTTCTAACAGGCAATTCTACAATAGAGATCAATAAACTCAAAGAGTTCCTAGCCAAGGAATTTGAGATCAAAGATCTAGACAATCTCAAATATTTCCAAGAATGGAAGTAGCGCAAACAAAGAAATGCATATCTATATCTCAAAGGAAATATGCACTTGATCTTTCCAAGGAAACTGGAATGATGGGATGTAAACCAACAGAAATTCCGATGGACTTTACAGTAAAACTCGGAATCAAAGAAAGCAGTACACCTATGGACAAAGGTCATTATCAAAGATTAGTGGGAAAACTCATTTACCTATCCCACACTAGACCAGATATTGGTTTTTCAATGAATGTTATAAGTCAATTTATGAACAGTCCCACTGAAGAACACATGGAGGCGGTCTATCATACACTCAGGTATCTCAAGATGACACTAGGAAAAGGATTGTACTTCAGTAAAAATCCCACTAGAAAAATTGAAGTTTTTGTAGATGCTGATTGGCTAGGCTCTATAGTGGATCGTAGATCTACCACTGGGTATTGTACATTTGTGTGGGGAAATGTTGTAACTTGGCAAAGTAAGAAACAGTCAATAGTCGCTCAAAAGCAATACAGAAGCTAAATTTAGAGCTATGTCATATGGGATTTGTAAAGGAATGTGGTTAAAAAGACTACTCAATGAACTGGACTTCACAACTAATGAATCTATCAACATGCATTGTAACAATCAAGCTGCAATAAGAATTACAAGAAGCCCTTTTCATCGTGACCGAACCAACCATGTAGAAATCGATCGTAATTTCATTAAAGAGAAATTAGATGGAAAAATTGTGAACCTCCTATATACATCTACTCATCATCAAATTGTTGATATCCTCACCAAAGTATTACCTCAATACATCTTTGAAGAACTAAGTTGCAACTTAGATATAATTAATATCTATCACCCAACTTAGGGAGAGTGTAGAATTGTAGAATTTCAAATAATAGTAGTTGTGTACAGGCTGTACTAGTAGTATATTAGTCTAACCCTATTCTTACTTATATTACTATAAATACATTTGAAAAAATACAGAAAAAGAAATCAATAATAATACTTCATATTTTCTTCACCATTACTGTCAATATTTTCTTCAAAAACTATGTTTGATTTTCTATATTAATTTAAATTATTTCTCTACAAGTTAGTCTGATTTATTCTGAATTTATTGCTTCTAATTAAATGACCATTAATTAGATGATTTTAGTAATGTACTTTACTATCGAAAGAGTGAATTATAGACTAGATCTGAAATATTTCGGCATAGCTAAATATAGAGATTGAAAGATTTATATGAACCTATATAGTATTAAAATCATTGGTCTTAATACTTTTTTACTTTATTAAATTGCATACTCTTATGTAAATTAATGAGCAAGAATGTTTCCAATTGACTATCGAAAGAGGCTTTTGGAAATTACTCACAAACAGAAAGAATTAAATTCAATTAACTAGATGAGTAAAAAATAGTGAGGGATTAGGTGATATGGATTTCCTAAAAGTTTTCTTCCCATTGATTTGATTCTCAAACATCTTTATTTTTTTTTTTTTGCGCATTTTCTTTAAATTTATTTTATTTTAAATTTCAATTACAACTTTAGTGACTTCTCTAGATAAAATTGAGATTAGTATAATTTTGGTATTAGTCAAACGTAAGTTACCAATCCCTAAGAACGATACTCTTCTTATCACTTTATTATAAAACTATAATACTGTGCACTTGTAATTTTGCACCGATCATGTTACAAAATAAAATATTTTAGATTTAGCTTCCTTATTATTCATAGGGTTAGTGTGTCACTAGGATTTCAATGTCATAGCCTATCTATAACAAAGGATGTAATCTCTTGGTGTTATCAACTAGAACAATATGATTTTCTCCAAATTTCTCAACACACCAAATATGATCACTAGGGCCTCCAACATTTGTCAATTATCCTACAATAATATCATAATTTAGACAGCAGAAAGGAAAAAAAATGATGGCAAAACAACCAAATAAAAAGAACTAAAGTACAACCAACCGTTTCTAAGTGCGAAAAATCTGGACTCCCTAGGGTAAGGCTCTTGAAATGCTCTTCACACCAGTGCTCTACGTACATGACAGCAGTAAAGTACAAGCCACAAATCTGTTTGAACATTCATGTAAAAGAATTTGACTTATGATCGTCACCATTTACGATTATAAGCAAAGAACCAAAGAAAATAAAGAAGAAAAAAAGTTTGGAAATGACCACTGCAGACTTGGCAACGAGAAGATAATCAACGGAAAGCCAATAAACCTGAGAAAACATATAATATGTCAAAAGAAGAAAAGGACAGAACATGGAAGATTTGTCAATGAATAAATGTATGTGGCTAAAAGCAAAATGCCAGAGGAATTCCAAAGAGATTGCAATCATCTCTATTTCCAGACAAACATTTATATCCCTAGAACCCAAGACTAGATCCATTTTTAAAGTAATAGGAACATAATATCTGCTTTCTCACTATTCCAAAAACCAGTACATCGAAGAACCCATTAAAGATCCATCTTCCTCATCAGAATGAACTGTAATTAAAAAAAGACATGATAATCCCAAAATAAATGATCCTTCTTAATGTTCAAGCACTAAGCATGCTAATAGGGGGATAAAAAACCTTGGGCTTTAACAGAATCATGTCTTACAGGTTTAGTTTGCTAATAGCTAACTAAAGGTCCTTTATTCCACTCAAAATAGTTTCCTAACAGACTAACAATGTTGTGCATTGAAGAATCTTCTGCTACTAATATGACTATTTCTAATTGTAATGACAAATGTAAGTTCCCATTATTGCATTCCTAAAATTACAAAATCTTAACTCTCTCAAATGACCCATCCCAAATAATATTTTAATAATCTTAACCCTATGAAAAACCTTGCTCCATATAGATGTTTCCATTGACATTTCATCCACTTTAGGCACTAAATCTCTAGCTTTTCCAGAGGCGGAACGGGATCTAGAGCTGCCACCAGAAGATTTAGCAGGCTGCAATATGATAGTGTATTAATTAAAATCAAGTAAATTTGACAATCTAATAATCCTTAAACAAAACCATCATTCACAAATAAAGAAACAAACAGTTAACAAGGGACCTTAGAACTCTCTCGCTTTGACGGTGAGAAAGATCTTTCCAGTACATGGCACAATCGAAGTTCATTCAGAGCATTCAACAAGACTTGAATAGATTTCAATAATGTATTTGACTCCGCAAATATATGCTCCTGGACCTGCATACAAAAGATTAAAAAATAAAACAAGTATAATCCCTCAATAACACTTGAAGATATATGTTAAGTAAAACAGAATAAAGAGAAATAAAAAGGAAATGTTGATAAAATAACGAAGGGTACAAAATATATTAAACACAAGCCTATCTATAACACTGACGACAACAAAAAATCCATATGCAGTCCCAAGAAAACAATTCAGGATATTTCTTTTATTCTTCATAAAAAGCTAACATTAAGCAAAATAAGGAAAAAGACCACCAGTAAAAACTCTAATTTAGATAAGTGATGTCAGGCCACAATTAGACAATAAATATTTCATTTGTAACACATATGCATATATATGTCAGTAATAGGAGTGTGAATTCCTACGAGCTGGGACAGCTTGAGCGGGTCCGAATTCGCCTAGTCCAAATTGGTACAACCCTAGCTCAAATCGAATTATATTCGAACTAGCAAATGTGAGTCCAAACCCAAACCAAAAACAAATAAACTGGCCCAAACTAGGCCGAATTATTAACTGAGTGTTTTTTTTTAGTTAATTGGACTTTTTTTTTAATAAATCTAAAAATATTTTTAATAATATTAAAACTCATTAATACAAACATCATTACATAAAACAACAAAAATGGAAAATAATGTTATACCAAATAATTAATCATAAAAAAAGCACGCAATAACAATATCATCATTTAAACATTAAGATTCAAAACAATCTATATCACATTTTAGACTTCATTAATTTCAAGTTATAATATTATCTACAACATTTTAGATATGTATCACAAAATTATAATATTTTTAAGTTGATTTCAAGCTAACAAGGTGGCTCGAACCCAACTCGATTTGTTTCGAGGTATTTGAGCTTGCCACCCCTATATGTCATGTAGCAAAATAAATAAGTATACAGAAAGATAGGAATAAAGGAATTTGGAATTGAGAATGACAAAGTATGGTTTACACGAGTAGATATTTGGGTAAGAAAATGATGGTCCATTGATAATCAACCAAGTCACAAATACAATAGCAGGTAGATGTATAATTAAGTGATGAAATCATGGCCTCCAAAAAAAAATGACTTAACCACCGAGTGAACAAAACTCTAATAGGAAATTAAAAAGAAGCAGGACATAAATCCTAGAAATTTGAACTTCCATATTTTATTCTGAAATCATATTTCCTATTCTCCATCACAATGTTTGTATCAAATCAAAATTTGAGCAAACAAAGAAAGGTATGGACAGCAAAGGTCAAATAGATCCACAAAGCAAATTAAAGGAAAACCTGATCTCGTGATTGAAGATATATATAGGAGCAATGATGAAGAGGTAGTGCTTAGTTGGGACAAACGCAGATTATGAAAAAGGACAAGAAATAAGTTTACAAATGGCTATGATCAAATCAGAACTAAGAATGTCTTTATTAAAAGAAGAATTTATAATTGTTTAGGGAGGATGGGTAGTAGATAAATCATGAAAAAACCGTTCAGCTATAAGTTCCTTCGTACAAATATGAGAACTCCTTTTCACACATTTTGAGTCTAAAGAGCAAAGGACAAAGTATAAAAGTAGAAATCAAATCAGAGATATGTCCTCAGATATATATATATATATATATTACTGATGCAATACCATCTGATATGTATATCACCAATATTTAAGCACACTTTCCATAGGTTATAAAAACTAAATGACAGAGATGAAGAGAAGCACAAGTACTGAAAAATTCATGTAAAGTGATAATATCTATAACAATCAACCTGCAAAGAAATTAATTTTTGGAGATCAATATCCAAATCCCTTCCAGCCAAGTTGACGAAAATACTTGGAAGTAGCAACTCAGCAACTTCAGCTTTCAATAAAACAATATCCTGACATAATCTGAAAGAAGCAAGTAAACCTATTATATTCTGCTAAATCAAATTTACAGATGCCAATAACAAAAACAAAATTGATCAACTTATCTTACGGAAATAAATATATTACCTAAGAATCACATCATTGCAGTAGCCACATAGCATGTAAGCAAGGGGACAAATCCACATCTCAAAAGTTTTACCATATGTCATCCAAGAAGTAGCAATCTCCATTGAAATTGCTTCAGCTGAATAAATTCAAGAAATAATTGCAAATTTAACTGAAATGTTATGTATCAAGAAGTCAAACTAGCCAAAAGAAGACAATCACAAAACAAACAACAAGACAACTGATTTCTCTCTTTTCCTTTTTCCCTTTTCATTGACAAAAACATATAACAGAGAAAGAAATTTGTACCATGTTATTTGGAATAAAATAATAGTTTATTGTATTCAGAAAAGGTAATAATGTAGGAAGGGGGTCATATAGTCTTTTATTAATTTTGTATTTTAATTATTGTAAGGCTCATTAGTAAAGGCCCACTAGCATATTAAAAGCCCATTAGTATATGAATATATAGGTTTCTTATTTCATATTTTAATCAGAATGTTGAATATTAGTTATTATGAATGAAGTTTTGGGAACAAGTTGTTCTCTAATTTACCCTCCAAACCCTTATTCTTCTTCTTCCTTTTTTGTTCTTCAATTCTTTTCCTAATCTCCCTACATCAGTTAAAAACTACAATATATTTATACTAAAGAGGATATAAGCATATGACTAAAATGCTCTTATTTTAACAACAATAATATTCACATACATGGTTTTTCAAGTGATTTTAAAACAACAAAAACCCCAGTTAGTATACAAATCAAACATAGGGAAGCCAATTGGAGACACAAACTGTCATGGTTGCATCTACAACCTGAATCAAATTAGAAGTCTGGACTCTAGACACATAACTAACAATCAGAAAGAAATAGCATGTCTATCCGGAGGGTAGAGTGAGATGGTATCCAATGGGCCAAATTAGCAGATCAACATGGTAGAGTGAGATGGTATGCAAGGAGTGTTGAGTATACTCCTTTTTTTCTCTATTCGTTCCCCCTCCTCGAATGCTATGCCATAACGTCTTCTTCCTCTACCTATTTCTCCCCCTCTCTGTACTTCACCTTCTATTTTATCTAAACCCTTGCAAATATATGTATGCAGGTTGAGGATCACATTACCCACAGTACCCTCTACTCAACTGGCTTCTTCAAGTGTTTCCTTGTGTTATATATTTTCTTCCTCAATATTTATATGTTTTGGATGTATAGCAATAATGTGATACTATCCTTGCTCATAACAAATTTCTCAGGTAGTACAATGATAAATAGCCAACAAGCATGTCTAGCAAACTAAAACAAGTTGTGAAATAAAAACACTAAAACAAGTGGCAACTGTTTCTTTTTATCATTAGTCTAAAATCTAAATGTAGAATTTTAGCTACGATAGTATAGAAATAATTTGTTTTCCTTAAAAAGTTAGATAAAGATCTGTTTGCCTCGGTTATTTTAGATATAGATAATACCATGAAAATTTCTTTCTTTATTTTCTTAATTTCTTTCATTAGTTTTTAGCTCTCTTCCCAATAAACATACACCTAAAATGTCCTACAATTGTTTTCCAACTTTGTGAAATTAAAATAAAATCTGCTATCCTTCAATTATTGTCCTTTGTTGTGCATAAGGGATGCATATTAAAACAAATCATTAACATAATTCCCGTAAGATGTCAAGTAATTTAAACCAAAATTATATTAGCCAATCATTTGGCTAAAAGGAACAAAAGAAGTCTTCAAATGTACAAAACCCAACATCAGGATAATGAAAAATGAGTAGATTTTATCAAGTTAAAGTGTGCATATACTAGTTGTATATTATTCCTAGATTAAGACTTGTATATGTGAATAAATAACCAATGAGGATTAATAAATAAAAAAAGTTCTTAAGAATTAATTTACTTTCAGAGCTAAAAAGAAAGAGATAAAATGCTACTTCCTTTTTTCTCGTGAAATCAAACCCTAGAAATGCCATCACAACCAACAGTTCCCTTCCGACCCTTTGCCGCCTCCACTACCTCCCACCTACACAAACAATATTATTGTTGTTGCCTCAATTTTCAAGTATAGTACCACTATCTGTCAAATCTTCTAAACTAATGTCGTCACCTCTTCCTAGCCTAAAGAGGAGAAGTGGTAAGGGGTAGGATCTTTAACCCACAAATTTATTGACCCTTTAGAGTCTTCCCATCCTCTGGTAAACTCGAACATGAGAACAAAAGACTAATAATACAACGATTGAGATTACTAATAATATGATGCAATGTGACCGAACAAAGCACGATAAACTTGATAGAAACTACAATAACATAATTTGAATGATGTGTCACTATAATTTAATACATCAAAAGTCTTGGTAAGTAAACGCTATAATTCATGAATTTGCTTGAAGTTCTTTTTTTATCTCACTATCCAGCTCAAGGAGAGAGTTAAAGTGTGCATATTGTCACGACCTTAATTTCTCAAGTAGCGATCGTGCGGCACTTAGCACCGTCCGTTGCACTAAGCCTGCCTTTGAACCGAAATTGGAACTCCAAAGAGAATAGAAAGAGAGTTTGCAAAGAATGCTTTGTATTGCTCTAGAGAGAGTTTATGATACAATTGCTAAGAATTCCCAAGGATTTACAAGATTTCCCAAGATGAATGAAAATGAAGACCAAGTGGTCTATTTATAGTGTGGCTTCTAAGCTTAAGAATATGCCACCACATTCTAGATAATTCTATGCCTAGAATATACAAGAAGGTTCTAGGTTTATGTACATTGTGCCACAAGGTTCTAGGATCTTCTAGCCAACTCTAGAGTCTTCTAGGTTTGTCTAGCTCCTTCATGCACCTTCCGGGATGTTCCGTATACTTCCAGCAGCTTCTACATCCTTCCGGGACGTTCCGTAAGCTTCCGGCGGCTTCTACATCCTTCCGGGATGTTCCGTAAGCTTCTAGCGGCTTCCCGAACCATCCGGCGCATTCTAGAACGTTCTAGCCCATTCTAGCACTCTCCAGCGTGCTCTAGAACATTCTAGGGTCTTCAAGCTTGAGTTGAGTCCGTCCAACTCTAGCCATTTCTAGACTTCTCTAGGCAACTCTAGAACTTTCCATGTGTCTTAGATCCTTTAGGCAGCCAACATTTGGATTTTTAGGGGCAGTTTGGGCGGGACGTGACAATATACTAGCTTTATATTATTCCTAAGTTAATATGGAAGTCTCTATTCTTGCTTTTTGTATAACTAAGATGTATTGCCTTTACCCAAAAGGAACTTGTATACGAGTATAAGTACCCAAATTGGGTTAATGAATAACATAAGATTTTCACAACAAATTTATCACATGGAAAAAGTCCATACAAGAGAAAGTTAAAAGTATAGTCAACAAGATAAGGATTAAATCTTTCAATTGTTAAACATAGAACCATAAGGGGCGGCCTAGAGCAAGGGTGGTAATTTGTGTAATAAGTAGGTTGTGTTGTGTCAATCATTTCCTCCTATCATATTTTTATTTGGGCTAAACAGCTTGTGAGGTACCCAAATTTTGACTCATTTAACACATGGGTACTTGAATTTTTTAAGACATCAGACTTTAAATCCGATAACAAATAAGTCCTAAGTAGAGCCTTAAATGTCAAATGATATATTTCTTTGGCTATTTTTGCACCATATGACCCATCGTGGAGGAATTTTTCACTTCATAGATGACAAGCAAGCCGTACTATATTGGAACAAATTAATTAGTCATTTGACATTTTAAATTTCTATTTAGGACATATGTGTTATTGGGTTTAAAGTTTAGCTACTTTTGTGTCAAGAAAATAAAGATCAAGTACCTATGTGTAATGGGTCTAAGCTTTGGTACCTCAAAAGTTATTTAGCCTTGTATTTGACCTATGCATTTGGGAAGAGCAAGTTTAGTAAAAAATGTCATACAGATCTTGTAACTTTTGCAAAGGTACACTTGATCCTGTATTTTTAATTTTCATGGAAAAAAAATTTGTTGTCAAAAAAAGATATGTAAGGCTGCAAATATTGAATCCGCTTTGACTGGATTGGAAACAGGAGGCAAAGTTGTCATATTATACCTATGTCAGCATTACGCAAAATTAATGCTCCCTTTCCTTCTTTTCTTATTACATTTTCCATTGCTTTTATTTAAACAAAATAAATAAAATAAAATATATCAAACGAAACATGTTTGTCAAAAAAAGGGCCCTATAAAAGGGATGCAATATCTGCTTTATCTAGTTAATAGATTTCATGTCATAACACCTAAGACATTGGCTCCACAATTAGTTCTTCCATTTCATTTTCAAACTGTTTAGCTCGGATCTCAAGGAGTCATTGAAACTTCTATCTTCTCTGCACCTATCCAAAAATGAAATCCTCCCATATGTTTTCTTCCATCCTTCCTTCTTGTTCCACCATTATAACTTCATAAACTTGTAGCCACTCAATCCTAGAGAGTATCTTCTCCCACTAATATTGCACACTACTAATGAATTATTATATGCTTAATCCATTTTCCAATTCAAAAGAAGCTAGACCTTTGCGTCATGTTGTGTGTGTTCGTTGCATGTTTGTTCGTGTTGCGTGTTCAAGATTGTGTTTTTTACTCACTCAAATATTGTTAATATTATAAAAAAACTAAATTATTTCTCACCAAGTAATTTATTTATAATGGTAAGATAGGAAATACTATAATTACAAGCATGAAAGATTTAATAGTGAATTCTAACTAAAAGATTAATTTGTGTCATGTCGATTTCTTTTCCTGGGTTGTAGCTTAAATTTTCACCCGTCTAGATCTCATTGCTTTGTTTCTGTGCTCAAATGAACTGAGCAGGTCAGACATAACTGTAACATATCACTTGTCTAACACTAGATTTGAACGTATCCCACCCAAGTACAATTAAATGCATGCCAAGCTTTACAATATATCAAAAAATTGAACCAAATGAAACTCACACTCAAACAAACACTTCCAACCTTATCACTCACTACAAAAAATTAATCCTTCAAATTTTTCTACTCCACTTGATTTCTCTAATGGAAATGTCACTACGTTGAAGCCACTCCACACACTAGCTACAAGAACATAGGCCATAAACAACAAGTCAACTACTCCCAAATTTTATTCATATTCTATCTCTTACAAAGCCCATAAAGCCAGAGAACCAATGTTCCTCACCATCCCTTGGTCCAAACTTATATTAAAAACTCACCAAATCTCTACAGCCTCCACAAGTTTATTGTTCTAAACAATAATATCACTTAATCTACCACATGATGCTAAGTAGACCTACTCCTTCAATCAAAAACTCCAAATTCCTAAATTACCTCGATATCAAATTCATTTTCCCCACATATATCTTTATTTATCAGAAACATTATATTATATTAATATAAGCAACAATTACAAAGTAATCCACTCATAAAAAGAATACAGTTTGCTGGCATGCATAATCATCATTGTAAACAACAATCTCTAATTCTATCATTATAGGGCCAGAACCACTTTTAGAGAAAACTGGAAATTCCAAAAAGTAGCAAGTTCTTACCTTTGAACTTCCTTTCACGATCCAAAAGAAACTTCTCCACCAAATCAAGATTAACACCCTTGGAGTGAACCTACAAGCAAGAAACAGATAGTGAATTCCAACATACCTCCTCCAAGTTTTCTTAAATATCACTGAGTCTTAAAAATTCAATAAGTTTCTTATGTCACATCCCTAAGGTATGTAGAAAATTCAAAGAGGCCTTTACAATCACAAAACTAATAGAAACTCACATATGTTAGACAAAATTTAATGAAGTAATAAAGTATTAATTTAACATTTGCAAATAAATGAAAAATGAAAAACGAAATATGATATAAAGATGTTTGAGAGTGGATTCCAAGACAAGGTAATTTCTCAGATTTTTTGAGGGAGAAAGAAAAGGGGTAACTAAGATTATTTTATTTCTTATTTTGGTTTTTCAGTTTTCTTCTGATTTTTTAAAACAAATAAAATAATTATTCATATCAAAATATAACTAAATTTCCATTACATTGTTGTACTTTACGTTCAATGTCCATTTTGTACTTTGATAATGTTTTCACTTATTGTAGCGGGTGATATTTAAGCAAATATAAGGAGGACCCGCACCAAACTAATATTTCATTAGCATAATGTTAAATGTACTCCGAGAGATAAAATGGAGATAATATGGAGTATGTATTCTCTGTTTTCTCTTCTTCTCTACAACACTATAATACAATCTATTTATAGAAATACAAAGTGTCCACTAATTCTAGGAATAGAACAGCTGGTAACAATAATGAAAATACAAATTTGATTTACACTAACTCTACAAAATTGCATAACACTAATAATATTCTCTGAAATCTACACTCCCCTCAAGTTGGGTAATAGATATTAATCATTCCTAACTTGCAACTCAATTCTTCGAAGATTGTTCGAGGTAATGCTTTGGTAAGGATATCTCGCAATTTGATGTTTAGTAGATGTATATGTAGGTCTACAATTTTTTCATCTATCTTTTCTTTAATGAAATGACGATCAATTTCTACATGTTTGGTCTGATCACGATGAACTGGATTTTTCGCAATTCTTATCATAGCAGCCTGATTGTCACAATGCACGCCGATAGGTTCGAGAGTCGTGGAAGTCCTATCGAGTAGCCTTCTTAACCACATTCCTTCACAAATCCCACGAGCCATGGCTCTAAATCTCCTTCTCGCACCGCTTCGAGCGACCATCGACCGTTTTTTACTTCGCCAAGTTACAAGGTTTCCCCATACGAACGTATTAATATCCAAGGGTAGATCCGCGATCCACTATGTAGCCTCGCCTACCAAGATCTCGCAAAGACTTCAATTTTTCTAGTGAGATTCTTACCGAAATATAATCCTTTTCCCGGTGTCATCTTCGAGATACCCGAGTATACAGATCTAAGCTTCCACGTGTTCTCTTCAAGAGAGGACCTGCTCATAAATTGACTTACAACACTTACCGAAAACCAATATCTCGTCTAGCGGAGATAGGTAAACGAGTTTTCCCACTAATCTTTGATAACGACCTTTGTCCACAGTGTACTATTTTCTTGATTCCGAGTTTTATTGTAGAATCCATCGGCTGCTTCTCGCCGGTTTACACCCCATCATTCCGCTTTCTTTGAGAAGATCAAGTACATACTTCCTTTGAGATATAGATATGCCCCTTTGCTCGTGCTACTTCCATCCCTAGAAAATATTCGAGATTGCCTAGATCTTTGATCTCAAATTCCTTGGCAAGGAATTCTTCGAGTTTATCCATCTCAATTGTAGAATTACCTGCTAGAACAATATCATCTACGTATACAATTAGGATAACTATTCCGTCATTGGAGTAAGTGCTCGACACGAATAGGCGTGATCCGATTGGGCATCGATTGTACCCATATCTCTTCGAATCCTTAGAGAACTTATCAAACCAGGCACGTGGAGCATCGAAGCTTTCAATCCATATAAGGATTTCTTAAGTTTGCGTACTCTATTGTTGGAACAGGAGATTCAATTCCAAAGAGGAATGTCCACGTAGACTTCTTCTTCGAGATCACCATTAAGGAATGCATTCTTGACATCTAATTGTGCAGAGGCCAATCCAAGCGACAAGCATGGAGAGAAGAACACGAATAGTGTTGAAGGTTTTGCTATAGGTGCAAAAGTCTCCCGATAATCAAGCCCATATGTCCGGGTGAACTTTAGCCACAAGGCGAGCCAGTCTTTCTACACTACCGTCGTTTCAGTGTTTCGATTGCAGAAAGATCCATTTACATCCACCGCTTGTTTTCCCGACGGTAGTTCCTGCGATCTCCCAAGTCTTGTTTTTCTCTGGCACCGAGTTCTTCACGAATACCGTTCTTCCATTCGTATCCGAAATGCTTCATGAATAGAATTTGGAACCTCTATTCGATCGAGGTCGCCGATAAATGCCTTATACCCTCAAAGCAGAGATTTTTATAGGAAATAAAGTCAGTAGATGGGGTGGTTCAGGTACTGATCTTACACCTTTCCTTATAGCAATTGGCAAATTCAAATCATTGTGAGGTAATTCAATAATACGAGGTTCAAGTGGTGTTACCTTGTGAATTGTCGAGCATGTCTGCATCGGGTCTGATTCCTCGGAATGGCTCAAGATATGCTCCTGCTCGCTTTTTCGAGTTGTTTTCCTTCTGTAGCAGACAAGAGATCATTGTTTGGGGACAAGGAAGTTTGGATCCGTGCAGGTAGGTTGAGGATTCACTGGGAGAGTAAGAGTATTTATTTGAGATATCGAGTCACTTTCTGTAGGTCATGGAATAGGATTTGTGGGAGACTCGAGTACTTATGATATTCGGAAAGTCGGGTATTCATTGCACATGTTTCTCCCCCGAATGACAGATTTGGAATAGTACGGATATTGTTCAAAATGTGACATCCATTGTATTATAGTAATCGTTTCAGGATAGTGAGAAAAACATTTGTATCCTTTCTGCATGATGAATACCTCAGGAATATGCATTTGATGGCTCGAGGATCAAGTTTGCCACTACGATGTACATGGACATGCTGTAACATCCAAAAATTTTAAAAGGAACACGGGACACGATTTTCAGGCGCTGGCATGACTCAAGTGTAGTATTGATAGGCGTGTTTAAATAAAGAGGACACGAGATGGCATCCTATCGATAAGATAAGAGTCGTAAGAAGCACGATCCCCCAAAAATGTCGAGTGGACATGAGTCAGAACACGGTAGGATCCGGCGACTCCTTAAGATGCCTATTCTTTCTTTCACCCACCCCATTTTGTCGAGTAGTGTCAACACACGAGCTAGATGGACAATCCTCGACTTAACAGATAATCAAGTAGCAGGAAGTGAAATATTCTTTAGCATTGCCTGATTTCAACACCGGATTTTTGTTTGAAATTGAGTTTGAATCATGGTATTAAAATTTTTAAAAATTTGACATACGCTCCTGATTTTTCTTTCATTAGGAATAACCAAGTTGGTTCGAGTACGATCATCCACAAATGAAATGAACCAACGTGTCCCCGCGATGTTTTTGATTCGGTAAGGTCCCCAAATATCGGCAGTGAATTAACGAGAAAGGATGTGATTTTTTACGTGGAAGATGAGGATACGAAGTTCTAACATGTTTTGAAAATTGACATACTTCACATAAAAACTTCAATTTTTATTTCTAAATGATTTAAGGAAAAGTTTCGTAAATACTTGAAATTGTGATGACCTAAACGATAATGATTCAACATGATTTCACCATCTTTATCGGACTTAAGGTTTAACAAAGCTTTATTCGATTAGAAACTTCTGATATAGAACTCAAAGGGCTTGTCTTGTGAAGGCGTTCTTCACCGTCGAGAGATAGAGTCCCGAGCATTCCCTTAGCACCGCCAATCATCTTCCCGAATGCGCTTCCCGAAATTCACATGTTATGAACAAATTTAGCCATACAATTTTTATCACCATGAGTTTAGTAATCGATACAAGATTACAATCAAGTGTAGTGAACAAGTATGATTTAATCTAGAATAAAGCGAGTTTGAAATTTTGTCGAACCAATTCCGTTACTTGGATACCGAACCGTCACTGACCGTGTGTCCAAATCGATAGAATTTAAGATTTATTTTGTGAGAAAGCATCACCCGTCATGTCAAGCACCTAATCAACAATCCACGGGTCTCATAACCCGTTTTCACACAAGAGTATCGAGCGTGTTACCCGATCGAGCCATAGACATGCGTATGATGCGTGGTCAAGGATTGTCCAAATAATTTCTGGAGGGAGATCAACTGCTCCTTGCTAAACAGCAGCGTATTCGCCTGACTCACCGCTTGAGATTTGCAGAGGCAATTTTTCCACGACTTTCTTGTTGACGTGTCCGCGCGACCTGGGTGGTTTCCCAATCACGGCTTACCATGAATTTTCAATAGGTTTCCTTAGTACGACTGTGTTTACGACAATGATCACACCAAGGTCTTCCACGACGAGGATCTCGTATTCAGATATAAGAGTGTCACGGCCTCGAATGGCAAGTGCAGATCCTTCTCCACCACTAAATGGTAGATCGAGAACCTATCATCAGAGATCGAGGACCCATCATTACTTTCTTTCGACTCTCCTCGACGACTTTGAGAAGGCTTCACGAATACCGGGCAAAGGTTTTGTGCCGAGAATTCTCGCGCACATCATCAAGATCTTTACTGAGTCCCAAGAAAAATTTGAAAACCCGTTTCTTGTCAATAACTGCTTTGTACAAGATGTCGTCACTGGACAGTCCATTCGTGAACCTCAAAGAGATTCTAATCATAAGCCAACATCGAGTGGAGCAGAGTTAAAGTATCGTGTAACCCATAACTCTCCTCGCGAAGATCATGAGGACGCTCTCGATCTCAAATAGTTCCGACATATTATCGAACCGGAATAAGTTGTCTTCGTCCGCATCCCATATTCCTTCGCGGTTTTGTAGAGTAAGAAAATTCTCTCCAATTTCGCTTTGTCACGGAATTGATCAACCAAGACATTACCATATTGTTTTCAGATTTCCATGTTCTCAGACAGAGATCGTCTTTGTTCGGAGTCACAAGACGCCAAGAAGGTAATCATCTTTCATTTTTCCACATATAAACATCGCGACGGATTGAGACCGAAGATAATCAGTGCCCATTTAATTTGTGGATCGCGACGGGCATAAGACTATCGTCCGTGGAACCAAGAATTATAGGTTTTCCCGTGACCATTTGTTGCAATTGTAGATTATACGTGGATTGAAATTTGTGGGCTGTTTTTTTTTTTTTTTTTTTGAATAACTGTGCCCGGCAGTGGCTCGACCGGGTCTGGGCAGTGGTTTGACCGGGACCCTAGTGGTTTGACCGGGCCTAGTGGTTTGACCTGCCTGGGCTGTTATATATTAAACAGCTTACTCCTACGGGAAACAAAAAAAAAACAAAAACAAAGCAGAATGTGACTGCAAGACTGAGACTTACTATAGATGGCGATGATGATGATCGGCGCCGACGATGAGGAGATGGTCGGCGACGATGACTGAGATGGAAAGCAAATGCGTAAAAATGGATTTCTACTTGTCCTGGAATGCAAGTCAGCCAGAGAAAATGGATTTCTCGCTTCGTTTTCTCGTCCGCTTCGATTTCTCGCCGCTCGGATTCTCGCTTCGCTTTCTAGATTGATTTCGCTCGATTTCGGTTTTTGCTTTTTAGATTTCTCGGATTGATTTCTGATTTCACTTCGGATTTCTGATTTTTTTGTTCGACGTAATTGATATAACATAAAATCGATTGATTTTAAACGCTCGATACCACGTTAAATGTACCGAGAGATAAAATGGAGATAATATGGAGTATGTATTCTCGTTTTCTTCTTCTCTACAACACTATAATACAATCTATTTATAGAAATACAAAGTGTCCACTAATTCTAGGAATAGAACAGCTGGTAACAATAATGAAAATACAGCTTGATTTACACTAACTCTACAGCCTGTACAACACTAATAATATTCTCTGAAAATCTACACATAACAATGAAAATAATATCAGAATAAAGTATATAACCAAGGACAATAAGTACATTAGTTGAAGCCATGACATGCTAAATTAGATAGAAGGAATGATACGGTGAAAAGCAAGATCAATTACCGGTACTTGATACTCAGAACCTTTATTTATTAACAAATTTGAGAAACAAGAGGAGGTCACTAATCACACCCCAGTCACATACCAAAACTTTCAACCCCTTCACGATCAACAAGTCCCAAGCGCATAGACTACTTTCCTATTGCTCCAACGTTTCAGAGTTGACATTAACAACCACTAGCTTCCCAATTATTAAAAATGCACAACACAAAATCAATGTTTATGAATCTTTACTAACTGCTGCTCATAATGAAGTCAAACACGAAGTTCTAAGACGAATTACTACCATTCTTATCTATACAGTCAATATTATTTTACTTCTCCCGATCCAAACTATTCACAGCAGAGTCCCTACAACACACTTGCACAGCCTCTCAATCTTCTTTTTCAAACCCACCCTGTTAAAATTTTAAGGCAAGAAATATATACAAACCTTCGGAGTAGCCAATTGAATATGAACCCCCACAAATACAAGCAACATATTTCAATAATTCCCAATTCATTACTCTTCAATCTCTTTCATTAAAAAATTATACAAACTATTTCAGTTTAAATTTTATTGAATTACCAATTTTCCTGAATGCTCATCTTTATACGAGCTATGCTTAGTTGCCTACAAATAGTTTAGCTTTATCGTATTATTTATAACCTAAACATTCAACTTTTCTTCAATTTGATACTAGAAAATTTATTTTTGTTTGATTTTCTACCTGAACGTTTAACATTCTTTCATGTTAGTATTTTAAATTTTTTTTATTTAATCTATTATTAGAGATAATAATTATCTACTATTTAAGATTTCTAAGTATCTTAAAAATAATATTTAAATCTTTTATAATTATTTAGAGCCCCTATTAGATTTGTAAGTCTATAAATAAGATATATAATATTTTATTAAAAAACCTAATAAAAAAATTCTCTTATTATGAAACAACAAATTAATAATGAATTTACTTTTTTAATCCTTCATTCTAGGATTTTTATCTTTCTCAACATAGTGCAGAGCCAAATTTATTCTAAAATCCCAAAAATCTAATATTTGTTATGTTCAGTCCTCTCTTCCTTTAAAGTCGTGTTTTGTCAATTATTTCAATTAAAATAAAAATTTAGAAAACCTCCCTAAGAGAAGAAGCCTTATCAACCGTAGCAATCATACACCCTCCAAATATAAGCCAGTCTTTCTTCTTCCAACACAATCAAGATTTGTTCTTTGAATTTTTCTCAAAGTTCTTAGATATAAGGCAAAAATTCCATATGAATCTCATGTGTATCTATTGATTAGATTTTATCCTAATGAAATTTAATTTTTAGTCATTCAAATTAAAAAAAAACATTTATCATAAATATTATGTCTACACTCTATACACGTAAACTTCTCATATCCTTACTTCAGTCTTTTCTCATCTCTACTCTTATAAGTTTAGATTGATTTTGGTTTGACTATCTACCATATTATATATTGAGGTAATTATTTCATTTAAATTGGAGATAATTTTGTCGCTTAATCTGTCATTATGTGCCCATACTAATTGGGTTTATTACCTCTTTGAATTTTATGTGGATAATCATGTGTCTCTCAACCCACAAAAAATGTCTACTTGTCAACTCCATCAACTCAATATTTCTTCTAATGTCAGTCTCAACCTAAGAGTCATTCACTACTTGTCTTTGTGATTAAAATAACTCTAATTATCATTTTTGATTATTCTCAACAAAAGAATACTAGTCTAAGGCCGATATATGTCTGATCAAGATTACTTTTAACAAGGTGAAGAAGTATATTTGATGGCGTTCTTACTCATGACTGACTCTACTTCAGATCATGAGCAACTACTAAAATTGGTTCAACTTAATTCCTTCATTGTATTTAAGTCATTATTTTGATGTTTTAAGATTTCTTTCATATTAGTTTGTAAAAGTCGAATTTTTATGTCAAGTTTGAGAGAAAGTGTTGGAGATAATAATTATCTACTATTTAAGACTTATATTTATCTTAAAGATAAGATTTTAAGTCTTTAATTATTATTAAGCAAATAAATAAGACATATATCTCTTAATACGAAACCATGAATTAATAATGAATTTTTCTTTTAATCCTTCGTTCTACAATTTTTATATTTCTAACATCTACTACTAAATATTTATGATTTATTTTACATTCATCACCTGATATAGTACCGAGTTTAGCAAATATTCACAACGAAGTTTAAGTTAAATTTATTTCGCAATGACGATTTCCTATATCATTTATACACCCATGTGTTACATAGGTGTATAACGGGTACATGGGTATGTAAATGATTTGTAAAATCTTCATTGTAAAATAAGCCTAACTCAAATTACATTGTTTCACAAAACTCATTCCTATTGTGTAAGTTTTCCCTTTATTTTATTCAAATAAAACCAATGTATGTGCTAAATGAAGATGAAATAAATAGTAAACGCAAGCACTCAAATTTTAATATGCAATTGAATGAAAGTTAAAATTTAGGAAGTAAATGCAAGTACTCAAAGTTTTATATGAATTTCATTCATTCTAATATCTAACACGACCCTCACCAGCAGTGCTGGACACTATTCAGAGAGCAGAATGCATGGAAAGTTCACATAATAGGGAGGAGAATAAAATGCAGGCAGTTGAGGTTTTGATCTACCAATATCACATTAATGTAATAGTTAACCACTTTTCCTAAGACCTCAAACTTGTAGTAGGTGTCAGCATAAATTCTTATACAATTTCATATATTATAAAAAAAAACTTGAAATTCTATTTTAGTGGTGCAGAGTTTCGGAATTTGCACAAGTTACAAATACATGAGCTAGAAGGTGTTTTTTCTCATGTCCAAAACGTAATATGATGAGTCCGCCAATCATACTAAAATGCTGCTTTTATTAATATTGTCTACCAGCATCATTAAGTAAAGGACAATAAACCTTCTGCACATTGAAACAAATGTTGCAAAACAAACACTACATCCCAAGAAAAATCACCTCAAGAAGACACCTCTCATATGAATCCAACGACTGCAAAGCTCTTTGACCCCTTTCAGTTGAAAGAATTCCCTGGTACAGGAAAGCAAGAATCATACGTATAGAGAAAAAAATATTTGAATTCACTTAATAAGTAGATTGAACATTGAACTGTCCCCCAAAAAAAAAATGAAGGTCAACTGATTGACAACATGCATGGTCAAGATAATACTTCATAGTTTCAAAAATGGGATTGCCCAATTTTTATTTTAAAAGCTAAATCAAATCGTTAGTGATCAACCATGATAGTTGGATCTTCCTGGAACATATACAATTCTTGCAGAAATTTGTAGTCATTAGTGCTTTATGGTACTTATAAACTCGATGCATGACAAAAAAGTATCAATGTTCATATTTAAAATTAATAAAATTCTACAATTACCATGCAAATAAGCCTAATAATTCCTCCACTAATAAATCCTAACCTAATAACAATTGCAATAATAATACCACTCAAAATAATTCAATTCTAAATAATCTAAAACTAAAAATATATTAATTTTATCCTGCATGAGTCTAGGCTAATAAAATTTGCAATTATCTCTCATTTTTAATGAAAATCATGCCAATATTAATAAAAAATGTGATAATAGATTGAGAATCTCGCAACAATAGGGTCGAACAAATCTTTATCTAAATTGAAAACAAAATCAATTATTTCTATCCATTCTTTTTGTACCTTATGATATAATATTCATCGAAAATTAAAAATTCTTAATCATCCATGGGTGAACATGAATCACCAAAATACTCACTATCAATTTGTGTCTCTTCATTAAATATGGGTGATTTTGAATTTACCAAAATGCACATTTGATTTACCTAAAATATCCAAAGACATTATTTTTTTCAAAACAATAAGAAATGTGTCCAAGAACTTAATAACAAAGGGGCTAAACTATCAATGGACAGCTTAGCTGTCCATAACAATTTTGCTGTGATTTGCTGTGATTTGCTATCCATATTCATATTTTAGTTGTCCATGACTGTCCATAGTCATCTTAGCTGTAAATAATTGTCCATAAACAACTGTCTATAGCTATGCACAGCTGTCCATAGACAACTTTGTTGTATTTTGTAGCTTTGTTGTATTTTGTAAAGTCTATAAATAGAAATAAATCACACGACCAAATCATTCCGTCATTTTTATACAAATTTTTGACCTAAAGTGGGATGCTTGTTTCCACTACTTTTACATGTTACAACACTTTATCAAATTTCTTCTATTAAGTCATTTGCTTGTAATAATATTCCTTATTTGAGTATGGTGTGGCATCGTCGTTTAGGTCATCCTAATACTCAAATCTTATCTCATATATTAAACTCGAGCTTTCATGATAATAAAGAATGTTCTTCATTACCTCTTGAGTGTGATTCTTGTCAACTTGGTAAAAGTAAAACTCTTTCATTTCTTTTGCATGCTAGTAGAGCTTCTCACTGCTTTGATCTTATTCATAGTGATGTTTGGGGACTTTCCCAGAGTACCTCACATGAAAAATTTAAATACTATGTGATTTCATTGATGATCATAACAGATTCACCTTGGTTTATTTTCTTTGCTCTAAATCTAAATTTTTTCGTACTTTCATCGAGTTTTTAGCATATGTTAAAAATAATTTTATGCAAATATTAAGACATTACGCACATATTTTGGTGGTTAATATTTGTCTACTGAGTTTCAAGTATTCTTGGCTTCTAAAGGTATTATTCATCATTCATGTCCTGCTACTCCTCAACAAAATAGAGCAACCGAGCGCAAAAATCGTCTTCTTGATATGGTACGTACTCTCTTGTTAGAATCTTCTATTTCATGCACATTCCGATTTGAGGCTCTAAAGACTACGACTCACTTGATTAATTGTTTAACTTCCCAAGTTTTACACATGGAGTCTCCCTATTTTCGCTTGTTTGCTAAGCAACCTAGTTATGATAATCTGTGTATCTTTGTTTGTGTATGTTTTGCTCATTTACCATCTCATGAGCGACATAATGTGTTAAAAGGGATTTGTGTGCTATGATCCTACATTACATCAAACACGCATTTCTAGGAATGTTATTTTCTTTGAAAATCAACATTTTTTTCATGTGTCTTCTGTGCTCTCTTCTTCTACCATAGTCCTTCCCTCCTTTGGGCAACAGTTCTTAACTCTTCCTTAAAACAATTCTCACTTTAAACCAAGAATGGTGTATAAAAGACAATCCTACCCACAGTCCTTTCCGATGGCTCACCCGATATCTGATCCTAACATACACCGGAGTCAGTCAATTGCAACACCTCCAGAGCCTTTGGTGCGTCACTCTTCTCGAGGTTCTATACCCCCAGAAAGGTATGATTTTTCTCCTGGCAATTCTATTTTAGCTATTACTATTACATTGTCCAATTTTGATACTCCCACATGCAACTCACATGCTGTCAAGCATGATTGTTGGCGCCAAGCTATGCAAAAAGAAATTGATGCTCTAAAGGCTAATCACACCTGGGACATTGAGTCTTGTCCTTCTATTATAGTTCCCCTGGGTTGCAAATGAGTTTACTCAGTCAAGGTTCGCTCTGATGGAAGTTTGGATCGTTATAAAGCTCAACCTGTTGTCCTTGGGAACAAATAGGAATATGGTGTTAATTATAAGGAGATTTTGCTCCTGTGGCTAAGATGACTACTATTCGAACGATTCTAGCTCTTGCTACTTCCAATGATTGGCCACTATATCAGATGAATGCTAAGACTGATTTCATTCACGGAGATCTTAAAGAATGTATTTAATGAAGCACCTCCGGGATTGTTTTCCTCTCCAACCTCCAATGTGGGTAAACTTCGTCGCTCTCTTTATGGTCTTAAACAACCTCCACAGACGGTTTGAAAAATTTTGAACCACTTTATTACAATTTTCTGTCACGCAAAGCAAGTATGACACTTCATTATTTCTTCAAAAACCAGACAAGGGTATTATTGTCCTTTTGATTTATGTTGATGATATTGTGATCACTGGTTTTGATTATACTTTACTTGTCCAACTTAAGACCCATCTCTCACAATCCTTTCATATGAAAAATCTTGGATCTCTTACATATTTTCTTGGTCTTGAGGTGCATCGTAGCTCCTCTGGTATTTCACTCAATCAACACAAGTATGCTAATGATTTGGTGACTAAAGTTGAACTACAGGAAGCTACCTCTGTCGATACTCCCATGGAATTAAATATCAAGCTTCGCAAAGAAAAGGGTGACTTGTTGATCCCAACTTATATCAAAAATTGGTGAGTAGCCTTGTCTATCTCACCATCATTAGACCAGATATTTATTTTACTGTACAGCAAATCAGCCAATTTCTTGAGACTTCTCGCTATGTTCAAGGCACTTCTACCCGTGGCTTATTCTTTCTTTCAGGCAAATCTCTTCATCTTGTTGCTTATAAAGATGTTGATTGAACTGGTTATACTGATACACGTCGCTCCATCACTGGTTGGTGCATGTTCTTAGGTAATGTATTGATCTCCTGGAAGAGTAAGTACGACAGAATCTGAGTACCGAGCAATGTCTCTTACTTGTTCTGAAATTATTTGGCTTCGAGATTTGCTAGCTGAGTAAGACTTCTCTGAGAACGATCCTATACCTTTACATGAGCACACAAAGCATATTGAAGTCGACTGTCACTCTATCCGTGAAGCCTTTGACGCTCGTGTTATCATTCTTCCACATATTTCTACTGAACAACAAATTACTGATATCTTCACCAAGACTCTCACTCGTCATCAACATTACTTCCTAAGTCGCAAATTGAAGCTTATTGATCAACCCGCATCAATTTGAGGGGGGTTGTCAATGAACAGCTTAGTTGTCTATAACAATTTTGCTGTGATTTGCAGTCCATATTCATTTTTTAGTTGTCCACAACTGTCTATAGTTATTTTAGCTGTAAACAACTGTTCATAACTATCCATAGACAGCAATCCATGGTTGTCCAACTGTCCAAAAACAGTTGTCCATAAACAAATGTCCATAGACAGCTTTATTGTATTTTGTGAAGTCTATAAATAAAAAGAAATCACTAAGACCAAATAATTCGGTCATTTTCATACAACATTTTTTATTTATTTTTGACATAAACTACTCTAATTGGAATGATTAAGAGATAATGTACACATGTCTCTATATAAGTAAAGAGTAAATAGCAAAGAAAGTGAAAGTATTTGTACAGAACAAAGGGTTTGGCCTAGGTTTATATTGATTTATACTTTAAACAAGAATGACCTCACATCAACAGAGTATGTAAAATACTAAAACATTCCTTCATAGGGCACAAGTTACCTAATATTCCATTACAAGAATAACCAAAATACTAAGCCAAACACAACTCTGACAGCAGTTCCAAGATTAAGAGCAACAAGCCTCCTAGGTTATAAGAAACTGTAAATAATATTTGATCTCTTAATAAATTGTAAAAGCAACATTTCCTACTCAGTAGCCTAAAACAAACAAGCCTAAACAAGAATATCTCAGTTTGATATAATTAAGTACATTGCAAATCCAAATAGACCTCAAGAACTAACCTGAAGAGACTGAGAGGTGACATCAACTATTTTAACAGAATCATCCATTAAGTACTTCTTCAAAAGTTTTAAAAGGAAAATTAGCAGATCTTCTGAAAAGCTAGTATCCATGTGGGAACTGAATTGCTGAGCAAAATCATGATCAAGAGGTCTTTGAATTTTTATGCAACAAGAACTCCTAGGAAGATGAAACACAACACAATGTGGGTCCGGAATGCCAACCTGCATTTACAAGGAACAGATAACAAGTGTTCGTGACACATGAGAACAGTCTACGCTTTAGAGTGCAAAACCCGTGAATTTTGATAGCAATAAAGCACAAGGGATAAAAAGCTTAAATACAATACCCTAGCAATGAAATCAAACACCAATGATCTAGCATCATTCATATCATCAGAGCCACACATGCGTACTAGTGTCCACACTGCATTTACAACTTCAATGTCAAAATGCCAATATCCCCCATTCACGACATCATCTGCTTTCTTCTGACATTGGAAAGTTTTTCCTGAAAGTAATTTCTTGTGTAGAGCCTGGAGACTGTACAATATACCCAATGAACAAAGCAAATGAGACAACCTTAGAAAGTCCAAGATATCTAAGCTTAACATACACTCAAACATTATAATTTAAATATTTTACAACAGAAAATCATTCATTGCACAACTTGAAAGTATCTCAGCTCAAAACTAACAATATATTCTTCTGCTGAAAAAATTAGAAATAGTTCTCTTTAATTTTAAATGAAAACCAGATCACTGTTTGCAAAATACCTCAAGATTGTAGACGCCGAAAATATCGACCTAAGAAAGGAAATTACCTGCATAAAAGAAATTTTGGTGGAAGGTAGCAACACCTGCTCACAAACTGGAAAAACAATCCAAGTGAAAAGAAAAATCAAATCAAAGGACAAGAAACTGCATAAACAGAAATAAATATTTTGAAAATTCAAAAATAAAGCACCTTCAATAAGTGATCTCTTGGAGAGTATGTCTGCCATAAATCTTGATGGAACCTTCTTATCTTATCAAAGATATTTGTTTTAGGGAAAGGCTCCAATTCCTGGCCCAAAGAAAAAAAAATCAAAGGATATAATTTCATAAAACAAATTTTGATCTATCACTAGAAGTGAAGCTCTAGATATGTGAAAGCTACTCTGATGTAGTTATGAAGTGATGGATCAGAATCCACAGTCAGCTGGAGTAGCAAAGACAAAACTTGAGATGAACCATCAGAAGATTGTTCTCCATCTTTACACGGAATGCAACATGCCACCAACTTGGATACCAGAAACTGCCTCAAATAGTAATTAGAAAATTGCAACGGACACTGAAAAAAAAGGGATAAACACAAAAAAAAATGTCCTCTAACTCAAGATAACTACCTGAAGTTGCTCACCGAGCACATTAATAATTTCCATGGACAGATTGCTTTCAAAAGCTCTAAGCAATGCTGAAAGGATGCGGTAGCATTGCTCTCGTAAAGCATGAATGCTAAGGAATTGCCCGATCATATTGACAAGATAACTGTGTCAAAACATCAACTATAATGAGAACTACATGTGGCAGCAACAAGTCATATAAAAAATCAAGCAATACATACAAAAAACCTAACATATTGCAAAAATATTTTAAAGAAATAAGCCAAACGACCAATTTAGCCATCCACTATTGACCATTTTGGTCCTTCACCTTTTAAAACTAGGATACTATTGGTCAAAACTAGTTCAAACTTTTAAAAGGTCAAGCACTAAATTGGTCAAATGAAAAGATTGCAAACAAAATTAACAAGTGTTTAAAAGTTATTGACTAAATATGTTGAATTAGAAGATCCGGGACTATATAGTTATTGACTAAAGAAAATCATTCTCCCTAAAAAAAGCATATAGCCCTCGTAACATGGTCTAATAATATAGGGAAAAATGTGTATTCCATAATTGTAAAAATTACTATACAAATAATTAAAAAAACTACTTACCGCGTTCAAAAAATATAATACATATTTATAATATTTTCATAATTTATTTAAAAAATGAGTTAATTATAATTTAATCTAAGTCAATTGATCCATATACATCTTAAGATTTATCTAGATTTTTTCTTAATATTTTTATAAATTAATTGAATTTGTTTTATTAATTTCACTATAATCAAAATATTATGTTATAGAAAATAAAGCAAGTAATCATTTTACTATTTTTGGTTTGGGAAAATAAAAATAAGTTGGATTAATTGAAAGTATTTTGAATTTAATTTTCTTATGCAAGTTTATATTTTATTTATTTTTTTTGTATTTATTTACTTATCTAATTTTTATGATTTATATTATTATTGTAAAAAATAAAAATGCAGCCTTTTTATTGTTATTTTTATTTTGTTAGTTTATTATTATTGATAATAGTAAAGTATAAGAGATTAAATTCTAACTTAAAATCAAAGATACATTTAGATTTTAAAGATATTACAAAAGTGTCATTGAAAAACCGTTGTATTTAACTTCCGTTAATGTCGAAGGTTATCGTTGACATATTTGAAAAGTTTGGCATTTGTGAAGAAAATGCAAACCTGGAGGGTATTCTTGATATTTTTTCAACGTTATACTCACCTAAAAGTGCTTGAAAGAGCACTTCTATGTTCAATTATATCTACAAGCACTTCAATTCCAGCCAACCGATGACACTTGTGCCTATAATGGTTTGCAGCTGCAATTTTGTAATGCAGTTCTACTAGAAACTGCATAGAAAAAATAGCAATTCATTGTAAAAATTTGTTGAACATGCCAATTGAAAAATTGGATAAAGAAAAACCATGAAACTACAAACGTATACAGAAAAACTAATTGTACCATGAAAACTCTGCCAGGGCGAAAAATATTGATCTTGTCAACAACAGTAACACCAGTAGCACAATCCTCCCTGCATGAGTCCCAAGAAAATATATGAAAAATATTGGGTAAGAGTTGGATAGTTTAAGATGTGATGAAGAAATTAACACACATTTCAACAAATCCATCAACAACTGTTTTAATAGCTCGCGCTATTGTATCACGAGGAAAGAATGGCATTGCAGGATCTGGTGCACAAGAAGCCAGGGATAGGATTTGGCACACAATGGATACCTATAATCAAGAAACAAAAAAATATATTATATAAGCACGAGACAGAGAAATATCACCAGATCTTATGAACTAAAATTCCCCATTTTTCAATGGGGCATAATTTGTATCAAAATAGATGATGTTATTCTATGTTGTCTATCAATCCTTCTAAAAACTTAAGTTGTTGAGAGATGGTATATTTTTGAATTCTAACACTCTTGCCAACTGTAAAAGAGTTGTACCTGTCACTTGAAATTTAATAATTTGAGGTTGTTAAGGTTTGAATAGAGGATCTCTCTGATACATGCTAACAAATGATAAATACCATAATTTCTAGCAATGCAAGAAAGCTTGATAACATGAAGACGAGACATGCACTAAAAAGGGGAAGAAACAACAATGATAACAATAACATTACGCACAAACAGCCCTCGTTATTCATCAATCATCATCCAGAGTTATAAACCACAAAATAAATGTGCCCAATTGTTAGAACGTGTTAGTAGCACATTCCCCCAAATCCTTAAACTATTTGGAGGACAACATAGTCCTTGTATATTATTCAGGCTTTTATCACTTCTCATATACCACACATGTAAGGTTATTCACACTCCCTAAATGGATGAGTTTGCACTTGTGGGCTGAATATATGTTTTGAAAGGCCCACCAAAGCAAATGATAAAAGAATCGAGCCAAGTAAAATTTTATGGTAAATGGTTTCTATAGAAGAGATGAGCCAAAATATTGCCTATATATTATATAGCCTTTTAATACTTCCCATTAACACACATTCGTACTCCCCTCAATTCATGAGTCTAAGGTTGAATATATGTATTGAAGGTCTATCAAGTGAAGAATGCATAACCAGAAACGGGTAGAATAGCATGTTAAAATGGTATTAGAAACCAATTCTCTAAATAACTTGAGCTATCAAAAGATGAATCATGATACTTTTTATATATTATTTAGGATTTTGACACAAATTAAAAATATGAAAACATAGAACTTTTCTTCTCTTTAAAGAAACCTATTGATAGAAAAGGTTTTAAGTATATTCATCTAAAACACTAACGTAACAAGAGGAAGTAGAATCTGTGTATTAATAAAACTTGGCTGCCTGGTTCCTAAGACAATTATTGCAAACGAGGTCCAAAGTGATGTGAGGACTCATGGGTGCAGGCCAATTCATTGTTGTCTCTTAGAGAGGAGCAAACAATGAGTTCAATGGAGTTGATGTATGTTTTGATGAAAATAACATGGTGCTCCGATGTTCAGGTTGTGGAAACCAAAATAAAAGAGTCTAGAGAACTTCGGGGACTATAAAAGCAAAGTAATCCAAAAGGCTATTGGTAAAAGAGCTGGTATTATGAAAGGAAAATTGGGAGATTTTAAAGCAAAGAAGTTTATCTTCTTCTTTCTTTAATGTTTAATCAGAAGCAATGTAGAGAAATAGATAACGCTATTACGATTAAAAGTCAAAGTACTAGTCTTTGTTGCTTAAATTCTTGTATTCTTATTTTGATGGGTATTGAGGAAGGTAAGAAAATATTTTAATTGAATTTGAACCTAAAGTGAGCAAAAACGAGAATGAGAAGAAAGTTCATGATGTTGAATATGGTATGGATTGAAGAGTCTAAGAAATTTTAGGTTCTGTATAACATCATGTCTTCATGGAATATTGTTAGGTAGGGGCGAACGGACTAGAGGTTTTGAATGAATTCGAAGAAGCAAGGATTGAGGTTCATCAAGAGACTAGTAATATACTAACTCTAAGATGGGTCAAAAAGGAAATTTTGGTTGAAATACAAAGTTTGTAATTGAATTCAGAGTCACCTATTGAGGTTGACACCAAAATTCAAGGCATCAGTACAATAGAAAGATAAAGAAATGTTGCAACCAAAGAGAGGTAGCTCATTCGTCTAAAGAGAATAACATTGATAAAAAGAGGAATTATTTGGGTCAAGTAAATGAAATGGAATTACGGGTGTTGGCAAGAAAAATGGAATTAATCTCGAGTGAGCAAGGAGACATCTGTGATTAAAAGAAACAACGAGAAGATAGGCTCGAGGAATTATGCAGTTTGATATTTGAGGTCAGATATGAAAAAAGAAAAAAAAATTAGGTGAAGCTTCTTCTTTATGAACGTACTGAATTGGAATACTCAAGGATATGGTAATTGGAGGGGTGTACTAAAGGAGTGTGAGAAAATTGAATCTAAATATAGTAATAATTCAAGAGTTCAAATGAGAGATTTTTGATTAGAAAATTATTGGTCGTATACGAGGTTTTAGTTTCAAGGAATGGGTTTCTTTTCTTCTTATGCTAACTTGTAGGTATCGTTAACATTTGGGACACTAAAAATTTGAGCAATCGATCCTAATTAAAATTAAACCAAGAGAATGAGAGGATTTGAGGTAATGGTGTGTGCTTTGCAAGAATAGCTAGGAAGATATTAATCGTGTGCTTTTAAACTATCTAGTTACTTATCTTATTTAATCCAAGTTACAAAGGAACATGGAAGGCCATTCCAAGATCATGACAATCTTTATTTATGAAAATTTCTACACATATGGAAAGAGTAAAAAGGCTTCAAAGGAAAGGATGTTGTGAAAATGAAGAAGGGAGAAATTCTTCAGGTTTAATAGATGTAGATGATTATAAAAAAAATTATCATAGTTTGAAAGGTAATAGTTCTCTTAAGGAAGAGTTTTATTTTCGACAACATCATGAGGAATTGGAGCTATGTAATGGATAAGGCATAAAGCTACATTTTAGAATAACTTGGTGCTTCCTTTTGTGAGTGGATTACTAGTCCACTTCGTACCTTTGTAATTATTATATATTTTGATATAATTTAGTGTTTATTTGACGGAAAAAAAACTTGCAAAAATACACAAAGCAGAATATGCACTACAGCATGTACCACTTTCACATTCTTAACACAAACACCATAGAAGTAATATCCTAAAATAAAGATTAAATAGAACTATTTTTGCAATTTATAACAACATCGAAATTACACACATCTCATAGAAATAGGAGCAAACCATATGTTTTTTTATAAGTGCATCTCGTTCGATCTCTGATATTTGAGCAAGATGCAAAATTGAACCCTGAAGCACAACTGCTCCTTTTTCCTTTCCAGCTAAGTTACTGCAATACAATCCCATACAAATGGAAAAGATCTCTACAAAGTGGTTTTTGACAAGAGCTGCCAATGATTGGGAAGCTATCTGAAATAAAATAATATTGTTAGAGAAAACAAATTATGAAGGCAAAATATTGGTGACGCAATCAACTTTAGTATGATGATGGATGTAGAAATATACAAGCAACAAATAACTATTCTAATCTATAATATCACAATACGAAAACATACATTTGAATGTATAAAATCAAATAACCGTTATTAACGAAAAAATCTTATCTAATTCTTTTTCATTTTTCCCTCTTTCTCAATTTGCACATTTGAAAGAGAGGATGATTGGGATTCTCCCCCATGTCTGCTGGTTAATGTTTGTGATTTACTGTGGCTAGTTTATTTATAATCGAACTTGTGGTTTAGGCTAGCTATGTCCCCAGTCACAAGTTCTTCAATATTTAAACCAAAACTTAATTAATGGAACGAACGCTACAATCTGAAAATTGAACACAAACTCAACAAAGGATATATAAGCAAAGAATTATAATCTGACAAATGATAACCAGAGAGAATGCTACCTTGGTAATCCATTGGAGGTTGGATCTGTCCCCATGCAGAATCAGAGCTGGAAGAAGCCATTGACAACAATACTGCAAGAAGTAACTCGGTTCGGTATTTAATACAAACAGTTCTCTTATCTGCAAGGAAAACAACTTATTAATTAACAATGAGAGGGGTTCATTAAATTTTATTTGGTTCGGTTCTACTTTTACAAACATAAAGTTGACTGATTTTGTTGAGTGACTGACTCTCACCATTAAACAGGTTATTTTAGTTCATTTTGTTAAAACTACGGGGAGTTTATTTATTTCATATAGTCAGTTTTTTATATATAGATTATGTATCCTCTTTTCAGTATAATAAAATAATAGAATTGTTCCGATTCAACATGATATCAAAGCAAGTTTTACAATGACACAAATAAAACCACATTAACACCCAGCCATCCCCTCTCTTCAACCCTAACAGCCTCCCCACACACCCCGCCGCAAACCCAACCCTTGCCGCCCCTAAAATTTCCAAACCCATCCCCTTAAGCCTCTCGCCCCTGAAGACTTAATTTGGTATTCATGTATACATATTTCGTTTTGTTAATGCTCTTGAGTTCTTTATTGTTTCTCTAATTTGTTCGTAAAATGGGGCTATTCATAATCATCTTATGTTCATACACCTCAACGAAATAGAGTTACTGAATGCAAAAATAGACATATTTTAGAGATTGCACTTACTTTATCCTTCCAAATGTCCAAGATTTAATGGTATGCTGGGATCTAACCCAATGGATATTCCGATGGACCCAAACTCTTATTTGAATGATACTAATAGTGAAGATTTTTTGTGACAAAAGGAGATGTAAGAGCCTGATAGGGAAACTCATATACCTTACTGTAACTAAACCAGATATAATCGTAGCTTTAAGGGGTTGTCGACCAATTCATGGAAACTTCAAGGCAAATACATTGGGATATCGTCTATTGTTGTATTTTTAGGTATCTAAAAGGAACTATTGAAAACGGGAATCGTTTATAAGAAAGTCCAAAAGTTGGACATTGTAAGTTACTATATACAGATTGGGCAAGTTCACATGTTGATAGAAAATCAACTACAAGATATTGTACTTTTATTAGAGGAAACATGATTACTTGGAGAAATAAGAAACAGAATGCGATAATATGTTTTAATACTGAGGTGAAATATCGAGTTATGGCTCACATTTCATGCGAATTGATGTAGATTAGAAACCTAATGAATGAAATGGGTATTGGGGTCAACAGAGTCCTACGACCATGTACTATGATAATCAAGTTGCGATCTATATTACCAATAATGATATGTTCCATGAGCGAACTAAACATATAGAAGTAGATTACCACTTCATAAGAGAGGCTATAATGAAGGAAGGCACGGGTCATCCTTATGTTAAGTCAAATAAGTAGTTAGGAGATATTCACTATGACTATTACCAAAAGCCTATTTTTGTCCTTTTGTTTCAACTTGGACATGTTAAATATTTATGCTCTAACTTAAAAAGTGGCGTTAAAAATAAAGATCATAATTAAACTATCATATATATATATATATTCATCTATTCAGCATAATAAAATAATAGAATTTTTCTGATCCAATACATTTAAAAAGAAAAACATAAAGTTATATAAGAGACTATCCTATACATGATTCCACATTTATGGTTACATTATACAAACTCCCCAATTAATTCTGTAGAAACTAACGTCCATAACAAAGCCAAAAACAAAACTTTCTCCACCCTATATCATCAAAAATTCTATTACTTCTCTCCATCCACAATACATAAAAAACTACTCCAACACGCTGTTCATCTTAACAGTGTCTGCAATGTCCCTCATCTCAATGGGATGATGGTAGTCAAGTTCCATCCATTGGCATTCGAGAGAACTATAATAGGTAGTTATTGAATTCCCACCTTGTTTGGTATCGTGAATCTTCATCTTGAGCTATGTTTCCCATTTGAGAGAATGATTGTCGACCAATTTCCCAAACATCCTTAGCTGTTTTTAGGAAGATAGGGGTCTTACCAATTTCAGGTAACATGGAACTGACTAGTCTTGAATTTCCTGCAACCCATGTTGCATAGGTAACATCAGAAAGGTCCTAAGAAACAACCCACTTTTGGCCTGCTTCAAGGAAAATTGTTACAAATTGTGACCAGGTCAGGAAATTATGGCCATTGAGCTTTGCAGATGTAACTGAAAAGTAGGATTATTAGAAATGGATGAAGAACAAACCGGGGCTAAGGTGTTGGTTATGGTTTGGTTCTCAGGGAAGGTAAGTGATTCGCTCTCAGGATAGTAAATGCTTTCTTTTGCTTATTTTTCAGGCTATTTTATTTTGACCAAAAACTAAAGTTGTTCACAAGAATTGGATTCAGCTAGGGCTGTTCACCAAAGCTACATATGGTAATAAAGCTCAATGATATATTATAAAAAATAGGTTTGTTTTGATACTATTTTAGAGTGCGATGGTCCCCAACTCTTCAAAACATCTAAAGTTATGAAATGGGCTACATATTACACTTATACATAACATGAACATTGAATAAAACGAGCGCATACCTCAACAAGTGCAGCTAAGCTCACACCGCAAGTAACCCAATGAAAAAGAATTGTTCCTATAAGCTCCTCCAAATACTACAAAAAGAAATTTGAAAATTCAAGTCATAAAGTTTTTTTTTTTTGGCTGCAATCGAGCTAGACAAGATATTTTTTAGGCAATAAATTACTAATTATAAAGCTCGAGATAAATTGTTACAGATAAATGAAAGGTATACATTTTTCATTAAACTGTTGAATGCCATTAGACTCAAAGACCATTCAGAGGATGTAAGAATGAGAAACTTTCATCACCTTAAACCTTGACGTGTACTGAAGCTCTCGAGAAAGATTATCAACTACTACAAGAACCAATTCCCTGAAAAGAAAATAACAAAAACGAAAACAGTAATAACCAAGAAAGCTTGGCATTAGTGATCATACAAGCAGTGCATGATTGAATATCGTACCTCTGACAAGGATCAATGGCAGACACAACACATATCATAAATACAGCCTGCAAACGTCATGAAAATACAAAATTAATGCAAAAATGTGTATCTGTTAGGACAACATAACAATCAAATCAAAATCATTTAATTTTTTACAAAATTTCGGTACTTATTTATCAGTGAATTTATCAATGACATCCTTCAGGTTCATTGCAATATCAATCCACCTCAAATAAAAAAATGAAAACAATATCAACAAAGGCCAAAATGTCATGTATGACACTTAATTTTTACACCATAATGACAATTGTAATTAGTAGATAAAACTTAAATTATAATCAAAAACTATATACTTTTTATTTAATATGCTTATATACTTAAAAAAAATTATTTTAGTAAAATAAAAATAAAAGAAAAACTCAACATCCACATCTCTCCCCTCCATATATGCAAATGACAAATTGATCTTTCCCAATTTTGAACCCTCCATATCTCTTTTTTAATTACTTGTTTTCTGGTAATTATAAATTATTAATTTGTTGGATTAATTTGCAACTATGAGTTATTTTTTTCCCATACATATTCATTAATGAATCTTATTAGGAAAATTCTATAATATATTATATAGTATCATTACCTCCCACGTTTGAGGGTTATTATCTTATTTAATATCGGAGAAGAGTTAGTAATCAATTCTCTGAAATGCTCAAACTGTTTAAAGGTGAGTTAAATATTCTCTTATATGTTAAATTTAAGTCTTAACAGTACCTCTCACTTGATGGGTGCTTTTATTTTATTTTTTTATTTTTTTGAACAATCTCTTTAAATTAATGAGCTCAAACTTGTGGGCTAAATAGACGACTATGATGGGCTCTTACTTGTGGGTTAAGTAGTTAGTTTTAAAAGCCCATCAAGCAGAGTTAGATAGAAAAAAGTTTTTGAAGGACCCCATCAAGTGGATATTGAGTTTGAGGTAAAAATTTAAGAAAGAGATCCATTTAATATTTGTGAAAATTTTGAAGTTGTGGAGATTCGAATCAAGAACCTTATGTTCTGATACCATGTCGGAGAAAAATTAACAACCAATTCTCGTAAAAGCTCAAACTCTTAGAAGATGGACTAACTATGCTCTTATAAGTTATGTAGGTCTCTATAATTAATATTTTTTTAAAAAAATAACTATATGGCAATAATTTTATTTTTTTTTTAATTCTATTCCAAACAAGAATGTTGCAATTTTTCTATAATTCTATTCATATATTTATTTATTTTGTTTTGTTATTGGATTTTTCTGTCAAATTGAGTTATTATTTTATATATATTTTTTATAAAATTTATTTTTCCATTACAACTTAAAACGATAATGAGGCTTTTTGAAGATTCTTTAAAATCAAGGTATATGACTGATACAAAATATTATTTTTAGGTAGGTAGATATTAAGACACCTTATTCAAAGTCACTGATAAATACCCTTATTTTTCACATGGCACAAAAATTCTATATTCTGTGACAGTGGGCAATGGTCCCTAAAGCTTAGCTACCAATTTTGGAAGAAGAAAAAAATTGCAATAAACAAGTCAAAATGACAACATTAGTACCTCCAATTCAACTTTCTCACTGTGCAAAGCCAGATGCATTAGTGTAATGATGACAGTTTCCATTGCCGGACGAGACTGCGGACCAGCAGCTGAGACTTCACTAGCAGTAACAAGTTTTTCCTTGGAAGATCGCACCAATTTAGCACCAAAATTGGAACTGGAAAAATATAGTAGAAATAATTTACCAAGTACATATATAATATAAATGAAAGAAATAACGTGAAAGTTAAAATATTAAAGAATCAAAATAAGTTGAGCGGAGAAAAAAAATCAAAGAAAGACACTAATTCTCATACATAAATAGGTTACACGTATATTCATAGAGATAATATGACTGATATCCTAACTCTAGTAGGATCAAATATTCCAACTCTCTTTCCTGAAGCTGAACAAAGATAAATTCAGATTGGACAATTACAAATGAACTTTAAAAAAATGCCAAAAATAAAACAGAATACATCTACCACACTTGAAGTTTAATCTCAAAGCTACTTACTATAGTCTTTCGAAGAGTGTAAAAACAAGTCACTGAACCAAGCAAATATTAATAGAAATAATGGACTTGCCACTTTCTTGAAAACATTAATCTTGATTGAAATCGTAGGTCACATCTAGTAGAAAGGCCCTAAGAGTATAGGGTAACGCAGAAAAATCCCTAAGACAGAGAGAAAAATAGATGATGTGGTGGCGTAGATTAAACAGCGGCACAAAACCATGCATAAAAGGCAAGTAGTGGTGTAGGTTGAATGCAAAGCCCTAAATAGAGAAAAGAGCTTGGTTACAAATTCCGAACCGCCACAACATCCAAGTGAGCTAACTACAAAGTCTAGGACTAAGCCACTCAAGGAAGCATTGAACGGGCCAATTCAAGAGTTGATTCAAGGCCAAATGGTTCCAAAAATAGAGCACAACGCATGCCAAAGGCAAGACTAAGAAATAAGAGTGTTGGTTCCAAAAAGTGAAGGCACACCATGGCATAGATACATTGTCCCACAGCATGAAGCTATCGAATAGATTTTAGGAAAAGAAAGCTCGCCACAACATAAACAAATGGGCGCCGTGGCAGGACACTCTCGAGTTTCCTAGGCGTCAACTTGCACAACAGAATAAAATAAGACACGTCATAGCATATACCTCTAGGATCTATTTTGTTTTCCAGTTATTGACACCGCGTTGCGACGTGGTTTAAAGTGCACCACGGCCTACATGCATAATTTCATTTTCCTTGCGTTTTGGACTTGGTCAATTTTGTTTGTTTATTTTCTAAGGTTTTCTTGGTTGTATGTATTCTAACTTTTAGACAACCATTTGAGATTAGCTTGAATATTATATTTTTAATATTAATCAAAGCTAAGAGCTTTTTAGTCTTTTTGTTCCTTTTCAAACTAACTTATCAAGGAATTTGCAACCTTTGTGGCGTCCTATCACCCTTGGTTCTTTGGTGCATTACATCCATAATCAAGTTGATGCTACAATCTAATTAGGATGAGGCCTTCCAAATCCCAGAATGGAAAGAAGCAATAATGGAGGAGTTACGGGCCTTAGAAAAAAATAAAACTTAGGATATGGTAGACTTACCAAAAAGGAAGACCAACTGGTTGCAAGTCGGTCTTTACTGTTAAATATAATGTCAATACGATAGTTGAGTAATACAAAGTTCGTCTAGTTGCTAAGGGATTCACTCAGACTTATGGAATCAACTACACTAAGAAATTTGCCCTTGTTGCAAAATTAAATACTATTTGAGTACTATTGTCATTAACAGCAAATCTAAACTAGACTCTCCAACAGTTAGATATCAAGAATGCCTTCCTTAATAGAGTGTTAGATGAAGAGATTTTCATGATACTACAGTCAAATTTCTATGAAAACAAAAAACAAAATATGGTATGCAAACTAAAAAAGTCTCTCTACAGACTAAAACGGTCACCCAAAGCATGGTTTGATAGGCTCCCAGAAGTAATAAAGGGATAAGGTTACCAACAAGAACAATCAGATCATACGATGCTCTTTAAACATTCTCCGAATGGATTGAAAACAATTTTGATTGTATATGTAGATGACATAATACTCATTGGGATAACCTAACCGAAATTGAAAGACTTAAGACAATCCTTGCTACTGAATTTAAAGTAAGAAACTTATGACAAATGCGATATTTCTTGAGGATGGACATCGCCAGGTCAAAGAAAAGACTAAGTATCTCTCAACAAAAATATGTCTTTGACCTATTAAAAGAAAATGGGATACTGGGAAGTAAACCAAACCACACCCCAATTGAAACAGAAAAGAAAGTAGAGTAACAAAAAACCAATTGATAAAGAGATGTATCAAAAACTGGTAAGAAAACTAATTTAGTTATCATATACAAGACCCAATATTGCGTTTGCAGTCAATATAGTAAGTCAACATATGCACTCTTCCAAAGAAGATCACCTAAAAGTTGTGTACATGGTCCTCACGGTCCTCAAGTATCTTAAAATTTCCTCAGAAAAGGACTTCTCTTCAGTAAAACAAGAGAGAAAAATTGAAGTGTTTTATGATGTTGAATGGGTAAGATTAATTAATGACATGAGATCTACTAATGAATATTCTACATTTGTTTGAGAAAACCTAGTGACATGGATAAGCAAAAACCAGAATGTAGTATCCAAAAGTAGTGCAAAAGCGGAGTTTAGAACAATTGCTCAAGGAATCTGTGAAGGATATTGGTTAAAGAAACTCCCAGAAGAACTACAAGATGAATCAAGTTCCACTCAAAACCTACTGTGATAACAAAGCAACTATTAACATCCCTCACAATCCAATTCAACAAGATTGAACTAAACATGTCAAAGTAAACAAGAACTTCAAAGAAAAAATGGAGAGAGCAATAATTTGCATGGCATACGCTCCTACACAAAAACAAACAGCAAACATCTTCACCAAAGGACTTTCACAATAAAATTTCTACAATTTCCTAAGCAAGGTGAATATAACTAACATTTATGATTCAGTTTGAAGTAGAGTGTAGAAATCTCGATTTAATAAGGACTCAAAATTCAAAATACAAAATTTTAAACCTTAATTAAATTAGATTAGATATCTGTAAATATATTATTCAATTTAGATTTTATTTATAGTTTAAATTATATTTATGAATTAGATATTATTTTTTATTCTTAAATTGTATTAATTATAACCTAGTTTTGTAATATCAAACTATATTATATTAATTATAACCTAGTTTTGTAATATCAAACTATATTATATTAATTATAACCTAGTTTTGTAATATCAAACTATAGAAGAACCAGCAACCACACCATAAATGGAAAAGGCTATATGATCGATAGTAGACAGTGACACAAGAACCCCTCCTATCATCTGCAATTGGTGTCACCAAAAATGAAAAAGGAAAAATACCACAGATCCATAGAAGACTGTAGATTTTTTGAGAATATTAGGCTGTAATAGTGTTGTACAGGCTGTGAATTAGTGTAGAACAAGCTGGAATTTAGTTGTTGATACCAACTGTATTATTCCTAAATTAGTAGGAATTTATCTACCTTTTAGTCCTATTTATAGTGCTATATATACATTTGAATTAATCAGAGAAAATAAAACAAGAATTCAGTTTCTTTCCACCATCTCTCAATATTTTCTTCATGGTATCAGAGCATTTCTAAAATCCATTTTTTTTTTCACCAATTCTGTCAAGGAAGATTTTCTGAAATCCAATTACTCAGTCGCTATTCTCCGGCATCAATCCTGATAGTTCTCTGTTTCAGCTGTGCATCATCGTTCATCTCTGTTCATCGTTGTTGCCATCTGGTTCATCTCTGCATTCTGTTTCAGCATCGAGATTTTGTAACCAAATCCGACCCACCTGATGAGCCCAATACGCGATTTTAACTTGATGAGACCAATCTGCCAGTTTTAACCCGATGAACCCAATCTGCCCGATTTGACCATCTCGGACGGTCATCATCTCACCATCTCAGACGGTCATAAGCATCGGCTGCCGTCGATCATCATCGTCGTCTGTAACTTGATCCCGTAATCATGAGAAGTCACAATTGCATTCTGTTTTTTTTTCTAATACCCGTAAGCTGCCTTTTGTAATATATCTTGACCCGATCCGAGAAAACCATACCCACCCAACCCGGTCCAACATACCCAAACCGACCCGGTCCAGCAGATTATCTAAAAAAAAACAACCCACAATTTCAGTCCACGTATAATCTACAATTGAAATAAATGGCAACAGGAAAACTTATAATTCCTGGTTTCACGAAACGATCTTACGCCGTACTTTGAGTCCACAAATTAAATGGGCAAAATTATCTTCAATGGTCACGATCTACCATTTGGCTCGATCAAGTAACACCACCAACGTTTTTAGCGTGACAGGTTAAGAGACAATGGATTATAGATTCAGGTGCTTGGATCACACGACGGGTGACGCGTCTTTTCTTGTAAATCTTAAAACTTCCCGAAAGCGATACACTATCGAGTGCGGTGGATCGATATCCAAAGTAACGAGGATTGGTTCGGCAAAAATTTCAAACTCTTTTATTCTTGATTAAATCGCTTGTTCCAACCGCGATTGTAATCTCTTATCAATTACTAAACTCACGTGATAAAAATTGTGTAGGCAAAATTTGTTCATAATTTATGTGAATTTCAGAACTTGGATTCGGGGGAAACGATTGGCAATGCTAAAGAGTGCTTGGGACTCTATCTTCTCAACAGTGAAGACCTTTCAGAAAGACAAGTCCTTCAAGCTGTGTATGTGGTTCAATATCAAAATAAAGCTTTATTAAATTTTAATTCCAATAACAATGGTGAAATCATGTTGCAACACTGTCGTCTTGTTCATCCTAATTTCCTTGGTCATCCTAATTTCCTATATTTGGAAAAACTTTTCCTTTCATTATTCAAAAATAAAATTTCAAAGGATCTTAAATGTGAAGTATGTGAATTCTCAAAATATGTTAGAAATTCATATCCTACTCTTCCACATAAAAAATCACATCCTTTTCTCTAATTCACTCTGATATTTGGAGACCTTCTCAAATCAAAAACAAAACAGGGACACGATGGTTTATTTCATTTGTAGATGATCATACTCGAACCACTTGGTTATTTCTTATAAAAGAAAAATCTAAAGCATGTCAGATATTTAAAAATTTTAATACCATGATTCAAACTCAATTTCAAACAAAGATCCAAGTATTGAAAACTGACAATGCTAGAGAATACTTCGCATCAATTCTTGATATGTCAAGTCATAAGATTGTCCATCTAAGCTCCTGTGTTGACACACCTCAACAAAATGGGGTAGCTGAAAGGAAAAATAGGCATCTTCTCGAGGTAACTAGATCTCTCGTATGTTCCTGACTCACGTGTCACAAAGATTTCTAGGGGAAGTTGTCCTTCTACACTACCTATCTTATCAATAGGATGCCTCTCGTGTCCTAACTTTCAAAAACGCCATGATCTTTCTTCTTGAGTCATACCCACACACAAGAATCGTGTCCAACATTCCTTTTAAAATATTTGGATGTTATACTTATGTCCATGTACATCGTAGAGATAAACTTGATCCCGAGCTATCAAATGAATATTTCTAGAGGTATTCATCAAACCAAAAAGGTTACAAATGCTTCTCTCCTATCCTGGCGATTTTACAATACAATGGATGTCACGTTAACAGACAAAATCCATACTATTTCAGCTTTGTTATTCGGGGAGAAACATAGGCGAATGAATACCACTTTGGAATAGCATTACCACTGCCTCCCATAAATTCTGCAGCTCGAATCATATCCCACATGAAATTCCGAGAAAGTGAATCGGTATCTCAAACAAATGCTCCTAATAATCCCAATGAACCCTCAACTCCACTACCAACGCATCCAAACTTCCATGTCCCAAACAATGATCTTTTGTCTCTCTAAGAGGAGAAGAACTCGACGAGGGAACGGAGAACAGCATATCTTGAACCGGTCCCAAGAGTCTAACTCGAGTACGGATCACGACAATTCACGAAGGTAACATCAGAATCTCACATTATTGAATTACCTCACAATGATTTGAATTTGCCAATTGCTTTATAAGGAAAGGTGTAAAGATCTTGCCTGACCAGCCCCATCTACAACTTTGTTTCCTTTAAAAATCTCTCACTTTGGGTTATAAAGCATTTATCAATGACCTTGATCGAATCTGAGGTTCTAAATTCCGTTCATGAAGCCTTTCAGGTACCTGAATGGAAGATAGTTATTCTTGAAGAACTCAGTGTCTTAGAGAAAAACAAGACTTGAGAGATCACAGAACTACCACCAGGAAAACAAGTTGTTGGGTGTAAATGGATCTTTACAATCAAACACAAAGCAGACGGTAGTGTAGAAAGATTCAAAGCTCGCCTTGTGGCTAAGGGATTCACTCAGACATATGGGATTGACTATCAGGAGACTTTCGCACCTGTAGCAAAGCTCAACACTATTCGTGTTCTTCTCTCCCTAACATCTAACTTGGATTGGCCTCTCTACCAATTAGATGTCAAGAATGCATTCCTCAATGGTGATCTCGAAGAAGAAGTCTACATGGACATTCCTACTGGAATTGAATCTCCTATTCCAACCAATAGAGTTTGCAAACTTAAGAAATCCTTATATGGATTGAAACAGTCTCCACGTGCCTGGTTCGATAGGTTCTCTAAAGTTCTAAAGAGATATGGGTACAATCAATGCCAATCAGATCACACACTATTTGTCAAACACTTCTCCAATGACAAAATAATTATCCTAATTGTGTACGTAAATGATATTGTTCTAACAGGTAATTCTACAATTGAGATGAATAAACTCAAGGAATTCCTTGCCAAGGAATTTGAGATCAAAGACCTAGGCAATCTCAAATATTTCCTAGGAATCAAAGTAGCACGAACAAAAAAAGGCATATCTATATCTCAAAGGAAATATGTACTTGATCTTCTCAAGGAAACTGGAATGATCGGGTGTAAACCGGCAGAAACTCCGATGAACTCTACAGTAAAACTCAGAATCAAAGAAAATAGTACACCTGTGGACAAAAGCCGTTACCAAAGATTAGTGGGATTTGTGAAGGAATGTGGTTAAGAAGACTACTCAATGAACTAGACTTCACAACTCCTGAACCTATCAGCATGCATTGTGATAATCAAGCTGCAATAAGAATTGCAAAAAACCCAGTTCATCATGACCGAACCAAACATGTAGAAATTGATCGTCATTTCATTAAAGAGAAGTTAGATGGAAAAATTGTGGACCTACTATATACATCTACTCATCATCAAATTGCAAATATCATTACCAAAGCAATACCTCAAACAAATTTCGAAGAATTGAGTTGCAAGTTGGGAATGATTAATATCTATTACCCAACTTGAGGGGGAGTGTAGATTTTCTGAGAATATTAGACCGTAATAGTGTTGTACAGACTGTGAATTAGTGTAAAACAAGCTGGAATTTAGTTGTTACCAACTGTATTATTCCTAAATTAGTGGGAATTTGTCTACCTTTTAGTCCTACTTATAGTGTTGTATATACATTTGAATTAATCAGAGAAAATAAAACAAGAATTCAGTTTCTCTCCACCATCTCTCAATATTTTCTTCAAAGACAAACCTACAACAATAATAAAACAACCAAGTTTAAAGTGTATGGTCTATGCCGACAGTCAAAAAATCCAATCAATAACACACAAAATAATAATTAAGTAGACAACCCAAAATATTAAATCTGTCAATATAGCAATGAATACAAATATTAATAGGCCAAAATAACAATCCAACAAGAGGAATGAGACTATGTCAAATATAATCAAGATGGGTCCAAAATGGATGGGTATCTAGAAGTCAGATTCGCTAATTCGTTAAATTTAAGGCAGGGACACAAATAATAAGTGTCCAATTTTTAGACACAAATACGAAGACACAACAATTTGTATAGAATATCATGTAGGTTAGGTGTATTATATGATTTATATATTGTACAGTTATTTTATTTTTTATTCAAATATTAATTTTTTTTGTTATGTTTTATTTTTTAGTAATTGTTATCTTGTTTCTTAAATTAAAAGTAATTAGTTTTTAAGATTTATAAAATTCCATTATTTTCTAAATAAAAAGCCCATAATATAAATAAGGAAGCCCAGGGCTACTAGATTTGTATAATTGTGGTCTCACGTGACAAAAATGTGCATTGATTCAACAACACTTATAATAAACAAAAAAGCTCAAATTTTTAAAAGCCCAATCTAATAATAGTTACCCTAGGTCTTCTCTCTTAGTCTTCTTCAAGATTTCAACAACCGTCGACCAACAAAACCTTTTTCTCTCTCTTCTCTTTTCAAGGATGAAATCTTAGCCCATAAAGTATCCCATAGGATTTTGCCGAGTCTAATGTGTTTTCCGTAGTGGTGTTAGCGTCGTGTCTTGTCGATACCAGTATAGTGGGAAAAATGTCAAGTCAAGGTAAAAAAGAACAAGATAACATAAGCCAAATACGCCCAAAGACTTGAATATACCACATCAGCCCAATAAACTCAAAAACAACAAATTTGGCCAAAATAACCAAATTTCCAAATAAGCATTACTCAAAAGAAAGGTATGAGTGAGCTTGGAATAATATTAGTAGAAGAGTCTAGGTGGTAACGTTGCACAGGTCTAAAATGGTGGCAACGATATTGAACAAAGAGCAGCGACAACGGAAAATGATTCCTAAACTATAGAACAGAGAGAGTTCCTAAACTATCAGACATTACAATAGATTCAATTTTGTTAAGGAAAAGAAAAAGAAAAAAGAAATGAAAAGATGAAGTTAGCAAAAGCAACTCAATGCCAGATTTGAAACTCTTTTCTAAGTGTGACAAAATGATTCAATAAAGGAGCTACAGAAGTTGAATTGTATAATGTATTATGGATATATTAGGCTATGTTAGTTGTGACATCATATACTATGTATGTAGCTCATACTGTTATTTCCCCAATTTAATACTTAGGAAATTTTGTAGACTTTCATCCATTGATGATAAATGAGTACAGGAATAAACATCTACGTGGAATATACTTAGTCCTCTTCTCCTTTACCGGTCAGACTCAATGGAAAATCAACATACTATTAAGAGATCTTTCCTAGAAATCCAATCCCATAGCTCACCTTTCTAGAGCACTTACACCTTACAACACAACCATTAGCCTCTACACTGAAGATGCTTTTAATCACCACATGCGACAAAAAATAATTTTCAAACCAGAATATTCAAACCCATCTGCACAATTGCCCGAGGAAAGACTATCTTCTCCTTCAATTAAAAACACTCCATCCCTTTTAATGATCAATCTTACCTTAGTCCTTCCTCTACCAACGAAATCCCTCATAAGTTTCTCAATTATGACTGCCAACTTAACTGAAACCCGAAATAGAGGCAAATAACAAAATGACATGCTATGAAAACCATTTTAACCAAACTTAATCAAGTGCTACACCATCCATCAAACATTTTTTCTTAACTCATTCATCTACAACAAATTCCTTTTGATTTAGATTCCATCTGTTCCATTTCACATCAAATCAAAAGTAATATTCAACCACTTATATTATTCTACTCAAATTAATACAAGAAGTACTTCTGACCAAACTAAATTTCAATCCTGAGTTCATTTTGAAGCCTTTCCATCAGGAAAATGGAATTTCTGACTCCTACTTATTCAATAGACAGGAAAAGGAGAGTGCCATTAGCAAATTGCAAATGACATACCATAGTCCTTTTGTTTGCCGCAAGAAAGGCTCTCTCTATACCAAAACTAGTTTTAGATGGAAAATATTTTCATTGTACATTCCTAATTCTGCAACTGTGGGCAGTGTCATTAGAAAATTGCAAATGAGATACCCTAATACCTTTGTTGCCCCCCAAGAAAACCTTGAAAAATTAAATAACCACAGACTCACTGCCACCCTCTACCTACTACTTTTAGAAAACAAGATCTTTTTCCTACAAGATCTCCAACTCTATTGGCATGCCTATGATACATACACCCGGAAATGAGCTTACATACAAGGTCATGAAAAGAATCACAGGGATAAATAACTAAAAACAGGTCACTAGAGCAATAAATTATATCCACTAGTATGACTTCTACAACCACAAGAAATCATTAGAGGTCACAAAGAACTAAGATTCAGCATGAACAAAATTGGTGACACCTTATATTAACAAAATATAAGCAACAAAACCCACCAGATATCCTGGAACAACTCCTCATGTCCTTCCCACGTTTGGAAAAGAATGCTGATTCGCCTGGCTAAAGATAATCTAACTCGATAATCAGGATCTTGGAGCATTGATAACAACTTCTCAATCATTGTCTGCAAAGAAAGCCAATCCATTTAAAACAAAGATTTAAAAGCATCATGAATGACACCGAATTAATGGTAGTCATTACTTTCTAAAATTTAGATCATATAATTGCATATTTACTCAAAACCTTTGTGCATGCACACATAACACAAGAGCATACACAAAAATAACATATCAATATTCGGGCATTTCTTCATACATCCATTAGGAATTGTGCTTGAAAAAAATCACCATTTCTCATGTCAATATTAATGCTTCAATACCTAGACCCAGGGTAAATAGTTACCTGACCAACTTGGGGACTAAGCGTAACAAAATCACAAATGCAATCAATCAGCATAACTCGTCCAGACCAATCAAGACTATCAAATTCAGCCACTTTGTTCAACAAACCTCCAAGGCTCACCAAGCCCTGAAGAGAATCATCAAGAAGTTAGTCAATTGTATTAAAACATGAACATATAGTACTTCTAGTGAGGGTTCCTTTTTCACAAGGTAGTAAGGGTTCTTATCATACTATATCAACTGAGAAATCAAATATCTGAATGGCAGCTAACTTCCTTTTCTACATATCTTTGGTGAGAAAAAAATGTGGATATATCATGGCACAACTATATGCATAAGATTAAGATAATACATACAAGGAAAATAAATTAATGAAAATAAAAAAGTTACTGTGGCATAAAGCATAAAAAAACATGGTCTGGATGAAAACATTCAGAGACAAAGGGGTAAAAGCAGAAAAGAAATGTGACATGAAGACGACAATCCTAGAAAAAATTATTCACCAGAATATACCTCATTGCACATTACATAAACCATAAGACAATCCAATTAAATGAATATTTAAATGTCTTTTCAATTTCCATAAGAGGATTTGTCATCTTCAGAATTACATTGCATTCCAAGAACTCAGAAGCTTCAAGAGAAAATGATTGACTGCTTGCATGCTGGTAAGAACAATGTCTTTTCTAATAGAACTATAAGGGACCTCTTTTTATAAAGAAAAAGAAATTCGTTAAAGAGAAAATATGAAAACAGAAAAATTGGACGATTAGTCCAACTAACAAGTATTTAATAAGTAAAAAGAACAAAAGCTAAATATAAAACCACATAGCAACAAACAAACAACTAAAGCCCAAAAGTTTATTATATTAAATCATTAATTTCGAGTTCAAGAGTTATTTTATGATCCCAAATGAGTAGAAAATACACTAAAGAAGTTTACGAGGGACTTAGGAGAATTTAAGTGGAAGCAGATAAGATTATTTGAAAATTAAAAAGTATTTGGAGGAGAGTTAACAACCAATTCTTCTAAAATCTCAAGCTATTAGAAGGTGGGTAACCTTTCTCTTATATGTTATACTTGGGTCTTAATACTCTCCCAGATTCAAGTTACTCTCTATGGTGCAGGGAGGTGTGTTTGGCTCACAGTCCAACTCAGACTCTCTGTTTGGGTCATTACTCTAATTATGAGTAATAATAGGTTCAAGAAAGATCAAGAGGATCAAAAAAAAAGGTCCTAGTTCAAGTATTAACCAAAAGTTATAAAATCTATTATATTATTCTCCCCGTGAGGAGAGAATTTTTGGTATATGGGATGTTTTCAAAAAATATTACGTCGAGACTGACAAGAATTATGTTCGTAGATGGATCGTAGCATTTATACCCTTTTGAGTAGGAGATAACCAACAAAAACACATTTAATAGTTTTTGGATCTAACTTGGATCTGTGTTTTGAATGGTCCTGACCAAATTCAATACAACCAAATACTTTCAGGGTCAGAGTAGGCTATAGATAGGATATTGTAAAGAATTGTTGTAATCTTTATAATGGAGTTTTAAAAGAGACAACCCAACTGGACATACGATTAATGAGATATGCATAAGTGAGAATAACATCTCCCAAAAAAACATGTTTGTTATAAACATCAAAGCCCGTGCTACTTCGAGGAGATGTCCATTCTTTCATTCAACTATCTTATTTTGTTAGGGAATGCCTACACAAGAACTATGATGGATTATCTTATGATTTTGAAGATAGTCTTGTAAGGTATGATTGAAATACTCGAATCCATTATCAATGCAGAGAATTTGTATTTGTGTTTAAAATTGGATTTGAATCATTGTATGAAAACCAATAAAAGTATTTTGAACTTCAATTTTTACTTTTAAAAAATAATCCAACAAACACGGGTATGATCATAAAAAAAAGTAACAAACCACTAATTGTGAATACGATTAGGAATATGGAATAGTCCCCACACATCATTATTGATTTGGAAGGTTTATTTATATGGATCCTTGGAAAAGAAGTATGCTTATATTTTACAATCTCACAAATTTCATACTAAACTTTAAATGTTTTATTATTTGAAACTATGGAAAGAAATAATTGTTTCAAATAATGAAAATTTGAATACCCCATTCTATAATACCATAAAAAAATCAAAATACCCAAGAATAAAAACATAATCACAAATAACAATTGGATTATACTCACTCACTTTAGCCACGTCAAAGTAGGACAGACTTTCATACTCTATAACAATGACATAGCTCTAATAACTTATGAAATGGATCGTAGGACTAGGATAGGTTGTGGAACAATTGTGTTCTTATATTTCTGTATGAATTTGTACAGAGATTTAATCTCAATTTATAATACAAAAAACTGAAAGCTAATTAAGACAATATTATCTAACTAATTCTAATTATATCCTAGTCATATCCTACTCAATAGAATCGTTGCATTAATTACAAAATCAAATTACATTTGAATTCAAATACTTCAAAGGTAATACTATGATTTCTATAGTATTCATTTTCAGCAATTATTATGCAAAGGAGAATTTCAAGTAAATTTTATAATAGCAGATGAGAACTCGCGTATGTAATGAAAGCACATGACAACTTTAATTTTATATATATATATATGTGTGCATATTTAGGCATATAAAGGATAAAGGTCACTCTACCTGCAAACTAAGACAGAAATTAAGATTCTGTAATGGGTACTAGGGGTATTACATGTTCATACCATAAAAAGTTCTCAACAAGTAAAGCACATAAATCACCAATAAGGGAAAAGGTTTAATTTTCTAACCATAATTCTTAGTGCTTTCACAAAAACAAACCCAAACAAATTATACTTGTCATGGACTATGCTATCGTACTAGCACAAGTATATCAACATAATAGTTATTTGAATATGACTATTAATCAAACTAACATACTTATGTCAAGCCTAAAACTGTACAAGAAAAATTCAAAAATACATGTTCGGACTATGCTACAATACTAGCATTAGTATGTCAACACACTGGTCATTTGAATATGACTATTAACCATACTAATATACTTGTGCAACAACCTAAAACTGTACAAGAAAAATTCAAAAATACCTGCTCAGACTCCATTTTAATAAAAGAAAGATCAACAAAATTATTTTTTTTGGCTCTATCCAAAGATAATAAGCTCCCCAGCAAAGCATTGATAGCAGCCACTATGTTAACACAATCGAGCTTAAGACTCAATTGTGTTTTAACCATGTCATTAATAAAGTCGACCTGCATGTAAAGCAAGCATAGACCAATCAATATTCAACCATTACATAAGCTAGCATGTTACATGTAATAAAGAACATGGAATTTCATAATCTTGGTGTTATACACATAAATAAATTTGTTCTCATACCAAGTATGCAATATTTGCAGAAGATGGCCAGTAAGGATGTTGACAAAGGCTATACAGAATTCTTTCACGAACCTGAATTTGGTAATAAACAAAAAAATATATATATTTATATACATAGAATCACACATACTGCAAAGAAATGAAATGCAGAAGAATATGATCGTGTTTGGATGTACTTCTCAAAAAACAAAGTCCAAATTGAAGTGGTCTTTTAGAAGCATCTCCTACTGGAAGCAATTCCATAGACACAAAGTTCCTCTTCGAGTCAAAAAATTTATTAAAAGCACAAGTAATCATTTGGCAACAAGATTTTTAAAGTATTTCTAATCATAATTACTAAAAGAACCCAAATGCTATTGATAAAAAATTTGATAAAATTAATAAAAATGGATAAGCAATGAAGTTTGATTGAAGGAGCCGATCAAATTTTTAGAATTATAGAAAAGATTTTTGGTTTAGAATCTGTTAGCAATATTAAGGGTTGATTTCTAGAAGATTTACCGCTATCAGATCAACTTGATCCTTATCTCATGATTTTAGGAAATTTGGTAATTTGTTACTAAATCTGTAGATATAATTTTTTCAGTGTTAGATAGTTCTGATTTCCTTCCTAAATTAGTGGTAAATATCTCTAAAATAGATGAGCATTATCATCCATAAACAAGATGCTATCAGAGCAATATCTGAATCCCAATTCTCACATATGACCAAATACGGGAAACGTGATTCAAGAGCTCCCATTTCCCAAACCACCTCCAATCAGGAAACTATGACTTCCAACAGTGACAGTAACCTCATGCCCATTACAGGACACAAACTGAATGGGAACAACTAACTCAAATGGTCCCATTCCATAATGATGTTCATATGCGGAAAAGGAAAAGATGATTATCTCACGAAAATGCTACCAAACTAAACAAGACGGATGAAAAATTCAAAGTCTGGAATGCCGAAAATAACATGGTCATGTCATGGCTTATTAATTCCATGACAAATGAAATTGGTGAAAACTTTCATCTCTATGGAACAGCAAAAGAGATTTGGGATACTACCAAGGAAACATATTCTAACAATGAGAATACATTAGAATTATTCGAGGTGGAAAGTGTTCTTCATAACTTCCTCCAAGAAGAACTAACAATGACTCAATACTTCAATACTCTCAATCGGTATTGGCAACAACTAGACTCATACGAAGAGCACAATTGAAGCTATCCAAATGATGCAATCAGGTATAGACAAATAATTGAATGGAAAAGAATATACAAATTCCTGATTGGATCAAGTAAAAACCTTGATAAAGTACAAGGAAGAATTTTAGGATCCAAACCATTATCAAATATCCGAAAAGCTTCCCAGAAGTTTAGAGAGAGGAAAGTTGAAAAAAGATCATGATAGGATCTCAAGATTCTATGACAAATCATGAGAGTTCAACACTTGTGGGGAGAGGGAATTCATCCAACAACAACAATCATAAACCAAAGAAAGGGAGACCATGGTGCGATCATTGTCGACGTCCTGGTCATACCAAGGACAACTGTTGGAAAATTCACGGCAAACCAACAGACTGGAGGCCTTCCCGATTTGCCAATGACAAAGAAGGACGAGACAACCTTACTTCCATGGATGAACAACCTTCACCCAAACCAACTCCTTTTAGCAAGGAACAGATAGAGTTCTTACAGAAAATGTTCAACCAATCCTTGCCTGGACCAGCTCCCATTGTGGTGAGTACTAGATCCCTGGCACAAAAGGTAATTTTGTAAGTGCTCTAAATGCTAACAGGGAGAAGCTCAAACTATGTATTATAGATTCAAGAGCCTTTGATCATGTGACTGGAGATGAGAAAATGTTTTCAACTTACACCCCATGCTATAAAAATTTAACTGTACGAATAGCTGATAGGTCACTCCCAAAAATGGCTGGTACAGGCTCGATTCAAATTTCAGAGAATATCACTCTTGATTCCATTCTACTTGTACCAAAGTTAAATTGCAATTTACTGTCTATTAGTAAACTCACACGGGATCTCAACTGTTACTAAATTTGACTCAAATTTGTGTGAATTTCTGGTCTTGGACTTGGGGAAGACAATTGGTAATGCTAAGGTGTATTCGAGACTCTATCTTCTAGAGTTTAATGATCCTCCTCAAGGATCAACTCATCAATCAAATTGTTCAATGTTCAGTAGTCATGTTTCTTCGTCTGTGAGTTAGTCTAATAATGATAGTGCAATTATGTTATAGCACTATAGGTTAGGTCATCCAAATTTCTTATATCTTAAGAAGTTGTTTCCTTCATTATTCCATAATAAAAATCCAAATGAATTTCAATGTGAGATCTATCAATTCTCTAAACACATTCGAAATTCTTATCCTAACAGACACTGCAAAACATCTCAACCATTTCCTATGATTCATAGTGATATATGAGGTCTTTCTAAGATAAAAAATGTTACTGGTTCTCGCAGGTTCATCTCATTTATTGTTGATCACACTAAACTCACATGGGTATTGTACAAGAAAGAAAAATACGAGGCAAACTAGATATTCAAAAACTTCAATACAATGATCCTAACACAATTTTCTAAGCAAAAATTCAAATTCTGAAAACTGATAATGCCAAAGAGTATTTCAATTCCAACCTTAATGCTTACCTTTGTTCCCCAAAGTTCATGTGTTAACACTTCTAAACAGAATGGTATCGCCGAGAGAAAAAATTGGCATCTTCTTGATGTGGCTCAATCTCTTATGTACTCTACTCATATACCAAAATATTTCTAGGGTGAAGCCATCCTTACTGCTACATACCTTATAAATAGAATGTCATCTCGGATTCTTAACTTCCAAACTCCCTGTTAAATCCTCCTTCAGTTCTTTCCCACTACTCGTCTCAACTCTACCATTCCATTCAAAGTTTTCGAGTGTTCTACTTTTGTTCATGTCCATCAACAACACCGGGACAAACTGATCCTAGAACTCATAAATGTATTTTGTTTGGGTACTTTCTAACTCAAAAGGGATATAAATGCTACTCATTGGTCACTAAAAAATTTCATCACTCCATGGATGTCACCTTCATTGAGCAACAACCTTATTTTCTCAAATCTGACATTCAGGAGAAGACTAATTTTGTCCTAGAATATCAGCTTTGGTATATTCAAGAATCACCTCATTCTGACCAAACCTGCCCATCACTAAATCGTGAATCACTTCCTTCTCAAAATCCTTAAAATCTCTCCCTTAGTCTTCCCAAAATCTCTCCCTTGAGTCTTCTTACTTCCTAGAACCTACTACTCAAGATCAAGCAAACAATACACCTCAAAATCCAAATACTATTCAATCAACAACAAATGATGAATTGATTACCTACACAAGGAGGAGAAAGAACCAAAAGGATATGGAACAACAAGCAACTCTTGAGCAAACCCAAAAGTTTGACTCAAGTCCTAGACCAAGTGAAGATCCACAAGGTAACACTAATCCCGAAACTAATGATGAAAGTGGTTTTCCTATTGCTGTAAGAAAAGGGGTAAGAACATGCACAAAACATCCAATATACACATTTGAGTCATACGAAGGATTGTCACCGAAGTTCAAAGCTCTTGTTGCCAACCTCGACAACATCCAAGTTCCTAATAATATACAAGAAGCTCTCGGCTCACCAAAATGGAAAGCAACAGTGTATGAAGAAATTCATGCACTAGAGAAAAATCGAACCTAGGAAATTTCTGACTTACCAACCGAGAAACACCCAATAGGCTGCAAATGGATCTTCACAGTAAAATATAATGAAGATGGGAGTATTAATCGGTTTAAGGCACGGTTGGTTGCAAAGGGATTCACCCAATCATACGAAATCGATTATGAGGAGACATTTGCTCCTGTAGCCAAGTTAAACACAGTTTGGATTTTGTTATCCTTGGCTACAAACCTTGACTGGCCTCTCCACCAACTAGATGTCAAGAATATCTTTCTAAATGGGGACCTAACTGAAGAAGTGTACATGGAAATCCCCCTCGGCTTTGAAACACAAACTACATACAACAAGGTTTGTAAACTGAGGAGATCTCTATATAGGTTCAAGCAATCTCAAGAGCTTGGTTTGAAAGATTCACAAAGGTAGTAAAGAAACATGGCTACTCTCAATGTTAGACGAACCATACACTATTTGTTAAACACTCTTCTACAGGAAAACTTGTTGTCCTCATAGTGTATGTGGATGACATAATCCTAACAAGAAACTATGAAGAGGAAATCCGCACTATCAAAAGTTTACTAGCGACAGAATTTGAAATCAAGGACCTTGGGAATCTTAAATATTTCCTAGGCATGGAGATTGCAAGGTCAAGAAAGGGAATCTCTGTCTCATCAAGAAAATATGTCCTAGATCTCCTAAAGGAGACTGGAATGCTAGGATGTAAGCCGACAGATACTCCTATGGATCCAACTATCAAGCTAGGAGCTAAAGAAAATTGTGCACCCGTGGACAAAGGAAGATACCAAAGGTTAGTAGGTAAACTAATATACCTATTTCACACACAACCAAACATTGGATTTGTTGTTAGTATGGTAAGTCAGTTCATGAACAATCCAAATGAAGAACACATGGAAGTTGTGTATAGAATCCTACGATACCTGAAACTAACACCAAGTAGAGGATTATTTTTTGAGAAGAATCAAAGAAAAGATATTGAAGTGTTCAGTGATACAGATTAGGAAAAATCAGTACAAGATCGAAGATCAACTTCAGGATATTGCACATTCGTGTGGGGAAATTTGGTCACTTGGAGAAGTAAGAAGCAGTCAGTGGTGTCAAGAAGTAGTGCAGAAGCTGAATTCTGGGTGATGGCACACGGTATTTGTGAGGTAATTTCGTTAAAAAGGGTGCTAAAGAAATTAAAAAATTCAGATGAACCTATGAAAATGTTATGTGATAATCAATCAGCAAACAGAATTGCCAAAAATCCAGTTTATCATGATAGAACAAAACACGTGAAAATTGATCGACATTTCATAAAGAAGAAGATAGAGGAAGGAATAATCAAGATGTTGTACGTACCTACATGTATGCAGACAGTAAATATCCTTACCAAGGCTCTAACGAGAAAGGTGTTTGATGATCTTAATTCCAAGCTTGGTTTAATTAATATTTACTGCCCTGCTTGGGGAACGTAGAATTATAGAAAAGATTTTTGGTTTAGAATCCATTAGCAATATTAGGAGCTGATTTCTAGGAGATTTATAGCTATCAGATCAGTTTTATCCTTATCCCATGATTTTAAGAGATTTGGTAATCTGTTACCAAGTCTGTAGATATAATTTTTTCAGTTTTAGGTAGTTCTGATTTTCTTCCTAAATTAGTGGTAAATATCTCTAAAATAGATAAGCATTATCATCTATATAAAGAAGGGCATGTAACCTTTGTTTAATGTAGAAAAATATTATTCTTTCTTTCCACAAACAAGAAAATTAATGCTATGAGTGGGTATAAAAGAGTGATTTTTAAAAAGTAACATCGCTTAATTATGAAAAAAACTTAAATTTTCTTAAATATGGGACCTAGGTGCTTCAAATATTTTCCCAAACAAAAAAAGGAAAAATTGTCTATAAAAGCACTTTCAATGTATGGCATCCAAACACGCTCCAAAAATAACAGAGCAAGATTGTACTATACCTTTGAATCAACCTCCTTTTTCATAATTTCAAACAGTACCTCCCATGTAAAAGAATGAAGAGCTGAGAAAAAACTTGAAAGGAGTGATATCATGCCCAGCTTCCAATTCTGTGGAGATGATACGCCACTAGTGGTTGCCCCACCAACTTTTAGAACATCTCCATCTCTAGAATCCTCATTTACATCCAATTCCATGTCCACAATCCTGCTTTTATCACTATCTAAAGAGCATGTACCATGTAAAGGAGTGACTGATGCCAAGTCTTGCAAGATCACTTCAGATTGAGGACTTGCAATAGAATTAGAATATCCTTCATAAACCTGAACTATTGTTCTTAAGAGCCTACACATCGATTGGGTAACTACACCCGACAATTCAGCATCCATACAGTTTCCATCCCTCTGTCTAAAGATAGGACAGATAACAAAACTCCTCAAGGAAACAGCAAGAGCACTTCCGCTTAAAATGGAGTCAGAGCTTAAGTACCCAGAAGACAAACAATAATTGTGGTCTCTTTGGACAACCTTACCAGCAGTATCCAATAATTCTATAAGATGTTGACCCATTTTTGATACAAACGCTGAATCTTTCTTCCCTTGCCTGAAAGTAGAAGCATGTTAGGCGTATGAACGGAAAAAAAAAAGTATTAACATGTCCTAATACATAAGAAATAAGTATCATATGCAAAACAAAGAATTGTTGAAATATTTCAAATTCAAATGTAAATTGATTTTGCATTTAGTGTAATGATTCTAGTGAATTGTGTATGATTAGGATATCACTAGAATTATTGAGAATAAATTTTCCCTTTAATTATTTTTTCGTTTTTTGATCATTTACTTGTATTAAGAGTAGAGTTATATACAAAGTCATTCAGAAAATATATCAGAATACATTTGTTCTAACCTCTCTCAGTCCTACAATCTATTCCCAATCTATTCCATATGGTATAAGAGCAATGAAATATCCATTAGCTTCCCATAAATCAGAAACCAATCTTAAAATTTCGAACCAAAATTCAAAACCTATTTCTATCATGAGTCAAATGATAGCCTATTTCTATAACTAAATGTAAAAAAATTAAATGGTAGAAATTTCAGGGAATAGGCTCAATTAGTGAAATTAGTTATCGATGAAAAGAGAAAACTAGGTTATCTTACTCAGAGAAAAAAAAGCCAACAACCACAAATTCTAATGCACTCCAACGTTGAAGCTCCAAAAATTCAATGGTTACAACTTGGTTCATCCATTTGATGATTTCCTCAATCAGTAAGACTTATCTATCTTCACCCACAGTTCCCTCAATCAATAAGACTTATCTATTTTTGTCAACAGCCATAGATGTCTAGCAAGCCATGTGAGAGACTTACTCCGACGGTGAAGACTCGTTAAATCGGGGGGAAAAGGATAGTTGAATATTACATGGATATGTCATCATTATGGCAAGAAATTGATACATGTTCGGAAGAAAATTGGGAGTGAATAGGGGCTAGTACACGTTACAGAAAAAATTAAAAACAGAGCTCGTCTTTGAACTTCTCGATGATCCAAGCAGAGAAGTAGATGAAGTGCATGGGAGATTGCTCAATCAATAGCCATTGTTGTCGGTCCAGAAAGTGTTCTCTGAGGCGCGATGGGAGGATCATAGGCGCAACGTGATGTTTGGAGAATCATCATCACCTTCGCAGATGTCGCCTTCGCAAATCACCTCTCTCAGGCCCCTCGGGACTGAGCATGGAAAATTAGCTCTAAACTCTTAAGTTTATAAGCCTTTTGGGTTGGTTCAAAATGGGCCTAGGAAAAATATATATGGGCCTAGTGAAAAAAATGGGTATGAGCCGAGTGAAATCAATGGTAGACTAGGTCATAGGCTTTCACAATCTTTGGCCCACGCAAATCAAAACAAAACATCACATGAGCCATATGGAAACCAAACTAGGCTAAGCCCAAATCTGTAGTGGAAAAGAATATTTTGTGAGCATTGTCAAAAACCTAAATATACAAAACACTTGTTGGAAAATTCACAAAAAATCAATAGAATGAAAACTGAGACAAAAGAAGTATCGTAACTACCAAGCCTCAGTTGAACCTCAGACAGGAGAAGCTTTAAATCCAACTCAACTGATCAACTTTATGAATTGTTTTCCAATCTTCGAAATGCAGGTCAATCATATACCTCATTAGCTTACAAAGGTAATCAATTAAGGGTTCTTGTTACCAATTCTCAAAACAAAATCCCTTGGATTGTTGATTCTGGAGCATCAAATAATATGACTGATGCATATCATTTATTTATCACTTATGCACTTTGTGTTGAAAATCTTAAAGCTATAATTACAAATGGATCTCTGTTGTAGATGGATCTCTGTAGTCTATTGTTGGAAAAAGGAGTATTCAAATCCCAAACTCTATAACTCTTAATTTTGTACTATATATCCTGAACCTATCTTGTAATTTAATTTCTATTAGTCAACTGACAAAAACCTCTCATTGTTCTGCGAATATTCGCATCTTATTGTATCTTTCAAGACCTGCCATCAAAGACGACGATTGTTAGTGTTAGAGAATGAAGATCTGTATTTGATGAGACTAAAATGAATGGAATTAATCAATTTGCTATTTGTAATTCTGTTTCAGTTCCCAGTGATAACGAAATATTATAATGGCATAATAGAATGGGACATCCAAATTTTAATTATTTGAAACAATTATTTCCTTCTACATTTTCAAATAATAAAACAGTTAAACTTTAGTGTAAAATTTTTGAGTTTGCAAAACATAAGCAGACTTCTTTTTCACGAGTACTATATAAATCCTCCAAATCTTTTCCTTTGATCCATAGTGATGTGTGGAGACCATCATGTATCCCTAATCGTACTCACTAAAAGAAAAAAAAGGAGATTCAAAATACTTTCATTAACTTTCATACAATTATTCAAATCCAGTTTCAAACACAAATACAAATTCTCCGCACAGATCATGGCATCGAGCATTTCAATCATACCCTAGAAGATTATGTTCAAAATCATGAGATAATACATCAAAGTACTTGTGTGAAAACACCCCAACAAAATGGGATAACTGAACACAAGAATAGACATCTCCTCGAAGTAGCACGAGTTTTGATGTTTACCACAAACATGCCAAAAAGTTTTCAAGAAGATGTTCTCACTTTCGCATATCTCATTAATTGTATCCCAATCGGGTTCTCTCTTTTGAAACTCCTCAAAAAATTACAAAACTTTTTTACCCTTTTACATCTACAATCTACCATGACCCTAAAAGTATTTAATTGTACTGCATTTGTTCAAAACCATTCAAAACACATATCCAAAAGCCATTAAATGAGTTTTTTTATTGGTTATTCTACTACTCAAAAATGTTACAAATGTTATAATCCATCCACTCATAAGATTTTTGTCAGTCTCGATATCACATTTTTTGAGAACACCCATCACTACCAAAAGATCTCTCATCAGAGAAAGAATAGTATAACAAAGGATAGTACTTTTAATCAATACTTAAACCATGACCTTACTCGTGATCATATCATGAAATTACTCAAAAAAAAAAGTAATGACCAAACAAATAGCCTGAACCAGACTGTGAGCAAAACACACATCGTTGTACCACAAAGAGTAACTTGAACTTAAAGAGAGAAATAGATAAGCATAACCAAGATATAATTACTTACTCTCGAGGGTCAAAATTATTGGATAGAGAATTTCACACTTAAAAGCACTTGAACCGATGATAGATCCAAATACCAATGAGTCTATATTGAATCCAAATAACTCTAAATCCACTAAATCTCATGAGTTACCCATTGCTATTAGAAAAAAAACGATCTTGTACTCTTCATCCAATTTCTAGATTTATCTCTTATAAAACAGTCTTCTGGATTTCGTACTTTTACTACTAACCTTAACAGAACAAAAATACCTAAAGATATTCAGGAGGCTTTGAGAATCCCATATGGAACGAAGCTATTAAGTAAAAAATAAAAACTCTCAAAAAAAAATAGAACTTGGAATGTGACTAAACTATCAAAAGGAAAGACTCATGTTGGTAGTAAGTGAATTTTTACAATAAAATATAAAACTGATGGGACAATTGGAAAGTACAAAGCTCATCTGGTTGCAAAAGGATTTACATATGTGACCAAACTCAATACAATCAGGGTTCTTTTATCCCTCACAGCTAATTTAGATTAGTCACTACATCAACTCGACATAAAAATGCATTCTTTAATGAAGAATTAGAAGAAGTCGTCATGACCATGCCTTCGGGGTTCTATAAAGAAGGAAATAATGTACGCAAACTAAAGAAATGACTCTATGACCTTAAACAATCACCTAAAACTTGGTTTGATAGATTTGCAAAACTGACAGAAGAAACAAAATATCAACAGGAGCAACAAATCATGCAATGTTTTTCCACCACACTAGAAATGGGAGGAAAGTTGTCTTGATAGTATATGTTGATAATATAATCGTGATCGGGGATGATTCAGGGGAAATCGAAAGGTTGAAAAAAAAATATCCACAGAATTCGAAGTTAGGAATTTGGAACAAATGAGGTATTTTCTAGTAATGAAAGTTACAAGATCAAAAAAATGAATTAGTGTGTCCCGACGGAAATACATCATTAATCTCCTCACCAAAACCAACATACTCGGTTGTAAACCAAGTGACACTCCGATAGAAGCTGGGAAAAGGAATGAAAATTAGGGAAAACCAATAGACAGACAGATATCAAGATTAGTAGAAAAGCTTATCTATTTGTCTCACACTAAGCCTGACATTGCATTTGCAATTAGTGTCGTAAGTCAACACATGCACTCTTCAAAGAAAATCCACTTGGAAACTCTATAAAATTCTTAGGTATCTGAAAGAGCCACCACACAGAGGGTTGTTCTTTAAAAGAAGTGAAACTAGTGATATAAAAATCTTTACTGATGTAGACTAAACTGGCTCAGTAGAAAAAAAAGATCCACTACAAGAGATTGTACTTTTATTTTCGAAAACTTAGTAATCTGGAAAAGTAAAAAAATAGAATGTAGTAGTAAAAAGCAGTGTTGAAGCAGAGTTTAGAGCAGTTGCACAAGGAATTTGTGAAGTCTTGTGGTTAAAAAAACTTTTAAACGAACTTCGAATCACAATAGTCTCCGATGAAACTCTTCTATGACAACAAAGTCACCATCAATATCTCTCATGATCCAATTCAACATGACAGAACTTAACATATAGAAGTAGATCGACATTTCATCAAATAAAAGATAGAAAACAAACCTATATGCATGACTTATGTCCCCACAAAAGAACAAACAGTAGATATATTTATAAAAGAACCTCACCGACCAAACTTCGATAACTTTATCTAAAAGTTGGATTAATATAATTAATATTTATGATCCAACTTGAGAATGAGTGGTGAAATATTTTAAATTCAAATGTAAATTAATTTTGCATTTAGTGTAATGATTCTAGTGAGTTGTGTATGATTAGGATATCATTAGAATTATTGAGAGAATATTTTGCCTGTAATTAGTTTTTCCTTTTTTGATCATTTACTTGTATTATAAATTGAGAGTAGACTTATATACAAATTCATTTAGAAACTATTACAAAACACATTTGTCCTACAATCAATTCAATAAGAATACAGATGGTATCAATTTTGCTCATCTTTTTTTTCCATAATTGCAGGGAGGTGGTAAAAGTATACAAGAATTCCAAAGATTCTCTAAGTACCAATAATTGTTTGTTTGCCTTACCCATTAAAACATACTAAAATAATGTTCTCGAAAAATCAATATTTGTTAGGTCTTTGTGTAGAGAGATTATTCTCATTTTTCCATAAGCTTTAATTGGGAAGCTTGTATATCATAGCTAGATTTTTGTATTGTGGTGGCTCTTAGTTTCTTTTCGGTATAGATTGGTGCTCACTTTTGTAAGTGACTTATTGATCCATTTTGTATTTTTGCACCCATTTTTTATTTTAATACAATATAATGTTTCTTATAAATAAATATTTGTTTATGCATATAAAGAGTTTTGGTTTTTATACAAAATTTCCCATTCACATGCATAACACAAATGTTGACTAACAATCAAGCTTCTTTTTTCTATAAGGAGAAATATATTACATTAGTATAAGTAATAATTACAAAAGTACAAAAGTAGACAATAATCCACTTTCAAAAACAAGCACTAGCCTATATGAATATACCTCGATTTTTGGAATAGGGTTAAAGCCTTGGATAATTTTATTTTTTTTAATATATGGAAGTGTTGGATGAAAAAAAGTAAGAATAGTTACTTACAAACTCAATGGGGGCACAAGCGCTTGGTGGGATCACAATCAGTCCACTAGAAGAAGACATGGTGAAGTACGTATAAATTCTTGGGAGTGGATGAAGAGAGTGTTTACCCTTGGATTACCAACAAAACACTCTTCGAGCAATACCACCATTGTCAACAAGGTTCCAAAAAAGTGGCTAAGTACATCAATGAATTTCAAAAATTAAGGGCTAGAAATGATCTTGATGAAAATGGATCTCAAGAAATTTTGTGATACATTACTATTCTTAGAGAACCAATTAGAAGTCAAGTAGATGCGAGGCATGTAATGAGTTTTCACTAGGCTATGACTTTAGCCACCGAATATGAAGGCCAATTGAGTTACACCCCTTGGAATTCTTCCTTTGAGAAATCTCCTACATAACCATATTCAAACAAATTGAACTCCCCTCAATCTAATTATTCCCCACCATATGACTGTGTTATTACCGCTAGGAACATGGGAAAACAACCCATTAGCACTTCTAAGCCAAACCCTATGCCAAGATTAGAATTGCCAAGTTTTTTAAATGCAATCAACCTACGCATAGATACAGTAAATGTCCTTTGAGAAAGAGAGTTCACATAGTATAAGGTAGAGATGAACAAGAGGATTATAGTGATGATTTAGGGGACGAGTTTGATGAAGTCCAAGTGACCCCAGATAATGAATGAGAAAGGTTTAATGGTGTTACTCAAAGACTTTTGTTGGCCGCAAGAAAGCCTAAACAATCTCAAAAGCATATCATTTTCAAAACATGATGCACTATTAATAAAAAAATGTGTAATGTGATCATCGACAGTGGGAGTAGTAAAAATGTAGTGTCAAACAAGGTAGTGAAAGCTATAGTGTCAAAGAAAATAGTACACCTGTCGTTATCAAAGATCAGTGAAAAAACTCATTTACCTATCTCACACTAGACCAGATATTGGTTTTTCAGTAAGTGTTGTAAGTCAATTTATAAACAATCCCACTGAAGAACACATGGAAGCAGTCTATCGTATACTCAGGTATCTCAAGATTACATCAGGAAAAAGATTATATTTCAGTAAGAATCTCACTAGAAAAATTGAAGTCTTTACAGATGTTGACTGGGCAAGCTCTATAGTGGATCGCAGATCTATCACTGGATATTATACATTCGTATGGGGAAACCTTGTAACTTGGCGAAGTAAAAAACAGTCAGTAGTTGCTCGAAGCAGTGCAGAAGCTGAATTTAGAGCCATGGCTCATGGGATTTGTGAAAGAATGTGGTTAAGAAAAGATAGATGCAAAAATTGTGGACTTCACAACTCTTGAACCCATCAGCATGCATTGTGACAATCAAGCTACAATAAGAATTGCGAAAAATCCAATTCATCATGATCGGACCAAACATGTAAAAATTGATCGTCATTTCATTAAAGAAAAGATAGATGCAAAAATTGTGGACCTACTATATACATCTACTAAACATCAAATTGCAGATATCCTTACCAAAACGTTACCTCGAACAATCTTCGAATAATTGAGTTGCAAGTTGGGAATGATTAATATCTATTACCCAATTTGAGAGGGAGTGTAGATTTTTAGAAAATATTATTAGTATTGTACTGGCTGTAAAGCTAGTGTAAATCAAGATGTATTTTAATTATTGATATCAGCTGTTCTATTCCTAGAATTAGTGGACATTTTTCTATTGTCTTATTCCTATTTATAGTGTTGTATTATATTGTTGTAATAGAAGAATTAACAGAGAATGAAGTAAAGAATACATACTCAATATTATCTCCATCATATCTCTCGGAATACATTCTACAACATCCTACACGGTATAGTTGAGTAGCTATTACAAAAACATCTAGTCACGAAAAGTCCCAATCCTTGTTGTGCTAGGTTTCTTCGTGCCTAAAAAAGATGGTTCTTACAAAATGTGTATTGATAAAATATTGACAATTTTTATGTTACAATTACTTATTTTTTTATACAATGTTATTTATCTTGTAACAAATCAAACTTTCCCGATTTATTATCTTAATTCTTATTTTTTAATAATTAAACAGTAAACTAACATGTGCAAAGCACGCAAGCTTAACTAGTTTCCATAAACATCTCAAAAGTAGAAAATCCTACAATACATCACAATGTCTTAATTCCTTTTTTGCTTGGGATGAACAGTTAAAGCGGCTTATTACTGTGACTAGGTAGTTTGGCTTGCCGGCTACCTGAGAGAACTTGATGCATGAGATCCAAATTAGTGTCTATTGTTTATTTCAATTTTACTATGTCATTTATTTACTTTTATTGTTGTTTGCTTTTTCCAGTTTTATTATTGCTTTGATATGCTTTTTGTATGTGGTTGCTTAGTGGATAGGCTTTGCCTAGGCCTACGAGATACATGCCTTTGCTATTTGTCCTCTAGTGTAACTATTTTTTCTTTTTATAAGAACATCTCATTTCGCATCTTTCCCAGTTCTAATGAAGTTTCAGTTTCTTCTCAAAACAAAATTAAAGAGAGTTCATCTATCTACAAAAGCACAAGTCTCAGTTATTAGTAAGACAAATTCAGTTTAAAGAAATAGACAAACCTTGTGTAAAAGGAACCATATATGAAATTTGACACTAGAGCACATCTAAAGAATATATGTGATAGAGGTTTCTTTTCGATCTCCTTGTCTGCTATTTTTTCAAGAACAAAGGTCTCCATTTCAAGCAGCAGCTCGTCTCTTAACTGACGGGGAAGACGTACACTAGGATAGCTCTGGGATGGAGAAACCTGAAACAGAAAAACATTGCAAGACCAATTAAATCTCGTATAGCACGGTAGAGAATAAATTAGGAGGAAAAATTAATACCAACTACTTTGGTCACTAAACATTTCGATATTTGAATGGCTTTGCAAAGCCACATTTTTATACATATGGGAGAAAATTGCCCAACGGAAAACAAACTTCATTATAGTAGGACAATCCACTGCAAAAATGCCCCTAGTACTATTACAATTTTAAATTCTTAAATCTATTTGTGGAAATCCCAAAATTATTGAGATATTTCTTCCTATTTATTAGTGATTAAATTATATATATTTCAAATGTATTTTTGTTCTTGATTATTAGAGATATTATTAGATTTCATTAATTCTCTTTATTATCAGAATTATACTATAAAATAGCAGTCCATGTACATTATTTATATATAAGAAATGAAATAATATTACTCATTTATTCAATTTACACTCTCTCCAACAAAATCCAGATGAATAGTGGTTAAGAAAACAATATCCCCATACCTCAGTGGCAGAATCTAGATTAATGGCAGCAAGTACCTCCACCGAGCACTCAAAAAATGTATTGGCAAGACAGTGGTCAAGTTCAGGCTACAAAAGAATGAAAAATCTAATTTCAATTCTATAATGGAAACTAGCATGTTCAAGATTAATATCTATGTAGACCGGAATCAATTAGGACATACAGAGTCAGTTAAAGGATCACTAGCATCTTCAAAAGCACATGATAGTCCTCTATAGCATAGCATAAAAGGAGAACATCCAGCAGAAAGAGCAAAAACAGCAGCAGGCAACAATAATGCTATTGGCTCATTGTAAGACTCCTGCATAAACAAAACAATAGATTATAATTAAAAAACATAAATATGAGATTCAGGAATGTTAGATTTCACAAGTAAGCTCGCTTTAGAAACGAAAGAAAAACATATGGAGCAAGATATAAAGCCTGCAGGACCAAAGTCAAATGTATAAAGAATAATGATTGGGCAAAATAAAAAAAGATCTCCATTAGCGTTTCTGAGATTAAATAAATATGTACAACTATAAAATCCTAATAGTTGGGTTTGATTACAAATGTTATGTGCTAATTATGTATACTTTAAAATCATTACATTCTAAATTACACAATTTCAAGGAAGTTTTTGGCATGTATGAAGTAAATAGCAGAGGCATAGATAGAAGGAGAAATAGAAGAAAGGAGTGAGAGAAATAGTCCCCATTATTTCAATAAAAGGTATCTAATACATTAAACAAATGCCTATTTATGAGCCAAACATAAATCCTACCAATAATAAAGGAAAAAACTTGAGATAAACAGAAATAATAAGTGTATAGTCCTATAGGGTTTGCGTCAATGTAACGACTGAAGTTTTTTGATAAGAAATGTAACTGAAGTTTAAAATAAGCAAAGAACACATGGGTGGAATGTTTTAAACCCATACAGTACCAAGTACATATGAAACAATAAAGAGCAAAGAATGCAGAATTATATTTCCTTCAAACTAATTATAAATTGACCTGCCAGCAAAGATGATCCAAAACTGCCTTAAGGAGACTTTTCCTTAGATTTAAAATGTCTCCAAGGCCACCCTGCAGAGACATGGAAATATTTGATTTGGCACATCAACCATGTTAAACTCATTTTTGTGTTCAGAATTCTTATAACCTACAACGACTTATAAAATTTAGGTCTGATCGCCAAATAAAGAGGACTAATTAGGATGACTCAGAAAAATGTATGTGTTTTGCGTGTCATATTCCCACTCTGATCTTAATAAAATATAATTGTTTCTATCGCAAATGAAAATAATTTGCTAAGCTGGTGCAGACATGTGCATAGGCAAAGGAATTTAATAAAGATTTTTGCAGACAAATCTAATAAATGAACGATTTTGTTTAATAGTATAAATAATTCCTTGTTTCTTAATTAAAATTTAATCCCATAATGAGGTCACCCTAGAATTTGAGAAAAAAAATACCACTAGATGAAATTCATCACTCATGTAATGAATAGGTTGATATGTTAAAATTATTTATGAAATTTCTTTCAATTGGAATGAATGCCATCATGGAGAGCACGTGCACATTTGCAGGCCTACAAGTTCTTTTATTTTATTTTATTTCACTGCTAACAAAGTAAGCTGAAGAAGGAAAAAAACTTTATCGATGTAAAAGTAGTCCACTTACTTGAGAACCTTTCTTTGAGAAGTAACATGCAATGAAGTATAAAATAGACCTGGATATCATAGCACCAAACAATTTATTACAATCAAGTCCACTAGGAAAAGGAGGAAGGAAGGATGGGGGCAGACACATGCATCACAGAGAGAGAAGCCAATAGGCCAGAATGCTTTGAAAATCCTATATCTACTGCCTGCAGTAGCTTGCTGACCTCTTGAAGGAAAATAATTGCTTAGACAATTCAAATTCATTGTTATAAAAGGCTATTTTGATACTTCGTTTTAAAGACTTTTTGGAGGGATGGGCTAGGACTGTCAACTCTGTTAAAGAAACTTATTTAATAGAAAGTGCTTCTCAATTGAGTCAATGGTAGTGATCAATGATAAAGAAACTTACACTGAAGGCATCCTCTTGAATATATTAAGATCCCATACTTCCTGAGGTATCAGACATGCATTTACAACATCCTGGAAAAACATATAGAGACATGAGTAATTCCTAGGTCCGAAGTACTCACTTTCATGAAAACAGACCATGACAGAGGCATCGTCTTGCAAGAAGCATCACATTATACAATCAGTAAACAAGTATAACTAGTGGGCCAATAATATACTGAAGAAAGAAAGTATTAAACTACAACAAAGCTGCTGCAGTGAAAACATTGAAACTGTGACTTAATGGGATACATTCTCATACTCACACTGGATATTATGTTTCCAAGCAGCAATTGGGAAGCATCTACCTGCATGAATAAGAGCAAATATAAATAACCAAAATAGTGCATTTCAATGCACTTTAAAAAAAGAAAAAAAAATTGGGGGAGAGTGAAACATCTAGATGAATTAGACACCTTTCAAATTCTCAACCTAAACAAAAAAATGAAAACACAAATGTCCAGCTAGCCATCAGCCTCCTTTGAGGAAACTTATTTGTGCAGACAAGTCACCATAGTAAAAATTCCATAAATATAGTTGAAAACAAACATTTCAAATTTTGAACAAACTAAGTGAAAGAAAAGTTTTTCCAATTTCAAATTCCATAAATATAGTTGAAAACAAACATTTCAGATTTTGAACAAACTAAGTGAAAGAAAAGTTTTTTCCAATTTCAAAGAGAATAGCCTCAGCTCTTAGCTCTAATGCCTTCAACAATTTTAGGCTGTGTTTTCTCCAATTATTAATCAGGTTATGAAATAGTACCAAAGAATAATAGTAAAATTAAATATAGCAAGGTAATGCATTTTTTCTTTGTAGGAGCCAGAAAGTTCATTTCAATATAAAAGAGAATTTACAAATGTGAACCAAAGGTCCAACTACCGAAGAACATAAGAATTAAGAGAAGGAGAAGTTATACGAATACACCAATAAATTAAAAAAACATGTAGCACGAGAACCCTGCAGAAGATTCTGAACAAGTAGATGAACAAAAAATCGCAAAATTTCTTTATAAAAGAGAAATTTAAATATGTGCACTATGGGTCCAACTATTGAACATAAGAAGTCAAAGAGGCATAAGTAAACAAACATCTAGAAAACCCTAAACAAGATACAGAAAATTTAGAAGAACGAGAATCCAAAACTTTTCTCAAAAGGTACAAATGCAGAAGACCACAAAGCATATAACAAATACGTCTTCCATTAATAGCACGACATAATCACTAATAATTTATTAAACGTTGACTATTGCACTGTCAAAAGAAGAAATCAAATTTCTGATAAAAAAGAAAGTAATGATACACACCTATAACCCTGTCAAGAATAATATAATTTAATATGAAATGACAAAACAAGTTAAGGAAAATTGATGAAGGGTAAAACCACCAAAAAAAAATCAATTCCTAATAAGCATACAAAAATATGTCTACGGATGCAACTTACAACAACAGCAATATTGCTGAACATTGGTAACCCGTGCATCAGAGAGCTCCATACTAACCGCCACCCATTGTGAAACTGCAAATTTCCGTGAAGGCCACATAACATCAACTTCAAAAATAAGTTAACATCAACTTCAAAAATAAGTATGACAACTGTATTTCAAAAGGACTTACAGCATAGGCTTTCAGTTAAATAGAGTCAAACAAAGAAAACAAACATTAATTGAAGCCAAGTACTCAGATAAGAGTTGCACCCATGACAAATAAACTTAAACCCCATTGGTTTACTAAATTTAGCGGTCCATATACAGCTAGAAATAATTTTCATTAACCATCCCTTTATACAAGTAGAAGTACCAAACAGAAAGCCATTGCATCCAAGCACAAGTTTTTACAGTACACTGAGAAAACCATATGCCTCTTCAAGTCTTGAGATGTAAAAAAACTCAAGGTTTTCATGAATGACCAAATCTAAAACACGATTTTGGAATTTTGTGTATCTGCAGATTAACAAACTGCAGTGGGAATTGGGTCGTCAACAATGTTTATTTATATGTGATGGAAATTAAATTACATGTAAATTATATTGAATCATTTAACAATTAGGCGTTGAGTTTGCCCATTGTATTAACTATTGAGTCCTATTAAAGTCTAGTTAGGGTTCCTTGAGTCTCTATCGTCTCCCTTAATATAGTCAAAGAAAGCATAATGGAATGACTAGTTTTTTTATCATGCTCTCTTATTACATCAATTTCTTAATGTGTGCATGTATATTGTCTTGGCATGTGTGTGCACAAGCATTTAAATGTGTGGTTGTGTAATTTGTAAAAGAAACCCATTAGCTGAATCTTTCAAGAGATCACAAAGCTCCAGTCTTATATTCTGATGTGAATCCAGTACTTGAAAAAAAAAATTAAAGCAGCGAAAGACTTTACAAATACATGAAGGGGAAAGGAAGGGAGAAGAAAAAACTACCTCATTCAAGGAAGAAGACTCCAAAGACATTTGAACTTTTAATTCTGGAAGCAACAGTAAAAGAGAGAATTCCTGCAAACTCCTTTGAGATACAAGCAGATAAAAACTTATAAGCTCTCAAGAAAATGGCAGATGACTTGAAAAGAGCCAGAAAATCAAAATGTGCCATGATTAAATAATCAACAGATGTCAGCAAGCATAAAATTTCCATTTGTTTAACAAATTTGGGGTGACACACTACATCATGTACTAAATGGCCAGCAGGTTTCACACTGTTATATAGATGTGTAATAAACTAGATAACTCATCAAAATTAAACAAAATGCATTTATACAATAAATTAGGGAATTGTACCTCAAAGTCCATAACAAACCATCGTAAGTATGCCCCATATTAGCATCGTTCATAATTCTACACACATTAAAATTTGTCAATTCGGTGATAGGTTACTTGATGCAATCCAACTAAATGCTTAAGTGCATATGCAGGGAATTAACTATCATAAATATTCCCTACGTTATGGAAATATACAATCAAACAAAAGTATGCATATAAGCATTCAATTGCCTTGAACGGGCAAAAACGGAGCATCAAAAGAAACAGCACAGCCAGGATTGTTCTTAAAAGCATAAGATTTATTTAAAAGAATAGTACAAAAATGTAGCTTCCACTCAAGACAAACATATTTTTTTTATTGAAATGACAAACATAATTACATGTCATCCATGGTAGAGACACACAATTAATTGATTTTACAGGTATTGATTTGTAAGATAATAATTAGATGTTTGGAGATGGGATTTATATTGGCTTTCTTTGTTTGGGATTTTTTTTTCAAGGGGGGAGGAGGTGTGGGCTATCTTGAAGAGATGGAAAATTAGTTTAATTACAACTTGACCCAAAGTAATTACCACAACTGACAACTTAATCGAGGATAAATTACCTCTCAAAACTTGTATATACTCCCTTGAACCAGTAGACAAGAATGTCTTTGTTAATACGTTTGTGGTAGTCACGAATAAGACAACAAAATGTGGCACTCCTGTAGCATTATAGTACTTTAAAGATGAACACAGATATAAACAAGAAAATATAAGAAAGCAATGAACAGAAAGGTTTTACAAACACTTCCCAAGATTCTGTTCTATGACGCAAACATCACCACTGATGTCATTAAATAGAAAAGAGAGATGTGGAGAGAAGAAATATTTTGCTTTATATGTACTTGGTGTCAAATAAAATACAGTATGAACACCACAAATTATTTGAAAACGTTTAACTTGGAAAGTGACATTACAAAGTGTTCAACACACCATGTCAATAAGCTCAGTACTTACCACAACCATTTTCCCTTCGTGAGTGCTTCTCTTAAATAAGAGACAGCATTCTCTCTCCTTATCCGCTTTTCACTTGATGCTGCTTTAATTCCAATGACACAAGCCTGAGGAGTTAAAGCAAATTAGCTCATAAACTGGCATCTAGCCTCAAGAATGCCTATAAAATGGGAACATTCTCAAAATTTAAGATTCCCCAAAGTAATTATACTACAAGTTTCTTTCTAACCATGTAAGAAATATTTGAACCAAATCCTTAGTGCAGGATGATAAGTCCATTCTAACTGCTAGCAACAGTTGATGTACCAAAGCATTTGAAACTAAGAGATACACGTATGATTCAATTGAGAAATAACTAAAGAATCAAATAAAATCTAGGTTGAGTTTTACAACTTTGGATTCTCACAGACAATAATAAAACTTCCAATTCAAAACATATCTAAATAATACCAAAAAATGACAAAAAAAAAGACAAAGAAGACAAAAAAACCAAGCTGAAGTTTTGAGACAATCTTGAAAAATGGCAAAAAATTCAATTCAAATATCTCTAAGTAATTCCACAACCTCCTCAGGTGATTTTTGTCCTTCCCCTGTGGTTTTTTCATCAATCTTTGTTAGGATTGATAATCTCTCTAGCCTTGGTGCTGTTTTGTCTATCCGAGAGACATTGTCGTCTTCTTTGGAGCTTTCCTTTGCCATTTGCGATAGCAGTTTTTGCTGGTGTATCTGTTTGTCTGATTGAAATTGTTCGCTTTATACATGAGTCTTTGATTTAAAAATTCAACCGAGAGACTAAATTTTTCTCTCTGGTTTTTCCCCTTCCAATCGTGTGTTGGTCCTTTCAATCTAGTGCATTGCTTCGATCTGATTCCTTGATTCATTTTATCATCCTTGTGATTCTTCCTTGAATCATTCGATCATTCTTTGCGATCTCTATGATTTTCACTTTCCAAACATTGTGTGGGCTCAATTTTCTCTAATATTGTTCCATTGGTTTTCGTTGATTTGTATGGTGATCTCTTTATTCAATCTTCCAAACATTTGGTAATTTCTGAATTTATTCTCATTCCACCTATGTGTGATTGTTTCTTTGTTTTGTTTTGTTTTGTTTGTTGATTCTACTAGAGTGGTTTGTTATGATCTACTTTGGTATGGAATTTGTTCGTAATTGTGGTTCTGATATGGTGGGAAACATATTGCCTAAATTTGATCTTATTCTGACCCTAGATATAATTGAGCTAATTGACCAGAAGCACATTTCACTTGATTAGACAATAGTTGCAAAAATTGAATAAGGAAAATTAGTAACTTTTGGTAATGAAAGGAAGGTTTGGGATTCGAGTAAATTTGAATGCTTGTGCATCTTCACCCTTTTCTTACTATATTGGATGATGGTGTCAATAATTGTGAAGAGTTTGAAGAATCGGTCTCAAATAAAGGATCTATTGCATTTTTGCTTCTGGCTTAAGACTTTGCTTGTTTTTGTCTAAAATACTTATGTTTTACTATCATGGTTTGGTTTTTGGTATTGTGTAACTATTTCTAATACTGGTTTGTGTTAATTCCTTTAGCAAAATTACTTATTTCTTTCGTACACATCTTCTCTTTGTTTTTCGAGCCTATAATGAGTTAAAGACAAAGTTTGAAAGGGTCAAATCTTTGATGATTCCATCATACATGATTGAGTTGTGAAAACTTACGAATAGGTATCCTACATCTTAAGTGACTTCTTTCCGGTTTACTTAACTGGATAGCTAGGAAAGAATTAGGTGTTGCTTTAAGAATTCATTCTCAAGCTAGCTGTGTAGCTAGTCATAAGTTAGGTCTAATTCCTTATGCTATGCTATTTGGTGTAGTTGATGTTGGAATTATTAGGTTGTAGTCATTATGTTTCTATTAATGCAACTTCTATTCATTGACCCAAAAAATTATTCTTGAAATTTTTAAACCAACAATTCCATAATGAGGATAATTATGGGGATGCATGCAGATAATACTTTGATGCAGTAAGAGGATACTGAATAGAAATACCCACCCGGTAAAATACAGCGGCAGCAAGCTCAATTAAACGATGTTGTGAACCATTCAAGGCTCCAAATTTATCATCTTTGGAAGCATCAACCCTGAATATGAAGTTAATTTGCACGATTAACTATTAGAGACATAAATCCTCCAGTGGAGAGCAACAAAAGGTACTAAAAACACCCACCAAGGTCCACTAGCAATAGAAGTATAGCTTTGATCTAGATCCTTACAAACTATGTCGAAAAGTTGTCCTACCAGAGAACTTTCATCAGAAGCCCCTCTGATCATATTTAACTGCAACCTTGAATACAAAATAATTGCATCCTGCAAAAGAATAATCATATACAAGTATAGTACATCCCTGCTTAAACAAGTAGCAAACAGTAAATAATATTAATAAACTGCTCAAAATGTATGATTAGTACACCTTAAGAGACCGATCATGGGTTGTCAGCCAACAACGGAAGACAAAATGCTGCACTACATGATGAATCTCCATGGACATGCCGTCCAAATTTGGACCATCTTTCAACAGATAGGTGTTGACACAGTCAATCACCTTACGTGAAATCTTTCCCTCATCCCTGAAAAAATCAAATAAAATGGGGTGTACACTTTGCATATATCAAAAACTTCAACCAAAAATATATAATAGAACCAGAATCATCACCACCATCATAACTACAAACATAAAACATCAATTAAGGCAAGAACAAGTAACATATATTTAACCTGATAAAAGAGAAAATCCCTACAAACCCCTTAACAATGCCTTCTCTGAGATTTTCGGTAAAACTGCCAGGAGAATTCTCCAAAAGTGATTGAAGTGTCAAGATGCATCGAAAAACCTCTTCTTTTGGATAGTCATTCTTCCCAGCCAAGCTTGTCTCAACCTTCTCCAAATATAAAAGGACCAAGCCTGGCAAAAACAGCAAAAAAATTGAGCAATGAGGATTACTTGACCATATAAAAAGGAGTTTCCTCTAGGTGCATTTGAAGATACTTACTTGTATAGATATGCTTTCTGACACGAAAACGATAGTCTTTGACAGCCAAAAGTTGACGAAGAATATGCCCATATTCTGACTGAAAACTTGGAACGTTGCTCAAAACATCCCATATGTGATTAAAAAACACTTTAACCATAGATAACAAGGGTGACATCTTGCCTGAAATAAGGATTGGAGAAGAAAAATTAAAAAGGAGGAAAGCGGCTAAATAAACAGCAATAACCCTGGGAAACGCTATATGTTCCCACTAATTATCCATCCCCACTGCATCTCTACTCAAAAAGTAATTCAATGCTCCATCACTAAAGGACTTCTTTTTCAATTTTAATAGAACTAAACACCCAGTATTCAATTTTATAGAACTAAATGACTCCTATCACAATAAAAGGACTAAAAGACACATGTTGTCTAATTTAAGAGACCATGGCAACCCAGCTTCCTAATTACTATGTGATTTATTAACTTACATACTCGTGCAACACAAGATTGGCACATGTTTTTCAAAATAACATACAGTAACTAATCATTATTCAAGTCATTACCAAAATATACAAATAATAACTTAGGAAATGTTTGGTTCGCATAATAATAACGTAATGAAAATGAGAATGATAATAATAGTACTATTACTATTACTATTTCCTTTAAGTAATGGAATCCAAATAAGGGAAATTGAAAATATTATAAAATAGTAAATAAAGCAAAATTAGAAAATAAAATTTTTGATTGCTAAATGAATAAAAATAAGAACAAATATAAATGATAATACAAATATGTGAAAAAAATAAAGTATTTTTAAGTGTTGGGGGAATGTGTTTTCCCACTATTGATGGAATGTTTTCCATTTCATTCCAGATTAACGATCAAACCAAACACAAAAATGCCTAAAATTGCTTCGCATTACTATTCTTTTTACTGTGAATCAAATATGACCATAAATCCATGCAGGTGAAAAGAAACTTTTCAAATGAAAATTTACGGACTTTTCTAGTTAAACACTTCAATATTCAATAAAACATGTTCATACACATTTTTCAAATAATTAGAACTTAAAGAAACTAATACTGACATCAGTGAACCTTAACTGATTAAAATATACTATTGAAGTGGAATTGAAGTGAGGCCATAGAAAGACTATTTGGAATTGAACCTTAACTGATATCAGTGAACCTTAATTGAAAGGGAATTCTGAATTTAGAATGCAGCTCAGAAGAAAATTAATAATCAACCTTTTCAAAAGCAATCATAAGAAAATATCACCATTTGGCTAGAAACAACAAGGGTTAACAATAGATAATGCAACAGTGAAACACAGATCCATTTATAGTGAGGTCATGGAAAGAAGATTGATATAAAGTTGAGAGAAATTAGAGTAGAGAGATTGCAGCACATATCCATGCAACAAAGGGGCAGATAAAACTTGAAGATAGAAAAGTAGAACAACATAGTAGTAAAAAAGGAAAGATGGCAGAAAACTGCCAAACCTACATCCTATAAATACTATTCAGTATTTCATTTCTAGGTACACACTTTCACATAATAAAACTCTGTTCAATTTTTCCTAGTTTTGCAGGATCAAAGCAAAGAATGAAAATTGGCATCCACAATACCATTGTGTCTGTCATTGTTTTAATTACAAAAAACCCTCACGTCCACCCAACCAAACAAATAGCAATAGTTTGAACCAAAAAAGAAGAAATGGTAAAAGCAACCCAAGTGATTTTCAAGTCTCAAATAAAGATACACTTGATTATCAAATTTTAAAATCGTGTTGTACTTAAGCAGCTAGGCATAATATTAAATTCAATAGAGGATAATCCCTAGTACTCCTAAGCTCAATATTCTTTTATGTATGCTCCAACATCCCTAAAAACAACAAAATTTCCATCATAACAGTCTGCTTAGGAAAGCATCACTTTTATTATGATATTTAATAAATACATCAGCCATGTTTTTATACATAAAACAACAAAACTATTCTAATTAAGATCTCAATGTGCAACAGAAATAATCTTAGCCTTCTTGATATTCTGCCACATGAATGCATAACTGAGCACAAATATTATCTTTCTAAAAACTCCGTGACAATGACAATCTCAATAAGCAAGATTGATATTCTTATTAAAAAATCACTATCAAAACCACATATCAGTTTTAGTAACTACCTGACAACTTGGCATCTTCTGCTCGTTGTACAGTGATCCGGAGAGTCTTTGCAAATATCAACTTAGGTAACCGTCGTTTGCTGCATGATACCTCCAAAGAAACACATCGAATTAACAAACTAGTAAGAAAGGGCCATGTTTCCGCTGCAAAAAAAAATTTAGTTCTATTATAAGCATAGAGAGTATTGCTGATGAATAAAACATTTTAGCTTAAACTTATCACAATCTTACAATGTAGAATTTCATTTGGTTTGAGCTTTGCAGATTTCTCTCCCAAAAACTTGCAGAAGCTAATTGATCGTTCTCCTCCTAACCATGTATTCAATAACCTTATCCCTTCCTGCTTTGTATAATCAAAATCATAATATTAGTTGACACTACACAAACATTTTTCAATTATGAAAACAAACTAGAAAGAGCATCCATCTGGTTACTAAAAGATAAGAAACTTATGACAAACTACAAGCACTGTATAGAGAACCCTTTCTTTTCCTTTTATTTCATTTAGCATGACAAAGAGGAGCATATTTACGAACACTAATTGAACCATCAAAACTTCTGGATCATGACATCTCTGCTCTTTAGCTGAACAGTTTAAGAAATCAAAAACATACAGGAGATTAGACTCATTTGACCATTAATTCTGGTAAGTTTTTAGGGGTGGACTACTTATCGTCATATTCTATATTTTGATCTTAACACTCCTAATAGCCCTTTTTTGGTTTTTTTTCTTTAACACTCCCATTTAATATTAACTCATGCAATTGAAAATTTTGAAGTTTGGGGAGGTTTGAATAGGACCTTACCCTCTATTACCACGTTATAAGATTGATAGCAAATAAATCTACTAAAATCTTAAGTTGTTAGGAGGTGGACTATTATCCTTTTATTCTTATGTTTGGGTATTTTGGACTTTGGAGAGGTTCGAATAGGACCTTACCCTCTAATACCACATTATAAGATTGATAGCAATCAATTCTCCTAAAACCTCAAGTTGTTAGGAGGTTGACTATTACCCTCTTATTCTTATGTTCGGGTCTTATCATGTTTGGACCGGGTGCTGTTTTTCATAATTAAAATGAAAATTTGGAATAACCAAAACAACAATAATACACCGTACGTGCTAAGTATCGAACAAGGACTCTTAAAAATAAGCATATATATTTTCTCTTTTGCCTGCCTGACGTAAATTATCTTAGATAAACAATTTTCATTTTGCGTAATGGAAAAAAAATGGCCACAAGTAATGCTAAACAGTGATATTAATATATATATTTTCCTTTTACGCATCCAAAGCAAAAGGTATGTGTAACATCAAGAACAATTATATCTCATTTCCTGCTAATTCACAACGATTAAACGGAAAAAAAAATCGGTTAGTGATCAGAAGATACTTCTCGAGCTTTTGGTTTATCAGAAGATAGCTTCACAATAATATCTTGCACATCTCTGGAAGTAACCTTCGTGGACATCAGAGTGCCGCTAATTCAGAAGAAATATTGGAGGTGAAAGAGGAACCAAAGGTATCGCTCTTGGCGGTCCTTTTCGCTGTTTGGGGATCGAGCAATTTGGAGGGAATGCGAAGAGAACTTTCAGAAAGTGAAATCTGACGGTCACTCTTTAAAAGGGTTTAAGGGAGGAGCAAGGGTTTTAAGGCAATGCGTTTCGCAAATATTGGAGGTGAAAGATGAACCAAAGGTATCGTTCTTGGCGGTCTTTTTTGCTGTTTGGGGATCGATAAATTTGGCGGGAATGCGAAGAGAACTTTCAGGAAGTGAAGTCTGACGGTCACTCTTCAAAGAATTTAAGGGAGGAGCAAGGGTTTTAAGGCAATACGTTTCGCGGACACTACGACCGAATTAGCGAGGGTAATGGACGATCGAAACAATTTTTTTTTTTTTCATACTATTAATCTCTTTACCACATGGTGAATGTGATTAATGTGATATCGTGGTTTATTTAAATTAATGTTTAAAAGCTACGATATTAAATAACTCTCTTTATTTTTCTTTTAAAAAAAATTATTTGCATGTATCTATTTTTATAATTTTATTTTTAATCCCTAATAAACATAAAAATAAAACTAAAAATAAATAATTATATTATTATAATATAAATTATTATATATTATCACAAATATTTCATTGATAACTTTATTAAATAATAGTGATACTAAAGTATAACATATAATAATAAAAAGGTATATGTTTCATACATGTTTTCTTTAAAAAAACATATGATATATATATATATATATATATTTTATAAAAATTTATAAATGAAATCAATTAAATAATTATACCATGTATAAATATGAGGGAATAATAACTTCCAAACTAACAAAAAAATTAAAAAATCAAATCAAATCAAATCAAAGCATTATGTTTTGGTCTGTTTTAGTATTTTTCGTAAAAGGTTATGCATTAAAACAAATTTTGTAATACATAATTAGTATATAAAATTCTACAAATTTTGTAAAAATTCATGTGTAATATGGTTACATGGTTGTATAAATAATTTAAAAATCTTGATTACGAAATAGGTTTAACTCAAATTATACTGTAAAATTTTCAATAACTTGTTTTTAAATTGTGAGTTTCTTTATAAAATTTTCACATACCTAATATGGAAAGGTGAAAGTTAAATATGTGTAAAAATTTCACATATATTTATAACACGTTATAAGTGCTTGTAAAATTTTCACATGAGTATATATCAATTGTGTGGAAGCAAAGATTTGGAATCTTAATTATAACATGAATAATAATCGAAATATATCGTGAAATAAAACTCAAAGTATTTTGTGAGTTTTCTCTAAAGTGGCATTTGGTTCACGGAATAGAATCGAAATCTGAATGAGAATGGGAATGGAATGAAAAGGAAACATTTTTTTTACAACTAGAATCAAAGAATGAATCATTAGTATAGTGTTTGGTTTACAATTGAAATAAAATGAAAAACATTATATATTACCTTAATACCCATATATTCAACAAAATTTAAATAATATCATTTAATTATTATTTTTTCGTCGGACAAAATACGTTATTAAAATCATTACTTTTCTAAATAATTATTACTTAAAAATAAAATATATTATTTTCTAAATAGTGTTTATGTTATATTTGGTTGGATGGAATGAAATGAAATCAAAATTAATTCCTACCATTTTTGTCCTTAGTTGGGCTAAAAAATGAGAATGTAATGGAAATCGATTCCTAAATGAGAAGGAATCAGAATTCCTTCTCCTCCGTTAAGGAATCATGCTTTCATTCTGATCTCAATTTTTTTTTTCAACTTTACCCTAACCCTAAATATAACCCTAAACTCAAATCCCAAAACCCTAAAATCTATTCAAAAAAATAATAATTTTAACCCACAAATCCCTAAACTATATTTAGAAAAATAATAATTTTAATCATAAACTTTAACCCATAAATATAACCATAAACCCTAAATCTCAAATCTCAAAACCATAAACCCTAAATCCCAAATCCCAAATCCTAAACTTCAAAATCCTAAACCCTATTTAGAAAATAATATATTTTCAGAAAAATAATAATTTTAATAATGTATTTTGTGTGACGAAAAAATAATAATTAAGTGATATTATTTAAATTTTACTGAATATAGAGGTATAAAGGTAATATATAATGTTTTTCATTTCATTCTAGTTGTAAACCAAACACTGTAATACTAATTCCTTCTTTAATTCCAGTGATCAAACCAAACAAAATTGTTTTCATTCCATTCTCATTCCGATTTCGATTCCATTCTGTGAACCAAACGCCACCTTAGAGTTTTGGAATTTGGGATTTAGGGTTTAGAGTTTAGAGTTTAGGGTTAGGTTTGGAATTGAGGTTAGAGTAAAATTGAAAAAAAAATAGTTGGGAATAGAATCATGATTCCTTAAGAAGAAGGAATTATAATTCATTCTCTTTTAAGAATCGATTTCATTCCATTCTCACTTTTCAACCCAACCAAACATAAAATTGGAAGGAATCAATTTTGATTCCATTCCATTCTAGTAAACCAAACATGGGATAAAATAAAAGGAAAGTCACAAAATATAGTTGAGTTATACTAATATTCTCAATTAAAATTCAATTCTTTATATCAATTGCATAAGGTGAGTTGAACTTCTTACCCAAATAGTCAACCATGTAATAAGAATATCAATCTTGTTTAGTAAATAATAATTGTACTCTCACTAAATTAGAGAATACATAATATAACATGTAACATAGTAAACCACGTAAGATCTACGACTAGTATAGCAACCACGAACAACAAACAATTTACTAAGAATCAACATTTTACAAAAAAAAAATATAATTGTAAATACATTTATTAGTCGAAGCACATTTTCTAATTATGCCTTAACTATGAAATGTTGTCAACATAACACTTGATCCAAGTATATCCTAACTCATCATTAGAGCTCCATCACCATTTGATGTGATCAACTATTGATGTCTCTATGACACTATTACCCTTAAGCTCTTCACCTATAAGAATTATTGCAATCTCACAACACCCAGCCAATACAAGGCAAACCAACATTGAGAGAACCTCCTAAAATGACGTTGCTATTCACCATTCAATTATGTATTTTCTCTCTTATAAAATTCTCATTCAATCTTACATTTTTTACACTACCTCGATGTTTGAAAATATTAGATAAAATTAACTTTTATATCATATTTCCTATATATGAACATTATTTCCCAAACTCAACACCCAAAAATAGCATCTATCGCATACCTCCTTATGAACCCTTTTTGACTACATATTAAGGCCTCAACGAGGACCCTAACAAACCCAAGTAGAACACAAGGTGAAAAGTCTGATGAAGCAATGAACCGATCGAACCTTTTAGGATAGAACCCTAAATACAAATGAGTTTATATTTAAATTTATGTTAAAATTATAATAAATATAACGAAAATTTTATTTATTCAAATGTGTTATTTTATTCTTCAAATAAATCATAAAAATTCATGATTATTTATGTCTGTTTAAAACATGGTAATCAATATAAATACAAGAAGATTAATGTTACGTGAAAGATTCAAATTATTCGTAACAATTAATTAAAGTTTATATAATGATATATTTAATTAAGTACTAGTACAAATCATATCTATTTGGAAAAGAATTACCTTTATCTAAGAGAACTTCATGGATAAATCTAATTAGAGGTAATTTGTGTATTAGTTGTTTATATAAGCCTGGAGCATACATTTTAGAAACACTATTAATATTCATTTACTCAGCTATTTCTCAATGTCGATAACCATGTGTGAGATGATCTTAATTTTAAGTGATTTAGTTGGTCATTGTTGTATCATATTAGTATTTGACTTACTTGATAATGCTTAAAATGTTGGGCTAAAATACCTTGTATCTTAATATCTTGATGTTTATGATAAAATAGGTGGTTATGTCACAATATGGGATCCACTCCTAATTATATAACAGTTTTCTTATTTAGCTATCCAAAACATGAATAATTGCATGCAATCTATAATATGATTATAGATATTCATTTACATACATCATAGTTACTTAAGGAGAAGATGTAATAGATAAGATAAAACAAACTTAATGATCTTGATCGTATTACAAGCTGGTTATGAATGATTTATTCAATTTGAAAATTTTGAAGGTATGTTTCTTAAAATTTATATTTAAATAAATTATATATTATTATTATTAAATAATTATTTAAAAATATAAATTAATTTTAAATCTCAAATACGTGCATTTGCGTGCCCAAACTTAATATTATATAACGAAAATTATTCTTAAATTATTGTAAAACTCAACCATATTTTTAATTTCTAATTTTTTTAAATCTATTAAATTCCACTTAATATATTTGATATTATATAATAATATGACGTAATATAGATAAAATTTTAATTAAAATTGATAAATAATTTTTTTATATATTTAAAGATTTTGATTTTTTTATTATTGTAAATAAATAATGTAAAAATTTACTTAAAATAAAATTGCTAAGCCGTAAATATAATAACAAAAATAATACAATTATTTTGAATTAGAAAAGATATGAATTAATATTAAAAATATTATTTCTATTATTATGAATTTAAGGAGCTTAATTTTGTTTTTTTATACACTTATTCATTTGTTAACTATTTTGTTGATATGATAGAATAGTACATTAAGGCGATGTTTGATTAATTGAAATGAAATCAAAATTTATTTATTTCAATTTTATGTTTAATTGGACAGAAAAATAAGAATAAAATAAAATCGATTTTTAAAGGAAAAAGAATTAGAATTCATTCTCCTCCCGTAAAGAATCATGATTTAATTCTTATATTAATTTTTTTTGTTTCAATTTTACCACAAACTCAAATATAATCATAAACCCTAAACCCTAAGCTATAAACCTTATATCCTATATCATAAATACTAAACCCTAAATACCAAATTCTAAACCCCAAAACCCTATTTAGAAAAATAATAATTTTAATCTTGAATTTTAATTCATAAATATAACCTTAAATCTAATACCTTAAACCTTAAACCTTATTTATAAAAATAATAATTTTAACCCTAAAACTTAACCCACAAATATAACCTTAAACCTTAAACATTATACACTATACCCTAAATCCAATAAACAAAAACCTAAATCCTAAACCGTATTTAGAAAAATAATAATTTCAACTATAAACCTCAAAATTCCAAATCTTAACCTTAAATTTTAAATCTTATATCCTAAACCCTATATCCTAAATTCTAAACTTCTGACTCACAAACCCTAAATCCTATTTAAAAATAATAATTTTAATAGTATATTTTATTTTTAAGTAATAATTATTTTAAAAAATTATGATTTCAATAATACATTTTGTGTGACAAAAAAATTATAATTAAATGATATTATTCAAACTTTATTGAATATATGGATATTAAGGTAATATACAGTGTTTTTTATTTTATCACAATTGTAAACCAAAGAAAGTAATTCTGATGATTTAAGTAGTTAAACCAAATAATATTGTTTCATTTATATTCTATTTCAATTCCATTATGTGAACCAAACACCATTTAAGGGGATGTTTGGTTTATAGAATAAAAAATGAATGAGAATTAGAAGGATAATAAAATTGAATGAAAATGAAACAGTATTAATATTAAAATATTTGATTAAATAATTGAAATAAAAGAAGAAATGAGTAATACAATGTTTGATTTACAATTGAAATTAAATGAAAAATATATTATTATAATTATTATATTTTTAAATCATTATTTAAAAATATTATTTGATATTACTTATTTTTTAAATTATTATTAAAATAAAATATATATTAAAATTATTATTTTTCTAAATAATTATAACTAATAAAAAATATTATTTAAAATTATTTAAAATTTCTTATTTTTTTTAAATTATTATTAAAATAAAATATATTATTAAAATTATTATTTTTCTAATAATTATTACTTAAAAATATTATTTACTTTTTTAAATTATTATTAAAATAAAATATATTATTAAAATTATTATTTTTCTCAAAATTATTACTTAAAATTATTATTAAAATAAAATATATTATTTTTTTAAATAATTATTTCTTAAAAATATTATCTAAATTTTTTTATTTTTCTAAATTATTATTAAAATAACAAAAATTTATTAATTATTTTACTTCGTATAATTTACGTGTCTATAAAATTTTAATAAAAAATGGGCTAATAAGTATTATCAAGAATTATACAACTGTTATTTTTTATCTTTTAGAATAAATTATATTTTATTCTTAATTTATAAAATAATCAAACATAATATATAGAATCAATTCATTCTACTCACGTTCCTACAGATCAAAATTGACATAATAACAACTCAACATAAACACGGTTAAGAATTCCGGATTGCCACCGTCTTACCCTAATTTCATTTATACTCTCTTACGCACCAACGCAACCTGTCAAGAGTACTCCGCTGCTGTAGTTCGCTAAGTTCCATTGCCGCCATTTACAAAGCTAATAGTCTCCACATTGCTCTCTCTCGCTTGTTCGTTTCGGTGTTGTCTACATTCCATCTCCACCTCTCTCTTCTGTAGTATGTAATATAACTTTTTGTTCTGATTCTCAAATTTCTGTTATTAGCTGGTCTTTTGAAATGATTTCTTCTTCATGGTCTGAACATAGGTTTCATGATTCCTGCAAATCAAAGAGAACTTTTCTGGTTCATTTAGATTGAGGTTACATTTGGGTCACCGACTTGTTATTTTTGCATATTCTGACAGGTTGGCGTTTTTTAATAGGTTATGTATGCAACTATGATCTGTCTTATCATGAAGGTTTATATTTAATTATTTCAATTTTATTCTTTATGCGTAGATTTTCTACCTCGTATGAAATTGTGATAATAACTAGTTTTCAAAAATGTTAAATAAACTTTTCAGTACATTTCATGTTATTTCTTCTTCTTCTTCTTCTGGATTTAGTGAATGCTCGAAAGTGGAAATAATTCTTCATGAATTATTGAAAACTTAAAGTTTCTCACCTTAATTTCTCTCATGCTATTCATTTTTCAATAATATTTAATAACTAATCGATCTAACGCCTCATATTTAATTGTGGCCTAGGGGTCTCATACGCTCTGGAGCCCTTTGGTGATATTTGCGTCTTTATACTATGTGTTTGTCAAAAACTAATTGTTATATATTGCTCCTTAGTGAGAAAATTAGAAAAGTTCCACGTTGATTAGGAATGAAGATGTGTGTTGGTTTTGGGGCTATAAATAAAGCCCTCTTTCACCATTTGTAAACATCCCAAAATTTGTAAATCTTTCTCTCTTTTGTAAGGGTAATTGATTAGCTCAATTTTACCCAATTAGTTGTAATTTTGAAGTTCATTCATTTGGAGATAGTGGAAGTGGTCAACGACGCCCGAGGACCTAGGTAACATTTATACCGAACCTCGTTAAATTTCTGGTGTTATTATTTTTCTGCTTTAATATTTCTGTTTCAATATCTGTTTTAGTTTATTTTAGCATTATATTTCCAATAGCATTATTTTATCGGGTTAGTTTGAGTTCTATTCATTTAAATCATAAGTGAATAGTAACTACTTAGAATAAGAAAAATATACCCGATTTTCTCAACAATTGGTATCAGAGCCGAAGGTTTTCTACCTAGGCATTTGTTTGTATTCCGTTTGTTTGCTATTGGAATATAGTTTCTAGTTGTTGTAATTTGAAGAAATGGCGGAAGAAAAATTTCTTTCAAACAAAGGCCAGTCATCCACATCAAGCAGAACTATGGTGATGAACGCAAGGTTCGAGGTGGAGAAGTTTGATGGAACTGGTCATTTCGGCACGTGGCAAGGCGAAGTTCTAGATGCTCTATTTCAACAAGGTCTAGACATCGCCATTGAAGAAGAGAAACCAGATGGAGCAGATGAAGTAGAGTGGAAAAATATCAATCGATTGGCATGTGGTACAATCCGTTCGTGTCTCTCAAGAGAACAAAAGTACACGTTCATGAAGGAGACATCCGCAAGTAAGTTGTGGAAGGCGTTGGAGAACAAGTTCATGAAGAAGAGTGGACAAAATCGGCTCTATTTGAAGAAAAAGTTGTTCCGGTTTGAATACCTTCCAGGTACTACAACAAACAACCACATTACTGCTTTTAATCAATTAGTAGCAGATTTGTTAAATATGGATGAAACTTTTAAAGATGAAGATTTAGCCTTGATGTTGTTAGCCTCCCTTCCTGATGAGTTTGATCATCTTATTACGAGCTTACTCATTGGGAAGGATAAAGTGTCTTTTGAGAAAGTTTGTACTGCTTTGTGTAGTTATGAAATTAGAAAGAAAGATAAAAGAGAAAGCAGGAATGAAGCAGCAGAGGCATTGTCTGTAAGAGGACGTCCGCAAACACAACATAAAGGAAGGAGAGGTAGATCTCTATCAAAAGGAAGACTTGGTAAAGATGAATGTGCCTTTTGTCATGAGAAAGGCCATTGGAAGAAAAATTGTCCGAAGTTGCAAAAGAAAGGAAAAGCTGTGCAATCTGATGCATGTGTAGCTGAAAGCAATTCAAATTCAGATTTTGCATTGGTTGGTTCGTCAACAGCATCTCATCCTGGTGATTGGATTTTTGATTCAGCATGTACCTTCCATATGTCTCCTAACAAGGAGTAGTTCTTTAACTTTGAAGAACTAGACGGTGGAGTTGTTTTCATGGGTAATGATTATCCATGCAAAATTTTGGGAATCGGTACAATTCGTTTGAAGAATCAAGATGGTTCAACGAGGGTCTTGACAGATGTTCATTATGTTCCAGATATGAAGAAGAATCTCATTGCTGTGGGAGTCTTAGAATCAAAAGGCTTCACTGTGACCATACAAAATGGGGCATTGAAGGTTATTTTTGGAACACTGGTGGCGATGAAAGGTGTTCGGAAGAATAACTTGTACTACTACCTTGGTAGTACGGTTATTGGGATAGCATCAGCAGCAGTTTCAGATGAAGAAAGAGATTTAGAAACTACCAAGTTGTGGCATATGCGTTTGGGACATACTGGTGAAAAACTTTACAGATTCTAGTAAAGCAAGGCCTGTTAAAAGGTACGAGAACCAGCAAGTTGGAATTCTGTGAGCATTGTGTATTGGGAAAGCAGAAAAGAGTAAGCTTTGGCACTGCTCTTCATAATACAAAGGACATTTTGGATTACATCCATACTGATGTATGGGGGCCAACAAGAACTCCATCCATGAGTGGCAAACATTATTATGTCACTTTCGTTGATGACTTCTCCAGAAGAGTTTGGGTGTATCTCATGAAGAAAAATGATGAAGTGTTGGGGATTTTTCTCAAGTGGAAGAAGATGATCGAGACTCAGACTGGTAAAAAGATCAAGCATATGAGGTCTGATAATGGCATTGAGTACACAAACGATCCATTTATGAAAGTTTGTGAAGAAGAAGGAATAGTGGGACACTTCACTATTCGAAAAACACCACAACAAAACAGAGTTGCAGAACGTATGAACCGGACTTTGCTGGAGAAGGTTCGGTGTATGTTGTCAAATGCTGGTTTAGGCAAGCAGTATTGGTCTGAGGCTGTGACATATGCATGCTATCTCGTCAACCGTCTACCATCATCTGCTCTCGAAGGCAAAACGCCTATGGAGGTATGGTATGGAAAACCTGCTAGAGATTACGATTTCTTACATGTGTTTGGTTCAATTGCATACTACCATGTAACAGAATCAAAGTTGGACCCAAGAGCCAAGAAAGCCATTTTTTTGGGGATCCCTTCTGGTTCTAAGGAATATCGACTATGGTGCCTTGAAACGAAAAATATAATCTTTAGCAGAGATGTTACCTTTGATGAATCTACATTGTTGAGAAAGGTAACCAAGAAGATTGATGGCACTTTAGAGGAGGTGGAGCAAACTCCGAAACAAGTGGAGTTTGAAAGCAAAATTGTTAATCCAGTTAGTGAAGATAAGACAGAAGCTGATCCTCCATTGACAGAAGATGATCCTCCATTGACAGAAGATGAATCAAATGAAGAGGTTTTAACCTAAGAACCTCCACATCAACAAGAAGAAACTGCAGTTGATAGGCCACGACGACAAAATGTCAAGGTACCTGCTCGATACAAGGATTTTGAAGACCTACCTGCTCAATTTAAGAATATGGTAGCCTGTGCATTTTCAGTTGTGCATGATGATGTTCTTCCATATATAAAGATGCAATCAGAAGCCCTGAAGTTGAAAGATGGAAGGAAGCTATGGATGAAGAACTTCTGTCCCTTCAGAAGAATAAAACATGGAAGTTGACACAACTATCTAATGGCAAAAGGCAATTGGATGCAAATGGGTGTATGCAAAGACAGATGGATTTCCTAACAAAGATGGTATTCGCTACAAGGCAAGGTTGGTGGCTAAGGCTGGCTACGCCGGCGAGGGAATCGATTATAATGAGGTATTTTCTCCAGTTGTAAAACATTCTTCCATTAGAATTTTGTTGGCCTTGGTAGCACAGTTCGATTTGGAACTAGTTCAACTTGATGTGAAAACCGCGTTTCTACACGGTGACTTAGAAGAGGAGATCTATATGTCTCAGCCAGAAGGGTTTATTGTTGCTGGTAAAGAGAATTGGGTTTGTAAGCTGAACAAATCATTGTATGGATTGAAGCAATCCCCAAGGCAGTGGTACAAACGATTTGATCAGTTTATGTTGCAACAAAAGTATACCAGAAGTACACATGATCATTGTGTGTATTTTCGCAAGCTACAAAATGAGTCTTTCGTCTATCTCCTATTGTACGTCGATGATATGTTGATTGCATCGAAGAGCCAAGCAGAAATTGAAAAGTTGAAGGCTCAACTAAGTCAGGAGTTTGAGATGAAAGATTTGGGAGAAGCCAAGAAGATTCTCGGTATGGAGATAAGCAGAGACAGGAAGAAGGGGAAGCTTAGTTTGACCCAGAGTCAATATTTGAAGCGGATACTACAACGTTTTGGTATGAATGAACAGACAAAACCTGTAAGTACTCCGCTAGTTCCTCAATTTAAGCTTAGTGCTCAATTATCTCCTAAGAATGATACAGAACGAGAATATATGGCAAAGGTACCATATGCAAATGCAGTTGGTAGCTTGATGTATGCAATGGTGTGTACAAGACCTGACATTTCACATGCAGTTGGTGCTGTAAGCAGGTACATGCATGATCCTGGTAAAGGACATTGGTTGGCTGTGAAATGGATTCTACGATATATTATAAATACTGTAGATGTTGGTTTAGAATTTAAGCAGGATAATACCATTGGTCAATGTGCAGTCGGATATTGTGATTCTGACTATGCAGGAGATTTAGATAAGCGCCGGTCAACTACTGGTTATGTGTTTACTCTTGCTAGAGCATCAGTCAGTTGGAAGTCTACCTTGCAGTCCATAGTTGCTTTGTCTACTACAGAGGCAGAGTATATGACAGTTACAGAGGTTGTGAAGGAAGCTATTTGGTTACGAGGTTTGCTTGAAGACTTGGGAGTTGGTCAAAAACATATTAAGGTGTTTTGTGATAGTCAGAGTGTTATTCATTTAGCAAAGAACCAAGTCTACCATGCACGTACAAAGCACATTGACGTTCGTTATCATTTCGTGCGAGAGATTATTGAAGAAGGTGGAGTACTAGTTCAGAAAATTAGTACGACAGAGAATCCCGTAGATATGATGACCAAGGTGGTAACAACAATCAAGTTCAAACATTGTTTGGACTTGATTAACATCCTACAGATCTGAATTGAAACTGGCGTCGTTGATCTAGCAGTTGAAGAAATCATTTAAAACCACTAAGTCGCTAAGGTGGAGATTTGTTATATAGTGAGAAAATTAGAAAAGTCCCATATTGATTAGGAATGAAGATGGGTGTTGGTTTTGGGGCTATAAATAAAGCCCTCCTTCACCATTTGTAAACATCCCAAAATTTGTAAATCTTCTTCTCTTTTGTAAAGGTAATTGATTAGCTAAATTTTACCCAATTAGTTGTAATTTTGAAGTTCATTCATTTGGAGATAGTGGAAGTGGTCAACGACGCCCGAGGACCTAGGTAACATTTATACCGAACCTCGTTGAATTTCTGGTATTATTATTTTTCTGCTTTAATATTTCTGTTTCAATATCTGTTTTAGTTTATTTTAGCATTATATTTTCAATAGCATTATTTTGTCGGGTTAGTTTGAGTTCTATTCATTTAAATCATAAGTGAATAATAACTATTTAGAATAGTGAAAATATACCCGATTTTCCCAACACTAATATACTTCTAAATGATGATTTTGATTCTTTGCTATTGTTTTCTAAATAGTTTTTGCACTAAACAGCCGAGATTAATAGTCATAGTTTTGCTTTTCTATATCTTACGAGCTATATTTGGTTCAAGTTGTTGATTTATGAGAGTGGAGTACAGTTTTCTAATAATTTCCTTTTGTGAAGTAATCACTGGTATGGTACCAAATATTTAGATTCATGTTTCTCCATAATTCTGTCACTACTTTCGTTTTAATGTCACAAAAAAATAAAATCTTAAAGATATGTCTGTAGAATTATCATTATCATTTTTCCTGGAAGTGTAAGTGTGGTTTTTTTATTTTAAGTCTGGGAAATTCATACAGACATGTGTGTGGCATTTTGTTTGCTGACATGAGTTCTGATTTTAGCTCTTTGCAAACTGCTGTAGCTGTCTTTTTAAGAGGCACATCACGTGTTAGAATACATGTCCACGTGTATATAGCTTATGCTACAGCTTAATCAAGTGTAATAATTAGAGAAGAGAGAGTTGTGAGATTCTGTTGATTGCATATCCAGGATCTTGTTTGTAGACGTGTTAAGATTTTTATAACCATGATTTGATGTCTAAAGAGTTCTTTTATAGAAGATAATGGGCTTGTTACTACTAGTGTTGTAAATATGCTAGGCATAGTTGCTGTATTTGCCAAGTATTTAACTGCCAATTAAGCTTTCTACATAGGAGGCTATGGTTGATGATGTTTTTGTTAAAGTAAACTTCTGGTGTTATACAGACCCTTGTTCTGTAGTTGTTTTTTTTCATGTAATCTGGTGCATTTATTGGTCAACTTAGCATCCCTGATGTAATCACTCACATGTCTTGGTTACTCCCCTTTTGAATAGTGGGGTTGTGCGTCCTTTGTAACTAAAGCAATCCTTTTCTGTTTGTAGTCGCTGCACTTCAAGGCACATTAAGTAAGGAGGGAGTGTTTCTTCACATCCAAAGTTGCGGCTGGTTGGTTAAATGCAGATATAGCTTTTTCTAGCATTCAATTTCATCTGAGATATTGCTTTGACTTATCCACAAGCTATGAGGATTATTGGAGTTGCCAGATCCTTACATGCCCGTAGTGCTCATGCGGGAAAATTTGGGCCTTTTCAATTTCGTTCTTTCCAGCCTGACTTTGTTCCCAGAGATCCCAAGGCCAAGCCTAAGAGGTACAAATATCCTCCATTCTATGATCCATATGGCCCTAGACCCCCACCCTCAGATAAAATTATTCAGCTGGCCGAGCGGATTGCAGCACTTCCCCCTGAAGAACGCTGTCAAATTGGTCCTACACTTTCAGAGAAGCTAAGGCATCCAAAACTAAAACCAATATCTACAGAAGGCATAGACATGGGTACTCAAGGTTCGGCTTCTGGGTCAAAGGTTGAAGAGAAGAAAGTGGAGAAAACAGCATTTGAAGTGAAGTTGGAGAAGTTTGATGCAGCTGCAAAAATCAAGGTTATCAAAGAAGTCAGGGCTTTTACAAATCTGGGATTGAAGGAGGCTAAAGATCTCGTCGAGAAGGTTCCTGTTTTGGTTAAACAAGGAGTTACAAAAGAAGAGGCAGCTGGCATTATTGAGAAAATAAAGGCTGCTGGCGGAGTAGCAACTATGGAGTAGAGTCTCTTAGTTTACTGTCCTAAGATAACCGGTTATGATCGTTGACTATTTTAAACTTTGAAATCTTTAAAAGATCTTGTAAAACTGCAAAATAGTTATTGGATATCAAGTTTGTAACTTGGTCATGTCGATGGATTTTTCTTCCTACTAAACATGTTATTACACAAATTCTTCCCGGATGTTTTTTTTTATGTTATTATCTCGTTAGTTTTTATAGATGATGTTGAACAAATATTAGATATGGGTAATCACTAGTAAAGGATAGAATGTCAATTGTCAAATAGCAAATTTTATGCTAGTTCCATTAAATGTTAAACATGATTGTGTTTTGTCCTCTACATTTTCTTTTTTTCTTATAGTGAATGCTATTTTTATGCCGAGCATTGTGATAAAAACAGGGTTGTACTCTCGAAGCTTGGAAGCTGTCAGATGTTGGAGTAATGAAACACTTCATTAATGTTGGATTCGAGCCATTTCGTCCCATCCTTTTGATTTGAGGTAAAAGATTGAATAGCCAAGTTGATTTCCATTTATTTTGTTCATTTCCTTTTTTTTTCCCTCTTTGATTTATTGCCTATAGGAGCAACCACATTGCCAGTACATCGCTGAGATACAATCATAAAAGTTTTGACTCCTTGGACCACCTGAATTATGGACATCTTACATGAATTATTCAGTGGCTTGTGAGTGACAAGAAAGCTTTAAGAGCTAGCTCTGATTATTCAGCTCATCATAGAACTTATTCCTCGAGTCATTGTTAGTAAAAGAATATATTTTGTTGCTGCTGCTATTTTATCATCATATTCATTCTCACAAGGTCTAGAGCAACTTCATTTCTGAAAAGCTAAGGGGATCCTAATTTGGTGATTAACGTCTCTCAGCCTAGCTACAACTGAAAATGAATAAAGTAGAGTTGGTTCTCATACCTCACCGGGAATGGGTCAACTTATCTCAATGGTAGATATCGCTAAGCTTCTTGTCTTTCGAGATGATGGGGTTTTCATCCCACTGCTCATCATGAGGCTACTACTGGGCTTCAAGGTTGATGCCTACATCCAATCTATCAGAGTTTCACAGCTTCCTCTTCCAATGTTTCCACAAGAATCAAGTTTATCGACTTTCCACAGGTAAACTTTGACACCAGAGTTAACTTTTAGATGTTTTGATTTTTCATTGTGGGTCATAAGCGTTATGTTAGAGATACTTTGTCCAAAATCTCATCTCTGATCAGTTCCAATATTCCTGCTCTGACTTGCCTAAACATGCCAGTTTTATCATTAGACATGTTTTATGCAACAATAATAGACGTAGCAAATTATTGTGGAGTTCATACTATATGTATTTCATGTCAGGTGCAGCTTTTTTGGGCTTTATGTTACATGTCCAATAACGTCATCATGAACACAACTTGCATATGACTGAATTCAAAAATAAGTAAGACGCTGAGGTTAATGGCACTGAGTTTTTTCAACCCGGTTCCTCCTTATAAGGTTTTACCTGGTATTTGGCAATGATGGACTCCTTTATTACTTCTTGATATAAGGACAAGGACAAGAGGAAGTGGGCATGTTTGTCACAATACTAAACACTCTATATGTATATTTTTTGTACAATCATGCATTTGGCTGTGAAGTGAGTTTGTGTTATATAATAAAAATTATACGGTTACTTAGAAATTTTGTCCTTTCATTTAGTATGGGTCTAAACTTACTGGAGAATTAACTTAACCCATTTGAATTTTCAAGACTAAAATTAGTATGAAGGGTAGTATTGGTTCGTTAACTATAGCGAAAGTGTAGATAAGTTTGCTACTTATTTATTGGGACAGTACAAGTTTGTTTAGCATACGAGAGTGAATCGAAAGTCTAATTGATCATTTTTGGTCAAATTTGTAGGTAAAACTAGAAAAAATTACCTAATTTTTGATAATATTTCATTTTTTTTACTAAAATCATTTGGAGGTAATGCTTACTACAATAGTAGTAGGTCTTGTCTTAGAATGATTTTGGTAAAAAAAAAAATTCGTGATAAGACATTAATATATTTGTTCGTTGTGGGAAGGCTTATTACTGGTATTTAGTGTCGTTGTAAGGCTTATCACAATAAAATAATGCCTTATCTTATATGTATTTTGATAAAAAAATTAAATTTGTGATAAGGTATTAGTCTAATGTGAGAAGGTTTATCATTAGTAACCAGTGTCGTGGTAAGCCTTATCACGACAAGGTAATGTCTTACCATAACAATGATAAATTTTACTTTCTAGCGATTTTGGTAAAAAATAAAATTCATGATAAGACACTGAATTGGTGTGGGAAGGTTTATCACGATAAGACAATACCTTACAATAACAGTAATAACCATTATTTTAAGGGTGATTTTGGTAGAAAAAATAAAATTAATCCAAATGTTCTATTAGTTTGTTAAATCATTTGATAAAACTATTATTTTTTCAAGAATATTTATTTTTATTATATATGACCTAGTCATTTTTTTTAAAAAATATAATTTATTCACATCACTCATTAGTTATGAATATTAAATTGTAGTTATTCATAAAAAAATTGATTATTTTTCTATAAAAATAAATAAAAATAACTGTAAATAATAAGGTGTGAGGCGTGGATGATATTGTAATATTGAAATTATGGTTAATCGAAAATAAACATATTTTAATAATATTTTTTATATACATAATTACGTAGAAAAATATATTTTTAATAATAAAACAAAATATCTTAAATAATTAGATAGTTTTTTTTATTCTTACTTTTGTATTTTTTATTTTACTAAAAAGTACTAAATAGTTAAAAAATAAAAATTAATATCAATATTTAAAATAATATAGTAAATTAAGAATTATGTTAAAATTTATTTTTTAAAAACTAAATATATTTTTAAATAAATGTTAAAAAATAAGAAAAATTGTTAAATCATGAAAAAATTGTTACCGATTCATATCATATGGTTATTAAAAATAATTTAGAGGACTAAGAGTAGAATTTGTAAAAATTAGAAGATTAAATATGTAGAAACAATTTAAAGAATTAAAGTATAAAAATTTAAAAAAATTAAAAAACTAATAATATTATTCAACCAAATAATAATAATATTTTAAACAATGTTATTTTTGGTAAAGTTAGTATCTAAACAATTACAGTTGTCCGTTGTCATAAGAAATTGGAGGACACAACATTCATTCACAAGATGTGAAATATTACCGTCATAATGGTTTTATTGAAAATGAAATATAATTTAACAATTTATTGTAAAATTGAAAATGTTCTCTTATATTAATTTACGACTTAGTTCATCTCGTGCTATTTTGTCTCTAGAACTACCCCTCAACATTTCACACTCTTGAGTCTTGACTATTATCATGATCAAACAAATCTGGTAAATCCAAAACCAGATCGTTATTAACAAAGAAAGTTTAGATTCCTTTTCTCATCTAATTACTATAAGCTCTAGATACGATGAATTCAAGAAGGTGTTAATTGATAATGACTATTCCAATGAGTCAAGTAAAGAAGATACATGGTTTATATTCCTACCAATTTGCAGCCTCTACCTAAACATGCTGTAAAATATAATAATGATGCTAGTTAGAAACATGTTCATGAAATCATTAATTTCCCTATCTCACATAACACAGGTTACGTAATTGATCCACGATCCCATATGTTATTTATTATTTTTGTAGAATTTGTTGAAGTAATAGCCTTAAATGCAACTTTAGATCATTTTCTTAACATTAAACACAAAGTAATTTACATGAAAGGATACACATGATTTATTGTTGGGGGAAGACACGAAATCAAGATTATCTTTCTTAATTGTTGTAAACAAAACTTTCCTGGTCTATAAGATTTGTAGGCATTTCCCGCCTAATTATATTAGCAAAAAAAAAAAAAAAAAATAAAATAAAATTACAAGGTATTTTTTTTCTTCTAAAGATAAGGGTTTTTTTTAATGCTATTTGTAGAACAATCATAATAATTAATATAATAGATAATTTTTAATTAAAATAATAATATTTAATTTTTTAGCTTTTAATTAATGCCATATCATTATAATATCACAACTTATAAAAGATAATCCTGATTTCGTCTCTTCCCTCTAATTTCTTTTTTCACTGATATGTGCAATATATGTGTTCTGTTTGGTAAACGGTGTTGAGTTGGGGAGTTTTATTGATTGAGATGTCGTCGTTATATTGATCCAGCAGACAAAATTGAGAAAGATGAATTTGCATACTAATATATTCGCGGGAAAATTTCTAGTATTTATTCTCACGAAGAAATAATACATTTTTTTTTCATTTTCGTATCAATTATTTTTAAATTAAAATATATACTATTACAAATTCAAGGTACCTAACCAACTTAAAATAAAGAGACTTAAAATTTAAAATCGGTTCAACTCACGAGGAGACTTTAAATTCTATATTTTTTCAACATATTTTGTGCATATTTTGTTATTCTTATTACCTGTTTTTGATCACATAATAGCAGAAAAAATTAAAATACGTTTAAAAGAATTTTTAAATAGTATAAATTATTAAAAAATTAAATATTAATTAATTACTTTAGAATTAAATTTATATACTATATATATATATATATATATATTTGACTTAAATTACAAATAAAGTGATGACACATCTTTTGTCATGAATTTTGTGATATTCTTACTTTATTTCAGGGGGAGAAAATTTGATTTTGTTGCTTAGAATCACAACATTGTCTCATTCATAATGACCATAAAACTCTCTAATGAGATAAGATGTAGTTTGGATAGGAAAATAGGTCCAAACAACAATTCATTCTCTTAAACATCTATCAAATATCCATCAAACAAGCCCAAACTTCAAAGACTTGTAAATAGAGAAATTAAAGCATTAAAAAATTACCATGGTGTTATCCTTTGCTATTGAATATCATCAAATTCTTCTCCTGATCCTTCTTGTGATATAATAATTTGAAATGTATGTTCTGTCTACTCTTCTCGTAAATCCTCAAAATTTTGCATATCATAGTCGAATTTGTTCCAACCAAAGAACTACAAGTATTTAAATTAAAAATAAGAATGTAATATCATGAATTCACAAAAAAATAACTTATATATGTTAAAAAAATATATTAGTAAAATAGAACTATATCTTTAATTAGAATGTTGATTTTTGAGGTGATTTTGCTCATAAATTTTATGACAAAATAATCATATATGACTCTATTTTGTTGTGGAACTTACAAAAAATAAGTGTACATGGTTTTTCATATTCAAACATCTTTGTTATTCAATAGTAAAATTTATTAAGTTATTAATATTCGCTTGTACATACCATAACTTTATCCCATATAAGTTTATATGATTTGTTAAAGGCAATGCCCTTACTCTTGTTCCACAGCTTCCATGCCCTATCAAATTTTAAAACAATTAGTTCTTTACTAAATATTACAAAAAACATATAAGAAAAATAGCTAACTATAACTCTTACATTTGTACAATTGCTTTTATGTCTTTACTCAATTCTTTGAAAGCTGAGTCACAGTACCACACATAATTTGCATATAGATAAAGAATTATCAACATACAATGATCTTGGCCTTATTCAAACTTTAGTGGCTAAGGGATTATCAATTTTTGATTTCTGTTAAGTATTAATGCACTATCACATAATTGTTTAGCTTTGATGCTAACATCATTCTCTTGATATTGATTGACAATGATGAATCATAAAACATTGCTAAATGTGATAAGTGATTAGCTTAAAGTCGATAATAACATTCCCTATATATATAAATTATATAAATATAATTATATGTTCTACATAAATAAAAATTATTTACTGATTGATGACTCACATTGTCCACACTTGAATTATACTTAAATCGATAATTTGAAATTCAAGTAGTTATAATATACACTCGATCGATATATATGATTACCCAATGTTTATGCCAGAAATTTTTCTAGGAAGTGGCATAGTCCATTCATCATTTATGCTAGTTTTGCTTGTAACAATTGTCATCAAAGAGCCAAGATATCTCAAAGATACTTTCTTTGTATTTCTTAAATGGGCCGCACTTACTAATTCTCATATAATAGACTAAAGAAGATGTATTATATATGTTAGTAACAATAAAAGAATAATAATATAGTAGTAGTAAAGTTTTTTTTTATCTTAAGTAACAAAAATAATACCATATCAAAGTTTTTCATAACTTGATTCAACGACCAAGCCATATATTTTCCAATAGCTTTTTGGACCGTGGTAGCATCAGAAGACACAGGTAGTGGACAATGATTGATAAATTATTATTCCCCAATAATTTGGTAAATATTTATTATGAATCATTCGATCATCGTTCAATTCTTGTACCTTTCCAATAGCAACATAGTCCGTAGATGATGGATGTTTCAACAAACATTTCATATTTTGTAAAATATTTAAGCGTTATATATAATAAACAAAAAAATAATAGACTATCTACATAAGCATTAAATCTTACCACAAATGATTCATCAAATGGAGGAGGACTCCCATGTGGGGTAGTTATTGGAAGAACATTCTCATCAAAACATTAATCATGTGATGGATGGTAAGAATGAACAGATTGCATTGGAGATATTGAACCACTACTTGATTGCATTTGCATTCCTGGCATAAATGGGAGACCAATAGGATGACTATATCCCATAAAGGATATAGGTTGGGTGCCATGAGATTACATGTATGGAATGGGTGGCATGCCTGGCCAATGAGACATGCCTTGATTGTAGTATGGTGCCATGCCTGACATGTGTTGTGATTGATATTGCTTTAAAGTGACAATCTTACTTAACATTGAGGCCTTAAAGGAGTTCAATTCTTCTTCAATTTTACAATACTTCTCTTTACTGACCATCTGAGGCTTTTGTTTTGGAATATTAAAAAACTCTATATAACCATCATATTGGCTTCCTCTTCTAACACAACCATGATGTTCACGACCAAATGCATGATATATCGTATCTTTCCCTAACTATTCAATTATTTTACATCAGGCTATTTGGTATTGAATATCTCTCTACAAATAATAAAGCAAAAAAATATATCATACATTATTTAATCAATATGCAAAAATCATAAGGACTTTGTATCAAGTTAAATTACTAACCAACTTATGGAGTTATTCTTCTCATCGTTTAGTCATTGGTCTTGACTTCTTTATTTTGGGAGTTTTTTTTATATACAATTCATATCGGGTAATCGATCTACCCAATTTAGCTTCCTACATAAATTAAATAAATTTATTAACCATGATGTTCTTCCCTAATGATTTGAAATTCATCCATATGTCTATAATCAACAAAGTCTTTCCATACTTGGGGTTCAATCCATGGGTGTTCTTCAGAGATTTTGTATATTTCTTGTTCATTAATTGGTTCCAAGTATGAAAACACATAATTTTTGGCCAATTATTTATATTGATTGGTATACTTGACTTCACAAGTCTATCAATAGAAGATTTCAATTATTTGAGTTGATGTTTTCTTCTATAAAGGAGATGAGGTTCTTTTAGTCTAATGTGGTTTTATCGAGATTCTATTTTTTAGTTCAGAATAAGTTTCGGTAACTATTATCATATCATCTTCTTCTTTATTTGTACAAAGTTTTTCATCATAGTGCTTTCCTAGTTCTTCATCTGTTAGAGTTAATTGGTTAACTAATTTTTATATGTCCCTATTTTCAGGGTTTATAAATTGTTCTTCTAATTCTTTTCTGTTCGCATTAAATTAAGATTATAGTTTTTTCTTTATCTTTGGGTTTTTCTCGTTCTTTCTTTTCTCATTTCTAGATATCAATGCATGTAATATCTTATTTGGTTCTTTTTTAATTCTACAAATGGATCAAACTTATAACCTATAATTTTATTGTCCCTAGATATATTATTTACATCCATTCTTAATTCTGTAAACTCCCTATTTATGTCTTGATGTAATTTTTTATTATAACCATATTCTCTCATTTCTTTTAGAAGTTATTTTTGTGTTTCATTTATGTCTTGTAAAGACTTGATATTTGATTCTTGTATTATATATGGTTCTTCTACTAAAAGAATTAAAGCTTTCATTTTGACTATTTGTTTTTTTGATATGCTTGTTAGGTTTCTAGTACAATTTAATTCTATATCATATAGTTTTTTTAAAATTATTGGAATAATAGTAGTATTATTTTCTTCTTAATATAACTTCATGGATAAACTCTTTCATTTATTGAAAATTTTCTTTTAGTTCTATTACATCTCTATCTTTGTTAGAAGTTTCTTCTTATTTATAAATGTAAACCTTAATACATTGCTTTTTCTTCTTGGTATCAAAGGTTTTTTTAACATCTAAATTCCATCCTTCAGGTGTTTTAAAGTCTATTAATATTTTTGGTTTTATTATTTATTTGATTTCTTGAAAAGTTTTATCTATTTCTAGGAATTCATTTTGTCCATTGAACTATTATGATTGTTTGTTAATAAATATCTTACTATGTATTATATTGAAAATAAATGATTTTCTTATTTCATTAAATCTCATCTTTCAAATTTTTTTGGTTTAGGTTTTTATCATTAATATTAATGGTAAACCTTTTGTATGTCGTGAATTCTAATTTCTGGCATCTTCGATTTCTAAGGATCATTTCTAATAATACATATTTTCTATTTATTATTATATTATCTAGATTACTAGTTTTGTTGGTGTATCATCTTCTTTAAAATTTGGTTTTACTAATATTTGGATTTCTTATAAATGAATGTATCAAAATTTTCTTTTAGCATTCTAAGGGATTTTTGATAGTTTATTATAATAATTTATTTATTAATTAATGGTATGTTATATCTTTATTTTACAATTGTAATATTAATAATCATATTTTATTACTAATTTTATAATAAACTATATATTTTCTTGGAAATATTTTCTTTGCTAACGATAATAATGAATATTTTAATTCATCTCATTACTTCAAATTTAATTTAATTTTTTGTATTTTTTCATTTTTTTTTACTAATTACCATTTCTTTTTTACTATTGAAATGTCTTGTGTTTTTATTTCTATTATTTATACCATTTTTTATGGGTAATTTATGAAAGATTAATGGTAACTTTAATTAACTTTAATTTATGCTTAGAAATATTTGTGATATTTTTAAAAACTTAAGAATTTTATGATATTAATTCAAACCTTAGGGATATTATTGTTATTATCCTCAACTTAACATAACAAATTAGAACCTAACCTAAGATTCACTTGAAAAAACCCCTAAATTATCCTTAATTTTTATTATTAGACTTGATCGTGGAAATTATCTACTATGGTGTGAGCAGATCATGACAATTGTAACTACCTATAGTCTTGATGAGATAATCAATCTTTCCCATTCTGTTCCATCACCTGTTCTGCCTTGAACAAGTTTACCAAATCCAAATCATTTTAAATGGTCTCGATTAAATGCAACTGTCAAATCTTGGATTCTTAGATATATCACTCAAATTGTCTCCTCTCATATAATATATAGATCCGTAACTATTGAGTACTATTCTGCTTTGGCCAAACAATTTACTACTCCTTCTCATGCTCAAGTTATGGATCTAAAGCTTAAAGTGTAGACTCTTTGCAAGGAAGGTTCAAAAATTGAAGATTATCTTCTACGTATAAAGAACATCTTAAACCATCTCAATGCTACATGTGAGTCTGTTTCTGAAAGAGATCTAACATTTTTTTAGTGTGTGGCTTGGATTCCACACATAATTTTTTAATTTAATCACTATCAATGCAATCTGGCCTATGATATTTGATGAGGTTCACAACTTGCTATTGTCATATGAGAGGATGCTTGAGTATCAATCTCGATAGTTGAAGAACCAAGCATTTTTTTAGGATAATATTTCTGGTATTTATCCATCACCTCAACTTCTACAACAAATACCCCTATACCAATGATGAGCAGAATCGTGATAGCCAAATACTTTGATGAACGAAAACTTGATGAACGAAAACCGGCATCGCCGATCCTGCCAATACTTTGGTTTTATATTTATAAAACTCTCGCAAGTGCACGAATCATTTCGTAGAAAATGATAAGTATACTCCCAAGGTCGATCTAAGGAAGGAATGTATGTGGTTCTTAATTTATTATTCAAACTTTTAAAAACGAAATTAAATCCTAAACATCCTGTCACGATAGTTTGGTTTTTGTGTTCCTAATCTAATAACATAAAATAAACATATATACAGATTAATTAAATATAATAAAAAAATAAACATAGATACAAATTCAATAAATATAAATACAGATTCAATAAATATTCATGCAAATTTTATCATTTATATTAGTGGAGTATTTATGGATATAATAACTAAATTAATTATGCTTGCTCATATTATCTAGGTTATTAAAGATATAAATTGATATTTTATTGATTCTCTCTTTTTTGTATGAATACCACCTTTGGTGGGGTTAGATATTCTTTGTTAACTAAACAAATCAATTAACACCTATGGGTGGGGTTGATAACTAATTTGGTTAATTAAATTAATTCCTTTTTCTAAGAGATTGAAAATGAACCATTTAAATGCCACCTTTGGTGGGGTTAGACAGTTTAAACTTTATTCAAGGTGTCCAAATTAAACCCAAGAATTTAGTTATCCGAGTACTAACTTTCAAGTTTTAAAACCACTACCGAAAACATGTTGTCAATACATTTTCACATAATAATTCTTATAAAAACCTTTGAAAAACAGCTTCACTCCAACTACCGGGCGATTGTACCCACAAATAAAAGAGCACTACACTAAATCAGACCGGATAACTAAACCTTAAAGTCTAATCTTGATTTAAGTTTGTAATGAAAAATAATATATTTCTGTCTAACATCCTTAATATAAAATCTTGAATAAAAATAAAATCAATTCATTTTAGAAATTTTCGCCTATTTAATATTTCGCAAGCATAACAACGTTATTATTATATCATGATTATGAACAGCTAGCACAATTAAATTTAATCACAGACAAATTAAATATAACATGTAAGAATAAAGCATAAAAATAATCAGAAGAAAATAAAATCCTTACGTAACTTCGACGCTATTCCCGTTGCTAGAAAACCTCCAAGCGGAATTTGCACTTCCATTTATTGAATCAAAAATCTAAATTATTACAAAAATATTACAAGTTCCTCTCAAAAAGAGAAGAACTTTAAACCTAAGAGAATTGAACTAAAAACTAAGAGAAAAACTAAGAAAAGCTTAGAAACTAAGAAAGAAACTAAGAAAAACTCAAAAACTAAGAAATGAGAGAAAGAAAGAAGAAAGAAGTGTGGTTTTGAGGTGTTTTGAAGGTGTATGGAAGAGGGGTATTTATAGGTGAGGATGGAGAGAAAAAATGAGTAAAAAATGTTAAAAAAATATAAAAAATAAAAAACGTGTAGTGGATATCTTTGAGGTATCAATGACGTCGGCATGACGTCATAGGGTCAGCTGCCACGTGAAAAATGGGTCAAAAATGCGTTGGGTGCAGAACGGTGCCATACTGCATGAGCGCGCGAAAGCAGAGAACGCTGGCATACGGCAATAACGGCGTCTGGCGCTACGGTGGCGCTGGCGTATGTCATGGCGCTACAATACGCTGCGCGATTTTCCGTCTGTTGACATTTTTGACCTTTTCGACCCATTTTGTCCAATTTTTCCATGTTTGTTGACCTTTTTCCACTTATTTATTAATTTATTTGTGATGTATTGCTTCAAGTATTCTTCTTTGAGTCTTTAAATTGCGTTTTTAAGCCAAAATACCTGAAAAACAATAAAAATACCCGTGATTCCGAAAAAGACAAATTTATATAAATATATGATAAAACATATATATATATATATATATATTTTTAATCAATTAATGTGCATAAAATCATGGTTATTTTAGTGCTTTTTGAGCACTCATCACAAATTATGCCAGTTTATACAAGCACCAACCACTGTCCATTAACATTATCCTAAGAAATTGTTGATATATCTAGTTGGCTCCTCACATCATGGCATTGTATTACAAAAGTCCTCCCCACTTGACCTAATTGGCCTATCTAATTCAGACTATGCTAGCTCTGATGACAAGAAAAGCACTAATGGTTAGGGGTGTGCAAAAAATCCGATCATTCGATCCGATCTGTTGATTTTTCATTCGATCTAATCCAATCCGATGGTCAGATCGGATGGAAATTTTTTACATCCGTTAAGTACGGATCGGATGGTGGATTTCACCACAATTCATCCGATCTGACTGAAATTAATTATATATATATTTATTAAATTATATATATATATATATATATATAATTAATATATATTTATTTGATTTTTTAATTTTTTTTAAGTCAAATAATTTTATGTTATGATTTATGTGAAAATTTAAAATTTTTATTTAAAAGTACAAAAAATAGAGTTAATTAAGTTTATTGGTCGGATTGATCGGATACCATCCGAATAATTTACGGATCAGATTGAGCGGATGTGAGAGTTGATCGGATCGGTTGCAGATTAGGATGTTTCAATCCGAGCGGATGGTTGGATCGGATCGGATGGGTGTAAAATCAACGGTTTTGATCCGATGAATAGCCCTACTAATGGCTTTCACATTTTCTTTGGAGAGTCTCTAATTTCTTGGATGATTAGGAAATAGAAGGTGGTAGCTCGCAGTAATGTTGTGCCTGAGTATAAGGGCCTTTTTATGGCTACCTCAAAGCTAATATGGCTGAGATATTTGCCCATAGATTTATATGTCACCATGTCTCACACACTAGTTATCTTCTGTGATAATGTGAGTGCTAAACAACTTGCTTCTAATCTTATGCTTTATAGTAGGATGGAGCATGTTGAAAATAGATTTACACTTCATCAGAGATCAAGTAGAGAACAAGGAATTAGATGTGCGATATACCCCCATCACTAAGCAACTGGTAGACATATTCATTAAACCTCTTCTTAAGCAGTAGTTGTTCCATACAAACCAAACTTACGGTGGTTCCATCTCTAGAAGTTTGGATGGGATAATAGACATAACATGCATTTTATTCATTGTAATATAGTGTGTTGAACTCCACGTGATTATGAGCTCTAGGCCAAGTTGTTAGGCACCCGGTTAGTTATGCTATAACAAGCTTAGTTATATATACTTGTATGTGCATTCTTCTTTGCGTTAGTTATTGAGAAGTATTTTAATTTTAATTTTCTTCTCTTCTAATCAAATGTATAAAAGGTTTAGGATTCGAGTTCCAATCATGGGTGTATGATTAGTTTAATTATTAAAAAAATATATTTGTAATTACTAAAATACCCTTTTTTATAATATGTAACATAAGATTGTGAATATCGGAGGTATTTATTTTATAAACATTAAGTATATATATATATACACACACGATAAGATATGAAAATTCATGAATATTTATCTCATAATTTCGTCATGAATTTATGTATTAAAAGTGGGATATAAAAAATTGTAGTCTTGGCTCATTTGTCGTATATAGATGGCAAGGACGGCAATTATAGCATCTGCAAGAGAGGTTTGTAATATATCACATAAGTTATATCCAATAGATGCCTCATTGAAAGAGTCTCACAAAAACACAAAGATACCTTCATTTTAAAACAATGTTCTCCATCCCTCTTATTTGTCATCTTTCATTTGTTACTCTTCACTCAAAGTCTTCTCTTGCTGCCTATTGCTAACATTCTCCATGTTGTGCATTCTTTTTATTGATTGTCCTTTTCCTTGTATGTTGTCTTTTATAGACAAGTACAACTCACTTCATACCTTTCCAAAGTTCCTTCGTAACATTCCTAGTCAAAATCGAAGCCAAAAGTCATTGAACTCAAAGCTATATCAGAGCACTCTAGCTTCTAACTTCAATTGAAGCTTCGAATAGTAGGAGTAAAAAGGTATGAAAATTAAAATCCAAGCTGATGCAGATTTTTTTTTCCATATTTAGTTTTCTATGATTTGGATAGAGTAAAAACAGTTTCTTTAGTTTCAAAATTATGGCTTCCATTTTCACTTTCTTTATAACCAGGAGGCGACATACACAGAGGGATGAGTAAGGGTACTCATCACACCTTAATTTTTGATAAATAAAATTTTTATTATAATATTTATAAAATTATAAGTAAATTCCATACATATAATAAGATTGTATCATATTTAGATTTTAAATTTTAAATTTTTAATAATAAATATCTAACTACACTAAATAATTTAAACATATTTTTATTAAAATAAAATATATATAACATCTATTTTAATTAAAAAAATATGAAATAGTAAATAATTAATACTATAATTTTACTGTGTATATGTTAGCCTCCTAAATTCAAAAAATAAATCCGTGGCTCTTTAGAACTTCAAAATTAATTGGAATATTTATTTTTCGCCTATTTGCTTATATAAGGCCCCGTCTTCAAGATATAAGCTCTTTTGGTTCTCTTTTAGTGTACATCTGTTTGTTCTATGCTACTGCACTGGTCCATAAGCCATAATAGTGATAACTTCGAGAAAATATCATTATTTACCATTGTACTTTGTCTTATGTTGGAACAAATATGTGAAAAAACTATATAAGAACAATATTACCGATATACTGAAATATACTGCTTGGTTGAGTCGCGGACTATGTCGCTTTCTTTAAGACGTTTCGCGACTCTGCCCAAACTTGTGCAAGCAAACACAGCCTCGTCGTCCCCAGAATAAAACAACCCAGAATCTTTTTCTGTCTCGGAACTTCACTGCAATGATGAAGTCCGGAATACTACAACTCTCAAATATTTATGTTGCTCGGAAATCTGAGAAAACAATTCTGAATTTTCTTTTCTTTTGATTTTGCTATGAAAACCGTAGAACTGTTTTTTGAGTTGTTAAGTTATATTCTAAACTGAGGGCTATTGCCCCTTTTTATAGTGGAAAAAATATGTGTAACGGTCATATAATTATGAAAATAACGGACACATAATTATAAAAATAACGGTCATAAAAGTAACGGTAGCATAATTATGAGAATAACGGTCATAAAATTAACGGCCACATAATTATGAAAATAACGGTCATAAAAGTAACGGTCACATAATTATAAGAATAACGGTCATAAAATTAATGACTGTATAATTATGAAAATGACAGTTACATAATTTATGAAATAATGGTCATAAAATAATAAAAAATATTTTTTTATTTAAATTCATTTCCAACAATCCCCCACTTGAATTTTAAATAAAAATAGTTTCATCGAGCAACCAATCAATTAAAAGTATAAGATTATGCATAAGCAAAAGGTGTCTATCGACTTGAACCTTTGCGTAGTGTTAATGCTTTAGAATATACTAGAGTAACTCGTAGTTTTGAACTCTATCTCTAACAACATCACACACACAATCTTTCCAAGGTGTAGTTCGAAAAGCCCGTGCTTTACGGCCATGCACGTGTATCCCAGTATAGTGAATGCTCTAGTAAATTTTGCCCAAAATTTTCATAGGAAGCGACCATACTTCCACATTCACATAGGTGAGTCTATCAAGAGTACTCCTGTAGCTACGTACTCCACTCCACATAGAGTATAGAACTCATTAAGAGTTTAATAATTAACTAATCCTTTCTGTCGCTTTAGGACATTATGCTTCTAACAATATAGAATGTGACTTCATAATAGCATGATTAATCTCATATCACTTCATGACTTGTTATTATCCATTGAACTTATTTCTTGGGATCTCCAGTCTATAAGTTGGGTTGCCATCATGAGTGACTCTTCATTCTAAGGGCATTAGTCACATTCCTTTCGAGGTTTTTGAAAACCTTCTCTCTTGTTATTCCTTTCGTCAAAGGATTAGTCAATTTTTCATCAGTACATATATGATCCATTCTTACAGCTCTTGTAGAGAGAAATTCTCTAACAGTACTGTGTATCTGTCGTCTCTTTCCGTTGTAATAACGGTTCTAAATCTTTGCAATAGCCGCGGTACTATCGCAGTGGATCAGGACAGCTGGTATCGATCTTTCCCATAAAGGGATCTCAGCTAACAGACTTCTTAACTAGCCTGCTTCTTCACTAGCAGTAGCTAGTGCTATCATTTCAAACTCCATCATAGATTAAGCCAATATTGTTTATTTCTTAGACTTCCAGGAAACAGCTCCACCAACTATGTTAAATATATAGCCACTAGTTGCTTTGGAGTCTTCTGATAAAGTGTTCCAATCTGCATCGCTGTATCCTTCTAGAACAGCGGGAAACTTTGTATAATGTAATCCAAGGTATATAGTTCTCTTAAGGTATCTCATAACCCTTTCAATAGCATTCCAATGCTCTACACTAGGTCTATTGGTAAACCTACATAGTAGTCCTACAACATAAGTTATGTCTGGTCTAGTGTAATCAGTAGCATAACATAAGCTACCAATGATGCTCGCATACTTAGTTTATCTAACACCGTCCTCGGTGTTCTTGAACAACTTTACACTAGGATCATAAGGAGTACATATAGTTTTATAGTTAAAGTAATTATATTTCTTTAAGATATTCTCAATATGATGAGATTGATCTAGAGAAATTTCGTTTTCAAACCTAGTAATCTTTATACCAAGGATTACACTCGCTTCTTCGAGGTCTTTCATATCAAAGTTAGCACATAACAAAATTTTCACATTAACATGAATATTTGACAGAAAAATAATCATGTCATCTACATATAAACATATAATAGTGCAAATGTCATTTTCTGATTTATAATAAATGCATTTGTCACTTTCATTCATGTGGGATAACTATATTATCAAATTTTTCAAGACTTATTTAGGTGCTTGTTTTAGACCATACATATATTTATATAGTTTAAAAACTTTATTTTCTTGACCTGAGATAATAAAGCCCTCAAGTTGGTCCATATAAATCTCTTCTTCTAAGTCACCATTTAAGAAAGCAGTTTTGACATCCATTTGGTGCACTACTAAATCATGGATAACAACAAGAGAGAAAAGTACACGTATGTAATTTATTCGTGTGATTGGTGAAAAGGTATCAAAGAAATCTATATTTTCTCTATGCCTATATCCTTTGACTATAAGACGAGCTTTGTACTTTTCAATAGCACCATCGAGTTTTAATTTCTTCTTTAGTATCCATTTACATCCTATGGTTTTGCAACTAGGAGGTAAGTCAACTAAATACCAAGTTCTATTATACTCAAGAGAGTCCACTTCATCATTTATGGCTTCTTCCCATAAGTTGGCATCTAAAGAAGATAAGGCTTCATTAAGAGTTTGGGGATCTTACTCTAAGGTATAAGCATAAAAATCAAACCCAAAGTCCTTAAGGGTTTCAGCTCATTTACTTCTCCTAATTTCAGTGTTTAATTCCTCATTTTGTTTACTAGTTCTAGTTATGGGTAAACAACTAGAAGACGAGCCCCCACTATTCTTCAATTTAAATGAAAACCTATGTTCATAGTAGTTAACATCATTTGATTCTATAATTATGATCATTTAAGTCATAGAATTTATAAGCTTTACTATTCACAACGTATCCTATGAATACACATTCATATGCTCTACTAGCAAGTTTATTTCTTTTAAGGATCAGGGATCCTAACATAGACTAAACAATCTCAAGTTTTAAAATAAGTTAAGTTTCTTATTTTTCAACATTTCAGATGGTCAAATTTTACTAGTAGATTTAGGCACTCTATTTAGCACATAGCAAACAGTTAATAAAATTTCTCCCCACCAATGGGAAGCAACACCAAAGTTTAATAAAATTGTAACTACTGATTCAGTAAAAGTTCTATTTTTTTCTTTCAGCTTTGCCATCCATTTAAGTAGAATAGGGTGCTGTTTTTTCATGAATGATTCATGAGTTTTATAAAAATCATTGAAGATATTGGAATCATATTTAGTGCCTCTATCACTTCGAAACCTTTTTATTTTTTTGTTAAGTTGATTCTTAATTTCAGTCATAAATATTTTAAACATGTCAAACGCTTCACTTTTATTTTTCATTAGATATACATAAGTGTAATCTGGACAGTCATCTATAAAAGTTATAAAATAGCGTTTTTCATTTCTTGTTAAATTTTCATCAAGTTCACATATATCATATTGTATTAAATCTAAAGGTTCAAATTATCTAACTACTGACTTATGTGAAGTTTTTGTTATTTTAGCTTGACTATAAAAGTCACATTTTTTTCAAAATCATTCAAAGATAGTTTAGGAATTAGTTCTAAGCTACTCATGTTCTTGATTATGCGTTTATTAACATGACAAAGTCTAGCATGCCAAATATTAAAGGAACTCAACATTCAATTTAAACATGCCATTAGTGGCGTACCCTTTCCCAACAAAAAATATTATTTTTAGTTATTGTATATAAATCAGCCCCTATAGTTTGAGTAAACCCAGCTTTGTAAAGAAGATATCCTGAAACTAAGTTCTTTCTCATCTCTAGAGTATGCAAGACATCTTTCAAGATGATAGTCTTTCCAGAGGTAAACTTTAATTCCACCTCACTAGTACCAACAAATTTAATGGAGTGTGAGTCACCCAACAACACTTTTTTATCCTCAGACTCAGAGTAGGACTTGAACATGTCTCGATTATAGCGAACATGGCGAGAAGTACCAGTGTCCACCCAACACCCCTCGGATCCATCAACAAAATTGACTTCAGAAATCATAGCAATAAGTTGATCTTCGGTAAGGTTCGCCTACGTGGTAGGACGATTCTTGTTCTGACAGTTCCTGGCCAAGTGGCCAGGTTTGTTACAACTTTAACACATTAATGTGTTATTCCTTAAGGGGTTAAGGTCCATTTTGGAGAGGATAGTTTTTGTTTCTATTTTGGTGGTTGCGGTTTTGGTTATTATTATGATTATGAGTTTTCATATTTCTACCTTTAGGTTTCAAAATTGCAGATGAGGGTTTCTTATTGGTACTGTTGTTTGAGACAACGAGTACTTCATCTCTTTGGTCTTATTTTCGGACTTCTTCTTCTATTCTTAAACTGGTTATAAGACTTTCTAAAGAAAATTTCTTAGTTTTATGTCTAAGTGTATTCTTAAAATCTTTCTAAGCATGGGGTAATTTATCTATAATAACAACTACTTGAAATTGTTCATCTAAAGTCATACCTTCAGAAGTTATTTCGTGTGCTATCTTCTTCAGTTCGTGTGATTGAGCTTCCACAGATTTGTCATCAATCATTTGATACTTCATGTATCTACTAACATCATACTTCTTAGTTCCAGCTTCCTCAGTATCGTACTTCTTTTGAAGAGCTTCCCAAATTTCCTTAGCAGACGATATCAGAGTTATAATAATCATACAAGTCATCAGCTAATCCATTAAGAATAAAAAAAAATTTGCATAGAAAATAATTTTCTATCCAGGTGTTTAAATCCTTTATTGTAGCTTCAGTATGAGAATTAGGCAGTGTTGGTTTTTCAATAATAAAAACAAAAGCGACATTTTACATGGTTAAGAAGAATAACATTTTTTTGTCTCCATTTTTAAAGTGTAGTTCTTCAAAACGAAATGGTTTGTTAAGATCAACAGTTAACATTTCAGTAGACATGGCAGATAGAATACGTCTTAAAATTGTTGGAACAAATATGTGAAAAAACTATGTAAGAACAATATTACCGATATACTGAAATATACTGCTTGGGTTGAGTCGCGGACTAGGTCGCTCTCTTTAAGACGTTTCGCGGCTCTGCCCAAACTTGTGCAAGCAAACACAGCCTCGTCGTCCCCAGGATAAAACAACCCAGAATCTTTTTCTGTCTCGGAACTTCATTGCACTGATGAAGTCCGGAATACTACACCTCTCAAATATTTATGTTGCTCGGAAATCTGAGAAAACAATTCTGAATTTTCTTTTCTTTTGATTTTGCTATGAAAACCGTAGAACTGAGTTATATTCTAAACTGAGGGCTATTGCCCCTTTTTATAGTGGAAAAAATATGTGTAACGGTTATATAATTATGAAAATAACGGACACATAATTATAAAAATAACGGTAATAAAAGTAACGGTCGCATAATTATGAGAATAACGGTCATAAAATTAACGGCCACATAATTATGAAAATAACGCTCATAAAAGTAACGGTCACATAATTATAAGAATAACAGTCATAAAATTAATGACTATATAATTATGAAAATGACATTTACATAATTTATGAAATAATGGTCATAAAATAATAAAAAATATGTTTTTATTTAAATTCATTTCCAACATCTTATGTTGCAAATATATAATGAAATTTTTGCATTTTAACAAAAATATCACCCATTCGGTGAGAGTAACGATAGATATTACAAATAAAATGAATAATTACATTTATAACTACTAACGTGAACAAAATTGTGATCAATTAAATTATGGAGGTCATATTATTTAAGTAATAAATATGACATCGTTATTATTTATCAAGTAACTCGTGATATAATCAATTGAATATTCTATTAATTAGATATATTTCATTTTTCGTTTGAGTATAGTACTGTACTGTACTGTATACAATTGTTTTTGACAAAATACCAACTATGACAGTTTTGTTAAATTCCTTAAAAAAAAAAAAATTTGTTGCAACACAAATGTAAGATTTGATTTTTTGTGTTAAAACAAATGTAAGATTTTTTTTGTTCAAAATAAAAAAGAATAAATATAAGATTGATGGTATATTTATAACAAATCAAAATTAATGCCCAAATAAACATAAAGGTGTAACATAAGAGTTTCAATTTAAATGATGTCTCATGGTTAATTAGTATTGAAAAAAATGGAAAGAAAAAGAGACCAACTCCCTAAATTTACATGCATTAGAAAATTCTTTAGGTTTTAATAAATAAAGGAAACGTTTCAAAAATCAACCATTTTAATAGATGAATATAGTTAATTATCTTAATTATGGAATAATTTAAATCAATAGTACCGTTATGATAATTTAAAATTTAAAATTAATTAATAATTTTTAAAATTAAGAGAAAAATCAAATAATAAAAAATAAAAAATTCATCATTATATTTGAATAATTTAACGGTTACAAATTATTGATTAAAATTATAATTGATCATGAAGCTTAATTCATAAATAATTACTCTTAAGTGTAGAGAAAGTAAAGAGATAACACATAAATTGTTAGGTGTACGAACAAATTTTATATTGAAAAAATATGAGTAGTAAATTGGGTATATAGTTGGGATGAGTTACTCCTCTTAATAAGTTAACCTTTTGGGTTGGAATCATAGTTCTAACAATTGGTATCAGAGTCAGGGCTCAATTTGCATTACTTAGGTGCACATAATGTAAATCTTCAAAGTGAAATTGGACTTGTGTAGGCAACACATGTGGTCTACGTCTGGACAAATGGTGGGCCCTCTTTTGGATCATGATGAGATATGTGTTATATTGTTCTAAAATTATTTGGACTTTCAAGGTTTAATAAATTTGGCATAGGTTCTTTGGCTATTTCTTGTCAAACATATGAACTCGATGTAGTATAGATGTCAATTTGGAGAATGTAGTTAAATGTCTGGTTCTTAGTATTAAGGTATGGTTGGAATCTAAGAGGGGTAATGTGTTTTCATTTGAAAGAGGATTGTTAAGTGTGCGAACGAGTCACATATTGTAAAAGTATGAGTAACAAATTAAATATATAATTGGGATGTATTACTCCTCCTTATAAGTTAACATTTTTGGGTGAAATCCATTACCAATGCAAATACTTTATAATCCATTAGTTTCCTTTTCTTTAAGATATTAAAAACTAGAATGTTAAAACAACTTAAGGGAGATGTAGGTGAAAAAAAAAGAGTGAATCAAGTTCTAACAAGATGTTAATTTTAACACAATTTTCAAGAGAATAGTTAAACCTACAAAATTCTCTTGTACACAAATAATAGCCAAAACCCAAACCAATTGGAAACTCTCTCCCTCTTGTTTTTGTTTCATTTTCAATTGAAAACCATGCTTGATTTTGGGAGGTACTTGGGCCCAAATTTGGAACATCGTATAAGCTTTTGTTTTACTAGCAACTTCCTTAGTATAGTTTAATAGAATCACGTAACTCTCCTAGTTCACCTTAGTTTCATTTGATTTTGAGAAACAAGGTAATCGGCCTTGCCTTTTCCTATTTACATTCCTACCTGTTAAGCTGTAGTAAATATGTAGGGTTCATTAGGGATTGATCATAGCTAGTGTGATATAAATTTCACATTACGGTTTAGTTTTCTTATTGGACCATTATAACCTTGTAACATCGAAGGATTTATTAAAAAATTGGTGAATGGTGCTATAAGTCTCACTGAAGAAGCACTTTAGTTCGTAGTTTTTAAATTGAACGAATAGGTCCCACAAATTGGTTTAAGAATCACTTAAATACTAAGTTGATTATTGATTAGAAATTATGACCCAATACTTTTTTTTAATGTTATATTTGAAAATTCACTTTATTTTATTTTAAAAGAATCAAATCTGTATAAAAAAAATTCAATTGCATTATATAACCATATTTATATATGAATTTTCATTTTTAACCTAATATATATATGTTCATTTTTCTTATAACGTAAATAAATGTATGATTTTTTAATGTTTTTTGAAAAATGAGCATACTTTTTTTTATTGGAGTGTAAAAGTGAAATCATGTTGAATGATTGCATCATTTATGCATCGGAGTATGAAAAACAAGAAATATTTCAAATTGTAGTGGCTCGACCCAATAAGGTTGGGTGTTGGATAATTTGATTTTGACAATGGTGACATCTAATGTAGCTTAGGTTTGACCATTTTGGGTTGTTTGAACATAAATGCTTCAAGAAAGGTGCATGATTGGCAACGTTGGAGAATTAATTGGGTGTGGCTTTGGAATTTTTTGAGAGGTTTCATGTTGGTTGGTGTGCATGGCTTGACGATAGGGTTGGATTTTCAAAGGTGTTGAATTGGTTTTGGGAGTAGACAACGACTGTGAATGGAAGTGGGTGCAATAAGGGTGGCGATGTGATTTTGGTGGGTTGGATTTTGTGGTTGGGGTATGTTTTTTTCTATATATTTTTGTTTTAATCATTTTTACGTATCATAATTTTAATAAAAAATAAATTTAAAGTGGATTACATTTTTGTTCTTTAAAAGAATTTGATATTAGACCATAAATTTTGGCCTACATTCAACTTAAGACTTAACGTAATAGTTAAATCAAAGTTATTAGATCTATGTATTTCACTTGAAAATTACAAAACTAAACTACTTTAGTAGAACTTCTAGTATCTTTCACCCTGAAAAGGTAAGAGATATACTAGACGGGTTATTGATGACGAAAACGAAAAATTGATTGATTTGCCCAATATTTGATTATATGATTGCATTTATTTTTTTCTTTGATTTAAAGTAATTAAATCTTCTAGATTGAACTTCTTATAGGCTATGTTTGTACTGCTAGAATGAGTGTAAAATATGTATAGTTAATCTTTATGCTCTATTAGGAACTTCATTCTTAAGTATGTGAATTTGAACATTTTTATGTATATGTTATTGTTGATGTAGAAAGAGAAAGAATATAGCAAAGTATGTAAGGAACTTGGATTCATTCTAAAAAGCTAATCTATAATGGAATAGCTTAAGTCCTTATTAACTCATGAATCACCTTAAGTTAGTCAATGTGTAACTTTGTTTGCATGGATCCCATAATCTCTCAAATGAATGAAATATCATATGATTCAATTCCCTTAATCAAAGATACATATTATCTTTGCACTTTACATTATGGTCCAATTCCTCTCTTCTATGAAAAAGTATCATCTTCGTGTTCACACTGAGTCTTTGTATCAACATAAAACAACGGAACCTATAACAAGTATTGGGTTCACAAAAATTGAGCAAACAACGAGCATTGAGACCAGCCTATACTTTCTTCGAGTGATTCACATGATAGGTGAAAAAATTATTATGTTGAGGTTAGCTTTAATACCACTAGTAAGAACTTAGAATTCCATATTAAAAGATTAACCTATTCGATAAAGTAGGAAAAATTCTTATTTACCCATAAATCACCTAAGTTTAATCAATTTAAGACTTTGTTTGCCCATGCTCAATTGAGAGAAATAGAAAAAAGGCATTAGAATTGGAAAAAAAAAATTAAGGTTAAGGATTCCAAGAATTGAAAATTATGAGAAAAAGATTGGAGTAATGTGGGATAAGCCATAAAATAAATTCATTAATCAAACAAGTCCAAATATTACAATAGAAAAGAGACATATTTACAAGTTACATATACTTAATGGCGACGTAAAAATCCTAACTAATTCAAATGGACAAATGTCCTTAAACTAAATAACATAAAATAAAATAACATAAAACACTCATGTTCTATTTTTTTCCCTTTTTCTTTCACAAATTTGAAATGTATGAGGTTAAAAAGAGTCTTTATACCCTACTCAAATGAAAATTCTTTGAAAAAATCTATAAGCATCTCACAAGTCACCAAACCTCTTGATTGATCATAGACAAATCCCAAATGTACCATCAAGGCATCTCCAGACACACACATCTCCTTCACCTCTTTATTTACATGTGGGGGGGGTGGGGGGGGGGGGGGGTGGGGGGGGGGGGGGGTGGGGGGGGGGGGGGGTGGGGGGGGGGGGGGGTGGGGGGGGGGGGGGGTGGGGGGGGGGGGGGGTGGGGGGGGGGGGGGGTGGGGGGGGGGGGGGGTGGGGGGGGGGGGGGGTGGGGGGGGGGGGGGGTGGGGGGGGGGGGGGGTGGGGGGGGGGGGGGGTGGGGGGGGGGGGGGGTGGGGGGGGGGGGGGGTGGGGGGGGGGGGGGGTGGGGGGGGGGGGGGGTGGGGGGGGGGGGGGGTGGGGGGGGGGGGGGGTGGGGGGGGGGGGGGGTGGGGGGGGGGGGGGGTGGGGGGGGGGGGGGGTGGGGGGGGGGGGGGGTGGGGGGGGGGGGGGGTGGGGGGGGGGGGGGGTGGGGGGGGGGGGGGGTGGGGGGGGGGGGGGGTGGGGGGGGGGGGGGGTGGGGGGGGGGGGGGGTGGGGGGGGGGGGGGGTGGGGGGGGGGGGGGGTGGGGGGGGGGGTATTAATCAACTTCTACTTAAATAATAACCACATTCATGTCTATGGTCATAACAATTCTAATTGATGCAATCTTAGCCCATATGTCTATGATCATCTAAAAATCATGGTCATTCTAGAATTCATAATTGATTACATATATAATACTAAAATATTTCTTATCCCATTACACATATGCTAATTTAATGCAAGTTAATAATTTCATATCAATCTTCTAATTGTGCACAAAATTAACTAATCACCTAATTAGATGACCAATTTAATAGGAGCCTTGATAACTCATCAAAAATAAAGCTATATAGCCATTATATACTAGCTATTGTCTATTTTTGGTCTATTTTTGGAATGAATGTTAGTAAAAAGACTTATCTTATATATAATTATGCTAATGTAGGTAGAATGACGTAAATTGGATATCAAAAGAATGAGATGTTTAAGAAAATTACAAAATTGCCACTTAATCAATTAAGCATTGCTCGATCTTGATTGAGGTTTCTTGGTGGATATCCTTATCATATCTTGATCAATTACCAAGGGGTTTGATCGATTCAAAAGGGTTTCGATCAATCAATCAAGATTTGCTCAAATGTTCTCGAGTTGGAATGATGTCATACTTAAATCAATCGAACAAAGAACTTAATCGATCGATGTAAAAATTGATACATAAGCCCTATTTTTATATCCAATTATCAATCTCAATTGTTTAATTAAAGTTAATATGTGTCTTGAACCATTAGGATATTTTTTTACCTTATTAATAATAGTTTGGAAGGTAATTATTCACTTTTGTCTTACCTACGATTCAGAGCAAGGAGAACAATAGTTCAAAGCTATTGGAAGGAGTTGAAGATTAATCAAGTCGGGAGCCAAATTTCCTTATAGAATTCTTTAATTATTTCTTCATTGATTTAGATTCTTTCTATAAACTCATTTTTTTCATTGTTAATTATGTTTAGAATGATGAATGACTAGGTTCATTATTTAGGATTTTAGTTAAACCTAATCTCGTTGCATGTAATTAAAACCAATTTATTTATGTGATTTTTTTTCTTTAATTGATATCTTAATTAATATTGTATTTGATGCTTCAATTACTTGGCTATTAATTGCATAATTATGAGATTTATGTTCTAGCTTGAAAAAGTGAAATCTGAATTATTAAAAAAATAATTAGCAAATGCTTGAAATAGAGTGAAAGTATGAGTAATGTATGTATACCATGATTGCATGTGAGTTTAATTGTCATGTAAGCAAAATAGTATGAGAATGTGTATTTATATTAAGTCATATATGATTGCTTAAAAAAGAATCATCGATATCAAATAGTATGTAGATAGATATCATATTTTAAAATAAATCATTTATAGATTGTTTTGAATTATTGTGAAATGGTTAGGGGATCCCAAAATCCTAAGTTTTTCTTATCGTTAAATCATATATTTTGAATAGCTTTAACTTAATAGTAGTATTAGTCATTGATCGAGTTTTTATTATTTTTAGCCTAAATAGTATTACAATTACTTATTATTAGTACTCTTCTATAAAACATCTTACTCATCGAGAATCGATACTTATGTTTTATCACTATTATACTTGCACAACCTATATAATTACAGATCATGTGTCAAGTTTTTGACATCGTTGCTAGGAAATGACAACTATTTTGTTAGTAGATATTAGTAGCAAGTATGGTAATATTAGTTTAAGTATTTTAATTTATTTTTAGTGTTTTTATCTATGCCTAGGTTGGCTCTTGACCAACTTACTCCTTAAGATCCTAAAAAAGAAAGAACTCTACAGAAGTTGAGAAAGGAGAAGCATTAGAATCGAGAACCAATTATAATGGAATAATTAGACCTACCAAATCCAAATCCACCTCTTACACAGTTAGCTACTATTGAACAATGTTCTTTAAGGGATTACATTGTACCTATGATAGATGGATTCCATTCAACAACTAGAAGGTCTAGGGTTCAAGCTAATAATTTTGAGATCCAGCATGCCACTATCCAAATGGTTCAATCTCAAGCCCAATTTGGACGTGCTCTAATTGATGACCTAAATACCCATATTATAAATTTCTAAATTTGTGAAACTTTTAAATAGAATGGAGTATCTAAAGATATAATTTACCTTCGCTTGTTCCCATTCTCTATAAAGGATAAGGTAAAGGTATAAGTTGATTTTTTGTCAAGTAACTCCATTAATGCTTGGGAAGACTTAGCACAAAATTCTAAGCTAAATATTTCCCATCATCAAAAACATCTAAAATGAGAAATGACATCATCTACTTTCTTCAAATGGATGGTAAAATACTTAATAAATCTTGGGAAAGGTTCAAGGAACTATTCTGAAATTTCCACACCATGGTCTATTCAGTTGACTCTAAGTGTAAACATTTTATAATGGTTTATTGGGATAGACATGAACTATTATTGATGCAGCTATTAGAGGATATTTAATGAGTAAGAATGAAGAAGAAGCATTCCAACTTTTGGAAGCATGGCAATAAATAACTATTGATGGTCTACTGAACAATTACTTAATAGAAGAGTAGCTAAAGTGAATAAAGTTGACGTAATTTCTACATTGGCTACACATATCTCAACGTTGATGTGTAACTAACAAGCACACTTAGTTTCATTGGCTAAGAATGCTAATCCTATGAAAGTTAACATGATTTAAAAAAACCAGTATTATTTGTAATCTTTGTAATAGAGGTTATGGTAATAAAGTTTGTGTCCATAATCTAGAATGTGTAAAATATGTGGGAAACTTTAATAAATAAGACAATTGAAAAAATTTACCCCAAATTGCTTGATTTTGTGTAATTTTTCTTCTTTATTTATTTACCAAAATCGCTTGGAAGTAAGGTTTACCATGGCCTTAACACAACAATGATAATACTTACTTCATAGTAATTTTGGTAAAATATAGAATTCATGATAAGATATTGGCTTAGTGTGGGAAGGCATTGACCAAGTGTGAAAAGGCATTGATCTAGTGTGAAAAGGCTTACCACTAGCATCTAGTGTCACGGTAAGACTTACCATAATAGTGGTAAGTCTTACCTCCGATTGGTAAAAATAAAATCTAATCCAAATATCCTACTAATTTGGTAAATCACTCAAGGCAACCCCTACTCTACTAACTACAACCCATGATTGAGAAATCATCCAAACTTATCCTCTACCAATAAAAATCCAATGGGTAATCCTAGTAAAAGACCTCTATTCAATTTGCCTGAGTTTAACCAAAAATAAGAAAAACCACCGATCAAGGACTCAAGATTGGACAAATTAAAGAGCTTGATGGAAACTATGGCTACCTCAATCACCACTATTAGCCATGATATAAATAAGGTCAATGCAACGATGCATGTTATGACCTTTAAGGTGAACCACTTGGTAGCAAGGAAAGTTAACCACGATGCTAGTACGAAAAATTCAAAAATACAAATAGGCCAACTATCTCAAGCCTTACAATACTAGACATCAAGGAATATTATTACCTAGCAACACCAAAGTAAATCCAAAGAGATAAGGCATGGAGGATTGAAAATCCATTATGACAATGAGTGGTTTGATAGTAGGAGAAGTGATAGAGAAAGTAGTGGATAAAAAAGAAAAAGAGAACATAAAATAGTGGGATATAGTAAGGAAGCCACACAAGGGGAAGGTTCATAAGCAAAAGAAGGTAATACCTACACTCCACCTCTTTCTTTTCCAAAAAGACTACAAAAATAAAAGCTTGACAAGTAATTTTCAAAGTTTCTTGAAGTTTTTAAAAATATGCATATCAGCATCCCATCCATAAAAGCTTTAGAAAAAATGACAAAATATATGAAATTTATGAAGGAGATTCAATCTAAGAAGCAAATATTGGAAAAAGTATGAGATTGTAACCACTCATAGAGTGTTGTGATGAAATTATTGACAAGAACTCATTACCACGATTGAAGGAACTTAGAAGCTTTCACATTTCATGCACAATAAGGGATCATTATTTTGGAAATGCACTCTATAATTGAGGAGCCAACATCAAGTTAATGCCCATGTCAGTTCAATAAGTTAGGACTATAAGAAGCACAACCAAACTCAATGATACTATAAATGGACAATCGATTTCTAAAGAGACTAAGAAGAGTAATTGAGGACGTATTAGTAAATGTAGACAAGTTTATCTTCCCTACTAATTTTACTATCTAAAACAAGAAAGAAGACAAGAACATCCCTATTATTTTAGGCCACCCTTTCCTAGTTATAAGAGGACCTTAATTGATGTGGAGAAAGGATAGTTGATTACGAGGGTTCAAAAGAATGAAGTAAAATTCAAGGTATTCAAGTTTTTAGAAACATCCTATAAAGTTAAGAAGTAAGAATAAATTAAAGTAATACACTTAGAAAATAAGAGATAATATGGTAAAAAGAAGATAAGAAAGACGAAGCAAAATAAGGGAAAGAAATGAAGGAATTATGGGTTAGGCAAGTATACCATACTAATGGAAGAGGGAAAAAATATAAAGAGAATAAACACTTTAAGGATGAAGTCTATGAGGTGTAGTATCCTTTAAATAATGATATGAATCAACGAAGTAGCAATAGAGATAACAAATACTTCAAGTGGTTATGGAGGGCCAGTGGTAACAGTGGAGAGGCTTCTCTAAGCTATCATAGGTTATATATGAGTTGAAAAGCTAAGAGAGTCTAATTAAGGACCTTAAACATAATGCTTGTTGAGAGACAATCTAAGTTATTTTTAGTACTTATTTTTATTATTTTTATGGGTGAATAAAGTGTAGAGGGACATAAAAAGCACACAGACATATTTGGTGATAAAGACACACACAACAATGTTGAGACATACACGACAATGTCGAGAGAGTTTCTTTTCTCATATTTTTTCCTTATCTTTATTATGTTGTGCATCGGGGACAATGTACAATTCATATGTAGGGGAAATAACTTCATTTTATTTAGGATTTATGTTTAAGTTATTGCATATAATATTTTAGTTTAGATATGAGTATAAACTAGTGAACAAAGTAGAAATCATCAAATATATGCACGATAATTATGATATGAAACATGTGATAGAATTGGTTCCTCTAACTATGATAAAGGACTACTATGTGAGCACTATGATGCATGTTTAATTGAGTTGTGTGCTAGGGAGATTTTTTGTAAAATTTCTTTAAACACTTTGCACAACGTTGTTAATTATTACTTGATATGCTTATTGGGAGAATGTTTGTGTAAATGATGCTAAGTTTCATGGGTTTTGTACAGACTTTAGAATTCATTTTATTATCCCTTGAGGTGAAAACATAAATAATATTAAGTTAGAAAAATGATTTAGACCTTATATGAATTGATTGAACCTTTCAAACTAATCTTATATATTGTGTTCATAGTCACCAATTTAATTCTATTATGCATCATTGTTTTCATCTAATCAACATCTTAGCTTAATAAAAAAGAGCATAATAATGTATCTTACTTACCTCACATCTTAAAAAGAAATTAATTAGTACCAAAGAGTTGTGACATGGGATGCACCTTATATAAGTAGAGCATAATAACCATAGTAAACAAAATAAAGTCAAAATGGACAAGAAAAATAGCATAAAGAATAAGTTTGGGATATTATGACTCACTTGAACGTGTGTATATATATAAATATATATATAAATTTAGAAAAAGAGGGAAAATGCAATAAAAGGTGCACTAAAAAATGATGAAAACTGTAATTGCACCTAAATGATAAAGTAAGTTTAAGGTATGAATTAATCTAAATACTCTCATATATCAACCCCAAACTAAATTTTGGGTTACAAGCATGTGGGCCTTATTCATTTATAACTAATACACATCTCAGTTAGTGGAGAAGAGTGAGATGGATGGACTTATGAAATTTGTTTTGGAGTTCTATGCCAATTGTATTGTTTGCATAAACCAGTCTTATATGTGTTGATGAAAACACATACACAAAATTGCTCCATCACAAACACCTTATATATACTTGCATTGAAATATATTAATTGATAACCATGGAATCCCTTTATTATACATTTATGTAGTCTTTGAATGGGATATATTTTTGTCAATCATGCATGTGAGGCTAAATCATGTTCATTAAAAATATACATATATTTTATTAGTATAGTCAATAAATAAATTGTCTCTACTTTACTCAAGGATAAGGAAAGAGATAAGTTTAGGGGTGTTAATAACTCTACAAATGTAAAGTTATTTAGTCATTCTAAACTAACTATTTATCTTATTTTGGAGTAAATATTAGAAAAAAGACTTATGTTACTACTACAAAAGTGGTCATTTAAGTTGAAATTTAAAATCAATTTTTGGGGAAAACCGACTTATAATGAATTTAAAGTTACTTTGTTGAAAAATTGACTTAAAACACGTAAATTGTAGCTTCAATTAACATGTCAATTAATGCTACAAGTGGATAAATATGCTAATGTAGGTGGAACAACATATATTGGAGATATAAAAATTAAAAAATTTCCACTTACCTGATCATTCGAGCATTAATTGATTTCAATCGAGGGTTTTCGAATGGATTTTCTTATCATAACTTGATAGATCAATAATGGGTTTGATCAATCCAAAAGGTTCTCAATCAATTAAGCTTTGCTTGAACATCGATCAAGTGTTTTTGGGTTAAAACAATTTTATACTTAGATCGATCGAGTGCTCTTAGGCTGGAACGATGTCATACTTAGATTGATTGAGTAAGGGATTCGATTAATTGAGTGGAGAAAAAACTAACACACTAGCCTTTTTTTAAAATCCAACTATCAATCTTAATCGTTGGATCAAATATAATACATTTCTTGAACCAATCATGTCATTTATGACCTTACTAACATCATTTTCGAAGAGAATTATTCACTTTCTTCTTACCTAAGATTTAGATATTTATTTTCTAGCTTGGAGGAGTAGATTATGAATTATTCGTAGATTAATTGATATATTCATTGGAATAGTGTGAAAGTATGATTAATGTATATATAGTATGATTGTGTGAGTTTAATTATCGTGTAAGTAAAATCGTATGAGAATGTGATTGTTTATGTGAAGTTATATATGAATGCTTGAAAAAGAGTCATTGAAATCAAAGAGAATGTAATCGAAATCCTAAGTTTTTTTTAATATTGAAATCATATATTCTGAATATCTTTAGTTTAATAGTATTATTAATATATGTTCAAAATTCTCTTATTTTTAGTCTAAATAGTATTGAGTTATTTATTATTGGTACTCTACTACAAAAAGTCCATTCCTCAGTGATCGATACTCATGCTTTAACACTAATTTACTTGCACAACTTGTATAATTGCGGATCACGTGTCAAATATTAAGCACATTAAACTAGATACTCCAAACACTCACAAAATATTAAATTAATAAAATAAATCATATTCACAAAATGGATTCCATTAAATCCTTAGAGAGAGCTCTAACATAAAATACCCACTTTTAATACAATAAATTCTAGTGTAAAAGCCATAAGTAATACAAAGTTTACAACTGGAGGAATAAGAAAATGTAAACCCTTTTGGAATTCCTCAAGCTCTCCTTTTCAAGAAGCACCATTTGTGCTCCAATGGTTCTTCTTTTGTGCTTTCTCCAAAATGTGTATAAAACAAATAAATAAAGAAAAGAAATTAAAATAATGTTTAGATCATGTAAAATGATGGATGGAATGGATGGAAAATGAAGGTTTATGGAGGTCATAGTGGGAGAAAAATGGTGAATAATGGCTAAATATTCAAGCAAATGGGAAGAAAAAGGGTTTAAAAATACTGAAATTCTTTTCTAGCAATTGGATCACTCAAAAATCAAAAGTGTAATGTATGGACACTTGGCATGCATTGATAGGTTGCAGGATGATACATGGCAAGATCTCATCAAGTGACACATACATTGATAACTGCACATGTGACATTGGTCCAAAGAAAGCAGGAGAGAATGAACACATGACATATGGCTTCCAAATGAAATGCACTTCTAACATGTGGCACTTGGATGGAATGAGCTAGGACATGTTGTTGAGTTGACGACATGTGGCGAGTGAAGAGTGGGCAAGAATGGCTTGTATGGTATATAGTTGGATCAAACATGTTGTTATACGCCACATGGAGTGCAAGGATTGAAGTTCTGGAATGTCTATATGCATTCACTAGTATTTCTAAGTACATCCATCTATGTTAAAAAGTTCATAAACTACTTAAAATTTTCAAAAAAAAATCTCATAAATTATATTTTCATTTACTTTGAACCCTTTAATACAAAAATGTCCTATTTGACCCCAAAAGCACCATTTTATTAATCAAATAAACAAATAGTAAGCTTGTAAATGATAAAATAACTCTATAAAATAGAGTTATCATCGATTGAATTCAAAGCTAAATCAAACTTACATTTTTTTATAAGCTGGTTGATCTATAGTATAAGTCATAAAATTTAGAAAATAAATTTAGTCACATCGATTAGAGACTTTTATTTTATAAAACAAAAAAAACATACTTCTCAATTTTATTATATATATAATATTTATACATATTAATTAGTATATTTATAATTTTTCATAAATTTTAGTCTCTAAATATAGTTATGTGAATGTAAAATAAACATTTTCTTTTTTCTTGTTTGGAAGAGGAGATAAACATGTTTTAATAATTTTTTCTTGTGTATGAGATTTATTTCTTATTTATTTCAAAATTTTAACCACTTTGATAATCTTTACTATTATTTTTACTTTATATTTATTTGGAATATGATACACATTCTAAAGTTTTCTTAGGAAACTTTAATTTTTATTAAAATTAGATATTTCTAACTAGGGATATATTATGTTAAAAATTCTTATTAATTCTAGGTTATACTTTTGTAAAGAAATTTTTGATAAAAAAAATTATAGATCTAAAATTGACAAACTAGTTACCCTAAACTGATATTGTAGGTACATTTGAATGTTGGTTTTTAAGAGTTTATAGGTAAGCTACCCTTTTGTAAGGTTTATTTTTTTTTTAAATTATCAAGGCAAGATTGACTTGAAAAATAAACAAATAAATGACCAAACCACTAACACCCACCCCGACTGACTACTAATCCACTTAAATTGTTGTCCTTTGTATTTTATTTTTTCTCTATATTTTCTATTGGTGCTCGTTACTGTTATTTTTATACTTTTGCATTATTATCCAATCTTGGCATAACAAATTAAGAAGATGACAAGCATAGAGTCATACATAAAGGTAGAAAGATTTAATGAAGATAATGATTTATTGTTATGAAAGATACGAATAAAAGATGTTTTAATTCAAAAGGAAGTCACAAAGCTATTGCAAGGTAAGGAGAAAAAGCTAACTGTCATGACAAACAAAGCATGGAATAAGCTTTATCAAAGATTAGTAAATGCAATTCATCAGGGATTCTCAAATGTGGTAGTTAATAATGTTTTAATCAAAAGATTAGGGATATTTAATATACATTTTTAGATATTATTTTCTTTACATTTATATATATATATTTTTTATTATTATAATGAACTAAAAATATTTATTTTATATTTATTGAAAAAATATTAATTATTTTAATTTTTTGAGATTTTTATTTAATAAGTGGATATACTTAGCATACCCGTGGATGTGCTTAGCACAAACATTACAAAGCAAATCAGTGCAGCCAGTTCACTTATGAACCGTATATTTCTTCTATGCATATATACCATGTATCATTAGTCCTAATACAATTCAAAAATTTATTAATTTTTTAAATATAAATAAAAAATAACACCCCATAAAATAAAAACAGTAACAAAATTACACGAAAATTAAGAGAAAAATTTAGAAAAAAATGCAAAAATTATAGAATCAATTTAGAGGTAACAATTGAGAGAAAGATGATTCAATAAGTAATTAAAGAAGTTGAATATCATATTCAAGAACAAAAATCATAAGATTTATTTTCATGAATAATTTTTTGAATTTATTGTTTGCTATGAATAGCTAATTTTATAATTAATTATGGGTGGTTTCAAAGAGCTAAACATGAATTGCAATCTATAATATGATTTGCAAGATTCTATTCAACTATTCTTTTTTATTATGTATTAATTCTCAATTTTAATTATTGTATGAATTTATTTGATTATTTGAGTATACAATTAAATAATCAAGTTAATTTATCGTTAATCAAATAGTTGATTGTATATGTAATCGCTTCATCAATTTAAATAATTAGAGACAAATTACTTGTAATAAGAATTAATACCCAAGATAATTAAACTAAGCTTGTGTGTTTAACCTTGATTTAATTTGTTTATTTAAAAATTAGTATTTTTGATAGATTAAATGTAGAGAGCTTATTCTAGTTTGTCTATTAAAAAAAGTTGGATTAAAAGCTTATTTAATTTAACGAATCTATAAGAAAAGGTAAAAAATTTCGCTTTGTGATTTTTTCTAACTTAGTATAATCAAAGAATATGAGATGATAATATACTTTTGTTGATTTGTAATACATGCTAGTGATGTAGAATACTCCTACAATCATTTTTTTTGTTTGAATATTTATCATAATCTTTATATTTTATTTTTATTTTTATTAATCTTTAATTATTATATTTAATTTTCAATTTAAATAACTAAAATCCCCATTTTCAATAAATGAGTTAGTTTCTAAAATCTTCTTGAGTAAGGACCATTACTTGTTATATATTAATTTATAACATCTTTAGCAAAGTAAGATTTAAATTGATTGTTCATTTAAATACACATTAATTTTTGAGGTAGTATCACTGAGAATTTCCATTAAATTAACTACTATCTAATTTTATTTATTTTTAAGTATTTTATATTCAAAAAATTAAAAAAAATAATTAAAAATTAAAAAATATTTTTATTTTTATTTTGGTTTATTTATATTTATTTATATTTAATTTTTTTATAATCTTTATTTGGTTTTTAGAGAAAATGGATGAACTCATGCTACAATCTCAAATCAAATTCACAATTTCTTGAGTAAGTAATTCAAACATATCTTCCAAGTTCAAGCAACTCATTTGAAGATTCAGATTATTCCATCCATGTATAAATGGCTATGAATAATCCCAATCAAACTTTTAAGAAAATGGTAGCATTGTGTTACGTCCCACTCAAAATGTCTCTTAAAATCCAAATAAATGGTGGTTGCCTAAATGATTTAGACTCTTCTACAGAGGCCGAGGATGTGGAGATCCATACATTAGTCAAGATGCCCCTCAACGAGCTAGATGGTGGGTTATGGCAAGAGATTGATGGGTTGAAGGCCAAACTTGACAAGGTACGAGACCTTGTCCAAAGAGAAATTTCTAATGTGTTGCTTAGAGTGGAGGATATGGGTGGTGACCTAGCTCTTTGTAAGCGGGCTATAGCCTTGGGAACTAGCACAACCACCATCATTGAGGCTAAGAAGGTGGATGTTCCCAAGCCAAAAACTGGTGCTAGGAATGCTAGGGACGTTGATAACTTCCTATGGGGGTTTGAACAATATTTTGAGGCTACTGGCATAACGGACCATGCCAGCAAGATCCGAATTGCTACCATGTACTTGTCTGACACTACTATGTTATGATGGAGATGGAGGCATGGTGACGTGTAACGATGGGTTTGCACAATTGACACTTTTGATGATTTCAAAAGGGAGTTCAAAACCCAATTCTTCCCCATAAATATTGAAGAGGAGGCAAGGGGCTGATTACGACGATTAAAGCAAACAGGTAGCTTAAGGGACTATGTGAAGGAGTTCACAACCTTGTTGCTAAAAGTCCCTAAAACTTTAGACAAGGACGCTTTATTCTTGGTCATGGATGGTCTTCAATCATGGGCTAATATGGAACTTAAGCGATGTGGTGTCCAAGACTTATCTTCGGCCATTGCGGTTGCTGAGAGCTTTATTGACTACTCCATAAACAAAGAGAGCTCAACGGCCACATATAGAAATTTTGGTGGAGGAAAGAGTGGGGGAGGCCATGCCAAAATTTAGGGTCAAAAAATCATAAAGAAGGCTCATCGTTCAAATCACGAGACAAGAGGAAGGAAAGAGAGGATCGTGGTGCCTCGAAGCCCTGTGTGATGTGCTTCATATGCGACGGACCGACGGACAAAGGTGCAAAGATGGGTTCTTTGCACCTACTTAGTGCATTGCAGAGCGCCCCAAAGACCCCCAAAGGCTTGATGTTTGTAGATGCAACCATCAACGGGAAGGTCGCCAAAGCTTTAGTTGACATAGGTGCATCGCATAACTTTGTTTCATTAGAGGAAGCAAAGAGACTCGGCCTTAAGGTTGTCAATGGAGGAGGATCGCTCAAAGTAGTTAACTCGGCAACACTACTTCTGCATGGAGTTTCTCGTGGAGTTAAGGTCAGTCTTGGTGCTTGGACTGGCCAAGTGGACTTATTAGTGGCGCCTATGGATGACTTCTCAGTAGTATTCGGCATGGAGTTCTTAGACCAGGTTAGAGCTTTCCTTGTGCCATGCTCAAACTCTATGTGTATCATGGATGGAACAAAGGCTTGTGTGATACCGACGGAGAGGACCACCAGACCTATTACCCAAACTCTCTCAGCACTTCAATTCAAGAAGGGATTGAAGAGGGACGAAGAGAGTTACTTGGCCATCTTAAAGGAGTACAATGATGAGGAGGCATCACCAAAGCCAAACTTGCTGACGAAAGTGCAAGTTGTCTTAGATAAGTTCCATGATGTGATGCCTGAGGCATTGCCCAAACGGTTACCTCCAAGGAGGGAGGTGGACCATGAAATTGAGTTGGAACCCGGCACCAGGCCACCAACAATGAGCCCTTATCGAATGGCGAACTCAGAGTTGGTAGAATTACGAAAGCAACTCGATGAATTATTGGATGCTGGCTTCATAAGGCCCTCCAAAGCCCCATTTGGTGCCTCGATGCTCTTTCAAAAGAAGAAGGATGGCTCGCTACGGATGTGCATTGACTATCGAGCTCTAAATAAGATCACAGTAAAGAACAAGTATCCTATCCCTCTTATTATTGACTTGTTCGATCAATTGGGGAACGCTAGATACTTTACAAAATTGGACTTGCAGTCGGGATATTACCAAGTACGCATAGCCAAAGGGGATGAGCCCAAGACCACATATGTAACTAGCTTGACTTTGGAAAAATATCTTGAGCACTTAAGGAAGGTGTTCGAGGTCCTAAGGGAAAATGAAATGATAGCTATCATTCATTGCTTAAGGGTGTGGTGACACTACTTGTTGGGTTCTCACTTTGTTATCATGACAGACAATGTAGTGACTAGCTACTTCTAGACTCAAAAGAAGTTGAGTCCCAAGCAAGCTCAATGGCAAGACTTCTTGGTAGATTTTGACTATAGGCTGGAGTACAAGTCCGGTAAGACCAATGTAGTGGCTGATGTGCTAAGTCGAAAGGCGGAGTTAGCAGCCTTGAGTATACCAAGCAATCCCTTGCTGGAAAGAATCAAATAAGGGTTGGAATGTGATGCCCCAGCTCAAAACCTCCTTGCCCATATCAAGGAAGGAAAGACAAGGCGATTTTGGCTAAGTGATGGACTACTCTATGCCAAACAGAATCGCATCTACATGCCAAAGTGGGACAACTTGAGGAAAGAGCTGATCAAGGAGTGCCACGATTCACTGTGGGCTGGACACCCAAGAATGAGGTGCAACCTTGCCTTAATCAAGTCTATTTACTATTGGCCTCAACTACGGGACGATGTTGAAGCCTATGTAAGGACTTATCTTATGTGTCAATAGGATAAGATAGATCAGCATGCACCTGGAGGTTTGCTAGAGCCGCTGCCTATTCCAAAGAGACCATAAGAGAGTGTCTCAATGGATTTCATCACTTGCTTGCCAAAATCAAAGTGCTTTGGCAGCATCATTGTAGTCATTGATCGCTTCAGCAAGTATGCAACATTCATACATTCCTCAGCAGATTGCACTGCGGATGAGACGACACGGTTGTTTCTCAAGCACGTCGTGAAGTATTGGGAATTCCATCCAATATCGTGAATGATCGAGACCCACGATTTACTGGAAAGTTTTGGACATAATTTTTCAAGTTATTGGGATTAGACTTGAACTTTTCTATAAGCTTTCATCCATAAAGCGATGGACAAACGGAACATGCCAACACATTGCTGGAGCTCTACCTGAGGCACTTTGTTAGTGCCAACTAACATGATTGGGCTAAGTTGCTGGATGTAGCCGAATTTTCTTATAACCCGCAGAAAGGCGAGTCCACAATGAAGAGTCCCTTCGAGATCATCATGGGACAGTAACCCATGACCCCTCATGCTTTGGCTACAAGCTATGAAGGGAAGAGTCTTGCTGCCTTTAAATTTGCCAATGCATGGCATAAGCAAGCTGAGTTAGCCCGAGCATATTTTAAATAAGGCGTCTAAAAAGATGAAGTGTGTTGATAAGAAAATGTGGATGGTGGAATTTCATGAAGGAGATTTGGTCCTTGTTAAATTATTGCCCCAACAATTCAAATCTCTACAAAAGGTTCACAACGGGTTTGTACGGAAGTATGAAGGGCCATTTCCAGTCCTCAAGCAAGTCGTTAAGGTTCCCTACAAACTACAACTCCCTCTGAAGCTTAAAATCTATCCAATCTTTCATGTAAGTATGCTGAAACCTTATTATGGAGACGAAGAAGACACAAGTCGGGGATAATCAAAAAGATCACCCACCATAGTAGTAACCTCCTTCAATAGAGGAGTGGACTCCATCTTGGCAGATTGCCTAATTCGGTGAAAGGGGATACCAAGTTATCGGGAATACTTGGTGAAATGGAATAATGCCCCAGATATAGAGGCAAGCTGGGAACCTGAAGACTCTTTGTGGTAATTCAAAGATTACCTAGAGAGGTTCAAGCTTGAAGGCACGACGAGGGCGTCATGAACTTGAGTGGGGGAGGGTGTTACCTCTCGCTCAAAATGTCCCTTAAAATCCAAATAAATGGTGGTTGCCTAAAGGATCTAGAATCTTCTACATGGGAAAGTTCTAGAGTGGCCTAGAGATGTCTAGAAGGAGCTAGATTTGGATGGACTCAACTCAAGCCTTAAATACTAGAATATTTTAGAGTACGCTGGAAGGTGTCGGAATATTCTAGAATGTGCTGGATGGTTCATGAAGGATGTGGAAGTCTCTAGAAGCTTATGGAACATCCTAGAACTTGCATGAAGGAACTTGACAATTCTAGAAGACTCTAGAGTTGGCTAGAAGATCCTAGAACCTTGTGGTATATTGTAGAAAAAACTAGAACAATCTTATACATTCTAGACTTAGAATGATTTAGAAAGTTGTGGCATAGCCTTAAGCTTGGAGCCACACTATAAATAGACCCATTGGTCTTCATTTGTATTCATCTTGGGAATTTGTAAGATAATCTTTCTCTAGAGCAATACAAGGCATTCTTTACAAACTCTTTCTCTAGTTCTTGTTTTGCTCTTAAATCCTCTCAATCTCTAAGTCTCTTTCTAATCTCGCTTAGTGCAACAGACCGTGCTAAGTGCCGTATGATCGCTATTTGAAATTTAAGGTCGTGATAATTGGCTTTAAATCAACAACTATTATGCATTCAATACAATTACAACGGTGGTGCTCTTGAATTGAAGTATGGCATAATTCATCTCTTGCCCAATTTTTGAGGTATAGTTAGTAAATATACAAACAAACATCTAAAAGAATTTCATGTGGCCTATTCTAGAGTGAAACCTAATGGCACTACTGAAGAACAAGTAGAACTTAGAGAATTTTCATTCTCTTTAGCATATAGCACTAAAGAATGATTGTTCTACTTACCATTTGCAATAATAAATAGTTGGAATGAGATGAAGCAAATGTTCTTGGAGAAACATTATGTAGCTTCTATGGTCACTCAATTCAAAAAATAAATTTGATGTATTCATTAGTACAATGGAGAGAATTCATTTGAGTATTGGGAGTGATTCAAGAAATTATGTGCAAGTTGCCCTCATCATCAAATAAGTGACTAGCTCTTAATTCAATATTTCTATGAGGGATTGGTACCTATGGACAATAGTATGATATATGTATCAAGTGGTAGAGCTTTGGTTAAAAAGAATTTTGAAACTACAAGAAATTTGATCACTACTATGGCTATAAATGCTCAACAATTTGGTACCCTATCAAATTGCCACAAAAGGTTAATAACGTATGAGTTTTTAATAATATTGAATAACAACTGAGCACCCTCACTTCAATTGTGCAAGAATTAGCAATCAAACAAATTCAAGCTTGTGGAATCTGCATTAATATTGGACACTAAATATACATATGTCCTACTATTCAAGATCTTAATGTTTAACAAGAAAATGCTATGTGAGGATACCAAGGATAATAAATGCAAAAATATGATCCTTACTCTAATACTTACAAACCTGGTTTGAGTGATTATCCTAACTTTTGCTATTTTAGAAGTGATCAACCTACTACCCATAGAAATCTACCAAGTTTTCCTTTTCTAAGAGGCCAATAAACTTATCAAGCGATACCATAAAATCCTTCTCTTCTACCTCAAGGTAATTCTTTAAAGGATTTAGTAAATATGATAGTATCCAACATTGCTCAATTCTAGCAAGATATGATGAAGTTCTAACAAGATACAATGAAGTTCCAACAAAAATCACTCAAATTTCAACAAGACATGAAATCTACTATCAAGAACCTTGAAAATGGATTCAGTTAGTTATATACTACCATTGGTAAACTAGAAGCATAAGGATTTGGTTAACTTCCCTATTAACAAATGGTTAATTCTAGAGAAAATGTCAATGTTATATCATTGAGAAGCAATAAACATCTTGAATAAGCTCATGAGGAACAAACCAAAGAAAATATGACTAAGGATGAACTAATTCAAAAACAATCAACAATTCTGACAAAGTAGAAAACAAGGAAACCAATAACAAGGAAGCAAAACAACACCTAAGGTACAATCTAAAGTTTCAATTTCTACCTATAAACCCCTTATTCTTTTTCTTAGCAAGTTTATGAAATCCACATGAGCAAGAAGTCTTGAAAACTTTTCAAAAAGTGTCATGCTATGCCAAATTTCTAGAGGAATTATGCATCAACAAGAGGAAGCTCAAAGGAAATTAAGTAGTGAACATGGGAGAGAATATATTGGCAATCTTACAAAGAAAAATTTCACAAAAATGCAAGGATCCAATTAGTTTCACCATACCATTTGTTATAGGTAACAATAAATTTGAAAGTACTTTGCTAGATCTAAGAGCTTCAATTAATGTTATGCCTTATTCAATTTATGTTACTCTAAATCTTGGGCCCCTTTGAGAAATTGATGTAGTTATCCAATTCACTTATCGATATAATGCTTATCCAAACAGAGATTTGGAAGATGTTTTAGTGTAGATTAAGGAGATAATATTCCCAATCAATTTTTACGTGTTTGATATGAGAGATGACCCTACTATTAATTCCATACCCTTAATTTTAGGTAGACCATTCATGAGAATCACTCGAACAAAGATAGATGTGTATAATAAAATGCTAACTATAGAGTTTGGTAGAGAGGTTATTTGCTTCAATATCTTTGAAGCGATGAGGTATCCCAATTATTATAATTCTTGTTTTTTTATTCATTTACTTGTCTTTTAGTGTAGGAAATTATTGGTGTCAAAAGTATAGATCTATTAGAGGTTTCCATAAGAGACAACATGAAAACTGAAATTTTATGTGATGAAGAAGGGGATATCAATAGAGTAGAGGAATTAAAGGATATTGTCGCCTCTCTTAACTCTTCTCCATAGATAAATTGAAGGTACAATATTTCCTATATTTTTATTCCTGTGTCTAATAAGAAACTTTTAGCTTCCATTGTATAGGCATCCACCTTGGAGCTCAAACCTCTCCCAAAGCATCTCAAATATGAATACTTAGGAGATGGAGACACACTTCCCTGATTATATCATCTAAGCTTTTAGTTATTCAAGAGGAGAGCTTAATCAATGTTTTGAGTAAGCTTTTAGCGATTAGATGGACAATTGTCGATATTAGGGGAATCAATGCTTCTATGTTCATGCACTAAATATTACTTAAAGATGATCCCAAACCAACAAAAAAGCCATAAAAGTGATTGAATCTTCCAATGATTGAAGTGGTTAAGAAAGAATTTATCAAGCTATTGGAAGTTGGGTTAGCTCCATCCAAATTACTCCAAAGAAGTCTGAAGTTACAGTGGCAAAGAATAAAAATAATGATTTGATTTCTACTTGACTTCAAATCGAGTGATTATTTTGCATTTATTCTTGAAAGCTCAACTCTATGACTCTAAATATCATTTTTCATTTACATTTTTATTGATCAAATACTTGGGCATTTAGCATGTCATACTCAATATTATCTTCTTGATAGTTTTTCAAGTTATAATCAAATTGTCATTAGGCCGAAAGACAAATAGAAGATGATTCTCACTTGCCCCTTTGAAACCTTCACTTAAAGACATATGCCAATTGGCCTTTGTAATGCCTCTGTCACCTTACAAAGGTGTAAGATATTTTTCGAGTATGTAGAAAGCATTATAAAAGTGTTTATAGATGATTTTACAGTATATGGAGTCATATAACAACTACCTAAGTAATCTTACATTAGTTCTAGAGAGGTGCGTAGAAACTAACCTTGTACTTAATTGAAAAAAATGTCATTTTATGGTAGATCAAGGTATAATTTTAGGGCATGTGATATCATCTATGGGAATAGAAGTTCATAAATCTAGGATAGATTTTATTCATTCATTAACACCTCCTACTTGTATGAGGGAGGTTCATTCTTTTCTTGATCATGCAGGATTCTATCAAAGATTTATACATGATTTCTCAAAAATAGCAAGACCTTTATACCAATTGCTCCAAAAAGATGTGGTATTTGTGTTCAATGAAGAGTGCCTTAAAGCATTTAACATATAGAAATTTCTCTTATTTCATTCACGGCTTTACACTATTTCCAAGTAAGTTATGTTCTCATTAGGTCGGCCCATTTATTATTACTAATATTTTCTCTCGTAATGCAGTTGAATACATAGCCCAAATACTAGCAAAGAATTCAAAGTTCATAAACATGGATTAAAGCCATAATACGAACATTTTACACCAATCAATATAGATTAGGTGACTTAACACAAACCAATAGATTTGGACGGTTAAAGATACACATGAGGTAACGTGAGGCTAGTGATGTTAAACCAAGTATTTTATGGAAGTCAACCCACTAGATTTTTTTTCTACTTCATTTTTACTTACTTTTAAACTACATGTATACATGTACTTATATTGAGGTCAAAGTAAGAATTAGGTATGAGGGAGTATTAACATATCACTATTTTATTTGTTTATGTTTTATTAGTTTAGCATGTTTTATGATGCATGTTTTAGGATTAGTATGCTTTAGGTAGCATAATTTTTTTTTTCATTTTTAATATTTGTTTTATTGCATTCTTAGGGTAGTTAGGATTAATATAAGGGATTAGAATCAATCACACAATCTATTTTTTTGTTCTGGCATCTGTGAAGAAATTAACTAAATAATTTTAGGTCAAAAGGATAATGAATGTTGATAGAGTCTTACTTTGTTCCTAATTGAATGTAGCTTTATGATAATTTTGTTCAAAACTTACATACACAATAGCTAAATTGGTGATAAAATAATTTATATGCATGAACATGTGAAAAATGTTATGAAGTCCTTGGAACTTTGCTATACTTTTAATGAACAAGAATAGATTGCTAAGACTTTTCTTCAAGTTTATCAAAGCAAATGCTAAATGCACTTCTTGAAAAATGATTAAGGCAATAGGATTACTTTCTTTGGCTTTATGTGTTCTTCCTTTAATATTGTTGTTCTTTCAAGAATAACATTTTTAGAAAACCAATTTGAGCCTACATTAGCCAATTGTTTATACTCATTCTTGACCCTTTGAACCAATTATTGGTCACACCATATAGTTCAAGAAAAGTATAGTTCAACAAAAACAGAATAAATTTTACGAAAATGCTACAATAAAATTTAAGAGTATCAATTGTGATATAATTGATTAAATGTCCAACATACAAAAACAACCTTTACTACAATATATTCCTAAAAAAAGAAAAAAATAAATATATATATATATATATATATATATATAATAAGAGAAAAAATTGAAAAGAATTATAAGAGGGGTTGTGTGTTATTCAGAAAGAGTGGCAAATAAAAGAAAGGAAGCTAATAATGATGTTTGGGTCCAAAATAATGAAATTCGATATTATCTTATTAACATAATTAGTTGTGTTAGTATTATTTATAGGCCTCTTCTCTTACTCCATAGACTTATGAACTTTCGTTTCTCCTTCTTTCCATTCATTTGATTGAACCAATAAACATAACCACATATTATAATCATATGAAAGACCATTTGATTTTAAGGAATACTTTTTGTAAGTATAGATATAATTTTAAAGAAAACCCAATAATATCCAATTTAACTTTAAAAAGAAAAGTGATATTTCACAAAGAGCAACAATGTTTTAACTTGTTTATGTTAGATGATTTGACTATTGCTAATTGATACTACATCATATAGAAACTTTAAACATGATTATTGTTAAGTATCTATAACAAAGAAATGATTAGAGACAATATCTAATATTTATTCGAATTTGAAACCATAATATTATCAACCCTTGAGATAAAATGTGAGAAAGCTTATTCTCTTAATTATGGGAACTGATTTTGCTCGAAAAATAGTAAAGAGTAAGTATATGGGAATTTGTTAAGTAATATTTTATATAAATGTTTTAGATATCTATTACTTTATAGTTATATATTTTATTATAATAATAAGTTATAAATATTTATTTTGTATTTATTGAAAAATATTAATTTTTTAGATCTTCTGAGATTTTTATAGATTTTTATTTAACATATGAATGTATTTAGCATACCTATGGATGTACTTAGCATAGAAATCCTTAGCGCAACCAGCCTTCATGCATGAATAGTACATTCTAAATTTCATTAAATGACAAGTGACATACATATATTTATCTTTAGTGATGTTCCTGTGATTTTTATTCCTGTTATGCGTATAAAGAGTGTATCACTAGTCCTAGTACAACTCAAAACAAATCAATTTTTTCAATATAAATATAAAATAACACTCTATAAATAAAATATGTATTAGAATTGTACAAAAATTAGGAGAAAAATTAAAAAAAATACATAAATTATATAATTAATTTATAGGCAACAATTGAGAGAAAGAGGATTTAAGAAGTAATTAAAGAAATTAAAGATCTAATTCAATATCAAAAATCATAAGATTTCTTCCCCTTTTATTTTATTGTTTTCATGAATATGTTTTAAAATTTATTTTTTACCATTAATAGCTAATTTTATAATTGATTAGGAGGGATTTCAAAGCCTTAATTATGGATTATAATATTTAATAAGATTTGAAATATTCTATTCAGTTATTCTTTTTTATTATGTATTAATTCTTAGTTTTAATTGTTGTATGAATTTATTTGATTACTTAATTGTATAATTAAATAATCATATTTATTCATCGTTAATCAATTTAGTTAATTGGGTACGTAATCGCTTGATCAATTTAAATAATTATTAATAAATTACTTGCAATGAGAATTAATACTCAAGATAATTAAACCGAGCTTGTGTGTTTACACTTAATTTAATTTGCTTATTTAAAAATTAAAGTTTTTTATAGATTGAATTTAGAGAACTTATTATAGGTTGTCTTTTAAAAATAGTTGGATTAAGAGCTTGTTTAATTCAACGAATTTAAAAAAAGAGTTGGAGATTTTTAATTTTGTCAATTTCTCTAAGTTGGTATAATCAAAGAAGAGAAGATTAAGATATGTTTTTGTTGATTTACAATACGTGCTAGTGGTAAAGAATGATCCTACAATTGTTTTTTATTTGAATCTTTATTATAACCTTTATATTTTATTTTTATATTTATTAATCTTTAGTTTTGTTAGATTTAATTTTTAGTTTACAAACAAAAAACCTCATTTTCAATAAATAGGAGTCTGTTTCTAAAATTCTGTGCAGGAAAGACCTTTACTTGCTATATTAATTTACGACATCTTAAGTAATTTAAAGTAAGATTTAAATTGACCGTTCATTTGAGCCGCATCATTTCTTATGATTTATAGAAAAATTTACAGCAACTTTATATTGCAAGAAATGTGATAAATAAACTATTTTGGAAGAAATATTTGTATACTCTTTGTATCTCTAAGAATATGAACATGTTGACGTAGATAAATACCTTCAATAGGTTGATCTATGAACTTTCTCCGCTAGGGTAACTTTTGATCATGAGGATAAATGTATGTTGTTATTGTGTTCCTTACCATTATCTTATGTTCATTTCATTACTATCTTATTGTATGGAAAGGAGTTCATTGTTTTTCAAACGTGTGAAGAAAGCTTTGTTGTCTTAGCACAAGAAGAAGAAAGTTGATGGTGAGCAATCACAAGTAGGTCATCTTGTTATTACTAAGAAAGATGGTAACAATCATAGCTACCATTATCTAAGAAGCAAGTCTAGAGACATAAATAATTACAAAGGTAGGGGAAGGTCAAGCTCAATGCCAAGAAAGTTTCACTACGCGAAAACCAAGCTTTAAATCGGTTAATAATTGACTTTAAATTATTTTAAAGTTGGTTTGGTGAAACAACTTTAAATGCTATAACTTAAAAATTTAAAGTCGATTCACGCATTGAATTGACTTTAAAACATAAAGTCATTTTAATGTATGAACAGACTTTAAACGTAAAGTCATTCAACGCGTTAACGGACTTTAAATTTTCAGCACCATTATGCCATCTTCTTCTTCTGGGTAAGTAAACAATGCTCCTCATATATCATGCTCATGGAATTAGTTCAACCATTGGAAATTTAAATTTAAATTAAATATCAGACCAGTTACTACCCCTAATATCTCTCTTTAAACATATTTTGTTTTTCTCTTTTTTTTTATATAATAAACACATATCTTTTTGCTTATATAGCAAAATCGGTTTTATTTCTTCTTGAGGAATATAAAAATGAAACAATAATATTTATTTTACTCGTAACAATAAATCTTAAAAATAAAATTTTTAATATCAGACCAATTAAATATTATCTCACAATTTAATACTTTAAGTTTCCATAAAAAAATACAAATATTGCTACCTATCTTAAAATTTCCATGCAGGCATACTCAGTTACTCAAACACAAATAACCTCTTGTTGAGATCCAAAATATGTGGGGACTTAAGGAGACTTGTAATAGTTCCTCCTCCTCTTTTTTTCAATTTATTTTAGGATATAATGATTTATACCTAACATTGACTTTGAATATATATAGTTTGTGTTAGTTTCTTTTTAATTTAAAATTAAAAACGACATGAAAACTTACAGATCTCATATTTTCATATGGGCGTAATGTAAATTAACAGGCAGTAAGTGTTAAACAAGAGATGAAGAGATGTATAGATTTTATCTGTGACCCTAAAGACTCTGTCGGAGGACCAAGAGGCAACATCCACATATGGGCCCCAGCCATAGTCTCCACTAAGTTATTCAGCGTGCTAGAATATTATTCTGTCTAATGGGGAAGAGAGAAGATAAAAGGAAAGTATCCACATGTGTAACATCGGTTGACGTGTTGAACCGAAGCTACAAGTAGGACGTAACGTCGGTTCTACGTGTCAATTGACTTAAACACGTAGATTGTAGCATCCGTTCTACGTGTCAATCAACTTAAACACATAGATTATAGTGTCGGTTGACACATAGGACCAACATTATGTCCTAAGTGTAGCGTCGGTTAAACATGTCAACCAATGCTACAATTTATGTGTTTCAATTGATTTTTCAGCGAATCAAATTTAAATTTATTATGATTTAATTTTCCCCAAAAATTGACTTTAAATATCGACTTAAATGACATCTTTTATAATAGTGTTTAATAAAGGCATGAAGTGTTAGAATTGTCACAAAAAAGGGTCACATTCAAAAGTAAGGTAGATTTTGGCCAATGATCTGGAAGATAGAAAGAACCTGACACAACCCTCTAATTCAACCAATGTTATAGAGGATAAAAGTGAAGATAAAGATGATGATTTTTTTGTCTCTCAGGTATTGATTCTTTTGCTAATTCTTGGATTTTTTTAATCTGGTTGTTCTTATCACATGTATCCACATAAAAATTGGTTTGATACCTATACTCCCCAACAAGGTAATTATGTGTATATAGGAAATAATGAAAATTTGAGATTTTTAGGATAGGAACCATAAAGGTTAGGGTGTTTGATGGTTTTGCAAGAACCTTCATAGTTGTGAGACATATCCCTAACCTGAAAAAATATGATTTCTCTTAATGGGTTTGATGAGATGGGTTATTCATATTCTGCAAAAAAAAAATGGAGTCATCTAGGTATCTAAAGGGACTTTGGTAGTAATGAAGGATAAGCAATTTGATAATCTCTACAAAATGATTGGAAGTAGTGTTGCAGGTGGAGTTGCTTTAATTTCTGAAGGTCTCGCTTTTGATGATGGTATGCTTTGGCATATGAGGATATGTTGGAACTTAATAAAAGAAACTTATTAAAAGATGATACCTGTAAGTTTTATTTATGTGAACATTGTGTTTATAGTAAGCAAAAATAGTTAGTTTCAAGGTAGTGAATAACACAAGTTCTAGTATTTTGAATTATATTTATTTTGATGTTTTGGGAACCAATGAATGTTGCTTCTCAAAATGGAGGCTATTATTATGTTACATTTATTAGTGAATACTCCATAAATGTTTGGATTTATTTCATGAGAAGTAAAACTTAGGTGTTTGATTACTTAAGGAATAGAAGGCAGAGGTAGAGAACCTGCCTGGCAGAAAGATAAAGATTTTGTGCATTGGCAATGGTACTGAGTACAAACATAAGGAATTTAGAGAGTTCTATGAGAAATTTGATATTTTTTTGACATTATACAGTAAAGAAACTTGCTCAATAAAATGTAGTTCTGTATGGGTGAATAGAACCATCACAGAGAACATATTGTATGAGATTCCAAGCAAGTTTACCAAAGAATTTTTGGGCAAAGAATGAGCACTATAATTTTCCTTATTAGTCAAAGTCCTCATTCTTCCATTGATTTCAAAATCCCTTAGCAGGTATGGTTTTCTATGCCTATTGATTATTTCACACTTAAAGTTTTTGGTTGTCCTGCTTTCATGCATATACATAGTGATGAGAGATCAAAGCTGGACTCTAAATCAAAGAAATTTATTTTTCTTGTCTACTAGAAAATGTTGTGATTGATTAAAAATAATATTTGGTTTGTTAGTTATAATAGAAGGTGGCTAATTTAGAAGAAAATTCATGAAAGGTGGTTTCCTATATTGTTAAAGATGGAGGTGCTTAACCTTGTTTAAAAGAAGAATGGGAAAATTAGGTAGCCTAATTTTGGTGAATGAAGAAATGTTTGGCATATGAAATGGGAACTTGAAGGCTATAAATATGGCTTCATTTATTCATTGTTAATCATCCCAAAAATAGAGACAAACATGTATGAGAAGTTTTTAGTGAGAGAATTTTGTGGGAAAATTCTCTTGAGCTTGTAATTGTTTTTTGTCTTTTGGGTATGAGAAAATTACTAAGAGTGTGGTTGTAACAATTTTCCACATAGTAAATTTTTTCTCTAGTTGTCTTTTGACAACGAAAGTGTTTTTTCTCCAATTTAGAGTTTCCACTATAATTCTTATGTTATGTATTTTCTATTTCTCTGTTCTTTGATATTTTGCTAAGGAGAATCTTGGGATGGAAAATTTGTGATTATACCATTTGATCCAAATTTTCTAACAACTGGTATCAGAGTCAATTTCAAAGAAAGAAGTAGAAATGTCAGGAGTCAAGATTGACATTGAGAAATTTGATGAGAGAATCAATTTTGGCTTGTGGCAAGTACAAGTCAAAGATTTGTTAATCCAATACGGGTTACATAAGGCGTTAAAGGGGAAACCAGTCCTTGTTACCGGTATTGAGTCTAGTTGGCATAAGTAATGGAGATTGGGAAGATATTGATCTAAGAGCTTCAAGTGTAATTCTGCTTTGTTTGGCTAAAAAATACTCTTACAAATGTGCATGGAATATCTATGGCCAAAGAACTCTGGGAAAAGCTTGAAGAATTCAGGAAAAAGGCATCTCACTTCAGGTGTATCTAAAGGAGCAGTTTCATAATTTACGTTTGTATGAAGAAACTATTATATTTGACCACCTCATTGTTCTCAATGGTATTGTCTCTAAATTGGAAACCATTAGAGTTAAACTCGATGATGAAGATATAGCTTTAAGGCTCATTTGGTCTCTTCCATCTTCTTATAAACACATAAAACCTATCTTGATTCATGGAAAAGAGAAAATATTTTTTTAGAAGTTACTAGCAAGTTGTTTTCTAAAGAAAAAAAAGGTTGAGTGGTGGACATAATGTTTTACCTGAAAACTCAACATTGGTAGCTAACAGCAGGAAGAAAAATAATTTCATGAAAAAGAAGATAATGTGTTGGGGGTGTGGACAATCTGGGCACCTCAAAAGAAATTGTTTGAAGGGTGGAACTGATTCGACAAGAAGCTCAAATACTGACGGTGACGCTAACAACATGTCTGTTTTCGAAGACTATGGTGATGCTCTTTGAAAAGAGCATGTTCATCCTCATGGCATGCTGCTAGTCTTCAAATATCCACAAGTTTGCACACTGGAATTGGCTTGGTATAGATGCAAGGTGTGTGGTGGAAAGGATGTCGATGGATGAGGAATTCTCGGGAAAACCAAGTGTGAGAATTGTACCATAAATTCAACAAATTTTTCGACATGAGCTGATGTGAAATTCTTAGAATTGGTGATTAATTATAAGTGGGTGTACTCTTTATGGTGGAGTATGATAATTCTCGGTGCAGAGAATTATCACTATTGGAGTAGATAGTGTTATAGCGGTAACTATGTTTATTTTTAATCAAGGTAGAGATTGTTGTGATTGATTAAAAATAATATTGGGTTTGTTAGAAAAATAATATGAGGTGCCTAATTTAGAAGAAAATTCATGGAATGTGACTTCCCATATTGTCAAAGATAAATGTGTCTAACCTTGTTTGAATGAAGAATGGGAAAATTAAGTAGTCTAATTTTGGTGAATGAAGAAATGTTTGGCATGTGAAATATGAACTTGAAGGCTATAAATATAACTTCATTTCTTCATTGTTAATCATCCCAAAAATAGAGAAAAACTTGTATGAGAAGTTTTTGAGTGAGAGAATTTTGTGGAAAAATTCTCTTGGGCTTGTAATTGTTTTTGTCTTTTGGGTGTGAGAAAATTACTGAGAGTATGGTTGTAACAATTTTTCACATAGTGAATTTTTTCTCTGGTTGTTTTTTGACAACGAAAGTGGTTTTTCTCCAATTTGGAGTTTCCACTATAATTCTTGTGTTGTGCCTTTTCTATTTCTCTATTCTTTGACATTCTACTAAGGAGGATTTTGGGAAGGGAAATTGTGATTATACCATTTGATCAAAATTTCCTAACAGAAACGTATGTGTCAAAGCATACCAGATGTATGATATAGATTCTAAGACGTTAGTTATTAGCATAGATGTGATTTTTGAAAAGAATTCTATGTTGAAAAGTGTGACGGTAAAGTAAATATCAGAAAGTTTGTATGAGAAAAGGAGAGCTCCAAAGAAGGAGTTCACAATTACAAACTTATAGGAAAGCATTTATCAGCCGATCATTAAAAAGGTTTCATACGAATAGGTTCAAAATCAATAGCAACCATAGGTTTAGGATTAGGAGCAACCACATCCCCAGTCTGAAGAGCAGCAAACAAAGTAGTATAGAAGTGCTACTCATAGAGTGCCACATACTTGTATGGCATTATAAACACTTGGGTTTAAAGGTGACATAGTCCCATTTTCTTTTTTATTGGTATTGATGACCCAATTTATTTCCAAGATGCTATAAGTAGAAAAGACAATGGGAAGTAGAGGGTAGTAATGGATGAAGAGATGAAGTCTTGTTCTTGGGAGTTGGTTGTAGTAATTATGGCACATTAGGTTAATAACTTTATTTACCAAATACTATATAAAACTCATATACCTCAGTTGAGTCAAAGGCTTTTATTCGACTATAAACAAAAGTGTGGCTCACGATTAATATAAGGAAAAACCATTAAAGGAGGTAATTAGACCAAAAAGGAGAGAAGGCTATTGGTTTTGGCCGTTGAAATTAATAATAGGAAGGGATATCAACTTTGGCTTCTATTTATAGGTGATTGGTGGAAATTCTTTATTCCTTCTCAATTTCTATGCAATGAAGACCCTTATTGCCAATAGGTTTTGTTTATTTTTCTCATAGTGTTATGGTATTTTCTTTTAGTTGGCTTATTTGTTGCTACTTAACTAGTGGGAAATTTTATGTGTTTAGTATGATTTTTATAGGATAGTGATTTTGAGTGGTTTGGTTAATTAATTTGTTGACAAATCTAATTATACTCCTTTTTCACAAGGATAATGATTTTTTTGTGCCAACCTTAGCAGTGAATAATGTAGTCATACTGACTACTGAACTATTTAAATTCTTATGTCTTTATTTTCTCTACATTTTCTATTGGTGCTCATTGTTGTTATTTTTTTGCTTCAACATTATTATCCAATCTTGGGCATAACATTAACTATCCTATTATGCATTGATCATACTCGATATAATGAATAACAAAACACAAAGAAGCATTACATGAATATAAAAGCATAACAACTTTTCATAAACACGATAACCACATACTACAAGGATGCAAAACAAACATAACACTCCCTCAAACATCTTACATTTGACCAACACCTCTCCCCTTAAATGTATTCATGTTAGGAAATAATAATGTTATACATCTTACACTCTCATAAATCCCCCAAAACATAAATATGTACACATAATAGATAACATAAAAAAAAACAAGGAAGCATACTAAACATGTTAAGAGAAACACAACTCTCAATCTTATAAAAGATATACAAGTTAGTAAGAAAGTACATTAGTCAATCTCACAAAAATAACAAACATATCAAACAAGTGAGAGACCAAGATGACCTCAAAATAGACCATAGGCTAAAAACGAAAAATGTGCCTTAAGAGAGATCATAGGCACAAAGCATATATTGTGTATGATTGGTATCATTTTATACATATATTTGTGTATTTATTCTCATATATTTACAATGAATTATTGTTGCTATACATTTTATATGTTTATTTTGTGTTGTATAAGTGTTTGGAGAGAATATGAGCAAAAAGAGACAAAAATGCGTATTTAAAGCAAAAATAGGGTACTCGATAAATTAAGCTCCAATAAAGATCAATTGAGGACCCTCAGATGGAATATAGGGATCAAGAGACTCGATCGATCAAGCCATAGGTTGATCTATCGAGAGATGGCATAACGTTGATATATCAACCCAAAAGGGACTCGATCGATCAAGATTCTTGGGTTAAAAATATTCAATGTTAGATCAGTTAAGGTAGTGTCTCAATCGATCAAGCATCCAATCAGTGCCTAAATCTGGTATTTGTTAATACCATCTTTTAATCCTGGCCATTGGATCAACCAAAGTTTAACCCAAATCAATGGGAAACTTTTGAATCAAGGAATAAGAGAGATCAAAGAGTACATCAAGAGAAACTTTTGAATGAGATTTTAAAAAGAGATTGAAGATTGGGGTTACATTGATATCATCCTCTACTTTTCATAAGCTTTTCTTAAATTCTCTTCTTTATAGTTTTCGATATAAATAATTTTGGTTCTCTTAAAATTGTGTCTAGTTAATTCAATAATATAATTGTAGGTAATTTCAGGTTCTAGACTATGGTTTAATTAATTTAAATATCATAATAAATTTTAATTTGAATTCTTGATTTTTAACATTCTATGTTTAACTGTTAAAACTATATATGTATGAATTAGAGTAATCAACTAGTTTATTGCATAGATATTTTTATTGCTAGTTTAAGATGTTAGTTTATAATTGCTAATGATCTTTTTCAAAGTGGTACCTTGTGGCTTCTACTACAAGTAGGATTGTATAATGCATGCATGCTTGATATGAAACATATGAACTCAATGATAACAATTGGTTGTCATAACTAGGATAAGGAATTGAACATATTTGTTAAGATATTTACATTAATCATGTGATATGCTTGCTAGTTTTGATTGAATTGATTCAATTTTTATACACATGTTCATGATTGATTTTGGTATGCTTATTGAGAGAAAATTTATAGTGAGTTATGCTAGTCAATTAGATCTACCAAGTTTTAGAATCTATTTGATCATCTCTTGAGGTGAAATCCTAAATAGTATTTAACAAGATAAATGATTTAGGCCTTATTTGGATCGATTGAGCCTTTCAAGCAATCATGTGTTATGCTTTAGAGTAAGGTGAAATGCAATGTACCCCATAAAAAAAGAAACAAAACTCACAACACAAGTATCCCTCTAAAGAAAAAGAAAATAGAATTGAAAATAAGTTTGGGGGTGTTGTGAAGTAACCAAAAAATAAAAATAAAAAAAGAGAGAAAAGAGATGTGGAATAAAAATATATATGAAAAGAATGTCAAAAGAGGGTGCACTAAAATATCAAGTAAAAACTCAATTGCAGTTAAAAAGTGCATGATGAAGAAAAAAAAGCTAAGGTGTGTAAAGACCCTAAAATGTCTACATCTATCGACCCCCCATCTAAGCCTTACAATACAACCATATAAAGTCCTTATTGATTTTGAGCTAAGTGCATATTTATATTAGTGAAGAGGGATGTGAAAAATTGACTATGAGACTTGTTCAAATATAAAAAAAAGAGAGAAAAGAGATGTGGAAGAAAAAAAATATATGAAAAGAATGTTAAAAGAGGGTGCACTAAAATATCTAGTAAAAGCTCAATTGTAGTTAAAAAGTGCATGATGAAAAAAAACTAAGGTGTGGAAAGAAGCTAAAATGTCTGCATCTATCGACCTCCCACCTAAGCCTTACATTATAACCATGTAAAGTCCTTATTGATCTTGAGCTAAGTGCATAGTTATATTAGTGGAAAGGGATGTGAAAAATTGACTTATAAGACTTGTTCTAAGATTAAATTGATTAGCATGCTTATATAGGTTGATTTCATGAGTGCATTGGATGATATCATGTGTAGCACACACATACGAATCAATTTTTCAAAAACCTTGCATATCCTTGTATTGATGGAACGTTGATTGATGAATATGCGAACCTCTTTATTATAGACTTGTACAACTTTTGAGAGAGATAATTTTCGTGAAATATACATGTATTAATAGAAGTATATTTATGAATATACTACCCAAGTTATTTTATTTAGTTATACTTAGCTTTACTTGAGGACAAGCAAAGATCTAAGTTTGGGGGTGTGATAAATCTATGAAAATAGAGTCATTAGCGCAATTTTTTACTTAATATTTACTTGTTTTATTTAATAAATAGTATTTTTATGGCTAAAAAAATTAAAATATAAACTTTTTAGTGAAAAGAGGTGAAAATATAATTTTTGAAATTTTTATGGATTTTTAACGCAAGACCAATCAGAAGCTATCACGTGGCATGCCATGCAAGCAGAGGAGTTAACTGGGCAAGCCACACGGATGCCATGCAAGCACGGAGAGCGAATCACATCATGCCACGTGTGAAGAGGATGAAACATGCACCACATGTCAGCATGTCGTTCAATCTGAGTTTGGAAATAGGTCAACGCGTCATGCCATGTGTCACCACGTCATTGCGCCGTGCGTTCCACCCGTGCGCCACGCCATCCGTTCTCGTGAATCACATTGCGCCACGTGTTGCTGACTTCATGAGTGTTGACTCAGAACGGTCTCCCTACCACGCATCGCTCCCTGATTCGCCCAATGAATTTCTGATGTCACGTGTCGCGCTGTGATTGGCTGAAATTGTCAGTTTTGCTTATTTTGATCGTAGCCCTTGATCTGGAGCTGATCGGACAGTCTAGATCGCACCTGAGCTTTATTTAAGCCCTTAATCACTTTATAAACCCTAATTAGCCTCCATTAGCATCATTTTGGTCAATTTTTAGAGCGAAAAAGAGAGAAAAATTCAAGAAAATACACAATTTTGGTGGAGATACAAAAGGAAATTAATTTTACAATTTAAGATATTGATTGTATTTCTTTTTCTACTTTTTTCTTTATCAATTTTATGTCTTTCTTTATGAAAAATTATGAGATTTATAAACACAATTATGTGTAATTAATTTATTAATCTAGGGATCTTATGAACCCAATTTTCACCATGTGATGATCTAATATTTTTCCTAATTATAATATTAATTTAATTATATTATTTAATCTGATTTTTATGCTATTAATTGTTTTGCCAACAATTTATCTATAGAGGTAATTAAATAGATTTGAGAGAATTATTTAATTGTTTGTCTTGATTAAATAACATGCATAGTTTTTAGGCATAGATGTATGATTCTTATGTATGTGATCCATAATTGATGAACTTAATGAGTAGTATGCAATTTAATTGGCATGAGAGTGTGATTAAATTAATTACTATATGGTGTGTAGTTTACTTGAGAGAGGAATACATGCTAGGTTAGATTCAATTGATTATGTAATTAATTGATATTATATTGGGGGGATTTTAGCGATTCGCATGTTTAGAAAATTGGAGGATTAAGTATTCCTAGATATTTTCTCATATATCTTTTTAGTCATAAAATCTGATTTAATTAATTATTGCTATTTACTTTTAGTTATTTTAATTTTGCTTTCTTAAAATATAAAAACACCAAAAAAATTAATTTTTATTATTTTTAGTTTTAAAAATTAGTTTCTAATAAAATAATCTATGTGGGAACGATTTTTACTTATCATTATATTACTTGTTGCGATACATATACTTGCGTATTCATTGCATATACAATTTGTGTGGCAATCACCTACGTACAATTGAAGCATGCCTTAATATTTGATAATTTCAACTAAATCTATCATAACACATATTTTTCAACTTCATGACATATAAAATATGTTCACATATAATTTATAATCTACAAATAATAAAATTGTATATACACACACAACACACATAAATAAATATACAATATATTTGAAGAAATATTAAATTCTTCAACACAAGATTAAAACACAAACAATTGAAATACATAGTTAAAATATAATTAGCATAGAAAAATAGAAAATAAAATAAAACTCACATTGGGTTGCTGTGGGGTGGGAAGAGTAGAGAATATTATTGAAATGGAACACTAAAAAGGGGCAATTATGGTCGTAGTGCAAATGATGCACACTAGTGAGTTTTTTGGGTTGCTTTTCACAGTTACATGGCTCTAGTATAGTTGATACTGGTTGCTGCAAGTGGCTTGCTACGGTTGCAACGAATGAGGCTAAGGATGGAGGTTGCAAACTACTAGTAGTTAGTTGTTTGTAGAAATGATAAGGAGGTAAGAGAGGGGATGTGTGGGTCATGGTTAAAAAAAATTAAATTATTTACATTTTAAATTTTAGTCGGTTTAAACCGACAAAAAATTTAAAATATTTCATTGATTTTCGTGAATTGACAAAAACCCTATTCTTAGCCCTTTTTTAGTAAATTGTCAAAACTAAAGTGATGAAATCAACCCTTATTATTTATCTGCTTATTTAAAAAGGGATAATCATAATGTAATCAAGGAACTCATAGATGATACCTTCAAAATCTTGTGGGAAGCACAACCGTTTGTTGCCAAAGCAAAAACACTTCTTAATAACTTCTGAATGATCACTGCCAAATGGATATCTAAAGTTTGTGACACGATTGAAAACACGCAAGTATACGTGATCATGCATAATGAATAAATAATTTTAAAAATAAGGGTGTCATACCAACAAGGTTTGATAACAGTATCTACTCTTAATTAATTACTCATTAATAAGTTAATTAAAATTAGTAAAAAAGGAAATTTTGGTTTTATAAACCAAAAATTAAATCTATCAAATAAAAAATAAATATTACAATAAAGAAAATAATAAAAGAATGATTGTAGGATTATTCTCCACCATTAGTATGTATTGTAGATCAACAAAAGAATATCCTAATCTCATATTCTTTGATTATACTAATTTAGAGAAATTCATAAGCATAAAAATCTTCATCTCTTTTGATATATTCGTTGAATTAAACAAGCTATTAATCTAAACTCTTTTTAACGAACAACCTAGAATAAGCTTCTAAATTTAATCTATCAAAAGCATTTGATTTTAAGAATCAAATTGGATCGAGGTTAAACATACAAGCTCGGTTTAATTATCTTAGGTATTAATTTTCATTGCAAGCAATTTATCATTAATTATTTAAATTGGTCAAGTAATTACGTACTCAATCAACTAAACTCATTAATGATGAATTAATTTGATTATTTAATTGTACACTTAAATTATCAAAAAAATTCATACAAAAATTAAAAGTGAGAACTAATATATAATAAAAAAATAGATAAATAGAATACTACATATCTTATAAAATATTACAACTCATGTTTAGGACTTTGATAACCCACAATCGATTATAAAGTTAACTATCCATAAGAAATAATAAATTAAGAATATTATTTATAAAAACAATAAAAAAGGAGAAGAAATCTTAGGATTTGTTTTCTTGAATTTGATCTTCAATCTTTTATTTGTCTCTTGAATCTTGTTCTTAGTTTTTGCCTCTAACTTTATTCTATATATTTTGTATCAAAATCTCTCTAAATCTATATTATGATATTCTCCACCCTTATTTTGTATGATATTGTTTTATATTTATAAGAGATAAAAATCAAGTTAGAATGTTATTGGGATTGTTGGTATTCTAGTAGAGATATGATTAATATGCATCATATATCAAAAGAATAAAATAATCTACTATGGTCAAAAGTATAAGATAAACTATGAAATATATTTTTTTTAAGTTAATCCATCTATCAAATAAAAATCATAATTTTTTTATAAAATTTCCAAAAAATCCTCAAAAATCTAAAAAATTAATATTCTTACAATAAATACAAAATAAATAATTTTAGCTCATAATAATAATATATATAAATGAATTGATATCTAAAAATGTGTATAAAATAATACCTATTAGTTTGAATATAAAATCTCATCATTGAGTAAGATTTGCTTTGCATAATATAGTTAAAGGTTTTATTCCTTATGTTAATTTACTTTAACAAGTGACTACATTTTTCTCCCACGTTAGAATTCAAGCAAGATTTAATTAATAATTAATAAAGTTTGAAAAAAATAACATTTTAAGCTAAACTCAAAATTAAATGATTAAATAGCAATAATAACCATGTCAATCACATACATGATCACATACAACATAGAATACAAATATGGTGAAGATATCTAAGAGCATAACTTTGCTTATTCAACTCAAAAAAGGAAGAAAAAAAACATTAAGTAGTAGGATCCCAACAGAGACTTTTTTTTAAAAGTCATTGCATTCAAGCTTTTCCAAATTTTCCACCGAATACAAGAAAATAAAGATAAATAAATAGCTTTATTATGTGAGTCCAAGAATTTTGACAAGTACTCAAAACTCTCATGTATTGATAGCTTGTAATAATCTTTGTTACGAACATTAATCTTTTGATCTAATAAAACCTCTTTGATAATAGGACGAGGAAAACAAATTAAAATATAAGAATGTCTCCTCCTTTTAGTTTACAAAGAGGGCAACCTAAAGGTTCATATGCTTACTCTTCAATAATTGGCACTGAACTTGGAGTATATAATAAAAATATTCCACTACTATTTAACCTTTAAACAAATTTATGACCTAATCTAATAGAGTAGCATCTATGTTTGTAAAACTTTCATACTAATTGATCTCTGTCTTTATGTATGTGCTCAAAACCGCATCAATGTCAACCAGCCATAGGATGCTAGACACTTTTTTAATGTCCTAACTCTAACCATTCTCAAACATTAGATCCTTCGTAAGCTTAGTAGACATATTTGGTGAAGTAATCAATTTAGATGATGTTGTTCCATTCACCCATAGCTATTCCAAAACCTTGATCAAACTTTATTTTCCAACATTCCATCTCACCCCTACTTGCATTAGTTTCCTTGCTTCAACATTGCTCCTTCCTCTCCAAGAAGAACTATGCCACAACCCTACCTAATGAAAAGTGAAATTTAAAAATTATTTTCCCCTAAAAACAAGGTAAAGAAGAGATTGAGACTTATTGCATAGTCGCCAAGATTGTTTGGCCAAAAACACTAAATTATATTATCTCACATCTTTGGAATTTAGACCTCTATAAGTTTTGTTATGTTGGAGTTTAAGCCAATTAATCTTATTATTTTTACTATAACACTCCACCAAAACTTGCACATCATTTTTGTCAAATCCTCACATATGACTTGTGGTGATAGAAAACATAACATTGCATAATTTGGAATGGCATAAGCAATGGTTTGAAGAAGCGTAGCTTGTCCTGCTCGAGAAAGAAAATTAGAGGACCAAATATCATTTATTTTCTTGACTCCTTCACATATAAAGGTAAAACCTTCACTCTTTCTCTACCCACAAGAAAGGGTAATCCTAAGTATTTGTCCACCCTACCAACATTTGTAATATTTATAACTTCCAACAAACCAGTTTTGATATTTCTAGGTGTTTTGGCACTAAAAAACAAAGATTTCTCATGCATATTGAATACTTGATCTGAAGTAGAATTATATAAATAAACCAACCCTTTCACTAGTAATAATTCATCTCTTTAGCTTTACACAACATGTGAGAATTATTTGCAAAAAATAAGGAGATATGGTTGGGTTAGTTCTACTTGCTTCAACCCTTACAAGCAACCTTCTTGTTATGTCTCAAGTAAAAGATAAAAACATTCAACATAAATGATGAACAAATATGGCAAAAGAAGATCCATTTGCCTCAAGCTCTTTCTAGATTGAAAAATCCTAAAATTTGGCCTCCAACTACACATGGCATATGAGACTGAAAAAATATACAAGACTATCTACTTAACAAACAATTCATCAATGCCAAACTTCTTCAACAATGTCAAAACAAAACTTCATTCAATTCTATCAAAGGATTTGCTTATATATAGTTTAAGTTTGACATATCAATTTTTTTTTCATTTTCACATCAAATAAAGATGATGAAAAACTTCATGAGCAACTAACACATATCAATAATCAAGCAATTTTGAACGAAAATCATTTGGTAATCATTGCTAAGAAAAGGAAGAATGTCTAACGACCTTTTCATAAGAATTTTAGAAATGATTTTATAAGCAGTTGAATAAATACATACAAGTCTAAAGTGATCAATGGAAGAGAGATTTAATATTTTAGCTAACAGCATGATAAGAGACATGCTTGATAATGTAGAGATATTGCCATATCAGAAGAAACTTCTAATAACATTACATACATATCTTCCAATAATATGTCAAAACATCTAGTAAAAGGTAGCAATGAAACCATCTTACCTTGGACTTTTATTAGGACGCATGTTGTTGACTACTTCAATAATTTTTACATCATTAACCTTCACAATTAAAATTTTATTTTATTATCTTGTAATTTTAGGAGAGATAGCTCATAATGTAGTTTGAATATCAAACTCCAATTGTTTTGAGGAGCAATACAATTATTTAATCTGGTCTCTAATCAAATGTTGAAAGTTTATCATAGTTCTTCCATGCTCTCCATAATGCCTATTCAAATGAACATTTGACTACTTATCTATTCTTTGGTTAACTTTTGCATGAAAAAATAATCTATTTCAACCACTTTCTTTTAATTACTCCATCCTAGATTTTTGGGGTCATAATTTCTTATATTCTTTATAAACTTTAACTAATTCAAACAACAAACCTTGTTACAAAGTAGGGTCAACAAATTCTTGTTCCTCTAAATCATTAAGTTAACCTGTAAGCATATCAATTTGAAGCTTTGAGTTAACCTCATTTGATTGTTCCAAGATAGTGATGTTTTTCTACATACACTTAACTTGTGTTCCAAATTAAACCATATTAACCTATCAGTCGATTGATTCCAACAATTGATTATTACTTCTTCACAAGTCGATGATTGCAACCTTATATTTTTATAAATTTATAATCCAACCCAAATCTATCTAAGTGATGCAACCTGTCAAAGGAAAACTATGATCCTAAGAAGTAGAGATGAGAATTCGATCTAAGTCTATCTTTTATCACAATTCATTTCAACATCTTCTTTACCATTGGGTCTACTATACCCTAAATATATTAAGCTGTTATTACTAACAAAACCATTAAAATGAATTATTGAAGTTAAAGAGCACATATGACATCTTTCTTTCTCATGAATCTCCAATGTATCATTAAAGTCACTAAAAATTACATGTTATGCTATTGTACAACAAGATTTATTGCATCCTATGTTTCTATAATGATATTTTCAATTGATGCATTATAACTTATGAGAATTTTTCTTTTTTATATAGAAAATGTAGTTTAAAATTTTCCTTATACTCACACAAATATTCTTTAAAATAGTTGCATAATTTTCTTTTTGTAAACATATAAAAATACCATTGAATTATTGTGTTTGTTTCGTTTACATTATTAAATTATTTTTCAATTCGTTTATATCACCAAATTCATAAAAAGTTACATTTATACAATTTCATTAATTTTCATCCATCGATGTTATGTCATTGGTAGATTTGAAATAACTCAAAATTTAAGTGATATATTTAGAATAATAATTTTTATTGCAACTTATAATACCGGAGAAATGATATAAAAGAGAGTTTTTAAGTATAAATAAAACAAAAATAATTTAATTATATAAATAAAATAAACCTAATCACTCCCTAATATTTTTGTAATTTTACCGCTGTTTTTTTCAATTACTTGACCGCATAAATACAAATAACTGTGCTTGTCTGGTACAGTTCCTCTTTCAAACAAAAGCCCTAACCCCAAAGAACAGAGCTGTATAGCGAAACCCTAAAACATATTCCATATGGATATGCAAAATAACGAGTTCGATCGGCTGCTTATATCTGAGCACGCCCGTAAAGCCGCCGAAGCTGCCTACGCCAAAAATCCTCTTGACGCCGATGTTCGTATCTTTTTTACTTCCCTTTAGTTCCTTTACTTAATTGTACTGAATTGATATTTGGCGGATTTTTATGTTATTTAAAATGCTCTGTTGTTTAATCGCATTTAAGGTGGTTTCCGGGAAATATGGATGAGAAGTTATTTATGAGTTACTGTTCTTTTCAATGGTGATTTCTAGATCGTTTAGAATGGTTTATTTTTTCCTTTGCAGAATTTGACAAGATGGGCTGGTGCTCTACTAGAACTTTCTCAGTTTCACGATGTCTCGGAGTCCAAGAAAATGATTCAGGGTACTTGCTTGTTTTCCTATGATGTAAATTATGAAAATGGGTGGGTGGGTGAGTTGGGTTTCATACGAAGTTAATAATTGACTTAAAGTTATACTGATACAGTGAGCAGAATACAGGAAGCTAATTGCACAATAAGACTATAGGATTCAAACAAAATGTTTGATCTTTATTGACCCATGATAAAGTGCCAACTGATATTTTGGTGTACATATTAATCTTTTAAACTACACATACATACACTCTGGCAGTCGTTAAGAAACTGCATAGCAACATGCTACAAGGTTACACAGTTACATGGATGTTCAATCTGATATCCCAACTTTTCTGTTGCTTGTAACTAATAATGATCAATTGATCATAAAGTATAAAAGAACTCTCTTTTTAATTTAATTTTATATTTTTATTTATTTTGCACAACAGGATGAAAGAACCCTTTACAGAATACAAAACGTTCCCCACTAAATTTTTGGATAGTTGTTTATTAGATCTGTAGAAGAGAGGTGACTGTATGTTTCAAACATGTCTGATTAATATATAAACGTGCACATAAAGAGGTAACCACTATTTCTGCTTTAAAATTGAACTCTTGCTAATCCTAAAGAAGTATATGACTTAATGCTTTGAAATCTTGTTCATCCTAAAAAAATGTACCACTTAAATTTTGAAATCTTGCTAATCATAAAGAAGTGTACGGCTTATGTTTTACACTTCTAATTGATATATGTTTTATGGGAAAAGGCCGATAGTTTGGTCCTATGACATTGATCAAATGAGTACTTTATTCCCGTACATTCTAGCTGATTTGTAAAAAGGTGCACTTGGGTCCTAAATATAGGATTAAAGAACACCTTATAAACCAAAGATACAAGACTAAAGTGCCCATTTTTAAAAAGGTATGGGACTAAAGTGCTCTAGTTAAAAAATATGGAACTATTAGCTTCACTCACCCATGTTTTATTTCATTCTGACATGCATTCAAGTTATGTGATTTGTTATTTATGGTTATTTGATTTTGAGTTGGTCTTTGAAACATGCAAATTATTAACTTTTTTCCCGATGTTCATTACTTGTGTGAATGTGATGACTGACGACATTAATGCATGCTCACTGGTCCACCTCTCTCCCTCTGTGTGTGTGTGTGATATCTGATTATAGATAATTTACTTGACTGTGTAGATGCCATTTCAAAGCTGGAGGAGGCATTGGAGATTAAACCCAAAAAACATGATACTCTTTGGTGCCTTGGAAATGCTCATACTTCTGTTGCATTTTTAAATCCAAACCAGGGTGAGGCGGAAGATTACTTTATTAAGGCGGCAGATTGCTTTCGACAAGCACTTGATGTGGTAGTTCTTTTGCTAATTATTCACTTAACGATATTATGATTTTAACTTTATGTGCCAGATCTTTTTGATACTAAAGTAGTTTTGTTTGCGATAGGATCCGGGCAATGAGCTTTATCGCAAGTCTTTGGAAGTAGCTGCTAAGGTACTTATTTATTATCCATTATTGGGACATTTTTCCTGTGGGAGGTTATGAATTTTTCACACGTATCATTTACCTGGTGATTGTGATTTTTGAAAAAGTTTCTATCGTTGATCAGAAAATAACAGAAACATATTTTGCGTACGGATCTGTACTTTAAACAAGGGAAGCCTTACTGCAAATATAGTGTAAAGAAGAGCATAGTTATGTGCATGTTCTGCACAATAAAGTATAAACATACTAGTGATAGATCTTTAAAAATAAAAATAAAAATCAAGAGTGGGTGAAGTTGTTATATCTAATTGGTTAAGTGAAGAATACAAACTATCTTAAATATGATTTCTACATTGTTTTTTTCTTTTTGACTTGTCAAGCACTTGCACTTATTAATTTATTACTTGCATGATAAAAATATGATTTAAAATAATTAACCGGAAAAAAATTATTTATATTACTTAACATAAATTACATTATATAAAAAGTATAAATAATTGTAATTTAAAAAATTATCAATATTTTAACTACTAATAATTTATTACTTAATTGATATAAAATAATACTTAAGATAATTAACTGAAAAAATAATAATTGTTTATGTTATTTAAGATAAATTTCTTGGTATAAAAAAAGATAAATAATTGTAATCTAGATAATTGTCACTGTTTTAGTTACTATTAATTTATTGCTTGCTAAATTTTTTTAAATAAATTATACAATAACTAAGAATAATAGTAGCCATTATTTTAAAATATGTGGACAATTTTGTCTAAAAATTTATAAGGCCTGACTTAAAGTTTCATATACAGTATAGATAAGAATGAAAAAAATGTAAGATTTTATTGGATCTTAATTACTAGTGCTTAGTAATTGTTTTGGATAACCAAATTGGATGTATTGGGATGGGTGCTTAGTTTCCTGTTCACTATAAGTATTTGTTGTTTCTTAATCTAATTATTTTACTCGTTTTAAATATTAGAATTCGATAAGTGTATTATTATTTTTATTTAATATGAAAAAGTGTTATTTAGTGTGACTTTAAATTGGATTAATTTACAATATATTATAATTCATTTTATATATCATTAAAAATATCTAGAAGTCTAGTTTTTAAGAAATTTTACTGTTTGTGATTTCAGGTTTTCTATAGAAAGTTATTCATATTTTGTTAATGGTTATTCAGATTCAAAATTGTTTTTTACTCATTTTTAATATATAAATTGTATTAATTCACAAAATTTTATAAATCATTTCATTTAGTTTTTAATAAATTTTATTGTTTGTGATTTCAAGTTTTCTATAAAAAGTTATGCATATTTTACTAATGATTATTTAGATTCAAAAAAAATATTTTTGTTACTTATTTTTACAGTATAAATTGTACTTATTCGTAAATATTTAGAACCATTTAACATACCATTAGAAAGTTCTAAAAGTCTAGTTTTTAATAAATTTTACTGTTTGTTATTTCGAGCCTTTTATAGAAAGTTATTTTATTAATGATTGTTTAGATTCGATAGAATAATTTTTATTCATTTTTAAAATATAAACTGTATTAATTCACAAATATTTATGAATCATTTCACGTACTATTAGAAAGCTTTAGAAGTCTAGTTTCTAATAAATTTTAAGGTTTGTTATTTCGAGTTTTCTATAAAAAGTTATGCTTATTTTACCAATGATTGTTCAAATTTGGGATAACATTTGACTTATTTTTAAAATATAAACGGTATTATCTCACAAAATATTATGAATTATTTCATATTCAGTTAGAAAGTTCTAGAAGTTTAGTTTTAGAAAAATTTAAGATTTTTGATTTTGAGTTTTCTATAGAAAATTATGCTTAGTGTCTAGCACAGCTTAACTTAAAAGGTTAAAAATTAAAAAATAGGAATTAGTTATTAAATAACCAATATCCAGATTTAGTTTCTACTTTTTAAAATTAAAACTAGAAATTGGTTATAAAATTATTTTAAATTTGAAAATTTAATTTTAAAACTCAAGAATTACAAATTAAAAATTAAAATAGTTCAAAAATGGCTTAAGTAATTAAATAATTTAAATGAGCTCAATAAAAAAAATGTAAAAGAGTTGCCTATGAGCTGTACAGATCAACCACAACCACATATAAATGAACTCAATTTCGCTCATTTAACAATTAGATGAGTTGATTCTAGGCGAGGTGAGTCTAGCTACAACTCACTTAAGGCGAGGTGAGTCTAGCTACAACTTAGCTCGTTTGAAAAATTATTTTAGTAATCTTTATATGATAAAAATTAAAAAGCTGATATTTTTAAAATGAATTGTTGAAAAATAAGAAAGAAAGTCTTAAAAAAGAAGTTAAAATATATTCTCTTATTTTTGTTAGTTTTTAAAAGTTTTTTTTTATTTCAAGTTGGGATATTGCTGAGCAAAATGGCATTATATAATTGGTCCCACACTTTCTGCACATTGTCCCACATTATAAATTGTAATTTGATCATAATTTGCCACATGCCCATTTGGGATTATCCCAAGGGAATATTAACCATACGCTTTTCAGAACGTTATTTTACTGAGGTTTTGTAGAACATTATTTTTAAAATTATGATGTGGACTATAATTATATGCAAAAGCTACTGTATAAATATTGGAAGCTAAGAGACATGCAAGGAAAATCATAAATAATAAAAAAAATCATGTCACATCACCCACGAATTATACACATTGAATCAAACAGCAACCGTATTTTAAGTGAAATAAACTTTTTGAGAGAAAACACCCAAAACCAATTAAAAACTGGAATTGCAGTTAAGCGACTTTTTAGGCATTTTTTTATGCACAACCGATGGGACATTACTACACCAGTCATACACACACAACTCATGCTAGAATCTGGTAAAAGGGACTTAAAGGCATTTTTATGCACAAAAAATTTGGGACATTGCCCACACCAGCCATACACAAGGAAATATGTTGTTCATGGAGGAGGGGATATCCGTTGTTCATGAAATATGTTGCAAGCTTATGGTTTGATGTCTACTTTTTGAATCTTTTGTTCATAGGGCCCAGAGATACACAAGGAAATCCATCAAAGTGGATTTGCTAGACAAGCAGCAGGACCTGCTGGATCTTCCACTTCAGCAGGTGCCAATGTGCGTATTCTAACTCTTGCCTGACCCTCTACATTCTCTTTTTGCTCCTTTCACTTATACTTCCAATTAATTAAAGTCTTCAGTGAAAGTAGATGGCCTCTAATCAGTGTTTGTCTTTCCTGATTCCAAGATGCTGCTTTCATTTGAACAAGTAGATGTATAGACTATAATATAATGTTTACCTAATATGCATCGAGTATTTTGGAATATGTTCATGCATTGTTGATCAATACCTGTTTTGTGTTGTGATAGCTTATAAATTTTCTTGATCATTTCAAGAATCTTGTTTTGGATTTCTATTACCACAGAGTAGCAAGAAGAAGAGCAGTGATCTCAAGTATGACATACTAGGTTGGGTAATTCTTGCTGTTGGGATCGTTACATGGCTAGGATTTGCAAAACCTCCCATGTCATCGCCACCTCCTCGATAAACAGAGCATAATGGGTGGGTCTCCCCTTTGGCACTTGAGCCAGCAGACGGGAGATTAAGCATTTCATAAGCATTTTGAGCTGGTGAGTAGAATGGATAATGACAGCTGCACCATCAATCGTAGTTATTTTTAATTGTTACATCTATAAATGCTTTATTTTTTATCACTGATGATAGAAGTAATGTGGAGTTCTCTACACATTGATTTTTCCATAGCGAATTATGACTGAGCCATTATTTTGTGGGAAGGCGTATTCATATTATAATTACTTGTTTTGCAACTAATTCTTGGTTCTTATATAATACCAATCATGTCCTTTTCTTGAGTTATGCTTCCAAGCCAGGTAGAATTTTGGGTGAATGCATTTGGCTTTCGAAAACATGTCATCACAGATTGTAAGGTAACCAAAGCTGAATAAAATACCCAATACAAAAGCTCTATGTGCTTTGATTTGAATATCAAGCTTGCTGTTGAGTGTTATTATGCAGACATCATAGGTCTATATTGTTATTCAATTGCTAACTTGGACGTGTAAGAGACTTATGACTTTAAAAAGATTATAGTTGTGATACCCTAGTCCTCAATTTTGGGCCTCCATTTAGTTCTACTACTTAAAACGCGATTTGACTCGTACAAATTAGGAAAGGGTCGTTAAGGTCCTACAGGTTAGGTCTTAATTGATTATTAGTCTTTTACAATAGAAAATGTTTTTTTTTTGGTCTAGTTGTTATTACAAAAGGAGTTATAGATGGAAAAAAATCAAAATTTTAGCAAAATTTATAATAAAATATTATTTTTGATTTACGTTGTTAAAATATTATTATTTAGTTGAGTATAAAATGGATATTAAAACTAAAAAAATGAATAAAATAGAGGTTTACAAAAGTGTGTTATGATTGTTATGGCGAGAATAATTTATTTTTAATATGTAAATTTTAGCTAGAAAACAAGAACTTGTAATATGCATGAATTGCCTCTTCAACTTTAATTGTTTTGTATCGCTCACATCTATGTAGTTTTTTTTGGTATAAAGAAGAGAACTTTCAGTGAAGTAGTGGTCCAGTGGCCACAAAGCCACAGTAAGTAGATAGAAACTAAACATGAGGCAATCTGGTATCTACCAACAAAAAATGTAAAAGACACTAACAATCCACCTAAGATTCTATCTTCATCTGCATGAAATCTACACAAAAAATCAACAACCTAAAGTTGCTAGTCCTCCCAAACCACCAGCGATCTTCGGCATGAGTGTTCTTGAGCGCCAACCTAGATTATCTACTTGGTAAGTATGGTATAATAAAAAAAATATATTTAAGTTTTGATCTTCGGCATGAGTGTTCTTGAGTGCCAACCTATATTATCTACTTGGTAAGTATGGTATGATAAAAAAAATATATTTAAGTTTTGACAATACAGTATAAATGACAATCTAAGAAATCTTTATGATAATTTTCTGTAATATAAATGATCATATGAAGTATTATGAAATTAACCCCAGATATTACAACTATTGAACAATTAACTACAAATAGAAACATCCCAGCAAATCACTCTACGAACACAATTCAACAAATAACACAACAAAACTCTAAAATGGGTATCAATATATAAAGAAAAGTAAAGCAAGAGTAGAGGAAAAATCACAATGATATTTATAGTGATTTAATCAAATCAATATGATAAGTCTACTATACTTTCTTCATCCTAAGTAATGAGTTTCACTTGCTTCAATTTTGAGAATACAAATACAATGAGGATAATAACTTGAAGAGAATCATTCACTTAAGAAAATAGCACTCAAAGAGACCACTCAAGTTCACACCCTTAACAATGGTGGAATTCCTATTCTCTCTTTTATAACCTTTCTCTTAAGCTCCCAAATGTTCTCTTCAATGAGTGTAGGGCATAAATGTGTTATATAAATTGTCACTAATGATGATTACAATGATGCCCAATTTTCTTGAGCCCCATTCCAATACCCATTTTCGTCATTTTACCTTAACTTGCTACTTAATTCTATCACTTGCTTGATCAAGCGAGACCTTAAACTAGGCATACTGAAAATTGAGTAGAAACTTCTAGCATAATGTTGATTGAAGCTAGCTTGATCGACACATTCATTCTAGTAACACTAAACCCTAACTTGAGCGATACTTCAATATTAGCATTGCATTCCACAATTCTCCATCTTGATGCTAATCTTTAGAACTCACTCTTATTGGTAAAAACCCACCCATCACTATCACTTAGGGTAGTCACATTAACAAAAGTTTGATCCTTCACAAACTTTGCCAACGGGTTCAGTTATGTTGCCATGTCTCAGGTTGTCATTTTTGTGAATTTTTACCAACTACACCTCGACTTATTTCGTCATCTCTTACATGAAATGTAGTTTCAAATCCATACGTTCTGTACCATCATGAAATTGAGGATTATTTGTCAAGTAAATTCACCTTGATTGTCATAATGAAACATGACTCTTTTGCTCATATTTGAGTTCATTAGCTAAATAATTAAACCACATAGCTTCTTACACCCTTATATTACAACAACACATTTTGCCTCAAATAAGACAGTCATTATTTATTGTAAATTAGCCTTCCAACTCACTAAGGGTCTATCTCTCATCACGATCATTGACAAAGTCAGAATCCACATAACACTTAACTCCTTGGTGTTTTCATAGAAAAGATAACTTTGGTAGTACCTCGAAAATACCTTATCATCCATTTCTTTGCCTATCTTTTTACCCGAGTTAGTCATGTACCAGGTCACCAAATTTGCATCATATGCAATATTTGGTCTTCTACAAATCATCAAATACATCAAGCCAACCGTTGCACTTGCACAAGGCACCTTCTCCCTTTCTTCTCATCCTTCATTGAAGGGGAGTCTGAGGTATATAACTTGATATGTGATGCTATTGAAGTTGTAGCTGGTTTAAGATTGACCATGTTAAATCGTTGAAGTTCCTTCTCACAATAACCCTCTTGAAAAAAAAAGCAAGGACTTGGACGTACTATCTATGTGAAGATAGGAATCAAATGTATCAAGAAATTGATTTAGAAGCCACACTTAAGAAAAAAGGAGGGTTATGAGTCACAAGATTGTTCTTGATAAGATCGGTAAAGTTCTTAAGAGAACTAAAATGAAAACTTCTCATAAATTTTAAAATAAGGTCTTATACTTGGAGTTCCTAGGCTTATATAGCCGAAATCACACATAAAATGCTTGCTAAAAATTATAGAATACAATTAAACCCTAAACTTAGCTACACGCCTAAGATAAAATAGGAAATAAAGATATGGTCCATAATAGGATAACAACTAAGCACTAAATATCTTATCAAGGAAAGAACTTGTACTCCACTCCAAGTCAAGTTTAAGGGAAGAACTTGTGCTCCACTCTTGATCCACACATGCTTTAAAACCCAGCCTCCTTATATAAATCATTTAGTTGCTCGAATAAGGTGATTAGTTTATGATCTTCCTTTAGGTCCATCTTGATGTTGAGTCTTCTTAGGGTCTTCTTGAATTGTAATGATTAGCCAATGAAGTGCCTCCTTGAACCTTTTTTACCTTTCCCTTGTAATTGGCTCAATAGGATTTTGTAATTGATCTTCTAATGGTGCTCCATTTGATGGTGCTTCTATGGACTCATAATTTCCCTATTCTTGAGAAGGATTTTTCCTCAAATTGTCATCTACAACAAAATGAGATAAGTTAGCATTATTAAAACTTATAATCACATAATGCTTACCTGGTAGGTAAAGTTTGTAGACATTTTCATTAATATGTTCAATCAATTGAAATGGTCCATCACCATTTAGAAGTAATTTCGAGTGCCTTTGAACAAGAAATTATTCATTCCTCATATGTAGCCATTCCCAATCTCCTAGTTCAAATGTAAACTTTTTTCGCCCTTTGTTAGCTTGGTTGGCATATTTCTCTATTCTTTCCTATATGTTTTGCCTTGCTTTGTTATGGATTTTCCTAACAAAATTAGCTTTATTCTTCCCATTTGAATTAACATGTTCATAAAACGGAGTAGAGGTTAAATCCAATGGTGTTAATAGGTTAAAGCCATAGACAATTTCAATAGGTGAAAACTTGGTTGGTTAATGCACATTCCTACTATATGTAAATTCTACATGTGGTAAACAATCCTCTCATGTTTTCAAATTCTTTTAAATAATAGCAAGTAATAAAGTGGATAAGATTCTATTAACTACTTTGGTTCGACCAATAGGTTGTGCTTGACAAGTAGTAGAAAATTGAAGTTTAGTTCCCAATTTACCCTAGAGGGTCTTCCTAAAATAGCTCAAGAAACTTGCATCCCTAGCCAAAATAATGCTTTTGGGCATGCCCTGCAATATCACAATCTCTTTGAAAAACAAATCATCTTCATGTGATGCATCATCGGTTTTATGATATGGAATAAAGTGTACTATTTTAGAAAACCTATCCAAGCCTCACTAGGTATAGACAAAGGAGTATACAAGCTACGGGGTTAACTTCTAGACTTAGCTTGTTTGTAATGCACCTCTCACAAATGCATTCTACATCACATTTCATATGAGGCCAAAATAAATGATTGCACAAAACATATAAAGTCTTATATATGCCAAAGTGACCCATCAAACCACCCTCATGTGTTTCCCTAACAAGAAAATCACGCAAAGAACATTTACTTGCACATAACTTATTTTTCTAAACAAGAACCCATTATGCCAATTACTCCTTTCTCAAATGCATTGAACACATTAAAAAAATTAGAATAATCACCATACAAGCTCTTAATGTATTCAAAATCTAGTAATTTTACATCTAAGGTGGAAAGTAATACGAACCTTTAAGACAATGCATCAACTATCATATTTTCCTTACCTTATTTGTACTTGATCATGTAAGGAAATGTTTCTATGAATCCATCATCTTGGCATGGTGCTTGTTTAACTTGTGTTAACCTTTTAGATGTTTTAAGGACTCATGGTTGGTATGAATTACACTCTTTTGGCCAATTGCAATGTTGCCAAGTATCTAATGCTATAATCAATGCATACATCTTGTCATAGGTGGGGTAATTTAAATTCGCCCACTTTGTTTTTCACTAAAGTGATATAACATCCTTCTTATATGTAACAACTAATTATATGATATCTTCTTTAAACTTAAAGAAAAAAACATATATATAGGTTAAGGCTGATGCAAAGGCTTGGGAAAAATTAAAACGGGTGTGTTGCGGCCTAGTATTTCCACTGCTACTACCTGATACATATAAAGCTTTGCTAATGTAATCTCAAACAGGTCACGATGTAACATAACACTTCCAACTCACAACACAAAATGAACAACATGCCTACTGAATTTATGCAGAGAGAAGCATGCCTTGGCACAATATATTTAACTTTTTAAGTCTTTATGTCTTTGTTAGCTTCGCATGTACAAAACATGAAGTTTGTTTGTTTCACTTAGTGTATTTGTCTTCCTCTCTGTAAGGTTGGTTACTAACGATCAGTAATACACACATGTACATAGTTAGGTATCTTTTGTAGCAAGTATATTTACACATACCACAAGATTAGTTTTCATCATGTATATGCTAGGTGGAGCTCTCTTTCCAATGTTATCGCTCTTGTTTTTCATTGCATATGTTGATATTTATAAAAAATTACCCGATAATTGTTGAAATGAAAAATGGAATTTTTGTATTCCTCGTCGGACCCCTTGTTAGACCACCTCGTTAGATCCCTTATCGGGGGGTCAATGATGGTGGTCGATGAGACCCTTAGTAGGACCCTTGATAAGGTACCCTATGATCTTAAGTTTTGCCTATAAATACCCCTTCTTTTTGACATCTCGTTTTTTATTTTATTTTGGATCACTATTATCGTGAGTATTCTTCGGTATTCACATAGTCATGAATCAATAAAATTGAAGAACACTCAAGGTAATAATGATCCAAAAATAGAAAATGAGATGTCAATTTAACAGATATCCTTTATGATTTTTTTGGATGAGAAACAAGAAGAGTGGGTATTTATAAAACTTACCTAAGCTTATAGCCAAACTCATTGAGGGTCCTTATTGACCACCTCATCAAGAGTCTGGGAAGTGTCTGACGAAGTCCTTATTAAGGTGCCAAAAAATCCCATTTTTTTCCAAAATTGTCGAGTAATTTTTATAAATATCCATACTTGAAACGAAACAAAAACATGAGCAACAATGTCGACTTGCTCTCCAAATATCACAACACCTAGCCTAGTATACACACACTATGAAAACTAACCTCATGGTGTGTGTAAACATACTCACATACAAAGTGTACCTAACTATATGCATGTATGCATTACTAATTGTAAGTAACCAACCTTACAAAGAGCAAGATAGATACACCAAGTAAAATAAATTGACACTGTGTGCTGCACATGGGAAGCTAACAATGATACAATGGACTGCAAGACTTACAATGTCCCCATTTGGATTGCTTTGGAAAAACACTACACAATTAAGTATAGATGCACATCAATCATAAGGTGATCATGAAAATGACCTAAAGATGTTTGTTCCCATGAAAAAATATCGTCGCACATCCAACACCCAGAAACACAACTAGTCCAAATGCATCCATCTTCTTGGATCATCTCATCCACACTCTATCAATTTGAAATATGAGGGTCTTAAAACATCTGCACACAACAAGTCTGAAGTTAGATGACTTTAATTTACACCTGTAACTTGCGCACACAAAACGAATACATATCCCATGAATATATCATGTAGAAACAGTGTGTAGTCTAACAACTACTATCAAGTCAAACCTATACTAGTGAACAATGATAGGTTAAGAACACTCAATATGTAGCATAAACAAACACAATCTACATGTAACACAAATATGCAAACTCCCCTTGAACATATGCAACACTCCCTTTTAAGTGTATGCATATCAAACTACCATGATGCAGTGCAAACTACACTCACCATTCCATGTGACAAACCATGTAGCAAACAAACAAAATGCACAAAAAAACAAGTTATGCACACTTCTCCCCATTTGTGACAAAATAAACATTGAACAATATTGAGGCAACACCAATGTAAAAGTGTGTAACAAACAACAAACTAAATGCACAGACAAGTAAAGAGAAATGCATGTAGAAAACATCCCTATGATGTGATACATAGCATGGAGCCCCATGTCTCTACATATTGTAGGAAGGCATAAGGGGCTTTCTAATGCACCTAAAACATCATCTGGAAGTTTTTCAGATCATAGAAAAATATAGAAGATATCTGTATTTCAAAGAATATATTGACGATCAAGATCATAGTTATATAGTAGGATACACTCTTCTATCTTTAATTGGTATTGTAGATCTTATTGGTATTCAATTTTTTTTATATGCATATTTAATCTTTGGGTATTATTCTAAACGCCATTTTTAATCTACTCGCTATTTATTAAATATGAGCATGTTTGACTGATTATTACTATGAGATATTAGTTTTGTTGCCATATTTGTGATGATTAATTTAGGGAAATATTTGTATTAAAAATCGTGATTATTTCTTCATTTAAGATTTCTACACAGTTTATTATTGTTCAATATATTAACAACATATTTTTGGTAATAAATTTAAAATATGAAAGCTAGGTTTTTTAAATCTAATTTTGACACCTTGAATATGAGTTTAAATTATGTGCTTCGTCTAAAGTAGAAATTTAGATGGTTTAATTTTTTTCTTAAAAACATAACATAATTTAATTTATTCAATTGGTGATCCTCGTCTAAAGATGTTACTTGGTTTTATTAACAAAGAATATGATCATCATTTAGGGATATTTTTATAGAAAAAAGGAAAAATTAACAACCTTAATTTATATATTTAATAACCTAATTAATGTTAAGCAAACATTGTTAACTAGTTAAATATTTTCATAAATTATCTATTGATTGTTAATTGCCTATCTATATAGAATTATTTGAATCAATCTTATTCTTATATTTAATTATAGAATTATTTGAATCAATCTTATTCCTATATTTAATTAGCTGTTATTAGATTAATCTTTTCAAAAACCAAATATTGTGATAGAATGTTTAAGTTTATGTTTCATGTTTTTTTATGAAATTATTGAATTATTTAACATCATATAGTTCCTACTTAGACCGATCTTGGGAGTATAGTTATTACTTGTTACAAATGATTCGTGCACTTACGTGCTATAAATTTATAGAAGTTGGCTATCAAGTTTTTGTGTGTCATGTAACCCATGTAATTTTTCTTGTTTGTGATAGTTTCTATCCTTGTTTGTTCCATTGCTTATGGGGTCAAGTCCTTAAGGAGTCATTATCTCTTTATCCTCATTTTGATTGGGTCTCGAACTCTTTCAATTAGTATCAAAGCTAGTACACCTTTTTTGGGCTTAACTGTCTTTGTGTTAATACTTTTCCCCATTTCTCTACGTTTAATTTAATTCATCTTTTATGATAGATGATGTGAGAGGTTTGGTCAGTGGACCACCTCAATTTAATGGTCACTATTATTTTTGTTGGAGATTTGAAATGTTTTCTTATTTGAAATCAACAAATAATGATGTTTGTTCTTTGATTAGGAATGGTTGAAAGTGCCCTACACACACTTCAAAGACTAGTGTTGTTGAAACCAAGGTTGTTTGTAACAAAGAGAAGCTTCGTCTTTGTAATCTTAATCGTCAAGGGTTACATCTATTTATTAGTTCTATTACTACTGAAGGCTTAAGTTTGATTTATAAGTTTACTACCTCCAAGAAAACTTGGGACTTCTTGGAAATAAAGTATGATGGGTTCTCCTCTAAGATGTTATGTATCCTTTAGAAAAGGCTATGATTACTTATCTTGATTGTTCTACTTTGAGACTGTCTATTCTAGATCCTCATATTGGATAGATATTGTTGATGATGACGAGTTTTCTCTTAAATTCATATGACCAACTTGTGCATGGGAATCTCAAGTTGAAGAAAGTTATGTCCAAAATTAACAACCTGAAAGAAAAGGACAAGAAGCATTTGGACCTCTCTGGTTAATCGCTCAGTCTCACTTTGGAAAGTGATAAGGATGTGGGTAACTTAAAGATGAAATTGGATAACCAGATCAAGTCATTTCAAATTCTCCTTTGTGATCATGAGAAGTGTCTCGCTTGTATAAATGAGCTCGATAAGTCTATATAGGATAAGGAATTATAAGCACTCAAAATTCAATGCATTCTTAAGTCTTCTAGCAATTTTCATGATATCTCCAATCTAAAGAAAGATGTTCACATCTTGGATAATAAAAATATTCTTCTTGAGTCTCTATTGGATGATTGTGAAGCATAACTTAATAAACTTCAAGTTCGTGTCGATGGTGATATTGCCAATGTCAAGTATCTTGAATTCATTTTTTTTTTGAAAAAACATGAAATAGTCGAGATTCTCTACCTTCAAAAGTACGATGATGAGAGAAAAATTAAGAAATTTTGAGACGTTTTTCAAAAATGGTCTCTTGAAAATACTTGTTTTGATAAGTTGTTGAAATTCAATCATACCCAAGAACTTTTTCCCTAGAGTGCAACAATGAAGAGTAATTCTCAAGTATGAATGTTCACAAAAACATCACCACGTTACATGTACTTATAACTTTACAATATTTTTAATTTTAATTTGACTTGCTTAATCTAAACAAATATTATATAAGACAAATTATGTAAATGAACTCAATGAGCCATTCTTTTTTATTAAAATAATATAGTTTTTGTTGACAACGCGCATGATTTGTTAAACATAAATATGATTCTTTTTTTTTTAATTTAGTTTACACTGCTTGTATTAATTATCATCCATCCTAAATCTAGCTTATAAGTAAGTATCAAACTATTAGTAAAACAATGTAACATAAAGGATATATGAATTTCTTTTGAATTAACAGAGATTCAAAAAAGTTGTATAAAACTATTTTTTTACAACTCTTATCTTATTTTAAATAAAATATACATAAGTAGAAGGATGATGGTTTTGATTAATATATAATTTTTTTTCATTTCATATTAGTTAAGGTCCAAAATTGTTAAATTATTTATTATTGAAAAATTAGAGTTTTGTGAACAAATTTAAAATCAACATGCACATTATTCATATTTAAATCTAGTATTTTAAAAAAAGGAAAAAAAAAAGGTATTGTATGATACCTATACAAAGGTACAGATTAGTACCAAAATTATATAGGGATACATCATTAGTATCTTACTTTTTGTAAGGGGTATACCAAGGGTTTATTTTGGAAAATCCTTAGTGTTACAAATATTTCTAAGGTTTTGAAAATATTACAAATACACTCCAAACGTAACTAACATGTGAAGAGTGCTTAAAAAATATTAAAATTATCACGATTTAATGTACTTTAATTGATTAAATAGATTTATATTTGTATAACTTTATCATATTTTAATATAAATTTATCTTTTCATAATCACGAGTATTTTTTTTATTGTTTTTTAGGTATTTTAGTTCAAAAATAACTTAAAAACTCGTAGAAAAAAATACTAGAAGCAAAACATCACAAATATATTGAAAAAATAAATGAGAAAAAGTAAAAAAGATGAACTTTTTGGATAAAATGGGTCAAAAGGTCAAAAATGTTACAAAGATCAAAATCGCGCGTGTAGATGCTTAGCCGCGTCGAGAAACACGCCCAATCCTGCGCACGCAGCCGCCCATTGTGTCGAGTTCCGCACGCGTACTAATCCTTCCGTGTCGAGTCACGCATGTAGTATCTCATCCATGATGTGCCTTGTACGTGCCAATACACTCCTCGCCCAATCCCGCGTGCGCTAGCCGCCCATCTGCCACGCCAATAGCCCATCTATCGAGATTTTTGCACCCCATAAGCGCACCAACTTTTCCAAATGCCGCCAAATTCAAATTTTGAAATATTTTTCCCCCCTTTTTTTGCTTTTTTCTCTCTTTAGAAAGTTTTTTTATTTTTATTTTTATTTTTTATTTTTAAAGTTCTTCTCTTTTTGAGAGGAACTAGTTATGTTTTTATAAATTTTTAGTTTTTTGATTCAATAAGAAGATATGCAAATCCATTTGGAGGTTTTTCAGTAACAAAATTAACATTAAACTATTGTACGGATTTTTTACATTTATCATTTTATGTTTTATTTTTATATGTTATATTTAATTTGTCTGCGATTAAATATAACATGGCTGACTGTTTGTAAATATGATATAATTATAACGTTGTTATGTTTGAAAAATATTAAATAGGTAAAACACTTTTATAAAATAAATTGATTTTGTTTTTATTCAAGATTTTATATTAAGAATGTTAGAGAGAAATACATTATTTTTCATTACAAACTTAAATATGAAAATTAGATTATAAATTTTAATTATTTAGTCTAATTTAGAGTAGTGCTCTTTTATTTGTTGGTACAATCGCCCGGTAGTTAGAATGAAACTCTATTTCAAATGTTTTTTTATAAGAACTATTATTCGAAAAGGTATTCACGACATATTTTCAGTGTTAGTTTTAAAACTTGAAAGTTAGTACTTGAAAAATTAAATTCTTAGGTTTAATTTGGACACCTTAAATAAAGTCTAATTATTTGATTTTATCTAAATCTGTGATTAGATGGTTTGCTATTTTCTTATAAATAAAGCTAAAATTTAATATTTAATTAATTAATAGGTCTCGCTTAAGGATATTAATTAGTTAATATTAAACAAAAGAATTTAGGCACTGCCTAAGGACACTTTCATACCAAAAAGAGAAAATCAACAAATATTAATTTATATCTTTAATAGCCTAAATGATACGAGCAAACATAATTAAATTAATTATTATATCATTAAATACTCTACTGTTATAAATGATAAAATTTGCATTATTGTTTATTGAATTTATATTTATATTTATGTTTATATTTATTTTTATGTTATTAGATTAGAAAACAAACAAACCAAAATACCGTGACATGATGTTTAAGATTTAATTTTGTTTTTAAGATTTTGAATAATAAATTAAAAACCACATAAATTTCTTCCTTAGATCGACCTTGAGAGTATACTTATCATTTTTTATAAGCCATTTTATGATGTTTATAAGAGTATACCTTGAGAGTGTTTTTAAGAGTATACCTTGAGAGTGCACTTGCGAGAGTTTTACAAATAATAAAACCACAAATGATATTTTCGTAAGATCGGCATTTGCAATGCTAGTTTTGCGATTTGATCATCCTTCAACATACAAGACATTTTATGATGTTTTTTTCACAAGAAATGATAATTAGTAAAAAGAAATTTGAAGAAATACAGAAAGCTAGATTAAATATCAAGGAAGGAGATGGTTTTAGAGATTAATCATTCTTAAAATTAAGAAAAATATTTTTAAAGAAAGATATAATTTATTATGGAATAAGTAATAAAGAAATAAGTATTAATATTACAGATAGAAAAAGAAGGTGTAAGATATCATTAATTGACAAAGAAATCATTATAGATAAACTATCTAAATTTTTTCAAAAGGTTAAAAGGAAGATTAGATGCATCTATTTAAGAGAAATCCAAATATTAATAAAAAAATATTTTAGACAATGAATATATATACCAATAAAATCAGTACTCTTGGATAATAAAATAATAAATAGAAAAGATGATGTATTAGGAATATTCATGGAAACTTAGGATACCAGAAATTAAAATTCACATCATATCTTAGGTTTGCCATTAGCATTAATGATAAAAACTTAAACAAAGTATTAAGTTTAGCTTGTGAGTTTTAAAGAAGATATTTAATGAAAGAAAAAAATTATTTATTTTCAATATACTACATTGAAGGTTATTCATTAACAAATAGTCGTAATAATTTAATATATGGACAAAATAAATTCATAAAAAATAGATAAAAATTTCAAGAGATTAGACAAGTAATAAAACCATAAATATTAATAGACTTTGAAATACTAGAGGAATGAAACTTAAATGTTAAAAAAACCCTCTAATACAAGGAAAAAAATAATGTAGCAATAAATAATAATGTATCAAGATTTACGTCTATAGATCCTTAAAAAGAAACTTCTAACAAAAAAAATAGGTTATAGATCTAAAACAAGAAGTTAAAATAATAAAATTATTTGTCCATAACGTAATAATAGGAAGAAAATGATATCATTGTTATCCCAATAATGTTCAGAAACAAACTATAGATAATATAATTAGGCTTTGATGGAAGTCTAATAGTTATATCAAAAAATCAAATAACAATAACGAAAGCTTTAATTCTTTTGGCGGAAGAACTGAATATAGTACAAAAATCAAACATCAATTCCTTATAAGATGTAAATGAAACACAAAAATAACTCTTAAAAGAAATAAAAGAATATAGGTATAATAAGAAATTACAACAAGACATTCATAAGGAATTTACATAATTAAGAAGGGATTTAAATAACATACCTAGGGACAATGAAATCATAGGTTACAAATTTAATCCATTCGTAGGAATAAAAGAAGAACCATCTAGGAGATTAGATGTATTGATACATAGGAATGAGAAAATAAAAAAATGAGGAAAAACCCAAAGATAAAGAAGAAGCAATAATCCCAATTTAATAGAATATAATAAAGAATTATAAAAACAATTTATGGATCTTAAGAGTAAGGACATAAAAAAGTTAGTCAGTTTGTTAACCCTAACAGATGAAGAATTAATAAGATATTATGATGAAAAACTTTGTACAAATAAAGAGGAAGATGATATGACAATAATGAGTTAAATTGATTTTGAACCAAAAAATATGATCTCAAAAAATCATATGAAACTAATTTCAATACCAACTCCTTATCCAAAAGGAACATCTAACGCATATAGAGAAGAAAGAAACAAGCAAAGGCCAGAAGTACGTTACCTTCCATATAGAAGAAAACAACAACCCAAAAATGGAAGAACGATTACATTAGGAAACTAGAGGTAGTATCCCACCAGAATTCAAACTTCAAGAAAGTTATAGATATGATCTTTTAGATTTAGATTTTATAAGAGACAGAAAAAAAGCTTTAGATGAATGGCCTAGTAGTATGGGTGTAATCATACAAACCTCTCCAACCACACAATCAAACCCTTTAACTTGTAGGGTTTTAGCAGCTCACAAGGAACATTAAAATTTGGCTTACAAATTTAATAGAACAATAACATTTACAAATTTAGAGGAATGATCACACATGTAAAAAGTATTTAGATAATGTAGTAAATGAAATGTATAAGGAATTTATCAAAGAAGATAAAAGAAGACATATCACTGAATCTAGTGAAAATGAAATTGAGGAAGCCAAATGACATTTAACAAATATGTTATATAAATTCATTTATTTGTGAATATGAAATATATTATCATATGTTACTACCCTACATGCAAGAAACTTATAAGGAAATATTTATTCAAAAATTATCTAGAATATTATATAAAATCATAACAGAAGGATGGAATAAAAGAAGTAGAAAAATTGTTCTAGACACTTTTTAAGGAAGAATAAGAAGTCTTAAAAATTAAGTAATCATTAAATATCAAGAAAGACATAAATATAAATAAATAAGAGGAAATGATAAAATATATTGAGATATAAGAGATTTTAAAATGTCAAAAAAACATGGATGTGACATAAAATCTTACAAGTAAAAGTATAAAAAATATAAAAAACACAAGACATTCAAAAGATATAAATTTAAAAAATAGGACTTCCAAAAATACAAGAGAAGGTGCAACAAAAAACCTTATATAAAAATATATTTTAGAAGAAAAATGTATAAGCCACCAAAAAGCAAAAACTTATTACCCTTGAGGGAAAAAGAAATGTATATTTTGGATTTACAATTAGGAAGGACATTATGCTAATGAATTCTCTAACAGGCTTCAACATAAAAAGAAATTTTCACAGAAAGTAAAAATATTAGAAGAAGCTTTTACGATGGAATTATAACCAATAAAAGAATGAGGTATAAATAATACTTGTAGTAGTTATCTATTAGAAAAAATTGACGATGAAATAAATGACTCACAATATGAATACTCATAATTAGAAAAATGAGTTGTATAGTGTTACAAATCTAAACAGTACTTATATTAAGGTAGGATTAAAATTTAAAGGTTATACAAATTATCATTTACATGCATAAATATATAAATGAGCTATCATATGTGTAGCTAATAAATATGTATTCTTAGAAGAACTCTGAAAACAAGCACCAAAAGATTTAATTGTAAGCATTTCTAGTAATACTATAATAAATCTCAATAAGTTCTTAAAAGACACAAATATAAGGATAGGATGAGAGAAATTTCATATTCTTTTCATATATCAACAAAAAATATAAGTTGATTTATTAATAGAAAATAATTTTCTAAACTTATATCAACTTTTTACACAATATTTAGACAAGATAAGTCTAGTAACACTAGATGGTGAAATCATTTATGTGTCAGAAATAAGAAAAAACTTTGACTATATCAAACTTAACTTTTATGGAATAACATAAAAAGCAAAACCATGGTGAGATAGACATAAAGCAATGACAAAAATGTTACTTACAAAATATTTCATTAGATATAGAAGAGAAACGAAATTCTTTTCTTCATGAAATTCAGGAAGATAAAGCGTTAACATGTATTAGAAATTTATTAAAACCAATAAGCTTAGAAAATCCTTTATATCTAAAAATAAACAAATGTAAAATAATTATTAACATAAAGATAAGAGATCCTAACAAATTCATTAGAGTAAAACCTTTGATTTATACTCTAGAGGATATGATTGAATTTGAAAAATAAATTCAACAACTTTTGGAACTAAAAATCATAATATCAAGTAATTCACCACACTCTAGTCTATCATTCTTAGTTAAAAATGAAGTTGAAAAGAGAAGAGTAAAAAGGAGAATGATAATAAACTTCAAAGCATTGAATAAAAAAACTATTGATGATGGATACTTTATTTCAAAGAAAGAAGAATTATTATTAGTAATAAAAAGAAAAAAATATTTCTCAAGTTTTGATTATAAAAGTGAATTTTGGAAAATTATGAAGGATCAAATAATGCCTTCTCTACTCAGAGTAAAGGAGGCAAAGTGTTAACTACTAAGAAAATCAGTTCCATTCCCTAAGGTAGATCTTCTTCTACTAGGATTGACTTACTTAGAAAGGGTCCCATTCCATTCCTTTGGCAAAAGCCCTAAATACAACCCTGAGTAATTCTGTCTCATTGATTTGTAAAGAAAGGCATGTCACACGTGTACTAAGCCATATCTCTACATTCTTTAATCCTTGTTGTATATTTAGGTTGGACTCCATTCCTCATCCTCCCTTTTCTATCAACACACCTAAAGGAAAGGAAATTGGTATACCATAAACAAAGGAACAAAAATCATCACAAGCAATCGATGATTTGAACTGGTTGAGGAATCTCAAAAACTAACGACATTTAATTTTCCTCAAGCATAATTCAATGGACTATTGCACTATTCAGATTAAAACAAACTCCATGTATCTTTCAAAGGTATATGAACAACATCTTGAAGAAATTACAAAATATTTGCTGTGTTTACATAGATAATTAGAAATTGAAGATGAAAAACGTAATATATAGCCATATATACTTAATAACATTCGAGGATTTTCTAGTGAATTAAAAGACAAAAATAAATTAAAAAGCTTCCTTGGATGTTTGACATAAGCTAAAGCATGTATCAAAAAACTTGCAGAGATGCAAAAACCATTACAAATAAAATTTAGAAAAGATCATGTTTGAAAATAGACAAAACAATATACTTTGTACATGAATAAGGTAAAAGCACGGGTAAAAAGTTTACCAACTTTATATCATCTAGGTTCAGATGATAAAATGATAATTTAAACATATGCTGCACATAAATATTGAGAAGCAGCTTTAAAAGCAAAAGTAGATGATAAAGATAAATATCTTTATAGATATACATTAAGACCTTTCTATGATCCATAATTAAATTATCATAGTAATGAAAAAGAATTGTCAGTGGTTAAAAAAACTATTAATAAATTTACAATATATGTAATAAGTTTTAGATTTATTTTCAGAATCGATAATAAAAATTTTGGTTATTTTTTAAGGATTAATATTGCATGTGATTATAAACAATAAATATTAGTGATATGGAAATAATTGTTTAACCACTACAATTTTGATGTCGAATACCTTTTGGGAAATAACAATAATTTAGTAGATGCCTTATATGAGAATTAGCACCTTTAACTATTTTTGTTCTTATAGGAATGAAACATCTTGGTATCAAGATCAAGATAAAGGAAAATGAGATAAGAATCCTTCATGAACAACTCGAGGTTTTATACCTAGAGAAATATCTTTTGGAGATAGAAATTAAAGAGGAAGAACTTAACTGTTCGAAACAACCATTAGAGTCCAAAAACTCTAAAGAGTAATCCCAATCAGAGATTCATTCTTAAGAAGTTAAAACTTCTAAAAAAGGAATTCAAAACGAGAAGGACTAACCTAACAGTTCAAAAGAGAGTAATATATCTTAAAAGAAAAATAAAAAGCTCAATTGAGCTAAAGAAGCAGAAAAAGAAGACCAGAAAACGAATTATGTGGTTTGTAATGGCCCAAAAATTAGAAATTTACAACAACTGGCCTGAAACAAGCAAAGCTATTATCAGATTTAGTGAAATAACTCATAGAGCTTTCACTAATAGAATAAAAGCAAAAGGCAATTATACCAATTATATAGTAAACAAAATAATAACTCCAAAAGATATAATTAAAAATTACTCTGTAGTATTACAATAACAACCATCGCCACTAAATAGGTTGAAGACCTTAGGAAATATAATACTATCACCAATACTATTTTAGAAAATGCCTCTTGAAGAGACAATAAACTATCAAGAACTTTACGAAAAAGATCAGAGTAGGGTACAAGCGTATCTATATCAAATTCTTCAGTTTACGTATGGACTTAAATGAAGAAGGTTGTGTTAGTCTTTATCATTTTATCAAATTAGGGATTCCAACACTAATAAATAAGTTTTAGAACCAATGGTGCTTGTAGAAAAGGAATTGAATATAGATGAACATTGTATACTAAGAGGACGTATGCTAGGTTAATTTTATCATGAACTCAAAAAAATTGATAATTCTTTTGAAATCAAAGTAATTATTCGATTAATAAAGTCATAATCACTTTTTTAGCAATATGACCCTCATTGAAGAAGATGAAGAGAAAATCAGTAAGATTGAGGCACATTTTAATTGTAATAACCTGAAAATTTGTTAAGAAACAAGGAAATATATATTTTTTACGCAAAGAAAACCACTAAGGATCACAAATACATATACTGTATTAGAGATCGAGAAGATAAAGATGGGTCATTGTTTACGTCATCAAAATGATTGTTTGTAGAAAACGACAAAGAGGAATAAAAATGTAGAACCTTCATCTTCAATTGGCAGGTTATACCAAGGAAATGAAAGGCTTATATTCAAAAGCTAAAAACAAAAAGTTAGCTGAATTATCAAAGCAAGGGTAAAATATTGATTTCCCACTATTGTAAACAAGAATGCCTTATCCTATAAAAAGAACTGTTATTTTCATTAGTTGGACACAACTTTAGAAAGGACAATCTCTCTACTTAAAAAAATTATTCACTTAGGAGTTGTGTATCTAGAAACTATAAGTAGTTAAGAATCGATCTTTAGGTTCTTAGTTAGCTTTAAGAATTGTAATAATTATTAAATTATGAATAAAATAGATTGCATCACTCTTTTTTTAATTTTCTAGTAAGTCTTGACACCATACTATGTACAGATGCAAAAGTTTCTTCATTACCATAAGGATATTAAGGTTTGACAAGTTGAGGCATATCAAGTGTAACAAAAGAAGATGAACAACAGAAGGGTAGATTGTAGTAAACACATTAAATTTAGGTATGATAATAATAATTTTAAGTCAATTAAGGATCTTGAATTATTAAATATTTGTTTATAACATTTATAAAATTAATAAATAAGAAATGAAAACAAAGAAACTAACCATAAGTCAATTTTAAAATAAACATAAGGAAAATACAAAGGTAAAACAATTTTTAATAAGAAATTTAAAAATTTGTCTTTAAATAATAACTTGCAAGAAGCAACAACTAGTATTGTAAAAAAGTTAGCTTTAATTTAGTATTAGGTGGCGTTTGGTTCGTGGAATGGAATCGGAATCAGAATGGGAATGGGAATGGAATGGAAACAATTCTGTTTGGTTTGACTACTGGAATCAAGCTCAGAATCAGGATTACAATGTTTGATTTGACACTGGAATGGAATGAAAAAAGCTGTAAATGACCTGAATACCCCTACATGTTGTAAAATGGATATAATGTAATTTAATTACTAGTTTTTCGTCAGAAAAATTAAATAACAATTTTAATTTTTAATTTTTTAAGTAAGAAATATATATTTCTTTTTTTATATCATAAAAAATTAATTATATATTAACTTTTATAGAAATAAATGATGTTATTAAGATTGTTTTTAATAGTATTCAATATATTGAAATCGTCATCGTGGATTTGTCTAACAGCGATGCTATTCATTTTTACAAAATAATAAATTATCAATATAAACAGAATTACAAACGTATGTTGATCATAATACTTTCGTATCATCTCTTCAATGAAGCACAAATGTTCATATTTCAAAAGTGTTCAAAATACAAGTGTTGAAAACACTATATTAAAATATTGATAGTAGCCTAACTAATATAAAGTTAGATACCAAAACAAGGCTAATATAACAATTACAAACGAATATTCATATAGTAATAACACATATCCATAACTTAATATAATGCACCTTCACGTCTAAGAAGGCTCCTAATCCAACCATCTTTGTTGCCATTAGGTACTCCAAAAAATACATTGATTCTCAAGGGTTTGTCAACAAGAATAATTGTAGCAACATCAAGCTCATCGTCATGTTGACGTGGTCCTTTGTAATTCATTGTACAACCTCTTTTGTTCTTCTTGTGATACTCAAAAGGTGCCGACATTCTTCATCTTCTTCGCAAGTATCGGCCGCCTCTCAACAGAATTTCCATATTCATTAACTCCAATTGTTCTCTTCTTTGTTTTAGATGAAACATTTGAGTTTTCCATTGGTCGGTAGCATCTACACGTTGATGTAATGGATCAGTTCATTTACTGCTCTTGATCCCGCTTCATTATCAAGTTCAAAACAACATCATCCTGAGTCTCTCGCATCTTTTCCCGTGGTTTTCCTTTACCAAATACAATAGCCAAGTCCTCGTAATAAGGAAATGACCTATGTCTCCATAGCAGCTTCTTTGTGACTCTAAAAATATTAAAATATGTCAAATTGAAAATATTAATAATCAAATGGATTAATAATCAAATTGAAAATATTACCTGCATATATGATCCCAAACAAGCGGGTCAAATAGCCTACATGTTTATTCACCTGGATCCCACTCCAAATCCACTACTATTACGACCATGTCATGTATAGTAGTAAATCGAGTCTTCAATATTTTCAATCGAGACTCAATATGTGGTTTAGCTTTCATATTACAATCTGGTAGTTTTTGAAGTAGTGATTTCTCAATAGCATTTAAGTAGCCAGGTTTGAAACCACCATCAACTGTATATGAACCCCGATCAGGTAACTCTGTAAGACTCTCAACTAATTTTTCATCTAATGTTGTTGTACAAAATCTTTTATTCTCAGGCCTCAATTTCGAGGTAAAACTTTGTGAAGATGACATCCTAAAATTAAAAAGTAAGTACAAAAAATACTTACTAACCGTTTAACAAAATAGAAATAGAAAACATATTAAAGTCACAGCCTAGCTACCAATGAGAATAATTTTAAAATTAAAAGAATACGACCAATAGTATAATGTTTTACAAGATTACAAATAATTTCAATCAAACAATCTCTTCATTACAACCACAATCAAGCATAAATAAGAAAACATGACTTCCATTAACCTAAACACTCACTATCATCTATCCCTCTCTCCTTTCTCTCCATTCATTGTACATGTTTGATGCCGTATTGTCCCTAAATACACTCCATTCGTGTGTAGAGTCTACAATTCTTATTGTATCTTCCTCATCAACATCCTCATCTCTATCTTCAAGATTTTCCCAATTTTCTTCAAATGGATCATATGACATTTCCTTTCTTATATAGTTGTGTAGCAAGCAACAAGCAATAATTATTCGATTTTGAGTTTTAATGGGATAGAATGATGGACTTCTTAGAATAGCCCATCGATTTTTTAACACACCAAAACATCTCTCGATCACATTCCTAGCCTGTGAGTGCTTCATGTTAAAAAATTCACGTGGATTGCGAGGTTGTGAACCATCTCTCCATTCACTCAAATGATAACGTTGACCACGATATGGAGCAAGAAATCCATTGGAATTTGCATACCCAGCATCCACAAGATAATAATGCCCTATATATTAAATATATTTTACAATTCAATTTCATATTCATAGAATTTAAAAAATTGATCAATTCACATATTACTTACCAAGTTGGACTTTAAATCCATTCTGTCTACGCATAGCTTCACGTAAAACTCTACTATCAGCTGCTGAACCCTCCCAACCGGGTAAAACATAAATAAATTGCATATCAGGAGAGCAAACCCCCAAAACATTTATGGTAACCTCACCTTTTCGATACCTAGACTTATCACCTACAGGAACTCTTACTCTAATATGAGTACCATCAAGTGCTCCTAAGCAACCCTAGTACCAATAAGTCAAGTAAAATCATTTAATTATTAGAAATATTACATGGTAATAAGAAAAAAAAAAGAAATTAAACATTATATCTACCTTGAAATATTTCCACCTATCGTCATCACAATCGTCAAGAATAGGCTCGAGTTTTTTCAATAACTCCTTATGCAACCGTATGATAGCATGCAAGACATTATTGAAATACTTACTAACTGTCTCTCCAAATCTTCTAAATCGATCAGTTATAACTCTATTTTTCACATGGTGTGCAATTACATGAAGAAACATGGCTACCTACTCATCTACTAACAAATGTTTTGATTGTTTTAGCCCCCCTCTAGTTTCAAGCATTGCACACAAATTGGCAAAAGCACTCATACTCAACCTAATTTGATTAATACAAGTAATGTCACTCTCATAGCACAATCTATGCACAATTTTCCTATTTGAAAAAAAATCAAGCTCATACAATTGTCTCCTTAAAGATATTGTCTTGTTTTTATCCACCACCAACTCAAAAAAGAATTTTACAATATACATTATATGCATCAAGTACACAACAATAGCATCCACCTCTTCCACATTCAAGCTATGATCATCCATTTTACCTTAAACTACAAACAAAAACAATACTTAATTAGGTTAAACAATTTACTCATAAAATTGATAAAATATACCGATTTTATTAAACTACCAAAATTAAATATTATAGAAGATACTGATTATATCACTATAACAATAGATAGTTTTTGAATAAACAATACCTCTGCAAGATTAATAAACAGTTTATGAAAGTAAGTAATGCATTCTCTTCGATAATACCTCTGCAAGTATTAATAGGCAGTTTTTGAATTCATTAGCATAACAATTAGTTTATGCAGCTCCAATCGATAGTTTAAACCAAAGTTAGAGTTACATTATACACTGAAACCATCAAAATTTATCCTAACAACAATTTATGCCATTAAGTCGAAAAAGTCTAGCAACATCAATATTGATATTGTTAGAAACAATATCGATCGCCTTTTATGGACGTAGAAGGAATGTTTATATCGAAGTTGTGTTTGAGTTCATGAAAACAATAAATTGATTCAAAGAAAACAACAAAGAATATCACATACCGTAATCACCAAAACAGATAATAAACATTTGAATCGATTCAAAATATAAATAAATTTCAACAAAATAGAGAAAAATTTCTGACGAACAATGTATCGTGATTAGAACAAAGAACAAAATTAGATTGATTCAAAATAGAAATAAATTAGGGATCGATTCAAAATATAAATAAATTGTGGATCGATTCAAAATTACGTAACATAGAACAATCCCAAGGAAAAACCCACAATTTCGTGAAACAAATAAGGTATTGTAAGTCGAGAAGCAAAAAGCAAAAAAGAGAACAACTCGTGAAGAAATTAGTGGTCCGGACTCAAATGAGCGAGAAGACACAGATGAGGATGAGAACTACCTCGAATGTCGTGGAAACCACCACCAGAAAGACGGGCGAGGACACGAGCTCGAGCCGGGAGAAGAAATCGTGAAGGCCGAGTGCGAGAGCGGAGAAGAAATCGCAACGCTCGTGGTGAGAAAATGCGAGTGCATCCAATCCGCTTTCTTCGTTTATAAAGTGAGGTAATTTTGTAATTATAATTTTATGGCGAGGGTAAAATTGGTACGCTAATTTTATATCAGGAAGGGAATCATCTCATTCCTATAAGAGAAATTTGTGATTCCGTCTCCTTTAGTAATCCGATTCCATTCCGCCTCCATTCCGTCCAACCAAACAATAAAACGGATAATCACCATTCCATTCCATTCCGTCCAACCAAACGTGGGGTTAGAGTCATATAAAAAAATACATTATTTGATAGAAAGTTAATACCGTTAATTAGTTAGGGACATAAGTGAAGATATGCTAAATATTAAGAACATCAACAATATTTTCATTTTTATAAATGGTAATTTTAGATTAAATTGTACCATTTTTCAAAATAAAATATTTTTGATGTATCTCTTAAAAAACACAATATATTTTTTGTACCTTTCTTAAATGTAAGAATTATCTCTCTATTAAGGGAAAAAATATTGGGAAAAAATATGAAGTTTCATATTTGTCACAAATAGACACAAAAAAAAAAAAAATAGGGATGCCTACCATTGGATACCAATGATCTTGATTTAAATTAGAGGAAAAATTATACATTTATATGAGAATAAGTAACGTGATATGTTTTATTAATTTTGAATTTAGTAATTATCATTTAAAAAATATAATTAACCATTATTGTTTTGACAATGGTTTTCGAAAATATTTTTTCGAGGTGAATTAAAAATAAATTTTATATATAAAGAAATTAATGGTTCGCATATTAGCCCTTCTACTTGGGAAAGACATTGTTCTATAGAGTTTCCAACTTTTTTAAATGCCCGATCATCGGAAGATTGTTACGTTCAAGCGCGGATATTAAGTAGAGTCAACGGAGTCATTTTAATTTTTTACTTTTATAAAAATAAAATTGTGTAAGAAGCGAGTCGAGATGATCATCTCCAATGATTTTGTTTCCTCTAGCGCCTATTGTAGTTAATAAGTTCTCAAGAGAAACAAAAAAGACTGACTGGATATGGAAGCAAAATTGTTCAGTGGTAACGAACCGCTATTACTATCGTCTAGTTCTACCTTCGAGTTCGTTACTCGTCATCTCTATTCTTATCCGAAGCTTGTTTCCATAGGCTTTCCCAAACCCTCTGGCCTCCAAATTTGGGCTTTGGCTGCTAAAAGAAGTCCTAAGCGTCTCAAGTACGCCACTCCTCGTTTTACTAAGGTATTTTTGCATTTCTCTTTCTCTCTTATTTTTTTATTCAATTCAATTTTATTAATCGTTCTTTTGTGTGTGTGTGTATGAATTGAAATCGATTTGTTTAGTTTGTTTGGTTTACGAGAAAATAGTGAAATAATTAATCACTAAAGACGATGGATAGAAATAATCGATTTTTCTGCCGTTAATAGAATCCGATGGATTAGCTAAGTGTTTGAGTTGTCTACTACGAATTACGATAGAATAAGCTGATGCTTAAATTGATATTCTTTTAATCAGTTACATTAGATTATAGATAGAGTTTCGACTTATGAATGAATACATGAATGGCAAGAATCCAATCCCAACAAGTTCTTATGATTTTCTAGTAGATTATATATAGTTGCCATCGCATAGGATGTTAAAGTAATTATAGTTTCTCATAATTCACACGACACCTGCTAAATTTTGTATTTCAACTTGGATTATTGTAAATTTGCAATTGGTAAGGTCTTGAGTATGTATTCCTGCTTCCGTTAGCTTGGTTTATAAGCATTCATAATTAATTAAATGTGATATCTTGACACGATTAATTAATCTGTCTATTGATGTTAGGAGGATGACTTACTATATATCAAAGTGGATCCATCAGGAACAGACAGTTGGAAATTGGAACCAGTAGCCAATCTTTTGAGAGAGGGAGCTGTTGGTGTCATTCCTACTGACACTGTGTATGTTTCTTTCACTTCTTTTCACCTATCTATCTTCATATCTTCCCTGTGTAATCTATGTAACTTAAAAAATATGACTCTCCAAGTCCAAGGTCAGTTAGCTAGGTGTTATTTATGTGTTTTTTGATTACTCACTAGCTTCATTCATGTAATTCTTGATTGTTTTGGATAATATTATGAGTGTTATTGAGCTTATAGTTGTGGGCTCCAAAGAAAGATTAGTCCTTTTACTACTAATCATGTCGTATTCTTAATGTTAAGACCCAAATATTATATATAGGAGAATAATTAGCTCACATTTTAACGGCTTAAGGTTTTAAGAGAATTGATTGCTAATTCTCCTCTAACACAGTATCAGAGCGTAAAGTCATGAGTTCAGTCTTCCTCACTCCAAAATTTTCACTAATATTAAATAAGCTGTTTTCTATCACTTTTACCTAACTTAAATTCTATCTCTATTTTCTACTTGATGAACCCTTTAAAAGTTGTTTACTCTCTATTTAGTCGATGAGATTCTATTTAACTCCACTTGATGGGTTTTTAAAACTATCTACTCAATTCACAAGTGAAAACCTGACGTAGAAAGTCTCAATTAACATAATCAAATCAATGAATAACAAGAAGAGCTCGTCGACTCATTCCATTAACTTATTTGAGACCAAAGATAATTGGTTTACAAGCAAAGGAATATCCAATTGACTCACATGCCAAATGGTCACGCCTTAAAGAGGATCTATTGACACTAACAATACAATTGAGCAACAAACAAATCACTATTGGGCATAACTACGGAAAGTTAATTGGTTCAGCCCACAACCAAGCCTTAGGAAAAGCAAACAGATAAACTACACAGCTTGAGAAACTTAATAAAACAAAACTGAAATGATATTAGAATTCATGCCCTGCATGAAAGCCTCCCTCTTGAAGAGGATTCAACTCTAAATCCAAAACTTGAGTTGGAGCAGCATTAGGTAGGCAATAAGGGTGTAAATCTGAGACATTAAAAGTAGCAGAGATTTTCATATCAGAAGGAAGGTTAAGGATGTAAGTGTTGGAGTTTATCTCCTTGAGAATTTGAAATGGTCCGAATTTCTTGAATTGAAGTTTGTTGTGAGTTCTAGTGGGAGCCTTGTATTTGTTTAAATGTGCCATAACTAATTCTCCTTCATAATCTTTGGCTTTCCTATGTTTATTTGCTAGTTGTTTGTATTGTCTATTCATTTCTTCAATACTTCTCTAAGCATGGAATTGTTGATAATCTTCAACCATATTTTTAGCAACAAGGTTTCTTGATTTTGGGAAGGCAGTCAGATCCACTGTATGATTAGGCACATTCGTATACACAATGAAAAATAGTCTTTTACCCGTGGACCTATTAAACATGCTGTTAAATGCAAACTCAACTTGAGGCAAAACTGAGTCCCATGTCTTGGGTTTTTTTCCAATCAAACACCTCAACATACTACCCAAAGTTTGTTTATAGCTTCAGTTAGACCGTCTGATTGGGGTTGATAAGCACTGCTAAAGTTTAAAGTAGTGTCAAAACACCTCCAGAACTCTTTCCAAAAGTGGCTTAGGAATTTGGCATCCATATCTGGGGTCAAACTCTTAGGAACACCACGGAGTTTCACAATTTCTCTAAAGAATAATGCTACAATATGACTAGCATCATTGGTTTTCTTGCATGGTACAAAGTGTGCCATTTAGAGAACCTATCCACCACCACCATTACTGAATCAATTTGTCTTTGTCACTGGTAATCCAAGTACAAAATCTAGCCTGAGATCTTCCCAAATAGTATTGGAAACAGGGAGAGGAGTGTAGAGTCTAGTGTTGAGTCCCACCTTTTTACACAAACTTGTCATCTTTGGCCACCAGAACCTTTCTTAAACCATGTTAAATGTTTTGTCTCTTTGAACATGGGCTGGTAACCCTCCACAATGAAGCTCCTTTATCAAGTGTTCTCTGAGTGAACTATTAGGTGTAAATAATTGATTACCTTATAAAAGGCATCCCTCTTGAATGTTGAAGTCCCCAGTTTCATTACTTTTGGATTTACAAGCCTTCCAAATATCAGAGAAGTCCTCATCAGAGTCGCATAGTTTTGGTAGTAGCTCAAAGTCAGTTAATTCGGTTCTAAAAGTGATCAAAATTTGGTGTCTCGTACTAAGGGCACTAGTCACTTTGTTATGGTTACTTGCTTTGTACTGAAAAATATAAGGGAATTTTTGCAAAAATATCACCCACTTGGCATGGAACCTTCAAAAGTTTCTTTATAAGTTGAGAAACTCGAGGGCTTTGTGATCACTATGGAGAACAAACTCTTTTTGTATCAAATAGTGTTCCCAATGCTTAAAAGCCCCCACTATAGCATAAAGTTCCTACTCATATATAGACCTCTTTTGTCTATCACTACTTAGCTTCTCATTGTAGAATTCTATTTGTTTCTCACCTTGAGACATTTCAGCACCTATTCCCACTATAGAAGCATCTGTATCTATTTCAAATACTTTAATATGGTTTGGGAGAGCAAGCTATTCAGAAATTTCTTGCATCTTTCTTTCATCAAAAGAAATTCCATCTTCACTAATGATGAATCCTAAGAAAAAGAGCTTTTTGGTGAGGAACTCACACTTCTTTAGGTTCAAATATAGTGTTTTCTTCTTGAGAGCTAGAAGCACTGACTTGAGATGGTCCAAATGTACACTTTGATTGGCATTATGGTCAAGATGTTATCAAAGTACACCACAACAAAACTCAAAAAGTGCTTGGGATATTGCACAACTCAAAAGGTATCACCAACCATTCATACAATCATCTTTGGTTTTGAAAGCAGTTTTCCATTCATCTCCAGGTCGTATCCTTATCTGGTGGTACACTTCTCAAGTTCAGTCTTGAAAACACCTTAGAACCTTCTAGTTGATCCATATCTTTTGTCCTTGGAATTGGAAAACAATACTTAATCGTAATTTTATTAATGGCTTTGATGTCCACACACATCTTCCAAGTCTTATCCTTTTTAGGTACTAGCAATGCAGGCACAACACAAGGACTAAGACTCTTTTGAATCAAATTCTTCTTAAATAATTCTTCCACCATGCCTTGAAGTGTGTCATGCTCTTGGGGGCTCATTTTGTAAGGAAGCAAATTTAGGAGACTAGCACTTAGAGTAAAGTCTATTTGGTGTTGAATCTCACGCATTAGACATAGCTCTGAGGGTAGCTCATTAGGTGACATATCTGCAAATTCTTGTAGTATTGGCTAAACCTTTAAAGGAATTTCTTCCCTGTCAGTTTGAGTTTCTACACACATGATGGCTACTATCAACTTTGTTCTCTTTATGTCTCTATCAAATTCATAGCAAGAGGAACTTAATAGTACTTTTTGTTTGCTTTCAGTTCTAGCACTAATATCGTGTGAGGTTGGAGTGGGTACAAGGCCATTTTCTTGCCTTTCCACATGAATATGTAGCATTTATGCTCACCCTTTAAGTTACATTTGTGTCAAATTTTCACGGTTGACCTAGCAACAGGTGACAAGTATCCATTTCTACAATATCACATTGCACAATATCCTGATAATTGTTGCCAATGGAAGAAAAGGAACATAACATACCTCCTGCACTTTGGTTTTGGTTCCTTTTCTAATCCATCCTATTTTATATGGACTAGGGTGCTTAAGCCAAGTGACTTCACTAAGGATTGGGAAATGATGTTCTCAGTGCTACAATTATCAATTATTACGTCACAAACCTTTTGGTTAATAGTACAACTTGTTTTAAATAAGGTATGCCTCTGAGAGGGTGTTGTTTGCTTAGGGTGAGTAGTAGTCTCTGCATAATGAAAATGGCTCTATATTCCTCATGTTCTTTGACCAATTCAACATTATCCAAGTCACTGTCTGGAGCTAAGTCATATTCTTCCTCAAAATTAACACAATCATTAATAAAGTTGGCTGCTCTTCTTTGGGGACACTCGTTGGAATGATGGCCAGGTTGATTATATCTGAAACATTTCATTAGAAAGGGTTTAGTATAAGGATTAGGCTTTTGGGCAAGGTTTGGTAAGTGTTTGGATATCATTTTGGGTTCCGAGTGTAGTAGGAGCCGATGAGGATTTGGCTCGTTCAAAAGGTATGTCTATTGTGGTTTTTTTGATGCTGTAATTTTTCTTGGTTCGAACTAGTTGAGTTTCAACCTTGAGTGCAAGGTTATTGGCTTCACTCATATTCTAGCATGTTGGACTTAGTTTAAATTGTTCCCTAATGGGTGAATTCAAATCATGAATGTAATGAGAAACTCTTTGAGGCTTGTTTTCCCACATATTTGCTCGAATTCATAATTTGAGAAACTCTTCATAATACTCATCGACTTATCTAATGCCTTGGTGACACTCTGGTAACGTTGGTAGAGTAACTATTTATAATCAGTTGGTAGAAACCTCTGTATAAATCTTTTCTTCATTTGATTCTGTGAAATAACTGGACGTTTTTCTACTAATCTTTTTTAATATTGAACTTGATCCCATCATGTTGATGCTTAACTCTTCAGTTTATAAGAAACCAACTCAATCTTCTTCTCTTTTGGTATTTCTAAGTGATCGAAAAAGTTTTCTATAGAATTAGCCCAGTTCAAAAAATCTTAAATGTGAAGATTCCTAATGAAGTTGGGTAAGTCTGTAGAGGGTACATAGGTCTTCCATACTTGGGTTCTTATAACTAATAACCACATAGAGTATCATTAGTCTCCATTTCAACATGAAGCACTCATTGAGGAAATGGGTCTTCATCTGAGTCGGTATCTCCACATCGATTAGGATAGACTCGATTCAATGAGACTAGTTGTGGATTAATTGATGGAGGAGGGCTCTTCAATGCGAGACCCATTGCAAAATTTGTTGAGTTGCTGCCCAAATGGAAGCAGAGAGTGGAAAACATCCCGAGCAAATTCGTCAAACTTCAAATCAACTCGTTCTAAATCTTGGATCACTTCTCAGAGAACCTTTGGATCGTGATCGTTCACCCACCCTTCGATTGTTATCACCAGAGTGTGCCATCTAATCATACGATCAAATTCCTCCCTGCTTTGATACTAATTATGACGTATGAAGTCTCAAATAACAGAATCAAATCAGTGAATAACAAGAAGAGCTCGTTAGCTCATTCCATTAACTTCTCTGAGAATAGATAATAGGTTTATATTTCAAAAAGTAACTCTCACTTGCCAAATGGTCACGCCTTAAAGAGCACCTGTTGACACTCTGACAATACAGTTGAACAACAAACAATTTACTATTAGGTTTAACTATGGCAAGTTAATTGGTTTTGCCCAAATACAATTTTCAGCCCATAACCGAGCCTTAGGAAAAGAAAACAGATAAATGACACGACTTTAGAAAATAAAACAAAACTGAATTAATAATAGAGTTCATGCTCTTGCATCACAACCCATCAAACTTGTCTACTTATCCCACTCATTAATTCAGGGGAGTGTTTAAAAAACAAAAAACAAAAAACAAAAAACAAATAAAAAATGTCTATTAAATAAGGAGGAGTGTTAAGATCCATATATAACATATAAGAGAATAGTCAACCCACCTTGGTCGCTAACTCTTCTCTATCACTTAATTTTTACTTTTTTCCTTATAACATAATTGTCAAAAAGTGATGTCTTTTGGTCAATGTGAGACTTAGAATAAGTGTCGAGTAGGTAAACATTTTGATTGGCAAATTATCTGCTGTTTTTGATTCTTTAGAATCTCAGTTCATATTGACCAGATTTGTTAATGATTATGAAAAATCTATAATGTTTTACTTTCGAACAGTAAGATTCATAATTGGTGTTTACTTCCATACGTGTTTCTCCACTTTGCTTCCATTCAATTTTCTTTTTCATTTTCGTGCATCTTTTATTTTCAGATATGCAATGGTTTGTGATCTGAGAAACCAATCAGCCATTGAACGTCTCCGTAGGTTGGTTTTCTATTGCTAGCTCAAAGTTTTTCCTTCTTAGGTGCTTCATTCTTTAACATGATTAGTGACAAGGTTCACATTTATTCACATTGCAGAATCAAAAACATTGAACCTTCAAAGGCAAGCAACATGGTTTCATTTAATTTTAAGTGTTTATGCTCCATGATATGCTCCATTATGGTACTAAATTCACAACTATGTATATGCTTATGCTAAGAGGTGTCAAACGAGCTGGGTTAATTGAACTCGCTTAAGCCTAGCTCATTTTAAGTAGACTATAGCTTAACTCAACTCATCTAATTTTTAAATGAGATGAGTTGAGTTGAGGTTATTTTTATTTGAGCTAAGCTGGCTGCTCATGATAGCTCATTATTTTTTTTTGCAACCACATTTTTTTTAAATAAATTTACTTATTTAATTTTTTCCAAGTTTATGATATTAAATAGATTGACTTAATGTTTTTGTTGAACTCGTTTTGACAGTTTTATGATAGTAATTTTTTAAATGTTAGATAGTGATGCGATGATTATATTATAATTAGTGAAATAAAGAAATTAATGGTTAAAATTTGTTGATCAATAAAAAAATTTGATTGTTTAGGGAAAAGAAGTTTGTTGTTCGGGTAAAAAATTTGAAAAGAAAATCAACCAAAAAAATGTTAACAACGTATGTTCAGTTTCTTAGCCTAAAAAAAAATGTTTAATCAAAAAAATTATGTTCATCCAAAAATATTGTTAAATGAGTTGGTTAGCTGCTCATTTAAGTTTGCGAGCTAAGTGAGTTGGGTTTTTTCAGCTCATAAGCGTAATGGGTCAACATTAAATGAATGAGCTGTGCTGAGCAGCTTGCTTGATACCTCTTGTCACGTCCCGCCCAAATTGCCCTTAAAAATCCAAATGATGGCTGCCTAAAGGATCTAGACACATGGAAAGTTCTAGAGTTACCTAGAGAAGTCTAGAAAGGGCTAGAGTTGGACGGACTCAACTCAAGCTTGAAGACCCTAGAATGTTCTAGAGCACGCTGGAGAGTGCTAGAATGGGCTGGAATATTCTAGAACGCGCCGGATGGTTCGGGAAGGTTGTAGAAGGCCGGAAGCTTACTAACATCCTAGGAAGGTGCTGTGAAGGAGCTAGACAAACCTAGAAGACTCTAGAGTTGGATAGAAGGTCCTAGAACCTCAGCGTTTGCATACATAGAACTCTCTTGTATATTCTAGAGCTAGAAGGATCTAGAGAAATGTGGCATACTCCTAGGCTTGTTGCCACACTATAAATAGACCTAGTGGTCTTCATTTGTATTCATCCTTAGGAATTCTTAACATTTGTAACATAAACTCTCTCTAGAGCAATACAAAGCATTCTTTGCAAACTCTCTTTCTATTCTCTTTGGAGTTACATTTCGGTTGAAAGGCAGGCTTAGTGCAATGGACGGTGCTAAGTGCCGCACGATCGCTACTTGAGAAATTAAGGTCGTGACAGTTGGTATCAGAGCATTAGGTTGAAGCAATCTTACTCTTGGCATAATGAAGAACGTTGGTCCATCTACTCCGGCGTTGATGTTCCACATGGAACGTGGACGTGAGAAACCCGTAAACCATCAAAGGAATCTCGAGCCAAGTCGAAAGACATACTTTCTAGCCGGAGGCACGAGTTGGGAGTGCGCAGATGACTTGGGGGCTGTTTGGCCAAGTGGACAGAGGAGCGTTATGAGTGGCTTGGAGGCCGAGGATGTGGAGATCCACGTGCGGCCGTAAGATGTCGCTCCAGCTGGGCAGATGGTGGGCTAGGCAAAGAGATCGATGGGTTGAAAGCCGAACTCGCCAAGGTAAGAGATCTCGTCCAAAGAGAACTCGCAAATGTCTTGCTTAGAGTCGAGGATACGGGTGATCTAGCTCTTTGTAGCGGGCTATGGCCACTGAACTAGCACTGACCACTTGTAATTGAGGCTAAGAGGGTGGATTTTCCCAAGCCTAAGACCTTCATGGTGTTAGGAATGCCAGGGAAGTGGAGAACTTCCTATGGGGCTAGAACAATACCGAGGTTACCTCTTTGGCATAGAGCATGCCGCCAAAGATCCGATATTGCCGCCATGTACTTGACCGACACCGCCATGTTATGGTGGAGAAGGAGACGTGGAGATGTGCAACGAGGTTTGCCTGATGGACACCTTTGAAGATTTCAAGGGAGTTGAAGATGCGGTTCTTCCCCGTAAATGCCGAGGAGGAGGCAAGTGGGTCGATCGCGACGGTTAAAGAGATAGGTAGCATAAGGGATTATGTGAAGCCGAGTTCAACTCCGGCTGGCTTGAAGTTAACACACGTCCGACAAGGATGCCTTTATTCTTGTTCGTGGACGGATCTGCCTCCAATCGTGGGCTAACCTTGAGCTCAAGCGACGTGGTGTCCAAGACTTATCTTCGGCCATTGCGACCGCAGAAAGCTTTATTGACTACTCCACAAACAAGGAGGGCTCCAAAGCCACAGATAAGAAGTTTGTTGGAGGAAAGAACGGTGGAGGTCATGCCAAAAGTCAGGGACCCAAAAACCACAAAGACAGCTCCTCATTCAAGCCACGGGATAAGGGGAAGGAGAAGGAGGATCGGAATGCCTCAAAGCCCCGTGTAACGTGCTTCATTTGCGACGGACCGCATTGGGCACGTGAATGTCCGAAGAGGAAGGCCTTGAGTGCCTTAGTTGCTTCCACTCGCGACCGGTGACGGAGGCGAGTCGGGCACGAGGTGCAAAGATGGGTTCTTTGCGCCTGCGGGTGCATGCGAACGCAAGACACTCCCTAAAGGTTTGATGCACGTGGATGCCACCATCGATGGGAAGGTCGCCAAAGCATTGGTCGACACGAAGCATCTCACAACTTTGTTTCGGTAGAGGGAAGCCAAAGAGACTCGGCACGAAGGTTGTCAATGGAGTGGTTCTCTCGAGGCGGTTAACTCGGCCAGCCTTACCCATTACATGGAGTCCGCTCGAGGAGTTAAGGTCGATCTTGGTGCGGATCGAGTGGACTTATCTCAGTAGCGCATGGATGACTTCACGGTTGTATTCGGCGTAGGTTCTTGGACCGGGTAAGAGCTTTCTTGGTGCCACGCTCACTCCATGTGTATCATGGATGGTACGAAGGGCGTGTGTGCGCCGACGCGGAAAGGACCAAAGACACACTATCCAAGTTTTCTCAAAGACTTCAATTCGAAGGGATTGAAGAGGGGCGAAGAGAGTTACTTGGCCATTTTAAAAGAGTATGGCGATGAGGGGCCATCGAAAGCCAAGCTTGCCAACGGAAGTGCAAGTTGTCTGTAGATAAGTTCCAAGATGTAATGCCTGGAAGCATTACCTAAACTGATTACCTACGAGGAGGGAGGTAGACCGTGAAATAGAGCTGGAACTCGCATCGGACCACCGTGATGAGCCCATATCGGATGGCAAACTCGAGTTGGCGAGAATTATGGAAGCAACTTGACGACCGGATCTTGGCTTCATAAGACCTCCAAAGCCCGTTTGGTGCCTAGGTGCTATTTCAAAGAAGAAGGATGGCTACGTCATTGCGAACGTGCATCGACTATGTAGAGCCATAAATAAGATCACGGTCGAAGAACAAGTATCTGTCCCTCTTGTGGCGATGTTTGATCAATTGGGGAGTCTGCAAGAATCTTCACAAAATTGGACCTACGATCGGGATACTACCAGTACGCATAGCGAGGAGATGAGCCCAAGACTACTTGTGTAACCGGGTATGGGTGCCATGAGTTCCTTGTTATGCCATTCTACCACAAATGCACCAAACCCACCTGCACTTTGATGAACAAGATTTTCCATCCTCACCGACCGGTTCGTGGTAGTATATCTGACGACATTGTGATCTATAGCCGGACTATGGAAGAACATCTAGAGCATTTGAAGAAGGTGTTCGAGGTCCTGAGGGGAAAATGATCTATACGTCAAGAAGGGAGAAATGTTCCTTTGCCCAAGACGAGGCGATGTTTCTAGGGCATAGGATAAAGGATGGGAAATTGATGATGGATGGAGCTAAGGTGAAAGCCATCCAAGAATGGGAACCTCTTACCAAAGTTCTAGAGTTAAGATCCTTTCTCGGACTTGTGAACTACTATGTAGGTTTATCAAGTCCTACTTTCGGCGAAAGCGGCCTGTCACTCACTAACTTACTCAAAAAGAACAAGGCTTGGGAATGGACAAGTGAATGCCAAGCCTCGTTTGAAAGACTTGAAGAAGGCCGTTAGTGAAGAACCGTGCTTTGCCTACCGGACCCTTCCAGGTACGAGCCGCATACGGATGCATCGGATTTTGCCATGGTGGAGTATTGATGCGGGAAGGACGTTCGATGGCATGAGAGCCGCAGCTTAACGACACCGAATGCCGCTTATACAGGTACAAGAGAAGGAAATGACCGCTGTCATTCATTGTCCCAAGAGTGCGAGCGACACTACTTATTGGGCTCTCATTTTGTTATCATGACGGACAATATTGCAAGAAGCTACTTCCGGACTCAAAAGAAGTCGAGTCCCAAGCAAGCTCGATGGCGAGGATTTCTCGCGAGTTCGACTACGGAGGCAAGTCCTGGCTGTGCAAAGCTAATGTGGTGGGCGTGCGTCGAGCCGAAAAGGCGGAGCTAGCGGTTTTAAGCGTGCCAATTAGTCCTTTGTTAGAAAGGATCGAAGGGTTAGAGACGACGCCGCTCAAAACCTCCTTTGCCTCTCATCGAGAAGGAAGGCGAGGACGATTTTGGGCGAGAGTGACTGACTACATGCGCGCAGTCGTATCTTCGTGCCAAAATGGGGGAGCTTAAGGAAAGAGCTTATCAAGGAATGCCATGATTCCTTATGGGTTGGACACCCAAGAATGGCGCGCACCTTGCTTTGATCAAATCCATCTACTATTGGCCTCAACTTCTGGATGATGTCGAAGCTTACGTGAAGACTTGCCTTGTATGCCAACAAGACAAGATGGGCAAAGACGCACCGGGAGGATTGCTAGAACAGATTGCCTATTCCGAGGAGACTACGGGAGAGTGTCTCTACATGGATCATTACTTGTTTGCCAAAATCGTAGGGCTTTGGCAAAGATAATTGTCGATTATCGACCGCTCAAAGAATATGCAATATTCATACCCGGCCAATTTCGGGTGACAGATGAGTCGCATCATTGTTCTTTAAACGTGTTGTGAAGCATTGGGGGATTCCATCCAATATAGTAAGTGATCGAGACCCACGATTCACGGGAAATTTTGACGAATTGTTCAAGGCAGTTGGGATCACACTTAAAACTTCTCTACAAGCTTTCATCCTCAAAGTGACGGGATGACGGAGCGTGCCAATACATTCTTTGAGTTGTATCTCGTGCACTTTCAGTGAGTGCCAATCAACGAGATTGGGCGGTCATTGGATGTAGCCCAATTTTCGTATAATCCGCATGAAGAAGGTTTAATCCACCGCAAAGAGTCCCTTTGAGATTGTCATGGGCGGCAAAGAACCCGTGACTCCCAGTCTGCCCACGAGGTTATGAAGGGAAGAGCCCTGCTGCCTTCAAGTTTGCTAAGGCGTGGCATGAACAAGCGGAGTTGGCCCGAGCCTATCTGAATAAGGCGTCTAAAAAGATGAAGAAATGGGCTGACAAGAAGAGGAGGATGGTAGAATTTCAGGAAGGCGATTTGGTCCTTGTCAAATTATTGCCCCAACAATTCAAGTCCTTGCGGAAGGTTCATAAGGGGTTAGTGCGGAAGTACGAAGGACCATTTCCCGTCCTCAAGAAAGTTGGTAAGGTGTCGTACAAACTACAACTCCCTCCAAAGCTTAAAATCTATCCGGTCTTTCATGTAAGTATGCTGAAACCCTTTCATGGAGACAAGGAAGACATGAGTCGGGGAGAATCCAAGAGGGCGCCTACCGCAGTGGTAACCTCCTTTGACAGGGAAGTGGACTCAATTTTGGCGGACCGCTTGATCCGACGAAGGGGCGTACCAAGTTATAGGGAATACTTGGTCAAATGGAAAAACGCCCCAGATGTAGAGACAAGTTGGGAACCTGAGGATTCCTTGTGGCAATTCAAAAATGCTATAGAGAGGTTTCAACTTGAAGGCGCGACGAGGGCGTCGCGAACTTGAGTGGGGGAGGGTGTCACGTCCGCCAAACCGCCCTAAAAATCCAAACGATGGTCACAAAGGATCTAGACACATGGAAAGTTCTAGAGTTACCTGTAGAGAAGTCTAAGAGCGGCCAGAGTTGGACGGACTCAACTCGAGCTTGAAGACCCAGAATGTTCTAGTGAGTACTGATTTGGAGAGTGATAGAATGGGCTGGAATATTCTAGAACGCGCCGGATGGTTCGGGAAGGTTGTAGAAGCTGCTGGAAGCTTACGGAACATCTCGGAAGGTGCATGAAGGAGTTAGACAAACCTAGAAGACTCTAGAGTTGGATAGAAGGTCCTAGAACCTTGTGGCAGATTGTACATAGAACTCTCTTGTATATTCTAGAGCTAGAAGGATCTAGAGAAATGTGGCATACTCCTAGGCTTGTTGCCACACTATAAATAGACCTAGTGGTCTTCATTTGTATTCATCCTTAGGAATTCTTAGCATTTGTAACATAAACTCTCTCTAGAGCAATACAAAGCATTCTTTGCAAACTCTCTTTCTATTCTCTTTGGAGTTACATTTCGGTTGAAAGGTAGGCTTAGTACAACGGACGGTGCTAAGTGCCGCACGATCGCTACTTGAGAAATTAAGGTCGTGACACTCTGCTTATAATATCTTGCTTTGTCTGGGTAGGGATATTTGTGGTTACAATTTTACCTTTTCCTATTATGCTTATCCAAATGTCTGTACTAATGCAGCCACTTAGCATCATATGCCGCTCCTTCAGGGACATAGATAAATACACAACAGGGTTCCCTCGTGGGGATGACCATGGTCATGCAAGTGTTTTCCGGGCTGTTAAGCATTGCTTTCCTGGGCCTGTAAGTGTTTTTTCTAATTCAGCTTCTGTTATCTGCACTAAAAAATTGTAGAATCTTTTTTCCAGTTGCATCGTCTACTCTCTGGCTATTTGCTTTAGTTATACACAGTATTAGTTAGAGTATAAAAAAGGTGCATGCTAACTGATCATGAACCACTTGGCCACCAATAAGAAATATTTAAGTATTCTTATCTCCCTCACCCTTAAGCTTGTTATTCTTAATGATATGGATTATGATCATAATGGTAATTTTGAAGAAAAAAAAGCATTATGACTCCGTATAGACAGATATCCGCAAGTCATAATGCAGATTCTTTTGGTTTGGGACACTAGTGTAGCTTTATTAATCTTATTAGAGACGTTAGTCTCTTTGAAGTTGGGAGTTTTGGCCACTGAGCACCTGTTCATGTAACAGTATACTTTCATCTTAACTGCAAGCAAAGAATTGCCTAAGCAGTGTATAAGGTATGGGACTACAGTTGCCAAATATACCTCAAGAAAAAATGTGGGTGTACGAATTCCTGATGATGCTGTCTGTCAAGCGATGCTGGAGAAGATGGATGCACCATTGATATCTACAAGGTAGGTTTAATTAATGGAACTATTTTTCTGGAAGAAAGGCAATGGTTGAAAACATATGTCAAGAAGACTTTGTTATTAATAGAAGTAACTACTAGGTGGCAGTCTTTTTCTAAGTTATCTGCTGATGTTATATATTTATGATTTTATGCCGTTTGTAATTTATTTCAGTGTAAGGAGCTTAAAGGAAGATGAGTGGATACTAGATCCAGTTGTTATTGCTGATGTATATGGGCCTGAGGTATGTCTATCAAATGAAGGTTTCTCTGCTAATTATTAGCAAGTGATCTCCTCTATTGATGCTAAAATTGATTGGCATTTTTGATATGCAAGGTAAAATTTTATTTTTGTTTACTAGTGGGCATCAAAGTCAAAGTTTTTAAGTTTACTTAGTGGCAGTAAATGTGATTGAGAAGTGGCAGAAGTACATATAAAACACGACTACTTGCTGGACCCATTGCTAAATATCTATTTTCTAAGAACATTTGGTTCTTTCAGTTTGAAATCAAGCCATGAGAACGTAGAAATTCACTGTCTTTTACCACCCAATTCTTATATATATTAAAAATATTTCAGGAAATGGGTAAATTTCATGTAGTTCCCTCTGGATTCCTCAATTTCACTGAATTGTCACCTGTCAGTTATTACAAATTGACAGAAGCTGAAAACTTTTAGTTGTACTTGCTACCATAATGGGTCTAATGGAGTTTGTTTTCTCCATTAGAATTTCACCCTTTTTTGTAATGAATGAAAGGTGAGTATTCAAATTTGTAGGTGCAACCTGAGAACGACCTCTAGCTGGCAAACTTGCAAATTATTTATGATGCATGAGAAGTACCGTCCTCTTTTTTTTTTTTTTTTTGGTTAGCAGCCTTTATGTTCATGTGATGTACTTGACCGTGCAATGGCATCTTTGACATTGGTTTCCCAAGAAAGTTGCATTTTACAATTTCTGGAAGTCCTAAATATAAATATTTCTATTATCCAGCTCCAATTTGTTCTAATTTTCCAAGGATAAGAATAACTGTAGTCTGTATAGTCTGGACTTCTTGTTTCTATTGTAGTCGATCTTATTGAAGCCCTTGGTTTATATATTAAAACTCTTTTAGGGCCTTGATTTTGTTGTTGATGGCTGTGTAAGAGTGGCTGATCCATCAACTGTAGTTGACATGACAGTGGTACCTCCCAGAATCGTACGGCAAGGAAAGGTAAAGTAGGCCGCTCTCCGATGTTCTAAATTGAATGACTTCTTTCTTCTGTAAAGAATTACTTGGCTGTGGTTCACTTGTTTATGGTGCATGTAATGTTTTCTTTGTAGGGACCTAAACTAGAGTGGATGGTTGCAGAAAATGAGATTGAATCATTCGGCAAAGAGAAAACCTCATCTCCTTTGCCTTTTGGGAGCTAATCATGCAATTTAAGAACCTGTGGGTAACCCTTAGTTATTGTTTTCCATTTAGCAAAGCTGAAGAAATTAGTGTAATGTACGTAACACCCTCAGTTACCCAAAAGTAAGAACAACCAAACTGAAACATTTTAAGAGCAAGCCATTTCATGTCTTCACTCGATCTTCTTTTTCCCTTTATTGTTTTGTGCAAGGAAGGTTAATGCACACACATATGTAATGTACTCATTTTTCCACTCTAGTCAATCTATGCATTCCACCTGACATCACAATCTAGAAAATTAAAAACTCAAGTGCTACATCATGCAAATGCAATGATTGAAGTATACAAATTGGATGCGAAAACAGGTGGAGCTAGCATTTTTTGTTGAGCAACTTTTGTTCGTATCATGCCAATTATCCATCAGGGCCATTTTCAAGAAGCTTTGTGTTTAACTGAATTGATCTTTTGGTAAATTTCCACGATCCTAGGGCAATGCAGTTCCAATGAAAAGTCAAAGAAAAGAGGGTAGAGAGAAATTTTGAAAAATAATGACCGATGGTAATATGTCCTTTGTGAGGATTTGGATAAAAGAAAACCCAAAAAAAGTTGTACTTATGGGATAGAAGCCTCAAAATATCACAGGTAGTAAATAATTAAATTAATTTTAGAATAGTATTTAGTAACGTGTACTTATATATTTACGTTTTATATATAAATGAATATATATTATATATGGTATGTACATATACATTTAATGTATAATTAATATGTTATTGCATGATCAATTCAATTATTTATAACCAGTAATTTAATAGTTGGACTCTTAGTCCTTTCCAAACTTTGGTCTTACTAGTTTTGTCATAAATTTTCAGCTTATAAACATGTGTTTTGGATTCCCTTTGATTTTTTACTTGCCAGTTGTTTTCATATATACTATATATTCATTTCATATGATGTATATATTTTTTATTTATGCTATGTTTTCATATATATTCACCCCACATTTTTACCGAATTGATTGCTTTAATGCTTTATCAAATGAAGTTATATGAGATTATTGTAATTTGAATCGATTTAAGCATGTACTATATTTTATTAAATTCATAACTTTAATTAAATAAATAACAATAAAATTGATTAGAACTGATAACTTCAATCTATTACAAAATTGATTACTTTAATGTTTTGATGAAATGTCTCACGTGAGATAATAATAGTTTGTACAGTTTTAGCAAACTCTTATTGAGGGATGTCAATTTTTCTTGTAAGAAACGAAATTTATTAGAAACTTCGATTTTGACATCACTAGAGAATGTACGTGTAGGGAATGAAGTGGGGTTGAGAATTACCCTCATACTCCAGCTTATCCTCTAAACCTCATTTTCTTAATTTTCTGTAGGGAATGAAGTGGAGTTGAGAATTACCCTCCTAGTACTGCCTATCCTTTGAATCTCGTTATCTTAATTTTTTATATATATTATATATTTATAAAATTTACAGTTAAATAAAATTAATGTTGATTAAAAATAATATTCTTATTAATATATAAACTTTAATTATGAAAATTTAATATTATGATATATATATATAAAACATAAATTATTACAACGATTGGTTGAACAAATCAAATAAATAATTTAATTATACTTCAAATGTATACTTTAAATTTAAATTTATTAATATGAATTAGATAATAAATAGATAAATTTGAGAATATTGAGAATTCAATTTATCATAATTTATTTATTAGTAGAAAATTCCCTATATCCGTAATAAATAAAAAATAAAAACCCTTTCCCATCACCCACAATATTTAAATGAGGGATGGGATAGCCTCCCCGCCCCTGCCGCACCCCGTTGATTACTCGTTAATGTTGGGTATATATTAGTCGAGTCTTATACATTTATATTGAAAAACTAGTGATTTGCACACGAGTAATCTCGTATTATTTTCAAATTAAATAAGATAAATAGTCATTTAATTATTAATATTATATAAATTTTTTTATTTTTAATATTATTTTTATTTCAATTAATTATTTATATTATTAAAATATATTTTAATAAACTATTTTGGATTGAAAAATTTAAATTATTTGCACCGATGGGGGAGATTAAAGCTTCGTTGTTTTATTCATGGTACTTTCTTATAATTTCATGAGTCACATATCTATATCTGTTATAAAAGAGTCAGTTTGGTTTCGAAGAATGAAAATCCTAAAATATCCTACATTTTAACGATTTGACAATACTATCTTTAATTCTCTTTATAACTTGAAAAGTAATGACTAAAGTACCCGTAACAATAATTTTATACATCTGTACAACCATAAGTGTATTAATAAAATGAACACCCCACTAAATCTTTAAACAAAATAACATTAAAAGTTTATGTATTAACATAAAACAGTTATTTAAGATGCCTATATTATAAATTAAAATTAATTTGGATCTTTCTTTGTCAATACATTAGTTTTTATTTACAATAAATTTTTACTATCAACAGTAAAATAATTATGATCATGTAGTGAAATTTTGGTAATTTTAATAGAAAATTGGTGTAAGATAGGCTTCATATATACTCCTTACCACCGGTTCGAATTTATTGTTTCTTGTGATTTTAAGCTATAGGTACAAGGTGCTGAGGGTACCATGTTTGTGGTAGCAAAGAACAATAAGCTTTAAGACACTCATAAAACAAATCTTATACTAAATTGATTTACAATTGAATTGAAATATAATAGAATTCAATTAAAATTGTGGTTCACCATGAACGAAATTTTTTAGATTGGGGAAATATTAAAATTTTATAAGAGGTTTTTTCAATTAAAAAAGAAACAACAAATGAGGTTACAAATTTAGTTGTTTTGAGTGTAATATTGTTTTCCTCCTCTTTTATGGGTACTATTACAATTAAATTTGAAATGTTTTATATTCATTTGGGGTAATTTATTGTTTAAAATTTTTTGGCAACCATTTTTCTTCATATTCTTTTCAAGAATGTTTTCTTTTTGTTGTTATTTATTCTAAGCATTGGGATTTAAGATCAAAATTAATATTTTAGTTAAATAGAATTTTAAGAATATATTTTAAAAATTCATTAAATTGGGCTGATTCATAAAAGATTCCATTAAGCTTTAACAATATAAGAAATACTAACAAAAACTCCACATGAAACTAGAGCAAAATACCAGACAAACTTATTATATGATTTTTTTTTTCATTTCTTATCACCTCTCCCACAACTTTACCTCTAATGCTCGATATGAAGGAGAAGAAAAAGAAAAAGAAAAAAAGGAAGTGTTTTATGGGTGTTGTTGGAAACAAAACCAATTGAGAGGACTCAAAAGCTTAGTTAGCAACCCATACAAAATATTTAGAAACATAAGCAAGCATAATAGCATTTAAAAAAAACACGACACTGTTGAGTAAAATTTAGAATAAATAACTATAAATTTTCTAATATTAGATTCAAATAAGTAAACAAACTACTTGTATTATACCCACTATAATACCTTTTAAAGGCAACTCATAAATTGAAGAGAAATACAAACACTCAAAGAGAAAGCTCTCAACTCACACTCAAACTAAGAATATAAAGATATATTTTTTTTGATGGAATGATTAAACCAAATGCAAGGTAGGCTATTTATAGTCCTCACCATGCAATCTACATCACACAAATATAAAACTAAGAAATAATCATAACCACACAAATATTATCTATACACTTCTCTTTTCTACAACCTTTAACCACCATATTTATTCATCCTTCAACCACCCTATTTATTCATCCTTCAACCACTTTATTTATTTCTCTACATCTTTCAACCACTTCATTTATTTCTCTACATCCTTCAACCACTTCATTTATTTCTCTACATCTTTAATTATAATGTTGGTGTTGATTTTCAACACCTCAACACCAACTCTCACTATTTTTATTGTGTCAAGCTGACGGCGAAACATTTCGAACTTGCCAACGCTTAAGCTTTTTGTGAACAAGTCCGCAACTTGATTGTCTGTCTTGATTTGCCTCATTTCAATTTCTTCTTATAGAGCCTTTTCTATGATAAAGTGATAGGGTACTTCAACATGCTTAGTTCTTGCATGAAAGACCAGATTCTCTGCCAAACGAATTGCCGATTGATTGTCACAGTACAACGGTACTGCATAATCTACTGGTTGATGTAGATTCTTCATTAGCTGTATCAACCATGTACACTCTTGAGCTACCATTGTCGCTGCTCGATACTCAGTTTCAATGGTTGATAATGATACCATTGGTTGTCTCTTGCTACACCAAGAAATTGTTCCGGAACCTAACTTAAACACATACCCAGTTGTTGATCTCCTGGTGTCATGATCTCTTGCATAGTCTGCATCGTAGTAACCAACTAACTTGTAGTCTCCACATTTCTTGTACAAAAGACCATAGTCAATTGTACTCTTAACATATCTCAGTATTCGTCGAACTGCATCCAAATGAGGCTTCTTTGGATTTTGCATGTACCGACTCATCACACTAACTGCATAAGAAATGTCAGGTCGAGTCAAGGTTAAGTAGATCAGACTACTTATCAATTGTCGATACATCGTTGCATCTTCCAAATCTTTTCCTTCATGTGAACACAATTTGGAATTTGGTTCCATCATTGTCGAAATTGGTTTGCATTCAAGCATTCTGAACCTCTTCAACAAATCTTTGGAATATTTTTGTTGACAAAGAAATATTCCTTCTTATGTGCAATCAACCTCTAAACCAAGGAAGTGCTTGAGCTGGCCAAGTTCCTTCATCTGGAAATGGACTGACAAATTCTCTTTTGTCCGAAGATATTCTGCCTCATCATTACCAGTTTTGATTAAGTCATCCATATATACTAGCACAATAGATAGCTTTCCTTCATTGGCTTTGACAAACAAACTGGAATCTACAGGTGTTACTGAATAACCACTTTGTGTTAGAAATTCAACAATCTTAACATACCACGCTTTGAGTGCTTGTTTCAATCCAAATAGTGCTTTCCGTAGCTTACACGCTTATTCAAGATGATCTTGGCTCTGAAAAACCATTGGTTGGATCATGTAGATCTCCCGATCCAGCTCTCCATGAAGAAAATCATTCTTCACATCCATTTGCAATAACTTCCAATCTTTGTTGGCTATAAGTGCAAGTAGGACTCGAACAGTTGTAAGTTTCACCACTGGATTAAATGTTTCATCATAGTCTAGTCCATACTATTGAGAGAAACCACGAGCTACCAATCGTGCCTTCTGCCTCTTGATTGACCCATCTGGATGGCGTTTTATCTTATAGACCCACTTGTAGGATATGGGTTTCACATCTTTTGGCTTTGGCATGAGATCCCAAGTCTGATTTTGCTTAAGTGCATCGAACTCTTCTTTCATAGTTGTCATCCACTGAGAACTCTGCGATGCTTCTTCGAACGTCTCAGGCTCTATTTCTTTTTCAATTATGGCTGCATTGGTGTATTTAGGATTTGGCCTTCGTGTTCTTGTTGACCTACGGAGTTGAGATTGTGGAGTTGATTCTTCCATTTCACTAAGCCTACCTTCTTCATTTAATTGTTGATATATGCCAGTTTGCCAAGGATTTTGAGTTACTTTTTGTTAAGCACCATCATCGTCTAGATCTCTGGATTCATCTAAACTTGGTTGGAATTGAATAGTATGTTCCCCCATCTTTTGTTGCAGCTTATCTCCAAATTCTCTTGAGTTTGGCAATGCTTCCTTCTCTGAGGACCACCAAAAAGATGCTTCATCGAACACCACATCTCGCGAAGTGTAGTATCTTCCACTCGTTGGATCATAACATTTCCACCCGTTTCTTAGGCTGTCGTATCCCAAAAAGATACATCTAACAACTTTCTTGTCAAATTTGCTCGATAAATGATCAGGAATAAATACATAACATACACAGCCAAATACTAGAAAGTAGCTAACTGTAGGTTTCATGTTCTATAGTTTTTCAAAGGGTGAAACAAATTCTAACCTTGGTTGAGGAAGTCTGTTGATCACAAAGGCTGCAGTCCTCATCACTTAAGCCCAAAACCTCCTAGGTACATTCTTTTCATGTAGCATACTTCGACAAATTTCTACAAGATGTCGGTTCTTTCTCTCTACTACACCATTTTGTTGTGGCATGTTGGCACAAATGTACTGATGACGTATTCAACATTCCCTTAGGTATTGAGAGAACTCGCCTGAGCTATATTTTGCGTCGTTGTCTGTGCGCAAACAACGAATCTTCTTTCCAACTTCTCCTTCAGTTGGCTCTCTAAACTCTTTAAAATTTGAGAATAAGTCATATTTTTCTTTCATAAAGAAAATCCACACATACCTTCAGAAGTCATCAATGAATGTCACCATGTATCGTATACCGCCAATTAATGGTTGCTTAACAAGACCCAATACATCAGAGTGAACTAACTCCAATGGTTCTTTTGCTTTAAACTTCGATTCCTCATATGGTAATTGGTGAGCTTTACCATATTGGCATCCTACATAGATTGTGTCTATTCGCACGTATAGTTGAGGAAGCCCTTTAAGCATCGAATTCTTCACCATCACACTTAGCTTGGAATAGCTAATGTGACCTAACCGCATATGCCATAGATCTACTGTCTTATTTCTTCTTGTCTTGTCTACATATGCAGATTCTACTGACATCACGTAGACTGATTCCAATCGTTGCCCCTCCATTGTTGGTGTTTCTAAGATTTTGAGATCACGATACACCTTCACGTCTCGGGGACCGAATAAGACATAGTGGCATGATGATGTTAATTGAGCCACCGTAAGAGCTAATTCTTCTTCCTCCATAGCGAATAATGCTTCGGCATCCCAACCATCTTCGCTATGCTCCTTAGAACTAGAAGTAGCTGTATTGCTTGCAACAAGCTTTTTCTTACTCCAACAATCTTTTTCCATGTGACCCATCTTCCCGTAGTTGTAACATTCACCGTCAAATTTTCTATTATTGTTGGGGGTCTTCCAAGCTCCCCCTGGACGAAAGCCTCCCTTTCCTTGAGGAATTTTTCCTTTGTTGCCATCATTTTTATATCTATTTCCATTATACTCCTTGAAAGTGCCTCTGCTTTTGCTGGTGTAGAGTGCTTCTTCTTCACCCTTCAGTGAGACTCCTCCCATTTGCTTAACCATAGCTTCTTGACCGGCTAACAAATTCTCAAACTTAATAAGAGATGGTTGTATCGGCCATCCTTGTATAGCGGTAACAAACCCTCGATATTCGGGGTCCCAAACTATGAATAATTATTCTCTTTATCCTCGTTTCCCCAATAGGAGCTTTTGGATCTAACTTTGAAATTTCGCGGCATAACAACTTTACCTTGTGAAAGTTTTGGGAAATCGTCATGTTGCGTTGCACCATTGATAGTAACTCGTTCTCCATAAGTTGCAATCTTGTATCATTCTTCTTTGAAAAGAGTGTAACAAGAGTGTCCCATGCTTCCTTTGGTTTTTTTGCATCCCGAATGTGCTCCAACATTTCTTCTTCAACTGTGGTCTTCAAAGAAAACATCGCTTTGCCTACTTTAATTTTCCACTTCGACAAGATGCTGTTTGCATCTTCCACTATTGGTTGTGTAACTTCATCACCACCAAAAACCTCCCACAAGTCTTGAACTTGTAGGTAAGACTCCGTACATGTTTCCCATGTATTAAAGTTTTTGTTGTTGAGTTTCTTAATTCCTCCAACTACTTGAAGATCACTCATCGTGTCGGCAATACTTCAACTATACCGAATAAGCTTGACTAATAAACTTGTAGAGTACTAAACTCCTCACGACTCAAGATAATTCCACTAAGAACGATCCCTGACCGTCCCGCTCTGATACCAATTTTTGAGTAAAATTTAGAATAAATAAGTAAACAAACTACTTGTATTATACCCACTATAACACTTTTTAAAGGCAACTCACAAATTGAAGAGAAATACAAACACTCAAAGAGAAAGCTCTCAACTCTCACTCAAACTAAGAATACAAAGACTTATTTGTTTTTGATGGAATGATTAAACCAAATGCAATGTAGGCTATTTATAGTCCTCACTATGCAATCTATACCACACAAATATAAAACTAAGAAATAGTCATAGCCACACAAATATTATCTACACACTTCTCTTTTCTACAACCTTCAACCACTTCCTTTATTTCTCTACATCCTTCAACCACTTCATTTATTTCTCTACTTCCTTCAACCACTTCATTTATTTTCTACTTCTTTCAACCACTTCATTTATTTCTCTATATCTTTATTTAAAATGTTGGTGTTGATTTTCAACAAACACAACTCTAATAATTAAGTACAAATAATTTTTCAAAAAACAAACATGAAAAATGGTAACTCAGCATTAAAATAATCATTATTATTGAGGAATAGTGGAATAAATTAATTTTAAATAGAAAGGATGTACAAACATTTTTCCATTATTTTCAATTTTTCTTTAATATAAGAAAAATATAATTTTGTTGATTAAATTGGAAACTACTATACATCATTTTGAAGAAGTACTCTAGATATCGTTGTTCCTCAATCAAACCATTTGTTTATTTGCTTCCAAAAGGTAAGCAACACATTTGTGTATCTTGGACAGTAAAGTCATTTGAACTCTCTTACTTATTTCAATAAGCTTTGCAAAGGAATTGGATACACTTTGGATAGATATCTTCGAGAGTTGCGTCATTTGCTTGATTTTAAAGGATGACCATATCACAATTCAAAGGAATGAACCTCAAGAATTAGAGTATTAAACTAAGGTTGATCCATTGAGAATACATCGATCAACTTGCAACAATATTGATATTAGAACAATATATGGAGAATTCGATGATAGAATTATCAAATCATAATCAATCAAAATACGTTGCACACCCTGCAACACGAGTAGACAACAAGGGGCTAACAAATTGTTTCATTTTTCCATAGAGATGTGGAAGAGTCTTGAGTTTGAACGGACTTATGGGTGAACTATCTTTAAGGATTACCATTCCATTCTAAAATATCATCTAGACAAATCAAACAATAGATACTCCTAAATCTAAAGTTAGAGTTGTCATACAAAAGATATTTGTATCCATCAAAACACTTGAATGATAAAAGGATTACAGGTCAAATTTATAAGATGATGGGAGACAATTATAGCTTGATGTTCAACCCTAACAATAATAAATAGCCCAATTTAACAGTCCTAAATTTTTCGAAGCATGATGAAGATTATCGGAAGGAGAAATGGTGTATTGTTAGACTTTTGCTATTGAAGCATTTTGTTTCAATGGGTGGAGCAAAGTGAAAAATGATATTGGTTAATTTCCAGCAAACTACATTAGATATATGACGACAAAATAAAACTTGATATTTAGTGAATGATTTTATAAGAAATTGTATGACTGCATGGTATATCAAAGTCAATTGTGTTAGATTAAGATCTGAAATTATTTCTCTTATTTGTAGAATTGTTGCAATAAGCATTGTAAATGGAACTGTTGCATAATACAGTATATCATCTTGAAACTAATGGACTATATGAAAGGGTTATTCAAATACTAGGGAATATCATGTAAACATATGCTATGGAGTATAAAAGAAATTAAATCGAATAATATCATTAATTGGATTCCTCTACAACAAAAATTATTATACTAATATTAGGATAAACCCTGGTGAAGTAGTACACAATCGACCCTATAGATCTTTGAAGTGTTGAGCTAAAGGTAATAATTATAGCATGATGAAGACAAGTCTTATTCAAGACACAATTAAAGGATCAAAATATGGAGAAGCTTCATATAACTTAGAACTGGCACAAGAGTTATACTGATGGTGGATAGTGACCTTTGAACCTCAAAGAGGATGATCATGTTTTTCTAAAGTGCCTCGTTTTGGGATAAAAAGGGAAGTCAACACCTCATTACCTTAGACTATTTTTGAACTGTTAATCAAATTAGAGATGAAGACTGTCAATTGGAGTTAACTCGGACTTGTCACAAGATCATAACGATTTTCACACATCTATCCTATGGAAAAGTCTCGATTAAATCAAATGGTGTTCTAAATTGGACACATTTCCATTATAGGAAGACACATCATGTGAAGAAAGACTCGGATGATAATTGATTTCCAAGTCAAGAACTTGAGAAGAAGTACAATATCACTAGTAAAGGTTTAATGGAGATATGATAGCTTTGTAGATGTAACTTTAGAGTTAGAGTCTCTGAATGAAATATCCATACCTAAGGAGTTATGAAATTTTGAGGACGAAAATTTCTTTAAGGGTGTAGGACTATAACATTCCAAAAATTGGTTATAAATTATTAAATTGTTTTAAAAGGAATTTTAAACAATATTTTAAAAGTGTAGGGATGTATTGAAAATGTTTGTGTGAAAAATCAAATTGAACGAGAAAAATGGAAAAACAAATTTAAGTGGCTTGCTGAACTCTCGCCTAACCCTCACTGAACCACCAACAAGGGTGGTCTACGAGGTGAAATTTGAGTATATAAATATGATCAAAACCCCCATTTTCTCACACCAAAATATTTCCCTTCCTTCCTCTCTCTAATATTTTTTGGGTATTTGGAACAATTCGGAGCACCTTTTGGGGATAAATATCTGAGAGTTCAGGACACGTTCCAAGTGGGGGTTGTCTATTCTAATCTTTTTATTCATGCATTTTTTTAATAAAATGTCATGCATCGTATGTTATGAATGAAAATAAAAATTGGATGCTATGGTTTTTATAATAAATATTATAAATTTTGTTTAAAAATGAAATACTCGTTATAAATATTTTTATATGTGCATATATGAGAATTTTTATAAAACAAGTATTAATATGAAACGAGTATTAGAAATAATTCAGGTGGTATTTGAGATTTTTATACATGCATCACAAAAATAATTTTATTCATGAGGAGTATACTTGTATGTATATCTTATGGAGTATGATACTAATGGGTTATTGGTTGTAACGAACTCTTTACGATAGATTATAGGTATGCATTCATATCATATATATTATTAGAGTTTTTTCGTTTATAATGCCTTGGATTGTTGATTGCACATGGGCCTCAAAATTGGACCTCTTGTTGTGTCTCAAAGTTTATCATTGATTAGATCTCGGAGTTTGACAACAAATGGGCCTCGGAGTTGGACCCTCATTAAGTTTTAGAGTGGGTCACCTATAAAAGAGGGCCCATATGTCATTGATTTGATTAATACAGAGATCATATGTATTATGATTATACATTAGATTAAAGGTGGACCCACATGTGTCTCAGAGATTGACCGTGCATGTGGTTATGTATTTTGGTGACCAATTGCACATTATGCATTGGATTTATATTGCATTGCATATTTTATGCTATATGAACATGCATTGGGACACTTGTAATCTACACTCCCCTGGTCCTCTGGAAATGAGAAAGTACATATATACATGGGTTTTATGACTAAAATCTCCCCCCACTATACACTAATGACGATGATTACTTCTATTCATGAAATTTATTAATAAATAGCATGCATCATGAATATTTGTTTATTATAATAATATTTTTAGATTAGACTCCTACTAAGCTATAAACTCACCCCACTCTTCTCTCACTTTCCAGTTGCGTAATTCGAGATAAACACAGTAAAGATAGGAAAGTCTTATATGGATGATTCAGATGTTATAAGGTTTGACCTAAAATCTTATTTAACTTATTGGTCATTTTAATTTACATTTAGGCAGGTTGAGAACACTATGATGTAATAAATTTTAATTGGCTTTATAAATATTTTGGACTTAAGTTTATGAAATTATATTGAATTTTTCCTTTTAAATATAAAAACTTTTAAGAGTACTCGAATTGTTACTAAATAATTTATTTTTAATTTAATTTTTATGATTATTTAAGAAATTCTCTTCTCAAAATCCATGTACCTCTATTTTCAGGGAGTGACCTAGAGCATCATATGCATAAAAGATCATAAAACTCAATGTTTTCATCCTACTAAATAGTACAAACATGGGAGAAATGAGCCTAATATGCATAAACTTAAGAAGTTTCTTGACTTACAAGGGCCCAAAAACTCTACAAAGTTGATTGAGATTTGGTGAGCATTAAGATATTAGAATTAGTTGAAACATGTTTATGAGTGAAAATTTTATATGCATGTTTCCCAGATTGCACATTGCTCAGTGTGTAGAGTAGGCCCACCTGGCACGCAGGCCAACTTGTAAGGTGGGACCTACGTGCACCCTCTCATTCCACTGAATATGATGCTACCATGTGTCTCGATTATTCTTCCAACAAATCATATGACAACGCGTGGCATGAGTTTTGTAAAATGAAAACGCAAAAATGGCGCACGCTTTCCAACTACTTGTGTTTCACCCATGTGTTTGCACAAGCAAATTTCCTTTGCGATGCGGTCCATGTAAACTTCGTGCGCCCTCTCATGCCACCGAATATGAAGTTGCCACGTGTCTCATTATTTCTTCCAGCAAATCAGATGTCAACACATGGCATGAGTATTGTAAAATGAAAACGTAGAAAAGTCACACACTTTCCAACCGATTTGTGTCTACCGTGCGTGTTTTAATATTATTTTCGATGTAATATTCTGTCCCCCACTTTTACACGCGTGATTGTAAAAAAATATATTTGGTGATGTATTTTTTTGAGAAAGCTGGAGCTATAAATAGGGATTATTGCCATAAAAAGATAGGGTTGTACAGAGTGGGACTGTGGAACACGCAGAAGCCATTTTTGGCTTATGTTGTGGTTCTGTGTAGATAAAAATTAGAGAGTAGAGAAGAAACACTTTTAATTTCCTTTTTTTTTCTTGATCTAATATTCCTTAAATTCTTTAATATTTTCCTATTGTAATTTTAATTTTTGTTATGAAGTAATTTAATTTTTCTAGGGTTGCCTTGTAGCTTAATTTATGAAGCTTGAATAAATTATTTTTGAATGATTTATGAGATTTTTAATTTGTTTATTCTATTTGTGCTTAATGCTTTTGATTATTGAAAAATTTATCAACTGATATGTGGCACTTAAATAAACTTGGAAAAGATATTTTTGTGTATATTGCTCGTGTTTAGGATAACATGTATAATAAAAGTAAAGGAACTTACCTTTATTATATGTGTAGTGATTTGAGAACTTTGAACTTAATGAATCTTGGTGAATTTAATTCTCCTAGGAATATAATGAATTATTTTAGCGAGATGTGTCTATATGGAGCTCGGAAGAGATATATGGATAAAATTAGTAGTTCTCTGTTGACAAATTAAATTCAAAAAAATATAAATCAAGCAAAATAATATGATTCAAGTGGATTAATTTGGTAAAACTACAATCCTAGAATTTTCTTATTTATTGTTATAAAAAATTAGTTAGTTACTCCATCAACTTTCGATTGTTTGGATAAAATCAGAGTGAAACAATTTTAGTACTTAACAAACTGTAGTAACAAATCTCCGTGGGAACGATATTTTACTTATCATTTTATTACTTGTGATCGTGTATACTTGCACGTTTTCATGTTCTCTTAAAGAGACAACAAAGACCTACCTGCTCAGTTTAAGAATATGGTGGCTTGTGCACTTTCAATTGTGCATGATGATGTTCCTTCCATATATAAAGAAGAAATCAGAAGCCCTGAAGTTGAAAAATGGAAGGAAGCCATGGACAAAGAACTTTTGTCCTTTCAAAAGAATAAGACATGGAAGTTGATACAACTACCTAAGGGTAAGAAGGCAATTGGCTACAAATTGGTGTTTGCAAAGAAAGAAGGATTTCCTAACAAAGATAGTGTTCATTACAAGGTAAGGTTGGTGGTTATGGGCTACACTCAAAAAGAGGGAATTGTTGTGTGTTTTGCAACACACAAAAATCGTGCAAGTATACACGGTCACAAGTAATAAATATTTGTAGGTAGAGTATCGTTCCCACGAGGATTTGTTACTATAGTTTGTTGAGTACTAAAATTGTATCTCTCTAATTTTATCCAAAACAAGCGTTGATATAAAAAAAGGTAACAAAAATAAATAAGAGAACTCTAGGATTGCAATTTTTCACCAAACTAATCCACTACAATCATATTATTTTCTTTGGATTTATATTTTTTAGTACATTTAATTTGTCAACCGAAAACTTCTTTTATTCACATACATCTCTTCAGAGCTTTTACAAACACACCTCGTTAAATTAATTCACTATATCTCTATGAAATTAAATTTAATAAGATTCATTAAGTTCTAAGTTCTCAAATGGCCACACATACAATTAGGGTATATTCTATCCTTCATAAATACATGTCATTCTATTTACGAGCAATATACACAAAAATGCCTTTCTCAAGTTTATTTTTATGCCACAAATCGTTTTGATAAAATTCGTAAATAATCAAAAAGCATTAAGCACAAAATAGAACGAACAAATCGAACGTCTTATAAATCTATAACCAAAAATAATTAAAATTAAAGCTTCATAAATTTAGATCAAATGCAACCCTAGAAAAATTAAATTACTTCATAAAATTAAAATTAAAATTACAACGGTCGAGAAAAATAAGATGAAGAATAAGGAAAATTAAAACATCAAGAAACGAAAATATTTGGCATACGCAGAACACAACAAAAGCCAAAAAATGGCTTCTGCGTGTTCTGCAGTCCAAAACCGAACACTACAAAATTTCTCAACTAAAACAAACTTCTTTAAAACTAAAAAATATCTCCTATTTATAGCTAAAAAAATACATCTAAAAATAATACATTTCTTTAAAAAAAAAAAAATGCGTAAGGAATTTTTGTATCGAAAATAGAATCGACGCGTATTGATATTCGATATAATATTATTTTAATTTACGCGTGAAACAGGGCCGCCGTTCTGATTTTTTTTTAATTCAAAGTGCATGCCACGTGTCAGCGTGTGATTCACTGAAAGGAAATAATGTGGACACGTGGCAGATTCTGATTGGCTTCTGGGGGCGTACGTAGGAGACATCACAGCACGGGACAATCGGTACTCACGGAGCGGTCTGGCTTTCGCGCCCGTGATGACATGACACGTGTCATCATATGATTAGCTTAAAAATAGAGTGGGACACGTGGCAATTCGATTTCGGGGAATGGATCCAGGTTGACACGTGGCAGCTTCTGATTCACTGAAAATCCGGTTGCACGCGGAGATCATCGCACGGGAGCAGACGCGGGTGTACGTGGGGGACAGCGGCTGGTCGGGTCAGACACGTGGGTCCCACGTTGCTGCCAGCCTGCGTGGCAGATGGGCCCCACTCGGGCACCGAGCCGCGTGAAAGCGAATTCCCTGCGTCCATTCGCTTTGGTCGGATGTGCATAACACGCGCCAATCCTAAACTTTAATTATTTGATCGGACGGTCCACGTTATACGCGTGGAAGATGACGCGTGGCTTCTTCTCTCCTGCAGAAATATTAAACTTTATTTAATTATATTTTCACCCACAAATATATTTCAAATTACATTTTCAACTTTATTTAATTGCAATACAGCCCTTTTGGTAATTTAAATTAAATTTTAAACTTTTAATAATTGAAATTAAGCCCGATTTTAATTTAAATTATATTTTCAAAATTGATAAATTGCAATTAAATACTCTTTTATTTGAAATTATATTTTTGGGTACAAATTTGCATTTAAGTACGTTTTCGATACAATTTACTTAATTTTATTTTAAATATATAAAAAACAGTAAATACTAATTTATTAAACTAAAATTAATTAAAAATACAAAGAAATAGCATTTATAATCAATAAAATAGGTGAAAATAACTACATAAAATACAGTTATCAGGAATCAATTATAATGAGGTATTTTTTTTAATTGTAAAACATTCCTCCATTAGAATTTTATTGGCCTTGGTAGCACAATTGGATTTGGAACTAGTTCAACTGATGTAAAAATTGCATTTCTACACGGTGACTTGGAAGAGGAAATCTTTATGTCTCAGCTAGAAGGGTTTAATGTTGCTAGTAAAGAGAATTGAGATTGTAAGCTGAACAAATCATTGCATGGATTGAAGTTATCTTTGAGGCAATAGTACAAACTATTTGATCAGTTTATGTTGCAGCAGAAGTACACCAGAAGCACACATGATCATTATGTGTATTTTCACAAGCTATAAGATGAGTCTTTCATATATGTTCTATTGTACGTCAATGATATGTTGATTGCATCAAAGAGCCAAGTAGAAATTGAGAAATTGAAGGCTAAACTAAGTCAGGAGTTCGAGATGAAAGATCTGGGAAAAGCCAAGAAGATTCTCGGCATAGAGATAAGTAGAGAAAAAAAGGAAGGGGAAGCTTAGTTTGACCTAGAGTCAATATTTGAAGAAGGTATTACAATGTTTTGGTATGAATAAACAGAAAAAACCTATAAGTACTCGCTTGTTCCTCATTTCAAGCTTATTGCTCAATTATCTCCTAAGAATGATGCAATTTGAGGATATATGGAAAAAGTATCGTATGCAAATGCAGTTGGTAGCTTAATGTATGCAATGGTGTGTACAATACTTGACATTTCACATGTGGTTGGTGTTGTAAGCAGGTACATGTATGATCCTGGTAAAGGAAATTGGTTGATTGTGAAATGGATTCTATGGTATATTTTAAATATAGTAGATGTTGGTTTAGTATTTCAACAGGATAATACCGTTGGTCAATATGCAGTCGAATATTGTGATTCTGACTATGTAGGAGATTTAGATAAGCATCGGTTAACTACTGGTTATATGTTTATTCTTGCTAGAGCTCCAGTCAATTGGAAGTCTACCTTGTAGTCCACAGTTGCTTTGTCTACTATAAAGTCATAGTATATGGTAGTTACAGAAGCTGTGAAAGAAGCTATTTGGTTACGAGGTTTGCTTGAAGACTTAGGAGTTGTTCAAAAACATATTCAGGTGTTTTGTGAGAGTCAGAGTGCTATTCATTTAGCAAAGAACCAAGTTTACCATGCACATACAATGCACATTTACGATCGTTATCATTTCATGCAAGATATTATTGAAGAAGGTGGAGTACTAGTTCATAAAATTAGTACTACAAAGAATCCCGCAAATATGATGACCAAGGTGGTAATGACAATCAAGTTCAAACATTGTCTGGACTTGATTAATATCCTGCAAATCTGAATTAACACTGGCGTCGTTGATGTAGTGATTGAAGAAATCATTTGAGACTCACTAAGTCGCTAAGGTGGAGATTTGTTTATAGCTTTTTAGTGAGCAAATTTGAAAAGTCACACATTGGTTAGGAATGAAGATGGGTGTTGTATTTTAGGCTATAAATAAAACCCTTCTCCACCATTTGTAAACATCCCAAAATTTGTAAATATTCTTCTCTTTTGTAAGGGTAATTCATTAGCTTAATTTTGCCCAATTAATTGTAATTTTAGAGTTCATTCATTTGGAGATAGTGGAAGTAGTCAACGACGCCCGAGGACGTAGGTAACATTTATACCGAACCTCGTTAAATTTCTGGTGTTTTTTATTTTTCTGTTTTAATATTTCTGCTTCAATATCTACTTTAATTTATTTTTGTATTATATTTTTAATAACATTATTTTGTCGGGTTAGTTTGAGTTGTATTCATTTAAATCATATGTAAATAGTAACTATCAAGAAAGTGAAAATGTTGATAGAAAATATATTCTCAAGAAAAAGTATATATAAACATGAAATGGGTATTTGCTTTTCTATCATATGCTACAGTGAAGAGGAAGGATAGAATTGTTGATTGAAGCTATTACATGCTTAAATTTGGGTCCAATATAAAATATTGAGAGAAAATTACATTTATATTTATAAAAAATAATAATAGGTAAATCAAATGACTTAAATTAATAAAGTCACGTTGGCATTTAAATAGTCGATGATGGAGAATAAATTAGAACATACGTTACTATTTGTCTTTAAATTGATGTTTATTGTTACTAAATGACACGTAATGAAATAAATGTCATTTTCTATTTAACATCTCATAAAGATGAGTATTATAACCCCTAAAATATAATAAATGAATTTAATTATCCATTAAATATGGTTAAGGTTAAGGAAATAAATTATATATGCAATAATTTCAATTAAGCAGCAATTTGAAAACGTATAATAAAAATTTTGATAATTGTATTTTAATGCAGTGTATAATTGTTACTGTTATTTATATATGGAAACTTTAATCATTAATTATTTTTTCTAGTTATAAGAGAATTACTAGTAGTATTGTCAAATCACTAAAATGGAGGCATTTTGGAATTTTCATTATTTAAAGCCAAACTGACTCTTTTATAGTAGATATAGATTGCCGTTGTTGTAAGGAATTACAAGTAGGTTTGATGGATTTCTTTTTTATTTTTCAGAGGGTTGATAGAATTTTTCGAAAAATCATGGAAGGGATGGAAAATTTGTAAATTTAGTCAAAAATGGGTTATTTTTAGCTTGAATTAAAATTTTTTTTTGTGCTAATCATTTTTAAATTACACATGAATAAAAAATGATCATTTTTTTTAATAAAAAACTAAAATACATCATTGATTCCCAAATTTTAATTAAATTCATACATAAGTTTTAAAATTTTTAAAATTTATGATTTGATCTTTAAATTTTTAAAACTTTATACATAGGTATTTTAACTTTTAAATCATACTATTTAATTCAAACCTTTTAAAACTTAACATATAAATTTTAAATTTTTGATTTACAAATAGTAGTCAAGTTAAGATATATGCGTGAAATTTTAAAAATTTTGGGACTAATTTGTAAGGTTTAAAAATTTAAAGATTTATGTGTAAAGTTTTAAAAATTTAAATACTAAATTATATGTTTTAAACATTTATAGACTTATGCGTAAGTTTAATTAAAATTTAGATATTAATGTTATACTTTATCCTTTTATAAATTTGAGGCATGTATTTGATGAACTAATTAACTCAATCTAGTCATCAATTTACGAAAACATCACATATTAATTATAGTTTGGCAAGTCTTTTTAAAAGTGTAATATTAATTTTTATTTACATGTTCTCATGTGTTTTGGAAATTAAACCCAAAAGGTGTAGTCTATAACCGTAATTTCATTGCAAATTTAAGCACGTATTTAAAGCAAGTTTTGGTAGAGTTTTAGTGTCACATTGAAGATACGTACGCTGAAAGACAGATCAAGCCTATACAGGGTCACGAATTTTGTATCTTTTTGTTACACATTGTTGTATTCCTTCGTCTCTTTTGCTATTTCAAGCAATTTTGGGTTTTTTTCATTTTTTATTTTATTTTCAGCTTTTCACTTGTTCGGTTCTTTGATTGTTCAATGTATATATATAGTTCAACTTATTGATTTTATTTTAATTTTTTGTTCTTAATTTTGTTTATTTTATTTGATTTTATCTTTTGTTCACTGTTTGTACTCATTTTTCATATTTTATTTCATACTATTATGGTTTCCATGTAGGCTTTGCTTTTCCTCCATATTTTTCAATTTTTTGCTACTGATTTGCGTGTTTTTCGTAGACATTGTTGTGTTCCTTCATCTCGTTTGTTCTTCTGCTTCAATCTTGAGTTCTTTTTTTTCCAGATTTTTCACATGTTTCGTTGTCGATTTTTCACATGTTAATTTGCTAACTAACTGGAATTCAGTTTGGAGTTTTTGTTAAATGTGACCCAAAACCAATATAGCCCAAAGCTTAAATGTTTAATTAAACCCTTACCCTATTTCCCTTACTATATATATAACTTCCTGCGTGAATACATTTGTATGCAGCCACTAGAGTTTTTGCAGCAGCCACCAAAGAAATCTGCAGTGGCAGAAAAGAGAAAACTGCAGAGTTGAGCAGCTGCCAACAAAACTCAACAGAGAGCAGAGAAAAGAAAACTGCAGAGAAGGAATATAGGCGAAGAAGAAGCTATTTTTCTTCCACATTTTCGCGTAACGCCGCTAATTATTTTCATCTCATTTGTACGGTAATATTTGATTTAATAGCGAGTTTGTTTATTTATCTTGCTATATATTACGATAAATTAGAGGGATATTTTATTAGGTTGATTTCTTTGGATTTTGGTATAATTTGTGAAGGCTCTTTGGAAATTGGTGTTTGTATCTCCTTTTGATTATTAGTGGATTTTTCCTCGTTGTCGTCGTTAGTGAAAGAGACTTTTCATATTGAAAAAGTTGAACCACTTAAATCATGTGCCATTTAATTTCTTACTACTTATTTATTTTCATTTTACCCATTATTATTAATTTACAACCAAAATTGGACACGATATTAAGCTTCCATGATGTCAATTCCCAACAAATTGGTATCGAGCTATTGGGTTATTAAATTATTTATTTCCATCAAGTTTGCTCTTTTGAATTTATTTTGAGCTTAGGATTTATTGATTGGTTTCATATTTTAAGGTTATACTACATTTATTTAATATTGGGTTTTGTCATGGTGGTAAAATATGAAATTGATAAATTCAATGGTAGAAATGATTTTAGTCTTTGGTGTATGAAGATGCGGGCGTATTAGTTAAAGAAGGGCTCGTTAAGACAACTTGAAGGTAAGGATAAATTGCCGTAAAAAATTGGTCGATGAAGAAAAAGATGCATTGATGGAAAATGCTTTGAGTTGAATTTAGTTATCCTTGTCGATGAGGTATTACGCGAGGTTGGTGATGAGGAATCTCTATTGGGTTATGGCTTAAATTGGAGAATTTGTATATGACCAAGTCTTTGAATTCGGTTATATTTGAAGCGGCGTTTGTATATATTCAATGTCGAGAAGGTACACTTTGCTCGATCATCTAGATGAATTTATTAAAATTATTAAGTGATTTAAAAAATGGTGGTGTTAAGATTGATGATGAGGATGGGGCCTTAGTTCTATTATGTTCTTTACCTCATTCATTTGAACATTTTGTTGATACCATGCTATATGGCGAGACACTATTTCTTTGGAAGATGTCAAAGCGAAATTTGCATTCGAGAGTTGAAGAAAAAGGTGTCTACAAGCAACAATGATAATAGCGGTGGTTTATTTGTTAGAGGTAGAAATCAAGAAAAAGGCACAAGCAAGGTAATAGAGGCAAGTCTAGATCCAAATCTAGAAAAGAAAAAAGATAAATGCAATTATTGCCGTCGGAAGTGAGCCTTTGGAAAGTAAATTGTCCGAAACTCAAAGGTAAAGGAAAATGCGCCACAACGTCTTCGGTACTAATGATGTCATTTGGTGTCGGCATATAGTTCTGGTTCTAGATGGTGAAAATGTTCTATCGGTATCTATTGGTTCTCCTGGAGATGTTTGGATTCTTGATTCGGGTTGACTTACCATATGTGCACGAGTAGAGATTGGTTTGCTTCTTATCGGTCTATTGATGGGGGTGTTGTCTTAATGTGGAAACAATATGTCCTACAAGGTTATTGGTATTGGTATTGTCTAGAATTAAGATGCGTGATGGTATTGTTAGGACTTTGAAAGATGTTCGCATGTTCGATTTGAAAAAGAATTTGATATCTTTGGGTACTTTCTTGATTCACAAGGCTATGTAGGCCGAAGGTGGAGTTTTAAAAGTTAGTAAGAGGTCTCTCATTGTTATTAAAGGGCAATTGTCGCGTGGTCTCTATATCTTCAGTAGCACTATTATTGTGTGAGTGTATCAGTTTCATCCTCGTCGATCAAGATTCGAGACACTACTAGATTATGGCATATGCATCTTGGGCATATGAGTGAGGCAGGATGTCTATTTTGAGCAAACGAGATTTGCTGCGGTCGAAACCGGGAAACTTGATTTGTGAGCATTGTGTCTATGGAAAGCATCGCGTGGTCAAGTTCAAGATCTGACCATCCATAAAATGAAAGGTATGCTGATTATATTCATTCGGATCTTTGGGGTCCTTCGTGTTTGTGTCTAAGGGTGGTGCCGGTATATGTTGACTTTTATTAATGACGACTTCTCGTGTTTGGGTGTATTTTCGAAGAATAAGAATGATGCATTCTCAAAATTTGTGAAATTCAAGGCTTGTATAGAAAATCAAACAAGCAAGAAAATCAAGCATTTGAGAACCGATAATGGTTTGGAATTTTGTGATAGTCGGTTTAATGAAGTTCTGTGAAAGGAATGGCATAGTGAGACACCGTGCATCGTACACCACTGACAAAATGGAGTAGCAAGTAACGTATGAATAGGACTTCTGCTTGAAAGAGCTCGTTGTATGCTCTTTCAACTGATTTGGATAAATCCTTTTTTGGGGGGGTGAAGCTTGTAACTACGCCTACTTATTTGGTAAATCGGTCTCCATCAACTACAATTGAGTTGAAGACTCGTTTGAGGTATTCTTTGATACTCGCTAATTATTACGATTTGAAATTTTTTGGTTGTCCGCTTTGGCGCTACTCGTGTGTGATGGTAAGCTTGAGCCTAGGGCATTAAAATGCATATTTTTGGGGTATCCTTCTGGGGTGAAGGGTTATAGATTATGGTGTGTTGAACCCAAGTCACCTAAATTTTTGATTATCAGAGATGTTAAGTTTGATGAGTTTTCTATGTTGCAAAAGAAAAAAGAGTCTATTGTTGCAGATAAAGACCACGGTGTTAGTGAGCAGGTGGAGCTTGAGAGTGGAGCTCCTAGTCAAGTACAAGAGGGCACTTCAGATCAACCATCTATGAATGAGATAGACGATTATGCTCATGATGTAGTAGAAGAGCAACATGAGAAACCATACAGTATCGCTAAGGGTAAAGAAATAAGAGAGATTAGGCATACTCGGAGAATGCATGAGATACTGAACTTAGTTTCTTTTGCATTGTCATGGCGTGAGTCTATTGAGGTCATGAACCTTCTAATTATCACGAAGTGTCACTTGTGATGAGTCACATTCGGTGGTTGGTTGCTATGAATGAAGAGATTGAATCACTTCATAAGAATCATACGTACATGGAATTGGTGAAACCGCCTAAGGGCCGAAAGATTGTTGGAAACAAACGTCTTCAAGAAAAAGGAAGGTATACACGAGGTTGAAGCGACTAGGTTCAAGGCACGTGTTGTCGCAAAGGGCTATTTGTCGAAGAAAGGTATTGACTTCAATGAAGTATTTTCTCCGTTGTGAAACATAGCTCTATTCGTGTGTTGCTTGCTATGATTGCATTGTTTGACATGGAATTAGAACGACTTTTGATGTCCAAGACAAATTTCTTACATGTGTGAGCTTGAAGAAAAATTTATATGCATCAACAGAGGGGTTTGTTGTTCCGGGGTAAGGAAGATCATGTTTGGTTTATTGAAAAAGTCTTTATAATGGGTCAAGTAATCTCCAAGGCAACGGTGGTATAAGCGGTTTGATTCTTTTATGATTGATCATGGTTACTCTAGGAGTGATTATGATAGTTGTGTTTATCATAAAAGATTCCATGATGGTTCATCGCCTTATTTGTTGCTTATGTTGACGACATGCTTATTGCTTCTAAGAATAAGTCCGAGAGATTCGAGAAATTAAAGTCTCACTTAATGGTGAGTTTGAAATGAAAGATTTGGGTGCAACGAAGAAAATTTTGGGCATGGAAATTTACGAGGGGATAGACAGTGGGCAAGCTTTATTTGACTCGAGAAAAGTTATATTGAAAAAGTTCTTGAACGTTTTGGCATGAAAGATTCTAAACCTGTGAGTAGCCGTTAGTCAGCATTTTAGGCTTTCTTTGGATTTGTCACCACGGTCGGAAAGAAGAGAGCGGTACATGTCTCGGGTTCCATATGCTAATGCTTAGTTGGGAGTTTGATGATGCGTGCCTTGGTTTGTACTCGGCCCGGACATTTCACATGCGATTAGTGTTGTCGACAGATATATGGGTAATCTGGTAAGGGTCGTTGTGACGGTGAAATGGATACTTCGGTATTTGAGAGGTACATCTAATTTTGGTTTGGTATATGATGGGAGTTCTAATACCGGTTGCATAGCGTTATTGGTTATGTGGATTTCGACATCTTTGGTGATCTGGATAGAAGAACATCTCGATGTTATGTCTTCACTCTTTCTCATTGTGCCATTAGTTGGAAGGCTACTTTACGGTCTACGGTTGCTTTGTCTATAATAGAGGCGAGAATATACGCAGCAGCTATACGAAGCCGGTGAAAGAAGCCATTTGGCTTGGGAGGTTTGGTGTGTGATTTGGGTTTACATCAGGATACTTCTGTTATATTTTGTGATAGTCAGAGTGCTATACACTTGACCAAGAATACTATGTATCATGAAAGAACCAAACACATTGATGTCAGATATCACTTTTTTGTGACATTGTCTCTCAGGGTGATATTGTTGTCAATAAGATAGTCACTACAGAGAATCAAATGATATGTTAACCAAACCAGCTCCTTTTAATAAGTTCAAGCATTGCTTGGACTTGATTGGTATTTGCAAAAGATGACCACCCTTCGAGGTTTTGGACGACGGTTATTTTTGGTAATCCGAGGAATTTCATTTGAAGAACTTGTTATGTTTTGAGCCAAGGTGGAGATTTGTTAAATGTGGCCCAAAACCAATATAGCCCAAAGCCCAAATGGTTAATTAAACCCTTACCCTATTTCCCTTACTATATATATAAATTCCTGTGTGAATACATTGGCATGCATCCACTAGAGTTTTTGCAAAGAACCACGCAAAGAAAAGAAATGCGTTAAAAGAGAAAAAAGGCGAGTCGTAGCATTTGCCAACAAAACTCAGCAGATGAGAGAAAAGAAAGCTCACAGAGAAGGAATATAGGAGCTGAGAGAAGAAGTTGTTTTTCTTCCACATTTTCGCGTCGCCACTGCTGCTAATTATTTTCATCTCATTTGTACGGTAATATTTGATTTAATAGCAAGTTTGTTCATTTCTCTTGCTATATATTACTAGTAAATTAGAGGGGATATTTTGTGGGTTGATTTCTTTGGATTTTGGTATAATTTGTGAAGCTCTTTGGAAATTGGTGTTTGTATCTCCTTTTGATTATTAGTGGATTTTTCCTCGGTGTGCCGTCGTCAGTGGAGTAGACTTTTCATATTGAAAAGTTGAACCACTTAAATCATTGTGTGCCATTTAATTTCTTACTGCTTATTTATTTTGCCGTTACCCATTATTATTAATTTGTGCAACCAAAATTGGACCTGATATTCGCTTACGCAAGTGTCAATTCCTCAACAGTTTTTGAATGCTTTGTTAACTTGCTAACTAATTGGAATCTACTCAGTTAATTTAGGTTTTTGATTGCTTTGTTAACTTGCCAACTGACTTTTGTATTGCTATATATGCTTTAGTTTAGGTTTTATTTTTATTTATTCATTTGATTATTAGGTTTCCTAATATATATTTCCTATTTATGTTTTGTTAATTTTAGATAAATATGTAAAAACCTTTTGTACAACTTACAAATTGTTGTACATACTTTGTTAATTTTATAGAGTAAATTCAATATGAAATTCTCCTGTTTGTTATTGTTTCATATTAAATGTTTTTTAATTATATTTTTTTATATGTTAGTAACATGATGGTTATAAATTGATAAAAGAAAAAGGGAACTGCTCTTTCTTGTAAATTATTGAAGATAACTAAAACCCATGACGTTCGATATTATGTTTTTTTTTTAATATGTATTTTTAGTTTCTGTATGGTGTACAAAATTTTGTATAAATTTTATAATGTTTATGTTAGACAAAATGTGTGGATATTTTATTAATTGTTTTGCATATTTTGTACATTTTACAAAATAAATTCAATATGAACTTTACAATTTAAAAATATTGATTATTATGAATATTTTCAAGTTATTTTGTAAGATATACTTAAATTTTACACACACACACATATATATATATATATATATATATATAATTTATATTGATTTACATAATAAATCTTTAAACTATTACATTAAATCAAAAATAAATTTGGAATAAAAAGTTTTAAATTATATAAATAATCAATAGGAATAATTTCATGTTTTAGATTTATTTTGTAAAATGTACTTAAAATATGTATGATTGTGTAAGCTTTATAAAAATAAATTTTAAGATAAGTTAGTTTTGAATTACAAATATTAAAAGGTAATAACGTTTTAAGATGCTAGAATTATTCTATAAGTTGTAAGTAAATTGTACATGATTTTGTACACGTTACATAATATTAAAAAAATGTATTGTTATTTTGTAAGCCATACAAAATTTAAAGAAAAAATTAGTAGGTCTTATAAATTCAATAGCAATGATTGCCTGACCTCCTCCAGTCAGGTCGCATGCGGTGGTTGTCGGACCTCTAGCAAGGTTGCTAACATTGGTCCCTGGAGATTTGATTATGATGGTGAGTGCTGCTGGACCTTCGATGTAACATGGCATTGGTTTAATTTTATTGAAGAATACGTACATGAGTATTAATCTTTTTTTAACGTGTAATATATGTTTTTGTGTTGATTAAACTTTGCTTTTTAATTAATTAATGTGCTTTATTTTTATTTTTATCGTGGAATGTAAATATCTATTATATTAGTCCCAAAAACTCCAACGTAGGAATAGCCATGTAAAACCTAAAAATCTATTTGGGTTGCTTTAAATGAATAGGATATACTATATTATTAGATATCTCTATTGTGTAAGTTTATACATAGCAAAAGAAAATTATAGGTCAATTTTAATTATATTTCATTATCCTTTCAAATAAATATACATTTGATGTGAAAAATTATAGCTTTTTATAGATATTAAGTTTGGAAATGTGCTTTATACATGTTTAATCTACAATTATTTTCATTTCAAAATTATTTTATTTATAAATAAACAAATAAGACTATATATTATATAATATTATTTAAATAGTTTTATACTCATGTAAAAAAAACTTAAGGTCCATCGAATCCCTCGTTGCTAAATCGATCAAACCAATAAGATCAATTGATTGAAACCTTTTTCGATTAATCAAGGTAACAATTGATAAAACCCTATGGCTCGAATATAATCAATTATCGATCGATCCAGTCCTTCAATCAATCAAATTCAACTTCGATCGATTTATCCTAATTTTAAATTCAACCTAAGTAAACTTAGATCTTAAATGATCATTACTCGATTGATCTAAATCCTCGATCAATTCAAATACTACTCGATCAATCGAGCAACCTATATACTAAATATTTTTATATGTCTAATATGAAATCCAACGTGTTTAAAAATAAGAGTATACTTGAAACATGTTTACTTGAAACATGTTTACTTGAAGCTTGAAAGTTTCTTAAGCTTGAATAGTGATATTAAAAACATGTTTAAGAACTATTTTCATTTAATTGTTTTGTTTACGAATATCGCCAATACTTATAAATTTTATCAAAATGAATGGTTTAGACAAATATTTTTCCAATTGATCTTGAATTTTGAATAAACAGAATTTAACAATATATGTATTTTTAATTGTAATTAAATATTTTTCTTGATTTTACGAATCACTCATTAACTTAAGTTTTTATATTTATTAACATCGATACCTTTAAATAGGTTCTTCCAAAAATCATTATAATTTATCAATACTATTTATCTCAATCATTTGTCATCATTGTCATCGAAATGGACCCAATTTAAGAATTTAAATATAATTAAAATGTAGAAATAACAATAGATAAATATACACAGGTTCCCTTAGTTATGCCAAATAGTTAAGTTACTTTGTCTTTACGAAAAATTAATTAAAATGACTCAAACCAAAATTAATTAATATGACTTCAAGCGTTTATAGCAAATTAATTATAACTTTAAGATTTCTATTTTTTATGACTAGACAACTTATCAAAATGTTTTATATATATATATATATTTTTTTAATTTGATATATTGAGACATTAACTCCAACAACAAAAAACATTAATTTTAGGATTTAGCCATTAACTCCAACAAAAATGATTTTTATTAAAACAATCATTCATTTTAAAACATGTCATACTTTAAAGGGACTAAATGGTCTAAGTGTCAATATTAGGGGTAAATTGGTATTGTCCTTATTTTAGTACAAACTCGCTAATTTAAAATAGTTATAAGATAAGATGTATATATGCATGCAAGCTACACATAAAATTAACAGACATTAATCTCAAATTTGACATAAAAAGAATTCTCCTTTCAAAGATTACAATGACAAGCATGCTCGTATAAGAATGGGACTTGTACACATACCATTCAAATACAAATAGTATATGAATTTATTGAATTCGGAGAACGGCTCATGGAAGCTCCATGAAACATACCGCTTGCCTGAAAAAGAAAGGGCCTAACACATAATAAATTTCAGCCCAGGTTGGCCAGTTGGTAGTAAATGAAGTGTTGTGAACTTCTTTAAAGAAAGCAGTTATTAGACTGACAAGGTTGGTTGGTTTGGTGGTTGTCCCAAGCTTTTTTCCGGTTCCTACTTTTACTTTAAATACTTGTGAATTTTTATCTCAAATTTTTAATGATAACTTCCATTGAATTTACACTTAAAGGAATCTCAAGCTTCCCTTCAGCTGCCTTCTTTATAGATTTTGGCTTTAAAATTTGATTTATGTCAGTCTCTAAAATGGGTTTGCTTAAATTTCTTTTATTGTATACTTATACTGTACTAGTGCATTTAACAAACTTAGCTGAATCAACGGTTCTCGTTCACTTTGATCGAACTCCTCCAGCAATGTCAAGGTACTCTTACGCAATTTTCAGGTACTCATTTCAAGCTTTGAATGGTTCAAATGCATGCCAGAACAACATTTGTTATATATACTGTGAGGTACACTACTTCACTTATTATTTGCTTATTTAATTGGAGATACCAAATATGCAATTGTGTTATATAAACATTCAATTGTGTGTGTGTGAACAGATTGATGGCCAAACTTTGAATCCATGTCCAGCTAATGTGTTGGTGCTTAAGAACTTAACTGTTAACCATGAACATAGATTTCTTGTCAATGTCACTACCTCAAATGGGTGGAGAAACTCGTCAACTTATTCTTGGTTAATTGGTAACCTCTTTCTCTCCTATTTCAAGATAGCTTTCTATATGCCTTACAATTTACTGACGGTTTTTTTTTTTTTTTTTTTGGGGGGGGGCGAGGGGGGTGTCATAATTTATTGAAAATGACCACTTTAGTCATTAATGGGGCACTTGATCTCACATAAAAATTAGCAATTTAATCATGCTTTTTGCATAAGGGATAAGACTAATGGTAACTCAACTGCCACATTTTCATAATAATAAGACTAAAAATGCCTCATTTTCAGTAATTATGGTATTAAAAGTGCTTAGTTGAAAATAACAGCCCTAAAATGTTTATTTTCACATAATTACTGAAGTAGTACCATTTTCTCATTAAGTAATAGTCAGATATGATTTGAAGCCCCAAAAACATCATTTTTTGAGTTTGAGCAAAAATTGGCCAAACATTGCGAGTAGCGTAAACAATTTATGTACATGCTGTACTGCACTTTTCGGACATTTTTGTCTCCAACTCCAAAAAATGCGTGGTTTAGGGCCTGAATTGGTTAAATACTAGCTCAAGAAGTATAGCTGTGAAATATTCGGATGAATGATTCAGTGCACTTTACCTCCTTTAGTTGCCATTTTATCTTAACAGATACTATGCCACCAATTGCAACAATTTCTACTGATAAGAATTACACCAATGCAAAAAGGGTAGTTGTTGAATTCAAGTTCAGTGAACCCTGCATTGGTAAAGGTGGTCTTACGTGTGTAAATTCATCAAACTGTGATGTAAGGGTCTCCTTTCAAACATATTCATTATTAAGATATGCAATTAGCTGTTAGTTAATGCTTTACTTCAGACACACTTCTTTTTTGTAGGTCATAATTAAGGGTCCAGGCCATGTCGATGCATCTTCGTTGCGTGCTATGGAACCTAACATCAAATATAAACTTGATGTGGTTCTTTCCTTAAGAAGCATTATTGGACAAGTTGTGATTACCTTAGCAAATAACGTTTGTACAGATGAAGCCGGAAATCACTTTAGAAGATCAAATGCTTCTAATTTAGTCCTTCACTTAGGTGAGTTTGTGAGATATTATTAGTGGCTGTTATTTTACTTCGTTTTGAGGTGTTGTTTTTTATTCTAATGTTAAAAACAAATTTTGCATGACTGTCAAAGATAGAAGACCAGTGATGGTGGATTTATGGACATCTGTTCCATCTTATGTGTTGACAATAAATGGGATTCCAAGAACTGTCCTTGCAACTAACAAAGTTCAAGACTTGAAAATTTTCTTGGACTTCAGTATTCCTATAATGAATTCAACAGAACAGGTCCAAAGTGCATTATATGTGAATTCGGGTGATTTAATGCCCATTTCTAGCACAAGTCAAGCGAACCGTAGATTTGGATTTGAAGTAAGCAGCAAAGTCTTTGTTTTATACTCTCTTTCATGTTCTTTAGGAGCATCTCTTGTACACTTTAGTCTATTAAGGCTTTGCATATGTTTTGTATAATTTCAACTTGTAGCTCAAGAATATATCAGGAACTGAAATTATCACAGTTAAACTCCGAGCCCATTTACTACTAATTGGAAGAACAGGCTGTCCTGTCTCGCCTACTGCACCGGTTACATTTCTTTATGGTATGCCTTTCATTTTTTGTTCTTCTGTTAAATGTTGAAAGCTTTTTTGATCTGATTGTAGCTTTTCTCTCTTAGATTCTATAGAACCTGGTGTAAGACTAAGTACCAATTCACCAAATGTTACAAAGGAATTGAACATCAATATAATAGCTGAGTTCACAAAACCAGTTTTCGGGTTTGAGGCCTCCAAAGTGAAAGTTAATGGTGGTAAAATAACAAGGTAGGTTGATGATTGAGACTCTGCAAACTAATTACAAATTGATAATAGTTTGTGATATTACTATATATTAGTATGCTGCAGTGTATAGAATAATGTGTGATTTAAAAGAGCCTCAAGAATCTTTTTGTCTGCTCTTTGTTTACTTCATGTAGGTTCAACGAAATCTCAAGAGCTCTCTATTCTATGACTGTACAGGCAGTAACACAAAATCTAGTTTCAGTTAGCATTCCAGCGGTGAAAGTACATGACATTTCGGGAAATCAAAATTTGGCATCTACCACTGTTGAAGTGAAGACCTGTATGCATATTTTTTTTTAGTTGTTGATAGTATCATCTTTGCAGAATTTTTAGTTGTAGTAGAGAAACTAACATCTGATGAAGTTTCAAATGCGGCCATTTTGTAACGAAAATACTCTCCCTACTTCTGACTTTCAAGTTTGGGCAGATACAACTCCTGTGGTATCAACTGCCCTGCAATCTTTTATGACTGCAGGTGTAGTTGCAACATCATTAGCAGCGACTTTAATTTCACTTTCATATGCAAATCTTGGCGCAATAGAAACTCTTGCTTCCGGTAGAACCAATCTTGTTGCCTCTGACTCCTCAATGAACCTACATGTAAGATCTTTTGGTCTTCAGTACTCAACAGATAAAAATAAAAATCCATGTAGGCAAGTTTAATTATCCTAATTTAACTTTCAACCAGCTTGTTGTATATGTTTCATGATAGGGTATGATTGGACATCTGCAAGTGTTTGTGCTCTCAGATTGGCTTTCTTCTAACCAACCCATTGAATTCTCTGAGACGACAAAAGGACTTAGGTGGCTCATACCTCATCAGAAGCTTCCATGGGAAAAGGACGACACTTCAGTCTGGTCCAATCATGTTAATGACATGGTGAATGAAAAATTTATCACTTCATCATTTCGAGGATTGATTTCAAATGAAGTAGCAGAGTTGCCCTTTTCTGCAACAAATACATCTTTCACCAGACCAATTCAAGAGAGCTTTGACCCCAAGACTGGTTTTTTTCACATACATCATAACATGAGTCTCAGAAATAATCCTTATGGGCAGAGTCTTGATTCCAAAGAATATTTTACTTATTTCTTGGTGAGTACTTACTAGGGAGAAGGACAATAGTCCCATACCTTTTGTAAAATGAGCACTTTAGACCCAGAATCTTTTAACTGATGCACTTTAATCCCATACCTTTGTAAGAGGTGCACTTTAGGTCCTAAATATAGGATTAGAGTGCACATTCTAAATCAAAGGTACAAGATAAAAGTGCACCTTTCTATAAAAATACAGAATTATACATCAATTAAAAGGTAATGAGATTAAAGTGTTCCCTTGGAAAATGCTATGGGAGTGTTTGTGCCCCCTTACCCCATTTACTATGCCTTAATTCTTTGCTTAGATTTCAATGAGAGCACACATACCTTTTCTACACATTTCCTTTATTGTTTTGCAGAGAGGAGAACCATTGTCTGCTAGTAATGTTGTCAAGAGAATGGAGAATTACAAAGGGTAATGATTCAACCATCTTTACCTTTGAGTTTCACACATGACATGCAAATTAATAGCTCTATTTATTTTTAAAATAAAAAAGAACAATCTCATTAGGCATACAAGATTGAATTTGGTTTCTTAAGGATTAATTACTGAAGAGTGTTGTACTTACAGATGGCAAGACATGGAAATGAACTTGTTCTGGCTTGGGGTAGGAGGTGGTGGTCTAGTCTTATTACATGTTCTAACATTACTTTTCCTAAGATGGAGAACAGGAATACCAGCTCATTCAATACTCTCAGTACCCCAGTTCGAGCTTTTTCTTATAATTCTCACACTACCATGCATCTCTCAGTCCTCAATGTTTGTTATCAAAGGTAAAACTGCTGAATATATATAGATCTTTCCAACTTAGTCCATTAGTGTTTGGAATCTTAAGATCTTTGTCCGCTCAAAAGCTTGTTTAGTCAACAGGTGGAACAACAGGAGGAATAATAACTGGAGCGTTACTGCTAGCACTTCCTGTGGCATTTATTTTATCCGTGTGTGTTTTTCTCGTAATCGCAGTCTTCTCTGGAATTTTAGCCCAATACAAAGAAGTAAAACATGTAGACATTAAACAACCTTGGTATAGAAAGTTGTTATTCTTCTTTACAATGAATACTGCAGCTGGAAAGTGGTTTTACAGAGAAGGACTTGCGTCAACTTTCCTTCCACGCTTCGGTATTCTCTTCGAGAGTCTAAAGGGTCCTTCACTGTATATATTTGTTGATCAAAATGACCCAAATACAATCCCAAAGTGGATAGAAAGTGGACAAAATGGGATTGGAAGAATGCGAGCAATCGGTTCAGAAGATAGCAATGAAGAAATGAGAATTCCCATAGTTAGAAGATTCATAGGTTGTGCTAGATCTTCATATACTGCTCTTGATCTCATAAGAAGGTTTACTTTGGGTATAATATCAGCAGCCTACTCTTCAAGATGTTCAAGCCAAACCATACTTGCATTGACAATCACAATGGTTCAATTCTTGTATTTATTTACTTTTAAACCATACATCAGAAGAGGGGTTCATTTGGTTGAAACCATTTCTCTTTTATGTGAAATTGGTTTTTTTGGCTTATCTCTTACCAAAACAAACAAAACTATTCCAATCGAAGCACAAAACTTGGGTTACATTATGCTAAGCCTTCTGTTTATTACCTTTGTTTCACAAATTACGAATGAGTGGTATGCTCTCATAAACTCTCTTTTGAGACTTGCAAAGCCTGAGAAAAACTCACTAAAGCTTGGATTGAAGTTTGCTGCTAAAGGGCTTGTTCTTCCTTTCCTTCCAAGAGAGTATTGGTCAAGAATCATAGCTGAGTCTTCACAACCCTGTACAGGCTTAGGTTCAGTACTTCCTCTAAGTCAAGAAATAGAGATGAGAGCAACAAATGCTGATTCAATTAGCTCCATGACTGCCACAGTAGTACCAGTGATGAGTCCTGCTGGATCACCAGGCCCTGGTGCTACTTATACCAAAGCTTCCACATATGCCGAGACAAGTGGCGGCCATGGCCAAGGAGGAGGAGTGGAAGGAAAGAGAGTTATCATTAAAGGAGTAAAACAAGAGCAAAAGAGTGAACTGAAGAAGTTAAGAGAATTGGCAAGGGCTAGTTTTTCAGGGGATTCAAAAGTTGAGGAGGCAAGCACTAGTTATGGTAATTAGTGTCTGTTTTGTACTTGATGTGACAAAATTTTAGTCTTTTATGAATAGATTCCTAAGCACATATGATTATCTTTGTTCCAAGATTATTCTTTGTTATTTCAATAGTACCTTTATTAAACGAAAGGTATACATTTAGATTCATATTATCGAACTAGTACACTAATAGTCTCTACATTCAACAAAAGTTAAAACAATAGCTCAATTTAAAAAAAAACTTAATTTATAAAAGAGAAATTATGTCTTTATAAAAATATTTATTATTTTTATGTTTTTTCTCATATTTTGTGTCCAAATTTCATTACGAAACAACTCTATCCACACTAGCAACCATGTCCACCCCATCATCCTTTTTTTCCTATCTCTAACACCATCACATTCTTTCACCCATCAACCATCCTTCACTATTTGCTATAGAGTAATTTAAAAATGTAATTTTCATCGAAACTAAAATTAGGAAACCACCAACTCATTTGAAACATCATTTCTACCAATGATCGCTACTATCGTTAGCTTATTCCCTCCAATCTTCTTGACTCCCTTATCCTTTGATTGAATATAAGGTGATCGAAAAGGATGAAGAGGTCAATGTGATCAGAGGGAATGAGTTGGTGGTAGTGATTCGGGGAAGAGATGGGTAATGATGGCCTAACTATTGATTCAATAAAAAATAATACAACTTTCAATTGTTCTATAGTAAATAATGAAAGTTGTTTGGGTGACAAAGAAATAAAACAATATGAAGATAGTACGGAGAGAATGGTGAAAGTTGACGATAATTGTTAGGATAGTATGAGATTTTTTTATATTAAAATGAACAAAAACAAATGAGAAAATGTATAAAATAATAAATATTTTTATAAAGATAAAATTATCGTTCTATAAATTAGTTTTTTTTTCTTCAAAATTTGATAATTCTTGTAACTTTTGTTAAATGTGAACTATTAGTATATTAGTTTGATTATGAGTTCAAATATATATCTTTTATCGAATAAAAATACCACTAAAATATCAAATCTCATCCTTTTCAATTTTATGCTACATATTAACGAATCTCTTTTTTTGGTTTTTTATCACTTTTCACTATTTTTTAAGCTCAAACCAAAGACCTGTGTATTTACGTGGATGAAGTTTTATTATTTTGAATAATTAGGATGGAATTGATTCACATAGTTGTATGTATTGTATTAATTTAATTTACACGTTTAAACACAAAAATTAGTAAAAGCAAGTATATGAATGTAAGTCAAACGTATAAAAAAACATGTGACATAATCCCCTAACAAAATGAAGCCCAAATGTAGGATAAAACATGCGCCATAATCCCCCGACAAAATGTAGGCCACTTGCAACACTCTTATGCCTTGGAATTATATTATACTCCACGTGAGGAAAAATCTTTTAACTACAATTGTAAGTTTTATATGAAAAAAAATTTATATGGTCATTTTCATATAAAATTTACAATTAATTTTATATGAAAATTTGATTCTAACCCTAAAACCTACTTATTATATTTTGATCAATAAGATTTATTTTGAATATCAATACATTTATTGATATAATTTAATCCAATTATCTATGTATTAAATATGTCATATATTTTGACAAAATATTATTAGTTATCTTTTAACATCCTCTAAAATTTTAATTAAATGTAAAGTGTAATTAGTTATGGCTACATAATGCATGAATTATATACGTCCTAACCCAAAAAACCAATATATAAAAATTTGATCGATGATGTGTACTTCAACTATCAATGTATTTCTCCTATAATCTAATTCAACTACTATATATTAAACATATATAATATCCTTTAGTATTCTCCAAAATTCTAATTAATTGTAAAAATGTAATTATTTATAGCTACACATTTCATGAATTATCTATAATTTAATTTTGATTTCTCTGTACTATTAATTATTATGTTATTTTATAAATTGACTTAGGAAGAAACTTATAAGAGAAAATACAAAAGTATAAGTCATGTATTTTGTGTTTGTGTGTTGGCTGCTCGTATGCAAAACACGAAATCTATTTATTTTATTAAGTATTATGTCTTTCTCTGTATAAGATTGGTTACTATCGATCAATAATGCATATATGCACTTGTTAAGAACACTGTGATTGAAAGCATGTTTTCACACATCACATGATTGGTTGTACTTTGTGTCTATTTGTTGCCTTCTCATGTGCAAAGCACAAAGTCTATTTATTTTACTCAGTGTTTTGTCTTCATCTGTATAAGGTTGGTTATTACTGGTCAATAATGCATACACGCACTTGTTAGGAACATTGTAATTGAAAGCATGTTTTTCACACACCATGGGGTTGGTAGTTTTGGTATGCATGATAGGTTGTATGTAGCATTTGTTTTAGGGTTCAAGTGTAGGTATTTATGGATAGTTACTTGACAATTTTTGGATCCAAAAAATTAGATTTTTATACACCTTGACAGGGTCTTCGCTAGACACCCTAGTCGGACTCGTCACTAGACCCACAATAAGGTGGTCGATGATGCCTTAACAAGGTTGGTTGGCCGTTAGGTTGTCTATCAATACCCCCTACTAATTGTTGCAATTAATTCAAAAAACCTACTAAAAATCTATGAAATTTTTTATCATTTCGAATTAAGTCTTCACTAATTATCTTGAAAGTGTTTCAATAACTGTGATACATTTATGTAAGCATAAACTAGTGTGGGTGACTACATTATGAAGTTTATAAGAACAACTCTATGAGAGTGGTTTAAGCCGAACTATTTGAGTTCTCATATAATTAGCTCTATGCGATAAGTGATTAATAGTGTGTCTCATTTTGATGAGTTGTGCTTGTGGTTGATAGTGGTTCCCATGATGATTATTGGGTGGTCTTGATTAAGGGTGGTCCTCAAGGTTGTTAGCTATTTTCTTTACATATTACTTATCTAAGATTACTAATCACACCATATTAGGTGGTGTTGGCTTTGGAAAAGAGCCAACTTTATGTGTCAAACCAGGTTGTTTTGGAGGAAGCAAGCGAGAGTAGTAATAGGTTGTTCATATAGAGATCCCAACTAATAGAGGTATTGGTAGTTTTATTTCTATCACATTGTATTTGTTTTATTTCTTAGTGAATTTTTTTTGTCGAGTGGTTGCCATAAGAAACTCGAGGATGTTATCACGTAGATACGAGTTCTATGTAGGTTTACCTCATTACTTAATTGTGCTTGAATGATCATTTGTGTTGTAACTACAATACAAGTCTTGATATTGTATGTTAACACATATAGGATTAAGACTAAGATTGGAAAACTATTTATTTCTATTTTTCCTCTAATACTTCTTTTTGTGCTGCTTGTGATTATTTTTTCTATCTAAATTTTGTAACTACTTACCTGAGATCTTTTCGTATGTTATGATATTTGTTTTCTACTTAAGGGGATGAGTCCTTTAGGAGTCTGTATCTCCTCACCCTAGTTTTGTACTAGGTTACAGACTCTTTTAATTGCTATCAGAATGGGTACACCCTTTTTGGGCTTAATTGCTCTAGTGTTGATCCTTTCCAATTTTCTCTGTGTTTAATTCTATTAAATATCTTATAATGATGATATGGGAGGTTAGTGGACCATCTTAGTGAAATGGTTGTGTTATTTTTATTGGAGATCTCAAATGTGTTCCTACTTGAGATATATAAATAATGATGTTTGGTCCTTAATTGGGGATTGTTGGACGTACCCTATGCATGTTACAAAGACCAGTGTTATTAAACCTAAGCCTATTGATATTTGGAACAAAGAGAAGCTTTGTCTCAAGAATCTAAATTATCAAGGGTTATATCTTTTTGTCAGCTCCGTTACTACAAAAGACTCTTCTCTAATTTTTAAGTTTATTATTGCTAAGGAAGCTTGGGAATTCTTGGAAAAGAAATATGATGGATGATCCCTTTAATTAGGTGTTTCTACTCTAGGAAAGACAAGATTTCTTCTCCTGGTTTCTTTGTTCTAATGGCTTCCCACTCAAAGATCGCCCTTTCTTGCTATTTTTATTGGACTAATGCTAGTGATAATGATAAGTTTTCACTTCAAGAATCATATGACTAGCTTATGTTTGATAATCTCGAGGTGAATAAAGTTATGTCCCAGATCCACAACAATCATACAAAAAAGGATAAAGAGTATTTAGACCTCTTTGGTCAACTGTTCAATCTCATCTTGAATGGTGAAAAGGAAATAAACAAACTAAAGATAAATTTGGATAACCAAATTAAGTCTCTTCAAATTCTTCTCCGTGATAATGAGATGTGTCTTTATCATATAAGTGACCTTAAAAAGTTAATTGAGGATAAAGAATCCAAAGCCTTCATAGCTCAACGTACTTCAAAGTCCTCATCTTATAATTCAAATGTTATTTGAAAGTTCTTGTTAACACCAATACTATAAGAGTTAAATATCTTGAATCCTACTTGCTAGAAAAACGTGAAATGGTTGAGACTCTTCACCTTTAACAATACTACTCCGAGAGAAAGATTAAAGAATTTTGTAAAGTTGGTCAAACATGGTCCATTGGAGACACACATTTTGACAAGTTGTTAAAGTTCAATGATATGCATGTTTCCACCTTTATTAAAGTTGTTGTTCAGAAATCTTCTCTTGGTATTGAGATTTTCGATGATGAGTCCACCATCAATGTTTTGAGTGCAGGAAGCTTGTCTCTCTCTCTCTCTCCTATTTCTGACAATTATTGTTACTTCTCTTTCTCTAACTCTCTTAAAGATTCTCCCAGCTAAGATAGGGATATGTTAAGTCATATAGAATAATTTTGAATCTTTCTATCACCTTGACTAATGAATTCATAGCTTTACAGAATGAAGCAATAGTGATTTTCGATAAATTTAAGTCTTCTATTGGTAATACTACTAATGACCAGAATCTCAATTGTAATATGGTCCATACTACCTTAAAGGATAAATCATCCAGTTTTTGGTATTTTGATAGTGAATGCTCCGGACACATGACTGGGGACAAGTCCTTCTTCACCAAGCTAACTATCACTAATCATGGATCTATTACTTTTGGTGACGGAAATAAGGCCTTAATTTGTGGTAAAGGATCTATCAATGCTCTTGGAATTCCTAAGCTCAATGATGTTCTTTATGTAGAAAGATTCAAGGCTAATCTTATCAATGTTAGCCAGATATGTGATAATAGGTGCACAGTCAAGTTCACTCAAAAGGATTGCACGGTGTATGATGATTTGGAAAATACTCTAGTCAGATGCATCATATTGTAAAACAACTATTTCTATATAAGGATTTCTCCTGAGGTGGTGTGTAACAAGTTGAGTCTAAGTATTAAAGAGTTGTGGCATCAACGGTTGGGTCACGCCAACTATAAACTGTTAAAGAAAATTTTCTTAAAATTGTCAAAGGTATTCCTACTATCTTCTCTCTTCCTAAACATGTGTGTGGTCCTTATCATTTGAGGAAGCATAGTAAGATTCAGTATAATAAAAATCAACATTTGTCTACTACAAGGCCTTTTCAACTTCTCTAAATGGATTTTATGGGCTCTGTTCAAACTGCTAGCATCAATGGATGAAAGTATATATTGGTTATTGTTAATGATTTCTCCATATATACTTGGGTTTTGTATATAAGAGAAAAATCTAAAGTTTTTGATAAGTTCAAAACCCTATACATCAAGCTCCAAAATGAGAAATTTGAATCCATTGGTACAACACCAAAATCAGGGGTGACAATGGTAGAGAATTTGAGAATTAAAAGTTTAGTGCCTTTTATGATGAAATGGAAATTGAACATGAGTTTTCTACACTTAAGACCCTTCAACAAAATAGCATAGTTGAAAGGAAAGATGGCAAAGGTCATATTGACCTATAAAAACTTACCAAAGTATTTTTTGGGCTGAAGCTATTAACACTACCCGTTATACATTGAATTATTGTTTCTTGAGGCCTTGTACTTATAGTCTTCATATGATATTATGCACGAAAAGAGACCTAATGTTAACCATCTTCATGTATTTGTTAGTACTTTTTATATTCTCAGAGATAGAGATAATCTAGATAAGTTTGAGGCCAAGAATGATCTTGATATTTTTCTAGGATAATCCAAAAATAGTTGTGCTTACCGAGTTTATAACCTAAGAAATTCTACTGTAATGGAATCTATTAATGTTGTGATAGATGACAATGGAGCAACTAAACTTGTTGAATCTGATAATAGTTATATATTTGGTGTTTAAGGCACATAAAAAATGCTATTGATAATTTTGAGACACCATCTACTATAACTCCTATTGACCCTCCTAGAACATTTAAAGATGAACAAGAAGATTCTTTCCTTCCAAAATGGGAAAAGAAAGCTCACTTTATGGACAACATTATTGGTAAATGTTAGTTATAGGATACCTTGAACTATATGCATTTCACTCCCATTATTCCTCCTAAAATGTTAAGGAAGCCTTATAGAATGTACATTGGGTCAAATCTATGCATGAGGAATTTAATCAATTTTATAGAAATGATGTCTAATACCTAGTTCCTAGACCTATAGATAAACATGTTATTGGTACATGTTACTATACAAAACAAGTTTCATCTTGTTTCTCAAGGATATACTCAAATTGAAGGAATAGACTTTGATGAAATCTTTGCTCGTGTTACCCGTCTTGAGTCTATAATACTTTTCCTCAGTCTTACTTGTTACTTCGAGTTTAAGTTATATCATATGGATGTTAAGAGTGCTTTTCTGAATGGAGTTATCAAAAAAGAGATCTATGTGGAACAACCTAAAAGGTTTGAAGACCCTTACTTTCCCAACCATATGATGAGACTAAAGAAAGCTTTGTATGGTTTGAAGCAAGCTTCTTGTGCTTGGTATGAGCATCTTACCATGTTTCTACTCAATAATGGATTTTTGAGAGGAGGTAGTGACAAAACTTTATTTGTTTCAAGAATTTAGGGTGAAGTGATTGTTGTCTAAGTTTATGTTGATGACATTATTTTTGGGTCTATTAAGGATGACCTAGCTCAAAGGTTTGTTGCCACTATGAAAAGTGAGTTTAAGATGAGCCTAGTTGGTGAATTGAAGCTCTTCCTCATATTTCAAGTCAAACAAATGAAAGTTGGGATCTTTCTATCTCAAGCAAAGTATGCCAAGGATTTGATTAAGAAGTTTGGTTTGGAAAAGACCAATCATGCTCACACTCTTATGAATAACACCTTTAAACTTCATCAAGATCATTTTGGAATAGAAGTAAAGCAGAATTTATACCAGAGAATGATTGGGAGTCTTCTCTACTTAACTGTGAGTCATCTAGGCATTTCCTTCAATTAGAAGTGTGTGCTAGATTGATGAGCAAAACCGACATAACCGATCCTTCCAATACTTTGGTTTTATATTTATAAAACTCTCGCAAGTGCACGAATCATTTCATAGAAAATTATAAGTATACTCCCAAGGTCGATCTAAGGAAGGAATGCATGTGGTTTTTAATTTATTATTCAAACTTTTAAAAACTAAATTAAATCCTAAACATTCTGTCACGATATTTTGGGTTTTGGGTTTCTAATCTAATAACATAAAAATAAACATAGATATAGATTCAATCAATATTTATGCAAATTTTATCATTTATAATAGTGGAGTATTTATGGATATAATAACTAAGTTAATTATGTTTGCTCATATTATTTAGGTTATTAAAGATATAAATCGATATTTATTGATTCTCTTTTTTTTATATGAATACCACCTTTGGTGGGGTTAGAAATTCTTTGTTAACTAAACAAATCAATTAACTCCTATGGGTGGGGTTGATAACTAATTTGGTTAATTAAATTAATTATTTTTTTCTAAGAGAAATGAACCATTTAAATGACACCTTCGGTGGAGTTAAACAATTTAAACTTTAGTCAAGGTGTCCAAATTAAACCTAAGAATTTAATTATACTAACTTTCAAGTTTTAAAACCACTACTGAAAACATGTTGTCAATATATTTTCAAATAATAATTCATATATAAAATTTTTGAAATAGAGCTTCACTCTAACTACCAGGCGATTGTACCAACAAATAAAAGAGCACTACTCTAAATTAGACCGGATAACTAAACCTTAAAATCTAATTTTCATATTTAAGTTTGTAATGAAAAATAATATATTTCTATCTAACATTCTTAATATAAAATCTTGAATAAAAATAAAATCAATTCATTTTAGAGATTTTTACCTATTTAATATTTCGCAAGCATAACAACGTTATTATTATATCATGTTTACAAATAGCCATCAAAGTTAAATTTAATCATAGACAAATTAAATATAACATATAAGAATAAAACATAAAAAATAACTATAAAGAAAATAAAATCCTTACAGTACTTTGATGTTATTCCTTTTGCTAGAAAACCTCCAAACGGAATTTCCATTTCCATTTATTGAATCAAAAAGCAAATAAATTACAAAAACATAATTAATTCTTCTTAAAAAGAGAAGAACTTTAAAACTAAGAAAAACTAAAAACTAAGAAATGGAGAAAAAGGAAGAGAGAAGAATATGTTTTTTTGAGGTGTAGATAGTGAGGGTATTTAAAGGTGAGGAAAGGAAGAAAAAGTGGGTGAAAAAATGATTAAAAATGGAGGAAATGCGTAGTTGGTGATGATGATATCATTGCTGACATCATGGTAGGTGGGCGCGGTGGTGCACACGGAATGGGGCAGATGGGCTCAGTGGTGCGTGCAGACTATGCGCAGATGGCTTGCGTCGTGTGTTGGTCGGCGCGACTGCGTGCACGATTTCACCTTTTTTGACATTTTTTACCCTTTTGATCCATTTTATCCACTTTTTCCATATTTTTTTGACTTTTCTTCATTTATTTTATGAATATATTTGTGATGTATTGCCTCCAGTATTTTTCTTTGAGTCTTTAAGTTACTTTTTTAAGCGAAAATACCTAAAAAATAATAAAAATACCCATGATTCTGAAAAGACAGATTTATATAAATATTTTATAAAATCATATAAATATATATATTTTTAATCAATTAACGTGCATAAAATCATGGTAATTTTAGTGCTTTTTGAGCACTCATCATAGATACTAGGCTAGCCCCAAAGAATCACATCTTGTTATAGTCAAATGTGTAAGGTTTATGAGTGTTGGTGATATTCATGAATAAAATGTTTAAATGTAATTTAGTTTCTAAGCATGTTTTCAGAATCACTATTGAAGCAGAAGAAACTTTCGAGCTTTAAGTAAACATGTTTCATGTATACTCTTGTTCTTAAGTATGTTAGATTTCATATTAGACACATATTAATAGTTAGTGTCTATGTTGCTAGATCGATCGAGAAGGTAGATTGATCATCTACAATCTAAGTCATCTCTAGTTGATTTGAAAATTAAGATAGATTGATCGAAGTTAGGTCCGATCGATCAAGAGGTTGGATCAATTGAGAATTGATCATATTCGATCTACTTGGTCGCAAGTTTTTATTAATCATTGCATGGATCAATCAAAAAGGGTTTTGATCGATCAACCTTATTGGTTCAATCTATTGAGTGAAAAAGGCTTTAACTTTAACCTAAATGTTTACTTCAGCCAAACTTTTCAATTGCCATATTGTATCCATTATTTAGTACTCTAAGAATTATGTTTTGGACAGATTTGTAACTAGCCTTTGACCAAGCATTAGGGTTTCAATATTTTATTTTTAAATAAACCTAAGGCCTCATATTCTCTTAACCACAATTACTTTAATCTTTTGATTATAAGCTCTCTCTCTTTTTCTCAATCTATTTTCCAAAATCAAAATCATGTTTTGTTAGCCTTCTTCTTTTTTATTAATCTATCAAAGATTTTATGATTATGTTTGACTGATTAACAAGCCTATTTATTTTATAATCATGTGAATCATCTTCCATTCTAGAGTTTGCTAGTTGATTTTTTTATCTATTATTTTATTAAATCATCAAATTAGGTTTTTCATTATTAAATTTGCTCTAGGAAACACCACTCACTTGTGTTATTGTACTAACTTTTCAGGTGCTAGTTGAGCAAGTTTGATAACTCATATGACTCATGTTTATTAGAACGTTGGTCCAGATTCATACACCTTTCTTGTAAAGACTATGAAAGAAGTGGTGGCTTGTAAGTAGATTACATGAGGGCATTATCTATGATGGATAGTTTAAGTCCTGGCCTTGTAATTGAACATTATTTTCAAAGTGGATAGTTAGGTAGTCCAATGGACTAATGGTTTTAATTTCAGGTCATTGTTGTGACCTAGGTTTTTTCCACATAAAATATAGTGTGTCAATCCTTATTTGTTTCACTTTATTTTTTTTACACACGATTGCATGTCTAGCTGTTTGTGAAATGTTAATTTGGCATAATTTGATTAATTACCTATTCACCCCTCTAGTAAATTAGATTTTTAACTAAATTTTTAATTGATATCAGAGCGGGTCACTAGATATACTTCGTGTTTTCCTAAGACCTTGTTATGGATCATTTAAGAGAAAGTTTGCTATAATCCGTGTTTCTTTCTTTGATGGTTCTAACTACCCATATTAGAAGGCTCGTATGAGAGCCTTTTATATGTTCTATAGATAAGGGTGTCTAGAACTATGTTATTTATGATTGGGAACGACCTATGGTTACCAAAGATAATATTGTCACTTTTAAACCTAGGAACAAATGGACCACTGAAGATAAAACTAGTAGTAAGTAGAACCAAAAAGGTATTAATTATATCTTTAGCGACGTGTCTACTGATAAGATTCATCATATATCTGATGTTGATACTTCCAAGTGTGCTTGGGATACTTTAGAGGTTGCTCATGAGGGCATTATATAAATCTAAAGAACACAACTTTGCATTTTAGTCACTAGGTTTGAAAACCATAGAATGGAAGAGTCTGAAACTTTTTCTGGGTTTTATATTATAGTATGTGATATTGCTAACTCCTTTACTAATCTTGGAGAAAAAATTGAGGAATTTAAGTTGGATTGGAAGCTTCTTTGTTCATTACTAGATTGCTTCCATGCAAAGGTCACTTCTCACCTTTGAGATGAACTTTCAAACTACTACAAAAAACAAAGGTGTCACCTTCAAAACTGCCATGACTAATGATGGTGACAATGACATCAAAGAATTGGTTCTCATTTCCAAAAGACTAAAGAAAATCTTCAACAGAAAGAATCCATAAAGAAAAGGATAATTAAGTCACCCAAAGGATAAAAATCTAAGAGAAATCAAACTTATAAGTTTCGAAGATAAGGAATCTAAACCTAATTGACCTCAATATTTTGAATGTATAGGTTATGGTCATTTTGTAGCTGAGTCTTCCAACAAAAAGATTAAAATTGGAAGAGCCTCCAATGCTACACTTAGTGACTTTGAAAGTAAAAACAACAATCTAGTTGAACCAGAAAATAGTGACACCAACTTTCTGGGATTTATTCAACAATTGGTGGACACTTCAGTAAGTTTGATATTGATTCAGACAATGAGGAAAGTGTTTCTGAATGTTTACTAAATAAATTTAATGCTAATATCCTTAATGAATTCTTTATGGGTTTAGTAGGATGTAAAAAGGGAAATGACATGTTATTTGTAGAAGTAACCAAATTAAATGATAAAATCGGATCCTCTGAAATAAACTCCTCCATAATGGAAAAGGAAAAACTTGAGTTGCCTAAACGTATTAATGATTTGAATTCAAATCTTGCAGGTATAAATTTGAAAGTAAGAATCTAGTGCAAGAACTTGAACAATCAAAGGATACTATGCCATAATTGTGGTAGAAAGGGACATATTAGACCTAGGTGTAGATTCTTTGTCTTATAACTGTGTTGATAACATATATGCACCATGTTCAAGAATCATCAATCATGCTTCCAAAAATAATTTCATGAGCCTATATTGCATTTGAAGCTAAATCTACAATTGTCTTGTATTTTAAGAGTGTGTGTTCTAGACACATGACTAGTGATTGTTTTCTTTTTAAAACTTATGAAGAGTATAATGAAGGATAGGTTACTTTTAGTGATGGAAATAAATCTAGGATTATGGGTAAAGGTACAATTCAAGTTGAAGGCATACCATGGTTGGATGATGTTCTTCATGTTGATGAACACTAAAGCCAATCTGATAAGCAACAATCAAATTTGTAATAAAATATATAGTGTATAATTTATCAATAATCATTGTATTATAACTGATCCAAAAGGTAAGTCTTTACTTAAAGGAACTACGTCTCATGATAACTACTATAGCATTGATATAGGTCCTAGTACCACTTGCAACTTAGTCAATAATCATTTGGCTTCCTTGTGGCATTAAAAGATGGGACATATCAATTTTAAAGACCTTATTAACTTGAGCAAAAAGGAAATTGTGCATGGTCTACCTATACTTTCTGAAACTGAAAAAAGCATTTGTGGAGCATGCCAACTTGGTAAATAATCTCAATCTTCTTATAAGAAAATTGAAGGAGTTAACACAAGTAGAATACTTGAGTTAATTCATATTGACCTCGTGGGTCCTATAAGAACTGAGAGTTTTGGTGGCAAGATATATATCATTGTTTTGTTAATTATTTTTCTCATTTTACGTGGGTAGGCTTTCTAAATGAAAACTTCAATGCATTTGAATTATTTAGTTCATTTTGTCTTAAAATGTAGATTAAAGCATGTAACAAAATAACCAAAATAATCAAACTAAGGATGATCATGGCAGGGAATTTGAGAACTCAAGATATGCTAAATTTTACAAGGAGCATGGAATAGATTATGAGTTCTATACACCAATCACCCCAAAACAAAATGGCATACTTGAAATGAAGAATCAAGTGTTACAAGAGATGGCAAGAGTCTTTCTACATGCCAAGGACATTTCAAATAAGTTTTGGGCTAAAGCGGTAAGTATCTCCCACCACATGGTGAATCATGTCTATCTATGCTCAAGTACAAACCAAACTCCCCATGAGATATAGATAGGTAAGAAATATAATCTTAAGTGTCTAAATATCTTTGGAAGTAAATGTTACATCCTTAGAGATCATGAGAATTGATGCATTTCAAATGAACAGTCACTTTAAATCTTACTTTAAATTGCTTAAAATGTCACAAATTAGTTTATACCAAGTAAGGTTCTTTTTTTGCATAGGATTTTGAAAACTAACTCCTATTTATTAAAAAGGGAAGGCTTTGGTTTGAAAATTGGAAATTAAATCTAACAATTAAAGATTAATAAAGATAAAAACAAAATATAAAGATTACGATAAAGATTTGAATAAAAGAATGATTGTAGGATCATTGTCCACTACTAGCATGTATTGAAAATCAACAAAAGTATACATATTCTCCTATTCTTTGATTATACCAACTTAGAGAAATTCACAAAGGAATAAATCTCCACCACTTCTTGTAGATTCATTGAATTAAACAAGCTCTTAATTCAAACTCTTTTTAACAATAACATAGAATAATGTTACGTCCCGCTCAAATTATCCCTTAAAATCCAAAAAAAAATGGTGGTTTCCTAAAGGATCTAGACTTTTCTATGTAGGAAAGTTCTAGAGTGGCCTAGAGATGTCTAGAAGGAGCTAGAGTTAGATGGACTCAACTCAAGCCATGAAGACTCTAGAATATTCCAGAGTATACTAGTATATGCTGGAAGGTGCTAGAAGGGGTTGGAATATTCTAGAATGTGTTGGATGGTTCATGAAGGATATAAAAGTCTCTAGAAGCTTACGGAACATCCTAGAACTTGCATGAAGAAACTAGACAATGCTAGAAGACTTTAGAGTTGGCTAGAAGGTCTTAGAAACTTATGGCATGTTGTAGATAAAACTAGAACAATCTTGTACATTCTAGACATAGAATGATCTAGAAAGTTGTGACATAGTCTTAAGCTTGGTGCCACACTATAAATAGACCTATTGGTCTTCATTTGTAATCATCTTGGGAAATTGTAAGATAATCTCTCTCTAGAGAAATACAAGGCATTCTTTGCAAACTCTTTTTCTAATCTCTTTGGAGTGTTTCTTTGGATTGAAAGGAAAGCTTAGTGCAATGGACCGTGCTAAGTGCCAGACGATCGCTACTTGAAATTTAAGATCATGACAGTTAGTATCAAAGCTTTAGGTTGAAGCATTACTATCCTTGGCATAATGAAGAATAGTGCCCCAACTACACCAAGTGTGGATGTTTCACCAATGGAAAGTAGGCGTGAGGAAGTTTGGAAACCACCAAAGGAGTCTCAAGCCAAGTCGAAAGACATGCTTTCTAGCTTAGAAGCATGTGTTGGGAGTGCACAGGATAGCTTAGGGGAGCTATTCAACTAGGTGGACAACTTGGAGGAACGCTGCAATGGCTTGGAGGCTGAGGATGTGGAAATCCATGAAGTAGTCAAGATGTCCCTCAACGAGCTAGATGGTGGGTTGAAGTAAGAGATCGATGGGTGAAATTTCCAAGGTAAGGGATCTTGTCCAAAGAGAAATTGCTAATGTGTTATTTAGAGTGGAGGATATGGGTGGTGACCTAGCTCTTTATAAGCAGGTTGTGGCCTCGAGAACTAGCACAACCACCATCATTGAGGCCAAGAAGGTGGACATTCCTAAGCGAAAGACCTTCAATGGTGCTAGCAAAATGAACCATGCCAGTAAGATTCGAACCGTTTCCATGTACTTGTTTGACACTTTTATGCTATGGTGGAGACGGAGGCATGGTGATGTGCAATGAGGGGTATGCACAATTGAAATCTTTGATGATTTCAAAAGGGAGTTCAAAATCCAATTCTTCCTTGTAAATGCTAAAGAGGAGACAAGGGGCCGATTGCGACGGTTAAAGCAAATAGGTAGCATAAGGGACTATGTGAAGGAGTTCACAACCTTGCTGCTAGAAGTCCTTGACACATTAGACAAGGATGCCCTATTCTTATTCATGGATGGTCTTCAGTAATGGGTTAACCTGGAACTCAAGCGACGTGGGGTCTAAGACTTATCTTCGGCCATTACAGTTATAGAGAGCCTTATTGACTACTCCACAAACAAAGAGAGCTCAAAGGCCACAGATAAAAAGTTTGGTGGAGGAAGGAGTGGAGGAGGCCATGCTAAAAGTTAGGGTCCCAAAAATAAAAAAGAAGGCTCCTCGTTCAAATTACAAGATAAGGGGAAGCAAAGGGAGGATCATGGTGCCTCGAAGCCACGTGTGACGTGCTTTATATGTGACGGACTACATTGGGCATATGAATTTCCAAAAAGAAAGGAATTCAGTGCCTTAATTTCTTCCACTCATGACTAGGATGGATGTGAGAATGATGAAGGTGCAAAGATGGGTTCTTTGCGGCTACTTGGTGCATTAAAAAGCGCCCCAAAGACCCCTAAGGGCTTGATGTTCGTAGATGCAACCATAAATGGGAAGGTCTCCAAAGCTTTGGTTGACATAGGTGCATCTCATAACTTTGTTTCATTAGAGGAAGCAAAGAGACTTGGCTTTAAGGTTGTCAATGGAGGAGGATCTCTTAAAACAGTTAACTTGGCAGCACTACCTCTCCAAGGAGTTGCTCGTGGAGTTAAGGTTAGTCTTGCTGCTTGGACTGACCAAGTGGACTTATCAGTGGCACCTATGGATAACTTTTCGGTAGTATTCGGCATGTAGTTCTTGGACCAGGTTAGAGCTTTCCTTGTGCCATGCTCAAACTCTATGTGTAGTATAGATGGATCAAAGGCATGTGTGGTACTGATGGAGAGGACCACTAGACCTACTTCCTAAGCTCTCTCAGCACTTCAATTCAAGAAGGGATTGAAGAGGGATGAAGAGAGTTACTTGACCATCTTAAAGGAATACAATGATGAGGAGATTTCCCCAAAGCCCAGCTTGCCGACAGTAGTGCAAGTTATCTTAGATAAGTTCCATGATGCGATGCCTGAGGCATTACCCAAATAGTTACCTCCAAGGAGGGAGGTGGACCACAAAATTGAGTTAGAACCCGACACAAGGCCACCAGTAATGAGCCCTTATCGAATGGAAAACTCAGATTTGGTAGAACTGCGGAAGAAACTCGATGAATTGCTAGATGCTGGCTTCATAAGGCCCTCCAAAGCCCCATTTGATGCCCTGGTGCTCTTCCAGAAGAAGAAGGATGGCTCGCTATCTATATGCATTGACTATCCGGCTCTAAATAAGAACATAGTAAAGAACAAGTATCATGTCCTACTTATTGCTGACTTGTTCAATCAATTGGGGAACGTAAGATACTTCTCAAAATTGGACTTGCGATCGGGATACTACTAGGTACGCATAGCCAAAGGGGATGAGCCCAAGACCACTTGTGTGACCAAGTATGGTGCCTATGAGTTCCTTGTCATGCCATTTGGTCTCATTAATACACCTTCCACCTTTTGCACTCTCATGAACAAGATTTTCCATCCCTACCTTGATTGGTTCATGGTAGTATATCTTGATGACATTGTGATATATAGCCAGACTTTGGAAGAAAATCTAGAGCACTTGAGGAAGGTGTTTGAGGTCTTGAGGGAAAACATGCTATATGTCAAGAAGGAGAAATGTTCCTTTGCCCAAGATGAGGTGATGTTCTTGGGGCATAGGATAAAGGATGGGAAGCTTATGATGGATGGAACCAAGGTGAAAGCCATCCAAGAATGGGAACCTCCTGCCAAGGTCCCTGAGTTAAGGTCTTTGCTTTGACTTGTGAACTATTACAGAAGGTTTATCAAGTCCTTCTCAGTGAAAGCAGCCCCATTGATTGACCTACTCAAAAATAACAAGTCTTGGGAATGGACAAGTGAATGCCAAGCCTTATTCGAAGACTTGAAGAAGGCCATCAGTGGAGAACCGGTGCTTTGCCTACCAGACCCCTCCAAGATGTACGAGCTGCATACAGATGCTTTAGACTTTGCCATTGGTAGATTATTGATGCAGGAAAGGCATATGATAGCTTATGAGAGCCGTAAGCTTAATGACACGAAACATCGCTACTCGGTACAAGAAAAGGAGATGACATCTATCATCCATTGCTTAAGGGTGTGGTGACACTACTTGTTGAGTTCTCACTTTGTTATCATGATGGAAAATGTAGCGACTATCTACTTCCAGACTCAAAAGAAGTTGAGTCCCAAGAAATCTCGATGGCAAGACTTCTTGGCGGAGTTTGACTATAGGCTGGAGTACAAGCCCAATAAGGCCAACATGGTGGCTAATGCACTATGTCAAAAGGTGAAGTTAGTAGCCTTGAGTAGACCAAGCAGTCCCTTGTTAGAAAGGATAAAAGAAGGGCTTGAGCATAATGCCCTAGCTCAAAACCTCCCTGCCCTTATCAAGGAAGGAAAGACAAGACGATTTTGGCTGAGTAACGGACTACTCTATGCCAAGCAAAATCGCATATTTGTGTTGAAGTGGGGGAACTTAAGGAAGGACTCATCAAGGAGTGCCACGATTCACTTTGAGTTGGACACCCAGGAATGAGACGTACCCTTGCCTTAATCAAGTCCATTTACTACTAGCCTCAACTATGAAATAATGTTGAAGCCTATGTGAGGACTTGTATTGTATGCCAATAGGATAAGAAAGAGCAGCATACACCCAGAGGTTTGCTAGAGCCGCTACCTATCCCAAAGAGACCATGGGAAAGTGTTTCAATGGATTTCATCACTTGCTTGCCAAAATCAAAAGGCTTTGATAGCATTATTATAGTCATTGATCACTTCTGCAAGTATGCAACATTCGTACCTTCCTCAGCAGACTGCACTATGGAATAGACAACATGGTTGTTCCTCAAGCACGTTGTGAAGCTTTTTGGAATTCCATCCAACATCATGAGTGATCGAGACCTAGGATTTACTGGGAAGTTTTGGATGGAATTGTTCAAGTTGTTGGGATCAAACTTGAACTTCTCCATAAGCTTTCATCCACAAAGCGATGGACAAACGGAATGTGCCAACGCATTTCTGGAGCTCTACCTCAGGCACTTTGTTAGTGCCAACCAACATGATTGGGCTAAGTTGCTGGATGTAGCCCAATTCTCTTATAACTTATAGAGGAGCGAGTCCACCATGAAGAGTCCCTTTGAGATCATCATGGAATAGAAACCCATGACTCCTCATGCTTTTTCCACAAGCTATGAAGGAAAGAATCTCGTTACCTTCAAATTTTCTAAGGCATGGCATGAGCAAGCGGAGTTAGCCCTATCCTATTTAAACAAGGCATCTAAAAATATGAATAAGTGGGCTGACAAGAAAAAGAGGATGGTTTTATTTCAGGAAGGAGATTTGGTCCTTGTCAAATTATTGCCCCAAAAATTTAAGTCCCTATGCAAGGTTCACAAAGGGTTGGTACGGAAGTTTGAAGGGCCATTTCCAATCCTCAAGCAAGTTGGTAAGGTGTCCTACAAATTACAACTCCCTCCGAAGCTTAAAATCTATCCATTTTTTCATGTAAGCATGTTGAAGCCTTATCATGGAGACGAGGAAGACACAATTTAGGGAGAATCAAATAGGGTGCCAATCGCAGTAGTAACCTCCTTCAATAGAGGAATGGACTCTATCTTGGCAGACCGCCTAATTCGGCATAGGGGTATACCAAGTTATAGGGAATACTTGGTCAAGTGGAAGAATACCCTAGACATAGAGGCAAGCTGAAAACCTAAAGACTCTTTGTGGCAATTCAAAGATTACGTAGAGAGGTTTAAGCTTGAAGGCATGACGAGGGTGTCATAAACTTGAGTGGGGATGGGTGTTACGTCTCGCTCAAATTGTCCCTTAAAATCCAAAACAAATGGTGGTTTCCTAAAGGATCTAGACTTTTCTATATGGGAAAGTTCTAGAGTGGCCTAGAGATGTCTAGAAGGAGCTAGAGTTGGATGGACTCAACTCAAGCCTTGTAGACTCTAGAATGTTCTAGAGTATACTAGCATGTGCTGGAAGGTGCTATAAGGGGTTGGAATATTCTAGAATGTGTTGGATGGTTCATGAAGGATGTAGAAGTCTTTAGAAGATTACGGAACATCCTAGAACTTGCATGAAGAAACTAGACAATCCTAGAAGACTCTAGAGTTGGTTAGAAGGTCCTAGAACCTCGTGGCATGTTGCAGATAAAACTAGAACAATCTTATACATTCTAGACATAGAAGGATCTAGAAAGTTGTGGCATAGTCTTAAGCTTGATGCCACACTATAAATAGACCTATTGGTCTTCATTTGTAATCATCTTGGGAAATTGTAAGATAATCTCTCTTTAGAGCAATACAAGGCATTCTTTACAAACTCCTTTTTCTAGTCTCTTTGGAGTGTTTCTTCGGATTGAAAGGAAGGCTTAGTGCAACGGAACGTGCTAAGTGTCGCATGATCGCTACTTGAAATTTAAGGTCATGACAATAAGCTCTCTAAATTTAATCTATCCAAAGCTTAGCTTTTAAAGAAGAAAATTGAATCAGGGTTACACACACAAGTTCGATTTAATTATCTTAAGTATTAATTCTCATTGTAATCAATTTATCACTAATTATTTAAATTGATTAAGAAATTACGTACACATCAACTAATTGACTAACGATGAATTAATTTGATTATTTAATTGTACACTTACATAATCCAATAAATTCATACAATAATTAAAATTGAAAATTAATACATAATCAAAAAGAATAGTTGAATAAAATATTATAAATCTTATAAAACATTACAATCCATGTTTAAGGCATTGAAATCACCCACAATCAAATATAAAATTAGTTTTTCATGGCAAAAAATAAATTAAGAAAATTACTCATGAAAACAATAAAAGAAGGGGAAAGAAATCTTATGATTTTTGTTCTTTAATCTAATCTTCAACTCATTTAATTACTTCTTGGATCCTCATCTTCTCAATTATTGCCTCCAGCTTAATTCTATATCGAAATCTCTCTAAATATATATTCTGATATTTTTCTTTTTGTATGGTGATGTTTTGTATTTATAAGAGATAAAAATTAAATCAGAATGTAACTAGGATTACTAGTATTCGAGTGAAGATAGGATTAGTGTACACCATATGTCAAAAGTATAGGATAAGATGCGATGGTTAAAAGGATAGGATTAGTGTACACCATATCTTCTTTCTAAGTTAATCCACCTATCAAATAAAAATCCTAGAAAAATCCAAAAAATATTGAAAATCAATATTCTCTCAATAAATACAAAATAAATAATTTAGCTCATTATAATAATAAATTATATATAAATGTAAAGGAATCATTATATAAATATGTGTATAAAATAGCACTTATCTAACTCCCTCACACATATATTTTTCTAGTACTTGAGCAAAGTCAATACCTATAATTAAGAGAATAAGTTTTTTGAAATTTTATCTCATAGGCTTAATAATTTTATCATTTCAAATTCTAATAAATGTTAGATATTATCTCTAGTCATCCTTTTACTATAGCTACTATACAATATTCATGCTCAAACTATGTCTGCATGATATAGTATCAATTAGTCAAAGCAACTAACATAAACAAATTGAAAGTCCTTATAAAATGCCACTATTCTTTTTAGAGTTGAATTGGATACCATAAGATTTTTCTTAAAATTGTATCTCCCTTCACCAAGAGTATTCCTTCAAATTAAAAGGTCTTTCATTTGGCTATAATATAACTATGTTTATTGGTTCAATCAAATGAAAGGACAAAAGGAAAAACAAAAGTTCCTAAGTCCATGGAGTAAGAGATAGAGACCTATAAATAATATTATCATAAGATCAATTATGTCAATAAAATATGGTCAAATTTCATTATTTTAGACCTAAACATTTTAGACCTAAACATCATTACTAGCTTCTTTTCTTTTATTTATGCCACTATTTTTTTGAATAACACATAGCCCTTTTTATAATTCTTTTTAGCTTGACCCCTTATTATTATTTTTGATATGTATTTATAAATATTTTTTCTTTTTCTCTTTTTTTGGGAACATATTGTAGCAAAAGTTATTTCTATATGTTAGGCATTTATTCAATTGTAGCACAATTGATACTCTTAAATCTTATTCTAGCATTTTCATATAATCTATTATCTTTTTGTACAACTCCACTTTTTCTTGAACTATAAGGTCTACTGTATTTAGTTCAAAAGGTAAAGAGTGGGAATAAATAATTGGCTCGTGTAGGCTCAAATTGGTTCTCTAAAAGGGTTGTTCTTGAAAGAACAATAACATTAAGGATAGTATAATTTAGCCTAATAATTTAATCCTATTGCCTTAATCATTTTTCAACAAATACATTTAGCATTCGCCTTGATAAACTTAAAGAAAATTTTTACCACCTATTTTTATTCATTAAAAGTATAGCAAAGTTCCAAGGGATTCATAGCATATAAGTTTTCATAAGTTCATGCATATAGATTATTCTATCACCAATTTAACTATTGTGCAAATAAGTTTTGAGAAACATTATCATAAAGTTACGTTCACTTAGGAACTAGGTCAAGATGCTATTAACATTCATTATCCTTTTTCACCTAACATTGTTTATATGATTTCATCAGAGATGCTAGAAAACAAAAAGAGAACATGTGATTATTTCTAAGCCCTACTATCAATCCTAACTACCCTAATAATTGGAAAAAAATACTAGGACCTATAAACATTTATGCTACCTAGAACATACGAATCCTAAAACATGTATCTTAAAACATGCTAAACTAATAAAGCATAAAAAAATAAAGATTGTAATGTTTTAACACTCTCTCACACCTAATTCTTATATTGCTTCAATGTAAGCACATGTATATATCTAACGTAAAAAGAAGTAAAAGGGAGTGAAACAAATATGGTGGGTTACCTCTCACAAAGTGCTTGGTTTAACGTCGCTAGCTCAATAATGCCTCTGATATTTCTTTAACTGCCCAAATTTTTTGGTCCATGTAGCATCACCTCCTCTATATTAAATTGTACAAAAGGTTCATAGTATGACTTCTGATAAGAGCTAAATTGTTTCATTTTTGTTATGATTTAAATGTTGAAATTTGTGTGAAAATTGTGTTTATTTGATTATTTAATCCACAAATGTCATTTCACGGGTATTTCATGTTTAAAGTGCAATTTCAGGTAAAATCATGATTTTGGAGAAGTTAGGGACAAAGTACAATGATCGGGATTGAATCAAATAAAAAGAAAAAAATTCAAAATTTGAATTCTCATTAAAAACCTTTACGAGAGAAAATCTTGAAAATCTTCTCGAGAGCACGATTTTGGCAAAGCAATTTTGCCGCCGCCAAGTACATCTCGTCACGCCGCCAAATAAATCTCGCCGGCCAAGTGCATCTCGCCGTCGTCATTAATAATCTCGCCGGCGAGATTTAGCGGAACCGAATCGTAAGTTTTCTAGAAATCTCGCCACACGGTGAGAATAACTTCGCCGTCGAAGCAGTTTCGAAAACATTTTTTTATGCTATTTTGTTCCAAAATTACCCTCCAAAACCCTAGATCTATATATACATTATGATGGAGAAGGAGGAGACGGCAGAAAGCAGAGTTCAAAGGCATTTTTGGAGAAGAGAAGGAAATTTTGGAGAAACTTGAAGGATATTCACCATTGTTGCTACCAAGCCTTCATCTTCTAGAGTTTTTCATCTCTTCTCCTTAGTTTTTATATTCTACAGTTTATTGATATTTGTTATTCATGGATTCAATTGAAATAATGGTTGTTCTTATTTCCGTTATGAACTAATTCATTTTTGCTAAGGCTATGATGTAGTTAGATCATGAAAATCTGATTTCTTGTGTTATCGTTATATGAATTCATTGTTTTCAAGTTGAGTATTTATTTCCATGCTTAATGCTTTTAAATTTATGATCAAGATTTAGATGATTTGTTGCATTATATTGAGACCGAGAGGAGATGCGTAATGAATGCTTCTTGTGATAAATACCGTATGTTGAATGCGAGTTTGACACCTAATGCATGATGTATGTGGTTATTCTAGAAATTCCATAAATCGTAATGTGCTTGTTTGTGATTAAATCTTCATAGAAATATAGTCAGTTTTCATAGATAAGTAATTCTAATATAACTTGAGAAAGAGTATTAGATAAGTTTGGGTTTTTCAACCATCACTTCTAACTTTGATTCTCATATAACATAACTTGAAATCGGATTGAATTGATTTAGCGAAATCAAATACCTTAGCGTTTTTAATCATTTGTGAACAACATTAAATTTTGTTATTTGCGTTTAGTTTTAAGTTAATTTACTTTTTAAACAAATTCAAAAATTCGGTTTTCAAATAAAATTAGGGTTAGTCAATTTCGGTACTTAGTAACGCCATTCATTGTGGGTTCGATATCCATACTTTTGTACACTTTATTACTTGAACGATTCGTACACTTGCGAAAATAAGCATCAAGTTTTTGGTGCCGTTGCCGAGGAATGGTTTGATTTTATTAATATCGATACTACCTGATCTTAGTTTTAATTTGAAGTTAATTTTCTTTATCATTGTTGCATTTTTAATTTTGTTTATTTTGATCTTTTATTTTATTTATCATAAAAAAGGTAACTTTGTGTTGTTTTTTTTCTAGTTAATTTTCTAGTTGTAGGATTGTTGTATGAGACGTACAAGAAGCCTTAACCAATTTCCATTTGATCCAGAGATTGATAGAACATTTAGGCGTCTAAACCGAGAGAGAAGGTGTTCAACCTCACCTTCTAATAGACAATCAACTCTGGATCCACCATTTGTTGAGGGAGGTGGAAATCATAGAGCTTTGAGGATTATGTCAGGCCTAATGTTACCGGAACTACTTCTGCATAAAAGAGGCCAACCTGCTCAAGCAAATAACTTTGAGATAAAACCATCCTTTATCCAAATGGTTCAATCAAATCAGTTTGGGGGAATGTCAAAGGATGATCCAAATGCACATATTGCTTACTTTTTGGAGGTGAGTGATCTTTACAAGATAAATGGTGTGCCTGAAGATGCTATAAGATTGAGGGTTTTTCCTTTTCACTTCGGGATAAATCCAAGGAGTGGCTAAACTCATTACCACCGGGATCAATTACAACATGGAATGAATTGGTTCAGAAATTCTTGTCCAAGTTCTTTCCTCCTGCTAAGACAGCAAAATTGAGAAATAAAATCACATCTTTTACACAAAATGACCAAGAATCATTGTATGAAGCTTGGGAAAGATTCAAAGAAATGTTGAGGAAGTGCCCACATCATAGTATACCAATTTGGCTGCAAGTCTCTACATTTTATAATGGGTTGGTTTCAAACTATCGTGCAATGATTGACGCTTGTACCGGAGGATCTTTAATGGGAAAAATACTAGAGGATGCTCAGAAATGTTAGAGGTTATGGGCGTAAAACAAAAATCAAAGGGCATTCGTGAAATGTGGTAATTGCAAAAAGACCAACAAGAAGGTACTTAAATTGATTCAGTGAATGCTTTGTCGGCTCAAGTTGCTGTTCTTTCAAGAAAGATGGATTCTTTGTCCTCCAAATTTGAATCCAAACCAACTGCACAATGTGATTTATGTGGTGGAACTCATACTAGTATCGAGTGCCAAGCTAGAAATCCATTTGCTTCACCAAATGCTGAGCAAGCAAATTATGTTTCAAATTTCCAAAAACCTCAACATAACCCATATTCAAACACCTACAATCCAGGTTGGAGAAATCATCCAAATTTGTCATGGGGAAATAACCAAGAGGGATTCAAACAGCCATCATCTTCTTACCAACCCCAAGAGAAGAAACAAATAGATTTGGAAGTAATTTTGGGAAAGTTCGTTGAGGAGACAAGAACAAATTTCATAAATCAAGAGGCAATCAATAGGGACATCCAAAACCAACTAGGACAGCTTTCAAAGCAGATTGCAGAAAGATCTCAAGGATCATTGCCTAGTGACACAATAAATCCCAAAGAGCATGTAAAGGCTATCACATCAGAAGCAGAAAGAACTTGAATGGCAAGGGAAATCAGAGAAAATGATGGAAAAATCTAAAGAAAAGCCATCAACATCCCAAGATGTTCAACCTTCCCCAAATGCGAAATATGAGCCTCCTATCCCATATCCTCAAAGATTGAATAAGAAAAAGCTTGATAATCAATTTGATAAATTTTTGGATATTTTTAAGAAATTGCATATTAACATTCCTTTTGCAAAGATGTTGGAACAAATGCCCAAGTATGCAAAATTCATGAAGGAAATTCTATCAAAGAAGAGAAAGTTGGGAGATTATGAACTCATGCTAAATGAGGAGCAAGGCACAGCTTCTTCAAAGAAAACTGCCACGTAAATTGAAAGACCTAGGAAGTTTTACTATACCTTGTACTATAGGAAGTTGCAATTTTGATAAAGTCCTATGTGATTTGTGAGCAAGCATTAATTTGATGCCACTTTCTATTTTCGTAAAACTAGGCCTGGGAGAAGTAAAACCCACTTCAATATATCTATAATTAGCGGATCGACGAAGTGAAATATCTTCGGCGGGTAATCGAGGATGTTTTAATTAAAGTTGACAAATTTATTTTCCCCGTAGATTTCGTGGTGCTGACATGAAGATAAGAGAGGTGCCGTTGATATGGGAGACCGTTCCTTGCAAATCGGAAGAACATTGATCGATGTTCAAAGAAGGAAAGCTCATTCTACGGTGCAAGATGAACAAGTGACTTTTGATGTTTTTGAAGCAATGAAATTTCTAAGTGAGGTACATTCTTGTTTTCAAATTAACACTCTTGGACAAGTTAATCTCGAAACTTTGGGCGAGAGAACTCCATTGCTACCACTAAGCTTGCCTTGTGAAATCAAGCAACAAATGAGATGGATGAAATGAGGAATGATGCATGAGAATGACCGAATATACAAGGACAATATGAAGGTTTGGCATGATAAGCACATTTCGAGGCAAAACTTTGAGGTGGGACAGTAGCAGTCGCTTTATAAATCCCGTCTTTACTTTTTTCCAAGAAAACTAAAATTTCGTTGGTCGACCTTTCTAGTAACCAAGGTGTTTCCTTATGGAACAATTGAGATCACCATGAAACAAAGGGAACTTTCAAGGTAAATGGACAACAACAGGCCATATTTTGACGGAGAATTCAACAAGGTAAAAGATAACATAAAAGTCTAGCTAATGACTATAACTTAAAAGTGCTTAATGCGAGGCAACCCATCGATTTGTTTTCTTATCTTTTATCTCATTTTATTTTTAGAAATTTTAAATTTCGCACTTCATTTTATGATAATTTTATTTTTAATTAAATTTGCTTATTTTATTTGTCTTATGTAAGAAAAAAAAAGCCATATACAATTTTTTCTTTTCTTACATCGAGGACAATGTAAGGTTTTGGTCGGGGGTACGGCAAACCGCAAATCTTTTCTTCCCTTCATTTTTATTACTTCTGTTTGCGTGTTTATTTGTGTTTAACTTTGATTTTCCATTTATTTTTCTGCATTTTGATTTAATTTATTTTATTTTTATTTTTTATTTTATTTGCATTTTACTTATTTTAATTTGCACGTTGATGATAATAATGTGATTGTGATAACAAGTAGCTTTTAGAAGACATTAAATTTTGCTTCGGTTTAAAGATAATTTCAAATTTTGATTTTACCTAGTTGGCGACTCTTTTGGTATGTGGTATGATTTGGTTGATTAGTCTAAATGCTTAGAGAAGTCTTATGTGTGAATTTTTCATGGACATTTTTGTGATCTCAACAAACTCTAGAACTCATTTGAAACCTCTTGAGGTGAAATAATTTGGAATTGCACTGTTTAGGATAGGATATAGGCCATTTGTGGATCGATTGTGCCATTTTAAGCCTACCTTGTTATCTTTATATCACTAGTTACCTCATTGAGCCGATTTAAATATATTGTTAGCCTTATTTTTCTTTCTTTTTGCCTTCTATAACCTACCTTTTATTTAGCCAATATATATATATATATATATATATATATATATATATATATATATATATATATATATATAATTCCTACCTTATTTGTTAAGAGCACTTAATTTTGAACACAAACTTTTCAAGAGAAATTGGAGTAAGGATGGAATAAAAAAAAAGAAAAAAAAAGACATCTTCCACATATATTGGAAGAAATTGGTTGGGGGTTATGTTTAAAAAAAAACAACGAAGAAAAGAAAAGAAAAAGGAAAAAAAAGAGAAAAAGGGCCTTCACACTCTAGTAAATAAAAGAGTGTTAGTAATGGATGTACTGAGGTGAAAGATCGAGGAAGAATTTTGTTTATCTTTGGAAAAATGGGTTATGATCGGAAGAAACAATTTGGGTTAAATGGTGTTACTTTTTTTACTTAATTGGTTGTGTTTAATCTAATAAGTGCTATTATTTGTATTTTGACACTTCCTGCTCTTTCTTAACCAAATACCTAAGCCTAACATTACAAGCCTAATAAAGTCCTATTGATCCTAAGTGGTATATTTTTCTTCATTAAGTGGAGAGAGCCAAGAGCCAGGCTGAGTTTGAGATTTCACTTTTTTGTTTGTGGATGTTCTGCATAATATTATCTGGGCATTATGGCTATTGGTTTGTAGTTTGATGGATGTTTAAGAGTCAATAAAAAAAGTGAAATTGGCATTTGAGATTTCTTAAAACTTAGGTGACATTTAATTATTCTATATGTTGGGTGTTATTTACAATTTTTGAGATATTTGCGCAAATTAATTGTTGTGTGATTTTATTGTTTTGAGTTAGGATAATTATAGGTAAGATGTTTGTGGATATCATCACTGGAAGCCCTCACGAGACTACAACTTGTCCTACTAGGGCCGCCTAGGGGTTTAAAGGCTTATTGCATTCGCTTAATGTAATTTTGTAAATAGAAAAAAAATTTCTTTGAAGTTTCTCTTAATGTCTCCTTTGAATTTATTAAATAGATCGCTTTTCTTGCTAGAGACTAGCAAGAAGCTGGTTGGGGGTTATTGATAAGAGCTAAATTATTGCATTTTTGTTATGATTTAAATGTTGATATTTGTGTGAAAATTGTGTTTATTTGATTATTTAATCCACAAATGTCATTTCACTCGGTATTTCGTGGTTTAAAGTGCAATTTCGTGTAAAATCATGATTTTGGAGAAGTTAGGGACAAAGTACAACGATCGGGATTGAATCAAATAAAAACAAAACAAAATTTCAAAATTTGAATTTTGTCACGGCGAGAATATTCTAGTCCGAATTTAAACCTTACTTGAGAAAATGTTGAAAATCTTCCCGAGAAAGATGATTTGGCAAAGCAATTTTGGCCAAAGTACATCCGCCACGGCCATAATACATCGCGCTGCCGGCCATATCGCCACATCGCTACAGTGCGTATCTCGCTGACCACAAGAATCCCATCACGGCGAGATTTAGTTGAACAAAATTGTAAGTTTTTCCAGAAATCACGGGCGAGAATAACTTGCACAAGTAGTTTCGTTCGAAAACATTTTTTTATGCTGTTTTGTTCCAAAATTACCCTCCAAAACCCTAGATCTATATATACATTATGATGGAGAAGGAGGGGACGGCAGAAAGCAGAGTTCAAAGGCATTTTTGGAGAAGAGAAGGAAATTTTGGAGAAACTTGAAGGATCTTCACCATTGTTGCTACCAAGCCTTCATCTTCTAGAGTTTTTCATCTCTTCTCCTTAGTTTTTATATTCTATAGTTTATTGATATTTGTTATTCATGGATTCAATTGAAATAATGTTTGTTCTTATTTTCGTAATGAACTAATTCATTTTTGCTAAGGCTATGATGTAGTTAGATCATGAAAATCTGATTTCTTGTGTTATCGTTATATGAATTCATTGTTTTCAAGTTGAGTATTTATTTCCATGTTAATGCTTTTAAATTTATGATCAAGATTTAGATGATTTGTTGCATTATATTGAGACCGAGAGGAGATGCGTAATGAATGCTTCTTGTGATAAATACCGTATGTTGAATGCGAGTTTGACACCTAATGCATGATGTATGTGGTTATTCTAGAAATTCCATAAATCGTAATGTGCTTGTTTGTGATTAAATCTTCATAGAAATATAGTCCTATAGATAAGTAATTCTAATATAACTTGAGAAAGAGTATTAGATAAGTTTGGGTTTTTCAACCATCACTTCTAACTTTGATTCTCATATAACATAACTTGAAATCGGATTGAATTGATTTAGCGAAATCAAATGCCTTAGCGTTTTTAATCATTTGTGAACAACATTAAATTTTGTTATTTGCGTTTAGTTTTAAGTTAATTTACTTTTTAAACAAATTCAAAAATTCGGTTTTCAAATAAAATTAGGGTTAGTCAATTTCGTTACTTAGTAACGCCATTCATTGTGGGTTCGATATCCGTACTTTTGTACACTTTATTACTTGAACGATTTGTACACTTGCGAAAATACGCATCAACTTCAATCTATGTCCATTAACTTTCAATTCTTTTCCGGTATTTGTGCTTCGTATTTCAACTACATCATGAGAGAAAACATTAGTAATAATAAATGGACATGCCTAACGAGAATGTAACTTACCTGGAAATAGTATAATGATGAATGGAATAAAAGGACTTTATCACAAATGGTGAACTCTTTCCTCAATATCATACTTTCATGAAAAGTCTTTAATTTATCTTTATAAAATTTTGAGCTTTTATAGGCATCATTTCTAATTTTCTCTAGCTCATTCATTTGTAATTTTTGGTGTCTTTTGGATTCATCCAAGTCTATGTTACATTGTTTCACTACCCAAAATGCTTGATACTCTAACTCAATTCATAGATGACAAGGTTTATCATACACCAATTGAAATGGCAACATGCCAATGGGAGTTTTATATGTAGTTCTATATACCCATAATGCATTTTCCAATTTCAAGCTCCAATCCTTTATGTTGGGTTTCATTGTCTTTTCAAGGATGAACTTGATCTCTCTCTAAAAGGTGTTAACAACATTATAGAGGCAAAATGACATACATCTAAGTAAAGGTTACAACAGAGCAACTAAATGTTGTCTTCTCTTAGTCTTTCGATGAATTGACTATCTATTTATAACCAGAAAAAAATAGTGAGTATGGCTTTCTAAATGCTCAAGTATTTAATCAATAAAAGGTAAAGGAAAATTATCTTTGCGAGGTATAGAGTTGAGCTTTCAAAAATCAATGCAAATTCGCGACCCTGATTGGAGTTGTGAAGGAATCAAATCATTATTCTCATTCTTGACCACTATAACTTTGGAATTATCTGATATTGAAAAAATTACACCAAATTCTAATCTCCTTTGTGGTTCTCTTTTTTGCTTTGGCATCATCTTCAAGTAATATTTAGTGAATGCACATAGAAACATTGATTCCCTTAATATCAGTAATTGTTCACCCAATCAATGATTTATATTCTCTCAAAACATGGATTAAGCTGTCCTCTTGAATAGCTAAAATCTTAGATGATATAATCATGAGAATTGTGTCTATTTGTCCTAAGAATACATATTTGAGATTTACTGTGAGAATTTTGAGCTCCAAGATGGGTGCCTACATAATGGAAGGCAAAACTTTCCCATTAGACATGGGAAGAGAAATATAGGAAAGATTATACCTTGGGTTTATCTCTAGAAAAGAGTCAAGAGAGGTGACAATATCCTTAAATTATTCTACTCTATTAATATCTCCTTCTTCATCACTTATATTTTTAGTTTTATGTTGTCTTTTATGGAAACCTATAATAGGTCAGTACTTTCAACATCAATTACTTACTGCACTAAAGAATCAATTATATCATTAGAAAAACAAGAATTATAAGCACCCAGGTACCCCATCACTTCAAAGATAATGAAGCAAATAACCTCTTCGTCAAAATCCATAGTTAAAGTTTTTGTGTGCACATCTATCTCTGTTTGGGAAGTTCTCATGAATGGTCTACCCAAAAGCAATGATGTGGACTTAATAGTGGAGTCATATCTCATATCAAGAACATAAAAATCTATTGAGAAGATAAGCTCAATAACTTGTACTAAAACATCTTCCAATACTCCCTTTGGATAAGTATCAATCGATTGATGAGTTGCATAAATACGCTAATTTCTTTAAGAGGGCCAAGATTTAAAGTAGGACAAATTTAATAAGGCATAATATTAATTGAAGCCTCTAGATCTAGTATAGCCCTTTCAAATTTACATTCTCTTCTATGTTCACAACTTCATTGCCTTTGAGCTTCCTCTTATTGGTGCACAATTCCTTTAGAAATTTTGCATAGTGTGACACCTGCTTGATGGCATCCAATAGTGGAATATTAACCTATGTTTTTCAAAAAGTTTCTAAGACTTCTTCCTCGTGTACCTCCTTCTTGGATTTTAAAAACCTACTAGGACAAGGAATAGAGGATTAATGAGTAAAAATTGGAACTTTAGATTATTTCTTAGGTGGTTGTTTTGCTTCCTTGTTTTCAACTTTGTTAGAATTGCTTGTTTGTTCTTGAATTAGCTCATCCTTAATCTCATTTTCTTTGGTTTTTTCCTTGTGAGCTTCTTCAAGATGTTTATCGCTTATCAACGATATATCATTTGCATTTTCCCAAGAATTAATAATTGGTTGAGAGGAAAGTTTACTAGTCCTTTATGCTTTTGATTTCCCAATGGTAATAGGTAACTAACTGAGTCCATTTTCAAGGTTCTTGATAACAAATTGTGTCTTGTTGAAAACCTAAATGGTTCTTGTTAGAAAGAGATAGTAACTTATTAGAACTTTATGGTATCTTGTTAGAATTAAATAGTGCTCAATACTATCGTGTTTACCTAATCCTTTAATGATTTACCTTGAGATAAAAGACGATTATATGGTCTCAATTGATAAGGTTCTTGACCTCTTGGAAAAGGAAAACCTGGTAGATTACCAAAAGTAGCTATTTGATTACTAACAAAATAGCTAAAGTTAGGATGATCCCTCTAACCAAGATTATAAGTGTTAAAGTAAAAATCATATTTTTTTCCTTTGTTTTCATTGGTATCCTCCCATATTTCAACATTAGGATCTTGAATAGTAGGATGCATGTTTGTTTAGTGTCCAATATTAGTGTAGATTCCACAAGCTTGTACTTGTCTGATTGCTAATTCTTGCATAATTGAAGTGATGGTGCTTAGTTGTTGTTCAATATTATTAGGAACTCCTAATTGATTGACCTTTTTTGATGAGTTAGAACGGGTGCCAAACTCTTGAGAGTTTGCAGTCATAGTGACAATCATATTCCTTAAAGTTTCAGAAGTCTTATTAACCAAAGCTCTACCACTTGTTGTATCTATCATGCTTCTATCCATGGGTATCAATCCTTCATAGAAGTATTGAATTAAGAGCTACTCATTATTTGATTATAAAGGCAACTTACACATAATTTCTTAAACCGTTGCTCCTAATACTCATATAAATTCTTCCTATTGTACTATTGAATACCATAAATTTCTTTTCTAATTAGAGTGGCCCTAGAAGCTAAAAAAATGTTTCTCCAAGAAGAGCTGCTTCATCTCATTCCAACTATTTATTGTCCCAAATAATTAGTATAACCACTCTTTAGCACTATCTATTAAAGAGAATAGGAATGCTCTATGTTTTACTTGTTTTTCAATAGTCACATTAGGTTTCATGCTAGAACAATCCACATGAAATCCTTTAAATGCTTGTTTGGATCCTCACCAACAAGACCTCAAAATGTAGGCAAGAGATGAATCATTTTGAATGCATAATGGTTGTTAATCCAAAGCTGGTATTGCCATCTCTCTAAGAATTTGATTGGAATTATTCACAGTCATTTCTACGTAGATGGAATAATCTGAATCGTCAGATGAGTCACTTAAACTTGGAAGATCTATTTGAATTCCTACCTTAATAAATTGTGAATTTGATCATAGATTGTAGTGTGGGTTCATTCACTATGACTCTCAAAAGCAAATAAAAAATAGAAAAAACTAAGTAAAAATAAAACAAAAAACAAATAAAAATAAAGAATATATATAATAAGATTTTTCTAAATTTTTAATTTTTTTATATTTTATATTTTTAATTTTTAATTTTATTTTTTATGGATATATAAAATACTTTAAAATAAATAAAAGAAAATAAGAGTTAATTTTGCCAAAATTCTCAACGATACGGTGCCAAAAATAGATGCAATTAAGATGAACAAAAAAATTTAAATCTTACTTTTAATTGCTTAAGATTTCATAAATTAGTATATAGTAAGTAAGGGTCTTTTCGCAGAGGATTTTGAAAACTAACTCCTATTTATTAGAAAGGGAGGTTTTTGGTTCGTAAACTGAAAAATTTAATCTAACAACTAAAGATTAATAACGATAGAAGCAGAATATAAAGATTATGATAATATTCAATTAAAAGATTGATTGTAAGATTATTCTCCACCCCTAGCATGTATTGGAAATCAACAAAAACATATCATATTCTTCTATTATTTGATTATACCAACTTAGAGAAATTCACAAACGTAAAAATATTCACCTCTTCTTATAGATTCGTTTAATTAAACAAACTCTTAATTCAAACTCTTTTAATAGACGACCTAAAATAAGCTCTCTAAATTTAATTTATCAAAAGCATTTACTTTTAACGAAGAAAATTAGATCAAAGTTAAACACACAAACTTGATTTACTTATCTTGAGTATTAATTCTCCTTGCAAGCAATTTATCTCCAATTATTTAAATTGATAAGAGATTACGTACCCAATCAACTAAATTGATTAACGATGAATTAACTTAATTACTTAATTATACACTTAAATAATCAAATAAATTCATATAGCAATTAAAACTAAGAATTAATACATAATAAAAAAGAATAGTTGAATAGAATATTACAGATCTTATTAAATATTACAATTCGTGTATAGGGTTTTGAAATTACCCATAATCAAATATAAAATTATCTATTCATAAAAAACAATAAATTAAAAAAATTGTTCATAAAAACAATAAAAGAAAGGGAAAGAAATCTTATGATTTTTGTTCTTGAATATAATCTTTAACTTCTTTAACTGCTTCTTAAATCCTCTTCTTCTCAATATTTTGCCTCTAGTTTAATTCTATATTGAAATCTGTAGTAGTATATTTCCCTTATTTTGTATGATATTATTTTGTATTTATAAGAGATAAAAATCAAATCATAATGTAACTAGGATTCTTAGTATTCTGATGTAGATAGGATTAGTATGCACCTCATGTCTAAAGGATAGGATAAGCTATGAAATATATCCACTTCCTTTCTAAGTTAATTCACCTATCAAATAAAAATCCTAAAAAATACCAAAAAATTCCCAAAAATAAATATTCTCCAAATAAATACAATATAAGTAATTTAGCTCATAATAATAATAAAATATATAAATGTAAAGGAATTGATATCTAAAGATGTTTTCAACTTGAGAACTAACACTATGGTAGAGTCTATCAATATTGTTGTAGATGATGCATGTACTAGTACCCAAGTCTCTGATGACAAAGATGAATCTGAAAGCACAAGCTTGCCAACTGAGAGACAAAATAACGAAACACATATTGAAAAATTAGAATCTAGGATAAATGAAGAATTAGCTATGGATGGTGACGATACCGTCCCTAACACTCAAATTCAAAAGCCAACACATGCTACCAAAAACCACCCAACTAAGAACATCATTGGTGATCTAAATGCAAGCATGGTACTAGAAAGATAGGTAAGTGGCGTAATTCATCTTTGCTATGTTTCTCAAATAAAACCAAAGAATGTTAATGATGCCTTAAAACATGAATTCTAGATAAATTTCATGCTAGATGAGTTACCTCAATTCACTAGGAATGATGTTTAGACATTAGCAACTAGACGTAATGGAAAAAATATCAAAGGAACTAAATAGGTGTTTAAAAATAAATCTGATGAACATGATGTTGTAGTTAGAAACAAGGCTAGACTAGTAATTCCTTTTAAAAGATGAAGAAAATGCAAATGAATTCTTCAGAATTTATTTCTTACAGCTTTTTTCTTTTATATTTAGCAAATTCTCACAACTTTTAAAGATAATGGGTCATATTATGTAGTTGATACTATTCATTTTTCTCTCTTTTTTAATTTTTCTTTAGATATATTTTTTAAAGAAAAATGATCCATGTAAAAATTGTACATATATTGTATGATAGAGTGAGTAGCTAATTTGTAGCTTTTTATTTTTTTGACTTAGTTAACTCCATATATGTCTCTTTTTTAGAAGTCATGCATGAATGAATATAAAATCATATACTTTAAACTTCTAAATAACTTAATCAATTTAAACAATAAAAAAAATATATAATACTTTATTAGATGTAACAATCCTACTATTCAATGGAAAAACCGATAGAGATCATCTAACAATTAAAATTGATAAGAAGAGTGTTTAGAGAGTAGAAAAATATTATCACTCATAATATTAAGATAATGGCTCAAAATATATTCTCACAAGAGTAGTTTATACTATTTGATTCCTAAACAACAATTTTGAGTTCATTTTAATTACAACATTTACCAATAAAAACTAACTAATTATCACATTACTCTATGAAATATTTTTGAAATTAATCTAACAATGCAAAGACTTAATCATTTTCTTAAAATTAACTAAAAGACATGATAATTTAGTAAGGAAATTTAAAAATAAACATAAAACTTCTAATTCAATAAAAAGAAATAAAAGCACACAAAAAATTAAATAAAAACAAATGTAAAAATGTGAACATAAAAATTTAAATTTAGCACAAAATTTTATAATTTAATTTTTCCTATCACTAACCTAGAATTTATATTGCCCCTAATATAACAATTATATATCAAAGATAAAGAGTAAAGAAATAAAATTTACTCTTGTTTTGAACCTATTCAAGAGTTGGTACAGAATTGCAAGTGTATTCATAAATCCAAACATATTAATATTACACAGATGTGTATTTCTCACAAATTCCAACAAACAGTTATAAAATTAACATTTATCAATAATGTTCACTGATAAGAGCTAAATTATTGCATTTTTGTTATGATTTAAATGTTGATATTTGTGTGAAAATTGTGTTTATTTGATTATTTAATCCACAAATGTCATTTCACGGGTATTTCATGTTTAAAGTGCAATTTCAGGTAAAATCATGATTTTGGAGAAGTTAGGGACAAAGTACAATGATCGGTATTGAATGAAATTAAAAAGAAAAAAAAGTTTCAAAATTTAGAAATCCCGTCGCCGACGAGAATATTCTCGCCGCCGGCGAAAATCTTATTCAGAGCACGACGAAATTCTTCTCGAGAGTACGGATTTTGGCCAAGTGAATCTCGCCGCCGGCCAAAGTATCTCGCCGCCGGCCATATTCATCTCGCCGCTGGCGAAAATCCTACAAAAAGCACGGCGAAAATCTTCCCGAGAGCACAAATTTTGGTAAACTCATCTCGCCGCCGGCCAAAATCAGAAAAACAAAAATTTTATTTTCCAGAAATCTCGCCGCGGCGAGAATAATGTCGTCGCCGGCAAGTTTCGTTCGAAAACACATTTTTTATGTTGTTTTGTTCCAAAATTGCCCCCCAAACCCTAGATCTATATATACATTATGATGGAGAAAGAGGGGGGACGACAGAGAGAGTATATCTGAGTTATTTTTGGAGGAGAAAAGGAAATTTTGGAGAGAAAGGTTGGAGAAGCTTGAAGGATCATCACCATTGTTGCTACCAAGTCTTCATCTTCAAGAGTTTTTCATCTCTTCTCCTTAGCTTTTATTTTCTGGATTTTATTTAGGTTTTTATTCATGAATTCAATTGAGAATATGTTTGTTCTTATTTCTATTATGAACTAATTCGTTTTTGCTAAGGCTATGATGTAATTGAATCAAGAAAATCTGATTTCTTGTGTTATCGTTATATGAATTCATTGTTTTCAAGTTGAGTATTTATTTCCATGCTTAATGCTTTCAAAATTTCTGATCAAGATTTAGATGATTTGTTTCATTATATTGAGATCGAAAGGAGATGTGTAATGAATGCTTCTTGTGATGAATATCGTATGTTGAATGCGAGTTTGACACCTAATGCATGATGTATGTGGTTATTCTAGAAATTCCATAAATCGTAATGTGCTTATTTGTAATTAAATCTTCATAGAAATATAGTTGGTTTTCATAGATAAGTGATTCTAATATAACTTGAGAGAGAGTATTATATAAGTTTGGGTTTTTCAACCATCACTTCTAACTTTGATTTTCATATAACATGACTTGAAATCGGATTGAAATGATTTAGCGAAATCAAATGCCTTAGCGTTTTTAATCATTTGTGAACAATATTAAATTTTTTTGTTTGCGTTAGTTTTAAGTTAATTTACTTCTTAAACAAATTCAAAAATTCTCTCTTCAAATAAAATTAGGATTAGTCAATTTCGGTACTTAGTAATGCCATTCCTTGTGGGTTCGATATCTGTACTTTTGTACACTTTATTACTTGAACGATTCGTACACTTGCGAAATTACGCATCATTCACAAAAATAGAAAATAAAATAACATAATTGACATAAAAATAGAAACAAATACAATATCCAAAATAAATTACAACTAAAATAAAACAAAACAAAAATACATAAAAAGTAATAAAATTCGTGATCTAATTAAAGCTTCTTCATGTCATCCGGACCTTGATCTTCAGATTCTTATTGTCATGATATTTCTGGAGGTATAAATTTGAGGTCATAATGAGAATACTCAGGTGTTGTTAAATGACTTGTATCCACCCCGAGATGACTTAATTGTAATCAGTTGTTTCATACATTAACCGATTATGTTCCACTTGATCACATTGATTTAGGAATGTTTCTTTTTAAGTAAAATAAGCTTGTTGGTATTCTTTCATATAGTTCATTCTCTCACCAAAATTATGATATTTCTCTTTCGTAGACAATCGTAATGCATGAGTGGCTCTTCTTTCTCTTGAAAAAATGTTCATACTAGAAGTAAACTCATCAAAGTAATTCATTGGGTTGTATAATAACCTCACCTTTTTAATGAGATATCCCCGCTTTCTTACATAAAGAAGTTATTAGTTGGGGAAAAAGAAACACATACAATGACTATTTACAAACATTTTAATTCTTTAGTGAATTATTTCTCCAACATCCATGAGCATCTTAGATGCGATCACATAAAGGAAAATAGCCATTTTTCTATCAATAGTGCAATAATGTTTGGTGGGCATCATCCTAGAACAAACAAAATATTGCAAAATTCTTGAAATTTTATCTAAATACTTTGCTTTGAAACCTTTATCTTTACCACTAGCTAAAATCCACTCAGTACCTTGTATAATTATGGTTTCTAAAACTGCAATATAGTCCACATTACGAAGATACTACTCATACTTACTTTCTCCAGTTTGTACTAAATAATAGTGAGTATATATATCAATTGGTCCACATGGAACTAGTACATTCCTAACCAAAACTTTATCATAAACAGAATTCAAAAAAATTCTCATAGAATTCCCGAAGAAGAGATTCAGTAGTAGCCTCTAATTCCTTTACAAACGTTTTCCAATCTAGTACTGTTATTTCATTAGTAATCCCCTCAAATCCATCATTAAAATCCACCCCTCCTTTTTGTATAAAACCTCTATTTACTTTTGTCACTTTTTAAAGTGCACTTTAGCATCATAACTAGAGAATTTTGAATTATCATAATCTTCGAAAGTTGAAACCTTCTTTTCCTTCCTACTTCTTTTCGATCCCATTTTCAAACTTAAACAAAATCTAAATTTGTAGAGCTCACAAAAATTCCATACAACAATACAAATAATCTAATATTTTTCCTAACTCCTCTTTTTCCTAATTAGGGTTTTGGAACTCTTAAAAAATCACAATAATTTTCACAAATTTCAGAGAATTTAATTAAGGACTAAAACTCTAAAAATTTATGAAAACTTACTTGTATTGTTGTGGAAAGAAAAAACAATGAATAACACCCCTTTTGTTGAAGATGAAGATTCTTGATTTTGTTAAGGAAACTGAAAATTGCTTTGTGGGTTTGGTAAGAAATTGTTAGAAAAGTGATTATTGGTAAATGTTTTGAAGAAAGTTGGGATTTTTGAGGATTATAGTGGTGTTTGTTAGGAGAGAAAAGTGGGTTTATTGTGAGAAAGAGTGAGAAAATGAGAGAAGATTTATGATTTTCACATAGAAAAAAGAATTTGTCAGTAAAAATATATACACAGATCGTTTTTCATGGCGCAACACAAACTGTTCTGCATTTTTGACCATTACAAATTTTACCTCACACCGCGACATGCCCTAATCTATAATTCTCACTTGTTTCTTATTCCCCTTTTTTAATATCAAGAAAAAAAGTCTATATTTATTAACCACATATAAATTTTAAAAAATCACACAAAATAAATAATAAAATACAAAATAAATTAAAGCAATAAATAAATATACCTACCATCTAAAGACTATTTTTATTGTCTTTAGTGAGGCGTCGCTCGGGGGATTTTGTCTTTTTTTATAAACTTAATATCCCATAATTATTGAGTTCTTTTTGTTTTGTGGATGTGCTTCTGTAAGTGCCTGGTTAACTACTCCACCTATATTTTTATCTTTTTAATAGTAATTTTTATGAAGTCAAACCTTTGACTAGTTTTTGACTAGTTGTCTCTGCTAACTTGAATGAATAATTTTAAATTGTCCTCCAAACTAGGCTTGTTGAGGGAATTCCTAGGCATTTGTTGGTGGAATTACTAATCCTGTGGGTTTGATCTTTGAGAAAATGGAGGGTTGTTCTACCTCTAGGAGAAATTAGGAAGATTCTTCCACCTAGGATTATAAATATTAGCATTGGGGTCATACCTAGGTCTTGGTTAGTATCACTCCAATATATTGATAGGCTCGGGTCCAGCTGTAGCTTTTACTTGATAGGAACAAGAATCATCACCATGACCCAAATTATTGCACACAAAACATTGTTCTTTATTTATGGCGATAGGTGTAGAAAGAAGCATAACTTGATGGGTTAGCTGAGAAAGTTGCATTTGAACTTGAATACCGGAGCTAATTTCATAGACTTTGTCTCTCTTCACTCTAGAGCTTTTTTATTGGAAACTAGCATCCAACATCTCAAAGAGGTTGTAAGTCTCTAAGGCTATTTTCTCTCCCATCACTCCACTAACAGTATTTTTAATGGTGGACTGATACTGTTGTGTCAATCCATCATAGAAAAATTGGTTTTGCAACTACAACAAGTAGGTGTGATTGAGGCATTGAGTGAGAAATTTTTTGAAACTATCCCATGATTCATGGAAAGGTTCTCCTTCCATTTGAGAGAAAGTGGCAATCTTACTTCTTAGCTCTGATGTCTTTTGGTAGGAATAGAATTTTTTTCATAAATTTATAGTACACCAAGGAGGAATGTCTGGACTATAGAATAAAAGTCTCTAATAAAAGATAGAGAGCCTTTATTAAGCAATCCATGAAAAGAAGGAAACATAAAAAAATGAATATTTTGTAATTCATAGTTCCTAACAACCTAACTTAGGTGAATAGAGGAAGTTACAATGTCAATTATTATCCTTGCAAACTCCTTCATTGTGGTCTCTCTTCACGGTGAATTTCCACCCATGTTTAATGGTTTAAGTAAAGGATCAAGGTTATGTTCACAAAGTTTTTCTACAAAAAGTTGTGGGATGTCAAAGTCTAATCGTATTAAAAATCTAGATGGCCTATGTATATTATTATTGACAAGTATGATAGCGTACCCTAAGGACTTCCTACCTCACATATACTAATAAAAATGTGGTATAATTTCACCTTCCAAGTTTAAAAAAATAAAAAGCTAAAATAAATATACAAATTTAAAAAGTAATACAAGTTCGAACACAAAAATGCTAAACACTTAGAAAAGAATAATAAAATTATACGCATGTTAGCAAAATAAATTATACATGAAATAATTTATTTCAAATAAGTTTAAATTAAAATTAAAAGAAATAAAATAATTTATAAAATAAAGAAAATAAAATTTTAAAAGAAAATAAGCAATAAAGAATAAATAATTGTTTTTAAATTTAAAAAGAAAAAAATTAATATTTTTAATAAAAGAAAAATAAAAAATTTCAAAAAATTTAAAATTTTTATTATATTTTTTACTTTTAAATTTTTTTAAATAAAAGAAAATTTCAAATTTCAAATATCTAAAATTAATTAATAACATAGATATTTTAAAATTTAAATAAAATTCACTATGTTTACAATAGAAAATGTTTTTTAAATTTTAATAATAAAAATTTAAAAATGCTATTCTTTCTCCTCGCAATAGTTCCAAAAACTTGATGCATAAAATTGTTGTGTACACATTTTGAATGAACTATAAAATAGCTCGTAAGTACACAAATAACTTATAAAAATAATAAGTACACTTCCAAGGTCAATCAAAAGAGGAATCATATAGTTTTTAAATTATTCGACAAATTCTTAAAAATGAAATTAAAAACATAAACATCTTGTCATAATTATTTTGGTTGGGTATCTATATTATTGACATAAAAATAAAGATAGATATATTTACCATGCAGTGGAGAATTTATGGGATATATTAGTTAATTAATTATACTTACTGAATATTAAGCATGTTATTAAATATATGAAGTAAGATTATTGATTCTCTTTTATATATATAAATAGAATATTAATTAAGTATACTATTTTTTATTAATTAAAATAACTCACTACCTCCGGTTACATTTAATAGTTAATTTTAATTAAATTATGCTTATTTTATAAGAGATTAATGAACCATTTAATTGATGCTTTCGGTCAGGTCCAATAATATAAACTCTCATCAAGGTGTCTAAGTTAGGTTAATGATTTAAGTATCTAGAAACTAACTTTTAGATTTTAAGACTATTACTAAAAATATGTCATCAATATATTTTTATATAGTAATTCTCGTAAAAAAATTTGAAATAGAATTTTTCACTCTAACTATACAATTAATATAGATCAAAGATTTAAGAGCCATACTTTAAATTAAATCATAAATCAAACTCTCTTATTTATTACGAAAAATACTACTTGGTATACTTTTCTTTAACAAACATTTGTTTAAATCTTGATGAAAGATTAAACTTAATTCATTTTATAAAAATATTTAATGTATTTTAATATTTCACAAACTAAAGAATATTACTAATATCTCATACTACTTATAGCCAGATATTCATAGTTTGATAAATTATCAATAAATTAAATATGTAGCATGTAAAACAATACTTAGGGATTATCTGAAAAGAATACACTCAAATATATCTCAACAAAATTCTTTAGAATTGCTTCTGTTCTAAAAATCTCCAAATAGAATTGTTGCGCTATTTATTGAATTGAAACTAAAACTATTACATAAACTATATTTGTTCAAATTTCAATTGAGAGAAGAACTTTAAACTAATAAAAAAAAGCATAAGAAAGCTCAAGAAATTATGAAATATACAAGATTGGGAGATTATTGGATGATTTTTACAATAGAAATATGGTCTCCTTTATAAGGTGAGGAAAGGCAAAAAGTGTGGAAAAATTAGCTTGGGGTCACAACATACAAATTTTTCACATCGCATCATACACAGCCTATGCACAATTTAGGGAACGGTCCATAATACTCACACCAAGACACACAATGCTTTCACAGCAAGACCCACATCATATCTGGGACACATTTGATTTTTTGCTTTTACCTCATGTCATTACTCACAATATATTTATGGTGCGGCACACTTTAATCTGCATACCTTGGAACCTTTTCTTACCTTTCCTTTTTTCAAATTTTAAAACATATGCAATCATTTACATATATTTTCTTTTTAATCCTCTAAGTTGTATTGGAGTGCTTCAAGTAAATTTATTCAATTGAATCGTTTTAAATACAAGAAATAGCTAAGAAATAGCAAAATGTATCTGTGATTCTAAAAAGATAGATTTGCATAAAATAATAGTAAAATGAGCAAATACAAATCTATATCATTATTTAACCTGCATAAAATCATGATATATTAAGTGATTTTAAGCACTTATCAATACCCAAAGATTTGAATCTCTTAAAAGTGCGTACTATTGATTAATCTTATTTGGTATTATTTTTTTAGTTGTTTTTGTTTAGATTTATGTTCTTGTTTTACACAAATAATAAAAAGGGGGGAATAGACCTGTTTTAGTATTCACATGAAGAACAGTTTGATAATGTTAAAATTATTGAATTATTCCAAGCACTCAAAGTGAAAGAAACTACTAACCCTAAACCACTTAAGGGTAAAACTAAAGTAGAAATTGTTATAGAAACCCTAAAATAAAAGGGAAAAAGTGATGAATATATCTCTAAAAAATTAGAGAAATTATGTTCTGAAGAAGAAGAAAGCTCCACAAACTCTAATGAAAAATTAGATCTATAGCCTTCTGAAAGTGATTTACAGATGGTCATCTCAAGCTAAAAGCCAAGCCAACCACCCACTAAAGAAAGTGGCCGACATCAAAGGGACCCACAAAGCACTCTGGACGAACGACTCCAAAACTTAAACAGGGACACACCACCAGAACAAAGGGTCCACTCTTCACATGGGAGAGCATCTGCTTTTAAGAAAAGTCTTACTAGACTTATCTTGTGAATTATTGTATTTTGTTTTTAGATGAGTCTCTTTATCTATATAAGGCTCTTAGATTTATGAGTTAAACATTCGAATAATTTCATATATTTCTTTTTTTTAAATTCCGCTAGTACTCTCTATAATATATTCATATTAATAAATATCCTTCAGTTTATATATTATCTATTTTCTTTATTATTTCTATAACTTAGCATATCTTGGGAAAATTTGATATCAGAACCATCTAAGTTGGAAAAGATAGTAGAATTATAGTTTGTAGTCTTAATAATCTTGATATTAAAAGAGACTTTGAGGTACTAGGACTTCGACGAGCAGCGCAGAAGTAAGTCCTAAGAGAGGCAGTGGTAAGACGCATGAGACTTTGTCTAATCCTATTAAGGTATTCTCTGATCTTTTGCAATGGTAGGATTATTAAGATCATTCTCTAGAAACTCTACTTCTTCATCCTCCAACATTAGCTCTACTTCTACTTCAGCTAGATCTGCAAAAAATAAAGGCATGTTGAAACTAAATGTGAAATGGCATCATTATGGTGGCACTTTTCTAAGTTCATCCCATTCTCATCTGAGTACATCCACATTATCTATTTTCCTACTTACTAAGTACATCCACTTCGTAACTAAGGACATCTATGCAACACGTTCATACGTAGATGGGCCACATGTACTATTATGATAGATATTTTAAGTATCTACCCTCTGTGTGAAAGCGAGTCAAATGGTATTGAGTGAGCATGAGGATAAAATGGTCAATTACCTTGCAATGTGTTCTCGACATTAAGAATGGGCAAAAAAACTATGGGTTCGGTTATTGACATCGTTGGTTCAGTTTTTATCTAATAAATTTTGAGAACAGATACGGTTTCAGGTATTTACCAAATATGAAGCAATGGATAAGGTTCGAGTACAATTATACTAATAACTATACTTGTCCATACTCGAAATTAATTATAATTATTAAATTAATATGTTTAGAACTAATTAGGGTTTAAATTAATATGTTTAAAAAATGATTTTTTCAGGTATTTTTAATAACTGTCTCGAACCGTTAACTATGGGTAAAAACTGTCCCCGAATTGTAACAATTTTTGGGTGGTTTTGGGTACAAATTTTTTATTCGATTCGAAGATAGTTATATAAAAAATCGTCCTGTGCATATCCGTGCCCGGCACAAAAGGTAAACTGTGTAGTATGTGCATGTGTCGTGTGAGCTCGACTACTCATTTAGGCCGAGGAAGCTGGAAAGGCGAGGCCAAGTGATTGTTTGAGGGGCACATTGGTCTTTTTGCTAGGAGCATATATTGATAGTATAGTGTTGATGATTAATATACTTAGGGTTGTTCATCGGATCGAAACCACTGATTTTACACCCATCCGATCCGATCCGACTATCAGCTCGGATTGAAACATCCTAATCTACAATCGATCCGATCAACTCTCACATCCGCTCAATCCGATCCATAAATTATTTGGATGACATCCGATCAATCCGATCAATCCAACCAATAAACTTAATTAACTCTATTTTTTGTATTTTTAAATAAAATTTTTAAATTTTCACATAAATCATAACATAAAATTATTTAACTTAAAAAGGACATTAAAAAATCAAATAAATATATATTAATTAAATATATATATATATAATTAATTTCAGTCAGATCGGATCGGATGAATCGTAGTGAAATCTGCCATCCGATCCGCACTTAACGAATGGAATTTTTTTTCATCCGATCCGACTATCGGATTGAATCGGATTGGATGAAAAATCAACGGATCAGATCGAATGATTGGATGATCGGATATTTTGCATACCCCTAAATATACCACGATAAAGCATAAAACTGATAAAATGACATAAATAGCAAATATTAGTATCAAAAGTTAAAACACAGTTTTACTATATAATAAAATATGATTTTATAAAAGTATCCCTGCTTTACTCACATTTATAGAAGTTACTAGCTTTGGTGGCACCATGTTATATAATTACTTATACAAAGTTATTATCATAAACATCCAAGCTTAAATTAATCCTACAGTATACAAGTCTTATAATTTATGTTACATAATGATCAGTTTTGAGACATTATAAAATTATATAAATACTTTTGAGCCAACCAATAAATGAAAAAATAATCTTCAAATACTTATGTAGCTGACCATGTGCTGTGTAAAGCAAAATGTTTACGTTTGCAAGCATTTTATGTGCGAAAGAATTTGATGATAATAGAGAGAAAAGAGTGAGAGGTATATATATAATCAAAGTGTCAGTTATTTTTTTTAATAGATGAAGTGTCCAATAATTGTTTATATATATTTTTCTCTTAATTTTCAGCTATTTCCTAAAAAAATTGGAAAAATAATAAAAATATTATCCTTAAAATTTATAATTATAAAAATAGTACATTTATATCTAACTCATATATTCTCACTATTAAAAAAGTCTAACATATCATTTTACATTAGGCGTTGTCCAATTGAACACCGTTTAAATTAAACTACAACTATTTGAACACATTCGATATTGAACACTATCTAATTAAATCTCATTTAATATCATTAAAATGTTATTTTTATTATTATAAATGTTAGGAGTGTTATTTTTTAAAATAAATTATCAAATAAATACCATGATGTAACTCTCATTTTTATATAAAATAATAGAAAAGTTAATGGATAATATTGAATTTGAATATATATATATATCACTACTACAATACATGTCTTTGGTCTCAGTTTTTAACCATGATCGTAGGTCTATGGCCATGGTTATAAGAACCGAAGCCTAAGTGAGAGATATCATAAGTAACGACCTATGACCTCGATTTTTTATGAAACTTGAGGCCATATGTACCCCCTATGACCTCTGTTTTTTTAATAACTGAGGGCATATATACACCCTGTGGTCTTGATTTTCTAATAACCGGGGCCATAAACTTGTAATAAAAATAATAACTATTTTCTCGGTTACACTTAAACTGTGACTATATACATCTTAATTAAGCTAATTTTCAAATATAAATTATAATAAATTGAGAAAATTAAGAGTCATTATATTAAACTTAAGAGAGATATTACATTAAGATTTTAATAGATACACTACAAGATAATAAAACTTTAATATAACTAGCTAATTAAAGTGTTCCAAAAATATATATGAAAAAAATTTACTAATATAACTAATTAAATTATCTACAATCTAAATCAATTGGAGCATCTTCCCACTCAGTATCATCATCTCCCTCTTCATTGTCGTGTTTTGACTTCATGCCAACTTGACAACTAAAAGATGCACGAGGAAAACCAACTGATTGTTTCTTGGTAGCTTCATCTAGCTCTTGTTGTTTCTTCAACAGAGCACTAGAGTAAGCTTTAACATATTCATCATACCAAAAATATAAAAGTGAATTTATACTCTATTTTTTCAGCCAAATGGAAGGGGGAATAGCAACCTTCAGTGAGAACATAAGCAAAATAAATCTCAAAGATGCTTTATCTTTAGCACATAAGCACAATACTTGCACCATTCATGAAACAAGAAATTAAAATAAGCTTTCAGTGAGAACAAGAATGCATATGTAAGACAATAGAGATAGATAGCCAAAAAAAGGTTTTATAACCTATTCGGAATTGGTGCTATAAATGCCAAAATTGAGGGAAGGTGGTGTAAAACCCGTGCCATGAATTCCTCCCCAATTTTAGACATTCCAATAAAAAAATCCAAGTAGTGAGCGTGACAACTTTTGCTTTCCCCTAAGCAACTCTATTCTAAAGAAAGCAAAAAAGAAATATAATAAGCAAAGAAAATGAAACTGTAATAGCACAAACTCTATTCATAACTCCTATGTACTAGCACCAACACCAGTACCAGCACCAGTATCAGCACAAGCACTTGCACCAAGCACCAACACCAGCACATGCACAGTACTAATGCCAAAGCACTAGCACCAGCACCAGCGCCAGGCACCAAGCACCAGCACTAGCATTCCATCACTAGCACCAACAAACTACTGAAAAACCATAATCCTAACTCTATTAATTCCATTTGTTCCTTGATCTTTTAATTTGACCACACCTTTTGAATTGTTATGAACAAATCCTATAAAATAACAAACCACCTGTATATAGAATTACAGATTTATGAGCAGAAAAGCCAAATATCAATTTTAGAATCTTTCAAACAATATTGAATAGAATGATAAAAGAAAGAATCTTGTATATTATCTAAATACTCAAGAATTTTCATTACGTTCCCAAACCTAAAGGGTTCTGATACTTGCACATCTTGATAAAAAATAGTGTTAAAAAAATTTAAATTTTTTTAAGCACCAGGCCAATCACCAGGCACCAACACTAACACCAACACCAAGCACCGATGCCAACACCAACACCAACACCAAACACTGACACCAGTACCAAACCAACCACCAGTACCAACAAACTATTGAAAAAACATAATCCCAACTCCATTAATTTCATTTGTTTCTTGATCAATATAAAAATCATTGTTGTGTAAGAAGCATAAAATGTTATTGAATGGACGTTAATAATGCAAGCAAAGGACAAGCATTCAATTTTTTTAAGTAATTTACCAACTAACAAAATTTTAAAGTGGTTTTCGAGAAGAAAACCTGAAAAACATACCATATGATACATTTAAAATTTTTGGAGACTAGATTAGAGACAAATATGCATCAGTTCTAAAATATCAAAGCGAAGTCAAAAAATGGAGATATACAACCTGAAAATAGTTTCTATAATCATATCTAAGCTAGACCTTATATTTAGGCACAAATCTCACACCAAAACTCTCTAACAACTCAAAATTTTAAAAGAAATAGCGCTAGAACAGCTTGGTCTGGAATCATACCACAAAAGAACCGTATACCTTGCATTTGTTATAGAGATAGGGAAAAAGTGATTGTATCGACGAAGAAGGAAGGACAGTGAACTTAGGGTGTGATCTGGTGAGAAGAGGAAAACGCAACGAGAAAACGATGAGAGCTTAGAGTTTGATAGATCTAATGATCTGAGAAGAGGAAAACGTAGCGAGAAAATGATGAGAGCTTAGGGTTTGATAGATCTGGTGATCTGAGAAGAGGAAAACGCAATGAGATCAGCTTAGGGTTCAATAGATCTGATGATCTAAGAAGAGGGAAAATGAGAAAATATAGGGAAAAAGAAAAGTTCGTGTGTGGGAGTGAAAAAGAGGGGAAAAAAGAGGGAGAAAAAAATGAGGTAAAAAGGGTGAAAAAATGAGGAAAAAAATTGGGAGATAAAAAAATGAGATAAAAAGGGGGGGAAATGAGGGGAAAAGAGAGAAAAAATTAGGGATGTAAAAAAAATTGATATAAAAATTTGGTGTGCATGGTGTAAAAGAGATAAAATACATCAAATTAAATTAATATAAAAATGAAAAAAATATTAAGTAAATTTTATATTTTTTTAAATAAATAACACACATAATATATTAATTGATTTCTGTTTTGAAAATAATTAAAAACTCTATTATTTTAATTATGATTAAGTTTATTTAATAATCGTAACTATATAAGTTTCTTTATATTTAAATATTTTTTGTAGTTTAAGGGAAGGAAAATAAAAGAGAGAAAAAAAGGGGGGAGGGGAAAGAAACAAATTTATAAAAACAAATTAGTTTTTGATGTAAAAGATATAAAATTGATTAGGTATGTCTATAGTTTTGGTTATTTAAAAATTGATAAAATTGATAAAATTGATTGGGGGAGGAAAGAAACAAATTTATAAAAAAAAATTAATTTTTGATGTAAAAGATATAAAATTGATTAGGTATGTTTATAGTTTTGATTATTTAAAAATTGATAAAATTGATTGGGTATGTATTGTAGTATATATATATATATATATATATATATATATCAAACAAAATTTTATCAAATACCTTTGGGCAACTCCTTCTTACAGTTTTATGTCCTTAACTCTATTCTCTCCAAAACTATGTATAGTTTTCAAAGAAGTATAAAGTGTGAGATTATGGTTTGTGGTACTTGTTTATATAATCCTTGGAGTCTTTGTAAATATTTATCTAATAATGGAATGTTTTTAGCCTCTCGTGGATGTAGACTCTACCCATCAAATCAAATTAATTCATGTGTTTATTAATTTTCATTTTGAAACCTAAAATCGTCCATTTTAACCTTTGTTTCTCTCTTTTTAGTTGAATTGTGAGGTTAGGGTTTTTGATGCTTGTATTAGTAATTCTTGAAGTATTCGTAAACATTGATTGAATAATGAGTTGTTCTTAGCTCCTTCCCATGAACGCATTCTCTACTAAAAGTCGAAAAAAATTAATTTCAATGTTGTGTTGATCGAGTGTGTATCTTAGTGTGGAAATCTGGGTGTTGTATTATGCGATTCAATTTCGCACTGTTATACACGGTGTAAAGAATTAAAGATTGAATCGCATGGATTATCTTTCTTGGGTTTTTCACAGAGAAAACTTTTATCATTTCGAAGTGAATTGGTTGAATTGTTTTTAGGAACATGTTGTATATCCTTTTCTTTTTTTAATATTTGCATGGGGCCATGAATTATTTTTAAATATACTTGAATAATTAAATTATTTAAAGTTTGAAATGTTTCTTAACAATTATTACATTAAATCAATTACTTAATTATATATTATTATTTGTTAATTAATAATAACAAATTAAAATTCTATTCTTAACAAAAAAAAATTAAAAATAAAAATCCACTTCCATTCATTCTCTAATAATTGCATTTATTAAAAAAATTCAATTATAATATTATATTTATTATAAAAACTAAACATTATATTCAATAGAATAAATAATAATTAAAAATTATATATTAATGAATATTAATTCTTCGAATTAACATATTCCTTTAAAAAAAATTAATTAATATATTTAGAATTACGACGTGAGACTCTTTATCATTGAATTGTTTATATTGAAGAATGAATTCTTGAAATCGAATAATTTTATTTATCATCTAGAGTTAGCACTTTCATTCGTTATTTAGTAAGACATACATTATATCATATAATATATTTTTATTAAAAAATTTGTTAATTTTGAAAAAAGTGTTTGTAATATTCTGAATGTGTGTTCTATATTTTTTTACATCCTTTTTGCTTTATTACCAATAACCTTTTTTTTTTAACATATAGAATGTGAATACTTTGTATAAGAGTAGACAATTTTAGATACATATCATCAGTTAAATAATAACTCGTGTTATATTGTTTTTTTTAATGACATAATGAGCATGAGCCGCAATACCTTCAACGAGATTGGAAAAAAATGTGATGCTTCAAACAAATTAATATCATTATTGGAACATAATAGACCAAAATACACATCTATATCCAAAGATCATAATCAATTACAACTATGAGAGTAATACTTGTGGATCCACTATAACATGTGTATGGTCCGGATCTACAATTTGAGTAATTTTTCACTACCAATGTATTCATTATAGATTACTAAATATCATAAAAAAATAGAGGCATTTATAAATATGGAATAACCTAGTAATATCATTAACTAATATATATTTTTAACCAATATTTTAATAATCTTGTTAGATTCAAAAATGATTTTTTTATTATTAAATTGTTATTTTAGTTTATATTATATTTTGAACTTTATGTTTTATTTAGTAATTTTTTTTACTAAATCATATATTTAATTTTAATTTATTATAAATAATAAAAAATTATAAAATATTTTTAAATATAAAAATTTAATTGCAACAAATTTAAAAAAGAGATATATAATTATTATAAAAATATAAATTAAAAATATTTTTAAATTACCTTTTATTAAAATAATAACACTTGAATAATATCTCTTTTTTTTAGAAATAAATACCAACATGGTCTTATATTTATTATGAAAATAACATTTAGGTATCATATTTATTTTTTATAACAATTTAATTTTATTGTTATTAAAAAACGATAACATAAGATTTTTTTTATTTTTTGACTGTATTAGATAAAGATTGTTTTAACTTAAATAAATTATAAGTGAAAGAATTGAATAAAAAATTGAATAAAAATAAATAAATAAATAAAATATAAAAAATGATTATTTTTTATTATGTAATAACTATTTTATAATAATATAATTAAATTATTATAAAAATAAATATAAAATTTAATTATTATAGTTAGGTATAATTAATTAATTTCTTTTTAATTAAGAAATGTTCAAATATATATATATATATATATTTGTTAAGAAATGTTCAATTTAGCGCGAACAACACTTCCCGCTAGTGACTAAATTAATTTAAAAATCTAAAAATACAAAGCTTTTCTGAAACTTTCAATTCAATTCAAAACCAATACATTATACCTGAAAACGTTTGAATCTATTTTACCAGTAAAGCCCTTCCCTCTTACCCAAATTCACAAAAAAAAACCTTCCATTTACATTTGTAATTCTCCCCATATTACTAAATATTTTTCTTACTTTGACTACTATTGGACCCATTTGGTATAAAAAATGCACATCACTCCCTTATCCCCATAAATTCCCAACCACCCTAGATTCAAAGCCCAGCCAAATAGCTATCCTATTTTAAAATTGTGATTAACGAAATAAATTTAAATTTTTTTAAAAAATTATAGTAAACATTGGAAGAAAATAATTATTAAAATATTAAAATTGTAATTAATTAAAATTGAATATATATTAATATTATTTTTTTATATATATTTAATTATATAAAAAATTAAACTATTAGTAATAAAATACAAAATATTTAGAATAATTAGATATTTTATTTATTTTTATTTTTAAATATTTTATTTTACTTAAAATTATGTGATAAATTAGTTAATGAATAAATAATTAATTTTAATATTTTAATTTATAAAATAGATAAAGAATTATGTTAAAATTTGATTTTTTTTAAATTAAATATATTTTTTAATAAATATTAAAAAATAAAAATAATAATTAAATCGTGAAAAACTATAGTCCATAGTTAAATATTATTATTCAAACAAATCTAAAATTAATAAAAAAATAATCATAATTATTAGTATAAATGTTCCGACGTTCATAGGGCCAATCCTTACTTGCTTCCTTCCATAGCAATCTTCAACGAAAATTCTCAAAATACCCTTTGCCTCGTTCATTCTCGCGCAAGCTTCCCCAAAATATTCAAATCACCCGCTTTCAATTTTATATTCAAACTTCGCTCTCTCTTCTCCAATTCTCTATATAATTCCACACAAACCCCTCCCAACCTCCATATCCAAAAACTTAAAACCCTATTCCTATTTCTCTCAAATTATATCCTCCAATTCACAAAATATCTGTCAAGTTTCAAACTTTCGCACAAATCATAACCCAAAATGCCTGCCTTACTAGAAGAGCCTTTGCTCGCTCCAAACCCTGATCGTTTTTGTATGTTCCCAATCCAATACCCAGAAATCTGGGAGATGTACAAGAAGGCCGAGGCTTCATTCTGGACTGCTGAAGAAGTAGATCTCTCTCAAGATCAACGTCATTGGGAAACCCTAACACCCGATGAAAAACATTTCATCACCCACGTTCTAGCCTTCTTCGCCGCTTCAGACGGCATCGTTTTGGAAAATCTCGCCGGAAGGTTCATGAAGGAGGTCCAGGTTGCAGAGGCTCGTGCCTTCTATGGCTTTCAAATCGCAATCGAAAACATACACTCCGAGATGTACAGTCTTTTGCTCGAAACCTACATCAAAGACTCCGTGGAGAAAAACAGACTTTTTCACGCGATCGAGACCATTCCCTGCGTGACCAAAAAAGCCGAGTGGGCACTCCGATGGATCGATTGTTCTGAAACGTTTGCTGAACGAATCGTGGCCTTCGCTTGTGTTGAAGGGATTTTCTTCTCTGGAAGCTTCTGCGCGATATTTTGGTTAAAGAAGCGGGGGTTAATGCCAGGACTAACTTTCTCAAACGAATTGATATCACGAGATGAAGGTTTGCACTGTGATTTTGCTTGTTTGTTGTACTCATTGTTGAGGAAGAAGTTGAGTGAAGAGCGTGTGAAATCGATTGTGAGAGATGCTGTGGAGATAGAGAGAGAGTTCGTGTGTAATGCGTTACCGTGCGCTCTAGTTGGAATGAACGGTGATTTGATGAGTCAGTATATTGAGTTTGTTGCTGATAGGTTGATTGGTGCACTTGGGTACAGCAGGATCTACAATGTTCAGAACCCTTTTGATTGGATGGAGTTGATTTCTTTACAAGGGAAGACAAACTTCTTCGAGAAGAGAGTTGGGGAGTATCAAAAGGCTTCTGTGATGTCCAGTCTCAATGGAAATGGTGGAGAACATGTGTTCAAGATGGATGAAGATTTCTAATTTAGTAATTTATGTTTTGTTTAATATGTATTAATATTGTGCTTCTATTATATGAATTTGTCAATCTAAATATTTTTATAGGTTTAATTTCTTGCTACTATTAAATTAAAAAAAAACATTTAGACTGATTAATATTATAGTAGTGTAATGTTCTTTAGTTCACCAACTTATAATGATAAAGTAATGCTACTTTGCTTTGCTTACATCTTTGAATTCATTTTGCTTGAAATTGAGCTACTATTTATAATTGGGGATTTACGTTGCAATATTAAATGGATATCTAGTTTTTATGGCGATAGCAAAAATATATAATTAAATGGCCATTTTATAGGCAATGGTTTTTAAGAATTAACACGCTCATATATCTTTGGAATATTGTATATAAGGAACATATGCTTTTCTTTAATGGCTTTATTTGCCCTCATTTAAGTTTGGTAGCTTTTCATTATTTTGTCTCTAACTTTTAACCTCACATGAGTTTGAATTTTGTGATGTGTTTTTTTTATTTGGAATGGCTCAAGTGAAATTTACTTGACTTAAACTCATAGAGTAAGAAATGATAGTTGTGTTATTTTATTGTTTTATTAATAAATTTATTTAGGGTTTGTTGAATGTAAATTTTGTAGAGAAAATTAAGAGAGTATTAGTTAGAGAAATTTGTAGAAAAGAAAAGCATAAAAGTTTTTAATTTTTCTTTTCCATCAAGCCTTCATCAAGTGTTTCAATGTAAGTTCGTTTGTTATTTAATTAAGTTGAAATTTTGTAGGTAGGTTCACGATTCAAGATTCTTTAATCTGTATGGTGAGATTTTGATTTGGTTAATTGGTTTGGAAAAATTTGAGTTGTGAACAGTTACTACGAAATTTGGTTAGATTTTTTAATTTTTCTTGAAATAATTGTTAGTTTTCAAGAAGTGTATTCTTAACGATGTTGTTGATTTTTTACCTGTAGTTTTACTTAGAGAGAATTATTGTACAATTATTTCTTGATGATAGTGAAAGTTTTGGAGATGAGTGTCATGATTGTTTCCTTCTTACATCAGGAAAGTTTTTTCACGTAAATTGCTTGTATTGATTTTGTGCATGTTTTTCATTTTGAGCTTTATTTATTTGTTTCTTAAAAGATTCACACAAAGAAAAAGAATATATTTAATTCTGCTGTTTAGAGTTTGATTAAATTCGTATTGAAATTGTAATTCTCCTAACAAAATAGTATCAGAGCTGTATTTATCATTGTTAAATTTCTTGTATTGAATAATGGAAACAAATTTAAGTAAAATGATTACTTTGAATGGTTCTAATTATCATACTTGGAAAGAAAAAAATGGAAGATCTCCTTTATGTTAAACAATTTCATTTACCAGTGTTTGCCTCTGAAAAGTTGTCTGAAGAAGAATGGATTTTGTTACATTAACAAGTCTGTGGGTATATAAGACAATGGGTAGATGATAATGCTTTGAATCATATTAGTGGATAAAAACATACATGGTCACTATGGAATAAACTTGAAGAGTTGTATGCTCAGAAAATAGGAAATAATAAAATGTTTTTGATAAAGCAGTTAATGGCTTTAAGGTACCAAGATAGAACTCCGTTGATAGATCACTTGAATACGTTCCAAAGAATAATCAATCAGTTAAGGGTTGTGTTTATTGGGTACATTATTGGACTCTTAGGAAACATTTATAATGTTGATAACTGTATTTTATATAGTTATTTTCATCGATTTTATTAATTATAATTACTATGTTATTGACATTTTTAGTTAATTTTAATGAAATAAATTAATATTTACTGTTAGTTTATTAAGGAATATATTTTTAAGAAAATTAAAATATTTGAATTGAAAAATGACTAAATTGTAGATAATAAATGTCTAAAAATATAATTTAAATGAAAAGATTGTTTAATTACAATTAACAAAATTATAAAAGTTAATTTAAATTAGAAAAAATGGCTTAATTGCAATTAACAAAAGTTTAAAAGTTAAATTGAATTAAATTGGAAGGCTAAAATGCAATTAATTTTTTTTTTCTGTGTAGGAAAGAAGACCACGTGAAGTTATTATCCACGCGCGACACGCACCATACGATCAAGAAATCAATGGTGAGGATCAGGTGCGTGTATGATAGATGCGACACAGGCGATTAGAACCAGTTTTCCTGGATTACACGTTGCTCGATGCTGAGTGGGGCCCACCTGTCGCGCAGGCCGGTGTACAGGATGGGACCCACGTGTCTGCTGCGTAGGCAATTTTCTGTGCGACGCGTTCCATGTAAAAGCGTGCGCCTTCCTAGTATACCTAATGCTAAGGTGCCATGTGTCTATATTATTATTCCAGCGAATAAGAGGACGACACGTGGGATACGTGTTGTAAAATAAAAGCACGAAAATGGCGCACTTTTCCAGCCACATCTGCGTCCCCCACGTGGCTAAAAAGCATTTCTCCCCTGTGACGCGTTCCTCGTGTGCCTTCTCTGTACAACGAATGAAAGGATGCCATATGTTTCGTTATTTCTTGTAGCGAATCAAAAGCTGACACGTGGCATGCGTAAATTGAAATGAAAAATCCAAAAACGTGCACACTTGTCTCCCACGCAAATTTAAATATTATTTTCGATGTATCGTTTTGTCTGCCACGTGGGTTTCTAATTATTATTTTCGATGCAAAATGTCTCCCGCGTGTCTAAAAAAATGTATTTTATGATGTGTTTTTTTAGAGTGTTGGAGCTATAAATAAGAGATTATTGTGAAATATTAGGGGGTTCAGTTGGAGAGTTTGGAGTGTTGGACGGTGGTACACGTAGAAGCCATTTTTGGCTTCTGTTGTGTTCTGTGTGTGCCAGAAATTTGAGAGATGAAATGTTTTAATTTTCTGTGTTCTTCAACGAATATTCCTTAATTATGTAATTTTAATTTTTCTAGGGTTACATTTTATCTAAATTTATGAAGTTTAAATTAATTATTTTTGAACGATTTATTAGATTTTTAATTTGTTTATTTTATTTGTGCTTAATGCTTTTGATTATTGTAAAATTTATCAATTGATCTGTGATTCTTAAATAAACTTGGAAGAGGTATTTTTGTGTATATTGCTCGTGGATAGAATAACATGTATATATGAAGGATAGAAATATACCTTTATCGTATGTGTGGCCATTTGAGAACTTAGAACGTAATGAATCTTGGTGAATTTAATTCTCATAGGAATATAGTGAATTAATTTAGCGAGATGTGTCTTTACGGAGCTCGGAAGAGATGTATGGATAAAATTAGAAATTCTTGGTTGACAAATTAAATTTACAAAAAACTAAATCAAGAGAAAATAATATGATTCGAGTGGATTAATTTGGTAAAAACTACAATCCTAAATTTTCTTATTTATTGTTATAAAAAATCAATTTAGTTAAAATTTCATAAACTTTCGTTTGTTTTGGATAAAATTAGAGTGAAATAATTTTAAAACTTAACAAACTATAGTAACAAATATTCGTGGGAACGATAACTTACTTATCAAATTTTATTACTTGTGACCGTGTATACTTGCACGTTTTTATGTTCTCCTAAAGAGACAACAATTGTCATTAAGTAACTCAGCTCCAAATGGTGTAATCAACATGGATCTGGCTAAGAGTAGTTTTTGAATGAAGAAATGAGAAGAAAATCACATGGGTCTTTTCAACAGTCAGAGATTTTGGTTACAGAAAGAAGAGGGAGGAGTAAAAGTAGAGGTTTCAAGAGCAAAGAAAAAGGAAGAAGCAAGTCCAACAGATTTTCTAATGTTGAGTGTCATCACTGTGGCATGAAAGGGCACATCAAGAAATATTGTAGATAGTTGAAGTGGGATAACAAGAAGAAAGACAAAGAACAAGAGGGTGATGTTGGCAAGGAAAATGATCGAGTTGCCACCGCTAGTTCAGAAGATGTTGTCAATGTTGCATGTCACGGGATCAATTGGGTTATTGATAGTGGAGCCTCTATTCATGTTACGTCTCGAGAGGACTTCTTTACATCCTACACAACATGTGACTTTGGGACAGTGAAGTTGGGTAATGATGGCTTGGTTAAAGTCATTGGTATTGGAGATGTGTGTTTGAAGATGTATAATGGCACGAGGCTACTTCTTAGAGGGGTAAAACATATTCCTGAAATTCATTTGAACTTGATCTCTGCAGGTAAACCTTTAGTAATGGTCAATGGAAACTTACTAAAGGTGTTATGGTTGTTGCTCGTGGGAACAAACATTCTAGTTTGTATATACTATAGGCGAGACTCTTAAAAGGCGTTATTAATGCTGTGACAGATGAGCTCACATCAGAATTGTGGCATAAGAGACTTGCTCACATGAATGAGAAAATCTTGGTAGTATTGACTAAAAAGAATCTTCTTTCTGGAATGAATGATGTTTGTTTAAGAAGATGTACTCATTGTTTGTTAGGGAAGCAAAATAGAGTTTCTTTTAAGAGTTCCCCTCCTTCAAGAAAACAATACATACTTGATTTGGTACATTCAGATGTATGTGGTCCTATGAAGACAAAAACTTTGGGTGGTGCCAATTATTTTTTGACCTTCATAGATGATTGTTCAAGAAATTTATGGGTGCACACTTTGAAGAGCAAAGATCAAGTATTAGATGTGTTTTAAACAGTTTCAAGCCTTAGTAGAGAGACAGACTGGGAAGAAATTGCAGTGCATCAGAATAGATAATGGGGGAGAGTATTTAGGTCCTTTTGATGAGTATTGTAGGCATCAGGGCATTCGATATCAAAAGACACCTCCCAAGACTCCTTAGTTAAATGGGTTGGCTGAGAGAATGAACATGACATTGGTTGAAAGAGTAAGATGTCTTCTTTCACAAGCCAAGTTGCCAAGATCTTTCTGAGGTGAGGCTTTGAATATAGTTGTACATGTTCTTAATCTCACACCATGTATTCCTCTTCAGTTTGATGTACCAAACATAGTTTGGATTGGAAAAGATGTTTCTTATGATCATCTTCGTGTTTTTGGTTACAAGGTATTTGTGCATATACCAAAAGATGAGAGATCTAAGCTCGATGTGAAGAAACGACAGTGTATCTTTGTTGGTTATGGTATGGATGAATTTGGCTATAGTTTTTATGATCCAGTTGAGAAGAAATTGGTAAGGATTCGTGATGTTGTGTTTATAGAAGATCAAACTATACAAGATGTTGAGAAGATAGAAAAAGGAGTCAATCAGTGATGAGTGCTCAAAAAGCACTAAAATAACCATGATTTTATGTACATTAATTGATTAAAAATATATATATTTATATGTTTTATCATATATTTATATAAATTTGTCTTTTTCGGAATCACGGGTATTTTTATTGTTTTTCAGGTATTTTGGCTTAAAAACGCAATTTAAAGACTCAAAGAGGAATACTTGAAGCAATACATCACAAATATATTAATAAATAAGTGTGAAAAGGTCAACAAATATGGAAAAATTGGACAAAATGGGTCGAAAAGGTCAAAAATGAGAAAATCGCGCCCGGAGCAACCCATCCCGCGCGCGCTAGCGCCCAACCGCGCCTTGTGGCCACGCGTATCGCGGCTATTCATCCGCGCGAGGCTGCGCGAACTCCTTTGTTCATCCGCGCCTGACTACGCGTGCGAGTCTTCATTCATCGCGCGCAGCGCGCCCCAACGGCCCCCTCCATGCGCGCCCAAGCGCATTTTCGCCCCATTTTCCACGTGCGGCCGCGATGACGTTATGCTTGGCGTCATTGATGACATAGCATTTCCATTACACGTTTTTCATTTTTTAACATTTTTTTACTCATTTTTCTCTCCATCCTCACCTATAAATACCCTTCCTTTCACTTCAAAACACACCTCAAAACACACTTCTCTCTTCTTTCTTTCTCTCCGTTTCTTAGTTTTAGGTTTTTTAGTTTTTCTTATGTTTTAGCTAGTTTCTCTTATGTTTTAGCTAGTTTCTCTTAGTTTTAGAGTTCTTCACTTTTGGGAAGAACTAGTTATATTTTTGTAATTTATTAGCTTTTTGATTCAATAAATGGTACAAATTCCGCTTGGAGGTTTTCTAGCGGGAATGGCATCGAAATCTTGTGTAAGGATTTTATTTTCTTTGCGAGTTATTTTTTGTATCTTTATTCTTACATGTTATATTTAATTTATACGTAATTAAATTTAAGCATGCTAGTTATTTGTAAACATGATATAATAATAACGTTGTTATGCTTGCGAAATATTAAATAGGTGAAAATCTCTAAAATGAATTGATTTTATTTTTATTCAAGATTTTATATTAAGAATGTTAGAGAGAAATATATTATTTTTCATTACAAACTTAAATCTGAAAATTAGATTTTAAGGTTTAGTTATCCGGTCTGATTTAAAGTAGTGCTCTTTTATTTGTTGGTACAATCACCCGGTAGTTAGAGTGAAGCTCTATTTCAAAAGTTTTTATAAGAATTATTATCTGAAAATGTATTAACAACATGTTTTCAGTAGTAGTTTTAAAACTTGAAAGTTAGTACTCGGATAACTAAATTCTTAGGTTTAATTTGGACACCTTGAATAAAGTTTAAACTATCTAACCCCACCAAAGGTGGCATTTAAATGGTTCATTTTCAATGGTTTATGTTATTGAATCTATGTTTCTAAGAGATGGAAAATGAACCATTTAAAAGTGAGGAAATTTCCTTGGGGAAATGACTGCTTGGCTAGCTTGGATGAAACGATAACTTGTAGCCTTACTTCAGCCTTGGTAGGCGCTAAGCGTCTTGTAGCGGATAAATTCTTCAGTGCGATTTTCTCCCTTTTTGACATTTTTGACCTTTTCGACCCGTTTTGTCCAATTTTTCCATATGTTGTTGACCTTTTCCCACTTATTTATTAATATATTTGCGATGTATTGCTTCAAGTATTCCTCTTTGTGTCTTTAAGTGCGTTTTTAAGCCAAAATACTTGAAAAACAATTAAAATACCGTGATTCGAAAAAGAACAAATTTATATAAATATATGATAAAACATATAAATATATATATATTTTAATCAATTAATGTACATAAAATCATGGTTATTTTAGTGCTTTTTGAGCTAAATCAACCTTTGATGATTTATTTTCCACGATCTGACCCCGACGACTTGCTAGTCCCTTAGCAAGAGAAGCGATAAAAACTAAAAATTAAACTCTCTAAATCACTTCCGTGGATTGACATGGTTGCATTTAGCTGTCTGACAAGCCTTTAAACCACAGGTTGCCTGAGTGAATGAGTTTGAATCTTGTGAGGGTTTTAGGTAATGATACCCAAAACGTTGAACTAAATGTAAAAATCAAAGAATTAAATCAAAAACTAAAATTACAACAAAATCAAAAATTAATTTAAGAATAAAGAAAACAACATATCACAAAAATGTCAGTACTTTTTAATCTCTTTTAAGATCATAATTAAAATCTCAGCGTAAGTTATTTTAATCTCTTTAAACAATCATGATTTTATTATAATAATTAGTTGAAAATCATTTTCATATTTCATGTCAAAAATGTATCAATTTAATTTCACCCAATTTCGGTGTCATGAATCAGGGTCGCTTGACTACATTTCCTCGAAGTCGATACTCTCAAAACACTTGAATCCTATGGGTTCAAACACTCATACTAATTTATATGCGAAAGAGTTGATGTATAGAAATGAACTAATATGTTCGCATATGTATAAAGAATAAAGGCTCAAAGTGTTATTTTAACATTGATCTCATGAAAGGAATCAAATGTATAAATTATAAAGATATCATATATAAAAAAAATTTTGATGCCATCCCCGCAACGGAGTCATCCCCGGAAACGGCGCCAAAAACTTGATGAGCAGAATCATGATCGCCAAATACTTTGATGAACGAAAACTTGATGAACAAAAACCGGCATCACCGATCCTGCCAATACTTTGGTTTTATATTTATAAAACTCTCGCAAGTGCACGAATCATTTCGTATAAAATGATAAGTATACTCCCAAGGTCGATCTAAGGAAGGAATGTATGTGGTTTTTAATTTATTATTCAAACTTTTAAAAACGAAATTAAATCCTAAACATCCTATCACGATATTTTGGGGTTTTGTGTTTTTAATCTAATAACATAAAAATAAACATAGATTCAATAAACATTCATGCAAATTTTATGTTCATTTATAATGGTGGAGTATTTATGGATATAATAACTAAGTTAATTATGCTTGCTCGTATTATTTAGGTTATTAAAGATATGAATTGATATTTATTGATTCTCCCCTTTTTGTATGAATACCACGCTTTGGTGAGTTAGATATTCTTTGTTAACTAAACAAATCAATTAACACGTATGGGTGGGGTTGATAACTAATTTGGTTAATTAAATTAATTCCTTTTCTAAGAGATTGAAAATGAACCATTTAAATGCCACCTTTGGTGGGAGTTAGACAGTTTAAACTTTATTCAAGGTGTCCAAATTAAACCTAAGAATTTAGTTATCCAGAATTACTAACTTTCAAGTTTTAAAACTACTACGAAAACATGTTGTCGATACATTTTCGAGATAATAATTCTTATAAAAACTTTTGAAATAGAGCTTCGCTCTAACTACGAGGCGATTGTACCAACAAATAAAGAGCACTACTCTAAATCGAGGCAGGATAACTAAACCTTAAAATCTAATTTTCAGATTTAAGTTTGTAATGAAAAATAATATATTTCTCTCTAACATTCTTAATATAAAATCTTGAATAAAAATAAAATCAATTCATTTTAGAGATTTTCACCTATTTAATATTTCGCAAGCATAACAACGTTATTATTATATCATGTTTACAAATAACTAGCACAATTAAATTTAATTACAGACAAATTAAATATAACATGTAAGAATAAAGCATAAAAAAATAGCGCAAGAAAATAAAATCCTTATACTTGATGCCATTCCCGTTGCTAGAAAACCTCCAAGCGGAATTTGCACTTTTATTTATTGAATCAAAAAGTTAATAAATTACAAAAAAACATAACTAGTTCTTCCCAAAAAGGGAAGAACTCTAAAACTAAGAGAAACTAGCTAAAACATAAGAGAAACTAGCTAAAACATAAGAGAAACTAGCTAAAACATAAGAAAAACTAAAAAAAACCTAAAAACTAAGAAATGGAGAGAAAGAAAGAAGAGAGAAGTGTGTTTTGAGGTGTGTTTTGAAGTGAAGGAAGGGGTATTTATAGGTGAGGATGGAGAGAAAAATGAGTAAAAAAAATGTTAAAAAATGAAAAAAAATGTGTAATGGAAATCTTGAGGTCATCAATGACGTCATGGGGAAATGACTGCACGTGGAAAATGGGGCAACGCATTGAGGCGCGCGGAGGGGCTCTTTGAGGCGCTGCGCTACGCGGATGAACGATAACCGCGCCAGCTTCGGCAGCGCGGTTGAGGCGTTAAGCAGCGCGGGATGAAATTTGCTTTCGAGGCGCGATTTTCGCCTTTTTGACATTTTTGACCTTTTCGACCCATTTTGTCCAATTTTTCCATATTTGTTGACCTTTTCCCACTTATTTATTAATATATTTGTGATGTATTGCTTCAAGTATTCCTCTTTGAGTCTTTAAATTGCATTTTTAAGCCAAAATACCTGAAAAACAATAAAAATACCCGTGATTCCGAAAAAGACAAATTTATATAAATATATGATAAAACATATAAATATATATATTTAATCAATTAATGTACATAAAATCATGGTTATTTTAGTGCTTTTTGAGCACTCATCAATTAGTATAGCGATGATTTGATTGACCTAGATCCGGTTCCTTTATTACTACAGATGGAACAAAATGTTCAATATGACCAACAGGGTTCAGATGATGCAAATATGCAAGCTGAAACAGATCACCAGATTACTGATCAGTTGCTAGAACCAGAAATTCCACCCAGGAGGTCTACCAGAGATCGATGTCCTTCCACACGGTATGATACATATGAGTATATGTTATTGAAAAATGAGGGAGAGCCTCAATGTTATGTAGAAGCGATGGAAGATGGAAACAGAGCACACTAGGTTGTGCTATGGAAGATGAGATGCAATCACTGTATGATAATCACACATTTGAGTTGGTAAAGTTGCTAAGGGTAAGAGAGCTTTGAAGAAAAAGTGGGTCTACAGAGTGAAGCAAGAAGAACACAATTCACAACCACGATACAAAGCTAGACTGGTCGTCAAGGGATTCAGTCAGAGAAAAGGTATTGATTTTGATGATATTTTCTCTCCTGTTGTGAAGATGTCTTCCATACGTGTTGTTCTAGGTCTAGCAGCAAGCTTGGATTTAGAAATTGAGCAAATGGATGTGAAAACTACCTTTCTTCATGGTGAGTTGGAGGAAGAGATTTATATGGAGCAGCCAGAGGGTTTTGAGGTTAAAGGAAAAGAGGATTATGAATATCGGTTAAAGAATATCCTTTACGGGTTGAAGCAAGCACCTAGACAATGGTATAAGAAGTTTGAGTCAGTTATGGGGGAGCATGGTTACAAGAAGACTACTTCTGATCATTGTGTTTTTGTGCATAAATTCTCTGATGATGACTTTATCATTTTATTGCTCTATGTTGATGACATGTTGATTGTTGGCAGAAATTCTTCAAGAATTGATAATTTGAAGAAGCAGTTGAGTAAGTCCTTTGCCATGAAGGACTTGGGACCAGCAAAACAAATTCTTGGTATTCGAATTTGTCGAGACAAGAAAAGAAAGAAGTTGTACATTTCATAGGAACGGTACATCAACAAGGTACTTGAAAGGTTTCATATGGATAAAGCTAAAGTGGTTTCTTCTCCTTTATCTAATCACTTTAAGTTAAGATCGAGTCAAGGCCCTTCAACAGATAAAGAGAAGGAAGATATGGAAAAGGTTCCATATGCCTCAATAGTAGGAAGCTTAATGTATGCAATGGTGTGTATGAGGCCAGACATAACTCATGCAGTTGGAGTTGTTAGTCATTTTCTTTTGAATCTAGGAAGAGAGCATTGAGATCCAATAAAGTGTATTATGAGATATCTTCGAGGTACTTCCAAGTTAACACTTAGCTTTGGAAGTGAAAAACCAGTGTTAGTTGGATACACTGATTCAGATTTGGCAAGAGATGAAGATTCTCGTAAGTCTACTTCAGGTTATTTAATTACTTTCTTTGGTGGAGCAGTTTCTTAGCAGTCAAGATTGCAAAAGTGTGTTTCACTTTCTACAACTGAGGTGGATTTTATTGCAACAACGAAAGCTTGTAAGGAGTTTTTGTAGATGAAACAGTTCTTGAGAGAACTTGGTTTCGAGCAGCAGAAATATGTGTTGTTCTGCGATAATAAGAGTTCTATTCACCTAGCGAAGAACTCGGCATTTCACTCAAGATCAAAGCATATTGATGTGAGGTATCATTGGATAAGGGATACTCTTAACAATAAGTTGCTTGAACTTGAGAAAATCCATACTGATGAGAATGGATCTGACATGCTGAAAAAAACAGTGTCAAGAGAAAAAACTTAAAGTTTGTTGTTCAATTTCCGGGATGACGGATCCCTCAATCTAATCGGAAAAAGGGAGATTTGTTAGGTTTTTCTCTTATTTGGAGAAGCCCAAGTGAAGCCCATGTGGCTTAAAAGCCCATGGAGTAAGAAAGGCCAATTGTGTCATTTCATTGCTACATTAATAAACCCATTTAGGGTTTGTTGAGTGTACATTCTATAGAGAAAATTAAGAGAGCAGAAGCTAGATAAATCTACAGAAAAGAAAAGTAGAAAAGCTTTCAGTATTTCCTCTCCAACAAGCCTTCATCAATTGCTCCGATAGAAGGTCGTTTGTGATCCGATTAAGCTGAAATGAAATTTTGCAAGTAGGTTCATGACTCAAGACTCTTTAATTTGTACGGTGGGATGTTGATTTGGCTTACCGTTTTTGGAAAATCTGAGCCGTGAACAGTGACTACGAAATTGGGTTAGATTTCTCCATTTTTCTTGAAATAATTGTTAGTTTCCAAGAAGTGTATTCTTGATGATATTGTTGATTGTTTGCCTCTAGTTTTACCTAGAAAGAACAGTTGTACAATTGTTTCTTGATAGTGGAAGTTTTGGAGATGAATGTTGTGGTTGTTTCCTTCCTATACCGGGAAGGTTTTTCCACGTAAATTGTTTGTGTTGATTTTGTGCATGTTTTTCATTTTGAGCTTTATTTATTTGTTTCCTTAAATATTTGATACAAAGAAGGAGAATAAGTTTAATTCCGCTGTTTAGAGCTTGATTAAGTTCGTATTGAAATTGTGATTCTTCTACCATTTTGCTGGGTTGTTAAGTCGTGTTCTTTAATGTGAAGCCATTGATGTAGAGGTCGTTCGGGACGAGCAGGTCAATATTGTTTTCTGCAGCTTGTTTTCTCAATCTTTGGTTTTGATTTTAGACGTTTTTAATGTGGGTTTCAATAGAAACGTCTTTTTTCTTGATGTTTAATCAAAATCTTTATATGTTATGCCTTCCGCCAAGATATACACTATTGTCATCCATTAAAGAATAGATGGTGTTGATGGGAAAGGCCATTTTACTCTAATCAGGTTGTATGGTTCATTGCTTTATGTTTGTCTTGAATTAGGTTTTAGCTTTCTTAGCCTTTTGAGTCTCTCAAGTGTAAGTTTGTTTTTTAAACATTAATCCACAAAGAGAAGACTCTATATGGTTTTGAATAAAAGCTACGTTGCCTTATGGTATTGAACATTACTTGGAAACGAGAGTTATGATATGACAAATATTCTTTGATGTACAAATCGGTTCTCTTAATCATTTTTTTTACAGTTAAAGCATATGAGTTTTTAAGCCTATTTACTCTTTTGATTGCTTGAGACGAAAAATTACAATTTTGTAGGGCGATTTTACTCTAGCCACTACCATACAGGAAGATATATTTTTTGAAATGGGAATTGGTAAGCTCGTCTCCTATAGCTTGTAATAATGAATGCTATTCTCTTTATATCTCTTTGTCCAACTTGATATTACGTCAGGTTCCTCGTGAATGGATTAACTCTAATAATTTTGGCAAATTTGTAGTTGATATTTTTAAATCATGCTGCATTCTCGGCCATACGTTAGTCCATTCAGTCAGCCAATTTGTGGTAGTTCTTGCTATGTGCACTTCAATATGGAAGCTAATTGCCTTAAGCATGGTTGTCTTTGCCTCGCTGTTGTGAACTTGAGGTATCATGTAGGGCTTGTTAAAATTTGAAGAGAATTTCAGATGAAAAGTAACAGTAACGATGGGAATTTTGATTTGTAAAATGCTTTTATTTTCTCCTTTGAATTAAAGTTTCATTGATATAGTAAAGAAGTTAAAATTAGATGAGTTCAGGTATATGATCTTGAATTAATAACTTGTTGCATGAATAGCTAAAGAAACAACAATTCTTAATCACACAGAAGTATGATAAATGTTTTATGTATGATTCTATTTTGAAAAACTTTTGCATTTCGAGTTTTCCAAATGTGCATGAGAGCATGACATAAAAGATGACTTTATTGTTGGGTTTCTCTTCAAAACATTTGATAAATGTTGCAAAATTCTTGGCAAAACCGTACTTATTCAATTTGAAAATATACAGAAGTAAATGGGAAAATTCTTGACAAACAGTCATTAAAATACCCTTTGTTGCATGCGTATGAACAATGGTTATGAAGCTGCATCTATGAAAAATGAAATCCTTGTTTGTGGTAACATTTTGTTCATCTGGGAGTTCTCTTTCATTTTCTCTTAATTATATATACATAAGCTAGCATTTGACAACACTTGGAAGGATATCAATTCTTAACTTCATTATAAGTAAAACTCTTAATTGTTATTGATGGTTTTATGAAAGTAGAGTCATTAATGTATTTTTTTACTTAATATTTATTTGTTTTATTCAATAAATAGCATTTTTAGGGTTAAAAATCTTAAAATATAAAATTTTTAGTGAAAATGGATAAAAATGTAATTTATAAATTTTTGTGAAATTTTTATGGATTTTTAATGTAAGACCAATAAGGAACTGTTATATGATGTCACATATGTAGAGAAATTGACTGGAAAAGCCACACATATGTCATGCCAATAAAAACAACCAATCGCAGATCGCTGAGCGATGTAGTGCCTTGTCACGTGTTAGCACGTTCATCCCGACTTCATCCTGCTTGGTCAACGCACTCGTACGCGTCTGATGAGTGCTCAAAAAGCACTAAAATTACCATGATTTTATGCACATTAATTGATTAAAAATATATATATTTATATGATTTTATCATATATTTATATAAATTTGTCTTTTTCGGAATCACGTGTATTTTTATTGTTTTTCAAATATTTTCGTTAAAAACGTAACTTAAAGACTCAAAAAGGAACAATGGAGGTAATACATCACAAATATATTAATAAATAAATGAGGAAAGGTCAACAAATATGGAAAAATTGGACAAAATGGGTCAAAAAAGAGGAAAACAGTCCGCTCGCAGCATGCCCACGCCGCGCCGAGCCCCGCGCGTGCCTCAGCTGCCCACCGCGTGCGCCACTGCCATTTCGCCCCATTTTTGCGCGCAGCCGCCCCCATGATGTCATGTTGACGTCAGCAATCACCACTCCGCGTTTTCACCATTGTTTAATATTTTTTCACCCACTTTTTCTCTCCATCCTCACCTATAAATACCCCAATTCTCTTCACTTCATACCACACCTCAAAACACATTCTCTTCTCTCTTTCTTTCTCTGTTTCTTAGTTTTTTTAGTTTTTCTTAGTTTTTAGTATTTTCTTAGTTAATTTCTCTTAGTTTTAGAGTTCTTTTCTTTTTGAGAAGAACTAGTTATCTTTTTGTAATTAATTTGCTTTTGATTCAATAAATGGGAGTGTAAATTCCGTTTGGAGGTTTTCCAACAATGGGAATAGCATCGAAGTACTGTAAGGATTTTTTGCTTTACAGTTATTTTTTATGCTTTATTCTTACATGTTATATTTAATTTGTCTGTGATTAAATTTACCTTTGCTGGCTGTTTGTAAACATGATATAATAATAACGTTGTTATGATTGCGAAATATTAAATCGGTAAAAATCTCTAAAATGAATTGATTTTATTTTTATTCAAGATTTTATATTAAGAATGTTAGAGAGAAATATATTATTTTTCATTACAAACTTAAATCTGAAAATTAGATTTTAAGGTTTAGTTATCCGGTCTAATTTAGAGTAGTGCTCTTTAATTTGTTGGTACAATCGCCCGGTAGTTAGAGTGAAGCTCTATTTCAAAAGTTTTTATAAGAATTATTATATGAAAATGTATTGAAAACATGTTTTCAGTAGTGGTTTTAAAACTTGAAAGTTAGTACTCGGATAATTAAATTCTTAGGTTTAATTTGGACAACTTGAATAAAGTTTAAACTGTCTAACCCCACCAAAGGTGGCATTTAAATGGTTCATTTTCAATCTCTTAGAAAAAAGAAATTAATTTAATTAACCAAATTAGTTATCAACCCCACCCATAGGTGTTAATTTATTTTTTTAGTTAACAAAGAATATCTAACCCACCAAAGGTGGTATTCATACAAAAAAGGGAGAATCAATAAATATCAATTTATATCTTTAATAACCTAAATAATATGAGCAAGCATAATTAACTTAGTTATTATATCCATAAATACTCCACTATTTTAACTGATAAAATTTTCATAAATGTTTATTGAAATCTATGTTTATTTTTATGTTAGTAGATTAAAAACACAAAACCCAAAATATCGTGACAGGATGTTTAGGATTTAATTTTGTTTTTAAAAGTTTGAATAATAAATTAAAAACCACATACATTCTTTCCTTAGATCGACCTTGGGAGTATACTTATCATTTTCTACGAAATGATTCGTGCACTTGTGAGAGTTTTATAAATATAAAACCAAAGTATTGGCAAAATCAACGATGCCGGTTTTTGCTCATCAGCGTCGTGACATGATTTGTCTAATCATTCCACCAACTTGCCACGTTGTCTATTTTTGTGAATCACATTGCGTGAACTGGTGTTGACTCGACAATCATTGACTCGGATCGATCTCTCTTGCCACGAGTCACGCTTTGATTCACCCTATAATTTTCGCATGTCACGTGTTTGATTCTGATTGGGATGCGTTGTTAATTTTGCTTGTTTTGATCTCAATCTTTGATCTGACGGTGTAGATTCTACCTTAACTATATTTAATCCCCTAATCACCCAAAAACCCTGAGAGTTATAATTATTATAATTTTGACAAATTTTTGGTGCTAAGAAAAGAGAAAAATACATAAAAATTCAAAAGGAGATATTTTTGGTGAAAATTTAAGAGCACATTAGTACTATAATTCAAAAGATTGATTATATTTCTTATTATACTCTTTTTTTTTATTATTAATTTTTAAGTCTTTCTTTATGAAAATATGAGTTTTATGAATATAATTATTTGTAGTTATTTTATTAATCTAGATATCTTATGAACTCAATTTTCATCATGTGATGATCTAATATTTTACCTCAATTATGATTTCAATTTAATTATATTATTTAATCTGATTTTTATGTTATTAATTGTTTAGCTAACAATTTATCTATAGAGACAATTAAATATATTTAAGAGAATTATTTAATTGTTTGTCTTGATTAAATAGCATGCATAGTTTTTAGGCAAAGATGTATGATTTTTATGTATGTGATCTATAATTGACGAACTTAATGAGTAGTATGCGAGTTAGATTCAATTGATCATGTAATTAATTGATAATTATATTGGGGAGATTTTAGTGATTCAGATGTTTAAAAAATTGGAGATTAAATATTCTTAGATATTTTATTATATATCTTCTTAGTTATCAAATTTGATTGAATTAATTATTGTTATTTATTTTTAATTATTTTAATTTTGTTTCCTAAAAATATAAAAAAAACACAAAAAATCAATTTTTATTTTTTAGATATAAACGATCTTTTTATTATTATTATATTACTTATGATATGTATATTTGTGTATTCATCACACATATTTTGTGTGTGACAATCAACTACAAATCTTAAATTTTTTATATCTTGTTTGAGAAAGCTAGGCATGGTTAATGAGGGTAACCAAAAATTGATGATTTGTTATTCTAAATTTGTTGCAGAGTATTGTATCTCTCTGAGTGTATGTATTAATACGCGATATCGTGCATTGTTTCTATTCCATTCATGTAGTTGAGTATAATTGAATCCAAATATGAAGGAAATAGTTTAGGAGTCTTAGGACCCAATATTATCTACATATAGATTTAATTGAATTTCGAATATTTCATTCTTAGGAGTATTTAAGAATTGTGGCATCTCTAAACCTTTTAGTATACCATATAGAAATGATGTTTATGTTATTTCATTTATGTTGCTATTTGAGTATAAAGTATGATTTAATGCTCAGTACTATATATAGCTTTGTGATCAGGCTATGGTTCCTGCTCGACTTGATCTTCATTTTCTAAGGTCGACCAGGATCAAGCACGACCTGAATCTCATGTAGTTATATTTTATTGTCTTTTATATTTACTTGTTGAGCTTTTTGACATATGTTGATATGAAACCCTTATGTAATTGATACATATTCATATAATTTCCTTGTATATATACAATGATGGTCTTGAATGACACCAGGTTGATAGTATTTATGACATCTTACTTGTTTATCTCTTTAAATTTGGATTATTCCTAACACAATTATTTACAAAAAAATGTAAAAATTTTAAATCCTTTAAGATGCTTTGTTACTCGACTAGGCTCACTATTCTTCTTATCTTCCATTACTAATGAGAAAAGCTTGTGTTTGGACATAGTGATCGACCTAGTGCCCAATCCATCTAATACCCCAAGCCATAAGATGATTCACTCCTAAAGACATGCCTCGATTCATACCCACAAATACACACGTGGAAGATATATGTCCTGTGAAGCTTTAGCATCTGGAGGGTCGATCACCAGCCTAAACTATGGGGTGGTCTACCTCAATTTATAAATATGCATGTTTTTACCTTTATGACCCCTGACACACTTATATGTGTATACCTTATGTAATCGACACCTATACGTGTAAAATTCTATATATATATATATATATATATATGAAATTTCTAAGAGATCCACTCATTCCACCAATTTCTCTAACTTTTCCTTAGTTTATCTCTCTATAAATTAGACCAATCCTAACATTTTGGCACCCATCGTGGGGCTCAGATTCTAAGGTCGAGCTTTGGCTTATGACCCCATGCTTTCAAGGTTCACTCCAAATTCTAAGAGATGCTTAACACCTGTTCCACGAACCCTCAGAATCACCATCATCATGGTAAGGACATGCATTGAAGGACGATTGAGACAACCAATATGTGATTAAGCTAGAATAGAAATCGATCCTTATCAGGAGATGGCTCATCAAATTCTTGAGTTAAGTAGAGAGCTCAAGGAGACTAGATAAGAAAGGTTGTTTATCACCAATTATGCCTGTAACAAGCTACTAAAGAAAGAGTCTCACCACATCTTCTCAATCATTCAAGAAATGGGTGAGTCTACTGAAGCATATATGAAATGATTCACGAAAGAAAAGTTAGAAATCTTCTATGGACTTAGCTATATCGTTATAGAAGCCTTTAGGCGAGGTATCCTAAAGAACTCCAATTTGTTTGTGAAGCTAACCAAGATGGTCCCACAAAATTTGGAAGAAGCATATGAGAGGCAAGAAAATTTTTAAATCTCAAAAGAGAGCTAGGTCTATTCAAATGCGGCCAGGCTAATGTGGAAGTTGGACCAGAAAAAAAGAAAAGAAAGATAAGTCCTGATAGAATAAATCAAGGTAACATAATAAAAAAAACAAGCGCTTCACGCCAAATAACAAGACAAGCAGCCAATGGTTAGGGAATATAGGACTCTGAGGGAGGTCATTATCTCCCTTTAGAGGCCCACCCTTGAAAGTGGATCTGGCTCAGCTAGTATTAAGGATGGAGGAGGAGCCAAATGTCAGGTCACCCCTAAAAATGAAGTCTCCACTTAGAGACACATCTAAATGGTGTACTTTCACAAAGATGTGGGTCATGAGAGGAGAGACTATAGGCATCTTAAAAAGGAAATGGATGAGCTATTGGTCAGAAAATATTTAAAGGACCTCATAGAAAGCAACATCGAGGCCACCAGCTCCCTCAAGTAAAGGGATAGACCTCCATAATGAGCCTAGCATCAGGACTATCTATACCATACTTAGAGGGCGCAAGATTAATGGGACCTCTAGTAACTCGCGCAAGAGGTACGCTAGAGACCTGTATAGTGCTTGGTACATATACATTTTGGAAAAGGCAAGGTCCCTCTAGAGATCATCTTCACTAAAAAGGGAAAGACCTCATCTCATCACGAGGACCCCTTAGTAATCACTCTGATAATAGAGTCCTACGATTTTTTTTGAATCATGGTTGACACTGGGAGCTCCATGGATCTCCTTTCTTGTCTACAGCAAGAGCCCTAGGCGCAAAATAGATTGATATTATAAGGAGAGAGCTACCCTTGGTGAGATTCAAAATTAGCACCACCTATGCAGTCAGGACCATGGTATTACCTATCATGGCCAAAGGGACAATAGTGATGACTAAATTTGTGGTGATTGGTGGCCCAGTTCATTACAACGCAATTTTGGATAGGTCATGGATAGATAAGATGAAGGCAGTCCTATCCACTTTCCATCAGGTAACTAAATCCCTGACTGAAGGAGGTACGAAGGAGATAAGAGGAGACCAAGAAAAGGCTAGGAGCTGTTACAATGCCATTATAAAAGGGGTCATTCCTAAGTAGCAATCATAACATGTCCTCTCTTGAAGGAGGTGAAGGGGTAAAAGTCTAGCACAATCTATCAACACAAATGAAGTATGAGAACTATCATTGGGAGATAAGGAGGAGAATCGTCCTTTGAAACTATATACAGATTTGACAACAGTGATGGATGAGCAACTAGCCCAATTCCTAAAAGCAAACTCCAACGTTTTAGCATGGAGCCATTCAGAAATGCCTGGGATTGACCCAAAGGCTAAATTTTGATTCAAAGGCTAGACCTATCCGAAAAAGAAAGAGAAAGTTTCCTAGGGACAAAAAATGAGGTGATTAAAAGTCAGGTCACCACCCTCAAGGAGATAGATATTATAAGGGAAGTCAGCTATCCTACTTGGTTATCAAACGTGGTGTTGGTGATGAAGGCGTGATAATCACCCCGTATGTGTGTGGCCTTTATAGACTTGTATGAGGCATGCCCCAAAGGTTTTTTCTCCTTCCCCAATATTGATTAGCGAGTTGAATCTACCATTGATTTTGGATTAATGAGTTTTTTGGATTCCTACTATGGTTACCATCGCCAAAAAGGGATCTTTTTCTATGCCAGAATGATGTTTAGATTAAAGAATACTGGTGTCGTATATCAATGCCTCATGAACAAGATGTTTGTAGATCAACTAGGAAACAACTTGGAGGCATATGTGGACGATATGGTTGTAGAGTTAATAGTCACAAAACCATGTCAAAATTAGGTTAGCCTGTATCTATCTGAGGGATTGAGGCTAACCTAGACAAGATATAGGCCCTAACGAGCATAAGGCCTCTTACTAATTTGAAAGGGATCTGACAATTGAAAGAAAGGATACTGCACCAAACAAGTTCATCTCCAAATGTATGAACAAGTCTTACTATTTTTCAAAATGTTGAGGAAGAACACTTCCATTTTCTAGGATGAAGATTGTGATAGAGCCTTTGAAGGAATCAAGTAATACCTTAGCAAACCTCCTGTCCTCATCAGCCCTTTTCTCGAAGAGATACTCTATTTTTACTTGGCTGTAGCCCCCCAGACTTATAGTGCCATAATCCTACCTGAAAGATACAAGGTCTAACACTCCATCTATTACATTAGCCAAATCCTCACAAATGCCCAAAAAAGGTACCCAATAATTAAAAAGTTGGCCTTCATCCTAAAAATCAATACACGAAGCTCAAGAATTACTTTGGCTCAAAAATAGTGGTAGTACTTACAACCCAACCACTCAAAAGCATTTTGATGAGGCCAGAAGTCTCAAGAAGATTGGCACAAATCCCCATAGAGCTATGAGAGTACGAAATTATGTACATGGTTAGAAAAACCATTAAAGGACAAGTTATGGCTGACTTTGCGGTAGAATTTTATGAGACACCAGAAGTTATCATTAATGAGGCATAAGGAGAGGTGTGCGGTATGGATCAAAAAGAGATGTCAACTTGGCAAGTATTCATTGATGGCGTGCAACATTTCAATGGCACTGGGCTAGGGGTGGTCATAGTTGATCATGATAAAAATTATTTTGAGTATGTTTTCAGGTTGGATTTCCAGGAAACTAATGATGTCACAGAGTATGATGCAACTATACTTGGGGGCATGACATCAAATAAACTCGGTGTGGATAAGATTAGCTTGTATAGTGACTCTTGACTAGTGGTCAACCAGTACTTGGGGACATTTGAAGCTAAGGATGGAAAAATGAGGAAATATCTGGAGAGGCTAAAATAAGAGTGTTCAAAATTTTCTTACATTGAGATCAAGCAAATAGCTAGAAATGAGAACGGTCAAGCCAATGCCTTGGCTACCCTAGTTAGAAGAGGTCGAAAGAATAGTTGGGTGTATAGATGCTCCTACCGACCCATAGTTCACTTTGATCTTTAATTTCCTTGAAAGGAGAGACCTATACAAGAATTGAAAACTTGTAAAGGAAATCAAGGCCAAGGTGGGATGATACCTGATTGAAGCCGATAAGCTATACATTGATGGACTGTACTCGGGCTCGAGCTCTTGTACATATCCAAGGAGGGTTTTGAAAGACTAATGTTTGAATCACATGAAGGGGAATACGACTCTCATTTAGGTGGAATGAGGCTATCCCAACGGAATATGAGGCAGAGCTACTATTAGCCCACTATGCTAGAAGATTGCACAAAATACATTCAGGAGTGCGATAAGTGCCATAGATTTTCCCCATTGTCACACATGCCTCCAAACCCCATGATGAGGGTGGTGAGCCTTAAGCCTTTCTATAAATTAGGGCTTGACATAGTAATTCCTCTACCTTTAGCAAAGGGTCAAAAGAAGTTTTTACTTATGGACACTGACTATTTTTCTAAATGGATTGAGGCGGAACCTTTGGAAAGAATATAGGAGGAGGACATGATTTGATTTATTTGGAAATCTATAATTTGTCAATTCAGTCTACCCAAGGAGCTCATTACTGATAATGAGAGGCAACTTATAGGTCGAAACATCAAGGAGTTTGCCACCAAATACAACATCAAGATGTGTCACTCAAACTCATATTATCCCCAAGCCAATGGTCAACCAGAATCTTCTAACAAATTAATAATCAACCTAATAAAGAAAAGGTTAGAGGGTGCAAAAGGAAGATAGGTTGGGGAACTGTCTGGGGCATTGTGGGTTGTTAGGATTAGTTCCTGAGGGAGCACTAACGAGACACCTTTCTCCCTAGTATATAGGACTGGAGTTATGATACCAACTGAGGTTACAATACCCACCGTGAAGTCAGCCCTAATTGAAGAGCAGAATGCTGCAAGTAAGGAAATCAAGTTGACTCTCATTGAGGAGAAAAAAGACTAAACCTTAAGGAGGATAACCAATCAAAAAAGGAAAGTATCATATTATTACAACAAGGCTTTGTGTTTCAAAACTTTCACCATAGGTGATTGGGTTCTCAGAAGGGTCTTCCCTAGCAAGAAGGAATGGATGGTTGGAAAAATGGGTACAAATTGCGAAGGGCCGTATCAAATAATTGAGACAACACCATGAGAGGCCTACTTATTGAAAGGTATTGAAGGAGCTAAAGATGACACTAGTTGGAATTCTTGACACTTACAAAAATACCACTTCTAATGTATCTTAATTTATTACTTTCATGTACCGCCATTATATGTATACATATGAAGTGAATTCTTTCAAGAAATGGCTCTCTCCCACTATTATATGTCAAGGGCTGATCACCTCAGTCAAGAACCAAGTAGAGCGCCCTAACATTCATAAAAATTCATGAATTGATCACCTCAGTTAGGAACTAGGTAGAATGCTCTCTCATATTCCTATATATCATAGGTTGATCACCTCGGTCAAGAACTAGGTAGAGTGCCCTACTACTCTTAAAAATTCATGAGTTTATCACTCAGTTAGGAACAAGGTAGAGCACTCTAACACTTGTAAAAGTCACGTGTTGATCACCTTGGTCAGGAACCAGGTAGAGTGCTCTAACATTGAAGGGAGAGTCAAACGCCTCGGTTAAGAACTAGGTAGAATGATTTCTCCCACTATGATAGGTCACAAGTTGATCACCTTGGTTAGGAACCAAATAGAGCGTTTTAACACTTATAAAAGTCACGAGTTGATCACCTCGGCCAGGAAGCAGGTAGAGCGCCCTGACAGTTATAAAATTCATAAGTTGATCACCATGGTTAAGAACTAGGAATAATTCTCTATCACTAAAGAGAAAGTCAAGCACCTTAGTCAAGAAACATGTAGAATACTCTTTCCCACCATTATAGGTCACAAGTTGATCACCCTAGTCAAGAATCGGGTAGAGCACCCTGAAACTTGTAAAATCACGAGTTTATTGATAAGTGAAAAAATACATTGGTCTGGCATCGCAAGTGCTTTCTATTAAAAATATTTTTTTGTTTGAGCTCATAATGCACTTCAAGTTTATTAATACATAGCCCAATCCCCAAAGTTAAAAATTCCTCAGATGCTTAGACACTAGATTTGAGTCTGGGTCATTTGTCTATTCCACCAAGGGTAATAGCTTGGCTTGAATCTTGAAAATTATATTTTGTACATTGGCCACTATTCAATGAGGGATTCAACGTGAGCATATAATGTTCCAATTAATTAAAAACACTCATCACCTTGAAGAAGACTCCCTCAGATTGCTTTATGTAGAAGTTTTCCCGATGGCACTCCCTGTCCACAAGGACGACCATTTTAGCCATGGTCCTTCTCTCTTGAGTCCTCTTCATAAATTTTTAGCTTATCCTCGAGCTTGGACAACTCAATTTTTAATTCCCTTGCCTCGGTCTTAATTTCTATTAGCCCAGACTAAATTTCTAGTTTGAAAGCTTGAACTGAATTTTTGTTAGCCTAGTTAGAATCTATAAGGTCTGGATAAGAAAGATCGAAAATGAGGTGGTAATTATTTCAATAATATTCTCTGAATTTAATAAGTGTCCCTAACCTATTTTTATAAGGGATAATGTTAAGAAAGGTTTGGTGACACATGTCCCAAAAATAGAAAGGTAGGTAAACATCATAAATAAACATTACAAATGATATAAATACACAATTATTCGAGCAACATAGTTGATTCTCAAAACCAAATTGATTTTCATTAATAAGTATAAAATCAAAAAGGTTAAGCCCGCGACCACATAAGTAGGAGTGGTGTCGAGCTCAAAAGGAAGAAAAAAGCATATGTGGCTTAGGATCCACTTCATCAGAAGGCTCGAGTCATTACCAATATCAATGGTCCTTGGTCCCACCTTCTGCACCTAACATCTCGGACCCGTCACCACTTTCACCAAAGTTTGAGTCCTCTTCCTCGCCCCCATCTTAGGACTGAGTAGGCATGTATTGGGGAGTGATCAGGATATCCAAAATCTAGTAGTAGTACTCCCCCAAGTCCCTCTTCTTGATGTCCATCTTAACAAAGTCCATAGCCAGCTCATAGCTTATCTCAATGCTCGAGGTGAGCTATTTGGCCATCACATCATGCTCGATATTTTCCTTCTCTTTTGACTTGAATAGCCTATGATTACATGCCTTAATCTCATCCTCGGCTTTTCTATAAGCCTCTTCAATCTTAGAAAATTGCCTCAAGTTTTCATTTAGCTCAGTAATGGCCTTAGATAGTTTATCCTTATTTTCTATTTCCTCACCCTCCCTCTTGTTGGCCTTTTCCAGTAGCACCGCGTACTTGGCCCGAGTAGAGGCATGAATTTTTTTTCTTGTTCCATCTCATGTTTCAAAAGCCTCATACATCTAGCCCTGTTCAACCTATATAGTAGCTGCAACTAAAGAAGAGTTAGATGACGTGAGGTCAAACATAAGAAATATATGTAGTAAGAAAAATGTATATACATGAGGGGAGAGGTTAGGTTGGCACACTTGGTACATGAGGCAATTGATCACGACCTCAGAGCTCGCGTCCTCACATATGGTGTTGAGCTACTTCTCATGTGCCATAAAAAGAAGGTGGCACACATAGTGGTCAAGTCGCTCTAATTCCATACTTCGATACAGAACCATCCCATAAACATTAGTAGTGAGATCGTTGAACACCCTTCCCCTTCCTCGAATCCCTTACAGGGTGTTTAGATAAATGTGAACCCGAGCTGGGAGGTTATGTGATGAACGAAAACCGGCATCGCCGATCCTGCCAATACATTGGTTTTATATTTATAAAACTCTCGCAAGTGCACGAATCATTTCGTAGAAAATGATAAGTATACTCCCAAGGTCGATCTAAGGAAGGAATGTATGTGGTTTTTAATTTATTATTCAAACTTTTAAAAACGAAATTAAATCCTAAACATCCTGTCACGATATTTTGGGTTTTGTGTTTTTAATCTAATTACAGAAAAATAAACATAGATTCAATAAACATTCATGCAAATTTTATCTTTTATAAATAGTGGAGTATTTATGGATATAATAACTAAGTTAATTATGCTTGCTCGTATTATTTAGGTTATTAAAGATATGAATTGATATTTATTGATTCTCCCTTTTTTGTATGAATACCACCTTTGGTGGGGTTAGATATTCTTTGTTAACTAAACAAATCAATTAACACCTATGGGTGGGGTTGATAACTAATTTGGTTAATTAAATTAATTCCTTTTTCTAAGAGATTGAAAATGAACCATTTAAATGCCACCTTTGGTGGGGTTAGACAGTTTAAACTTTATTCAAGGTGTCCAAATTAAACCTAAGAATTTAGTTATCCGAGTACTAACTTTCAAGTTTTAAAACCACTACCGAAAACATGTCGTCAATACATTTTTAGATAATAATTCTTATAAAAACTTTTGAAATAGAGCTTCACTCTAACTACGAGGCGATTGTACCATCAAATAAAAGAGCACTACTCTAAATCGATCGGATAACTAAACCTTAAAATCTAATTTTCAGGTTTAAGTTTGCAATGAAAAATAATATATTTCTCTCTAACATTCTTAATATAAAATCATGAATAAAAATAAAATCAATTCATTTTAGAGATTTTTACCTATTTAATATTTCGCAAGCATAACAACGTCATTATTACATCATGTTTACTAAGCAACAAGATTAAATTTAACCACGACATAATTAAATATAACATGTAAGAATAAAGCATAAAAATAATCAGAAAGAAAATAAAATCCTTACGAACTTCGACGCTATTCCCGTTCTTTGGAAAAACTCCAAGCGAATTTGCACTCCCATTTATTGAATCAAAAAGCTAAAATATTACAAAAACATAACTAGTTCTTCCCTAAAAAGGGAAGAACTCTAAAACTAAGAGAAACTAGCTAAAACATAAGAAAAACTAGCTAAAACATAAGAAAAACTAAAAAAACTAAAAACTAAGAAATGGAGAGAAAGAAAGAAGAGAGAAGTGTGGTTTTTGAGGTGTTTGAAGGTGTGCTTTGAAGTGAATGGAAGAGGGGTATTTATAGGTGAGGATGGAGAGAAAAAATGATTAAAAAAATGTTAAAAAAAATATTAAAAAAATAAAAAACGTGTTTTGGACCTGCTGAGGTCATCAATGACGTCAGCATGACGTCATGGGGGCGGCTGCACGTGAAAAATGGGTCAAAAACGCGTTGAGCGCGCGGCTGGGCGGCTGATGGGCGCTGCGCGCGCGCGTGAACAATAACCGGCGCGTTTTTCTGCTTTTTGACATTTTTGACCTTTTCGACCCATTTTGTCCAATTTTTCCATGTTTGTTGACCTTTTTCCACTTATTTATTAATTTATTTGTGATGTATTGCTTCAAGTATTCTTCTTTGAGTCTTTAAATTGCGTTTTTAAGCCAAAATACCTGAAAAACAATAAAAATACCCGTGATTCCGAAAAAGACAAATTTATATAAATATATGATAAAACATATAAATATATATATTTTTAATCAATTAATGTTCATAAAATCATGGTTATTTTAGTGCTTTTTGAGCACTTATCATTATGAAATGTATCTATCTATGGATTTTGGTAAAGGCTTAAAGACATTCAAAGAATCCAGTCTGAGTATGGGCTCATTGATTCTTCCTTCTAGATGGGGTGGAAAGGCATTCTTACCTAAAAGACTTGCTCCTCTTCTTTCCTTTAGAAGAGCCCTTCCCTAGTATAGAAGGTGTAGTCTTTTGGAAGCTTGTCCCATAGGGAGAAATCTTACTCTTAAGTCATGTCAGGAAAGCCTTGGCATTGAACTCCATAGTATATGAAAAAATAAGGTCGAAAAGGTGTTAACATTATAGGGATTCTAAAAAAAAGGAAGGGAAAAAGGTTCAAGTCTTAAGGCTAGTTCACTATCATCAGAGATCACCTTAAACCTTCGCCCATAATTTTTGGGAGGGTTTTGGAACTTGGAGGGGGATCGAAGTTTACCAATGATTTTTTAGAGGGATCCACTGATCCTTGCCTCATCAACCCATATGCAAAAAAGTGCAGAATGTTTAATAATTGCTTCCACGGGGTTCTCTCAGGCAGATAGTTTTGGATATTAGCCAAACGTTTCTTTGCATCTTCACTTAAGGTTGTTATGAAACAGCCCATTTTCCTTATCATGACCTTAGTATTAGTCTAGGTGCTCCTTATTAGCCTCATGTCACTAATATGAGTCTCCCACCGACCTAAGACATTGAAGAAATATTCCTTCCAATTCTTCTCATTCTCAAGAAAGGCCATGTTTATACCCCGATCCTACTTTACTAACATGTATACCCTCCTCAGGTCTGTGAGGTTCTACTTCAACATATAGACTTCATTAAACTCTGGCATCTCTAGATCCACCATGAGCTCCTAACATATCAATGTAAGGTAGAGTTGGTACCTTCAGCCATTAGGCTTCAGTTGACATGGTGCGAGTTGAGTCCTGGCAAAAATCCTTCTTAGAAAAGGATATAGGGGAAACCTAACCCCTAATCACAAAAGTTTCTCATGAAAGACTATCCATCCAACTAGGGGTGGGTCACTATCAGAGGCTCTCAACATTGTAATCATTATTTGAACCAAGAAGGGGATGTTATATGTTTTCCTCAACCTCTCCTTATCTTGAGGTGACAAACCATTGGTCTTGACCTTGGCTGACAAACCTTTGGTACAGCTTATGGGTTCCCCAGTCCCTAGGTTCCTTTTTTTCTTCCTCCAAGATCTAGTGACTGATATTTGAGTTTGAGGCACGTTTTAACCTAATATTTTCTACAGCTTATAGATGAGAGGTAGAGGTAGAAGGTTAAGGCTGGGATGGACCATTTTCATTTAAAGAGCTCGTCTTGTTGGAGGACCCTTTTGTCATCACTCTCTGGTTGACCTGAGTAGGTGGGATATTGTGGGCTCTCTCAAGAGGTCGAGCCTGAGTTTTTTTCTCTATGCATGATCTCTATAAAAAATCACAAGTAAGGCACGAGAAGAAGAGATTACCAAGGATTGATTTTGAAATAAAAAGGAGAGTGATTCTCTAAACAAACCTGAAAAGAAAGTAGAAAGGTGTTAGACTCGAAGAATTTTTACTTTAAAAACCCGAGCAAGTAAGCTATGTGTCTATCTGGTTTCTTACCACCGAATTGAAAACTTTTTATGGCTTGAGCTAAGAAGAAAAAATGTTTTCTTCTCTTGATTTTTGTCTGATGTGTAGGAAATGATAAGATGAGGCTCAGCCCAGGCACTTGATGAGCAGAACCAGCATCGCCGATCCTGCCAATACTTTGGATTTATATTTATAAAACTCTCCCAAGTGCATAAATAATTTCATAGAAAATTATAAGTATACTCCCAAGGTCGATCTAAGGAAGAAATATATGTGGTTTTTAATTTATTATTCAAAATTTTAAAAACAAAATTAAATCCTAAACATCCTATCACGATATTTTGAGGTTTTGTGTTTTTAATCTAATAACATAAAAATAAACATAGATACAGATTCAATAAATATTAATGCAAATTTTATCATTTATAATATTGGAGTATTTATGGATATAATAACTAATTAATTATGCTTGCTCATATTATTTAGGTTATTAAAGATATAAATTGATATTTATTGATTCTCTATTTTTTATATGAATACCACCTTTAGTGGGATTAGATATTTTTTGTTAACTAAACAAATCAATTAACACCTATGGGTGAGGTTGATAACTAATTTGGTTAATTAAATTAATTCCTCTTTCTAAGAGATTGAAAATGAACCAGTTAAATGCCACCTTTGGTAGGGTTAGACATTTTAAACTTTATTCAAGGTGTCCAAATTAAACCTCAGAATTTAATTATCCGAGTACTAACTTTTAAGTTTTAAAACTACTACTGAAAACATGTTGTCAATATATTTTCAGATAATAATTATTATAAAAACTTTTGAAATAGAGCTTCACTCTAACTACCCGGCGATTGTACCAACAAATAAAAAAGCATTATTCTAAATTAGATCGGATAAGTAAACCTTAAAATCTAATTTTCAGATTTAAGTTTGTAATAAAAAATAATATATTTTTCTCTAACATTCTTAATATAAAATCTTGAATAAAAATAAAATCAATTCATTTTAAAGATTTTTACCTATTTAATATTTCGCAAGTATAACAATGTTATTATTATATCATGTTTACAAAGAGCGAGCAAAGTTAAATTTAATCACAGATAAATTAAATATAACATATAAGAATAAAAGATAAAAAATAATTGTAAACAAAATAAAATCCTTACAGTACTTTGATGCTATTCTTGTTGCTGGAAAACCTCCAAACCGAATTTTCACTTCCATTTATTGAATCAAAAAGCAAAAAATTACAAAAACATAATTAGTTCTTCTTAAAAAGAGAAGAACTCTAAAACTAAGACAAAATAAAAACTAAGAAATGGAGAGAAAGAAAGAGAAGAGAAGATGTGTTTTGAGGTGTGGTTTGAAGTGAAGATAATGAAGGTATTTATAGGTGAGGAAGGGAATAAAAAGTGGGTGAAAAAATGATTAAACATGGTGGAAATGCGGAGTAGTTGATGAGTGCTCAAAAAACACTAAAATTACCATGATTTTATGCACATTAATTGATTAAAAATATATATATTTATATGTTTTATCATATATTTATATAAATTTGTCTTTTTCGGAATCACGGGTATTTTTATTGTTTTTCAGGTATTTTCACTTAAAAACGTCACTTAAAGACTCAAAAGAATCTTGGAAGCAATACATCACAAATATATTAATAAATAAATGGGGAAAGGTCGACAAATATGGAAAAATTGGACAAAATGGGTCGAAAAAGGTCAAAAAGGAGAAAATCGTGCCGGAGCAGCCCACCCCGTGCGCGCCGATTGCAGCCGCAGCGCGGCGTGGCCCACGTCCGCTGTGAGATGCGTATCTATTCACGCGCAGCGGCTGACACCCCATTTAGCCCCATTTTCACGTGCGGCCGCCCCGTGACGTCATCGCGACATCATCGATGAACTCACTATTTGCACTTCTGGCGTTTTCACCATTTTTAACATTTTTCACCCACCTTTTCTCTCCATCCGCACCTATAAATACCCCCCTTCTCTTCACTTCGCCACCACACCTAAAAAACACACTTCTCTCTTCTTTCTTTCTCCCGTTTCTTAGTTTTTATTTTTTTTTTAGTTTTTCTTATGTTTTAGTTAGTTTTGCTTAGTTTTAGAGTTCTTTCCTTTTTTGGGAAGAACTAGTTATGTTTTTGTAATTTATTAGCTTTTTGATTCAATAAATGGGAGTGCAAATTCCGTTTGGAGGTTTTCTAGCAGCGAGAATGGCATCAATCTTATGGATTTTATTTTCTTTGCAACTATTTTTTATGCTTTATTCTTACATGTTATATTTAATTTGTACGTGATTAAATTTAAGCTGTATCTAGTAATTGTTGTAAAAATGATATAATAATAACGTTGTTATGCTTATGAAATATTAAATAGGTAAAAATCTCTAAAATGAATTGATTTTATTTTTATTCAAGATTTTATATTAAGAATGTTAGAGAGAAATATATTATTTTTCATTACAAACTTAAATCTAAAAATTAGATTTTAAAGTTTAGTTATCCGGTCTAATTTAGAGTAGTGCTCTTTTATTTGTTGGTACAATCGCCCGGTAGTTAGAGGGAAGCTCTATTTCAAAAGTTTTTATAAGAATTATTATCTGAAAATGTATTGACAACATGTTTTCAGTAGTAGTTTTAAAGCTTGAAAGTTAGTACTTGGATAACTAAATTCTTAGGTTTAATTTGGACACCTTGAATAAAATTTAAATTGTCTAACCCCACCAAAGGTTGCATTTAAATGGTTCATTTTCAATCTCTTAGAAAAAGGAATTAATTTAATTAACCAAATTAGTTATCAACCCCACCCATAGGTGTTAATTGATTTGTTTAGTTAACAAAGAATATCTAACTCCACCAAAGGTGGTATTCATACAAAAAAGGGAGAATCAATAAATATCAATTCATATCTTTAATAACCTAGATAATATGAGCAAGTATAATTAATTTAGTTATTATATCCATAAATACTCCACTATTTATAAAAGATAAAATTTGCATGAATGTTTATTGAATCTATGTTTAATTTTACGTAATTAGATTAAAAACACAAAAACCCCAAAATATCGTCGGGATGTTTAGGATTTAATTTCGTTTTTAAAAGTTTGAATAATAAATTAAAAACCACATACATTCCTTCCTTAGATCGACCTTGGGAGTATACTTATCATTTTCTACGAAATGATTCGTGCACTTGCGAGAGTTTTATAAATATAAAACCAAAGTATTGGCAGGATCAGCGATGACGGTTTTCGCTCATCAAAGTTTTTGGCAATCCCGATTCTGCTCATCAGTAGTGAATGATGACATCATTTTTGACATCATGCTGGCGTGGGGCATTTTAAGACGAGTGGGAGTCCAATGTTTCCTTATTATTCTTGCAAGGGAAGGGAGTGAGTCTAATTGCATCAAATTGCAAGCTACAAACTAGGGTATGGTTAGGAGATCATTTTAAAAAGTTTTTTAGTTATAAATCTATTAACTAGAAGGCGAGTGAATATAATATCAATGAAAGTACGAAAAATTAAAATCTCATAAAATAATTAGACATGCAATCACATGTAAATAGAATAATATAAAAATATAAATATTAACACACGAGAGTTTTAAGTAGAACAACGTAGGTTACACGAATGATCTAATAAGAAAACCACCGATCCACCTAACTATTTACTATAAAAAATAATGTCTAATTATAAGATTAGAACTCAAACTACTCCCACCATGATAATGCTCCCAACTAATCTACTTACAAGTTGTTTCTTTCATCATATTTTCTACAAAAAAATGTTTAGATCTAAACCAACGTTCCAATAAACTCGAGTCATATGAGGTAATCAAACCCATAGAGTTGGCACCCAAAACTATGCTATGTGTGTCCTATAGTAGATTCAATAATAAACAATCCTAACTAGATGATTTAACAAATATATTAAATAAATCAAAATCAACTAGAAATCGTAAAACAATCAGTTTAATGCACAATATCACAAATATTGTAGGCTTGATAATTTATCAAACACAATCACAAATTTTAGACAAATTAACTCAATGAAAAAAGCTTGATCATTTGAATAGTTTTAGCAAAACAAGTGAGAGATACTATGATGAGAGAATAATATTCAATAATGCTATCATATGGTTAACAAAATTGTGAGCTAATGGTATAATTAAATAGTATAAGTGGAAACCCTAAGTAAAAATTCTATGACAAATCTGTCCTTGAAAATATTTAAAAGAGCTTTAAAACATAATAAAAATATAGTAAGAAAACAAATTAACTCGAGTGAAAATTAAGTCAAACTTGAAGACCTAACTGCTTGATCGATCTAGAACTAGCTCGATCAATCGAACATGGTTGCTCGATTAATCTAGTCAAGCTCAATCAATCTAGTAAGGCAATTAACTAAATCTAAAATAAGTGGATCAATCTACTCATTAATTTAGTCAGGTAACTAAGCTCTACCGATCTAGAAATGGCTTGATCAATCGAGTAGCCTATATGCATCATATTCTTATGTGTCTTATATAAAACCTAATGCATATGAGAATAGAGATATATTTGAGATATGAGCATCAGAGCTTAATAGTTTCTTCAGCTTTAAAATATTTTTGAAAGAAACACCTAGAAACTAAACTTACATTCAAATATTTTCTTCACGGATATCACCAATACTTATAAACCTTACACTTTCTACTGGGTAGGCTCGGGTAAGTAATTCTGAATCATGGATAACCTAACCTTCACCTTAGGAGTAAGGGTTATGATGTACAAGCTTATATTCCTTACTACAACCCAAACATTTGTCCATAAGCTCCTTATTAAATTATCACTCACTTCACACTCCCACCGACCTAAAACATAGAAAAATATTGCTTCTAATTCCTCTCGTTATCAAGAAGTGTGACGTTCATACTTGATTGGAAGACATGTACACTCAAGATGGACCAGGGGTGTTTATTTTCAAAACATAGGCCTCATTAAATTTAAGTGTCTCTAACTCCATACCAAGTTCTTTACAGATTAAAGTCAAATTCAACAAATACCTATACCTATTAGGAAGAAGTTGACTAAGGTTGAGTTGGGTACTCTTCAAGAATTTTCCAACAAAACCATCAGAGCAAGTCTAATCCCCAGTACAAAATTATTCTTATAAAAGGTAATCCAACCTTTAGAGGGAGGATCATTGCCCTTAGCACTCGAACACGGGATCATTATTTGAACATATGATGGGATTTGATAAGTGGCTCTCTATCTCGATGCATCATGGCCACCATCCCACAACATAGTTGTTTTTTCATCCACCCCTTAGTTCGACCAATTGCCTCACGAGTCCTCATCTAGTTAGTGTTTTTTCCTCTAATTGTTGGGAGCTGATATTTGTAAACGAGGAACACGCAACTGGAAGGGTATCATGGCTCTAGAGGCGTGGGGGATAGGTCATACAAAACTTGATAAGGGTTCAACATTTATGGCACCATGATCTCGTACTATGTGCACATCATCTTACAAAGAGTGAGAGTTTCATAGGGGGCTTGATCTTTTATTTAAACTATAGTTAGGATATTGGGGGCTATCCCATGAAGTGGATGTATCTTAGGGAATGCAAGGAAGGAAAACTATACGATTTGTTCAACTAATAATTTCCTTTCCATGGGTAATTGCTATAGGAGAAAATAGCATGAGCATAGAACCTATGTAAATGGTACAAGAAAAAGTTGATATTAGAAAGAAATTACTTGATCAAAATGGGTTTAAATGTGAACAAGTTGAGGAGGGAAATAGGAACATAGAAAATCTATATGAAAAGAATAGGCTTAATTAGACATGAAGAAAAATGAAAAAAGCCTTAGCAAATATTGTTTTAAAATAAATTATAAAGCCTTACTAACGAGCTAAAAACTTACAAGTTCTAGCTAAAATGATATAAAAGAAACAAGGAAAGTTGGGAGAATATTTTTCCAAAATAATGGAATAGCATCTAAGAACTCACTCATTTTATTATATGATTAGTACTTCCTTTCACTTAAGTGACAAGGAGGCATCATTAAAAGAAATTTCAAAATTTCAAATGAAAGCGGGAGCGATTACAAAGGAAAGACACAATTCATTTTTCAAAGCATTTTACACTCTCACCTCGACCGAAGACCTAAGTTAAAAGAGTATGAGATTTGATGTTTGAACATAAAATATGACCTAGTGTCTGGAATCATATGTACCTCGATGATTTGTCTATTGTTCCCGCTCGACTAGATCTTTATCATCTAAGGTTGATCAGGATCAAGTGCAAGCTGAAGCCTGAGTCAATTCATATGGTTGTGTTTTATTGTCTTTCATATTTGCATGTTTAGTCTTTTCATACATACTAATATAGATCCTTTATGTAATTGACCTTTATGTAAGATTGATAATATTTATTATATTTCACTTGTTTATCTCTCTAAACTTAGATCACTCCCAACAATTGTGATCCAGATAATAGAAAAATACGACATTAGATGAAGCCCAGCTTAGACTAGATGAATTTCCCAAAAAATGTACGGTCAAGAAAACACATTTAGTAGTATCATAATTCAATTTTTAATATCCTTTTTACCCTTATTATTTTAGTGGTATATTAATTATACTCATTTTTTTTAAAATAGGTATAAATTGATGAAATTTTCAAATTAAATGGAAGATTTATCATATTTTGACTATCAAATCAATACTAATTTAGTGTAATTTTTGCATTAAATTAAAAAAATTGTATTAAATTAATGTATAATCTTAAATGGAAGTAACAATCAAATATCATCTAAATAATAAAGATAATAAATATTAAAATTAAATTATGATATTAGTAAAATAGAATTAAGAAAACTGCGGGAAATGTTTTATACATTCATACTTTTAAAAACTTTGTAAGCAACTTGAGATGCTGATTAGGTGCTGAGTAGAGGTTATAAAATTTAAATCATACTAGAACTCGTGACAAAACAAGATAAGACACCGGTTAACAAATATTTAAGAAAATTTTAAACTAGGAAAATTATCGATAATTATTATAAAATAGATATTTTAATTATATAATTATTATATTGAATTGATTATGTCTTATTATTTAATAAAATATGTTTAATTAATTAATGGTTAATAATTTTAAACTATAATAATAAAAAAAAATTCAAAAAAATATTTATATATAACAAAAAAACACTTGGAATAAGTTTTCTCACAATTCATTAAAAATAAAGCACAAATGACAAGATTTAAATGTAACATAATTTCCTTTGATGTGAAAATGAATAAAATCTATTTAAAATGTAGTAAGTTTGCACATCTTTCATGTCTTTTTTTTTTAATTTAAACGCATCCTTCACTGTTAAGTCCCTTAACCAGAATTGTTTTCAATCAATTTATCCTCCAAGAGTGTTATAATGGCCCTTCTGAAAGGCCTAGAACCACAACTTTGATTATAGTAAGAAACAACCTAAAGATATATAAGTTGAATTGAGAAAAAAAAATGATCAAATTTCGTATAACATATAATATCTTTAAAATATATATTTTTCACCTACCGTAGATATTTGAAAGGTTTGGAAAAATATTTTTCGAAATTCAATATGATAAACTAATAGCATATATATATACCATTATTTAGTACTGAAATAAACATTCACATCTTTCAACTCTAAAGAAATAAAAGTAACTATAGATAAGAGTATATATTTTTTCAATATTTTAACTTTTTTTTTTCTTTCTTTCGTTTTTTTTCTTGTACTCATGGTTGAAACAAATATATATATATATATATATATATATATACGAGTTTACAAATAAAGAGCATAAAAATGTCCTTCACTCACCAGCACCATCTTGAATATATTCAGACACATTGAGCTTATTATTATTATTTTTCCTCGACTCTTTGATTAACTTGTTTAATCTTGCTCGATCTGAACTTGCTTTTGTGTTCTTCTGCTACTTGCTTAACTCAAATTTCTGGCCTTTGTAATGAGTCATGTTGCCATAATCTCAAACTTGAAGCACTAAATTGAATACATCTACATGTACTTTCTCTATCTCATCAAAGAGGGTCAATGGATGAGGCTTTTTGCAAATAGCTTTCGAGAGCTGGTCTCCATCATAACAGCCAATATATCCAAGTGGGGATACAAAAAGTCTAGACGCTATGTTTTTCCTAAATATTCCGCAGCCAATGCATTAGCTCTGTTTTACCCAGTGGCATACCGGTTTTAATCCAGGTAATTTTTTTTAAATGACTTATTAATTAGTGTCTCTAGTATACAGAAATTATACCTTTTTTCTATTTTTAATATAAATTCATAATATTACTTTTTATTAACTATTATTAGATCATGATATTTTTCTTTTTAAAAAGATAATGACTATATTGTTTAATTATATTGAGAGATTTTATAAGATATATAATTTTAAATAAAAATAATAATAATGACTTTTATTATATTAAAAATATTGATTATACATATTATGGTTTTACTTTAAATAAGTATGAATTATTTTTATAAGAATTTTAGGATTTTTTTATACAACTAAGCTAATACAAGTATAAATAAGACTTGATCAATAGAACTTCAATATGTTAAAATAAGTTTCATATTATTTAGTTACAACTTGTTGAATATTGACCGTAAAGTAACAAATTAGTATCCTAATTTAAGGAAATTAGTGGTTTAAATTATGACATAATTTAGGGAGAGCGAACCGTGCTTCATCTATAAATATGTAAGAGCTCATGTATTGAAAATATAAGACAACAATTAGAAAAATCAAAGAGAGCATAAGAAAACTCAGAAAGAAGATACTTAGTGAGTGTGAGAGTTTTCTATGAGTTTGGGGAAATACTTGAGAGATATTATTAGTAAGAAAATTTGTATCTATATTTTGTATATTTTTTACTCAGTTCAATAATATATGTTGTCTTCTATGGACCTAGGAAAATTTCCGAACCACGTAAATTATGTGTTTCCTTTTACTGATTTGATATATTCATATACCTCTATTTATTTCTTCCATGAATTAAAAATTGGTATCAAAGCCAAATATAGTGGAATTATATACCAAATTGAAGCCCTCGATGAGACGAATGCAATAGAGAAAGAATCGCTCAAATCGGAGGTTAGAATCACTACTAGAAGCCGCGTGGAATGCTACTATCAACAATTGAGTCAACTCATCGAGTTGAGCTGTTTCAACCGTTTGATTGAGCCACTGAGGTATTAATCAAGCCGTTAACTCAAGCCACTTAGCCACTTTGATCGAGCTGTCAAAGTCGTGGACCAAGCACTAAGCCAGTTTGATCGAGCTGTTGAATTTTTGTTGACTGTTGACTTGCGAGTCAACTTATTCATTAGTGAATTTTGGTCCATGTTGGTTCATTTTTCACTCGTTTTCAACTGAGTTGGACATTTCCCTAGCTAATTGGACAGTTCTGGATACAATCGTGAACTCTGTTTTTTCAAATAAGGTATAAAATTTGTAAAAACATTGTTTTAAGTTATAAGTGTAAAATTTCTATTATCCATTTGTACTTATGGCTGATAAAAGAGAGATCGAAGAAGGTGAACAAGCTAACCTTAGAAAGTTATGGAAAACCAAGTTTTTATACTCAAATAACCATGTTATCCAACACAAAGTTTGAGGTGGAGTATTAACTTTAGCATGTGGCAATGTGAAGTATTAGATCTATTGTTCCAAAAAGGATCTAATATAGCCTTGGAAACCAGGCGAGAAGATTATTTCAATGAAGATTGGAATTATGTCAACCGACAAGCTTGTGACACAATTCGATTGTGCTTGGGAAAAGATCAAAAGTACTTTGTCATGAAAGAGAATGTAGTCGCAGTTCTTTGGAAGAAGTTAGAGGACAAGTATATGATGAAAAGTATAAAAAACCGACTCTACCTGAAGAAGAAACTTTTTCGCTTCTAGTACAAGAAAGGTACCCCTATTATTGAGCATTTAGATAATTTCAATAAAATTTTGGCTGATCTACAAAATTTAGATGTTGAAATTATTGATGAAGATAAAGTTTTGTTGTTACTGAATTCATTACTTGAGAGCTATGAGCATTTAACAACAACTCTATTATATGGAAAATATGAGGTTAAATTCATAGATGTTTCAAATGCTTTGGTAAATAATGAGTACCGGAAGAAGGATCAACATGATCACAGAGACTCAATATCAAAAGCATTGCTGAGATTTCGTCAATGCTTGACTGACATAATAAACCGGTTGTTGTCGACCTTTCCTTTATGCTACTAGTATGATACTTACTATTGTTTTTAGTAGTGGACATATATAGGTATACCCCAATATTTTCTTCTAAGTCACTTATATGTTCCTTTTTTTCATGATTTGGTCATCATATCATCCATATAAGCTTTCATGTTTTTCCTTAATTGATAAATCTTATTGACTAAGCATTGATAAGTAGCTCTTGCATTTTTTAGTCCAAATGGTATTATAGTGTAGAAAAATTTCCCTTCCTCTATAATAAAGGATGTCTTCCCTTCGTCATTAATATGCACATTGATTTGGTCATAATCCAAATATGCGTCCATGATGCTCATCAATCTAATTCCCATAGTGGCATCGACCAATTGATTTACACTTGGTAGAGGAAAGCAATATTTGGTGTGGATTTATTAACATCAGTGGAATCTACACACATGAGGATCTCCTTTAGATTTAGGGGATAAAATGACATTTGATAACCAACTGGGATAATCAACCTTCTTAACTCATCCTATCTCCTTCAACAAACTTACTTGTCTTTTGATGGTGTCACTTTTTTCCCTTGTAAATTTCCTTTTTCACTATTTTATAGGTTTAATTTGTGAATTGACATTAATTTTGTGAGTGATTACTTCTTGGGGAATACCAGTCTTTTCTGTAGGATTCTAGGCAAAAACATCATTTTTCCTTTAGAAAAGCTACTAGGATCTGCCTTCAAATTTTCTCCCAATATGGCACTAATTTGAACTAACTAATCCTTCTTTTCTCCAATCTGTATTAAAAAGTGAGTTCTCTCATAATCATCCCTGATCATTTCCACAAACAACTATGTGGGATACTTGATTACTTGATGTAATGTAGAAGGTACTACCTATAACTTGTGTATCCATAGTCTATCCAAAATGATGCTACATGGTGACGAAATGTATAGGACAATAAAATTTGTAAAAATAATGGTTCCTTATACTAACATAGGTAATCTTATAGTTCCTACTGACATCATCATACTTCCATTGAAACCAACTAGAGTTAACTCTTTTTTGGTGATTTTCAATGGTAATACTCATATCTCTACTAATGTAGTAAGGTCAGATGAACTTCTATTATCAATCAACACCGTTCTTATTTCATAACTTGCTACATGAACTATGATAACTAGTGGATCATTGTGCATTGGAAGTAACTATTCCGTGGAAAATATTATTGGGTGACTAGGTCCCTACTCCACATTATACATCTATTGCTTTGCATATCTTCTTTCTTGAGCATGTATTTTTTTTTTAAATTTAATGTGAGTTTGAATAGGTTTTGTCCCCCATCTATTGTATGCACAATCCTCATGTTCTTTTCCACTTCAGGTTGGGGTTCTCTAATGGAGGGAATCTAGGTGCATTTGCCCTTTTCTCTTGGTGGGCTCCTTTTCATTTCCCTTATAGGATCTTCATTTACCATGTCTATTGAATGACCTCTAGATAGAAGTAACTCTATTTCCCATTTAATATGTCTATAATCACTCATCCAATGGCCAATATCTCTATGAAAAGAGCAGTATTTGGTGGGATCCCTGTTGGGAGCTCTCATTCAAGGTGATCATCTTACTTCTTCATTCACTTCCATGCTTTTCAATACCTTTTCCAAGGACACTCTTAGAGTTGATACCAAAAGTTGTTAGATTGGTCTCCCATGATTCTGAATATATGGTTCCACTTCCTTTTTCTCTTTTCTCTTTTCTCACATGCGAGTCTTTTTCTATGCTAGGTTTCTCCTCTATTTCTCTTTCTAAATTAACAAACTTCTATGCTTCCATATACACAGGTTCAATAGACCTTGGTGTTGTCTTTGTGAGCTCTACAAAAAGTCAAGATTTTTTATAACTCCCTTTCAAAATGCATCTATGGCTATTGAACTAGGGAAACTTGAAATATCCAATTTCTCTACTTTAAATCTTTTCATATAGATTTTGACATCTTCTTTTTGGAATTAACCTATAGAAAAAAATGGTGTAACACTTTCTTTATGGGCTTTTTGCTTATATATTAGGTGACAAAAGCATTTACTAACTTAGTAAAGTTAGAAATACTTTGTAGGGTAAGATCATTGAACCACTTCATTGAATTATCCTATAATGTTGATATAAAAATTTTAAACGTCATAGCATCTTTTGAGTTTTCATGCAAACAAATTGGTTCAATTACATGCAGGAAGAAGATAACATGTCTTTAATCCCTCGATATGATGTGCACTACGGTGTAACAAACTTTCGTGGAGGTATTGTTGTTTCAATTTTTTCACTAACGGGAGAAGTGACTAACTACAAATATCATTGGCATCATACAATGACTTTCATGCATTTTCTTCTTTGAGTTTGCATTCCATTTGTTTCATTCAAGCCTCCCATTCAAGTATTCTTTCAAATGACTCTATAGTCAAAGCCTCTTATTTTTTAACATTCTAGGGTAAAGTGGATTCTGAAATATTATTTTAAACTAGCTAATGATGGTCTTTTGAGTTGCTATCGTCATTTCATCCTGACCATGAAAGTGTCCTTCCATATTTTAGTCTGTATTTTTATTTGTGGACTGTCAGGGCATTGGCCTTGTCCTTAAGAAACATGTTATGCAGTATTTTCCTCAACTCTTGATTATCTTGTTCAATCTGAAGCATTGTCTGTTGTAGAAACTCTAATTGCATTTGGATAGTCTCATATATTATAGGACCAGCAGACACTATTTAAGGTAGAGGTTCTCTTAGAATGACCGCTAGACACAGCTTGATGTTGACATGATCTACTTTGGGCTATGAACCATTTTCTCGATTGGGGTGTCCTAATTTTGGATTTTGGTTATCCAATTGAGCCCTTAGTTGCTAGCTATTTAGTGGATGGGGTGGCTTTTGCAAAAGAAAGACTAATATTCTAACAGGGGTGGGATATAAAGTGGATTGGACTAAAATATTTAACAATAGTGTAAAACTCTCTTCTTTTGGACTAACTCTTAGTGTTTTCAAAAACTACAAGGTCTAAACTTAGTTTCTCGGTCAGTAATGTTTAGGTGCTACGGTAGGCACCAAAATGTTTGAGAGAATCTAGATAAGAGGTTTATAGCCTATTAGTATCCGGAAGGTCCCAAATGACATCCATGAGCCTTCAATTTATAGAACATTTAAAGTGCACATGATGAAATTTTATTAAGGGAGTACAAAAATTAGATTTTTTATAGAGCCCATGGTGCATAGCTGGCATGTGGCTTATAAATTCTCTCAAGGCCTAAACTATTTTGTTTCGTGGACAACCATACAAGCTATCATTCGGTTTGATGCATGTCACATTGTTAAATGAGATGTTTCAAATGAGATAAACTTGGGCTATCTTGGTTGAATATGGGCCTAGCTTGGGTTCTGTTAAATGGCCTGGATTCGGTCTATCTTGACTGAATATGGGCCTAGCTTAGGCTTTGTCAAATGGGCTGGATGGCTTGGCAAATGAGGTACCCTTATCCTAGTACCAAATAAATAGTATGCTTAACTTTATCACGAAGAACAATATATTAAAATATATTGCATGTATAAGACATGTTATTGGTATCACCGACAATGACATCCCATCTTGCAATAATTTTATTTGTAAGATGGTATTAGTTGCTCTTAGTTTACTCTTAACTAATAGCATGCTTAGTAACGGCAACATAAGTAACAATTTTTAACAATATATTTACACTAAAAAGACATAATATCAATAAACACAATATTCCAATTAGTTGCCGCAAATAAATTGTTTATCTAGAATCTCTTGCACATATTTCATGTATTAAACTGTACATTTTGAAGTAAACATCTCAAGAAAACTATTTTTTTAATACTACAAGTGATTGAATAATTTGGGATTAAATATATTAGTTTACTATTGATTGGATCAATCAATGATTTCTCATGATATATAATGAGAAAAAAAGTTTCTAATCAACTATAAAGAAAACTCCATCCACCGATATATGTGATCTTCCAATATTTTAAAAATACATATTGTTCGGAAAACAAAAAAAAAATGTTGCTAAGAAGATCCTACATTTGATGAATGTGAGGCTAAAAATGCTCTAATCAAGCATCGATTCATTAGTTCCATGGTTTGCAAGTAGGTGTCTCATTTGTATAGTGTGGAACAACAAAAAAGTTTGGGTTGCATTTAGAAGAATAACCTTTATATTTTTTACTCTTTATGTGTGTATGAGCCGATGAATAGATATTCTCAATTTCATTAGGGTGATTGATCTCTTGTTGAGCAGTAGAATGAATCAATCTCTATTTTCATGAAGTTGGATTACTTAAGGCCTAGTTACATAACATGTGCATTGATAGTAAATCATATAAAAATAATGCATTATAAGTGAAAAACCATGTGGTTTTACTTTGTCTTGTCTCTTACAAGTACTGCCTATTGAAACTAGGGATGTCAAATAAGATGGGTTTTTATTTGATCCATGATCCAATCTATTATATTTGAAAATTTATTTCGATTGAAAATCTACATTCAGTATCTCACAAAATTATCAAGAAATCACTTGGATAGTTAATAATAGCATAATATATATATAATTAAGAATATCAAATGGGCTAGTACAACACGGTTCGTTAAATATTTCATACGACATGAAACGATTGGTTAAATATTTAACATGACACATAAGCAAAACAAAAGTGACATGTAAAGGCCTGTGGCCCATAATGGGCTAAGCCGTGCATGCTAGTCCAAAACTAAATTCTATATAAATATATAAATATATCTACATTATAACGTGTGCGTAGCGTAATGAATAAAGTTAATATTGCTATATGAGAGGTGAAGAGTTCGATTCCCACTACCAATATTTTTTGCAAATAATGGACTAAACGAGCCATAGGCTAGACATGGTAAAGCCCACAGGTCATCTAGTGTAATAGGGATCTATATGGCACGAACCGTTAGCTAATAGGTCATTCGTCGACACGGTATGCTAATTAATCGGCTAAGTCGTACCGTGCCAAGTCAGTTTGACCTCTTTAACAACTCCATTTTAAATGTATAAATCAATTGACATTTATAATTCATAGAGCTTAAAATTAAGAATTATCTATATTAATTCAATAAATATTGATTTAAATTAATTACGATGATTTTATGATATAAGGTCAACAAAATCAACCAAAGAATATCAAAAAAATTAAAAATTGATTTTAGGAACATTTTTTCAAGAGATTTCATAAATAAATTTCTGAATTTTGACCTTAATATTTTTTTCTTATATCCAAATGAAATGATTTAAGTTGATATGAAAAGATAATTCAATGATTCATAATTTCATAATTTCATAATTTGGAAAATCTTTATACTCCAACACTATAAATAGATGGAGGATATAACACTTAAAGATCATCAGAAAATTTCAAAGAACTCTTACTTTCTTCTCTCTAGAAATTTTGGAAATCATTTTTAAGCTAGGCTAAAGTTAGCGCTATGGTAACGATTTTGTAAGTATATGAGTCATCTGATTATTAAAGTGCATTAACAATGAGTATCGTCTTATAAAGAGTGATTTGTTATTATAATTAAGTACTAATACACAATAGTCGCAATACTATTTAAGTGAATAATAAGAGAAATTATCTAAACTAATTATTCAACCTATAATTAATTTAAAAACACAAATAATAGTGAAGTAAATAATATTTAGAGATTTGGGATCTATGAATCCCCTAACCATTCTATATGTAATATCAGATATCGTTCATTGACTACATGTTGTTATATACTTAGGAGTCTTTCTCAAGCATTATTTTGGATTATGTGTAAACAATGCAAACAATCACATTGTCATACAATTTCATTTACGCATTAACTATAATCATATGTAACATACCACATATTCATCAATCATTCTATTGTTCTATTTCATTTAATGTAATAATAATTCTATGACTAATTCAAGAATCTACTTTGTCAAGCTAGGGCATGAATCTCAAATCATATAATTATTGAACAAATAATCCCAGCATTAAGATCAAAATTATTAAATTAATTATTAATAAAGAAAATCTTTCAAAGAAATAAAATCAATTACATGATTTTGAGGCTAGGTTCATCAAAAGTCCCAAATAAGAACCTAACTACTCAAAGTTCTAAATATTATAATTAAAAATATATAAGTGCATAAGAGTTATGATGACTCTATGAAAGTAGACTCATTAGCGCACTTTTTTACTTAATATTTTCTTATTTTATTCATTAAATAATATTTTTGGGTTAAAAATATTAACATATAAACTTTTATTGAAAAAGGAGAAAATATAATTTTTCGAATTTTTACGAATTTTTTTATGAATTTTTAATGCATAACCAATCAAGAGCTACCATATGGCATCATACAAGCAGAGGAGTTGACTGAGAAAGCCATGCCAATGCCACGCTAGTAAAGATAACCAATCAAAGATCGTCGTGTGTGAGGAGTGATGTAGTGCTTTAGCACATGTTAGGATGGCATTCAATCCATCTTTAGAGTGCAGTCAAACCCAATTGCCAAGTGTTATCATTCGATTGGTAACTGCTATCTGCCAGTGTACCATGTCATCTATTTCTGCGAATCATATTGCACTACAAGGTGTTGACACAACAATCGTTGATCAGGATCGATCTCCCGTGCCACACGTCGCTCTCTGATTTTCCCACTAAATTTTGTGTGCCACATATCTGATTCTGATTGAATGGCACTATTAATTTTGCTTGTTTTAATTTTGGTACTTGATCTGAAGATAATTCGACAATCCAAATTCTACGTGAGCTATATTTAACCCTTCAATACCCCATAAACCTTAATGAATCATCATTAGCATAATTTTGATCAATTTTTAGTGCTAAGAAGAGAGAAAAATACAAAAAAATTAAAAGGAGATACAATTTTGATAGAGATTAAAAAGGAGATTAGTATTACAATTTAATAAATTGATTGTATTTCTTCTTCTACTCTTTTCTTTATCAATTTTTATGTCTTTCTTCATGAAAAATATGATTTTTATGAGTAGTTAATTTATTAATCTAGTGATCTTATGAACCCAATTTTACCATGAGATGATTTATTATTTTACCCCAATTATAATTTTTAATTTTTTTTATATTATTTAATATGATTTTTATGCTATTATTTGTTTGACCAACAATTTATCTATAGAGACAATTAAATAGATTTGAGAGAATTATTTAATTGTTTATCTTGATTAAATAATATACACAGTTTCTAGTCATAGATATATGATTTTTAGTTATATGAATTGATGAACTTAATGAGTAATATGCAATTTAATTGGTATGAGAGTTTGATTAAATTAATTACTAAATGGTGTGTAGTTTACTTGAAAGATGAATATATGCTAGTTTAGATTCAATTGATCATGTAAATAATTGATAATTATATTGAGAGGATTTTAGTGATTCACATGTTTTAAAAATTAGGCGCTTAAGTCTTCCTAGATATTTTCTCATATATCTTCTTAGTAACCAAATCTGATTTAATTAATAATTGTTATTTATTTTTATTTCTTTTAAATTTACTTGCTTAAAATATAAAAATATTAAAAAATTGATTTTTTATTTTTTTAGTTCTATAAATTAGTTTGCAATAAAATAATTTTCGTGATAACGATATTTTCTTATCATTATATTACTTGTTACGATATGTATACTTGCATATTCATTGCACAAACTTCATGTGTGGCCAAGAAATTTTTGGCACCATTGCGAAGGATTATAAGTATTAGAAATTATTTTTTTTTATTTTTCTTAATTAAATTTACTTATTTTTTACTAACTTATTTCTTTATTTATTTTAGGTAATTTATTTTTTTATTTATTTGTTTTAAATTTTAATTTTTATTTAGACATCTCCTTTTGGAATTGTAGAAACATAGTTGAGTATATTGCATGAGTAGAGTTTCTGAGGGAGATATCGTACCTTTAAATCTCAAAATTTAGCATATTTTAAGATCAATTAGAAAACAACAAGTTTTCATCTAAGAGGAGGAAATGGCTAATTCATTAGAAGGAAACAATAATGAGCTAAATTTTAACAATCAGATACTTTTTATGGTGATATGGATATAGCTATGAATGAATATGCAATACCTATGTTGGAACAATTGAATCAAAGTATTACAAGGCCATTCATTCAAGCTAATAAGTTTGAACTAAAGCTAGTGATGTTTGAAATACTACAAACAGTTGGACAATTTAGCAAATTACCAATAAAGGATTCTCATCTGCATCTCAGATTATTTATTGAAGTTGGAGATTCATTCAAACTTAATGGTGTGACATGATGAACAACATTGGTATCGGGTTAGCAATACTAGTTTTGCAAATACTTTAGTTTTATATTTATAAAACTCTACCAAGTGAACGAATTATTTTATAAAAAATGACAAATATGTTCCCAAGGTCGATCTAAGTAAGGAATATATGTGGTTTATAATTTATTATTCAAACTTTTAAAAACGAAATTAAATCCTAAATATCCTGTCACAATATTTTGATTTTTTTGTGTTTCCTAATCTAATAACATAAAAACAAATAAACATAGACATGAATTTAATAAACAATTATGCAAATTTTTATCATTCATAATAATAGAGTATTTATAGAAATAATAATTAAGTTAACTATGCTTGCTCATGTCATTTAGATTATTAAATATATAAATTGATATTTATTGATTTTTTTTATATAAATGCCATCTTTGGAAGGGTTAGACATTCTTTTTTAATTAAAGAAATCAATTAACACTTACGGGTGGGGTCAATAATTAATTTGGTTAATGAAATTAATTCTTTTTTTCTAAGAGAATGAAAAAGAACCATTTAAATGTCACTTTTAGTAGGATTAGACATTTTAAACTTTATTCGTTGTGTCTAAATTAAGCCTAAAAATTTAATTATTTGAGTTCTAACTTTCAAGTTTTAAAATAATTACTGAAAATATATTGTCAATACATTTTTGAATAATAGTTGTTATAAATTTTTTTGAAATAGAGCCTCACTCTAATGAAAAATAATATATTTCTCTCTAACATTCTTAATATAAAGTGTTTAATAAAAACAAAATCAATTTATTTTATAGAAATCTTTTACCTATTTAATATTCCCCAAGTATAACAACGTTATTATTATATCATACTTGAAAACAATCACTTATGTTAAATTTAATCATAAACAAATTAAATATAACATATAAGAATAAAACATAAAAATAATTGTAAAGAATTCATTTTAAAATTATACCTCAAAACAATCCTTACAAAACTTTGATGCTAATTCTGTTTCTCGAAAACCTTCAAACGGATTTGCATTTCGGTTTATTGAATCAAAAACTAGAAATTTACAAAATCATAACTAGTTCTTCTCAAAAAGAGAAAAACTTCAAAACTAAAAAAACTAAGAAAGCTTTCTAGAGAGAGAAAGCTAGAGAAAGTGAGAGAAAAAGAAGAGATTTTTAGGCCTATTTTTTATAATGGGGCAGAGGGTCCTTTTATAGATGAGAAAAGGCTAAAAAAGTGGAAAAACATCTTGAAAATGGGTGTTAGATGCGTTTCGGATGGGCTTACATGCATGTGGGCACAAGTGTGTGTGGTTAGGCATTGGCTCTGGCAGATGGGCACAGATAGGGGAGTGGATCTCGATGTGACATACACTCAGCTGCACACAGGATAGGTTGAGCATAGGCATGATTCTGTATGGGACAGGTGATAACTGTATTTTATATATTTATTTTCATCAATTTTATTAATTATAATTGCTATGTTCTTTACATTTTTAGTTCATTTTAGTTAAATAAATTAGTACTTACTGTTTTTTATATATTTTAAGAAAATTAAATAATTTGTATTGAAAACTTACTTAATTGCAAATTTATGTATAAAAATATAATTTCAAATAAAATAGTGGTTAATTTCAATTTATAAAAAGTCTAAAAATATAATTTAAATTAAAGTTGGGCTTAATTTTAATTATTAAAAGTTTAAAATTTAATTAAATTAGAAAAGGGCTTTATTGTAATTAAACAAAGTTTAAAATGTAGTTTGGATATATTTGTGGGTTAAAATGAAATTAAGTAAAGTTTACATTTATGCACAGGTGAGAAAAAGCCACACGCCATAAACCAAGCGCGCAACGTGGACCGTCCGATCAGAAAAGAAACGGCTATGATTCACGCGTCTCTATCAGACCCGACCAACTCGCGTGGGTGCAGGTTTCTCTGTCTTTCATGCTGCTCGGTGCCCGAGTGGGGCCTACCTATCGCACAGGCTGTCGTGCAAGTGGGACCCACGTGTCTGACGCGTCCAGCCGCTATACCCCACGTTTCGCACGCCCCAATCCCGTGCGACAATCTATCGTGCACCCGTTTCCTGCAACTAATGTGGTACTGCCACGTGTCCCACTATTTGTTTTAGCGAATCATATCACGACACGTGGCAGCGTGTATTGAAAACAAAATTAGAAACGCATAGCTCTCTCCCACTCAGATTTAAACGCTTTTTCGATACCAGTTTTTTCCCCACGCGTAATATTTTATTATTTTTACCATATCTCTCTGTTACACGTGTATTATGTTGTAATATTTTTGATGTATTTTTTAGCTATAAATAGGAGATATTATGATAGAGTTTTGATTGTTTTTTTTGGATTTTTCTTTAGTGTTTAGGTTCTGAACTGTGGAACATGCAGAAGCCATTTTCCGCTTCTATTGTGTTCTATGTGTGCCAAATATTAATGATTCGTAATGTTTTAATTTTTCCTTTTCTTCATCTAATTTTTCCGTATCTGCTGTAATTTTTATTTTAAGTTTATGAAGTAATTTAATTTTATGAAGTAATTTAATTTTTCTAGGGTTGCATTTGATCTAAATTTATGAAGTTTTGATTTTAATTATTTTTGATAGATTTATAAGACGTTCGATTTGTTCATTCTATTTTGTGCTTAATGTTTTTTTGATTGTTTACAAATTTTATCAAAACGATCTGTGGCACATAAATAAACTTGGAAGAGGCATTTGTGTGTATATTGCTCGTAGATAGAATGACATGTATGATGAAGGATAGGAATATACCCTAATTGTATGTGTGGCCATTTGAAAACTTAGAACGTAATGAATCTTGGTGAATTTAATTATCATAGAGATATAGTGAATTAATTTAACGAGGTGTGTTTATACGGAGCTCGGAAGAGATGTATGAATAAAATTAGAAGTTTTCGGTTGACAATTTAAATGTACTAAAAAAATATAAATCAAGAGAAAATAACATGATTAGAGTGGATTAATTTGGTGAAAAACTGCAATCCTAGATGTCTTTTATTTTGTTATTAAACTCTTTTCTTAAACTTTTTCTAAATCAACGATCGTTTTGGATAAAATCAGAGCGAAATAATTTTAGTACTCAACAAACTGTAGTAAAAAAACTCCGTGGGAATGATACTTTACTTACAAATCTTATTACTTGTGACCGTGTATGCTTGCACGTTTTATGTTCTCCAAAAGAGACAACAACAGACATTGTAGATGCGAGATTCGGCATGGTGCACACGGCTTATCGAGGTGGGCAGGCTGGACTCGGCGGATTGGGACAATTTTTACCATTTTGAGCCATTTTGTCCAATTTTTCATTTTTTTGACTTTTCTAATTTTTTTCTGAACATAGTTGTGATGTGTTGCATCCAGTAATTTACTTTGAGTCTTAAAATTATTTTTGAACTAAAATACTTGAAAAACAATAAAAATACACATGATTATGAAAAGACTAATTTATATAAAAATATGATAAAATTATATATATATATATATATATATATATATATATATATATCTATTTAATCAATTAAAGTATATTAAATCATGGTAATTTTAGTGCTTTTTAAGCACTCATCCTGATCGAGGAGGCATTTAGGCTTAGAATATTCCCTTATTCTTTACGAGACCGTGCTTGTGCTTTGCTAAACTCTTTGCCACCTAATTCCATTACAACTTGGAATGTTTTAGCTGAGCTTAGGAATGACATTACCTCCTACTAATAATATGAAGAAGAATATTTATATGAAGAATGGGAAAGATTCAAAGAATTGCTAAGGAAGTGTCCTCATGATGGTATTTATTCTTGGATTCAAATGAAGACTTTTTACAATGGTATTAATGTTCAAACATGAACTATTTTTGATGCATCTGCTAATGGATCTCTATTAGCCAAATATTATAATCAAGCTTATGATTTACTTGAGAAAATGAATAGAAATAATTACCAATGGCCAATGGACAGAATGACAGCCACAAGAAGAGTAGTGGGAGTGCATGAGGTAAATGATATCACAGCACTTACAGCACAAGTGTCATCTTTGGTTAATATTTTAAAGGCTCAAAACTCTCCAACAAGTATAAACTAGGTCCAAGATTCAAGGGTGTCGTATGTGTTTTGGGGAAGAGCTCCTTTCTTTGATAACTGTCCAAATAATCCTGAATCAGTATTCTACATGGGTAATGTGAACAAAACAAATTATCCATACTCGAACACATATAACCCAATTTCTCTTGGAGTAATAACAACAATCAAGGTGATAATCAATTCAACCATCAATCATTTCCACCACCTAGTTTTCAACACCCATAGCAATCGCAAGTTCAAGAGAAGAAGCCACCTACTAAGGACAATACAAATGCTTTAATGGGGATGATGAAAGACTTCATCCCATAAGTAAATACAAAAGTGTCCACTCCAGAGGCTTCAATTTGGAATTTAGAGAACCAAATGGGGCAAATTTTGTAGGCCATAAGTCAAAGACCTCAAGGTAACCTTTCAAGTGACACAATTGTAAACATAAGAAGAGAATGTATCCATTTAGATATGGAGGAGGACCATGAAATTTCTATCATACTTGGTTGTTCATTCTTATCAATCAAAAGAGCACTCATTGATGTACAAAAATGTGAACTTAAAATGAGAGTGCAATATGAGAAAGTAACATTTAAAGTTTTTAAAGCATCTAAATCCCTTGACATTAATAGTGCTAATGAATACTTAAGCATAAATGTTACTGATTGTAGGGCCAACTTAAAAGAATATGTTGAGTCACCCATACTTAATAATTTAACACATAATGCTATGAATAAGGACATAAACACACCAGAAAAGAACTCAACCTATTTTAACTTTGAAAGTATGGAATCAAAGGTTGATATTGTGAACTATGTGAACTTTTTGGAGGACGCGTCTCTCATGTGTGTATCAAAGAAGATTATGGAAATTTTTGAGATAAGATCTAAGCTCAAGATATCAATTGAAGGGCTACCAAGTTTAGATCTTACACTTTAACTCTCCCATCCCCAATCAAGTATGAAAATGAAAAAGTCCAATAGAGAGGTAAACAAGATGTTAGAAATACATAAATTTGATGAATTATGGTAGAGTGTATATAAGAATGCCAAAAATTTCAAAACGGAAACAAAAATATGGCATAAGAAGAGAATTTAGCACCATGTTTGCGAACCAGAACATAAAGTATTATTGAAAAAATCCAGACTCAAATATTTTTTAGGCAAACTCAAAACTAAATGGATACAGAAGGATGCACCTTAGGAATTGATATGACCGACTAGTCAAGGACCTTAAACGTGACACTACTTAGGAGGCAACCCAACGTTATTTTACTTATATTTTTATTGTTTTTTGTTTTATAGGTGAATAAATATGGAAAACAATGGTGCAACGAGAATGAGCATTTTTGCGACAGATGTGGTGTGCCAAGACTAAGGGAGTTTTATTTCCTTTTACTTTGTCATATTTATATGTGCCCATTGAGGATAATATGCAATTTAAGTTTGGGGGAGGGAACTTCATTCTCTACTTAAGTATTTAGTATGAATTTTAAATTTGTAGAAATTGATAAATATATGGAAACTAAATGCATGCATGCTTGATATGAAACATATATGATCTCAGTGATGAAAATTGGGGATAAGGAATTTAGTTAAGATACTTATATTAACCATGTGATATTCTTGTTAGTTTTGATTGGATTGATTAAAATTTTATTCACATGTTCATGATTGATTTTGGTGTTCTTATTGAGAGAAAATTTGTAGTGAGTTATGCGAGTTGGTGAGATTTATCAGGTTTTAGAATCTATTTGATCATCCCTTGGGGCAAAATCTTGAATAGTATTTAGCAAGAGAAATGATTTAGGCCTTATTTGGATTGATTGAGTCTTTCAAGACAACCATTGTTAATATATGTAGTCACCCATTTGAGCCTAACAAAGAACCTTTCATATCTTTAAGTCACATTTTATGCCTAACCAATAAGTATTATCTTTACCCTTGCATCTTTAGCTTGTATGAAAATAAAAAAAATGGAATCATGTGCTATGTTATAAAGTAAGGTGAAATTTAATGCACCCTATAAGAAAAGAGAGAAAAAATAAGAAGCAAAACTCACAACATAATTATTCCTCCAAAGAAAAAGAAAATAAAGTTGAAAATAAGTTTGGGGGTGTTGTGAAGTTACAAAAAAAAAGTGTAATTGAAGAATATGAAAAGAATGATGAGAGAGGGTGCACTAAACTAATAAAGCTCAATTGCAGTTAAAAAGTGTATGATGAAAAAAAAGAATCCTATTGTATGGAAACAACCTAAATTTTTTCATTTTTCGACCCACTTCCTAAGCCTTACATTACAAGCATGTAAAGTCCTTATTGATATTTAGCTAATTGCATATTTAAGTTAGTGGAGAAGGATTTTAAAAGTAGACTTATAATATTTGTTCTAAGATTCAATTTATTAACATGCTCATACAGGCTGATTTCATAAGTGCATTGGTTGATATCATGTGCAACACACACACATGAATAAATTTATCAAAAACCTTACATATCCTTGTATTGATGAAAGATTGATGGATGAATTTGTGGACCTCTTTTTCATAGAGTTGTATGATTTTTGAGGGGGATAGTTTTCACAAAATATTCATGTATTAATATATATATTTATATTTATGAATATATGACCCATATCATTTTATTTAGTTAGACATCGCTTTACTTGAGGACAAGTAAAGAGTTAAGTTTGGGGTGTGATGACTTTATGAAAGTAGTGTTATTAGCACCCTTTTGTACTTAATATTTACTTATTTTATTCAATAAATAGTATTTTTGGGGTTAAAAATATTAAAATATAAAATTTTAGTGAAAAGGGGTGAAAATATAATTTCTATAATTTTTTTAGGTGTTTTTGGAATTTTTATAGACTTTTTATGAATTTTTAACGCAAGACTAATAAAGGCTACCACGTGGTGCCATGTAAGTAGAGGAGTTGACTAGGCAAGCCACGCAGATGCCACACCAGTAGAGACAATCAATCGAAGATAGCCACGTATGAAGAGTAACACAATGCCTCGCCACATGTCAATATGGTGTTCAATCCCACTTTTGAGTGCGGTCAAACCCCTTTGCCACATTACATCATTCGATTGGTAACCATTATCTACCAGCGCACTATGCCATCTATTTTCATTAATAACGTTTCACCATGTGGTGCCGACTTAGCAATCATTGGCCAGGACTAGTCTCTCCTACCACACGTGACTCTTTGATTTTCCCACTAAATTTTGTGTGCCACGTTTCTAATTTTGATTGGCTAGTCCTATTAATTCTACTTGTTTTGATCTCAACCCTTGATTTGAAGGTAATCCGATGGGCCAAATTCTACCTGAGCTATATTTAATCCTTTAATAACCTACAAACCCTAATGAACCGTCAGTAGCATAATTTTGATTAGTTTTTAATGCTAAGAAGAGAGAAAAATACAAAAAAAAAATCAAAAGGAGAAACAATTTTGTTAGAGGCTAAAGGGAAGATTTGTATTACAATTCGAGAGATTGATTATATATATTCTTCTACTCTTTTCTTTATCAATTTTTATATTTTTCTTTATGAAAAATATAAGCTTTATGAATATAATTATGTGAATTTAATTTATTAATCTTGGGATCTTATGAACCCAATTTTCACCATGGGATGATCTAATATTTTATCCCAATAATTATGATTTTAATTTAATTATATTATTTAATCTGATTTTTATGCTATTAATTTTTTTGCCAATAATTTATCAATAGATGCAATTAAATAGAGTTGAGAGAATTATTTAATTGTTTGTCTTGATTAAATAACATGATTGGTTTCTAGGCAGAGATGTATGATTCTTATGTATGTGATCCATATGCAATTTAATTGACATGAGTGTGTGATTAAAGTAATGACTATATGGTGTGTAGTTTACTTGAGAGAAGAATACATGCTAGTTTAGATTCAATTGATCATGTAATTAATTAAGGATTATATTTTTGGGATTTTAGTGATTCAAGTGTTTAGAAAATTGGGAGATTAAATATTCCTATATATTTTCTCATATATCTTTGTAGTTACTACATTTGATTTAATTAATTATTGTTATTTATTTTTAGTTCTTTCAAATTTACTTCCATAAAATATAATAATATGAAAAAATTATTTTTTATTTTTTTAGTTTTATGAAGTAGTTTCTAATAAAATAATCTTCCTGAGAATGATCTTTTCTTATCATTATATAACTTGTTACGATATGTATATTTGCGTATTCATTGCACATACTTTGTGTGTGGCGGTTAAGCTACAAAAAAGATGACGAAGATTTGACTATGATGAAGAGTCCAACTCCTCTTTTAATCTCCTTACTAGCTATATAATTGCGTCTTCAATTTGCTTAATCTCTCCTTGCAGCAATAAAATCTCTATGTTCTCTATTATTAATTCTAGATTATGTGTTGTTTATGGACTCCTTATGTTGCTTTAAATATGCCAAAATTGTTCCTAATTAGGTTAGGATCATATTAGCATTGACCGAATGGCTGAGATAAAAAGTTAGAGTTCAAATCAAGCCAAATTCATCAAAATCTACTTCGCTCGTTCAATCTAATGGTGATATCATTACAACCCTAGAGTGCTTGATCGATCTAACCATACTTGATCAATCAAAACCTTTATCGATCGATCTAACTCTACTTTTCTAATTCCAAGGCACAACTTCCCTGTTTCTCGATTGACTTATCTCAATCAATTGACTAATGTGTCTCAATCTATTGATATTGGTGATCTTAAATTTGTCCAAATTTTCCTTTTTTTTCATTTAACATCTTTTCACCTATATTGTTATATTTGAACATAAGATAGATCTTTTAAATAAAATTCATCCCAAAACAAGACAACTATCTATCTTGAAGTTTCCAAATGACTCTATTATTATAGAGTTATCAACACACCAAACTTGACTCTTTGCTTAAACTCAAATAAAGAGAAAAACACAAATTTAATAAAATAACTACTAAGTACTAACATGATATGAAAAGTATATTCATAAAAACATTTTCTGCAAGGGATGCATATTTAACATGAATTTATTCTCCACAAAAATTGTACATTTTTATGATTCAAAAGTTCAACATGACCATTAAACAATATTCTATTAACTCATGGGTATGCAAGGTTTTGAACAAAATAATCTCTGTATGTGACTTACTAATGATATCATTCAATGCACTCATAAGATAAACTTATGTAAATATGCCAAAGATTAAAATCTTAGAATAGGTTTCATTGGTCTATTTTTCATATCTTTTTTCACTTATGTTGATTATACATTTTCAAAGTATATTAATTATTGATCTAATTATCTAATTACCAAAATATCAACAAAAGTATGAAAAATTAAAATTTCATAAGCAATCACGCATGCAATCATGGGTAAATAAAGTAATGTGTAAAATAAAGATAAACACATGAGATTTTTATATGGAAACGATATACGCCATACCAATGCCTAAGAAGAAAATCACTGGTCCACTGGATCACCTAATTATCCACTATAAAAAATAAGTATTTAGTTATAAGACAAGGATTCAAAACTACCCACCTAGTAATGCTTCTAAGTAATTTATTTACAAGCCATTGCTTTCATCAGAGTCCCTATAAGAAAGGAATTCACATATGAACCTATGTTCCAAAAATTCGAGTCCCATAGGTTTATCAAACCGCTCTATTGTTACCTAAAAAGTTTGAACATACAAGTGTAAATGTGTGTTTTGGAACAGATTCAATAATGAACAACCCTAACTAGTTAATTTAAAAAATATATCAGATAAATTGATAACAACTAGCAACTCTAGAATAATTAGTTAAAAATATAATAACATAATAATTATCGTAGGCTTGTTAATCCATTAAACATAACAACAAATATTTGATAAATTAATTTAATGCAAAAATGTACTTAAATTGTTTTAGCAAAATAAGAGATAGAATAAAAGATGAAGAGAATAAGGCTATTTAAGCTTTTGTGTGGTTAGTTTCAATTGTGTGCTTAGATTTATATTTATAAAATATTTTGAAGGACTTTAGGTCAAAGTTAAATTACCATTTTGTTCATAAAATCAGTTAAATGAGTTTTAAGGAATAAGGAAAATATATTAAAAAACCAATCCAATTTGTATTAGAAATATGTTTAAAAATCAAAACCCTAGCCACTTGATCGATTTAACAAGTAATCAATCAATCAAGTACATAGTTTGATTAACCAAATGTTCTCTCGATCAATCCAGTGTATCAATCAGTTAATTCTCAAAAATATGGATCAATATAGTCATTAATCTCAATCGATCAAGTGGTCAATCGATCGAGTATTAATCCCTCGATTGATCTAGTCATATATATAATTAATTCAACAGGTAATTTAGCTCAATCAATCTAATCTCTACTTGATCGATCGAGTAACCAATTTTCATATTGTTTTTATGTGTCTAATATGCAATCTAATGTGCATGGGAATAGAGATACACCTAAGATGTAATCATTGAGGCTCGATAGTTTCTTTGGTTTGAAATATATTCTTCTATGGCACACCTAGAAACTAAGATTACAAACATATGTTTTATTCACTAATATCGTCAACACTCATATAAACCTTACAATTTCTCGCTTTGGCATATTCATGTGACAAAACCCCTCTCTCACTACATAACTCTCATAGGAAAATTAAAATTTTATATAGTGGTACTATCATATGATCTAGAGCCATCTTAGCTTGAATCTCAAAATATCATGTTTACATTGAAAAACAAAAGCACCCACAAGCAAACAACTTGTCCAAAATGACTCATTGTTCACAAACTTTAATGTATCTAATAATAGAAAAGCGAAGAATGTTCAAAAGAGGATTAAACAAATGATAAAAATTAAAAACACTTCCCTTATGTTCAATATCCAAAAATTCAAAGTAATTCAAAAATAAAAACCTCCCCTAAATTAATTGTCCCTCTATCTTTTACGTTTCAAATAAAGTTTAAAATTGTTGATAATAGTTTTTCTCACCATTTTTGTGATAAAAAAATATAATCATAAAGTAATGATAGTAGATTGGGCAAGAAAACAATATATCTAATAGCTGAAAAAAGAGGAGTACACATTCTAAGAAGCTTAGAACAATCAAAACAGAGATCTAAAAATTGTATGTTTTCCAAAATATGAACAAACTTCCCCTAAGTACTACGACTCTTATAAATAAATTAGAATAAAAAATTGATATATTTAGTTTTATTTGAATTGAAACAAAAATCTAAAAATTGTATGTTTTCGAAAATATGAACAAACTTCCCCTAAGTATTACGACTCCTATAAATAAGTTAAAATAAAAAAATTGATAAAAATTGATATATATATATATATATATATATATAATTTTATTTGAATTGAGGGTAGTAGACTTAGCTAACCTGGCTACAATAGTATACACAAATGATGAAATTAATTTTGTTCAAAGTGTGACTATCCATTGATAATATAAATATTTGTAGAAAATAAACACAAACATACTAACACATATGGTGACATATCAAAAGTCACCAAAAGTAAAATATGTGTTGGAATTGCAATAGGATGTCAATTTGTTTATTTATGATTAATTATGAAAGATTCAAAGAAAAAAGTATCACATATCATAAAAATATTATAGTAGAATTCATACTTACACATAATAAAATTTTACTTATTAGGAGAGAACTTGAATAACATTTGTTTTGTATTCCCCTCTTGTATTTATTATATTTTTTGGGTGAGGGATTGATTATTTATTTCCTTTTTGTATTACCATTTTGGCTCTCTCTTTTTTTGTGCATGCAAAAGCTTTTGTATTTTTGACAACTATTTCCTTTATTATATTATTTTGCAAAATAAATATGCATGAGCTAATATACCTTGTATGATGGCTTTTACACTAATTGTCAAGTAGCCTTCTCCGTTCACAACTCTAGCTTTCAAACATCACAATAGGTTGCCTAATCAAAACTAGGTGTCTCTCTATAGTAGCATTTTATACAGTGAAAGACAGAGTTCGACCATAATTTTTACTATCAAGGATATCTCATGTCCTAAATTCTTACATAATTAATTATAAACTTCTAGCATGACATACTTATGTGTCCAGTGAGTGTGTAAATAGGTTCATATTGACATTGATCATTAAATGTGAGAAATATGTAAATGCATAAGTCACAATATCCATTTGCACAATGCATAGTAAAAAAGAAATAAATATAAATGTATTATGAAATGATTATGTTAATGTTAAAGCAAGTCTATTTCCCTCCTTTTTTATTTTTTTATTTTTTTTAAACTAAAGAAACATCAATAAAAATAAAAACAAACAAAGATACTAAAGATGTTCACTTAGGGTCAATTAAACACTAAAAAAAAGTATCTTGGTGAACAATAAATAACGGCCAGGTGGCCGAAAAGAGACAATTTTTTCTAACCCAAATTTTCTTGAATTTTGGTTTCTTTATATCCTTAGGTTGGAAATCAACTACCTTAGTTGTCATTGGCATATTCTTGGACTTACCTTTAGATTTTCCATCCATCCTAAATGAAGATGCAACATGCATGGTAGGATAATGATAGTTAGTCCTAGAATTAAATGAATTGAATTTCACTTTCCTTTTTGAGTCAACAACTTCATCCTTTCTAGTAGGATTTTTGACATGTCACCATAATTTCCATTCATCCTAGAATATGATGCAACATGCATATATGGATTATGGTTATAAGTCATACTATATGGAGCATGAAAGGTATTATTACATTTAGGAGCATTTATCAAAAATCTACACTTGGGCCTAATATGATGTTTCCTACCACAATAATGACAAATAGGCACAAACTTAATCGATTTTTCAATCACATCTGCAACTATTCTTTGTACATAATGAATAACATTAGGATAGGGTTATGAGGCCTTTCCATTGTAGTATTTGATGTTGAATCTATTTGTATCCTTTGAGGAAGAAAGTTTGGAGGGTTTTACACACTTAGTTTTTTGAAAATGATGGTGTAGAGTTCTCATCTCCATATCCTATCCCTCTCTCATCTCCAAAAGGTTTTTGGTAGTCAATAACTTTGTTCAACCTTTAAGCTCTGATTGTTAATCTCTTCATAACTTTTTTGGATTATTCAAGTTCCTACAACAAATTTATTTTTCCTATTCTAAACCTACATGACTTTAATTCAAATTATTAGAATGTTCACATAGTTCAAATTTTTATTTTTCTATAATTAAGGAAGTTATTTCAATGGATTAAAATTTTTCATTTGGTTTAGCTACTTCCCTTTTGCATCTTGCATGATTTATAAACACTTCATTAATTCTAGTGACATTAAATTTGTAGAGTATAAATTTAGCAAACACTTTTTGCATCATTTGAATCAATGTTAGATTTACCAGATTGTCCACCAGTAGTTGTAGTAAATGCCAAGTAATTGGTGTCAAATTCAACTATATTATCGTTATCACTTTAAGAGTCCTTAAGTATAGCATTGAAAGCTCTTCCAGTTTGGTTCTTCTTATTTGTACAATCAACTCTGAAGTAACCAAAACCCATACATTCAAAAATTTGAAGTCTAGTGGGTTTAGATTTCTTACTATCAGAAATCATAAATTTGAGTTCTCTTAGATTATGATACTTTTGACAACTTGATTGTTCTTTATTTAGAAGATTCTTTTTATTCAGGATTTTTTTCAATCTTCTAGTTAAGAGTGACAGTTCTTCATCATCATTGTCATTGTCTTCAATCATAATAGTTTAGTAGTGGCTGAAACTATCAATTTTGCTTGTTTTGATCGTAGCCCTTGATCTAAAGCTGATCTAACGGTTCAGATTGCACTTGAGCTTATTTTAAGACCTTAATCACTCTATAAACCCTAATTGGCCTCAATTAGCATAATTTTGGTCATTTTTTGGAGCTAAAAAGAGAGAAAAATAAAAAATATTCAAGAGACGACCCAATTTTGATTGTATTTCTTTTTCTACTCTTTTTTTTATCAATTTTATATCTTTCTTTATGAAAAATATGAGCTTTATGAACACAATTATGGTTAATTAATTTATTAATCTAGGGATCTCATGAACCCAAATTTCACAATGTGATGATCTAATTTAATTATATTATTTAATCTGATTCTTATGCTATTAATTGTTTGGCCAACAATTTATCTATAGAGACAATTAAATAGATTTGAGAGAATTATTTAATTGTTTGTCTTGATTGAATAACATGCATAGTTTTAAGGCAGAGATATGTGATTCTTATGTATGTGATTCATAATTGATGAAGTTAATAAGTAATATGTAATTTAATTAACATGAGAGTGTGATTAAATTAATTACTATATGGTGTATAGTTTACTTGAGAGAGGCATACATGCTAGGTTAGATTCAATTGATCATGTAATTAATTGATAATTATATTGGGAGGATTTTAGCAATTTGCATGTTTAGAAAATTGAGAGATTAAGTATTCCTAGATATTTTCTCACATATCTTGTTGTCACCAAATCTGATTTAATTAAGTAGTGCTAATTACTTTTAGTTATTTTAATTTTACTTTCTTAAAATATAAAAAAAATTGATTTTTATTTTTTTTAGTTTTAAAAATTAGTTTCTAATAAAATAATCTCCGTGAAAACTATCTTTATTTATCATTATATTACTTGTTATGATATGTATACTTGCGTATTCATTACACACATAATTTATATGGCGATCAATAATAACATGCCACATATAAAATAAATATATATAAATATAATTATATATGTTCTACATAAATGAAAGTTATTTACTAATTGAGGACTCACCTTGTCCACACTTGAATTATACTTAAATTGATCATTTGATATTCAAACAGCTGCAATATGCACTCAATTGATATATATGTTTAGCCAATGTCTACACTAGAAATCTGTAGGAAGTGGCACAGTCCATCCATCATTTATGCTAGATGCCCGAACAATAATAGTCATCAAAACGCCAAGATTTTTATTGAAGTTTATAGCATAATCATAACTACACATTTCCATGGCTTCTTCTTGAATGACTTAATGCGCAATGATTGCCCACTAGACATATATTTACCACGAGATACTTGCTTTGTATCTCTTAAATGTGCCGCACTTACTAATTCTGGTATAATAGACTATGTTAGTAACAATTAAAGAATAATAATATAATAGTAGTAAAAAAAGTGTTATCTTAAGTAAAAAAATAGTACCATGTCAAAATTTATCACAACTTGACTAGACGGCCAATCACATATTGTCCAACTGCTTCTTGGATTGTGGTAGCATCAGAAGGCATAGGTAGTGGACAATCATTATGGTACCGTTTGCTAATAATCATTATGGTACCGTTCCAATAGCAACAAAGTCTGTTGATGAATCATTCAATTTGGTAAATATTGATTATGAATCATTCAATCATCGCTCAATTATGGTACCGTTCCAATAGCAACAAAGTCCGTTGATGAAGGTTGTTTCAACAAACATTTCATATTCTGTAAAAAATTGAAGCATTATATATAATAAATAAAATATATAATAAAAAATAAAAAAAATGGATTATCTACAGAAACTTTAAATCTTACCACAAATGATTCATCAAATAGAGGACTCCCATGTGGGGTAGCTATTGGAAAGACATTCTGATCAAAACATTCATCATGATGTGATGGATGGTAAGAATGCACAAATTTCATTAAAGAAAATGAACCACTACCTGGTTGCATATGCATTTTTGGTATAAAGGGAGGACCAATAGGATGACTATATCCCATACATGATATAGGTTGGGCACCATAAGATTTCATAGGTGGCATGACTAGCATGGATGGTGGCATGACTAACATGGATGATTACATGCCTGGCCAATACAGCATGCCTTGATTGTAGTATACTACCATGCCTGACATGTGATGTGATTAATATTCTTTTAAAGTGGAAATATCACTTAACATTGAGGCCTTAAAGGAGCTGAATTCTTCTTCAATTTTATAGTACTTCTCCTTACCGACCATCTAAAGTTTTTGTGTTTAGAATGTTAAAAAACTCCATGTAACAATCATATTGGCTTCCTCCCCTAACACGACCAAGATGCTCGTGTCCGAATGCATGATATATAGCATCTCTCCCTGACTATTTGATTATTTCACCCTTGGTTATTTGTTCTTGAACAACTATTTACAAATAATAAAGGAAACAAACATATCATACATTATTACATCAATTAGCAAAAATCATAAGAATTTTGTATCAAGTTAAACTACTAACCAACTTATTTAGTTGTTCTTCTCCTTGTTTAGTCATTGGTCTTGACTTCTTCATTTTGGGGTCTTTATTTCTATATACAATTTAGATCGGATAACTAGTTTACCCAATTCAGCTTCTTTCATCCGCACGTTTTCAATCCATTAAGTCTTTCCAAACTTGGGGTTCAATCCAGGGGTGTTCTTCATGTATTTTGTATAGTTGTACTTCATCAAGTGGTTCCAAATATGGAAACATATAATTTTTGGCCAATCTGGAAGTTTTGTATTCTTCCATGCCTTATTTGCAATCTTATAACACTTTCTCATCCAAGTGTCAAGGACTTTATAATGATTCTATAAAAACACACTACAAAAGATGAGATATAATACAAAAAAGATATAATATATGTAATTAGTTATAAAATAAAAGAAACTTACACAAATGGTTTTCCATAAAATTCCAATTGATGATATGGTAATATCTTTTACAAATATACATAATTGTTTTTAACATATATGAGTTCTTTTTTGTGAATTCATGAAATTACATTCTTATTTTGATTTTAGATATATGTAGTTCTTTGGTTTGAACAAGACGAGCTATGACCAGCAAATTTTTGATGATTTACGAGAGGAATGGGTAGAACACATGGTTCAAATTATATCATCACAAGAAGAATCAAGAGAAGATTTTGATGATCTTGAATAGCATATGACAACATAACGGTAATTTTTATAATGCTTTAATTTCTCTATTCTTGTGTTTGAAGTCCCTTGTTTGATGGATGTTTATGTGCTCATGTATTTAGGGGAATGCATTGTTTTATGGACCTATTTTTTGCCCAAACTTCATCTCATCTCTCTTGCCTACTTTCCTTATGACAACATATATCATGGTAGTCATTGGCTATCCAAGTACAGGAAAACCACCCAAGGATCATCATTCCAGTGTAATATCATGAATTCACAAAAAATAACTTATATATGTTACAAGATTAGTAAAAGAGATTACCACATCGACATTTGAGTGATATAATAATATCCAACCCTTCGAAATCATATTAGCACTTTATTAATCTTTTGTCTATAAATATGAAGCTATCTAGAATCAAGCTTGTATTTTTAATGCTATAATGAGCTCTAAATATGAAGTCAAGTGTAACTCCAATTTTTTACTTGGCTTGGTTGAGTTTTGGTGCCCATAAACATATTACACAATTGTTCCATATGTTTAAGGGCACCAAAACTCAACCAAGCTAAGTAACAAATCGGATTTACACTTGACTTCATATTTAGAGCTCATTATAACATTGAAAATACCAGCTTGATTCTAGATAGCTTCATATTTATAGACAAAAGATTAATAAAGTGCTAATATGATTTCAAAGGGATAATGTTATTATTATATCACTCGGATGTCGATGTGGTAATATCTTTTACTAATCTTGTAACATATATAAGTTATTTTTTGTGAATTCATGATATTACATTCTTATTATGAATTTAATTACGTATATTTCTTTGGTTGGAACAAATGGGGCTATGATATGCATATTTTTGATGATTTACAAGAAGAATGGACATGACACTTTTTTCAAATTATAACATTAGGAGAAGAATATAATCTTGTATAACATAGGTTAACACCATGCTAATATTTATAATGCTTTAATTTCTCCATCAATATGTCTTTGAAGTTTAGACTGCTTGTTTGATGGATGTTTACGTGCTCACGTATGTAGGGGAATGAATTATTATATGGACCGACTATTTTTTGCCTAGTTTCTTTATCACTATGCTGGTGATTCTAAGCCAACCAAGCTTACTATCCTTGAAATAAAGTGGGAATATCACAAAATCTATGACACTTTGACGATATCATTTTATTTGTAATTTAAGTTAACTATATATATATGTATTGTATATACATTATTATTTTTGTAATAAATTTAATTATTAAGTAATTAATTATATTTAAATTTTCAATTATTTGTATTATTATTTACCCTTTGTTAAACATATTTTGGTTTTTTTATGCTATATGTGATATTATTAGTAGAGTATAAAATGAGTACAAATATGTAAAAAACAAATCAATATATATTTTAAAGTTGGTTTTTAATCGACTTTAATCCTCCATTTTGTAGTAATGAGTCAATCACAATGTGACACATGGCATTAGAAATTCATTGGACGAATCAGGGAGTAACGGGTGGCAGGGGAGATCGGTTAGAGTCAACACTCGCTGAGTCAGTGACACATGGTGCAACATGATTTACAGAAATGGATGTTGTGGCGCATGGGTGGAATGAGCAGAGCAATGGCGTACCGAATGTGGCATGACATGTTGACCGATTTCCAAACTTGAATTGAATGTCATGCTAACATGTGGCATGCATTTCATCCCCCTCACACACGACACGACGTGATTCGCTCTCCAAAATTATATTTTCACCCCTTTTCACAAAAAAATTTATATTTTAATTTGTTTGGCCATAAAAATACTATTTATTGAATAAAACAAGTAAATATTAAGTAAATCACTTATTATATTTAGCAATGTTCAATGATTCTTCATTTGTTAATCAATATCAAGAGAAAGATGTTAGCATTAGAGCTAAATAATTATGTGATAAGGCATTAACACTTAACATAAATCAGAAGTTGATAATCCCTTGGCCACTAAAGTTTGAACAAAGCCAAGATCATTTGACGTTGGTAATCCTTGATCTATATGGCAATCATGTTTGGTACTATGACTCAACTTTCCTAGAATTGAGTAAAGATACAAAAGTAGTTGTTGAAATGTAAGAGTTATAGTTAGCTATTTTTCTTCTATTGTTCTTTGTAATATTTAATAAAAAAAAACCTACTACTTTAAACTTTGATAGGGCATGGAAGCTATGAAACAAGAGTAGAAGCATTGCCCTTTAAAAATCTCATAAGCTTATATGGGACAAAGTTATTGTATGTACAAGCAAATATTAATAATTTAATTAATTTTACTATTGAATAATAAAGATGTTCGAATATAGAAAATCATGTACACTACTTATTTTTCATAGGTTTCGCAACAAAATGATGGACGAAATCACCATAAATATCAACATTCCAATTAAAGATGTGGTAATCTCTTTTACTAATATACTTTTTTAACATATATGAGTTTTTTTTTAATTCATTATATTACATTCTTATTTTGAATTTAAATACATGTAGTTCTTTGGTTGGAACAAGTTAGGCTATGACCCGCAAATTTTTGATGATTTATGATAGGAATGGGCAGAATACATGGTTCAAATTATACTGTCACAAGAAGAATCAGGAGAAGATTCTGATGATCTTGAATAGCATATGACAATAACATGGTATAATTTTTATAATTCTTTAATTTCTCTAATCCTATGTCTGAAGTTTGGGTAGATTGTTTGATGGATGTTTATGTGCTTATGTATCATTTTTTCCCAAACTTCATCTTATCTCTCTTGCCTAGTTCAATGGTATGACAACATCATGGTAGTCACTGGCCAGGCAAGTATAAGAAATCCACCAAGAATCGTCATATCTTCAAGAGTAATTATTGTTTCACCCTAAGGAAATACAAAAGTATTAGTTTATGGGCACGAAAACTCAACAAACACAAGTAAAAAATTGGAGTTACACTTGACTTCATATTTAGGGCTCATTATAGCATTAAAAATACTATCTTGATTCCAGATAGCTTCATATTTATGGACAAAAGATTAATACAGTGATAATATGATTTCGAAAGGATGGGTTTATTATTATATCACTTCGATGTCAATGTGGTAATCTTTTTTACTAATATTTTAACATAAAAAAGAAATTGTATTGAAAAAATAAATTAAGAATTTTGGAATACAGTATAATATAAACAATCTTAAATAAAATGATCTTAATTTTCTATATAAAACTTAAAATTATTTACAAACTTGACATATAGACACTTTAATCGTACGTGGAATGGAACATATTTTTTTGTAAGCTATTATTAATTATATTTTAAAATGAGTCAAAAATGTTTAGTAAAATTTGAACATTCTTTAGTATAATGAGCATATTTTTTATAGAAAACTTGAAATCACAAACCATAATTGTTTAAAAAAATTCAGTTTTCTAAAGCTTTCTAATGATATAAGAAATGATTCATAGTATTTTGTGAGTTATTACATATTATATTTCAAAAATAAGTCAAAAATGATTAGTAAAATCTTAACAATTATTAATAAAATTAGTATAATTTTCTATAAAAAACTCAAAATTAGAAACCATAAATGTTTTTAAAAATTAGACTTAGATTGAAATTAATTATAATATTTTGGGAGTTAATATAGTTTATATTTCAAAAAATTTCAAAAGAATCTACAAACTCTTTAATAAAATCTGGTAGCTTTTTCTATAAAACTTAAATTTTAAAATGTAATATTTTCCATAAAATAACTCTTGATATTTTCAATAATAAATTATTATAAATTAATATAACTTAAATTTCATAATTTGATCAATGATCATCTCTTTAGCGTTAATTATGTCTTGTATGTTTTTTAAAGTTAAATTTATCTTGAAATTCTATACTTATTAGAACGTCTCAATATAAATTTAATTTTGTCTGCTATTTTAATTTAAGAAAATTAGTTGTTACTTTTTTCTATTTCTTATTTTAACTAGTAATAACATTTTTGTCACCTTTGTAATAGTAAGTAATTACATTTTAATAACTTCTTTTTTATTTTTTTTATTTGTTAAATTTTTAATTTAACATGTATTTGCTTGTCAATATTTAACTACAAATATGTGTCTTCTTAAAAAAAATAAAAAATAGTTAAAGATGATTATTCAAAATATAATTGATAAAATATATAAATAAGTTAAAACATACTTATAATACTAATTATTACAAAGTATCACATTTTATTCATAGTTTCCTATTTATTTTCTTCGATTTAAAAAAATATATTTGGAAACCATTTGGGCTAATTGGGATATGTTATCTTTTTCCACACCAATACCATCTCAACCTAATGTAAATGTAAATGTTAAATGTTATTTAATAATTGTACATGAGAAGGTAAAATAGTAATCTCATTTTAATTATATATGCCATGTTGTGCCTAAGTACATGTGATTTAATTGGGCTTTATTTCATTACCACTCTTCGACTGGACTTTCAGCTCATGGTTTCACATGTTAATTTATGGCTTAAATGAAGGTTATTATGGTAATTTTATTGGGATTATTTAACCTTATCGAACTCATTCTCTAGGGTTAGGTCATTCATTGTATATCTGTCTCTTCTCGTATAACTTTCACTTTCTATATGATTTTAGGGGGTTTTTAGGTAAACTTTTGGTTTTTACTAGAGAATGGTGTGTTTTTAAGTGAAGGAAAGTATAGTGAGGAATCTCTAGGGTGTGTTGGGTCCTTATGTATTTTTCTGAGTTGAGTCTTGTAACTTATAACACTTTGACTGATTTTAATAGTTTATTCTTCTCCCCCTCTTGTGGATTAGGGTGTTAGCACCCAAACCATGTAATTTCTCTATGCAATATTCTTTATATATTTTATGTTCATATGAAGTATTATTTCCCAGTGAATTGTAAGAACTATCCAAGTGATTTCTTGGCAATTTTGTAAGACATTGAGTGTAGATTTCCAACAAATTTGGTATTAGAGTGAGTCATTTCATCTTGGTGAGTACCTTGATACATTTAGGGCATTTAGGGTTCAAAATTGATTTTGTTTCTCTTAGTGTTTTTTAAGTCTTAATAACACTAGGGTGATCCAAAAAATAATTTATTGGGTCCTTGTAAAGGTTTTATTGGTGAGTCTTACTCTTAGGTTCGTATTAGTACCTAGTTGTTTCATGGCTCCATCTACGAAGCATCAAATAGCCCCATTTGATGGCTTTAGTGACTTCGTGTTATGGAAACAAGATGAAAGTCCTCTTAGTTAAAGTAGAGGTACATAGTGCCTTAAATGACAATGACCTTCTTGATAAGGAAATTAAAGAAAAAAAAAGGAAAAGATGGAACAAAAGGCATTTGTACATTGCTTTTGACTCTCTCTGAAAGGTACCCAGATAAATCTCTAAGAAAACTATAGTTTCTTTATTAATCTTTATACTTGATTATTTGTATCTTAAAAATTCATTTTCTAGTAATGTTCAAATGAAACATAATTTTTATACATTTAAGATGGACCAGTATAAGAATCATGAGCAAAATCTTGATGATTTTAAAAGGTTAATTAGTGATCTTGTTACTATTGACCACATAGTTGAAGATGAAATTAAAACTAATATTTTATTAAATTATCTACCTAAAAAATATAAATAAGTTAAATTGGGCATTATCTGTGGTAGAAATAAGGTGTCTCTTGATATGGTCATTTCAAATTTGAAGTCAAAAGACTTATAGATTAATACTATTGAAAGATCCTTATAAGTGATGGTTTGAATGTTAAAGGTAGATTATATAAGAAAGAGATAGGAAATAGGGGAAAGTCTTGGGGTAGGTTAAACTCGAGGACTAAAAAACCAATTAGATGCTAATATTTTAAGAAAGAAGGACACTTTAGACTTGACTGCCCTGTGTTAAAAAGCAAGGGTCAGGAAGATGAGAAGTATAGCAAAAATAGTGATATAAACTTAGTTTTGAGGAATATGAGAGTTTAGAGGTGCTAGCCATAAGCTTTGATAGGTTAGAGAGTGAGTGGTGCACCTTTCCATTTGAGTCCTAATAAGCACTAGTTTATAGACCTAGATAAGTGTAGTCTAGGTAAAGTCCTTTTTATGAATGAATATTAATGTTAGGTTAAAGGGATTATGCATATTATATTGCAAAGATTCTTATATATAGGAACAATTACACGAAGGCCAATTATTCTTCCGACTCAAATAGGTAACTGGGCCCCAGATGAGGGGTGGAAATGCCATCCTAGAAAATCTTTTTGTGAGCTCTATATCAATTTGGCCAAGAAAACCTTACAATATGAATCAAGAAATTAACATAGTAAAAGTATAAAACAACATGATCAATTCAACACACAACAAAAACAACTAGCAGATGCACCAATAAAAATATGCAAAATACACACTAGTAGCAATGTGCCTCACAGGTTCTTGTTCATACTAGCACTATACATACATAACAAACAATGCACAACTTGTAATACAAGCATACATAACGAAAAGCTAAAAGAACTTCCAATCACTTTAGAATGTCTTTTAAGGAAACATATTCAATTAATGACAATTTTACTTTCACATCATGCAATCAAACATACATAACAAACCCATAAAGAGTTTAACACCTGATACATATCCAAGGTAAGGAGATATGGACTCTTTAGAAAATCACACCAAGCATGTATGCAAATAAAAGGATATTATACTAACACATAATCTAAACATTCATATCTACTAAAAAGGAGTCCAAGATCTGATACATAATCAGGTTAAGGAGATGCTAACTCCTTATGGACTCAACCCAACCTCACAAATACTAGAGATAAAAACACCTAATAGATAATCATAGTTGTAGTATAAATAAATATAGATAGACAGTATAATAAAGCGGTAAATATAGAATTCAATAAATAAAAATTAGGTTATAAATATTAATAGGCAGAGTTTAAGCTTCAATAGGTAGAGAGATACACCATTTAAACTATAATTGTACTAGCCACACATTTGAGAATGCATAACTCTGGATATAATAAGGTAAACCTATATGGAAACCCTATCTATATGGTAACATCCTCGGATTGTTTAAGGAACTACTCCATGACATATAATCCACCAAACAATAAATCAATTACAACTTTGAAAGAAATAAAACCATTATTGCCTTTATCAACTAAGACCTCCGTCCTAAATACCTATATTACTCTTACTTGCTACCTTTTCAACAACCTGTTTTGACACATAAACTCAGCTTACCTCTAAAACCAACATCACCCAATTTGGTGTAATAAGGAATAATGGATTAGTAAAAAGTAATTTTCACAATCAACATAACCACTTTCAAACAAAAACACCCAATAAACAACCATGGACACACAGTCCACCTAAAAATACCAAGGGACACATAGTCTAGGATGTGAAAGCTCAAAAAATTTAACTCTGCCAACTCATATTAAGAGGTTCTCACATATAAAAAATTTGCATAGAGATAACTACCAATCGACACATAACTCAACTCACATAAACCACTTACCAACACCGCTATGAGTACTCACTACTCATAAGCATAAGTTTTCTCACACAAACACTAATCACTAATATTGAATAACATACAAGGTATTAGTGATCTAGAAACAAAAAGAATTAGATGTCAATTTGATAGAGCTCTACTATATTTTTTGGATACGAAATAAGAAGAAATGGGGTATTTATAGAATTTGAATTCTCCATCTCACTAGCCACCTCATCATCCATCTCACTCATCACCTCTCCAAGGGTGGTGGCAAGCTTGGTGGAGAGGTCCTAAAAAGTCACATTTTTTCATTCCAAAAATTACTATGTACTTTCCATAAATATCTACACCTAAAATGAGCCACAAACACAAGTTAAAACATCGGCTCGCTTGCATGCTTGCTTACCAAAAACCCAACACTCCACTTGGCATGCACAGTATGAAAATTAACCTCGCTATATGTGTGAACATTCTTGTACATAGAAGTATTCCTAACTATGTGCATGTGTGAATTATAGATCCACAATGACTATCCTTATATAGAGAAAGACAAATACATTAAGTAAAAGGAAATAGAGATTGTGTTTTGTATATAGATTGTCAACACACAAACATAAGTACAATAGGACTTATAGATTATATCTATAGGATAGGACTGAGAGAACTTAAAAGATGTGAAATATGTACGCCAAATTATAAGAAACCTAATATCACTAGGAGTCATGGATTTCCTAGGATACTCTATTACGATATAAAAGGGAGTTATGAAGGTTATTAGTGGTTCCCTAGTAGCTTTTAAGGCAAAGAAAGATAATGGACTTTATGTTTTGTTATGCAATGTATGAAAGAAGAGGACCTAGCTATGTTGTGGCATAATAGGTTAAGACATAATAGGTTAAGACATATGAGTGAAAAAGATTTAGGGTATTAGTTTAAATATGGTGTTCCAGATGATAAACCTTTAGGTAGGTTAAGATTTTGTGAACAGAGTGTGTTACGAAAATAAACCATATTTAAGTTTAGAAAATTTAACCATACCTCTAAGCATAACCTTGAGTATATCCATTTTGATTTAAGAGGTCCTACTTCCAGTAAATCCTTAGATGGCTCTAGGAATTTCTTTTCTTTTATAGATGATCATTCTAGGAAAGTATGGGTGCATTTTCTTAAGTTTAAAGATGAAACCATTGAGACTTTTAAAATTTGGAAAAACATAGTTGAGAAGCAATCTGGTAAGAGGATTAAAGTATTTAAAATTAATAATGGTTTAGAATTTTGTAATGAACATTTTGATTCATTTTGTAAGGAACAAGGTATCCTTAAACATGGAACTATTGCTAGAACCCTACAACGAAATGGACTAGCTAAAAGAATGATCAGGACCAATCTAGAAAGAGCTAGGTTTATGCTATCTTACTCTAGTCTCCCTAAAACCTTTTGGGTTGACGCTATTAAAATATATGACCATCCTCCACATTAGAATTCAAAACTCCAAAGCATGTGTGGTTCTGAAAACTAACTGATTATAGGGACTTAAAACTTTTGGTTTTGTTTCTTATTTCCATATTAAAAATGAAAATTTCCATCCAAGGTCTCTAAAATGTGTCTTCATAGGATACCCTAAGATTTCCAAAGGTTATGAAGTTTGGTCCATGGTCTTAAGAAGTGCATTGTTAGTAGAGATGTTGCGTTTAATAGGAACTAAGTAAATAAAGATATCATTGGAACCATTGGCCAGGTAAATGATTATCAAATTAAGGTGGAGGCACCTTCCATTCCTCAATCTAAAGAGACAAATACTACACATGTAAGGGATGCTGATACTTTTGATGCTTCTTATGGTGACCCAGCTAATTTATCAAACTAGCAATTGGCCAAGGATAGGGAAAGGAGATACATATATCCTCTTCTCATACACGATAACTTGGACTTTGTTACTTATGCATTATCTTCTACTATTGATGTTGATAATATAGAACAAAAATCTTATGTTAATGCCATAAATTATTCTCATTGTGATAAATGGTGTGATGTTATATGTGATTAAGTGAATTCCCTTAAAAAGAATAACACTTGGATTATTGTCAAGAAACCTAAAAATGCTAAATTAGTTGGTTATGGATGGTTATTTGAAAAGAAGAAAGAATATTTTTAGAGTCTTAGTTTTGTCAAATATAAACCTCATCAAATATAAAGCTAGATTATTTGTTAAAGGATTTTGTCAAAAGAATTAGAAAAAAAATTCAACTATTTTTAAACTTACTTCAATAAGAATATTTTTGTCCATAATAGTTGAGCATGGGATGTATCTAGAAAAAATGGAATGTAAGACTACATTTCAACATAGTGAAATGGATGAAAACATTTATGTGTAACAACCTAAGGGTTTTATTGAAAAAGGTAAATAAAATCTTGTATGCTTATTAAAAATGTAATTGTATGGTTTGAAAGAATTTCCTAGAGAGTGATAAATAAGATTTGATATTGAAAAAGGTAAATAAAATCTTGTATGCTTATTAAAAATGTAATTATATGGTTTGAAAGAATTTCCTAGAGAGTGATAAATAAGATTTGATAGTTTTATGCCTAGTATTGGTTTTTAGTTGATGTGATTTTGATAATTTTGTGTATTTGCATGATGTCACTAAACATGTATACCTTTTACTCTATGTTGATGATATGTTATAACAAGTAAAAATTGAAATTGAAATACTTCTCTTAAAACCAAGTTAAACTTTGAGTTTGAAATGAAAGACTTGGGGAATGCTAGTAAGATACTAGGCATGGATATATGTAGAAACTTAAAATTTTGGTACCCTTTGTGTTTCCCAAAGGTCCTATAGAGAAAGTGTTAAAAAGACACTCAATGCATTATTCAAAACCTATTCAACTATTTTTAGGTGCACATTTTAACCTATGTTTACATGACCGTTCCAACACTAGTGATGATATTGAATATGTCTAGAGCTCCATATTTTGGTGTTGTTGGATCAGCTTTGTTTTCCATTATTTGCACATGACCAGATCTAGCATATTGTGTAAGTGTTTTGAGTAAAAATATGTCAAATCCTGGTAAAGCTGAATGTTTAGGAGCTAAGTGGATTTTGAGATACATTAAGGGAACTCTTCGCATTGGTTTGGATTATAGTAAAAGACTAACTAGTTCTCTAGCGATATAGGTTATATTGATTCTAATTATACAGAGGATAAGGATAAAAGAAATCCATGTCTGGATTCATATTCATTATGTTTCATAACCTAGTGAGTTGGAAATGCAACTTGAAATTAATAGTGACATTGTCTCCAACTAAGGTAGAATTTGTAGCATGCATAAAAGTAGTCAAGGAGAGCCTATGGCTCAAAGATAACCAAGAAATTGAATATTGCCACCAATGACGCACCAGAAGTAATACACTCTGATAGTCAGTCAACCATCCATTTATCCAAGAATCCTATGTTCTAGAGTAGATCTAAACATATTGATGCAAAATTTTATTTTGTTAGAGATATTGTAATACATAATTTAATTAATATAGAAAAAGATAGCTACTAAAGGGAATCTCATAGATATGTTCACCAAAACAACACACATAACCAAAATACAACATTATATAAACTTTGTAATAGTCTAAATAAATTAGGGAAAATGTATACAAGTAGGGGAAAGGAAAACCAATCTACTTTGCCTTATTTGTCAAGGTGAAATTTTGTTAATTTGGTGCCATGTAAGTCAAATTACGTATTGGAGTATGTAGGGATAAATTATTAATTGTGTTTGAGAAGGGTATAATAGTAATATCATATTACAACATTATACTATATTGGGCCAAATAAATATGATTCAATTAGGCTTCATTTCATTACCAGTCTTAGACTATGCTTTTGGCCCATATTTTCACGCATTAATGGATGGCTTAAATGAGGGGCGTTGTGGTAATTTGATTGGGGACTATTTAACCTTATCTAACTCATTCTCTAGTGTTAGGCCATTCAATGTCTCTCTTTCTCTTCTCACTTCCCTCTCACTTTCTCTCTAGTTGTACAATTTCTTTGGAAAACAAGGGGATATATTTAGTGATGAAGGCCAACATCAATATCAAGGGATATTTTATATTCCTATCTCTTACTTATCCTTATTATGTTGCACACTGAGGAAAATATACAATTCAAGTATGGGAGAGGAAACTCCATTATCTACTTTAGTTTTTTAGTTGTTTTTAAGTTATTAGTTTAATATGTTTAGTTAAGATGGAAAAAAATTAATAAATATGTTAAAACCATATGCATGTGTACTTGATAGGAAATACATGAACCAAATGATAGAATTGGTTTTTATGATTTTGATAAGTGATCTAGCATGCAATTATTGAGATTACTACACTAACCATGTGGTATGCTTGCTTATTTTTAATTGAAATCATCAATACCTATGCACAATGCATATGATTGCTTGTTTGATGTATTTAGTGGGAGAATACTTGGTGTGTGTAATATCATAAGATAAGAATCTACCATACTTTAGAATCTATTTAAACAAACCTTGAGACGAAACCGTAAATAGCACCTAGATATAGAAATAATTTAGGCTTTAGATTGAGAAATTAAGTACAAAGCTAAACTCTCAACACCATAAACCCCTAAGAAAAAGAATAAACTTAACAATAAACTTGGGAGAGCTTACTGATGAGTGCTCAAAAAACACTAAATTTATCATGATTTTATGCACGTTAATTGATTAAAAATATATATATTTATATGATTTTATCGTATATTTATATAAATCTGTCTTTTCGAAATTACGGGTATTTTTATTGTTTTTCAAGTATTTTCGTTTAAAAAGTAACTTAAAGACTTAAAGAAAAATACTAGAGGTAATTCATAACATGATAAGTATACTCCCAAGGTCGATCTAAGGAAGGAATATATGTGGTTTTTAAATTATTATTTAAACTTTTAAAAACGAAATTAAATCCTAAACATCCTGTCACGATATTTGGGTTTTTGTGTTTTTTAATCTAAGAATATAAAAATAAACATAGATACAGATTCAATAAATATTTATGCAAATTTTATCATTTATAATAGTGGAGTATTTATGGTTATAATAACTAAGTTAATTATGCTTGTTCATAATATTTAGGTTATTAAAGATATGAATTAATATTTATTGATTCTCTCTTTTTTATATGAATACCACCTTTGGTAGTGTTAGATATTCTTTGTTAACTAAACAAATCAATTAACACCTATGGGTGGGGTTGATAACTAATTTGGTTAATTAAATTAATTCTTTTTTTCTAAGAGATTGAAAATGAACCATTTAAATGCCACCTTTGGTAGGGTTAGACAATTTAAACTTTATTCAAAGTGTCCAAATTAAACCTAAGAATTTAATTATCCGAGTACTAATTTTCAAGTTTTAAAACCACTACTGAAAACATGTTGTCAATACATTTTCAGATAATAATTCTTATAAAAACTTTTGAAATAGAGCTTCATTCTAACTACTGGGCGATTGTACCAACAAATAAAAGGGCACTACTCTATATCAGACCGAATAACTAAACCTTAAAATCTAATTTTCAGATTTAAGTTTGTAATGAAAAATAATATATTTCCCTTTAACATTCTTAATATAAAATCTTGAATAAAAATAAAATCAATTCATTATAGATATTTTTACCTATTTAATATTTTGCAAGCATAACAACGTTATTATTATATCATGTTTACAAACAACCAGCAAAGTTAAATTTAATCATAGAAAAATTAATTATAACATGTAAGAATAAAACATAAAAAATAACTGTAAAGAAAATAAAATCCTTACAGTACTTTGATGCTATTCCTGTTGTTGGAAAACCTCCAAACGAAATTTTCACTCCCATTTATTGAATCAAAAAGCAAATAAATTACAAAAACATAATTAGTTCTTCTCAAAAAGAGAAGAACTCTAACACTAAGAAATTTTAACTAAGAAAATACTAAAAATTAAGAAAAACTAAAAAAACTAAGAAATGAGAGAAAGAAAGAGAAGAGAAGATGGGTTTTTAGGTGTGTTTAGTTATGAAGAGAATGATGATATTTATAGGTGAGGATGGGAAGAAAAAGTGGGTGAAAAATGATAAAAAATGGTGAAAATGTGGAGTAGTGAATGATGACATCATACTGATAACTTCATGGTGATGTGGGCGCGGCAATGCACGTAGATGGGGCGTAGATGGGCAGCGGCGGGCGCAGAATGGAGCAAGGGCGTGCGCAGACTGGAGAAAGGGCGTGCACGGCGCACGCAGATAACAGCAGGGGTGCGTAGAGGCGCGCGTGGAAAGTAGTAGGGGCTCATAGAGACGCGCACGGGACTGAACACTAATGGGCGTGTGCGGCTGGGCACGCTACGCACGTTGGTCGGCGCGGCTAGGCAACTGCGTGCGCAATTTCCTCCTTTTTGACATTTTTGACCTTTTTGACCCATTTTGTCCAATTTTTCCATATTTTTTGACTTTTCCTCATTTATATATGAATATATTTGTGATGTATTGCCTCTAGTATTCCTCTTTTAATCTTTAAGTTACATTTTTAAGCAAAAATACCTGAAAAACAATAAAAATACCCTTGATTCCGAAAAGATAGATTTATATAAATATATGATAAAATCATATAAATATATATTTTTAATCAATTAATGTGCATAAAATCATGATAATTTTAGTGCTTTTTTAGCACTCATTAGGCGGCTGCGCGCATTGGTCAGCGTTGCTGGGCAACTTCGTGCGCGATTTCCTCATTTTTGACATTTTGACCCATTTTGTCCAATGTTTCCATCTTTTTTGACTTTTCCTCATTTAATTTATGATATATTTGTGATGTATTGCCTCCAGTATTTTTTATTTGAGTCTTTAAGTTACTTTTTTAAGCGAAAATACCTGAAAAACAATAAAAATATCTGTGATTTTGAAAAGACAGATTTATGTAAATATATATATTTTTAATCAATTAACGTGCATAAAATCAAGATAATTTTAGTATTTTTTGAGCACTCATCACTTACCTTAAAAAAATAGAGAGAGGAAAAAAAACCACTAAGTTATTACATAAAAGCTCAAATGCATGATGAAAAGAAAAGAGGTATGGATTTGGACCTTAAAATAAGCATTGATATATCCCCACCTAAGCCTCATATTGTAAACATGCAAACTCATTTTGATCTCTAGTTAAATGTGTAAGGTTTACGTGAGTGTTGGTGATATTCGTAATTAAAACATATAATTATAATCTTAGTTTCTAGGTGTGTCTTAGAAGAATATTTTCAAGCCAAAATAAGCTTGTATATTAGACACTTAGGAGCAATATGAAAATAAGCTACTTGATTGATTGAGCTATATTACCTCTTGAATTAATTATTTATATAATTAGATTTACTGAGGGATTAATACTCAATTGATCGAGCACTAAATTAATTGAGATTAATGACTAGATCAATCCATGTTTTTGAAAATTAATTAATTGATACACTAGATCAATCGAGCATTGTAAGATCGATCGAGCGGTTGGATTTTTCACGTTAAAACTTATTTCTAATACAAATTGAATTGGACTTTTACTATATTGTCCTTATTCCTTAAAACTCATTTAATTGATTTTATGGAAAGATGGTAATTTTACTTTGATCTAAAGTGCTTCAAAATATTTTATAACTATAAACTTGCACACAATTAAAAATAACCACAAAAGAGCTTAATTGTGTTTATTCTCTTAATTTTATTATCACTCTTCTCTTTCTAAAAATTTTCAAGTATTCTTTTTGATTAAGTTAATTTATCAAATATTTGGGGTTGTATTTGATGGATTAACAAACCTACAATAATAACTATGTTATTGTGTTTTTAAGTGATTATTCTAAAGTTTCTAGTTTTTATTTATTTATCTAATATATTGTTTAATTCAACTAGTTAGGGTTGTTTGTTATTGAATTTCCTTTAGGACACACACTTTCACTTGTGTTTATGTGCTAACTTTTTAGGCGATAGCGGTGTAGGTTTGATCAACTTATAGGACTGAATGTAGAATGTTGATCTAGATCTGAATGTCTTTCTTATAGAGACTATGATAAAAGTAGCAGCTTGTAAGTAGGTTATTTGGGGGCATTTCCTGGGTGAGTAGTTTGAGTCCTAGCCTTGTAAGTTAATACTTATTTTTCATAATGGATAGTTAGGTGGTCAAGTAGACTATTGGTTTTCCTTTTTGGTCATTACAGTGGCCTAGGTTGTTTCAGCTTCGTCAACCTTAGTCCAATCATTTATATTGATTGGTATACTTGACTTCACAAGTCTACCAATAGAGGATTTCAATTGTTGGCCATTTTCCCCTAATCGATTACCAGTAGCATAAAATAGAATGGGTACTCTATCATCTGGGTTAAGTGGAGCATCAGGTATATTCACCAAACCTCTTCTTTTCAGATGCCCCAACGGATCATTTGGATCTACATGCTCTCGTACCTTAGGATCCGTGAAATATCTGTAAACAATGAAGAAATATAAATTAATTGACAATTTTAGAAACATACATATATATAAACATCCAAGAGTTATTAGAACAATATAGAACATACATTATGTTTAATTAGGTTGTTGATCATATACATATATTCTTTCACAATCACTTCGAGTCTATGATGAAGAATCATCGTCATCAACTAGATCATCACATACATTAGGAATTTTTTTTTGAGAAATTACTAATATTGGATAATGTATCAAGCATAGGGTCATCATCTTTTAAAGCATCACAATGGTAAAACTCTTTTTGTGGAGGCATTAACACAACAGACCATCTTGTGTTCATTTGATCGCTCATATAAAATACTTGTTTTGCATGAAGTGCTAACGTGAAAGGATCATCAGTGTGACTTATCTTGGATAAATTTACAAGGGTAAATCCAAAATCATCTATTTTATATCCAACATTGATAACATCTTCGACCCAATCACACAAGAAAACTAATTCATGGAAGATCTCATAATCCAATTCCCAAATCTCTTGAATTATACCATAATATGTTATATCAGAAAGTACATGATTACGATCTTTTAAATTGGAAAATTGCATAGTTTTACAGCCATCTTCACACCACTATTCTGATTTACTCGGACTTTGTCCCTAGCTTGAATCGTAAACCTCAATCCATTAATTGTGAAACTAAAAAAATGATTTGACATCAAATTTTGGACCATGTGCAAGCCATTCTAAACTTTCTGTTATTTTATGATTTGGTTTCTTGAGTTCATCTCGAATCTATGTATACAAAAACATGAAATGTGTTTAAAGCAAAGTTTTAAAACATTGCATAGAAGTACTAATGAATTCTTGTACGTGACACTTATATGGTTGCGAAACCAATTAATAATCTCTCGCTTATGTTTGTCATACAACCATTTTTCTCCTCCTTTTTTTTATAATGAGGATTGATCTTCAATAAGTTTATATGTATCATGTAATGTTATTAAAGATATATCAAGTAGATATCATCATTAATAGTTAAATAAAAAATAATTTTTGCATAAATGGAAAGCTTAAACATCACTTACTCTATGTACAATTGTGCCTCATTATTATTTACCAGATTGATTCGGTGTGCTTTTTCCCATCGAGTGCGATCAATAAACAATTTCTTACTCCCACTAAGCATAGGGTTACCTACTTGGATTATGTGACATTCTAAGAACAACTTGTGCGTAGAATTCCCAATTTCAGTGCAACCACTAAAGTATTCAGAACAAAACTAAATGGCCTCTTAAGCAATGTAATGTTCTACCCTGCATCTTTCAAGTCAATTTCTATTATTTACATATCATTTAAGGACTTGCATATATCTCTCAAAAGGATACATCTATCTTAAGTAAATAGGACCGCACAATTGAACCTCTTGAACTAAATGAACACACAAGTAAATCATTATATGGAAGAAAGAAGGAGGAAAATATTTTTCAATTAGACACAAAGTCTCTACAACATCTTTCTGTAAAGAGTTTAACTCGCCAATTGATATAGATTTCTTGCATATTGTATTGAAGAATGAAGAGAGATAAATTATTGATAATTGAACATGTTTTGGAAGAATTGATCTAATAGAAACTGGTAATAACCGTTGCATTAAGATATGACAGTCATGTGATTTCAATCCAAAAAGTTTCTTATCGATGATAGACACAAAATTTCTTAAGTTGGATGAGTAACCACCAGGAACTTTCACACCGGCCAAAAATTTACAAAACACATCCTTCTCTTTTGTTGACATCGTATATGATGTTGGTGGCAAGTATGTTCGATTCTTATCATTTTCCATCCTTGGTGCCAATTCAAATCGCATGCCTAGTTTCTTTAAATCCAGTCTTGCTTTAATTCCATCCTTTGTTTTTCTAGGTATATTAAGTAATGTACCAATCAAGCTCTCATATACATTTTTCTCAATGTGCATGACATCTAATATGAAAAGGATGCGTAGGTCTTTCCAATAAGAAAATTCCCAAAATATTGATTTTTTGTTCCAACAACCATGGTCTACTAATTCTCCTCCTTTTTCATTTTCACCTTTTTCATTTTCACCTCTTTCATTAGTTAACCTCTTTCGTTTTCCTAGGTTAGTGAGTATTCTTTTTTTCATCTTTCCATATCGTTTAAATGTTATACCAATAAATTTCCTTAATATCTCAACACCTCGTAAAGGTCATGGTGCATAATCATGATCTTTTTCACCATTGAACGGTTTCTTTTGGTATCTAAACTTGTGTCCAGATGAAAAAAAATCTTCTATGTCTTCTATAAGACATCTTTCATCCATGAACAAGATAAATTGTAAAAGTCTCATCACTACATATAAGGTATCCCTTAAAACTTTTTGTTGCATGTTATGATAAGTTTCCATAGGTAGGAAAATCATTAATTGTTTATAAAAGGACCCCCTCTCAAGTTAAAGTGTTCTTCTTTATATGTATCCTAAACATTTACACTATCATTCCACAACATCTTTAAATCATCTATCAGAGGCTATAAATATACATCAATATCAACACCAGGTTGTTTCAATCCTGAGAACAATAATGCTAACATCATGAATTTTTTTTCATACATAACGAGGGAGGAAGATTGTAAGTTATCATAATTACTGGCCAACAACTATATCTACTACTAAGGGAATTGTGCGGATTAATTCCATCAGTAGCAATGGCAAGACAAAGATTGCACAAATCATATGCAAATTGATGGATAAATTATCTACTACTTTCCAAGTTGGAGAATCATAAGGATGACGTAGCACCCCATCATTAGATTGATTATCTGAATGCCAAGTCAACATCTTTGATGTCTCTATACTTTTGAACAACCTTTGAAAACGAGGAATCGGAGGAAAGTACGAAAGAAGCTTTGTGAGCACACCTTTCTTAAGTGTTGTCTCATTTGTAGCATACTTCCATCTTGATTCTTTACACATCAAATAATCATCTAATGTCTCATATTTTTTCTATAAAGAATGCAATCATTTGGACAAGCATGAATCTTATGATATTCCATGCCAAATCAACTAACAGATTTCTTCACTTTATACATTGAAGATGGAAATTCAATACCCTCAGGAAACATTACTATTAGTAAATTTAGTAATTCTTTGAATCCCTTGTCAGAAAAACCATTTTATGCCTTCACATTGTACAAATGAACCAATCCCGATATTTTAGTGTATTTCTTGCATTTTGGATACAACATTTTTTCGGCATCTTCTAGAATTTTTTTAAAGGTTTTGGGATCATCCTCATGTAGTTCATCTTCAACACCATGAAACATATTTTCTGTCTGTACATTATGATAAGATGTATATAATCCACTCACATTCTTATTTATCTCTTCCCCATGAGTATTATCAATATTTTCTCCATGATAGTACCAACATTTATAACTCAAAAGAATACCACTACAGATAAGATGATACTTAACCTCGTCAACATCATGAAATCACTCATTTTTACATTTAACACATGGGCATCGAATCATACTAATTTCATTATTACTATTTCTACAAGCAAATTCCAATAAACTTTCAACTCCAGAAATGTAGTCCTACTCAATTCTACACTTTGACATCCAAGATTTATCCATTTTCTATTAATGACATTAAGAATATTAAATATCTATCCAATTAATATATTTTAGATATTATTATATATGAATTCCCTAATTATTAGATTATCTATCAAAACATCATATAAAAATAAATACATAAAAGCCAAACATAACAAATATATACACATAAATATAATTAAAAGAGATTGATTGTAATTACTAACAATAATATGCCACATCATTCGAGTTGATTTTAAATTTAATTTTTTTTAAATAACTACACTACTTCAAACCTAAATTTTTAATGAGCATCATCTTGTTGAATCATGCTTTTCCTATTTCATATTAACATAAATAAATAAATTAAAAACTAACCTTAAATCACAGTTATAAATGTATAAATTTATTTTATTATGAAAATTTATACAAAATCTACATAATAAAAATAATAATATACATATAATACAAAAATTTATACACATAAATAATAACACACAATATACCAAAAATAAAGAAATATGAATAATAAGTGCATAGAATTAATTGAAATATTTACAAGAGTAAATGAAGTGACAAAATGAACGAAATGAAGAAAAAAATGTATTTTTTAAGTGAGAAAATGGGTATAAAAATTTAAGTATTTTGCTCAAAAATAGGGGATTTACAAGATAAATTGGAGAGGAAGAAAATTGATTAAACGACGCTAGAATTGGTGGTCATAGGTGGCCGAAAAATGAGAAAGAGCATAGGAGGAATGTTGGTCGGTTTTGGGTTTTTGAGAGTGTTACAACACTGGAATGTTCTGTCTAATGGGGAAGAAAGAAAAGAAAAGGAAAATATCTACGTGTGTAGCATTGGTTGACGTGTTGAACCGAGGCTACACATAGGACGTAATATCGGTTCTACATGTCAACCAACGCTATACACGTGTATAGCATCGATCGACACGTAGGATCGACGCTCGTTTTACAAGTAGCATCGGTTCAACACGTCAACCGACGCTATAATCTACGTGTTTTAAGTCGACTTTTTAGCGAACCAACTTTAAATTCATTATAAGTCAATTTCTCAAAAAACTGACTTTAAATCTCGACTTAAATCTCACATTTTGTAATAGTGATTGAACTTTTATTTTTTTGTTGTTAAAGGTTATTTAGGATTATATTAGCACAAGAGGAAAAAAAAGAATTCCATATTATGTTATTAAAAAAATATGCTTGCATTATAGAATTATTAGTGATAAGTTAAAAGAGAATAGTATAGGGTTGTTTATGACCATTTCATTATCTATAGTTGAACCTTTGAACCAAGAATGACAAGCTTTTCAATCGTGAAATAAAAATATTATTTTTGTTCAAATATCATAAATTGGTTTGAAGATACAACCCTAATTTTTATATTCATATGAGTAAGGTTAATGGATAAGATTGTGAACTTTTATATTCGTTATTTTACATGGATATTATTGTGTGTACAACATTTATGAAGGTGTGAATATATATATATAAGACGTGCAAGATATAAAAAGAGGTCAAGGAAAGGTGACAAAGGACACCTCTTCCAATGCCTCTGTCAATTCATTAAAATATGAGTAAAAACTATATAGAAGATGAGAAGGTTTCTACGAGATCGTACATTTTATAAATAGTTTATTAAGCTTATACAGCTAATGGTATAAGACTTGGGATTAATATATATATTATTTATAATTAAAAATAAAATAGATAAAAATAGAAGATATATCAACTTACCAATAATATTCCTTTCTTGATCATTGAGACCTAATGAATATGCCGGCCATATAATGGGTTGGAATATATAATGGATCATATGAATATTCCAATCAAAAAAATTTACTTATACACATAGAATTTAATTTTGATGGTACAATAGAATACTATATAATACAAGAAAAAAAAAAGAAAAAACAAAAGGATTACATCAACCAAATTGATAATATATATATATATTAACTTAATGTGATCACAAAATGAAAACTTTCGATTATTAGGAATTTCAATTCATGATAATAAAATACAAACATTATTACAATACATATATTTGGTCTTGAAAATTTAATCTCAATTTTTTTTAAAATCGAGACCATAAAAGTATTATCATGGTTTAATAAAAACCGAGACTATAATGTATACATATAACCTCGGTTTTATCAGTAACAATGACCATAAGTTGAATTATAAAAATTATTTAAATATATATAACCATGATTATTATATGACTGTGATTATAATTAAAATAATAGAGTTTCTAATATTTTTAAAATAAAAATCAAATAATATATTGTATGTTATTAATTTAAAAAAATACAAAAATTACTTTATAATTTTTTCATTTTTCTCAATTAATTTAATTTAATTCATTTTTCTATTTTTTTCTCTTTCCCTCGCTTTCTCTTTTTTCTTTTCCTGGCACCAGCTCTTTTTTTCTATTTTCTTTTCTTTTCTCCCTCTTCTCTCTACCCAAGCCAGCACCGCACCCTCACAAATTTCCCTCTCTCCCCCAATAGCTCCATCACGTCTAATACCAAAAGCTCGCTCGTTCGAACGGTACCAGCCATTTCCTTTCCCTTCTCTTCTTCCTTTTCTCTTTATTTTTTTTCCTTTTCCCTTGTTCACACCTCGTCAACGGGTCGTTTGTATTGTTGTCGTTTGCGACCCAGCTTCGGGTATGTATTGATGCCTTCTTTACGGTATGTATTGTTTCCAAAATCCAATTCGATCTTAGATTTCGTAATTAACTTGATTTTATTTTTTTAAAATCTAGGGTTTGTTCTGTTGTCCAATTTTTCTTATGTTTTACTTTATATATTAATTATTTTTCTTAAATTCAATTTTTTTTTTACTTTACATATTAATTGTTTTAGGTAAAATTAATGCCGAGGATCCCAACAACATTGTTGAAGATGACTACGATGTCATGGCATCAAATACTTATAATGTTGTTGATCCGATAATAAGTTGTTTTTTACTATGTCTATGTTTATTTACCATAGACCAGTGGTATCTTACTTATACAATATACACTACATCCACATTGATTGTTATTAACATGTTCTCTTGTTTATAAGTTGAGGCAACAACATTTATGTATCCTTCTAGTTTATTAACTTTAGTAATTTTATTAAGTTTGTCTTTAACAAAAACATTGATGATTCTCTCGTGATTAGAAATATTTAAATTATGGTGAACCACACGTACCTCTTGTGAGATTTTTGCAAATAGGCTCCACAACTTTTTTTAAAATAGACCAAACATATTTCACGGTAAACTAAATGTTTTATAAGTTATAGTAGTACCCTAAATATGAGGGGTGAGGAAAATATGATATTTTTCAAACCTGTGGAGGAGTATGTTATTTATGCAAACCTCAAGAGGACCTGCAGATATTTTCCCTTGAAATAATACCATAAATAAGACTTATTTTCCTGTTCTTGTATCATGGCATTGGGGTCTAACTCCTTGATAAAACATCGCTAATATTTTAATTATTTTTTCTTTTCCATTTCTTTACAGTAGAAGGAACTTAAAAGGAAAACAAAACAAAAAAGAAACTGTCAAATATTCATACAGTCCCAATGATGGTGAAAGGTGTCAAACTATGTGTTTCTCTGATAATTACCATGTATATTTCATTATTATTTATGTTTTGTTTTCTGTACAAGAGTTGAGATATATGTATACAAAGAAAACGAAAATTAAACAATAACCATAATTCCTGCACATCCATGTTTTATGGATCCACTATCATTATTGTATGCTCCATGTTTTACTCCACTGAGTCGTTGGTGTCTGCCACAACAACACACACCAACACTCCTCCTCAAGTTGGTGCATATATGTCTCTTATGCCCAACTTGTCAAGTGAGTTATAGAAGTTCCTTGCAGACACAAATTTTGTGAGTATATTAGCCAATTGATCTTCTGATTTAACAAATGGAAGCTTAATAATCTTTTTTCAAGATTCTGTTTGATGAAGTTCCGATCCACTTCAACGTGCTTCGTGCGATCATGTTGAACTGGATTGTGAGAGATGGCAATGACTGCTTTGTTATCACAAAATAAATTCATTTCAGAGTTAGGAGCAACACCAATCTCAGTTAGAAGTTTTTTCAACCAAAGGAGCTCACATATTCCCTTGACCATTCCTCAAAATTCAGCTTCAGCACTGGATAAAGCAACTATATTTTGCTTCTTTCTTCTCCATGTAACAAGATTGCCCCCCACGAAAGTAAAGTACCCAGCAGTAGATTTCCTATCCTTCAAATTCCCTGCCCAGTCTGAATCTGTATATCCAAGGACTTCCAATTGACCATTCTTTGAAAACATAAGTCCTTTCCCAGGGGAGGATTTTAAGTAACGAAGTATTCGCATGACCGCATCCATATGATCTTCACTTGGGCAGTGCATGAACTGACTCACGACACTCACAGCATAAGCAATATCAGGTCGGGTATGAGATAAATATATGAGTTTACCTACTAACCGTTGATATCTCTATTTATCTGTTGGTACTTGGTCCACATATTCTCTGAGTTTATGATTTTGAACCATTGGAATATCGACAGGTTTACAATCTAGTAGTCCTGCCTCTGCTAAAAGGTCCAGAGTATATTTCCTTTGGGAAATACATATGCCTTGTTTTGATCGTGTTACCTCAATACCTAAGAAGTATTTGAGCCCTCCCAAGTTCTTCATTTCAAACTCATTTGACAGTTGTTCTTGAAGCTTAGAGATTTCTTCTTTATCATTCCCTGTAATGATCATGTCGTCTACATAGACTATAAGGGCTGTTATCTTCCCTAATCGATGTTTTAGGAAAAGAGTATGATCAGAGTTGCTTTGTTGGAACCCATATTTCTTCATTGCTGAACTCAACCTACCAAACCACGCTCGAGGTGATTGTTTTAGTCCATACAATGCTCGTTGGAATCTACGTATGCAGTTTCTTTTCCGATGTAACAAGATATCCTGGTGGGATATCCATGTAAATCTCTTCTTCAAGGTCACCAGCGAAGGAAGGCATTCTTCACGTCAAGTTGGTGCAATGGCCAATCTAAATTTGTCGCAAGAGATAACAAAACTCTCACGGTTTTTAGTTTAGCCACAGGTGAGAAGGTTTCTTGATAATCTATCCCATGTTTCTGTGTATATCCTTTTGCTACAAGCCTCGCCTTGTAACGATCAACTAACCCATCTGCTTTATACTTAATGGAGAAAATCCACTTGCATCCTACCATCTTTCTCCCTTGAGGCAACTCCCTTAACACCCATGTGTTATTCTTCTGCAATGCCTCAAATTCCTCTTTTATAGCTTGAGCCCATTTTGGATCAGATAAGGCTTTTTCAATGCTACTCGGAATTTGACACGAGGAGAGTGTTTGTGTAAATGCCCTGATAGGTTCTGATAACCTTTGAGTAGATACATAATTTGCTATTGGATACTTGGGTTGTCATTCTTCTCTTTCTGGGGAGTATCGATTTGGAGGTTTACCTCGATTGTGTCTGAAAGGTAAAACATAACCAACAGGTGTATCTATAGCATTAGATTGTAAAGGTGTGATAGGATAGCTTACCTCAGGAGTGTTCTCAGCAGGAGGATCATTGGGTACTAGAGAATGGAGGGGTACATCAACCACTTGAGATTCAATTACTACTTCAGCTTCAGTGCTTGGAAGTTCAAGCTCGGGTCTAGATACGGGCTCCTCCATATTATTGGCACGATCCGAGTATGTTGGACTAGTGTCTAATACTTCAACATCAAGCCAATTGCGTTCTTCACCATAACTCTCCTCCTGAAGAGTGTAATTGGATACCGGTGATGGGAAAAAACATTCTGATTCAAGGAAAGTGACATCCATGGTAGTATAGTTTCTTTTAGTAATTGGATCATAACATCGGTACCCCTTTTTTTGTACACCATACCCCAAGAATACACATCGGACAGCACATGGATCCAACTTAGTTCGTTAATTTTTATGGAGGTGGACAAAAGCAACACATCCAAAAATTCGAGGCGGAAGCATCAAAATAGTAGGCAAGGGAAGATGATCAGATAACACCGTTAATGGAGTCTGAAATTGTAAGGTCTTTGTGGGCATTCGATTCAGTAGATACACAGCTGTAGTACCAGCATCACTCTAGTATTTATTAGGCATATGTGCACCGATTAGTAAGGCCCGAGCCGTTTCTAAGATATGCCGATTCTTCCTCTCCTTAGTCCCATTTTGTTGTGGGGTTTGTGAACATGAGGTTTCATGGAGAATACCATGGTTGTCAAAGTATGTCCGGAATTGTTGATTAACATACTCCCATCCATTATCAAACCTAAGTATCTTAATATTTTCAGAAAATTGTGTCTGAACCATGGTATGAAACATGTGAAATGTAGCAAATACTTCATCTTTATGTTTGAGAAGGAAAAGCCATGTCATTCGTGTACAATCATCAACAAAAATAACAAACCAACGATGACCCGATGACGTAATGACCGGGGAAGGTCCCCAAACATCAGAATGTACCAAAGCAAAAGGAGCCACACTTTTATTCATGCTCATAGGATAAGACACCCTATGACTTTTTGCTAGGATACAAGTATCACATTTGAAATTTGAATGTGTGATATTTGAAAATAAACTGGAGAGTAGGTGCTTTAAATACCCGAATGATGGATGCCCAAATCTACGATGACATAGCCAAATCTATCGTTCCTTGTTACCAACAGTATGTTGCATGTGATTGTCCCTTTCCCGAACCGAGGTCATCCACATAATATATAGCCCTCAAATCTCTACCACGCCCAATGATCTCCTTAGAGACATTAGTCGGTTTGGAGAGAGGTACAAGCAAAGTATTAGATAATGATAATGAAGGAGATAAGGTCAATGTCCAGCCTCTCAGTAATCGGATAAATGACCCCATTTGCATTGGCAACACGGCTCGTCTTGGTCGGGGTTGTATCGGGAGAGATCGTTTGGGTCAAATGTCATATGATCTGTAGCTTCAGAGTCCAGAATCCACTCATCTTTCTCACTATGAGTAGAGATGTGAAATACTTTACTTGAAATACCTAGATCCTGGGAAGATTCGGCCTGAGGAGTAAGGGATAGTGAGGCATTATTGGTAGCCACCGCTGCTGACCCAGTGGTGTCCCGTTTCTTCCGTGCTTGAAGATCATTCCACCGTGCGATACCGTGTAGTTTGAAGCGCTTTCGGGTGTGTTTGGAGTTTCGCACGGCCACATTTCATGTCAAGAGATGGTGGATTTCCCGTGGATTTCTTGCTACCTAAGAAAGGTCCTGTTTTTGGTGGCATGAGATTATGGTGTCCCTTGACCCCTTTAAAAGTCATAACTGTTCCGGGTGTTGTATCTACACCGGTGATCATCACGGTCTGCCTGACCTCTTCCCTCCGGACGAATCCATAGGCTTGTTGCACTGTAGGGAATGGTTTGATCTGAAGCACATCACTTCGAGTTTTATCCAATCTATCATCAAGTCCATCGAGGAAGGTATACACTCGATCTTCCTGTACGATGGAGTTGTATTTTTGTATATCAATCGCACACTCCATTGGATTAGGATGACGGAAATCAATTTCCCGCCACAACCCTTGAAGGTCATTGTAGTATTTTTCAATGGATCCTCCCGCTTGCTTCGTACGAGTAACTTGACGGCGAAGATCATACACTTGAGACGTGTATGTCCCATCATAGTAAGTGGTAGCAACCAAATCCCAAACCTATTTCGCAGTCAGGAATTGGATAAAGTTTGCAATCAAGGAGGAGTCCATCGAATTGATCAACCGTCCTTTGACAATGGCATTTTCAGTACGCCATCTCCTAAATGAGGGGTCGGTTTCAACAGGTTGAGGAAAATCCCCATTAATATATCCTAGTTTATCTTTGCCAGAGATATACATCTCCACCACCTGCGACCACAAGGCATAGTTGGATCCTCCCAACTTGATACTAATGGGAGCAGTCGGCGCTTCAGTTGGCGGAGGTTGTGAGCTGATCTGAGCTCTAGTTAGAACTTCCGTCATTTTCGCCGTCAAATCTTCCAACACGAATTTGGTAGTTAAATCTCTAGATTCCGCCATGAAATCTAAATTTTTTTTCCTTCCATTTTTCCTTCTTTTTTTTTACACTTCGTTCGTGCACTATATATAGAAAAGATCGTAACCCTAAAAAAAATTACAAATTAGCGCAGCTTCTTCTGCGCGTTCCTAACCCTAAACAATTCCAAAGTCGCGCAGCTTCTTCTCAGCCATCTTCGCGCAGCTTCTTCTCAGCCAGATTCGTGCAGCGTCTTCTGCGTTCCTCAGCCAACTTCTTCTTTGTTCCTCAGCCAGATTCGCGCAGCGTCTTCTGCGTTTCTCAGCCAACTTCTTCTGCGTTCCTCAGCACAACTTCTTCTTTTTCTGGTGGTTTCCACAAAGAACTCATCATTTACGCCAGTCTGTGCGCTTCCTTCTCGTTCCAAGCTTGTCCCAAATTTTTATAAAAAATAGTATGGTTACTGCAGTCTGAGACAACACACAAAATATATGTTCTTTGCGTTTCAAGTTAATGGAGCGAGAAAAAATGGTTCCACCATCAATTTCTTTTCTGGAAAAATGAACACAGTCTTGAGGTCAAGGCTCGTGTATCGTAATTGAACCAGGTCACAAATTGTTCGCTCTCTACGTCGCGAGTAAGTCGGACCAAGAACCGGTGTCGAGATATCGAAATGGCCACAATCGGCGAATCACTCAATCAAGACAAATGGCCACAGAAATCAGAAGCCACACCAGAATCAGAATCAGAAATCGGCAAAAAAATAGAAATCAACAAAAACATAATTAGTAGGTAATTCCATTACTCAACAATAACTTGCTCTGATACCATGTCAAACTATGTGTTTCTCTGATAATTATCATGTATATTTCATTATTATTTCTGTTTTGTTTTCTGTACAAGAGTTGAGATATATGTATACAAAGAAAACGAAAATTAAACAATAACCATAATTCCTACACATCCATGTTTTATGAATCCACTATCATTATTGTATGCTCCATGTTTTACTCCACTGAGTCATTGATGTCTGCCACAACAACACACACCAACAGACATATATACTAAATTATTTCTCTTTTCTTGCTTCATATTTTTAATCATTTATGGGACAGCAAACTGAAGTTGCTGAAGTGAAAGGTGTACAAGGATTTATGAAACTGGTGAGCTTCCTATATATCACTCACATCTAAACATGGAAAGCATATCAAGAACACATTTGCAGGAACTATTTGGTAGCTTTCCATCCATTGGTGCAGCAGGTGAGCTTGAAGTACAGGATGCAGATAGAAATGATGAAGAATATCAGATATTTGAGCAAGATAGTGATGGGGACATGTCCAATGAGGATGACTACTAACATTTTTCTTGCATTGCGTAAATTATTACCGGGCAGGTTTGAATTTTTCTTAGGTCAGATTTATAAATTGACGTTATATACAAGTCATTTTTTCACTTTGGGTTGAAGACTTAAGTATGTATATGGCAATTTTGGATTGATCTATTTAAATCATATAGATATCACAATACTTATATTATGTCTCATTTGTTTTTCACCCCTGGGAAATTTATGGTGAGCAATATCAAATTAGGATTTGTGTACTGAAATTCTCCCAACTACTTTTTATAGTTTCTTTTATTATAATTTTTGGGTTTAATGTGTATACATGTTATTTCTTTGTTTTACTTAAATGTTGAGTTTTTAGTTATAACTTTGTAATAAAGAACTTAAAATTCAACCTGAATGATGAATAGCATGCTAATAGGATGATTAACTCTAATCACTTATATTTTTAAAACATTTTAATTATTTTACTTTTAACTGGTACATCATTATCTTTTACAATTTTATGACAAAAGTACCTTGCTATTATTCTTCCTAATTAAGGTCTCTAGACTTAGTCACTTTTCTATTATTAATGTTACATATATATTTTTATGTTATTTTTTGATTTATGTGATTTATATAATTAATAATTACTTTAGTGATAAAGTTGTATTATTAATAAAATATTTAATAATAAATTTGTATTAATAATAAAAAATTATTTTTCTTAAATTTCGGATCTATCTCGTTAAAAATTGATTTGATTTATGAAAAATAATTCAGGACTAATGCCTTTTTATCCAAATAATTTATTTTATTGATGTCTTTTAGACACCGTGCCTGAGTGTCAGTGGCCTATTTCTGAAAACCTAATGACTCTTGTTCACTTGATGTTGACCTAGTAGACATTTATCCCTTTCCCTTTGTTGCAAATACATGTGAATTGTTGATATTTTTGCTAACCTTAAAATGCGTTACTTTTGAATTTGAGATATGTCAATGCTCATAGTTATAATTTTGATTTGTTTTAATTTTGCACTCCAGAGCATCCTTCGTTCCGAGCCCACGGGCGGTCAATGCTTAGTGGCAATAGACAATCATTAGCAGACTTTCAGGTTGACGCCTCTCTTGAAGTCCCACATCGATTGATCACTAGGTTTCCGACGGGGGATATGGAGTATCTCCCCCTCATACCGGCACAGGGTCTATCCCCTACAACCGACCGGGTACCGACTGAGTCACCTGGCTTTGGTCCATTTTAAAGGTCTGAACCCGGTTTTTTCCCGGTTCTAGATTTCTAAAACCGGTTTGGTTCATTTTTCAAGTTTTTAAACCAATTTTGAACCGGTTTTGTGGTTTTTTATTTGGTTTAGTATAAATATATATTTAAAAAAACAGCAAAACAAAAACACAGAAAAACTTTTTAGTCCTAAAATTATTACACCATTTTCTAGTTTGGTTACCATAATATCATGACAGAGGGTATAATTTCATTACCTATTGAGCAATCAAATCCAGTTGTTGTACAATCTGTTCAGTCTGAAGGTGTTTTTAATGCTAGAATTGTTCTTACTGAGACTAATTATGATGTTTGGTCTCAAATAATAGAAATGCATATTGTAGAGAGAGAAAAATTCTCTTATATTCATGAAAAAAATTTGCAACCAGAAAAAACATCAAACAATTATAACAAGTGGTATGCAGAAAATCAAAAAGTGAATAGATGGATACTTATGTCAATGAGTTCATAAATCATGAAGCGATATTTACGCATACCTACTGCTCTTGAAATTTGGGGTGCTTTGGCAAAAGCATTCTATGATGAAAGTGACAAATTACAGTTATTTGTCTTAAACCAAAAAGCCTTTACTTCTAGACAAAATGGAAAATCACTTTCAGAGTATTATGGAGAGTTGACTGAAATTTTCCAAGAGCTAGATCATCGTGATAAGGTGGTCATGAAAGACCCTCATGATCTAATATCATATCAAGAGTCTGTTGAAAGACTAAGGATACATATTTTCCTTGCTGGATTAGATGATGAGTTTAAGCAGGTTCGTGGAGAAATTTTGCGAAAAGAAACTATCCCAGATTTATAAGGTTGTTATTCTTTGATTCGACGGGAGGTAGTACGTCGAATCTCATTGAAGGAAAAATCTAGAGATGTTGATGCTTCCGCCATGATAACTAAAAATCGTTCTTTTTCCAATCAACAAGAACGAAAGGTGACTGATAAATCATCATTTAAATGTACCAATTGTCATCAAAAGGGTCATACAAAAGAACGATGTTTTGAACTGGTGGGATATCCTGATTGGTGGGATCACAACCGTGACTCTCGAAAGAAAAATCCACGACAGATGTCTACTACCACCATTGCTGAAACAACAAAGGATCATGTTGCAACCTCCTCAGCACATGTTGGTAAGATGCTTAAAGTTTTTTCTCCTATTTTTAATAATATATGGATAATTGATTCAGGTGCAACTGATCATATGACATTCGATTCTAGACAAATCTTAAAATCATCCTCACACAAAACTGTTTGCACTGCCAATGGTAATACAACCCCAGTCATTGGGGAAAGATCTTTGTCTCTCACTAGTACTTTGAATTTAGACTCAGTACTAGTTATTCCCTCTTTAGAGTATAACCTTATATCTATTTCTCAAATAACCACTGTTTTATCTTGTTTTATTATTTTTTGGCCTGACTTTTGTGTGTTCAAGGACATTCAAACAAAGCAAACGATTGGTCATGGTGTTAGGCAAGGAAACCTGTATTATTTGGACTTGGATTCAACAAATCATGCATTGGTAGCAACTGGATCTAACAAGGATGAATCAAATATATGGCTATGGCATAGGAGATTGGGTCATGCTTCTTTTGGATATTTAAAGAAATTATTTCCAAGTTTATTTTTGAGCTTAGATCTTTCTACTTTAAAGTGTGATGTCTGTGAATTAGCAAAAAGTCATCGTTCCTCATTTCCTGTAACCTTAAATAAAAGTCCATTTCCATTTATGGTTATACATTCTGATGTATGGGGTCCTTCCAAAGTCTCTACGTTGGGAGGATCACGTTAGTTTGTTACATTTATTGATGATTTTAGTATAATGACTTGGGTCTGTTTAATGAAATCTAAAAGTGAGGTAAACGTCTTATTTAAAAAATTTCATAAAATGGTTCGTACGCAATATAAAACACAGATTCAGGTTCTAAGAAGTGACAATGGAGGAGAATATAAAAGTTCTGAGTTTCAAGAATATCTTCAATCAGAAAGCATTATTCATCAAACTACTTGTGTTGATACACCTCAACCAAATGGAGTTGCAAAAATAAAAAATCGACACTTGTTGAAAGTTTTCTGTGCCTCATTGATCGAAGCTAATATGTCATTATCTTATTGGGGAGAAGCAATTACTTCTGCTGCATATTTGATCAATCGGGTACCTTCTAGTCCCATTAACTTCCAAACACCACTACAAGCCATCACTGAAGCAATTGTTGCACCAAATGTTCCCAATTTATCTCCTCATGTCTTTGGTTGTGTGGCATTTGTACACCTACATAAACAACAACGTAGCAAGTTGGATCCACGAGCAATACGTTGTGTTTTTATGGGATATGCCATACAACAAAAAGGGTATCGTTGTTATCATCCTCCTACAAAACAAATGATTACTACTATGGATGTTATTTTTTATGAAGATACAATGTATTTCTCCTCTACACCTAAATTTTAGGGGGAGTATAACCATGCTGAAATTCAGACCCTTACATATAAATTGTTTCCTTACGAAGAAAGACAAATTATATGTGAGGAAAATACAAATAACTTGAATTCAGATGGTAATAACTCTCAATATACAAAAGACTCAAGGGAAATGGAATCAAGTCCTCACCAACTTCAAGATCATCAAGCAAGTTCCTTACTACCACTAAGTGAGTACAAGTTTCCTTCTCCACAAACTATTGATATACCTAACCAATCGTTTGCAGAGGATGTTCCAACTATTGAACCAGCCAAAAAATACTTCCATCATGTCCTAACAGAGGTATTCCTAAAGCCATGTATGAACCTGAGATTTCTAGTAAAGTCAAATATCCCATGAATAACTATATGTCTAAACATCGTTTGTCAAAATCAAACGTATCATTTGTGAATCAATTGTCTGCTATATCTATTCCTAACAGTGTGCAGGAAGCTTTAGCTGACCAAAAATGGAAAGATGCTATGAATGAAGAACTAAGATCCTTAGAAATAAATAGAACTTGGGAGCTTGTCGATCGTCCACCAACAAAGAAAATTGTTGGATGTCGATGGATTTTTTTAGTAAAGTATCAAGCAGATGGTATGATTGAATGCTATAAAGCAAGATTGGTGGCAAAAGGATACACTCAAACATATGGGATCGATTATACAAAAACATTTGCACCTGTAGCCAAAATTAACACTGTTAGAGTCTTGGTATCTCTAGCTGCAAATTTAGATTGGCCATTATATCAGTTTGATGTAAAAAATGCCTTTCTACATGGAGATTTAATTGAAGAAGTCTACATGGATTTACCACCAGGAATCAAGAAATCCACAATCCATGATGAAAAGGAGTGCAAATTAAAAAAATCACTGTATGGATTGAAACAATCTCCAAGAGCATGGTTTGGCAGGTTCACAAAGTCAATGAAGGCATTTGGCTACAAGCAAAGCAATTAAGACCATACTTTATTTCTAAAAAAAGGGTATGGTAAGATCATTTCACTTATTGTATATGTTGATGATATGATAGTAACAGGAAATGATCTTGAAGAAAGGAAAGTGCTACAAACTTATTTGTCCAAAGAATTTGAAATGAAAGACCTTGGTTCCTTAAAATATTTTCTTGGGATTGAGGTTTCTCGATCAACAGAAGGAATCTTCTTATCTCAAAGAAAGTATGCCTTAGATTTATTAAAAGAAACCGGTATGTCGGCATGTCAACCAGCTAATACACCAGTAGAGGAAGGATTAAAGTTATGTATCAAGGTTGATCAAGTTCCAACAAATAAAGAAAGATACCAAAGGCTTGTTGGAAGGTTGATGTATTTGGCACACACAAGACCAGACCTTGCCTATGCTTTAAGTATTGTCAGCCAATTTATGCATAATCTTGGAGAACAACATATGAATGCAGTTATTCGTATTTTGAGATATTTAAAGTCTGCTCCTGGAAAAGGAGTATTGTTCACTAAAAACTCAGAGTTTTCTAGAATTGAAGTATATACTGATGCTGATTGGGCTAGATCAATAAATGATAAACAATCTACATCAGGCTACTTCACTTTTTTAGGGAGAAACCTTGTAGCATGGAGAAGTAAGAAACAATATGTTGTTGCCCGTTCAAGTGCAGAGGCTGAATACAGAGGAATGGCACTTGGGCTTTGTGAGGCCTTGTGGTTACAATCTCTCTTAAAAGATTTGACATATCCTGCTAAAGAATCAATTAAGTTATTTTGTGACAATAAAGCAGTATGTGATATTGCTCATAATCCACTTCAACACGATCGTACAAAACATGTTGAAGTTGACAGATTCTTTATTAAGGAAAAGTTAGAAGAAAATTCATTAGAATTGCCAAAAATTAAGTTAGAAGATCAATTGGCTGACATCCTCACTAAAGCAATCTCATATCGAGTATTCACAGAAGTTTCAGTCAAGTTGGGCATGAAAGATATCTATGCACCAACTTGAGGGGAGTGTTGAATTCAACAAACACTGCAACACATTTCAACAAATACTGCACCGATGCCAAACGTTTTTTTCCAATATACACGGCGCCTACCAAGCAGCTGTAAACCATGCAATTCAATCATGGTGGTTGGTGAAATAGTAATTGATATTTGTCTATATAAACAATGTACATATCCTATACAAATTAAGAAAATATACGAAGGAAAACATTTATTTCTTCTTCTGATTATTTCTTCAAACATTGACTACATCAAGGTTTATAGCTATGTTGATTCAGTTATTTTTGTCAAATTAATTTAAGGTTTGGGTTGTGTCTGTATTTTCTTTTTATTAATTGTTCTTAAACAATTGTTTCCTTTTAAAGCTTCTTATACTAATGATAATAATGTTATTGTTGTTATTGATATGGATATTATTAATTTTATTGATTTGTTTTTTAAGTTTTCTTATTAAATCGAATACCATCAAACTTAAAGGTTAGATATGCATTACACCTTTCACTTTTGAACAGTTTCAAGAACTTATTATGAGTCATTTGTTGTAAAAACATGATTATATTCATAGAATTTGAATATTAACGTACTACTCTATATATCTTTTTTCTCAGGAGAAATAAAAACTTAGTAAGATTCGGCATAGACACACAAGTAGTGGGACAAGAAAAATGGATAAGAGAGAAATCTATTTGACACTACTTTTATGATCTTCAAATAGATTTTCGAACTTATCGAGAAAAAGAAAGTGTAACTCACAAGCCGATTAATGCCCTTGTTTGTTTAGGTAGTAGTACAGTTGCAGTTATAGCAGATAGAATACCAAAAGCAAGTGGGACACATTCAACAATTTAAGCAACATTGTACCCCAAACATCAAACAAGTAAACACACAATATATATATGCTCATAGTAGATGGTGTTTTTTATAAGTAAATTAATATACATAGTAGATATTGTCTCTGGAGAATATTTTGAAGAAAAACATTACAATGAGACATGTAAAATTTTTCAGATTGATTTAGATTATAAAAAATTTGATTAGTTATATTAGTAAATTTTTTTCATGTATATTTCTATATTTTTGGAGCACTTTAATTAACTAGTTATATTAAGGTTTTATTATGTTTAGTGTATTTATTAAACTCTTAATTAATGTAATATCTCTGTTAAGTTTAATATAATGACTCTTAATTTTCTCAATGTCTCAATATATTTTAATTTATATTGAAAAATGAGGTTAATTGAGATATATATGATCATGGTTTAAGTGTAACCAAGATGACTATATATTATTTTGATTACATGCCTATGGCCTCAGTTATTAGAGAACTGAGGTTATAGGTAACAATCTATGATCTCTCAAACTTATTCCTCAGTTCTTATAACCACTACTACAAAAAGTACATATGGCCTCGATTTTTAACTATGACCGTAGGTCTATAACCACGATTATAAGAATCGAGGCCTAAGTGAGAGAGATCATAGACTGTTATTTATGACCTCGATTTTTTAACTAAGACCATAGAAATACCTCGAATATTGAAAGATCGATGCCATAGGTAACAATCTATGGCCTCGGTCTTTCAATAACTAATTCCATAGGATATGTCTATAGCCTTGGTCTTTCAATAACCATAGCCACAGGTAATACTCTATGGTCTCGGTCTTTCAATAACTAAGAACATAGGGTATGCATAAATTAAAAAATATATAATTATTAATTATAATATTAAAAATCAATATAAATTATAATAAATTTATTAATTACAATATTAAAAATCATATTATATTAAAATTAAAAGTATAATTATATTTGAGAGTTTATTATACACTAAAACATAATAAAACCTTACTATTACAAACTGAATTTTTACTATTAATTACAAGCATTTATAAGTGTACTTCAAATCAACATAATCAAGTTCACAACGACTTCAACAGAAGTGTAAAGAAAAGAAAAATAACATAGGCGTTGTTGTGATAGTGTGCCTAGTGTGCTGGTGAGCTTGTGCATTGGTGAGCCTGGTATGCTGGTGAGCTTGTGCGCCTCGTACGCTAGTGAGCCTAGTGCATTGGTACGCTTGGTGCCAAGTGAGTTTGTTTGCCGGTGTGCCTGGTGTGCTGGTGTGCTTGGTACGTTGATGTGTTAGTGCGCATGATATGTTGGTGCGTTGATGTGTTGGTATGCTTGGTGCACTGGTGTGTTGGTGCACCTAGTGCGCTAGTACGCACGATGATGTTGTGCCTGGTGCCTAGTGCATGCCTACCATGAAAAAGAAAACAAAAAAACCTAGAATAGCATATGTGCATAGATAGTAGTCAACCTTTAACATGTTCCTCGCCAAACACAGTAATGATTAAATTGAAGCACACATTTATCACAATCATGGAAATGCTTTGCTCGTGGAGGTTGCAAACTATATAAAACATATCAAATTTGCATTAAATGAAAACAATAAATGGGCATAATAGCAGCTGGTATAGAAGTAAATTCATTTCGCTACAACAATATCATTCTCAATTGTCATATCCAGCAAGTACACCAGGAAAACTTATAACATATATATTTTCATATAGTACAATTCTCTCTAAGAGAGCTAGAAGTTGCATTTTGCCAAACAAATTCAAGTTCGAATTGACCAATCTAATACATAATATGAACTGAGGGAAAAACAATGAAACTAAAATACCTTGGAAACCAACTTTAGTCGGTAGAGCTACTTTGTAGTGGCCAATGGCAATAAAAAATGAAATGGATATAGATGATATGGAACAAGACGAACCTTAATAACCTAATAGAGTGAGCATACAAGCCAAGAGTAGCCCATTGCCAAGCACCAAGCACCAGTACAGGCACAACATCAAGACCAGGCACCAGTCACAACACCAGAACTAGGCACCAGGCACAAACGCCTATACACTTGCACAAGGCACCAGCACCAAGCACCAGCACGAGCACCAAGCATCATAAAACAATGAGAAATATAATGTAATGTAATGTGATTGAGATTGGAGAAGTAAAGTAGGATTACAAACAACATAGAAAGGTTGTTTTATAATGGATAGTAAAAGTAAATCAATCTCAATTAAGTTACTAAATTTCAAATTCTCATGCAGAGAAATATGTAGGATACTCTTTGATCCTAAGGATGTTATTTTGATTCTCTATTGTATACATAAAATAGCTTTGGTGGCTCTATGGAAAGGCCTCTCTTACCAACTTCAGAGTTATTGTTGCCCCATAAGTGAATATTCATTTGTAGTCTCTTGGGGATGCATTGCAATAGGCGAGGACCTATATGCATGCGTGGTAAAAAGTTGAAAACAACTTACACAAAGTATATAAAACAGAGAGTAATGTTATGATACACTAAAAGTTGGGACATTCCCTCAAGCTCGTGAGAAATGATCATTAGTCCTTTTTCTATCACAAGAAAACATAGTAGTCATATATAATAGTTACAACAACAGTAACAGCGAAGAACACAAAGATGACAAGAGCAATATATCATGCATAAGAATCATTTACGAACTTAAATATTTGGCATGAAGAGCTATTGAAAGTTAAAGAAAAAAATTTCACCTGTTGGCGAGCTTCCATTACAAGATCACAAGTAACAGAACATAAACAACATTGATAACCAAAAGAAATAATTCCTACCAATTCACATAAGACAGCCAAAAAAAAGATAGATTCGTGTTCTTAATGGAAGGTCATATTTGACAAGTTAAGCATTAAAAAAAGTAGCAAACTAGCATCATCATGGTCCATGAACATACTCATTTAATGATCAATCAATAAATTACATTACAAATTCATAAGCGAAAACCAAGCAAAAGTTAAAAAAATTAAAGGATACGAGGGTTTTCGTAAACATTCGAATTGAGATCCTTAAAGATTACTTCCATTTGCAACTTTGAGTACAAAGTTGATCCAGCATGATCCAAGTATAGATGAAGGCATATTTTAAGAAGAAAACTCGAGAGTAGAGATGGCATACCTCATAGGGTTATTTGAGTGTCCAAAATTAGGGTTTTACTGGAGGACCTAATAAGCCTCTATTCTGGTACAACTTTTAACCTACTTCATTTATCCTTATCCTTGTGACTTATCCAACAGTACAGGGTGAACAAATTCGAAAGAGAGCATGAGCTTCTTTAGGCTTAGTAGGTCGAGAATCTCCACTGTGTTTTGCAATTTCTCAACTTTTTCAAGAAGTGAAAGGTCGAGGTTGTTTTCGTTGACGGTGACACACGTAGAGTGGGATAGAGGGTGACCAGTACGAGAATCTCCATTGCATTGACGGAGTTGGGTAGCAAGGAGTACGTGCTAGGGAAAAGAGAAAAGAAAAGGAGAGATGGGAAAGCGCTGGGAAAAGATAGAAAAAGAAAAGGAGAGGGAGAGGGAGGGAAAAAGAAAAAGAGAGAAAAAAAGAGGGAAAAAGAAAAGGAGAGAAAAATAGGGAAAAACAAAAAGAGATAAAAAGAGGGAAAAGTAAAAATTAGGAAAGAAAAATAAAAATAAAAATTGACAAAGAAATTTGATACGTGGTATAAAAAATTGATAGGGTAAGTTTATGGCCTCGGTTTTTAAATAACCGAGGCTATATGGTATGTCTATAGTCTCGTTTTTAAATAACAGAGGTCATAGAGTATATCTATGCCTTCAATTTTTAGATAACCGAGGTCATAAGGTATGTCTTTGGTCTCGATTTTTAGATAACCGAGACCAAAACTCTATAGCTTCAGTTTTTAAAAAAACTGAGACTAAATGTCCGAGACTATATGTATGTATTGTAATAGTGTTCATTCTTATATATTTGATAATTATACTCTCTCCTTTTGATATATAAATTTCATGATTTATAAAAAAAAAATTCCATTAATTAAGAAAAACAAAACTTTCTTATGAATGCCTCCTCATATGTCCCTCTCCGTCTTAAAAAAAGAAAAACTCTTTCAATTATGGGATAACTTTATAAATATACAATAAGATTATATTTTCATTAATATATTTTTTATTAATTATTATAAAAAAATTAATTATTAAATTAAATGAAACCTATAATAATTAATAAAAAAAATTAATTTATTTTTTACTAACATAAGATAATACTAAAAATATTTAAAATTTTCCTCGATTACACGTATGAATCTTATTAGCAGCGCCTTATATGTATTTCCCTTGACACCTATTTGTTGAATAGGTTTGGATTTTCTACTATGCACAGAAGTGTGTGGATGTGTGCTAACCTTTTAATACTCACTATTTCTTTGTCACGTGAAAAAATATTTACTACATAGTGACATGGCATTTCAAAGGCCATTAAATTAATTTTAAAAGAGTTAATGATTGAGATTGAAAGCTAATTACAGCTCAATAGAAGATTTGACTAACAGAGTATCTACACCCTCATTGAATGTACTATTTCAAAGACAATTATGGTACTATTAGCTATTAACCTATTACGAACAAATGCAACTTGTGAATAATAAATATCCTAAAAACAAATTTCATTATGTTCGTTACTGGATCTGTTTGAATCCAAAAGGCTAACTAGATTAATCATTTATTCATATTTTGGTTAATCAAAAATCTATATTTCATCGAGTACGCCCGCATGGTAAGAAAGGGTCAAAACACTCGTACCAACTTAATTACAACTTAGAGTACATATCAATCTATATAACCATCTTGAAATTTCCATTATGATCCAACATTACTTAGTATTCATTCAAATTTGAATCATGTACATTGCACGTCGAATTCTTAACTACATAGCATGAATTTGGTAAACAAAATGCAAATTTTACCCAAATAAAAGTCACATTTATGTATAATATATATCAAAAAGATAAAATTATCTCTATTATCTTACTTACATATTAAATAACTTAAAATATGAATATGACTCTAGAATTGGTGAGTTTATTGGAGTTCTCACAACTTTCACTAACGACTTCGTTAGACCTTCGATGACTTTTGCGGACGATCTTGCCAAAGATTTGAAAAACCTCCATCAAAGCATTTATAATACCGTATATTTATTTTCAAAAGAATACACTACTATAACACATACATATAGTCTTGGACATTTAACCTCGGTTTCTTTAAAAATCGAGATCATAGGGTTTTGGTCTCGATTATTTAAAAACAGAGGTCATAGATATACCCTATCAATTTTTTACACCACATAGACCAAATTTCTTTATCAATTTTTTTATTTTCTTTACCAATTTTTTCTTTTCCCTTTTTTTTCTCTTCTTTTCTCTTTCCCTCTTTTTTTTCTCTTTTTTCTTTTTCCCTCTTCTTTTTCTCTCTTTTTCTTTTTCTTTTTCCCTCCCTTTCTTTTCTTTTTCTCTTCCCAACGCTTTCTTCTCTCTTTTCCCCGCCGCAAACCATTAATCGCGACCCAGCTCCGTCAATATAGTGGAGATTCTTGAATGGTCACTTTTTTTTCGCTCTACGTGTGTCTCCGTCAACGGCAACATCCTCGACCTCTCACTTCTTGAAGTAGTGGAGATTCTTGAACTGTAAATAAGCTCATGCTCTCCTTCGAATTTTTTCACCCTTTGTTGCTGGAGAAATCACAAAGATGTGGATAAATGAAGGATGTTACAAGTTGTACCAAAATAGATTCTTATTGGATCCTCCAGTAAAACCCTAATTTTGGACACTCATATAACCCTATGAGCTATGCCATCTCTGGTCTCGAGAGTTCTTCTTGATCTATGCCTTCTTTGTTTATGAACAGCTAACTGAGACTTTAACTTTCTCTGTGCTATATACCTTAGATCATAATCTATGATACCATGATCAAAACATCATATCTTCATGCTGCACCTAACTAGTATATGGAGAATGTGTTTCTTGTATTAGAAAGGTTTGTAGTTACTGATATGCTTGGTCTGGCCTTGGTTTTATTTTCTTATGGTGAATTCTAGTGTAGGCATCTTGTAGTCTACTTATAAGTATATTAAAATAAGTTTTTTTAGAAATTGCCCTATTTGTTAAGAATGTACTAAGAATTTGAGCTATGCAAAATATGTTTTTAGCTATAGGGTTGCTGATATTGCTCCTTTCTCTCATCGTCTTTCATTTGATATTTCTACATGTATGAGTAGGCATGATAAAGTTTTGATGAGTTTTTATCAATCTATTATCACATAAGTCTTGTACATTTATGATTGATATAGGATCTTGGAATACTGGTTATGTTTACCATGTTTTTAAATAAACTTTTCTATAAGTTTGTACTAAATTTTAATATTCTTTTTTGGACTTAGGGTGTTAAAATTTGTACTCAGGTTGTGACGCAGTCCAAAATGCTTTTGTTCAAAAGGTGATGTTTTCCTTTTTTATTGCCTTATACAATCCTCTTGGATTTATTCAGGTTCAGAAAGTGAGGGTCTTGAGGCCAGAATTTGAGCTTCCTTTCTTCTTCTGGATAAATGGTAAGGTAAAGCCTATCAGTCCAATCAAACTTCTATTTTTTTTAAATAACTGGATATATGGGTTCTCTATAGTGTTTTTTTCTCTTCCATGAGAAGTTTAAAAAACTGTTTTGTAATTTGACGTACTTTATCAAAAAATTCAAGTTTCGTCCATGATTTATTATCTGGATCAACACCAAATGCAACCCTTTAAGTACTTGTTCTTACATAACAAGAATGAAACCAAAAAATGAAGCTAAAGTATAGCATAATGGTTATTGATATTATATGTAGAGGAATTGTTGGATAAATAATCATACTTGAATGCAGCCCCAAGTGCCGAGAGCTAATTTAAGTTTCTCAAGTTCGTTTGCAGAGGATGACACATGCAAGAGGAGACCAAGATCAATAACTAGAGTCTCCATCAATGGAAAATCAGATTGGAATTTCCAATAACCATCTCTGTGAACATATCTCTCTGGTATTTCTTTCCCCTCAGAAGCCAGCTCTTGCACAGGTTTTGAAAAGGTTTTCATTTTTGCATATGGATGATTTCAAATTTCTGTTTAAATTGTATCATATATATGCATACAAATATTATATAATATGTTTAATGTAATTTTTTAAGCCGTACATTTTTGAACGTGGACTATGTATTTTAATTTTTGAATGATTCTATAGTGGATAAAAAAGTCAACATTTTCTAAGTATTTTTAGCAATTGTCTTTATCATAATATATGGGTGAATGATTCTCTTCCTCCTATAACTTTGACTTTAATTTATTTTAATCTTATCATTTTTAACGTAAATTTCATTTATTCTATGGAACTAATCAAGGCAAATGGGGGAAACATGGAACTTTCCAAATGGTAGAAACTAATCAAGGCAGGTCAAAAAGGCATGTGCAATGACTATCTGGTGCAAATGGTGAAAATAGATCAGTTGGCTCTCATGTAAGTTCTGAAGGTGTGTATTTTTGACGTATTTGGGGCCATAATATTCCTAAGGTGTGTTATTTGGGTTTCTTTTCTGCATTTACTTATTTTAACCCAATGACATGTCTAAGTGTATAAGCTCTTCAATAGTACGTAAATTACCTAAACAGCTTAATTTTCTTTTATTCTTTCCATTAACTCTTTGTTAACTTGGTGGCTTTTGGGATTTCAGGTTGGGTATCTAACACTGACTACATTTTTAGAGTTTATATCTGAATTTGACATGCCTAGTAGTTCAAACATGATAAAGATTTTCCTATTTAGCACTACTTTGATGTTATAACCATTGATGGATATGAAGATTTTCTAGAAAATGATGAGAAATCCTTAATGAAGGTTGAGAAATCACTTACATAGACTTTCCATCTTTGGGAACTTACTTTGCTGCTTGCTTACAAGCTTTTCGAAATGGGTTGCTCTCAAGCCTAGACACTAATGGCTTCTGAAGAATGCTATAGAAAGAGAAACTATAAGGGTTGATCAAGCTTCAAAGTTCTTTCTTTTGAAATTTTGTTTCTTTTAAAATGTGAGAAGTATCTATTGATCCTTCTCTTTCTACAGTCAAATGTACAACATTCAAATCTTTGGGATCCATTAGCCAACAAACAGAAGCCATTTTCTGCATCTTCAGTTGTCCCTTGTGAGTATTTGAAACATGAACCTTGTAAACTATAATAATATCTTTGTTTTATGTTCATATTTATTTATATGATTGGGTTCATAGATTTGATGTATCTTTGTTAATTTTTACATTTTTTCTGTTTTCTATTTTGGTGAAACTTATTAGCATTACCAAAAACGTTTACAGGATTGATCTAGGTATTTCTTGATGGAGGGTTGAACCAGCAGAGAATGGGGTTGGTATTCAATTCTTTTGAATTTTGCAAACTAAAGTAGTTATTACACCACAAAAATCAAATTATGAACGAGGAAATATCGAATGAAGTACGAACATATGGAGACATACAACTGATGTCTTTCATTGATTACTATGGCCTCATCACATGGAAGACTTTAGCCATCTACATCTATAGGATAAAATCTTGTTTTGTTTCCTTAATATTTGGGGAACCACTCCTTTGTCTTATTCACCTTATCTTAACAGACACAGATTGTTTCTACAAAATATGTCATAAAGATTGATGATGATGCATTTTTCCGAGTGGATGAAGTTCTCGCATCTTTGTATAAAATAAATGTGACACATGGATTTCTTTATGGGCTTATCAACTCAGATTCCCGCCCTTTTGAAGTTCTAATAGAAAATGGTTTATCAACGATGAGGTAATATTTCATATTCAAATACATGTACTTTGCACACATGCAAGATACAATATTTGGCGGGGGGGAAGAGAAAGAAAACTTAAGTATTTGATCTTTGGATGGGATGTGATGACGTCTGACATCGTTGCTCATATCCTTGTTAGGTTTCTCTTTAGTTTGAATTAGCTCCGATTAATACTAGATACTTTTGATTTTTGTCCGAGTAATATGTGTCCTTGTTAAAACATTTTAGTAATAGTAATATAAGAAAGATAGAATGCATCTACCTTTTGTATTTTATCATGAAGGAATGGCCTAAAGACACTTATCCACCATGGGCACATGGTCCTGGTTATGTTACATCCAAAAACATAGCAACAGTAGTCTCTCAAAGGCATAAAACAGGATGTTTAAAGGTAATAAGGAAGGGAAACTTTGCATTTAAGTTTTAGCAAACTATTGTGAAAAATGGAATTGTGGTTTATTGAAGTCCTGGTGCAAGCTAACATTAGTTTATGATCTAAAAGGTAATAATTCTTATGAAAGATGTTTAAGTTAGCGGATATAGATAAGTGAATTTTGGTAAGTAGTATCCAAAGATGTAAATTTTGTATCTCTACCTTTTTAAATATTTCGTTTCGTAAAACAAGAATCTTTCACAAATGGACTTTCATTTTTAATACTATTTATAAATGAGATTTTAACTTTAATTCCCCTTCATTCGATTTTTGCTTCATCTTGATATTTATCGAGAAGTTGTACGCACTATTGAGAATGCACTTAAGTTGTTCTCTACACCAGAAACTCTTGAGGGGTACCAAACGTCAACAACTGAAAAGGTACCAAATTTTTCCTATTCTATCAATCTGTTCACATGGTTGTGCAATCTGTACCATTCACATATGTACTGTTTTTCTATATTGTTCATACAATACTGATGAGTGCTCAAAAAGCACTAAAATAACCATGATTTTATGCACATTAATTGATTAAAAATATATATATTTATATGTTTTATCATATATTTATATAAATTTGTCTTTTTCGGAATCACGGGTATTTTTATTGTTTTTCAGGAATTTTGGCCTAAAAACGCAATGTAAAGACTCAAAGAAGAATACTTGAAGCAATACATCACAAATAAATTAATAAATAAGTGGAAAAAGGTCAACAAACATGGAAAAATTGGACAAAATGGGTCGAAAAGGTCAAAAATGTCAAAAGACGGAAAATCACGCGCCGGTTAGCCCGGCGCCCGGCCAGCCGGCGCCCAGAGTCACATGGCGCGGCGTGTTGATGCTCGCTTTCCACGCGAACGCTGTTCCGTAGCAGCGCGCGCGCTCAGCGGCCCAGCCAGTAGCATAACGCGTTTTTGACCCATTTTTCACGTGCGGCAGCCTCTATGACGTCATGATAGCGTCATTGATGACCTCGATGTCCACTACACGTTTTTTAATTTTTTATATTTTTTTTAACATTTTTTTACTCATTTTTTCTCTCCATCCTCACCTATAAATACCCCTCTTCCATTCACTTCAAAACACACCTCAAAACCACACTTCTCTCTTCTTTCTTTCTCTCATTTCTTAGTTTTTGAGTTTTTCTTAGTTTCTTTCTTAGTTTCTAAGCTTTTCTTAGTTTTTCTCTTAGTTTTTAGTTCAATTCTCTTAGGTTTAGAGTTCTTCTCTTTTTTGAGAGGAACTTGTAATGTTTTTGTAATAATTTAGATTTTTGATTCAATAAATGGAAGTGCAAATTCCGCTTGGAGGTTTTCTAGCAACGGGAATAGCGTCGAAGTTCTGTAAGGTTTTTATTTTCTTTCTGATTATTTTTATCCTTTATTCTTCCATTTTATCTTTTCTTTGTCTGTGATTAAATTTAAGTGTTCATAATCATGATATAATAATAACGTTGTTATGCTTGCGAAATATTAAATAGGTGAAAATTTCTAAAATGAATTGATTTTATTTTTATTCAAGATTTTATATTAAGAATGTTAGAGAGAAATATATTATTTTTCATTACAAACTTAAATCTGAAGATTAGACTTTAAGGTTTAGTTATCCGGTCTAATTTAGAGTAGTGCTCTTTTATTTGTTGGTACAATCGCCCGGTAGTTAGAGTGAAGCTCTATTTCAAAAGGTTTTATAAGAATTATTATGTGAAAATGTATTGACAACATGTTTTCAGTAGTGGTTTTAAAACTTGAAAGTTAGTACTCGGATAACTAAATTCTTGGGTTTAATTTGGACACCTTGAATAAAGTTTAAACTGTCTAACCCCACCAAAGGTGGCATTTAAATGGTTCATTTTCAATCTCTTAGAAAAAGGAATTAATTTAATTAACCAAATTAGTTATCAACCCCACCCATAGGTGTTAATTGATTTGTTTAGTTAACAAAGAATATCTAACCCCACCAAAGGTGGTATTCATAAAAAAAGAGAGAATCAATAAAATATCAATTTATATCTTTAATAACCTAGATAATATGAGCAAGCATAATTAATTTAGTTATTATATCCATAAATACTCCACTAATATAAATGATAAAAATTTGCATGAATATTTATTGAATCTGTATTTATATTTATTTATTGAATTTGTATCTATGTTTATTTTTTTTATTATATTTAATTAATCTGTATATATGTTTATTTTATGTTATTAGATTAGGAACACAAAACCAAACTATCGTGACAGGATGTTTAGGATTTAATTTCGTTTTTAAAAGTTTGAATAATAAATTAAGAACCACATACATTCCTTCCTTAGATCGACCTTGGGAGTATACTTATCATTTTCTACGAAATGATTCGTGCACTTGCGAGAGTTTTACAAATATTAAAACCAAAGTATTTGCGAGAATTGGCGATGCCGGTTTTCGCTCATCAAGTTTTTGGCGCCGTTGCCGGGGAAACATTCCCCCTCGGTATTCTAAACGAGGATCAGCTTAGAATGAGATGTTTTCCCTACACCTTAAAGGATAAGGCCAAAGCTTGGTTGATGTCACTTCCCCCAGGTTCTCTGATGACATGGGGTCAAATTTACAATAAATTCATGGGAAAATTCTATTCCCATAAAAAAACATCAGAGCTGAGAGGAAAGATTGCTACTTTCTCTCAGATGGAAGGAGAACCATTCCATGAAGCTTGGGATAGGTTCAAAATGTTTCTCACTCAATGTCCTCATCATAGCTTTCCCCTACAGTTGCAGAACCAATTCTTTTACGATGGACTTACACAACAATGTCAGTTCATTGTCGACAACGCTTGCGGGAGGAGCAATAGGAGAAAAAGCCGCATCGTAAACGTATAATCTCTTTGAGATGTTGGGTGCTAATTCCCGTGAGAAAAGCTCCCGAGTGAGAAAAGTGGTGTTCATGAAATCGACTCCGGTAATGAAGTTCAACAACAACTTGTTCAACTGACTAAGCAAGTTGCTCGCTACACAAACCAACACAAATAATGAACAATATGGTTTGTATAGCAACGTGGGACAAATCGGCTGTCCATATCAAGGAGATACAAGCGGACACGAGCAGGTTAATGTGTTGGGAGCATATCAACAGAGACCAAGGTTTGATCCCAATTCAAATACCTATAATCACGGGTGGAGAAGTCATCCAAATTTCTCTTGGAGGCAAAACAACCCTCATTTCCCTCAAAGCTCAAACCGGCGGGCACAATTCCACCCACCTATTCCAAGAAGCATTCCAAATAAACCAACCATGGAGGATAACTTAAATTCTTTTATTCAAGTTTGTAGGATAATCGGTCTAAAACCAATCAACGGTTGGACTCGTGGAAGCTTCAATCAAAAAGGTGGAAGTTCAAGTTGAACAGTTAGTTGAACATTTGCAAAAAGGCAAAGACTAAATTGAAACTTAAATGAATTCAATGAAGAGGAGACATTGAGTTTTTCATTCTGCAATCTCCGAGCAACGTCTTACTAGAAGACGATAAATTTTAGTCCTACATGGGAGGTCACCCATTATTGTATTTTCCTTTGTTTTAGTTTGCGTGTAAAAAAAAAATTCAAATGAAATAAATTTGCTTGTGTTCAAAAATTGTGTCCCTTCGTTTAAATTAAAATAAAAAAAAAAATTTAGGTTCCTTGCATTTTTAGAGATATCTACTATTGTTTTTAAGAGCAAAATGTTGATTCACAATAGGAGGAGGATCATTTTCAACTACAAACAACCATGGGAGATGCTGAAGATAGGCGGAAAAAGATGAAAGACTATACAATGCCAATCATTGGCAATGTAACTTCCGGCATCCAATTGCAAGAGGCTGCAAGGAATTATGAATTGAAAAAGATTCATTATTCTTTGTTGCCTTCCTTTTACGGTATCCCTAATGAAGACCCTTTGCATTTCATTCGAGAATTCTATGCTATTGTCCAAACCTTTCCACTACATGCAATTAATGAAGATCAACTTAGGATGAGGTGTTTTCCTTACACTCTCAAAGATAAAGCTTGGTCATGGTTCATTACTCTAGAGTTCTCTTAAAACTTGGGAGGCGGTCTATGAAATTTTTATGGGTAAGTTCTATTCCCATCAAAAGTTGATCTAAGAACAAAGATAGCAACATTTTCTCAAATGAATGAAGAGCCCTTTCATGAAGCTTGGGAACGATTCAAACTCCTTTTCATTCAATGTCAAAATCATAGCTTTCCACTACAGCTACAAAACCAATTCTTTTACGATGGATTGACACTGCAGAGTCAATACATGGTTGATAATGCTGCTGGAGGTGCTGTAGGAGAAAAAACCGCAGAGGAAACCTATAATCTCTATGAGCTATTGGGTTCTAATTCCCAACAAAGAGGTGGTAGAAGGAAAGCAAAGGTCAATGAAGTCGGCTTTGATAATGAGATAACCTTGCAACTTGCTGAATTGACTAAACAAGTGAAATTCCTCACGTCTCACCAAATTTCAAATCAAGAGGTATGTGGAGTGTGTTGTTCAATTGGGCATGGTACTCATAATTATTCAAATACTTGTGATTCTAGTGTCGATGCCATAGAGGAAGTCCAATATTTTCAAAAGTATCATCCAAACACCTATGATCACCCAACCTACAACCACCCTTACCCACCAAGCCAATCTTTTAAACCAACCTTAGAAGATAGCTTGAATGCTTTTATTCAAGTTAGTCGTGACAACCAACTGATGACTAATCAAAGGTTGAACACCATGGAGGCTTCGGTTAAAAGAATTGAATCTAAAGTTGGGCAACCGTGAACAAATGCAAAAGAAAGAACCGGGAAAGTTGCCTACCAACGGAACAAGCAAAAGATGTTAGAACTCTTCGAAGTGGTAAGGTAGTCAATACCAGTTTACCTGAAATTTCTAAACTACCTTGTAGTTCATGTAACAAAGAAGGCGACATTCTAATCTCGCAAAAAGGAAAAACAAGTGTTAAACTTCACAAGCTTTCTGAAAAAATCATTGGGGGGTCATCTGACACTCCCAAAATTCAAAAGACAATGAGAACCACACGGATGCAAGTACCTTTTCCCCACCGTTTGAAAGAATCCAAACAAGATAAGCAATTCAATGATCTTTTTAATATGCTCTCTAAAGTAAATATCAATTTACCATTATTAGAAGTGATCATGAATGTGCCCTCATATGCCAAGTTTTTCAAAGAGTTGAACACTAAGAAAAGGAGGTATGAATCGAATGAACGAGTAGTAGTATCGAAATTTCTAGCGCATTTCAAAGACAAACTACCCCTAAGTTGAAAGACCCCGGAAGTTTTATTATAAACATAACTATGGGGGATAGGAAGGTTGCTAAAGCAATGCTTGATTTAGGTGCTAGTATAAATTTGATGCCTACTCTATATTCTCACACCAATCTAGGGATTTAAAACCCACAACTATGTCCCCCGCAACTTGCGATAGATCTCTTAAATATCCGTAGGAATAGTTGAGGATGTTTTGGTACATGTAGACAAACCGATAATACCCGTTGACTTCTCAGTGGTTCGATATGCAAGAAAATCCCAGATTGGACAGAGCATACAATATTGCTTGGTAGACCATTTATGGCAACTACTAAAACTATTATTGATGTCCAAGATGGAAATTTGACAATGACGATGGGGCTTAGGAGAGACTGCTTCATTTCAAAGTTTTTGATTCTTCACCTTTCCCTTCTATTTCGCCATCGATGAAATATTCGAAGTTGATCCTTTGGATAATCTTGTCCAAAACACCTTTTTCCAAACCAGTAAGACAAGCTTGAAACCGTTCTTACACTTGAAAAGGTTGAAGAAGATTTAGATGAAGAAATTAAGGGGTACCTTGAACAACTAGACAATAATGAAGTGATGACAAAATCTAGTACACTTTTAAATCTACCCCAAATTCTTCATCTCAAAGAGGCCAATCCACCTCGAACTTGAACTCAAAGACTTACCTGAGCACTTAAAATATGTGTTTTGGGAGAAGGAGAAACATATCCAAAGGATAATTTCTTCAACCTCGACCAAATCACAAGAAAAAGAACTCATCAAAGTGCTTAAACAAGCTTAAGAAATCTATAGGTGGAGTATAGGGGGATATAAGAGGCATTAGTCCAACAATGTGTACGCACAAGATCAACTTGGAGGATGGTGCTAAACCCGTACGAGAGGCCCAAAGAAGACTAAACCCAAACATGCAAGAGGTAGTTAAAAAGGAAATCCTTAAATTGTTAGAAGAAGGGATTATCTATCCTATCGGATGATAAGTGGGTTAGTCCAAAGGTAATGTGGTACCAAAGAAATGCGGGATAACAGCTTGTTAAAAATGATAAAAGTGAATTAGTGCCCACTAGAATAATCACCGGATGGAGAATTTGTATAGATTTTAGGAAACTAAATTTATATACGAAAAAGGATCACTTTCCTCTTCCATTCATTGATCAAATGTTGGAAAGATTAACAAGTACCTAATTTTACTGTTGGACGGATCGTCTGGATATTATCAAGTACCCATAGCACTGTGAAGATCAGAAAAGACCACATTTACATGTCCTTTTGGGACATTTGCTTTTCGCAGAATGCCATTTGGGTTATGCAATCCCCCGCCACTTTCCAGTGCATGATATCTATTTTCTCGACATGGTGGAGAAATTCATTGAAATTTTCATGGATTATTGCCTTTTGGGAACTCATTTGATCATTGCTTACATAAATTGACTTTGGTTTTAGAAAGGTGCATTGAATGCAATCTAACCCTTAGTTGGGAGAAAAGTCATTTTATGGTTCAACAAGGGATAGTTTTAGGACATATAATTTCAAACAAGGGTATTGAAGCTTGATAAGGCAAAAGTTGAATTGATATCCAAACTACCTCCCCTACATCCGTAGAAGGGGATAAGAAGCTTCTTGGGACATGCAGGGATTTTACTGTACGATTTATTAAAGATTTCTCTAAAATAAGTCGTCCTTTATGTAACTTACTATCCAAAGATGTTTAATTTGACTTCAACAATGACTCTCTTTATTTCTTTAATACCTTGAAAGAGAAACTAACATCTACCCCCGTTATAATGGCACCAAACTGTCTTTACCTTTGAGATAATGTGTGACGCTTCGATTATGCAATAGGAGCAGTCCAGGGACAAAGAGTTGGATAAGCGTTTACATGTCATCTACTATGCTAGCAAAACACTAATGATGCCCAAATGAATTACACCACCACCGAAAAGGAATTCTTGGCTATAGTATTCTCTTTAGACAAATTTCTCGGTCTTATTTAGTAGGATCTAAAGTGATTGTACATTCCGATCATGTCGCTTTAAGATACCTATTAAGTAAACCAAATGCCAAGCCAAGATTAATCGTGCTGGTCTTACTCTTACAAGAATTTGACCTAGAAATCAAGGATAAGAAAGGCAAGGTGAAAACTTAGTAGCCACCATTTGTCTAGGTTGATTTCGACTTCAATTCTTAAAGATGAGAGTAATGACGATATAGTTGAAACCTTTCCCGATGAACAGCTTATTTTTCATAGTCCGAACCCATGGTATTGATATTGTAAACTATCTTGCATCGGTGTTTTGCGACCTAACACTTCATATCGACAAGAAAAAGGTTTTTAAAACTATTAAGGACTATTTCTCGGGATGACCCTTATTTATACAAGATTGGTCAAGATCAAGTCATCCGGAGATGTGTACCAAGAAGAACATAAGAGCATTCGACTTTTTGTCATGAACTTCATTGTGGTCATTTTGGAGGTGAAAAAGACAGCCCGTAAGATATTACAAAGTCCGGATTCTTTTGGCCCACTCTTTTAAAGATGCTCATATGTTTTCAGTGCACAATGTGATAGATGTCAAAGAACAGGAAACATAAGCAAAAGAGATGAAATGCCTTTGACATCTAATTTAGTTGTTGAACTCTTTCGATGTATGGGATTGACTTCATGGGTCCTTTTCCCCCATCTAATGGTTTTCAATACATTTTGGTCAGTCAGGATTACGTGGTCCAGTGGGTGTAAGCTATCCCCACCAAACCAATGATGCTAATGTTGTTGTGAAATTCTTGAAAGATTTCATATTCGTAGGTTCTAACGCCTAGAGCTATAATAAGTGATGGAGGTAGCCATTTTTGTAACAAACTCTTTGATGGAGTACTAAACAAGTACAACATCACACATAAAGTAGCTACTCCATATCATCCCTCAAACTTCCGGGCTTAGTGGAAGTGAGCAATAGGCAAATTAAGGGAATATCTGAACGCACCGTGCGTCCGTCAAGGAAGGATTGGGCATTTAAGCTAAATGATGCCTTACGGGCATACCGCACCGCTTACAAAACACCTATTGGGACGAGCCCCACGGTTAATCTTTGGGAAAGCATGCCACCTTCCATTGAACTTGAACACAAAGCTTATCGGGGCAATTAAAGAGTTAAACATGGATTTAGATAAAGCAGGTGTGAAAACGACACTCCAAATTACTCCTTACGTAGTTGGAAGAAATTAGGAATGAAGCCTATGAGAATGCCAAATTATACAAGGAGCGTACTAAGCGCTATCATGACAAGAGGCTAGTTCCTAAGATTCTTCACCCTGGAATGAAAGTTCTTTATTTAACTCTCATTTGAGATTGTTTCGGAAAGTCGAGATCAAGATAGGATGGACCATTCAAAATAGTTCAAGTATTTGAACATGGAGTAGTGGAACTATTGGACTCCAAGACACAAAAAACGCTCAAAGTCAATGCCATCGTGTCAAGCCTTATTTAGAAGAACCAAACAACATTGCCGAAATGGATTGCATTCGGCCGAGTAACCCTTAGCACCAAAAAGATACGCCTTGCTAAGACGTTAAATCCGTTATTTGGATGGGAGGCAACCCATCATTTTAGGTAAAAAAAAACAAACAATAAAAAAAAAATAAAAAATAATAAATAAAAAATAATAAAAAATAATAAAAATAAAATTTTTTTTTGTTATTTGTTTTATTTACTTAATTTTATTGTTTATTTCATTTTAATTACATGTGAATAATTTTTAAATTGTTAAAACTAAAAATATTTGTTGAGATGTTAGAAGTTTACAATGACCGTCTTCGTATACACTTTAATGATGAATATGATGGATGCACCTGCATTTTCCATTACTACTTGCACATTCTCAGGAAATAGGTAATCTTTCTTCTCTTCTCTCTTTATCTTTAATTTACAGTTGTTACATTGAGGACAATGTAAGTTCTAGGTTGGGGGTGGTGAAAAGTTACCATACTTAATTAAAAAAAAATAATAAAAAAAAAAAAACTTTTCTCACAAAAATTTATCATTTCTTTAAATCAAATTTAAGTAAATAGTTAAGTCTTTTGTACTGTTAGATTAATTTTTGAAAACATATCATGAAATATTTTGTAATTATTTTTGATAATTAGTTAGTTTTTGTCATAATTAGTATTTCTTGATAAGATGTAGAAATTATATCAAACCCAAAATCGGTGTTTATGAGTTTTTTAGTGGAGACTACCTTTGTGAGATATAATTTGAGCCTAATTTTCTTTATTCAGAGTGAAATATATATTTTTTCTACTCCAAACACATTTCTTATTTCTTCAAATTTTTAGATGATCTCTATAGGTATTAGCATTGAATGTATGAATTTTTTTCATCTTAATAGAGTATCATATATTTTTTATTATTATTTTTGCTTAGATTAAATGATTTGAGTAGAAATTGATAGTATATGCTTATATCTCATTTATGCATGACTACTACAAAAACAAAAAGACATATCTGGGGTTACCTAAACCAAGATCAAACAGAAAAGCCACAAAATTAACCACTCACCAAAATCCAAAGAAATGTACAATCTGTACATGGGTTGACTCTCTAAAAAATACACATATTGAAAAATATCTACAAAAAAAAAAAAGAGAGATAAAAAAAGTATCATCTACATACTATAACCCGCATTGCCTACAAAGTTGTGAGTAAAGGCTAATTACAAAAGAAAGATATAAGAAGTAATTCCCTAAAAAGTCATTGCAATTTCTTCATTTGTAAAAGGCATATATCTTGAAATTCTTTCTTAATGAGTTTGATTTACGCATGAAAATAATTTTTATATATGATATCTTTATAATTTATACATTTGATTCCTTTCATGAGATCAATGTTAAAATAACACTTTGAGCCTTTATTCTTTATACATATGCGAACATATTAGTTCATTTCTATACATCAACTCTTTCGCATATAAATTAGTATGAGTGTTTGAACCCATAGGATTCAGTGTTTTGAGAGTATTGACTTGTGAGGAATAGAGTCGACGTTTAATTCTGATTCATGACACTGAAATTGGGTGAAATTAAATTGATACATTTTTTATATGAAATATGAAAATGATTTTCGACTAATTATTATAATAAATCATGATTGTTTAAAGAGATTAAGATAACTTATGCTTGGGATTTTAATTATGATCTTAAAGGAGATTAAATAGTATGAGACATTTTTGTGAGATGTTGTTAATTTGTGATTTTGTTGTAAATTTAATTTTTAAGTTGTTTGTTTTTATTGTTTCTTTTGTTTTTACATTTAGTACAATGTTTGTGGGTATCATTACTGAAAACCCTCACGAGACTCAAACTCGTCCACTAGGGCAACCTAGGGGTTTAAAGGCTTGTTGCATAGGCTAAATGCAACCGTGTCAATCCACGAAAGTGATTTAGGATAGTTTAATTTTTAGTTTTTATCGCTTCTCTTGCTAAGGGACTAGCAAGAAGCTGGTTGGGGGTTGTGATGAGTACTCAAAAAGCACTAAAATAACCATGATTTTATGCACATTAATTGATTAAAAATATATATATTTATATGTTTTATCATATATTTATATAAATTTGTCTTTTCGGAATCACGGGTATTTTTATTGTTTTTCAGGAATTTTGGCCTAAAAACGCAATGTAAAGACTCAAAGAAGAATACTTGAAGCAATACATCACAAATAAATTAATAAATAAGTGGAAAAAGGTCAACAAACATGGAAAAATTGGACAAAATGGGTCGAAAAGGTCAAAAATGTCAAAGAGAGAAAATCACATGTACAGGCCACCAACGCGCCAAGGCTTAATACGGCACGCCAGCGGCGTTGATGCTGCTTCAAGGCCACGCCATGCGCGGCTTTTCACGCGCAGCGCTAGCGGCGCTTCCAGTCAAGGCGCAGCGCAAGAATAGCCGCCGCGCCTAACGCGTTTTTGACCCATTTTTCACGTGCAGCCTCTATGACGTCATGATGACGCGTCATTGATGACCTCGATGTCCACTACACGTTTTTAAATTTTTTTATATTTTTTTAACAATTTTTTACTCATTTTTTCTCTCCATCCTCACCTATAAATACCCCTCTTCCATTCACTTCAAAACACACCTCAAAACCACACTTCTCTCTTCTTTCTTTCTCTCATTTCTTAGTTTTTGAGTTTTTCTTAGTTTCTTTCTTAGTTTCTAAGCTTTTCTTAGTTTTTCTCTTAGTTTTTAGTTCAATTCTCTTAGGTTTAGAGTTCTTCTCTTTTTGAGAGGAACTTGTAATGTTTTTGTAATAATTTAGATTTTTGATTCAATAAATGGAAGTGCAAATTCCGCTTGGAGGTTTTCTAGCAACGGGAATAGCGTCGAAGTTCTGTAAGGATTTTATTTTCTTCTGATTATTTTTATGCTTTATTCTTACATGTTATATTTAATTTGTCCGTGATTAAATTTAACTGCGTACTGTTCATAATCATGATATAATAATAACGTTGTTATGCTTGCGAAAATATTAAATAGGTGAAAATTTCTAAAATGAATTGATTTTATTTTTATTCAAGATTTTATATTAAGAATGTTAGAGAGAAATATATTATTTTTCATTACAAACTTAAATCAAGATTAGACTTTAAGGTTTAGTTATCCGGTCTAATTTAGAGTAGTGCTCTTTTATTTGTTGGTACAATCGCCCTAGTTAGAGTGAAGCTCTATTTCAAAAGGTTTTATAAGAATTATTATGTGAAAATGTATTGACAACATGTTTTCGGTAGTGGTTTTAAAACTTGAAAGTTAGTACTCGGATAACTAAATTCTTGGGTTTAATTTGGACACCTTGAATAAAGTTTAAATCATCTAACCCCACCAAAGGTGGCATTTAAATGGTTCATTTTCAATCTCTTAGAAAAAGGAATTAATTTAATTAACCAAATTAGTTATCAACCCCACCCATAGGTGTTAATTGATTTGTTTAGTTAACAAAGAATATCTAACCCCACCAAAGGTGGTATTCACACAAAAAGAGAGAATCAATAAAATATCAATTTATATCTTTAATAACCTAGATAATATGAGCAAGCATAATTAATTTAGTTATTATATCCATAAATACTCCACTAATATAAATGATAAAATTTGCATGAATATTTATTGAATCTGTATTTATATTTATTTATTGAATTTGTATCTATGTTTATTTTTTTATTATATTTAATTAATCTGTATATATGTTTATTTTATGTTATTAGATTAGGAACACAAAAACCAAACTATCGTGACAGGATGTTTAGGATTTAATTTCGTTTTTAAAAGTTTGAATAATAAATTAAGAACCACATACATTCCTTCCTTAGATCGACCTTGGGAGTATACTTATCATTTTCTACGAAATGATTCGTGCACTTGCGAGAGTTTTACAAATATTAAAACCAAAGTATTTGCGAGAATTGGCGATGCCGGTTTTCGCTCATCAAATACTAGGGTATATTCTTCCTCCATGTTTTCTAATTTATATATATATATATATATATATATATATATATATGGCTCTGTATGCTTAGGGAAATGTTACTTATGTTTTATGAAGTCAATACTTAAAGGTTGTTATTATTTTGTAGCTATTGAATAAAGATGTTTCAACATAAATATTGCATAGTTGGGATTTTATTTTACATGATGAGCACCTATCCAATGCTCTATTATATAATAATGCATACATAATTATTGTTATTTTGGTATGTATTGGAGTTTCAGATTGGTGTTGTGGTTGCTAGTAAATCAATTAAAATCCAGTCATTTTCCAAGATTATGATGTTGCACTTGATGCGTTTTAGTTATGGAAGTCAAGGAAGCACCAAATTGCATAAGCCTGCGCATTTTCCTCTGGTAAATACTGCTTTATACATTGGAATTCATTCTGCAAATTCATAATATTCATCATCTTCATATCTCTCTCTCTCCTCCTCTTCTTCTTTTTTTTATTTTTATTTTTTACATTTCACAATAGTTTTTTTTTAAATATAGAATTCAGAACAATTTGTTTTTTGCGATTAATTTACTCTACCTTTAGAATTTGACACATTTTTGGTTGATGCCAGCTAAACTGAACATTATCTTCATTTATGTAGGATTTTTGTGTTTTTAATACTCATATCCTTCTTTGAACTTGACAGATCCAGTATTAATTTTTTTCATATATTCCTGATCATTTTCAAGTATTCTTTCATGGTTTAAAGCAAGAAGGGAATCCTTAGCGTTCTTTTGACAAGGAATCATTGCTTTTTTTCAAGTCCAGCTTTTCCATTCCATCTAGATGTGGTACAAATTATGCATCAGCGGTTAGGAAATTGGTTGCACAAGATCTTGGTGTCGGGAAATATGAGAAAAATGGTGTTGCAAATGCTACCATTGGCTCAAGTAGAAGTACCAATTTTCCATCGCAATTTATAATCTCGTTGTTGTCATATGCTCCTCTCTGCTTGTTGATTTGATTTCCTTGATATATGTACTTGAAATTCTAATATATGTCTGATAGCATCTTAGTAGCGATTGTAGACAATTTGATTAGTTATATTAGTAAATGTTTTTCATGTATATTTTTATATTTTTGGAACACTTTAATTAGCTAGTTATATTAAGGTTTTATTATGTTTAATGTATCTATTAAACTCTTAATTAATGTATTATCTCTCTTAAGTTTAATATAATGACTCTTAATTTTCTTAATTTTCTCAATTTATATTTAAAAATGAAGTTAATTGAAATGTATATGGTCAATAGGTATCATTTTGATTACAAGTCACTACTATAATATATATCTTTGGTCTTAGAAATTTAGCCTTGATTTTTTTTTAAATTGAGGTCATAAAGTTTTGGCCTCGGTTTTTAAAAAACCGAGACCATATGACCTTGGTTATTTAAAAACAGAGACCGTAGACATATCTTATTAATTTTATCAAATTTTTCTTTTTTTTTCTATTTTTTTTTCCTATTTTTTCTTCCCTTTTTCCCTCTTTTTTCCCTCCATTTTCCCTCTTTTTTTATTTCCCTTTCTCTTCTCTTTTCCCCACCCTTATCCCTTTCTTATCTATTTTATGTCCCCCAACCTTTAATTTCCCTTTCTCATCTCTTTTATTTCTTGTGCATCATCCAGCTCCCCAACTGATCCTTATCCCCTCCACCTCTCTAGCTCCTTCATCCTTTTCAACTACCTCATCCTCTCAAGTTCCCTTATCCCCTCTAGCGAGCTTGATAGATTTACGATTTGGTGAGTATGACAGATTTAGGGTTTGGATAGTGCGACAGATTTAGGGTTTGATAAGCACAACAGATTTAGGGTTTAGTGAGTGCATGTTGTGAGCGCGAGAAGAATGATAAAGATATGAGAGAGTGACAGATTTAGGGTTCATCATTTACTTTTTTTTGGATTATGATCTCTTTTTTTATTTTGAGTATATAATTTTGAAAACCAAGAAATTGTTTATATACGTTGCCTCTATCTAAATATATTATTAATGAGTAGCTATTGATGCTTTAGCTTATGATTTTACATAACTGAACATAATGTTTTTATTTTTATATATGCTTACGAGAAATCACTTGAAGTTTGCGCTTTAAACAAAAAAATCTACGGGTTTTCAGCTTTGTTTCACTGGCTAGTTCTAGAGTTCAATAAACTGATTAGATTACATGGCTTTGCGCTTAGGCTTTATCACTGTATATTTTTTTCCTTAGCTTTAATCAATATCTTTCTCAATACCACTACTTATATGGTTTTCCTCATGTCCTTTTCCAGAAAATATAAAGTTGTTTCTCTCAATCGGTTAATGTACATCATTTTACAGTTCCATTATGCATGAACCATTTTAAAGTTGTTTCTCTCAATCTGTTTCCCTCAGTTGTGTTCATTGATATGCATAATCTATTTGATAAGATCAATTTTGGTGTGGTGTTATGCTTTATGAATGAAAGTACATCTCGATTCTTACTTTCTTTTCTTGTTTTTGTTTTTGACAATATTCTTTCTTTTCCTTTAGTATCTTCCTGAAACGTAATGTGCTAGTTTAATGGAAATTGGCTATATATACATGTTAACGTATATACTTGTGCATATTGAATTGGTTATGTCCATAAATACATAGCAATTGCTCTGTAGGATGACCAAAATGTGGGAAAGCAAGTGCGAATACCATGACGATCAACAAAACATTGTCAAATGTAATGCTACGAGGATTCTAAACTAATGAAATTGTTTCTTGAAACTGTTCAAGTGGCATTAATTAAGTTTCGAAGGTATTAATTGTTGTTTCTATCTTTGGTTGCTGCAGAGATGCTTCTATGGTTAATGTGTCTTTTTTTCACTTTCTTATTTTGTTTGATTATGTGTTTTCCTTCTAGGTTCTATTTAGTCGGTTGATAAGGATCCAGAGAAGGCAATCCCATTGTTTTGGGCAGCCATTAATCCCATTGTCTATAAGTTTGTACTGAATTTTGCAAACTTATCCCTTTTAGCTTTTGTATTGGTTCTAATACTGAACCTTTTAGTTGATTTATGATTTTTGCAAAATATTTCTACTTTTAAAGCATTGAGTATTATTTATGAACGAAAAACAAGTTAAGTGATGGTAAGGTGAACATTTGTTAACATTACATGGATGTGTATGGTGAACAAAAAACAGGTTATTTATGAATAAAACCTTTAGTTTTCAATCTCATATGTTTTTCTTCTTACTTGTGGGTTAGAAAATTAAAACTTTATCAAGATTTCTAGCATTCATTTTCAACTATTGATTGAAGTCCCTTTTTGAATCAAATTTAAACTTGTAGAATCTGAATGCATCTTTTAATAGGTACATAAATTATGGAGAAATTTTGACTACGTTCTGATCCTTATGACTATTTTTATTTATTCTTCAGGTGGAGTCTTTCCAATATGTGGAGCCTGGTGCGTTGTGCTGGTGCTGGTGTTGGTGTTGGTGCGCTATGTTGGTGATGGTGCTGGTGCGCTGCGTTGTGTTGGTACGTTGCATACCAACGCAGTATACCAAAGACACCTAGCATAGAGGCACCACCACTAACAAGAAGAGTGCATCACCACCAACAGAGTAAAACGCTGACCACTAGTGTAGAGGCGACAAAGACATCAACGCAGTAGGCACCAGGCACACTAAGCGCACCAAGCAGTAGGCGAACTGTGTTTTGAGTCTCAAAATAGATAAAAATAAATACTATGCTCAAGTTATTTCTATTGTACACTGTGTTTATTAATTGTTAGTATATAAGAAACTTTCGAATTTAATTATACTTTTAATTTTAATATAATATGATTTTTAATATTGTTTTTAATAAATTTATTGTAATTTATATTAATTTTTAATATTGTAATTAATATATGATTGTATTTTTTAATTTATGTATACCCTATGGCCTCGGTTAGTATATAACCGAGACCATAGATATACCATAGGTCGTTACTTATGGTCTCTCTCACTTAGGCCTCAGTTCTTATAACTGTGGTCATAAACCTACGATCACGGTTAAAAACTGAGGTTATATGTACTTTTATAGTAGTGAGTCTATGACCTCGATTATTAGAAAACCGAGGCTATATGGTATATCTATGGCTATGGTTATTAGAGAACAGAGGCCATAGGTAACGACCTATGTTCTCTCTCACTTAGACTTCGATTTTTATAATCGTAATCATAGGTATGTTTTGTAGGAGTGAAGGAATAGTAAATATAATTCATATTTATGTATTTGCTTCCGATCATTCATATTTATTTGTTTGATAATTATCATGAAATATGAAGAATTAATTAATTAATTAATTAATTAATTAATTTTTGAATAGTTTTTTCAAAATAACCTCTTATTATTTCTAATATAAGTATAATAATAAGGATATTTGTATTTTTAATTAACATGAGTTTTGGTGAAAACATTAAAATCATAATCATTTGGAAGAAATAATAAGTATTCTAAGAATTTATATTTCTTAATTTGCACAAAGAAATTGATGTTGATAAGTAATTGCCATTTCTAATATTAAGCAAAATAGAAAGAAAGAAAAAAGTTATTTTATTTCTTTATATACTATTATCATTTATCACCATTTCAACGCCTTAATTTATGAGCAAAAACTTGAATCTTCGGAATTGCCGTCAAAAGCAGGTGGAATAACAAAATGCCAAAGTCTCCCAATACTCCTAACCCTATATTTGTTACACAGAAACTCATCCGCATACATCCTTTCCACTTTCCTATCCACGTCGTGAACGAATACATGTGTCACCCCATGATTCATTCTAGCACGTGCCATAACTGCTGCCGTGAATATAACTCCCATCCTACCCGGCGTCGTTTCTGGATCAAAACCTTTTGGCCCATCTATCATTATTATATCCCATTCCGTCCTATACACCTCCTCCGGCAACTCTGTTAAAGCCAAACTACACTTGCTGTCATTACCAAGCTTCATGTGCGGCGGCATACACTCTGGTTCCGACTTGTAACTCTTCAATAGATAGTCAGCATCCGCCAGTCGCGTGAGGTAACGCACGGCATGAGCGCGTATAATGGGTGCTTCTCTTACGACATTTAAGACAGTTTGAAAGTCTTCTTCCAGGTATAAAGTAGTGCCACGTGGATTCAGTGAGGTCCACATGAGAGTGTCATGACCCATGCCGAAGACAAGGAAATTGCATGGGGCAAGTTGGTGGAGGACGCGATAGGTGATATGGATTTCGGGGACGGAGAGTTGTGGGATCTCTGATGAGGTGGCGTAGTGAAAGATGGCGAGGAGTTGGATCGGCGTGGTGGCGTAATCGGTTGAGGCTTGAGAAGTGCCGCTGTAGATGGTGGAGAGAGAGCATGCTATTGAATTGGGAATGGAAGTTTTGTTTAAGATTGTAATGATGAAAATCGTTGCTGTGATTGTACAGCTGATTAGAATGGCGAGAAGATGCTGGTTTTCGATATTAGATGGGCTTCTAATATTCTTCATTTTTTGATAGCTTTGGAGTGTAAGGAGAGAAATGGTCAAATATATATGGTTTTCCTTTGTGGTTTGCATGGTATCATATAATCGGATCAAACAGGAAGGAACTTATGTGGCAATATCTCATTAGTTACTACTTGCTATAATGCTGCTAACTAATGGGAAAACAGTCAATGTTGTTCCTCGAATTATTCATTGTCAGGAGAGAATTGATTGTATGTTTTGAGAGATTTTTTGTCCCCTGTAGAGGAATAGATCAATATAATTGGAATACATAATTACCCACTTTCATCTTTTTGTCCCAAAAAAAAAATTACCTATTAATTATTTTAAACAAGAAAAGGGAGAAATCAAAGTTACATTCATATCGTTTGAGTAGTAATAACAACTGTATGGATGGTTACGGTTATTAATATAACTGTTCTCGAATTAAATTATAAAATTTGTATTTAAAATCGTTCAAAATTCGTTACGATTCAAAGATGATTTTTTACTCACGGGTAACAGTTCAAGACAATTATTAAATAATAATAATAATAAAAAATTGTTTTTTCAAAAAACAATAATTATTAATAAATATATAAATTAATTAAATAAATATAATTAATTTCGGGTACGGTTATTAGTATAACCGTACTTGAACCATACTTGTTGTTTCATGTTCAGTTTTTACCCGAAATCTTACCCGTTCTTGAAGTTTATTGGATAAAAATCGAACCGCGATGCAGATAACCATGGATAACCGAACCCACAGTTTTTTTGCTCATTCCGTTTGATTGAGGTTGTTAATTTTAATGTAACACTACTACAATACATACATATAGTCTCGGACATTTAGCCTCGATTTTTTTAAAAACTGAGGTTATAGGATTTTGGCCTAGGTTTTTATAAAACCAAGGCCATAGACATACCCTATGACCTTGGTTATTTTAAAACCGAAGTCATAGTCATACCTTATCAATTTTCTCTCTTTATTTTAAACCAAATACCAAATTTTTTTACCAATTTTGTTCTTTCTTTTTCTTTTTTCCTCTCAATTTTCTCTCTTTTACACCAAACACCAAAAAAAATTTATTCATTTTTTTCTTTTAATTTCCTCTTTTTTTTTTTTTTTCTTTTTCCATCTTTTTTTCCTCCTTTTTTATTTTTTTCCCATATATAAATATCTCATTTTTCCCTCCCACTGCTCTCGCAAAATATAGCGCTATGTATACTCTTATCTACTCAAAACCCTCACCCTATGTTCCAACCTCTGGACCACTCTCACATCACAACGTTCCAACCTATGGACCACTCTCACATCACAACGTTCCAACCTCTGGACCACTCTCACATCACCACGTTCCAACCTCTGGACCACTATTGTGCCGCCACGTTCCAAACTTTGGATCATTCTCACACCGTCACGTTCCAGCCTCTGTTCCACTCTCGCCATAGTAGTTCCTTGGCGACTGCTTGAATCTTTCTGGTAACATCAACTCATATTTTTCTTTTATAAATGACTCTTGGTACCAAATCTCGATCGGTAGGTAGAGGTTATTTCTAGTTGCCCAAAGGCTTCCTTACATTGAGAAATTTGAATACTGGATATTTCTTAGATGGTTTATGAAATTTTTTTAGGAAGGTTGCTTGGTATGGTTTTTGGAACATGTGGTCACCTGGTGCTTGGCCTAGTGCTAGTGCTGGTTCGTTGGGGTAGTGTGATGGTGTTGGTGCGCTAGTGCTGCTTCGTTAGAGTGGGACGTTGGTGCCTGGTGCTTAGCTTGGTACTGGTTCTATTTTGTGAACAAATAAGGGTTTTTTCTTTTTTTAGTTAAGGTCTTTTGTGGTACTAAGAATATTTCTCCTGCATAAACTTTGAAAATATTGAAGCATCAATATTCCCTCCTCCATTTGATTGCTATACTTCATCGTTAGTCTTTATAGATGTTATGATAGATAAATGTTTGGATTTTTGCGATTATTTTTTAACAGGAGTTGCTGAGATCAAACTTATTATTATCAAAATGATTTGATTTATAGATGTTATGTTGGAACTATAAAGTCTATAATCAAATCAGGTTCCATATTAATATTTTTACTACTTTCAGATGGATATCATGGTTGGTCATATTTGGGTTTATCACACTCTGAAATATTTAAATATGTCCTCATAAGTTGGAGCTCTTGACCTGTTCCATCTTTCTTTGGAATGAATTTTTTTATGTACTTTCTGTTTTAATACTTATGTTTAATTAAAACCTTTCATTCTGTTTCTTTTCATTAAACTAAAATGCAGATGATCATTTTCTTTTCCTGTAAGTACCATCTAAAGTTGGTGCTGGTCAGATCAACAGAGGAAAAGTAACATCAACAGTAGGGTGAGTATCAACAGATTCTCATATATAGCCTTGGAAGGCGTAGCAGCTCAGTATCTTTTGTTTGGATATGCTGAGGGTGGACTTGGTGACATAAATCAGGTTTACTTAAATAAAACATGCAATGGGTGCTTACTTTGTTTTCGTGAGTAAGTAACCTTTAAAAAATAAACTACATGGTAGGCCTTCTTTTGATTGATACTTAATGTGGAATTTTTTTTAAGCAAAAGTAAGAAGTATTTTGTAAATAAAGTTGGATTTTACTTGCAAGTATAGCAGATGTGATTAGAGCCTTTTTTTCCCATTTACTTTGATACTTATTTAATGCAGATAAATTTGTTTTGATGTTGAAAAATTAGCAAAATATAAGTATTGAAATAGCATCTTTTTTCTAAGAATCAACTGTTGGGCTTTGCTAGGTGATGAGCTATGACTCACATACAAATAATGCGATGGTAGTGGGGTTTCAGTGTGATGTGAACGGGATGTATTCTGGTTTTGAGGATGTCACTAGAAAAATTTGGGATTTGAGGTAGACACTTTAATAATTACATAATTGTTTTTATACTTATCAAAAAGTGTGTGATTATATTATATTTGAGTTATTACTTAATTACCATGTTGATTCTTTATAATTCGAACATAGAGCTCTAGGTTGTCCAAGGCAATATGAGAGTCGTGTAGTTGTTAACACTGTTGTACTGCATCCAAATTAGATTTGGTGTTATCTTTCTTCTACTTTTGAAAACACTTGTATCTAATGTTAGAAATTTGACAATACTGCTTCAAGTACATTAGATAACAATGTCCACGTGCAAATATTTTGATGTATGTAACCAAACATATTGTAAAGATTATACTTTTAGCAGGGACTTCTCTAACTTACAGCTCTCTTTTTTAAGGTTGTTTCTATCATGTCTATGTGGTGTAGTAATGTGGGTAGGTAAGCTTTCCAAGTATGACATGTTTAATGGTAGTGCATATTGTAAAGATAATTATAAATTATAAAAATTTATTCTTTTAGTGTGCTTTTCATCTTTCCGAGCACCATTGCTCACCGAAAATTGTATAATGAGACACTTGTAATTATGTTCATGGACTTAAGCAGTTTATGTTAGCACCATTGTACAATTTTAAATTGTATAGTTTAGCACAGGTAAGATTGCTTCCATTCTCCTCTAAAAATTTGTATTTCAATTTGTTTGTTTAAGTTTTATAGACCAACAAGTTTTCTATTCATAGATCTAAAATTTTATTTTTTATTTTTTCATGATCTTATTTATTTATTTAGATCTTTATATTTCAAAAATATAATTAATAAATGTTAATTTTATTTCTAATATCAGAAATTCTAGCTACATAATCATGTATTTTTAAATTTCTCATCTTGATCTGTTATGGAAGTTGTACATGGTCGTTTTAGATTTTCACTAAAAAGATTAAAATTAAAACCGAAGTTTGTTGTGTGGTTCTTGATGGAAGCTGGTGATTACGTAGCTGGAAAATTCTTAATTATCACTTCTTCTTTTTTTATATTAGTTGTTATTTTATTAGATATTTCTTTCACTAGATCTTAATTTGGAACTTTTTAATTATGTATAAATTAAGAGGAGCTTATCTATTGAATTTAGTAAGCGCTAATCCGGTTCTTCTGGTAAATGATTACATAAAAATAGGATTTGTTCGTTGATAGCAAAGAAAACTGACGAATCAGTGTGGGATTCAAAGGAATGCCTTCTCGGTTAGTAAGAGGTAAGAAACTCTTCCATAGACAGGAGGGATTCTGTGGTTTGTCCCAAACCTCGTTGTATGGGCCTTTTAAATGGTACCCTTCATGATCACCCAACCAGATCTCTTATATGGCAAATTAGGTGAATGATCTTAATTTCTTTGTTTGTTCCTCTACAAAAGGGTTCAGCTTCATTAATATTGTTCTTAATTGTATTAAATGCAGTCACCAAGCAGAGCCTTGTGATTCAATAGTAGGGTCTCATCTTATTTGACATAATCCTCACAAAGGTACGCTCTTGTCTACTATTTCCCCTTTTATTGTTTGTTCACAATTAGTCTCCTTGATTTCTCTATAGTTTTACTTTGGTAACCCAACGTTCAAATAATGCTCTTAAATCATTTAAATATTGCAGCACCAGCGCTCACCTACGCATTAGGCGTATCAGCACACCGATGCTTGTAATTAATACTAAAAAGTTGTTGTGGACTTGATTACGTTGATTTGAAGTACACATATAAATGCTTATAATTAATAGTAAAAAGTGAGTTTGTAATAGTAAGGTTTTATTATGTTTTAGTGTATAATAAAATCTCAAATGTAATTATATTTTTAATTTTAATATAATATTATTTTTAATATTGTAATTAATAAATTTATTATAATTTATATTGATTTTTAATATTGTAATTAATAATTGTATTTTTTTATTTATGCATACTCTATGGCCTCGATTATTGAAAAACCGAGACCACAGACATATCCAATGGCCTAGGGTTTTCAATAATCGAGGTCATAAACATGTCCTATGGCCTCGGTCTTTCAATAACCAAGATTATAGGTAACAGTCTATGGTCTCTCTCACTTAGGTCTCAGTTCTTATAACTGTGATTATAGGTCTACGGTCACAGTTAAAAATAGAGACCATATGTATGTTTTGTAGTAGTGGAATGCTACTATGTATTATAAATTTGTAACAAATACAAATACAAATAAGGTATTAGTTTGTAATTGTATAATTTTGCTAGGTATTAGAGAATAGAAGCTTTTTCTTTAAATTGAAATGAAAACAAATGAGCTATAAATAGTCTTACAAAAAATTGAAAAATATCTGTCAACACATCATGCAACTACCCACTAAATTGCTATCCCTAAAGATGTGGTAACATCTTATTGATATGATCAAATGCTAACTTCCCTAGACAATAGGACTTCTAACTGATCCTAATTTGCAGTTACTGCTGTGACCACTAACACTATTAACATTCTCCCTTAAACTGTAATTTAGTATCAATTAGTTTACACATGAAACTAAGCATACACTCATCATTTCTCACATCCTGTAGAAAATATCAAGCTTCAATGGCTTGGTCAATACATCTATAACGTGATCTTGTGTAAAGCAGTGAACCATTTGCACATCAATATGCTTATTGCGACCGTGTAGCATATGATTCTTAGACAACTTGATTGCTGAACTATTATCACAATTCATTTTAGTAGGAGCTTGTTGAGCATGTCCAAGTACTACCAACATCATTCTCAACCAAATAGCTTGACATGCACATGAAACTCCTACGATGAATTCAGCTTTAGTGGTAGAGAGAGTGACCATAGGCTGTTTCTTTGAGGACCAAGACACAACACTTGAGCTCAACATAAACAAGTAACCTGAAGTGATTTTTCTATCCTCAAGGTCTCCAGTATAGTCACTATCCATGTAGGCAATTAGCTTCTCATCTCCTCCCTTCTTATGAAATACTCTAAATGATAAAGTTCCCTTCATATACCTCAGCACTCTCTTAGCAGCTGCAAGGTACAATTCTATAAGAGATTCCATAAATTTGCTAATTAGACTTACAACGAATATGATATCAAGACGTGTGGTAGTCAAGTACGTGAGGCTTCTCACAATTTGCTTGTATAAGGTGTTTTCTACCTTTACTCCTTTCTCATTCTTCATGAACTTGAATTCAGGAACGATGGGGTTGTGAACAAAATTGCATTCTACCAAATTGAATATTTTTAGTACCTTTGTGTATATTTTCTCTATTCAATAAAAATTTCATTCGATCCCTATATCACTTCAATACCAAGAAAGTACCTCATCTTCCCAATATCAATCATAATAAATTCATCCATCATAGATTGTTTGAATTTAACAAACAATTCTATATCATTTCTAGTAAAAATCAAATCATCAATATAAAGACAAATAATCAGAATTTTACCTTCAATGGATAGTTTGTTAAAAAAGTATGCTCATAGGGACACTTTTGAATGCCTTCATTCTAAAAGTATGACTCTAAACAATTGTACCAGGCACGAGGAACCTGTTTGAGCCTATATAGGGTCTTTCTTAGTTTGTATACCTTTTTCTCTTTACCTTGTTTGATATATACCAATGGTTGTTCGACGTACACATCTTCACTCAGTTCCCCATGTAGAAAGGTTGATTTCACGTCCAATTGATAAAATGTCCATTCCTTTTGTGCAGCAAGTGATATCACCAAATGAATTGTATCTGTTATTAGTGGCCCAAAACAATATTAAGCCCAAACCCATTTATTAAACCCTAGCCCACTTTTGTAATATACATATATATATCATTTCCTTTGCTGCGTGGAGTATATGAGAGCAAGAATCTAAAACAAATAGCAAAGAACAATTCGAGAGCAAAAGAAGAAATATAGAAACCGCAAAGATATGAGCAAATTGCAGTAATAGAGAAAGCAAAGAAATTTTAAAAAAGAAAAATTGGTGGAGATATAGCAAATGTTAATTTGGAAGAAGAAGAAGTCGTTTTTTGTTTTCCTTCCACATTTTGACGTCCTTGAGGATCGCTAATTATATTCCATCTCATTTGTACGGTAATATTTGATTTAATAGCAAGTTTGTTAAATATATCTTGCCATATATATTACGAGTAAATTAGAGGGGATATTTTGTGAGTTGATTTTGGATTTTAGTATAATTTGTGAAGCTCTCTCGAAATTGATGTTTGTATCTCCATTTTGATTATTAGTGGATTTTTTCTGTTGTCATTATCAAGGAGAGACTTTTCATATTGAAAAGTTGAACCACTTAAATCATCATGGCTATTTAATTTCTTACCGCTATTACTTTTGCTATTACCCATTATTATTAATTTCAGGCAACCAAAATTGGACTGATATTCGCTCGCAAGTAGTAATTTGTAACAAATCGCATCGTAGCTATCGGGTTATTCCGTTATTTATCGAACCTGATCAAGTTTGCTCTTTTGGATTTATTTTCAGCTTCTCGGTTATCTCGATTGGTTTCATATTTCCTAGGTTGTACTGCTTATTTAATATTGGGATTTTACATACGGCAAAATATGAAATTGAAATTCAATGGTAGAAATGATTTCGGCTTATTATAGATGTAAGACGCGAGTCTATTAGTTAAAAGGCGGCTCGTTAAGACACTCAAGGCAAGGATAAATTGCTAGAAAAAATTGACCGATGAAGAAAAAGATGCATTGATGGAAAATGCCTTGAGTTCAATTTAGTTATCCCCCGTATGATGAGGTATTACGCGAGGTTGGGTGATGAGGAATCTCCTGGGTTAGCGGCTTAAATCGAGAATTTGTGATACGACCAAGTCTCGACCGCCGCTATATTTGAAGGCGCCAGTTTGTATACATCTCGTAATGTCGAAGGTACACCTTTGCACGATCATCTTGATGAATTTACTAAAATTATTCGTGATCCGAAAAAATGGTGGTGTTAAGATTGACGACGAGGATCGTGCCTTAGTTCTATTATGTTATTTACCTCATTCATTTGAACATTTTGTTGATACTATGCCATACGTATGAGACACTATTTCTTTGAAGATGTCAAAGCAGCCTTGAATTCCAAAGAGTTGAAGAAAAAGGTGTCTACAAGCAACAATGATAATAGCAAGTGGTTTATTTGTCGAGGTAGAAATCAAGAAAAGGCACAAGAAGTAACAGAGGCAAGTCTAGATCCAAATCTAGAAAAGAAAAGATAAATGCAATTATTGCTAGTAGGAAGTAATCGGAAAGTAAATTGTCCGAAACTCAAAGGTAAAGGAAAATCCGCCACAACGTCTCCGGTACTAATGATGTCGGTGTTGCGTATAGTTCGGTTCCGATGGTGAAAATGTTCTATCGCATCTATTGGTTCTCTCGGGAGATGTTTGGATTCTCGATTCTGCCGCACTTACCATACGTGCCCCAAGAGAGATTGGTTTGTTTCTTATCGACTATTGATGGCCGTTGTCTTAACGGGAAACAATATGTCCCGCAAGGTTATTGTATTGGTACCGTCCGAATTAAGATGCAATGATGGTATTGTTAGTGACTTTGAAAGATGTTCTCCATGTTCCGCATTTGAAAAGAATTTGATATCTTTGGGTACTTTCGATTCACAAGTGCTATAAGTACGTAGGCGAAGGTGGGAGTTTTAAAAGTTAGTAAGGTGTTCTCATTGTTATTAAAGGGAAATTGTCGCGTGGTCTCTATATGCTTCAGGGTAGCATCAAGTATTGGCGCTTGTATCGGCTTTCATCCTCGTCGATCAAGATTCGTACACTACTGATTATGGCATACGCGACTGGGTATACGAGCGAGGCAGGATGTCTATTTTGAGCAAACGAAATTTGCTTGGGTCGAAACCGGGAAACTTGATTTCTCGTGAAGATTGTGTCTACGGAAAGCATCGCAGGTCAAGTTCGCACAACCATCCATAAAACGAAAGGTACCGTTGATTATATTCATTCAGATTCGGGGTTCTTCTCGTGTCGTGTCTAAGGTGGTGCCCTAGATATGTTAACTTTTATTGATGACTTCTCTCGTCATGTATGTGGGTGTATTTTTTGAAGAATAAGAATGATGCGTTTCTCAAAATTTGTGAAATTCAAGGCTTTGTATAAAATCAAACCGGCAAGAAAATCAAGCATTTGAGGACTCGATAATGGTTTGGAATTTTGCGGATAGCCGCTTAATGAGTTATGTGAAAGAAATGGCATAGATAATGAGACTGCAAGGCCATACACCACAAAGAAATGGAGTAGCAAAACGTATGAATAGACTCTCTTAGAAAGTGGCTCGTCAGATGCTTCTTTCAACTTCGATAAATCTTTTGGGTGAAGCTTGTAACTACGCTCGTTATTTGATGAATCGGTCCTCCATCAAAATGCAATTGAGTCGAAGACTCCGCTTCGAGGTATTCTTTGGTACTCCTACTAATTATTCGATTTGAAAGTTTTTGTCATTCCGCTTATACTCATGTTAACGATGGTAAACTTGAGCCTAGGGCATTGAAATGCATATTTCCTGGGTATCCTTCAGGGTGAAAGGTTATAGATTAGCGTGTCGAACCCAAGTCACCTAAATTTTTGATTAGCGAGATGTTAAGTTTGATGAGTTTTCTATGTTAAAAGAAAAGAGTCTATCTGGCAGTATAAAGAACGCGGTGTTAATGAGTACGTGCACTTGAGAAATGGAGCTCCACTCGTTGCGCAGGTAGCACTTCAGATCAACCATCCGTGGACGAGATAGACGACTCGTCACGATGTAAAGGTAAGAGCAACAATGAGCAACCATACAAGATCGCTATGGTAAAGGAATAAGAGAGATTAGACGCTCGCAGTGCACATGCATGCACTTAGTTTCTTTTGCATCGACCGTGGCGCAGTCTATCGAGGTGCACGAACCTTCTAGTTATCGCTGTCGTCACTTGTGATGAGTCCGTTTGGTTGGTTGCTATGAATGAAGAGATTGAATCACTTCATAAGAATCATACACGGGAATCGTGAAACCGCCATGGCCAAAAAGATTGTCGGAAACAAACGGGTCTTCAAGAAAAAGGAAGGTATACCCGAGGCTGGAAGCAGCCTAGGTTCAAGGCACGTGTTGTCGAAAGGGCTATTGTCGAAGAAAGGTATTGACTTCAATGAAGTATTTTCTCCGTTGTGAAACATAGCTCTATTCGTGTGTCATACGGTTGCATTGTTTGACATGGAATTAGAATAGCTTGATGTCAAGACCTTCTTACACGCGAAATAAGAACAAATATATATGCATCAACCGTAGGGGTTTGTTGTTCCAGGTAAGGAAGATCATGTTTGCTTTATTGAAAAAGTCTTTATAATGGGTCAAGCAATCTCCAAGGCAACAGTATAAGCTATTTGATTCTTTTATGATTGATCATGGTTACTTCAGAGTGATTACGATAGTTGTGTTTATCATAAAAGATTCCATGATGGTTCATCAGCTTATTTGTCGCTTTATGTCGATGACATGCTTATTTGCTTTCTAAGAATAAGTGTGAGATTCAAAAATTAAAGTCTCAACTTAACGGGTGAATTTGAGATGAAAAATTTGGGTGCGCAAGAAAATTTTGGGCATGGAAATTTATTGTGATAGAAGTGGCAAGCTTTATTTGACTCAGAAAAGTTATATTGAAAAAATTTCGAACGCTTTGGCATGAAAGATTCTAAACCTGTGAGTACCGTTAGTCAGGCATTTTTAGGCTTTCTTTGGATTTTTCACCACAGCTTAGAAGAAGAAGAGCATACGTCTCAGTGTTCCATATGCTAATGTCGTTGGGAGTTTGATGACGCTTACGGTTTGTACCGCCTGGACATTTCACATACGCTAGCGTCACGCCAGATATAATGGGTAATCCTCGATAAGCGGTCATCGCGTTAAAGGAAATAGATACTTCGGTATTCGGTAGGTACATCTAATTTTGGTTTGTATATGATGGGAGTTCTAATAATCGCTGCGCAGTTGTTATCGTTACGGACCCGATTACGCCAGATCTAGATAGAAGAAGATCTCGACAAAGTTATATTTTCACTTCTTTCTCATCAGGCCATTAGTTGGAAGGCTACTTTGATACGCTAGCTTGCTCTACCATGCAGGCGTAATATACAGAAGAAATAGAAAGCTGAAAGTTAAGCCATTTGGCTTAGAGGTTTGGTTTGTGATTCTGGGTTTATACAGGATACTGTTGTATTTTGTGATAGTTAAAGGCGATACACTTGACTAAGAATACTATGTATCATGAAAGAACCAAACACATTGATGTCGATTTCACTGTCGTGACATTGTCTCTCGTGGTGCTATTGTCAATAAGATAGCCACTACAGAGAATCCAAATTGATATGTTAACCAAACCGGCTTCCATTTAATAAGTTCAAACATTGCTTGAACTTGATTGGTATTTGAAGATGATCACCTTCTGGGCTTGACGACTGCTATTTGGTAATCTGAGGAATTTCATTCTCAAGAACTTGTTTTCTATTTCGAAGCATGGAGATTTGTTAATAAAGTGGCTCAAACAATATTAAGCCCAAAACCATTTATTAAACCCTAGCCCACTTTTGTAATATACATATATATATCATTTCCTTTGTCAAGGGAGTATACGAGAAAATAAGAAACAAATAGAAAGAAAGTAACAATTTGAGAGCAAAAGAAGAAATATAGAAATCATCAGATAGCTTAGCAAATATGCAGAAGAGAGAAAGCAGAAACCTTAAAAAAGAAAAACTACAGTGAGATATAAAGAAGCTTGCAGAATTTGGAAGAAGAAGTTTTTTGTTTTCCTTCCACATTTTCTACGTCCTTGAGGATTGTCAATTATATTCTATCTCATTTGTACCAGAATATTTGATTTAATAGCAAGTTTGTTAAATTTATCTGCTATATATTACCAAGAAATTAGAGGATATTTTGTGAGTTGATTTTGGATTTTGGTATAATTTGTGAAGCTCTCTCGGAAATTGGTGTTTGTATCTCCATTTTGATTATTAGTGGATTTTTTTCTACAGGTGTCATCATGAGTAGACTTTTCATATTGAAAAGTTGAACCACTTAAATCATTGTGTGCTATTTAATTTCTTACTGCTTATTACTTTTGCTGTTACCCATTATTATTAATTTGTGCAACCAAAATTGGACCTGATATTCACTTTCGCAAGTAGTAATTCGTAATTCGTAATAGTATCTAATCCTTCTACAGGAGCAAAAATCATCTTCATAGTCTATTACATGTTATTGAACATATCCTTTTGCTATAAGCCTGGCCTTGTACTTGTCCACCTCCCCACGCCTATTAAGTTTAGTTTTATAGACCTATTTTACTCCAATATTCTTCCCCCTTGTGGTAAATCTGTCAATTCTCACGTGTTGTTTCTTTCTATAGCCTCTATTTCCATGTCCATTGCTTTCCTCCACTTTTGACTTTTTACTACATCAACATAAGAAATAGGATCACTTGATATAAACATGGCATGATGGGCCTTGTCCTCCTCTGAAGAGAGGCCTTCTCATGTTTCATAATCCCTCATCCAGATTAGTGGTCTTTTGTTTTGTCCTTCACTAGAATTGCTAGAGTTTTCTTTTGTGGTTTCATGTGGAAAATCTTGCTCAATTCCTTCTTCTGAGGTGCCACTAGGGTCATAAATATTTTCTGTAATGTCATCATCTGATTCATTATGTGTAGCTTCTGAGGCATTATCTCCCCAATCTAGTTTTGCAAGAGTCACCTCTTTGTGATTCTCATCCTAATTCCAACCTTTATCTTCATCAAATACTACATCTCGGCTCACTATTATCTTTTGAGAAATTGGATCATAGAACCTATATGTTTTTTATTCTTCACTAACTCCAAGCAAAACACATGTTATTCTTTTGTCCTTTGGTATAAGAACATAAGCAACACATCCAAATACCTTGAAATGATCCACATTTGGTTTGGATCCTCCCATGCTTCTTCTGGAATCATGTTTTTCACGATGAGAATTGGACTGTGATTATCAAACCTTGGAATTTCCGGTTGAACATAACTGCTTCCTGATGTCATTTTATGTTTTCACAGAAAAGCTTTGATACCAAATGTAGAATTTCGCTAGGTATTAGAGAATATAATCTTTTTCCTTAAATTGAAATGAAAACATATTGGCTATAAAATTGCCTTACAAAAAACTGAAAAATAACTGCCAATACATCATGCAGCTGCCCACTAAACTGCTATCCCTAAAGATGCGGTAACATCTTATTGACATGATCAAATGCTAAGTTCCCTAGGCAATAAGGCTTCTAACTGATCCTAATTTGCAGCTACTGCTGCGACCACTAACACCACTAACAGTAATTGAATGTACCTTTTGTGGATCCAATTACATTTATTAATGACACACTACCAACTTAGTTTTTAGCTATCACAAATTTGTCATAGAATAAGTTTTTATTTTTAGTTGAAGTTCATATTTCTAGGAAGCTGCCTTGTATATTATGCAAAAGTAAGGAACATTAATGGTTGTTAAATTTGTTCCCAATTTAGTCATTAATTTATCTTGAAATTTGATTTTTGTATGAAACATATAAGGAAATCTTATATTAAAAAATGTATTATGTGAAAAACTTTGTTACTCTCCTCACTCAAACTCAAAGGGTACGTGAAACAGTGAGCATTGAGAGTAAATGGCTAGGAAACCATTAAAGACGGTATTATCACTCTGGTATGCACATTTTTAACACTTCATTGTCACCAATTACATGTTAAGTTTTTCGGTTTAAGAAAGTATTACGTTTAGAAATGTATCTGCTCTAATGCTCCTCCTATCAGTATAATTTGTTTTAGCCTCCTTAATTAGAAACTTAGAAAAATTAAATTTGCAGGCTGACAATCTGTTGCATCGACTTAAGTTTCATGCAGTGCAGTGCAGGGAAAAATGTAGACTTTCTCGCTGATTGATGATGGGGTGGTACAATTTGAGAAGTTTGGACCTGACAAGAAAAAGGCAGTAAATGTTGAAGCTTCTAAACCTCTTGTTGTTTAATTTATATTTCTTTACTGACATGGATTGTGTATTTGTGTGTATTATAGGTGAGTGTATCATTGATATCTCTGGTATATAGCAGCAGAAATTGACAAATTCTGTTTACGTATAATAGTTAGAATGAAGCTTATCCCAAATATAGTTTTAGCTATGACAGTCCTATAAATTGGGAAGATGAGGCTTTTTATTACATAAATTAAGCTAGAAGAAACTATTGCTTCGAGTGAATGATCCCTCATCCTTTGAAACCATTATCTATAATTTTGGTTTCTTATCTACTAATTGGATTCTTAAAGTTATTGATGGGATGCTAGCTCTTTCTGGATCAAAGAGTATGTTTAGAGTTAGCTCTCTCTTTTGAAACCACTATCTGCGATTTTTGCTTGTTAATATGATTTGGAAAGTAATCATTATCTCCATCTAAGTCAAACTTCAGAAATGAGAAGACAAGGTTTGATGGAAGTATAATGCTACTTCTATATTCTAAATCAAAGGTTGGAGGAGTCATTGTTTTCCTTTAAGATTGATATGAAATTGATAATGAATCATTTGAAGTAGTTGGTTGGATATTGCTGGCTGTATGAGTTTTCACTCTTGGTTGAACCCATACTTCCACAATCATGCATATCTTTTTTTCTTTTTTTTTTCCTAACAATAACCAGAAGCCTAAAAATACAAATTTTAAAATTAAAATTGAAGAATGAGTAGTTGTCTATATTTCAATCCGAGAAAAATGCTGGTTTCATGAAGCTTTGGTATGCTCTCTCTCAAGCTATTTGCTTTTGAGAAAGAGGGAAATGACCAAGTTACACTTGCTTTCTTATATTGATGTGCTTGATTTGTCTTCTTGTCCAGATAATCAAATAAAGAGAAATAGATTTAGAGATAGTACCAAAACAATGATGAAATATATCTCATTGTTTCAATTAACCACACTAGAGCACTATTCTATTTGATAAGAGCTAAATTATTGCATTTTTGTTATGATTTAAATGTTAATATTTGTGTGAAAATTGTGTTTATTTAATTATTTAATCCACAAATGTCATTTCACGGATATTTCGTGTTTAAAGTGCAATTTCAGGTAAAATCATGATTTTGGAGAAGTTAGGGACAAAGTACAATGATTGGGATTGAATGAAATTAAAAAGAAAACAAAGTTTCAAAAGTTAGAAATCCCGCCACCGGCGAGAATATTCTCGCCGCCAGCGAAAAATCTTATTCAGAGCACGGCGAAATTCTTCCCGAGAGCACGGATTTTGGTCAAGTGAATCTCGCCGCCGGCCATATTCATCTCGCAGCCGGCGAAAATCCTACAGAAAGCACGGCAAAAATCTTTTCGAGAGCACAAACTTTTGGTAAACTCATCTCGCCGCCGGCCAAAGTATTCTCGTCGCCGGCCAAAGTATCTCGCTGTCGGCCACATTAATTTGGCCGTCGGCCAAAATAAAAAAAAATTATTTTCCAGAAATCTCGCCGCGGCGAGAATAATGTCGCCGCCGGCGAGTTTCGTCCGAAAACACATTTTTTATGTTGTTTTGTTCCAAAATTGCCCCTCAAACCCTAGATCTATATATACATTATGATGGAGAAAGAGGGGGACGGCAGAGAGAGCAGATCTAAGTTATTTTTGGAGGAGAAAAGGAAATTTTGGAGAGAATGGTTGGAGAAGCTTCAAGGATCATCACCATTGTTGCTACCAAGTCTTCATCTTCAAGAGTTGTTCATCTCTTCTCCTTAGCTTTTATTTTCTGCATTTTATTCAGATTGTTTGTTCATGGATTCAATTGAGAATATGTTTGTTCTTATTTTCGTTATGAACTAATTCGTTTTTGCTAAGGCTATGATGTAGTTGAATCAAGAAAATCTGATTTCTTGTGTTATCGTTATATGAATTCATTGTTTTCAAGTTGAGTATTTATTTCGATGCTTAATGCTTTTAAATTTCTGATCAAGATTTAAATGATTTGTTGCATTATATTGAGACCGAGAGGAGATGTGTAATGAACGCTTCTTGTGATAAATACCGTATGTTGAATGCGAGTGTGAGAACTAATGCATGATGTATGTGGTTATTCTAGAAATTCCATAAATCGTAATGTGCTTGTTTGTGATTAAATCTTCATAGAAATATAGTCGGTTTTCATAGATAAGTAATTCTAATATAACTCGAGAGAGAGTATTAGGTAAATTTGGGTTTTTCAACCATCACTTTTAACTTTGATTCTCATATCACATGACTTGAAATCGGAATGAATTGATTTAGCGAAATCAAATGCCTTAGCATTTTTAATCATTTGTGAAAAACATTAAATTTTGTTATTTGCGTTTAGTTTTAAGTTAATTTACTTTTTAAACAAATTCAACAATTCGGTTTTCAAATAAAATTAGGATTAGTTAATTTCGGTACTTAGTAACGCCATTCCTTGTGGGTTCGATATCCGTACTTTTGTACACTTTATTACTTGAACGATTCGTACACTTGCGAAATTACGCATCAGTATTCTTCTTAATTTCTCTTTCTTGTTTAACAAATATAAGATCATAATTATTTAAGCTTCTTTATTTAGTTAATCTATCATATATTGGTGGTTATGTTTGATTGATTAATAAACCTAATTATTTTATGATATTTTGATAATATGTTCTTTTGGCTTTTTCTTTATTTTTGTTCTTAAATTGTTAGATCAAGTAATTGTTTTTGTCATATCATAGTTATTTGATTTGATTATTAATCTTTAAAGAATCTATTTTTATTGAACTTGGGTTTAATCGTTTTTATCTATAATTTGCTAGTTGATTTAACTTAAGTGACATATATATTTTGAATCATATAGTTAGGATTATTTATTATTAAATTTGTTCTAGAATACACACGAGCACTTTTTTTTCGTGCTAACCATTTTGCAGTTAATTTGAGAACGTATCTGATTGTCGGGAAGCTTATTGGAACGTTGGTCTGGAAACCGCTCACACTAATATTGGAAACTGTGAAAACAGAGCAGGAGCTCGTAAGTAAAGTACATTAGGACAGTATCCTAGGGAGTGTAGCATAAGACCGAGTTTGTATTTGAACATTTGATTTTCATAATAGATAGTTAGGTGGTCCGGTGGACTAGTGGTTTTTCTTCTTAGGTCATGATTGTAGCCTAGATTGTTTCCACTTAAAAATATCGTGTGTTATTATTTTATTTTCGCATTTTATTCTTACACGTGATTGCATGCTTAACCTCTTTGTTTAGGTTATTAAGTTATAAACTCTTAAAAATTAAAAATAATTTATTCATTCCTTTCTAGGTTAATCAGATGAGTACATATTTTATAAACTTTCAATATGGATCATAATAACTGTTATAATTTTTCCACCACGTTCCCATACAAGTCCACATACTACTTTTATATATATACCGTATTTTTTATAATCAAACCATTGTTACAAATGTGTTAATTACACATATATGAAGTTTGTTAATGAATATTTATGATTATCAACATTTTTCTTGCAATAATCGTCTTTATATCGACTATAATGTTACAAAGATTCCACCAACTTGACCTTGCTCACAATTAAATTAACATCCATAGTTACGGCATGATTAAAATTGTTTCTTGTAGAAGATTATAGGTTTATTAAAAAGACAGGTTGTGTGTCGTTCATGATCATATAATATGATAAGTCATAAAAGTGTTAATTTAAAAATCTCACAAAACCTCATATTTTTCCACCAACTTAAAAGCATATATAATTTATTAGTTTACTATTTCATATGTTAATATTTTGTATTTATTGCTATTAGCTTTAACGTGAAACAAAAATTATTGTTTTAATCATAATTAGTTATTATTTTTATAATTTTATGAGCCTATAGATTTTGACACTAGAGAAGAATAATTGTATTCAATATGTTAAACATGATGATTATTTTATTGGCAAGATTATAACATGTCTAGATTTGAAAAGATTGAAACAATAAAGTTAAAACTATATATCTTTAGAGTGAGACAAGATTTTAAAGAATCGCGCTTTAATTTCCTATTGAGAATGCACGTAATTGAATTTACAGGATCTTGGATTCATTATCTATTAATGATGCGAGATAGTGGTAAGGAATTAAGAATTATTATAGATTAACGGCCTCACCATTTTGTTTATGAAGAGTCTAGCCTGATAACAATAATGATGTTTCAATGTAAATGCATATATACTGTGTTGGTTATTAAGAATACTGTTGCAGATCTACAATGTAGTTGCATATATATTGACTTTTTTTTTACCGTGTTTGACTTTGTATCAATTGTAATTATTACAGTGTATCGATCATTCAACATGCACGTGCAAGTCTACACATGAATTTGATATATATTCTATTTTTAACAATGATGCTTGATGTACTTGTCTTATTATCCTTATATTAAATTAATTGCAAATGATTCTATTGATATTTTCCTGCCATAATTATATTGACTATGATTTGTTACGGTGTTTTCTTCTATGTATGCATGCAAGTTCACTTACTAATTTAATACTTACAAAAACTTTTGTATAAATATAAAGCACTCAATATGAATGAACTTAGTGCACCCGCCGTCAGTAGGAATTGAAGGATCTAGGTTTACTTTTTTAAGCATTCCTTTCAATTATTTAGAAGAGCCCATGTTTGAGGTTTTTGCATCAGTAAAGTTGGAATGGAAATACTACTTATATGTGTACGAGAATGAAAAAGTTTGGGAGCAAATAAAACATGTAAACGACATTCAGCAAATTATTTCAATCAGATTTTTTTTTTACCTAAGCATTCAAAGTTGGAAACAATACTTTGCTATTGAGTCAATTTGAAATGAACCAAATTACAAACCAAACATAATAATAGTAATTATCTTTCCATTGAATTCCATTAAATTGCTATTACACATTTTAAGATGACAAATGTAGATAGATGCACGGACACAATGCCTAATATCCTTTGTTGATGGCCATCTGTACAAATATTTACTATTAACACAAGGGTTTTCTCTAGGGAAAAGCCCAACTACTAAAATTAACTGCAACTACACATCATGACAATTTTTTCCTAGCTTATGTTGAAAAAGTGAACACGCAGCCAACTGAATCTCCCCCCTTTAGCTTTCAATAAGCAAGCCAGTCTCTATTTGATTGATAGAGATGGTTTGTCTCAACTTAACAGATTCAGCTGTCATAATTTCCTCCACATTCAATCCTATATAGCCTAATTCCATGGGATGGGGGAAGGGGATTTAAACATGGGTAGGTTGTTGGAAAATTACGCAAATTTTCGATACGTCATATTTATGAGAAAAACAAGATAGATAATAACACACAAATTTGATAACGGAGTTCTACCAATCTTGCTTACGTCTCCGGACCTGCTGCAGATCTTCTACTAAAAGGAAAGAAATTACATAAGGTGTTTACAACACTCACAACTCACAACCCATAACTCAATTACACCCAAAAAAATTACTCTCAATTTTTTCTCACAAAATCTTTTCTCTCAATTGGAATGAACACTTGGATGATTAATTCATTACAATTAGACATCTATTTATAGGAAAATTTACTCCTTAAATTAATGGTTCCTTAAATTGCTCCTTTGATTAAGCTCCTTATTTTGCTCCATGAATTGTTCCATGTTTTCTCCTTAATTTGCTCCTTAAATTAAGGAGTTTTATAGCAATCTCCAACAATCTCCAACAATCTCCAACAATCTCCCACTTGAAGACTGATTTCAATCTATCTTTACACCTCGATCAATGCAGCAGCTTTTCTAGTCTTGTTACTCTAGCAGACCAACTGAAGTTGAGCACAACTTCTGTTTCATGGTAAGCTCCCACTTATTGGCATCTCGAGTCTGACAAGCTTCATCATAGCATTCAGGCTCTCCTCCATTAGTCAGCAACATATATTTCATGTATATCTTGTTAGGCACATGAGGTCGAGAAGACCTTCTCAATACATGAGTTGTAGTAGGAGGCTATGGTGTGTGGGACTGTTACACACTGCTCTGTCTAATGAGTTCCTCTAGCTGAGGACTTGCTACAATTGGTTCCTTCACGGAACTATCTGAGATATCATCTGCATCTACAAATACTAACTCATTCTACTTTGAGTCATTGGTGTCTGTTTTATGCATGTCTTTATACATCACTCTTTCATTGAAAATCACATCTCTACTACATATCACTTTCTTATTTTCGTCATCCCAAATGCGGTAGCCAAACTCATCCTCACCATAGCCGATGAAGGTGCATTTCTTAGATTTGAGATCAAGCTTATTCCTGCCTTGACCACTAATATGCACAAATGCTACACAACCGAAAACTTTTAGATGTGATAGTTTGACCTCTTTTTTGCTCCATACCTCCTATGGTATTCTGTGCTCCAATGGAACAAATGAGCCTTACTTGATCAAGTAAGCTGCCGTGTTGACTGCTTCTGCCTAGAACTACTTCGATAGACCTGACTATATACGAATGCTTTTGGCTCTTTCTGTCAACGTTCGATTCATACACTTAGCTACACCATTGTGTTGAGGCGTGCCTAGCATAGTTCTTTCCATTCTGATCCCGTGCTTATAGTAAAAATTTTTGAATCTGGTGTCTTCATATTCACCACCATTATCGGTTTTAAGCTTTTTGATCTTCAAACCCGTCTCATTTTCTACCATAGCTTTCCATCTTCTAAAAGCCTCAAATACTTCAGACTTATACTTTAGAAATTAAACCCATACCTTCTAAGAGTGATCATCGATGAAAGTCACGAAGTAGTGTTTCCCACCAATGGATGAGACGGTTGTTGGTCCCCAAACATCAGAGTGGATAAGCTCTAGCCTTTCCTTCTTTGGGGTTCTGCCACTTGTCTAAAAGCTAACTCTCTTTTGCTTTCCAAGTATACAATCTTCGCACATGTCTATCTCTACAGACTATAGGCCTGGAAGTTTTCCCTTTGAATGCATAATCTTTATCCCTTTCTCACTCATGTGGCCTAGTCTCTAGTGCCACAAAGTATTTCATTGCCTACTGCAACTGTGATTGAACAACATGCCCATACTTTCATGTAAAAAGTGTCACTCTTCTTGCCTCAAGCAACCGTCATTGCACCTTTTGAAATCTTCCAATCATCACCATGGAATATTGTAGTGTAGCCTTCAATAGCCAATTTCCTTACTGAGATTAAGTTCTTTCTTAGGTCGGGTATATGCCTGACATCCTTCAGTTCCCAAACAAACCCGTTCAACTTAATCTTCACTACACCTTTTCCAATAATAGCACACGGTTGATCATCACCAAGATATACCTTTCCAAGGTTTCCGGGGACATATTTCTCAAAGAATTCTTTCTGTGAAGTAACATGGAATGATGCTCTAGAGTCTAACACCCAAGATTCTTTGTTGCTCTCCAAAGAGCATATCAATGCATCATCTCCTCTATCTCCTCCTGAGATGGAAGTAACATTTTCCTCTACCTTCACTTGTTTTTCCTTTGATGCACTTTTGCACTGATTTTTGTAGTACCCGGTTCTCCAACAATTCCAACACTCGATAGTCTTTGAGCTATGGGAATTATTAGGATTCCTGGATTTGGACTTCATGTCTTTTAATCTACCTTGGTAGTCTTTTCTTCCACGTCCATTCCCTCTAGTTGAATCTCTTCCTCTTGACTCTGTATGCAAAACTGAAGAGGTTGACGATTCACCCGACTCTCTACGTCGGATTTCTTCACTGAGAACCAGATCATGAACATCGTCAAATTTCAACTTATTACTTTCTAACGAGCTATTCACAGCCATGACAGTAGTATTCCATCTTTTTGGTAGAGAAGACAAAAGTATCAATGCTCGTACTTCTTCATCGAATTCAATTTCAACTGAACTCAATTGGGTTGTGACTGTGTTGAGTTCATTGAGATGTTGAGCTACCGATGCGCCTTCTAGCATTTGCAAATTGAATAAACGCCTAATCAAATGCACTTTTTTGGGCCGATGGCTTCTCATACATATTGGAAAGAGCTGCCATAAGACCCACCATGGTCTTTTCCTTTACTATGTTGAAAGCAACATTGTAGGATAGCGTCAATCGAATAACTTCAAGGGCTTGTCTGTCTAGAAGATTCCAATCTTCTACCTTCATAGCCTCTGGCTTCTTCCCTGAGAGAGGTTGATACATATTTCTTTGATACAGATAATCCTATATCTGCATTTTCCAAAATCTAAAATCTGTGCCATCGAATTTCTCAAGTTTCACCTTTCCTTCAATTGCTCCCACTCACATCTGACTTCCTCCGGATTGTTTCTAACTATTTCTACAAACCACCATGTATTAGAACACTTCCGTCGACAAACCAATATCGCCAACAAATTTACTATTCATGTAATTCACTATTCACTTAAATAGCAACCTTGTAGAAAATTGACAGAAATCACCACTAATAGCTTTGATACCAGTTATTGGGAAATTATGCAAATTCCCCATAAGTAAGATTTGTGAGAAAAACAAGATAGACAATAACACACAAATTTGATAACGGAGTTCAACCAATCTTGCTTATGTCTCCGGACTTGCTACAGATCTTTTACTGAAAGGGAAGAAATTACACAAGGTGTTTACAACACTCATATAACTCACAACCCACAACCCAATTATATTCAAGAAAATTACTCTCAATTTTCTCTCACGAAAGCTTTTCTCTCAATTGGAATGAACACTTGGATGATTAATTCATTACAATTACACATCTATTTATAGGAAAATTCACTCCTTGAATTACTCCTTAAATTAATGGTTCCTTAAATTGCTCCTTGAATTAAGCTCCTTGATTTACTCCATGTTTTGCTCCTTAATTTGCTCCTTAAATTAAGGAGCTTTATAGCAATCTCCAACATAGGTTTCAACGGTGCTATAAGTGGCCACTATTTTGGGGATAACACATTCACGTATTCAGCTGCCAAATGATAGTAAGAAATCAGAACTGCCAAGCTTTACCAACAAATGGAACAAATATAAAGATTGATAATTTCTTCTAAACCAACCAACTAGAAGAGTACACAACATCAATTTTAACAACTATGAAAAAAACTTTTGATTTGAGAACATTGTAAGGAACTTTGCAATTTCATCCATCCTATCCTACTCTTTCTCAATAACTTCTTGCCTTCAAGCAAACAACCTGCAATCATAATGAAAATCTTTAAGAAATTATATAATGTATTAAAGGAAATGTAAAAATCAAAATATGTGATGTTGAAAAAGTACATTGATCGAATAGCAACAACAAAAAATTTTCTTTACCAAGATGATGACCACACCTTAGACAAAAAAGTGCAAACCAATGAAGTTAATAATTCCACAGACACCATTGATCAAGTCTTTTTTTGTCCCAATAGGAACGAAGGTAAACTTACGTGCAAAAAATAATAGAATAAAAGGGTCGTCAAAGTCCCGTAGGTTAGGTCTCAAGCGACCATTAGTCCTTTAAAATAGAAAATAGGTTTTTTTGCTCGGTTCTTAATGCGAAAGGAGTCATAAAAGGACAAAAAATCAAATTTTAGTAAAATTTGTAATAAAATGCTATTATTTGACACATGTAATTAAAATATTATTATTTAAGTAAGGGTAAAATGAAGATTAAAACCAAAAAAATGAATAAGATAGAGAAAAATGACACACTAAAGTTGAATTGTTGAAATAATGATTAAAATGACAATTCTAACCTCTATTGATGAAGTCTTGTGCAAGCCATGTGATGAGCTTAATTAACAACATGCTCAAAATTTAAGTGTCATTATTTGACCCTTTTCTTAAAAGCAACAAAATAAAAAAATGCTATCCCTAAACTACATAACTAAATGATCCAAATAATCTAATCCAAGGGACAATTAGGAACTTTAGAAAAGAGAATCTCATATGGAGATTTACCGTGTAAAACACGAGATGGCAATCTATTTAGCAAAAATACTGCAATGTAAAAAGCATAAGACCAATGAGATTTATGGACACCAGAACGAGAGAGCAATGCTAAACCTTTTTCAACAATGTGTCTACGAGGATTTCCAACAACTCCATTTTTTCCCGATGTTCGTGGACATGTTGATTTAGGAACAATTATCATTTGTTCAAGGTCCCTAACAAGAGGAATAAACTCCCGACCCACATTTGTATAGCTAAGAACTTAATTTGAAATTGACTTTCAACCATAATTAGAAAATAATGAAAAACATTAAAAGTATCATCCTTTGATTTAAGAAAGTAAAACTAAACAAAACGAAAACAATCATTCACTATAGAGAATATCTAAGTCCATTACAAGATAGAATAGGAGAAACCCATAAGTCCAAATACAATAATGCAAATGGCTAAGAACTAGGAATATGAACATGCATGAGTAAAGGGCTATTTATGAGATTTAGCTACTTGAAAATGAGTACAAAAGCTAAAATCCTTATCACTAGTAGAAATTTGACAATTTGTAACTACATGTTGTACAACATCATGTGAAGGATGATCAAGAAGATCATGCCAAACACCGAGTAGTATAGATGAAACACAAGCATGCACAACTGGAAACCAATCAGATGATGAGGAATTGACAAACGATGGGATCTTTAAACTACTGAGCCTATAGAGCCCATCCTCACCTTTGCCTTGAAAAAGAGCCTTCATCGTAACTTTATCTTTGACAAAGAAGGAATGGGAGTAGAATTCAAGAAAAACATCATTGTCAACATACAAACGTTGAACATAAAGTAAATTTTTAGTAGTAGGAGTGTGAAAAGTTAATGAGACAAATAAAGAGCACATTCGTTATTTGCAAACAAAGTACTCGAGCCAATATATAAAGCTTATTACCATTGCCAAGGACACCCTCAATGCCATTGTAAGGAGTGAAATTGGAAACATTTACAGCCTCGAAGTGATAGGTGTGAAACATTTCAATCTAAGCGCCATGTACATTCAAAAGTAGAGCCAACATCACTAAAAGCCACATGTGATGTGGGAGATCTAGCAGGAAATTGACCAACTACCCTGCCATTGAATATATCACGCATTACATAACAAGTAAAGGCACCGTGACCTTGCTTGTTACAAATTTGACAAACAAGTCTTTCAAGCCTGTTAACACCAGAAGAGGTGCTTGCTCCAGAACCACAAAAGTCAAATTCATAATTGCCAGATAAATTCTTAGGTGTGTGTACCACCAAAAGTATCATTGAAAAACTGTTTGTTACGAATTAGTACTTGCGGAAGCGAAGATCGGGTCCAATTTTAGTTGCATAAATTAATAATAAATGGTAAAAGCAAAATAATCAACAGTAAGAAAATTAATGGCACACAATGATTTAAGTGGTTCAACTTTTCAACGTGAAAAGGCTACTCCACCGACGTCGCCACACCGAGGAAAAATCCACTAATAATCAAATGGAGATACAACCACCAATTTTCAAAGAGTTTCACAAATTATACCAAGATTCAAAATCAACCCACAAAATATCTCATCTGATTTAATGGTAATATATAGCAAGATAAATTAACAAACTTGTTATTAAATCAAATATTAACATACACATGATATCAATAACTTACTTAATTTTAGTTCCTCCCTTATTCTTCTATCTACGTATGCACTAAAATTGGTGTTAGAAGAAACAACCCAGAGGAAAGCTGCTTGAGAAAAATGACCCTCTCGTACTAAGTTCTTCTAGCAAGAATAATAGTTCTTAAAGTGAAGCTAGAGTTAATAATATGTGAAGGAGATAGTGGGAAAATGAGGGAGATCTGATTGATTTCGGGCTGCTGCGTTCTCGGGCTATACGCACAGAAAATTAACTAAGCAAACTTAGTTAATATATATATATATATATAGCAAATGAATATAGGGTTTATTTAGTATTGGGTCTTGTCCAACATTTGTTTTGGACCATTTAAATAACACCGTTGAATACTCCAAGAAGAAGGCTTGGGACCAGAACAGCCAGAACCTCTATAGGAATTCTTATAATTACAAAAACCAATTTCCAAGAAGCAAAATTTGCTTGATATACCATATCAAGAGACACATAAGTTTTCCTATGAAGCATATGACGATAACCTTCCAAATAACTCTGAAAAGCACTAAAGAGTAGGAAGGGTTTCTCTCATGTTCATTGAGGCAATGGAGGAAGTATAATTGGATCCTAAACCTCCAATTACATACAACAACAAATTACAACTAGTTATTGCCTGTCCAGCAGCAGTTAGGTGATTTGCAATACCTATGGCACGATTGACACATGCAAATACAATCAAATCATCTTTGAGAAGAGCTTGAAGTTGAGATCGTAGATCATCGATACAAGCATGTGAAACAACAAAAAAGGAATATGCTAATTTAGTCCATTGTTCTCATGTTGTAGGAAAACCAAAGATATGAGAAGAAATGGCTTCAGAAATTTAACTATAAAATTAGCCTTTGATTAGACTATTAAGCCTATTCTAATTAAAAACTTTGGATTTAGAACTGTGCAACCTAAATCAAGAAATTGATGTGGAAAAACAATACTACCATCAATCAAACCTTGAGTCCATAGACTATCATATAACTAAGCATTGCTCAGGAATAGATCCAGGAGGTGTCAAGCCAAGTTCTGAACAAGAACATTAAGCAGTGGAGAAGACACGTGACTGTGAGACTAAGAAATATTCAGATTTGGAGTTTGTGTAGAGATTGGAGGTATAGCAAGAACCTCACGAGAGGAAGGAGATTTGGAAACCATGAACGGGCCCTAGATGAGCTCTTAAAAGGCTCATGAGAACTAACAGGATTCGAGAAGCTCTGATACTAGGATGAAAGATGAGACAACAGCATTATTCCAAAACTGTTTCATTCAGTTACAGAGTATGCTATTTATATCATAGACATACACTATGATATAAGAAACACTATCCTTGTGCATTTTGCAATCTATAATCACCAAGAACCTAAAAATTTTGGGCATTTAGCCATAAATGGATAAAGGAGGTGGAAAACTTCACTTAATGCCCATAGGTGATTTCTTTTTAAAAAGGACTCTGCAACTCACAACCAGTTTTGACCAGCAAAAATAGGTTACTGCATATGGTTAAAGTAAGGTGGAATAGGGTTAAAATTTTAAAAATACGCACAAAAACTATTACCAATATTTAGTTGATAATTTGATGATCTGTTATTCCAGTAAAACAACCCATTGGCGAATTTAAAATAAAGAACCACATGGTCCAAGTGATTTCTTCACCACTTTTGGGCCGTTTTAGACAAATTCTCTTATTTCAACTTGTGTTTTACCTATTAGTTATTTACTCATGTTGAATTTATATGTTCCTACACGGTGTGTTTCAAAAGACCATTAGATAGTTGGTCTTTAATGTTAGGAATTTGTATAAAAGGGGATAAAAATGGTGGAAAACATCACTTGAGCCCTTATAAGTGCTTAAAACACACTAAAATTACCATGATTTAATGTACTTTAATTGATTAAAAAGATTTATATTTATATGATTTTATCATATTTTTATATAAATTTGTCTTTTCAAAATCACGAGTATTTTTATTGTTTTTTCAAGTATTTTCGCTTAAAAATAATTTAAAGATTCAAAGAATAATATTGGAACCAATACATCACAAATATGTTGAGAAACAAAATGAGAAAAAGTATAAAAAAAAGGAGAAAATTGCCCAGCCATGTGCGCATCACGCTTATCCCATGCCCATTTCACACTAAAGTTGTGTTCACAGCAGTGCCCATTCACCCCGCAATCCAGCGCCCATCATTCCAAAATTTCGCATGCGTCAACGCATTTCCGGCAGTGAATCCCACATAGTCGTGCGCATTAGCGCCCTACACGCATGCTAACCTGTCCAATACGTGTCTATTCTCATTTTTTTAGCCTTTTCCTCACCTATTAAAAGCCCTCTCCCCCATTGTAAAGAACACACCTTAAGACACAATTTTCCCAACTCCTCTCTCTAAAAAGCTTTCTTAGTTTTAAAGTTCTCTTTTTTAGAAGAACTAGTTATGTTTTTGTAGATTTTTAGTTTTGATTCAATAAACAGAAATGCAAATCCGTTTGAAAATTTTTCAGCAACAAAATTAGCATCAAAGTTCTATAAGGATTCTTTTGAAGTATAATTTGAAAATGAATTTTTTATAGTTATTTTTTATGTTTTATTCTTATATGGTATGTTTAATTTGTCTGTAATTAAATTTAATAAAAATTGTTGTTTGTAAATATGATATAATAATAACGTTATTATGCTAGCTCATATTATTTAGGTTATTAAAGATATAAATTGATATTTATTGATTCTTTTTTTTATATGAATACCACCAAAGGTGGGATTATATATTTTTTGTTAATTAAACAAATTAATTAACACCTATGGATGAGATCGATAGTTAATTTGATTAATTAAATTAATTCATTTTTTCTAAGAAATTAAAAATGAACAATTTAAATGTCACCTTTGGTGGATTAGACATTTTAAACTTTATTCAATGTGTTCAAATTAAACTTAAGAATTAAACTATCAAAAAAATAACTCTTAGGTTTTAAAACTATTTACGAAAATAGGTTGTCGATAAATTTTTAAATAATAATTATTTGTAAAAAAAATATTTGAAATAGAACTTCGCTTTAAATATCCAAATAATTTAATCTAAAATAAAAGAGTACTACTCTAAATTAAGTTTAGATAATTAAACCTTAATTTTAACTCTCATATCAAATTTGTTATTAAGAGTAATATACTCATTCAAATAACATTTTTTTATAAAAATCTTGAATAAAAAACAAAATCAATTTATTTTATAATGATGTTTTACCCAACATAACAACCTTATTATTATATCATATTTACAAACAATCAACAATGTTAAATTTAATCATAGACAAATTAACATACCATATAAGAATAAAAAATTAAAAATAACTATCAAGAATTAATTTTAAAATTATACCTTAAAAGAATCCTTACAGAACTTTGATACTAATTTTATTGCTGGAAAACTTTCAAATGGATTTGTATTTCCGTTTATTGAATCAAAAACTAAAAATTTATAAAAACATAATTAGTTTATCTCAAAAAGAGAAGAAATTTAAAACTAAAAAAACTTTCTAGAGAGAGAAAGCAAGAGAAAGAAAAAGCTGAGAAAATTGTGTCTTAAGGTGTGTTTTTTACAATGGGAGAGAAGAACTTTTTATAAGTGAGAAAAAAGGCTAAAAAAGTGAAAATATATCTCAAAAGTGATGATAGATGCGTATTGGACAAGCTGATATGCGTGTAGGGCGCTGATGCGTGGGACTTAGTGGAATTTGTGGCCAAAAATGCGCTAACGTGCGCGGGATTCTGCGTGAACGGGTGTTGATGCAGGTGCAAATGCGTTCAGGATTTCAACATGATGTGCACGTATATGCGTGCGGCTGTGCGGGAACTTCGATGTGAAATGGTCACTGTTATGCAAATGACTTCGGTGTGAAATGGGCATTGCTTCACAGGCAATAATATGATGCAATCGTAGCTAGTTAGTTTTGTCCATTTTTTTTCATTTTTTTTATTTTTTTTACTTTTCCTCATTTTTTTCTCAACATATTTGTGATGTATTGCCTCCGGTATTATTCTTCGAGTATTTAAATTATTTTTGAAGGGAAAATACATGAAAAAATAATAAAAATAACCGTGATTCCAAAAAGATAAATTTATATAAAAATATGATAAAATCATATAAATATAAATCTTTTTGATCAATTAAAGTACATTAACTCATGAAAATTTTAGTGCTTTTTAAGCACTTATCACAACCTCTAACTAGCTTCTTACTAGTCCCTTAGCAAGAGAAGCGGTAAAAACTAAAATAAAAATTAAAAATTAAACTATCCTAAATTACTTTCGTGGATTGACACAGCTGCATTTAGCATATGCAACAAGCTTTTAAACCCCTAGGTTACCCTAATGGACAAGTTTTCAGTCTTGTGATAGTTTTCAACAATGATACCCACAAATATTAAACTAAATGTAAAAATTAAAAAAAAAATAAACAAATAAATAAATAAAAAAAATTACAACAAAATAAAAACCTATTAAAATAAAAAATTAACTTAAAAATAAATAAAATAAAATAAAATAAGAAAACAAAACAAGATAAAACAAAACATAAATAAAAATGTCTCATACTTTTTAATCTCCTTTAAGATCATAATTAAAATCTAAAGCATAAGTTATTTTTAACTTCTTAAACAGTAATAGTTTATAATAATAATTAGTTGAAAATCATTTTCATATTTCATTTCAAAAATGTTTCAATTTAAATTTATCCAATTACAGTGTCAAAAATTCGAATTCCCTTCGACTCTATCCTTACAAGTCAACACTCTTAATTCACTAAATCTTATGGGTTCAAGCACTCGTACTAAGGCGTATGGGAATAAAGTTTATGTTTAGAAACGAACTAATAAGTTTGCATACTTATAAAAAAAGAAACGCTCAAAATAGTACATAATTTTGATCTCATGAAAAGAATTAAATGTATAAATTATAAAGATATCATATATATTAGTTCCATGTATCAATCAAACTCATTAAGAAAAAATTTCAAGAAATATGCCTTTTAGAAATAAAGAAAGTGCAATGATTTTGTAGGGATTTATTTCCTATAACTTTCTTTTGTAATTAGTTTTTTCTCATAACTTTGTAGGCTATTTGGATCATAGTATGTAGATTATATTATTCATTTTTCTTTGTTTTTAAAGAGACTTTTTAACATATATTTTTTAGAAAATGGACCCTTGTAAAGTTCGTACATTTTTGTAAGATTTTAGTGAATGATTAATTTTGTGGCTTTTTTGTTTGATTTTGGTTTAGGTAATCCTAGATGTCTTTTTTTGATAAAAGTCATGCATAAATGAAGTAAAGATATATACTGTCAATTTCTTCTTAAATCATTTAATCTAAGCAATAAAAAATAAATATATAAAACTTTATTGAGATATAAAAATCCAGAAATTCAATGCTAAGTTCTATAGAGATCAGTTAATATGATAATCTTATGATTTTTGACACTATAAATTTAGATAAAAGATCTAAATTGACAGTAAAATACAAACTTTAGATGCATAAACATAAGATAGATTGTTATAGATGACTACTTAGATAAAAAATCATCTAGAGTTAGATGTAAGTGAAAAAAATAATACATATATATATTTATTTAAAATAACTAATAAAAAAAGAAAAATATAAACAAAATAAACATATTGAAGATGGACATGTAAAAAGAAGGATTATTTTCTAGAAAATAACTTAACTTCTTTCATGAAAACTTTAGAGAAGAAAAGGAAAAAAAACAGTGGCTAGAGTTCCTCAAAATATGATTTATAGCTTAGGAGTTAAAAGGAAAATAAACCATTAATTTAACAATTCCTCAAATTTATCATATTATCCATTCCAAGATGCACACAAAAAGGGTTAGATATATACTATTAACATCTTATCTTATATTATTTAAAAAGAGTTTGTATTTTGAAAATAATATTACAACATTACTCTCAAATTTGTATAAATAGAGAAGATTATTTTTCATGTTATTATTGGTTACCTTTTTAATTTTATATTTAAATAAATTATTAAAATTATATTAGTTAATGCTATAATAAATTAGTTTGATTTTTACTCTTAAAATGCTTACTATAAGAAAATTAATTAAATTGTGAATTCTTTGAATTTTAATATTTAATTCGTGCCATTTAATTCATGTAACACACAATTGTTTAATTATTCCATTAAAAAAACCTTTTAGCTTCTACAATTATATAATCCATTGTATCTTGTGACTCTAGTCTTTAGCAATAATCAATAAATGTTCATCTTTTATGCCATATTTAAATGTTAATTAAATGATGGGTAATTGTACTTGCCCTTAATAAGTTAGAAAATTAAAATTAAAACTATCAATATCATTTAGAATTCATAATTATTTTTATTTCCATAACTACTCTCATTAAGTCATGTAATAGATACCTAAAAACCTTTCATTAAATATAATTCAAAATATTTATTTAACTTTTTTATGCTTTTAGTATTCATTTTTAATGAATCTAATAAAAATAGAATATTGATATAAACAATAGCTAATAAGTATTTGATCATTGTGTTAGAAATAATACATTGAAAAATAATTTAAGAATGAAATTATTTTATTAAAAAAATTAGAAATATATATAAATATAAAATTTAAATAATATATAAATTACATTGAAAGTTTATAAATTATGGACCTAATTAACCTAGAGAGGTAAATAAGTTATTTTTAATTTTTACCAATTTATAATTTAATAACCTAAACAAAGCGACCAGACATACAATCGTGTGTAAAAATAAGTGCAAAAATAAAAGAAAAACACACGATATTTTAGGTGGAAACAACCTACGCCACAACCATGACCTAAGAGGTAAACCATCGGAACACCTAACTTTCCACTATGAAAATTAAATGTTCAAGTACAAACTTGGTCTAATGCTACCCACCCTAGGATACTGCCCCAATGTACTTTACTTACGAGTCCCTGATCTGTTTTCATAGTTTCCAATATTAGCATGAACGGTTTTCAAACTAACGTTCGAATAAGCTTCCCGTCAATCAGATACGTTCCCAAAGTAATTGCAAAATAGTTAGCATAAAAACATAAGTGTCTGTGTGTGTTCTAGAACAGATTTAATAACGAATAATCCTAATTAGATGATTCAAAACATATGTCATTTAAATTAAATCAACTTGCAAATCCTAGAGCAAAAAGATCAAGCACAAGTTCAATAAAAATAGCTTCTTTAAAGATTAATAATTAAATAAAATAATTATGATATTACAAAAACAATTATTTGATCTAACAATTTAAGAACAAAAATAAAGAAGAAGCCATAAGAGCATATTATCAAAATAAAATAATTAGGTTTATTAATCAATCAAACATAACCACCAATATTTTATAGATTAGCTAAATAAAAAAGCCTAAAAAATTATGATCTTATATTTGTAAAACAAGAGAGAGGGAAATTAAGAAGAATAGAATAATGCTCTTGTGTGGTTAATTGAAACAATAAGCAAGGAGTATTATTTATAGGAAAAATTAAAACCCTTAATCCTATGTAATTGATAAATATCTTTTCTATTACAAATAAGATTAGTAATTCTCATTAATTAAAATAACTCTCATTTAAAATATATTTCTTATAAAATAGATTTTATGCTATCTTTTATTGTAAATATTTTAGTTATAATTTAAAGTATAGTTTATCTAATATCTTTTAAAATATATTTTATGCTATCTTTTATGCTAAAGATTTCAACTATAATTTAGAGTATATCTTATCTAATATCTTTTAAAAATAGATTTTATACTATCTTTTATGATAAGGATTTCAAATATAATTTAAAGTATATCTTGTCTAATATCTTTTAGCATATCTTATTTTAGAGTATATCTTATCTAATATCTTTTAAAAATAGATTTTATGCTATCTTTTATGATAAGGATTTCAAATATAATTTAAAGTATATATTGTCTAATATCTTTTAGCATATCTTATTTTAGAGTATATCTTCTCTAATATCTTTAAGCATATCTTATTTTAGAGTATATCTTATCTAATATCTTTTAGCATATCTTATTCCATATTTTAGCACTAAAAATAATTTCAGATTTATAAGCATATACTATTAAATGCATAAATATAATCCTATGTGCCATAGTTATCAAAGATATACCTAAAGTACAATTATCTGGAACTCAAACATTTATTTGGCGTTTCTTGATAGACTTGATAGCAAGCCTAAAAATAAATTTACAGATAAATATTTTATCCACGAAAATAGCCAACATTCATAGTCCTTACATAAATAAATAAAAATAATAATTATCAAGGCTTGTATATCATACAGTGTCCTTAAGATAATTTTTTCGCTCACCATGGGTGTTTGAGAACGACGAAAATTTATCTCTTTCAATACAACGATTAAATAATAATAAACTTACACAATAATTTATTATTCTATGAACTTTAAAGTGTCTGAATTCTATCGAAATAATTTAACTCTAGATAGAAAATATACAACTAAAAATATTAATAAATAAATAATTTTTTTTTTCTTTTACCTTTCTTGTCTCTCTTTCTTGTTTTTTTTCTTTCCTTTTTTCTCCTTTTCTCCTTTTCTCCTTTTCTTTCTTCTTTTCCTTTTCTCTTTCTCCTAGGAATTGAAGTAGAGAAATAAAAGGAATCAAGAGGGAGGTAGCGGAAAATTTAAAATAATTGAAACTAAAAATTGAAATTTTTATTCAATTTTTCTAACAATCCCTTTGAACCTTTCTTTATGAAAGTATATTTACCTTACTAACTGTCTAGTAGACACGATGCCCTTAAATTATTCTACCATTTATGTAAGCAATGACATACTTCACACAAGAATCTTTCCTTACACAATTCAATTCTCACTGTTATGTTCGTTTTGGCCATGAACATATACTTGGTTCTATGAGAGTCTATAAAGAATTAAGCCCTATACAATTATTTTTCAAAGTGACCCTACTCCTCCCTTACATAGATAATCTCTTATTTTTAAAAGTAATCCGCAAAGAGTAACCTTCATACTTTGCTTGGTATTTTCTTCATAAGAATCATTAAAAGCCTTAGCTTATCCTGTATCTTACGGGTATCACTGTTTTCATCATAGGAATGGACTTGAGGCTAAACCCCAATAGTGATCTCACTAAGTCTTTACAATTATGTTGTCCCTTTGAACCTAAATCTTGGGATCTCCAGTTAAATAGGTTAGGTTTCCTTTACAAATCCTTTCTCATTCATAAGCTTCAGTCTTATTCCTCTCGATTTAACCCTTTAGTTAAGGGATCATTTATGCTATCCTTTGACTCACATAGTCAATAGAGATAAACCCAATTGAGAGTAGTTGTCTAATGATATTATGTCTAAGACGTATATGTTGAGACTTACCATTATACATATTGCTCTATATCATGCCAATAACATATTGACTATCACAATGTATGCATATTGTAGGTACAAGTTTCACCCATTTAGGAATATCCTTTACACAATTGCGTAGCCATTTGGCTTCTTCACCACATTTATTCAAAGTGATGAACTCAGATTCTATTGTGAATTTAGCAATGCATGTCTATTTAGAGGACTTTCATGAAATAGTTGCACCACCTAGTATGAATACATATCCACTGGTAGACTTTGAGTCTTTCATATCAGAAATCCAATTGGCATCATTGTATCCTTCTAATACAGCTGGATATCTTGTTTAGCGCCATTCATAGCTACATGTATATCTTAAGTATCTAAGTAGTCTTATAATACCTTTTATAATGATCAGATCCTGGATTAATAGTATATCAACTTAGCTTGCTTACAACATAAGTTATGTCTACTCTCGTACAACTCATCAAGTACATCAGACTTCCTATCACTCTAGAATATTCTAGTTGAGACACACTCTCACTTTTATTCTTGGATAAGTGTATATTTATATCTGCTGGTGTTCTCATAATTCTAGAACCACCCTTGTTGAATTTCTCAAGTATTTTGTCAACATAATGACATTGACTTAGAATGAGACTACTTGATATCTTAATCCCTTGAATTACATCAGTAGGCCCCATGTCTTTCATATCAAACCTTGAATTCAACATAGACTTAGTATATTTGATCATTTGATCATTATTACCCACAATTAGTAAGTCATCAAAGTAAAGACATATGACAATATAATCATTTTCTTTGTCCTTAACATATATGCATTTGTCAAATTCGTTGATTTTAAAGCCATTTGTCCTCATGACATTATCAAACTTTTCATGCCATTGTTTTAGTGCTTATTTCAAGCCATATAAAGACTTCACTAATTTATGGACCTTTCCTTCTTTCCTTAGGCATGAAAAACCCTTAGGTTGGTCCATGTAGATTTCCTCATATAACGCTCCATTTAGAAAGGTTTTTTTTACATCCATTTGATGTATTTCAAGATTTCGTAGAGTTATGATAGCAATTATCACCCTTATAGATGTTATTCTCATCACAGAAGAATAAGTATCAAAGTAATCAAGGTCATGTCATTGTTTGTATCCCTTAATAATAAGCCTCGCCTTGTAGTTATCAATTGATCCATCTGATTTACATTTTCTCGTGAAAATCTACTTAGACCCTAGTGTTTTACTACTTGGAGGTAAATCAACTATTTCCTAAGTGTGATTTTGCATTATGGACTCAAATTCATCTTTAATGGATTTTTCCATTGAGAACCTTCAAAAGAATTCATAGCCTATTCATAGGTTTGAGGTTCACTTTCTAGCAAGTAGATCAAAAAAATTGGACTATAGGACGTTTCTGTCCTAGCCTTCTTGTTACGTCTGAGTTCAACCTCAACATCTTGTTCAAGTTCTCTCTTCATTCATAGTCTCATATGTTTGTTTAGACAAACTTGATTCTCCTTAAGATTTACCTGGAAATACATGTTCAAAGAACAATGCATTCTTTGATTCCATTATTGTATTCTTGTGTATATATGAGATCTTTGACTCATGCATAAGAAACCGATAAGCGCTTCTATTATGTGCATATCCAATGAAGATGCAATCTATTATTTTTGGACCTATCTTTATCTTCTTAGGTATAGATACAACCACTTTTGCAAGACACCCCCACACTCGTAAATATTTATAGGAATGCATCCTTACTTTAAATAATTTATACAATATCTTATGTGTCTTTTTTTAGGGTACCTTATTTAAAAGGTAGTTAGCTGACAAAATAGCTTCCCCCACAAGTTCTGTGGCAACCTAGAACTTAATAGCATTGAATTCATCATTTCTTTCAAGGTACAATTCTTATGTTTAGCAACTCCATTTTGTTGAGGTGAATAAGACGATGTGGTTTCATGAATAACTCCATGTTGTACACATAATTCACCAAACGGTGCCTTATATTCACCACCATGATCACTACATAGTACCTTGATTTTCTTGTTGAGTTGATTTTCAACTTCTATTTTATAAAGAATAAATTTCTCTATAGCTTCATCTTTTCTTTTAAGCAAATACACATAGCAATATTTCATGCTATCATCAACAAAAGTAATAAAATACTTATTGCTACCTCTTGTTTGAAGAAATTTCAAATCATATAGATTACTATGGATTAAGTTAAGGGGTTTAGCGTTCCTTTCAATCGAATGAAATGATGACCTAGTCATTTTTGCCTCAACATAAGTCTCACACTTATGATTTTAATCTATTTGGAATGCAAGTATGTGTTCCATATTAATTAGTCTACACAATGTATCGTAATTAATATGACCTAGTCTACCATGCCATAAGTTGGAAAACTCAAGCATATAAGTAGAAGAATTAATCTTATTAATATTCTTAGCTTTTACAATCATTACATTGAGCTTAAATAGCCCATTAAATACATATCCCTTCCCTACAAGCATCCCATTTTTGGTCACAACAACATTGTCAAATTCAAATACCATCCAAAAGCCATGCTTGTTTAGCAATGAGCCATAAATAAGATTCTTACGGGTGTCGTAGATAGAGTACATTGTTTAATATGCTTTCTTTCTAGAGGACATCTTCGCTTTGACCTGGCTTTGCTCTTGAATGCCTGATGTGGTAGAATTACCCATGAAGAGCTTATCTCCATCTTTCACTACTTCAAAAGTAGTGAATAGCCCCTTATATGAGCATACGTGCCTTGTTGAACCAATGTCAATCCACCACTCCTTTGGGTATGATCCCACCAAGTTTACCTTAGAAATGATTGCACATAAGTTAATGTCAGATATATCATGAGTGAGGTCATCAACCATGTTTGCCTCACAATTTTTGTTTCTTTTTAGAAACCTCCAGTCTTAGGCTTTATGCTCTGTCCTCTAACAATTAAAGTAAATCCCTCTAAAGCTTGACTTCTTAAAATTTGCTTCTATTGGTCCCAATTTAGACCCTTTTACCCAGCTTTCCCTTACCCTTATTCTTATTATGTTTGGAACTTTGACCATCTTCCATCACATTAGCCTTGGGTGCTGATGGGATATAACCTCTTTCAAAGACACTTCTCTTCGTTTATGCTTTAAGGTAGGCCTTGAACTCTATCCATGAAGGGGGCAAATTTTCAATAATAGCTGCAACTTGGAAGGTTTCACTAAGTACCATCCTTTCATCATATATCTTTGTTATGATATCTTGGATTTCACGTGCTTGATTACATATCGATTTAGAGTCCACCATCTTATAATCAAGAGACCAACCAACCAAAAAATTTCTTGGCAATGGCATTTTCAATTTCATACTTTCGGTCCAATGATTCCATAAGTATTTTTTCGTCTTTTCCTTATTGTAATCATTGTACAAGGAATCGCTTAGACTATTCGTAACATAGTTTTGACATAGATAATCGAATGCTTCCATGCTTTAATAGCACTAATAGATTGAAAATCTTGTTTACCCTTAAGTTGATCGAGCTTCTTTAGTCAAGAACCTTGCTAAATTCAAGGTTGTGATATATAACATCATCTTACTATTCCATCGCTTGAAGTTCAAACCATTAAACTTCTCCTGCCTTTTCTACCACAATAAAGTTCAATGGAATAGAAATCGATAACATCGGGTTACCTACGAGCCACATAAGGCCTCATCATTTGGTTCACGTAGAACCACCCACAAGAGGGTCAACAACATTCACAAATTGGGTTTTTAGATTGAGATATTGGAGTTGTCATTTTAGATTGCATAATCGTTTCTTTATATTTTCAGTTCAATACAAAAATAGCAATTTAAGTTTTAAAAATTACCAAATAAAGTTTATATATATATATATATATATATATATATATATATATTTAATAAATAAATGATATAAATATATTAATTTACATATATATTTGTAATTTCATTAATTATAGTGATTAAATAATTTTAAAATAAAACAATTTATTTATATATAAAATTATAAAATATATATATATATATATAGTAAAATAAAATACAAATATAAAGTAAAGAATATTAAAATTAGTAACACAAAATAAATAAAGAAAACAAAATACTTAATATAAAATATCAGTATTAAAAAAAACATTACAATTATATAAAATAATTAATAATTACAACGATACAGAGAGCGATGAAATCAAGTAAATAAAGTACAAATAATTTAATATGAGAGTAAAATTAATATTAAATATATGATGAAAGAAATTAATAAAGATATAAAAATTGAACAGTAATTATAATAGAATATATATAGCATAACATTTATATAACAGAATAGATAAATATAACATATTATAAATGATTTGTTTGTCTCAAAATATTTATTAAACTTTTTTTTTGTATTTGTTTATCCAAAAAGCAAGAGGAAAAATTATCTTAAGATTGTTAGAAATAATACACGGAAAAATAATTTAAGAATGAAAATTATTTTATTAAAACAATTTGAAATATATATAAATACAAAATTTAAATAATATATAAATTAAATAAATAAAAAATAATAATCTTGGTGTGTGTATCATACAATGTTTTCAAGATAATTTTTCCGCTCATTATGTGTGTTTGAAAACGACGAAAATTTATCTTCGAAGATAGAACGATTAAATAATAATAAACTTACACCATAGTTTATTATTCTATAAACTTTAAAGTGTCTGAACTCTATCGAAATAACCTAACTCTAAATAGAAAATATATAACCAATAATAATAATAATAATAATAATAATAACAACAACAACAAATAAATAAATAAAATATTTTTTTTTCTTTTACCTTTCCTGTCTCTCTTTCTTGTTTTTCTCCTTCTTTCTTTCTTTCCCTTTTCCTCTTTTTCTTTCTCTTTCTTCCTTCCTTTTCTTCTTCTTTTTCTCCACCTTGCAACCCTTTCCTTCTCTTTTCTCTTTTTTCCTTTTCGTTCTCACATCTTCTTCTCTTTTTTGTGTTTTCCTTCTCTATTTATAGAAGAATCATATAGAAATGAAAAATAGAATTGATGAAGAGAAACAGACAGAGAAATAGAAGAAATCAAGAGGAAGGTAACAGAAATTTATTAGAATTGAAACTAAAAATTGAAATTTTTATTCAATTTTTCTAACACATTGAAGCTTAAAAAATTAAATGAAATTTAAGATAGAGTTGGATGGCAACAACCATTTCTTTTTTCCTTTACCTCTTTGGCTCTATAAATTGCATGGTTCATATGGTTTTTTTTCTATCTCTTTGCAGGTTTTGTTCAAATTTACTTATGGATGAATTTTATAAGAGTTTATCAAGAAATAGATCATTACAACGAGAAAATTTAATATAAGGTTAGTCACTTTTTTTGATTTTGATTTATTTACTTTAATATAATTATTATAGTTGCCGAACATTCTTGTATTTATAATACTATTGATGTTCTTTCAAGACTTTGATTATCAAATTAATTTACTATATTATTTTTTAGTTTGAAATTACAAGTTATTTTTAAAGCTTTAGGGAAAAATAAAACAAGGTTAGAATAATTCAATATATTGTTTTTTGTTAAATTAAATTGAGTTTGAAGACTAAATAGACTTTTATTATATCTAAATTTTTATTACACAAGTTGTAAGGTTTATGAAGATTGGTGATATTCGTCAACAAAATGTTTAAATGTAATATAGTTTCTAGGCGCGTTCTCAAGATCAATATTCAAGCTTAAGAAACTATTGAGCTTCAAATCTATATATTTTAGGTATATATTTGTCCTTACACACATTATAATACATTTTATATACTTAAGAACATTTAGTAAATACATTAGTCAATAGAGTGATTGGGTTAGATCGATCGAGTACTGAACTTGTGTGATCTATGTCATATTGAGTTGATTTTCAAATTGGGATAGATTGATCAAGTTGGATCCAATCAATCCAAGAGTAGATTGATTGAGAATCGATTATTTTTTATCTTCCTAGTCTCAAGTTTATTTTAATTATTGATGGATCGATCGAAAAAAGGTTTTGATCTATCGAACATATAAGTTCGATCGATCGAGCATGGACTAGATCGATCAAGCGGCTAGGGTTTCAACTTAAATTATTTTTTTAAACTCAAGTCATTTTATGAAATTATCATTTAGCCTTTTTAATATGCTTTAATATTTTTACAATATTGGATAAGATATAGTCTAACTTATAGGCTAAAATATAGATTAAAATATTGGATAAGATATAGCTTAAATTATTGGATAAGATATAACTTAAATTATATCCTAAGAGATAGCCCAAAATCTCAATGAAACTAATTAAAAAAGAACTCTGATATATATAGGAGTCTTCTTGATTAATGAGTATTACTAATTCTATTTGTAGTAGAAAACATATTTATCAATTACATAGGATTAGAGTTTTAATTTTTTTATATAAATAAAACTCATTGCTCATTGTTTTAAACAACTATAGCCATTATAATTTTCTAATTTTTTTTCGTGCTCTTTCACAAAAAGTTTTGCAAAAACATTGTTTAGATTTCTTTCTTCAATTAATCTATAAAACAGTAGTTGTTGTGTTTGATCGATTAATACGCCTATTTAGTTTATGATATTTTGATTATATTTTCATATAAATTCTTTTTTATTATGTTATTGAATGCTTGGATCAAATAATTGTGTGTGTATTATCATAATTATTTGATTTAATTATTTAACTTTAAAGAAGCTATCTTTATTGAACTTGTGCTTAATCTACTTGTTCTAGGGTTCCTAAATGATTTAAATCCAATTGATATATTCTTAAATCTTCTAATTAGGATAATTTATTATTGAATATCTTCTATGACACACTTTGTACTTGTGTTATCAAGCGCTAACATTTTAAGTGTTAATTGAACAAGTTTAAATGTTCGTGGTGACTCGAGTTTATTGAAATAGTGGCTTGGATCTGAACACCTTTCTTATGAAGACTATGAAAGGAAGTAGTGGCTTGTAAATAGATTACTTGGATGCATTATCTTGAAGCGGTAGTTTAAGTTATGGCCTTGTAATTGAACCTTGAAAGTGTCCAAAAACTAGTACACAATCGGGGTAAGGATAAACAAAATCTTAATGGAATCGCACTCCATAAGCAACATAAAGGATAACAAATTTTTAAAAATAACACTCAATAGTAGTAGTAATAATATTGTAAGGTTTATGTGAGTATTAGTGATATTTGTGAACAAAACATACAAATGTAATTTTAGTTTTTAGGTTTGTCCTTCAAGAATATGTTCAAGCCAAAAAACTATCGACCCTCAATGATCACATAACATGTATATTTTTGTTCATGTGCACTTTAGATTGCATATTTGACATAATAGGGACAATGTGAAAATAGTATACTTGATCGATCGCAGTAGTGACTAGATCGATGAAGCAAGATACCGTAATAAATTGATTTTAATACATTACTAGATCGATCGAGTTAATTAATGGATCAATCCACTTCTTGAATAATTAATTAAATGTTGACTCGATTGATTGAGACTATATTCGATCGATCGACCAATGTACTTGATCGATCGAAAGCAAATTCTATTATCTCGATTTTAAAACATATTTCTATTATGATTTGAATTAGCTTTTTACTATATAGTACTTATATCTTAAAAGTATTTTAACTAATTTTATGGATAATTTAATAATTTTATTTTAATCAAATGTGCTCCAAAATATTCTATAAATACAAACCTAAACACACATTTGAAACTAACTACATAAGAGTCTAATCGTGCTTATTCTTTTCATCTTTTATTCTCTCTTGTTTTGCTAAAAGTTTTCAAATAAGTTTTTTCATTAGGTGAATTTATCAAACATTTGGGATTGTGTTTGAAGGATTAACAACCCTATAATAATAATTTTTTATTGTGTTCTTAATTGATTGTTCTAGAGTTGCTAGTTGTTTTCTATTTATCAGATATATTGTTTAAATCAACTAGTTAGGGTTGTTCATTATTGAATCTACTATAGCAAACATACTTGCACCTGTGTTTATATGCTAACTTTTTAATTTACAATGGTGTGGGTTCAATTAACTTGTGGGACTTGAGTTTTTGGAACACCGGTTCTGTCCGAATGCCTATCTTATAGAGACTATGATCAAAATAGTGACTTCTAGGTAAGTTACCTAGGGATATTATCTAGGTAGGTACTTTGAGTCCTAATATTGTAACTGGATACTTATTTTTCATAATAGATAGTTAGGTAGTCCGATGAACCGGTGGTTTTCCTCTTAGGTCATTGATGAGGTCTAGGTTATTTGCACCTAAAAATCTCATGTGTTGATTTTTTATATTTCTGCATTACTTTATATATATGTGATAGGTTGTTTGGTTTCTTATGAAATTTTAATTTACCATACTTCCACTCATATTCTACTAATTAGATCTATAACTAAATAAATGAACTTTCATTTGGTATCAAAGAAATCACTAGATACACTTAGTATGCATGTGACCTTGTTATGGATCATTTAAGGGAGTGGTTCATCTACAACCCATGCACCTTACTTCGATGAGTTTAATTACTCATATTGGAAAGCTCGTATGAGAGCCTTTCTACAATATGTAGATGAAAGCATATAGAGCTCTGTGCTTTATGGTTGGGACCCATATATAGTTACCAATGATAATGTAATCATTCCTAAGCCTAGAAACAAATGGACCAATCAAGATAAAATTGGTAGTAACTAGAATAAAAAAGGTATTAATTCCATTTTCAATGATGTTTCTACTGATGAGTTTCATCGTATTTCTTATGTTAAAACTTCTAAGCATGTTTGGGATAATTTGGAGGTTTCCTATGAGGGAACCACACAAGTTAAATGAACTAAACGTTACATACTTGGTAGTCAATTTGAAAATCTTAGAATGAAAGAAAATGAAACTTTCTCTTAATTTTATGTTAGATTATGTGATATTACTAATACCTCTACCAATCTTGGAGATAAAATTGATGATTTCATGATAGTTTGAAGGATTCTCTACTCATTACTTGATTGCTTCTATACAAAGTCACTACTATTGACGAAAGCAAGGTTATGGAGACCATGAACTCGTTGGCTCACTTTAAACATTTGAGATGAGCTTTCAAAAGCCCCTAAAGAACAAAGGTATTGGTTTCAAAATTGCTATGATTGAAAACATTGATACTGATGATGAAGAGCTAGCACTCTTAACCAAAAGGTTGAATAGAATCTTCAATAGATATATCCCTCAAAACACAGCTCAACCAAGTCATCAAAAGGATCATAATCAGAGAGAACTCAAACCTATGATTTTTGATGGTCAAAAACCTAAACTCATTGGCCCTCAATGTTTTGAATGTATAGGTGTTGAACTAGAAAACAATGACACAAACTTCCTAGCATTTACTGTAAATGCGAGGGGATGCTTCAATAAGCTAGACATTGATTCAGACAACGATGAAAGTGACACTAAATTTTTACTTGAATATTTTAATGTCACTAATATAAAAAATTTGTTCAACGAGTTCATAATATGTAATTAAGATAAAAAAAATTCTTGTAGGAGCAACTAAACTTAATGACAAACTTAAATCCTATGAAGTAAACTCATCACTACTTGAGCAGAATAATATTGAACTATTTGAACATTTTAATGTTTTAAATTCAAGTCATGTAGATGTTAAGTGAGAAAAAAAGAATCTTATATATGAAGTTGAACAATAAAAGGAAGTAGTAAGAAGGTTAATAATTGGAGCTAAAAGGTTGAACAAAGTTCTAGATTATGGAAAGTTAGCTGAAGACAAGAGAAGGCTAGGATATATAGACGAGCACATTATGTCATCTTCATCAAAATCAACTGAATTTATCAAACCTTCAAACTTTTCCTCCTCACATGATATATATGACATTGGTTATAAGGATGTGAGCTATACTCCTTGAACATCAAAAACTACATCTATGAGACCTTCTACCCCTACTCCTAATATTACTCATTATACACAAAGAATAGTTGCACCTGTGATTGAAAAATTTGTTAATTTGTGCCTGTCTATCATCATTATGGTAGGAAAGATCATATTAGGTGTAAGTGTAGATTTTTAATAAATGCTCCTAAATTTAATAATACTTTACATGCTTCACATAGTAGGACTCATAACCATCATCCATCTATGTATGTTAAATCATATTCTAGGATGAATGGAAATTATATTAACATGTTAAAAACACTCTATTAGAAAGTATGAATTTATTGGTTCAAAGAGGCATTTAAAATTCAACACTGGTAATTCTAGGACTAATTACCATCATCCTATCATGCATGCTGCATTTTCATTTAGAATGAAAGAGAAATCTAAAGGTAAGTCTAAGAATATGCCTATGGAAATTAAGGCAGTTGATTTCCAACTCAAACATATAAATAAACCAAAATTCAAGAAATTATGGTTTAGAAAAGATTGTTTCTTTTCGGTCCCATGACTGTTGTTCTTTATTGTTTAGCCTAGATACTTTTGTTTGAGTGTGTAATTCAACCTAGCTGAACATTTTTAGTTTGTTTGTTTTTGTTTTTATTTTTATTGATGTTTCTTTAGTTTCAAAAATAAAAAATAAAAAATAAAAAAGAGGAAAGTAGACATGCTTTAACATTGACATGATCATTACATACTGCATTCATATCTATTTTGATTGGCTATACATTATACAAATAGATATACTGACTTAGGTATTTACATATTTCTCACATCTGGTAATTGATGTCAATATGAATCTATTCACATATTCATTGGACACATAAGTATATCATGCTAGAAGTTTATAATTAATTATGTGAGATTTTTGGACATGAGATAATCTTGGGTATGAAAATTATGGTTGAGCTCTGTCTTTCACTGTATAAAATATTGCTATAAAGGGAGACATCTAGTTTTGAAAGGGCTATCTACTATGATGTATGAAAGCTATCGTAGTGAGCAGAGAGGGTTACCTCACAACTAGTGTGAAAGTCATCATATTAGGTATATTAACTTGTGTATATTTTCTTAAAAAATAATGATAAAAATATTAAAGGAAAATAGAAATATACAAAATTTTTTGCATGCATAAAAAGAAAGAGCCACAATTAGTTATACAAAAATAAAATAAATAATCAATCCCTCACAAAAAGAATTAATACAAGTCGGGAATACAAAAGAATAGATTAAAAGTTCTTTCATGATTGATCATAAATGAACAAATAAACATCATTTTTTAGTCCCAACACATATTTTACTTTAGTGATTGTCGATATCACCATATGTATTAGTTTGTTTGTGTGTCTTGTCTACATATATTTTTATTGTCAATGGATAGTCACACTTTGAACAAACTTAATTTCATTATTTGTGTGTATTATTGTAGTCATACTAATTTAAGTCTATTACCCTCAATTCAAAAAATTATATATATCAATTTTTATAAATATTTTTTAGTCTAATTTATATAGAGAAATCGTAGAATTTAGGGGGAGTTTATTCATTTTTTGAGAAACTCATTGTTTTTAGCTCTCTATTTTGATTTTTTTGAGCTTTTCGAATGTATAACCCTTTTTTAGTCATTAAACACACTTATTGCTTGCTCAACCTATTGTCATTGTTTCATGAATATGTTTGTTTATTCGTTTGATAAAAAGTGGGAGAAAAATTTGTGTCAAAAATTGTTATTGAAACATCAAAATAGAAGATAGTTAATTTAGGTGAGATTTTTAGTTTTGATTTAAATCACCTGTTTAATGCTCTTTTGATTATTCTTTGCTTTTTCTATTATTAGATACACTGAACTATTATGAACAATGAGTCCTTCAGGACAAGTTTGTTTGCTTGTTGGTGTTTTTTGTTTTTCATTATATACAAGAGCTTTTGAGATTCAAGCAAAGATGGTTCTACCGAATCTTAGGATAGTACCACTATGTGTCTTAGAAAAATATTTTTAAGTGGAAGAAACTATTGAGCCTCAAAAATCACATATCATGTATATTTCTATTTGTGTACATGTTAGAATGCATATTAGACACAACAAGGACAATACGAAAAATAGGTTATTGGATCGATCGAGTAGTGACTAGATCGATCGAGCAATATTAACTAAATAAATTGATTTTAATACATTACTAGATTGGGTTTAATCGTTTTTATCTATAATTTGCTAGTTGATTTAACTTAAGTGACATATATATTTTGAATCATATAGTTAGGATTATTTATTATTAAATTTGTTCTAGAATACACACGAGCACTTTTTTTTCGTGCTAACCATTTTGCAGTTAATTTGAGAACGTATCTGATTGTCGGGAAGCTTATTGGAACGTTGGTCTGGAAACCGCTCACACTAATATTGGAAACTGTGAAAACAGAGCAGGAGCTCGTAAGTAAAGTACATTAGGACAGTATCCTAGGGAGTGTAGCATAAGACCGAGTTTGTATTTGAACATTTGATTTTCATAATAGATAGTTAGGTGGTCCGGTGGACTAGTGGTTTTTCTTCTTAGGTCATGATTGTAGCCTAGATTGTTTCCACTTAAAAATATCGTGTGTTATTATTTTATTTTCGCATTTTATTCTTACACGTGATTGCATGCTTAACCTCTTTGTTTAGGTTATTAAGTTATAAACTCTTAAAAATTAAAAATAATTTATTCATTCCTTTCTAGGTTAATCAGATGCTTACGTATCTTATAAACTTTCAATATGGATCATAATAATCTGTTATAATATTTACACCACGTTCCCATACAAGTCCACATACTACTTTTATATATATACCGTATTTTTATAATCAAACCATTGTTACAAATGTGTTAATTACACATATATGAAGTTTGTTAATGAATATTTATGATTATCAACATTTTTTCTTGCAATAATCGTCTTTATATCGACTATAATGTTACAAAGCATTCCACCAACTTGACCTTGCTCACAATTAAATTAACATCCATAGTTACGGCATGATTAAAATTGTTTCTTGTAGAAGATTATAGGTTTATTAAAAAGACAGGGTTGTGTGTCGTTCATGATCATATAATATGATAAGTCATAAAAGTGTTAATTTAAAAATCTCACAAAACCTCATATTTTTCCACCAACTTAAAAGCATATATAATTTATTAGTTTACTATTTCATATGTTAATATTTTGTATTTATTGCTATTAGCTTTAACGTGAAACAAAAATTATTGTTTTAATCATAATTAGTTATTATTTTTATAATTTTATGAGCCTATAGATTTTGACACTAGAGAAGAATAATTGTATTCAATATGTTAAACATGATGATTATTTTATTGGCAAGATTATAACATGTCTAGATTTGAAAAGATTGAAACAATAAAGTTAAAACTATATATCTTTAGAGTGAGACAAGATTTTAAAGAATCGCGCTTTAATTTCCTATTGAGAATGCACGTAATTGAATTTACAGGATCTTGGATTCATTATCTATTAATGATGCGAGATAGTGGTAAGGAATTAAGAATTATTATAGATTAACGGCCTCACCATTTTGTTTATGAAGAGTCTAGCCTGATAACAATAATGATGTTTCAATGTAAATGCATATATACTGTGTTGGTTATTAAGAATACTGTTGCAGATCTACAATGTAGTTGCATATATATTGACTTTTTTTTTACCGTGTTTGACTTTGTATCAATTGTAATTATTACAGTGTATCGATCATTCAACATGCACGTGCAAGTCTACACATGAATTTGATATATATTCTATTTTTAACAATGATGCTTGATGTACTTGTCTTATTATCCTTATATTAAATTAATTGCAAATGATTCTATTGATATTTTCCTGCCATAATTATATTGACTATGATTTGTTACGGTGTTTTCTTCTATGTATGCATGCAAGTTCACTTACTAATTTAATACTTACAAAAACTTTTGTATAAATATAAAGCACTCAATATGAATGAACTTAGTGCACCCGCCGTCAGTAGGAATTGAAGGATCTAGGTTTACTTTTTTAAGCATTCCTTTCAATTATTTAGAAGAGCCCATGTTTGAGGTTTTTGCATCAGTAAAGTTGGAATGGAAATACTACTTATATGTGTACGAGAATGAAAAAGTTTGGGAGCAAATAAAACATGTAAACGACATTCAGCAAATTATTTCAATCAGATTTTTTTTACCTAAGCATTCAAAGTTGGAAACAATACTTTGCTATTGAGTCAATTTGAAATGAACCAAATTACAAACCAAACATAATAATAGTAATTATCTTTCCATTGAATTCCATTAAATTGCTATTACACATTTTAAGATGACAAATGTAGATAGATGCACGGACACAATGCCTAATATCCTTTGTTGATGGCCATCTGTACAAATATTTACTATTAACACAAGGGTTTTCTCTAGGGAAAAGCCCAACTACTAAAATTAACTGCAACTACACATCATGACAATTTTTTCCTAGCTTATGTTGAAAAAGTGAACACGCAGCCAACTGAATCTCCCCCCTTTAGCTTTCAATAAGCAAGCCAGTCTCTATTTGATTGATAGAGATGGGTTGGCTCAACTTAACAGATGCACCTGTCAAAAACAAGAAAGACAATAACACACAAGTTTGAAAGCGGAGTTCCACCAATCTTGTTTACGTCTCCGGACCTGCTGTAGATCTTCTACTAAAAGGAGAGAAATTACACAAGGTGTTTACAACACTCACAACTCACAACCCATAACTCAATTACACTCAAGAAAATTACTCTCAATTTTTTCTCACAAAATTTTTTCTCTCAATTGGAATGAACACTTGGATGATTAATTTATTACAATTACACATCTATTTATAGGAAAATTTACTCCTTAAATTAATGGTTCCTTAAATTGCTCCTTGTTTTGCTCCATGAATTGCTCCATGAATTGCTCCATGTTTTCTCCTTAATTTGCTCCTTAAATTAAGGAGCTTTATAGCAATCTCTAACAATCTCCCACTTGAAGATTGATTTCAATCTATCTTTACACCTCGATCAATGTAGCGACTTTTCTAGTCTTGTTTCTCTAGCAGACCAACCGAAGTCGAGAACAACTTCGTTTCATGGCAAGCTCCCACTTGTTGGCAACTCGAGTCTGACAAGCTTCATCATAGAATTCAGGCTCTCCTCTATCAGTCAACAACATATAGTTCATGTATCTCCTGTTAGGCATATGAGATCGAGAAGACCTTCTCAATACAGGAGTTGTAGTAGGAGGCTATGGTGTGTGGGACTGTTACACACTGCTCTGTCTAATGAGTTCCTCTAGCTGAGGACTTGCTACAATTGGTTCCTTCACGGAACTATCTGAGATATCATCTGCATCTACAAATACTAACTCATTCTACTTTGAGTCATTGGTGTCTGTTTTATGCATGTCTTTATACATCACTCTTTCATTGAAAATCACATCTCTACTACATATCACTTTCTTATTTTCGTCATCCCAAATGCGGTAGCCAAACTCATCCTCACCATAGCCGATGAAGGTGCATTTCTTAGATTTGGGATCAAGCTTATTCCTGCCTTGACCACTAATATGCACAAATGCTACACAGCTGAAAAATTTTAGATGTGATAGTTTGACGTCTTTTCTGCTCCATACCTCCTCTAATATTCTGTGCTCCAATGGAACAGATGGGCCTTGGTTGATCAAGTAAACTGTCATGTTGACTGCTTCTGCCTAGAACTACATTGGTAGACTCCGACCGTATACAAATGCTTCGGCTCTTTCGTCAACGTTCGGTTTATACGCTCAGCTACACCATTGTGTTGAGGCGTGCTTGTATAGTTCTTTCCATTCTGATCCCATGCTCATAGTATAAATTTTTGAATCTGGTGTCTTCATATTCACCACCATTATCGGTTCTGAGCTTTTTGATCTTCAAACCCATCTCATTTTCTACCATAGCTTTCCATATTCTAAAAGCCTCAAATACTTTAGACTTATGCTTTAGAAAGTAAAACCATACCTTCCAAGAGTGATCATCGATGAAATTCACGAAGTAGTGTTTCCTACCAATGGATGAGACGATTGTTGGTCCCCAAACATCAGAGTGGATAAGCTCTAGCCTTTCCTTCTTTGGGGTTCCGCCACTTGTCCGAAAGCTAACTCTCTTTTTCTTTCCAAGTATCCAATCTTCGCACATGTCTATCTCTGTAGACTATAGGCCTGGAAGTTTTCCCTTTGTGTGCATAATCTTTATCCCTTTCTCACTCATGCGGCCTAGTCTCTGGTGCCACAAATTTGGTGTTTCATTACCTGCTGCAACTGTGATTGAACAATATGCCCTTGCTGTCATGTAAAAAGTGTCACTCTTCTTGCCTCCAGAAACTCATTATCGCACCTTTTGAAATCTTCCAATCATCACCATGGAAGATCATAGTGTAGCTTTCACTAGCCAATTGCCCTATTGAGATTAAGTTCTTTCTTAGGTCGGGAATATGCTTGACATATTTTAGTTCCCAAACAGACCCATTCAACTTAATCTTCACTACACCTTTTCCAATAATAGCACACGGTTGATCATCACCAAGATATACCTTTCCAAGGTTTCCATGGACATATTTCTTGAAGAATTCTTTCTATGAAGTAACATGGAATGATGCTTCAGAGTCTAACACCAAAGATTCTTCGTTGCTCTCCTAAAAGCATATCAATGCATCATCTCCTCCATCTCCTCCTGAGGTGGAAGTAACATTTTCCTCTACCTTCACTTGTTTGTCCTTTGGTGCACTTTTGCACTGATTTTTGTAGTGTCTGGTTCTCCCACAATTCCAACACTTGATAGTCTTCGAGCTATGGGAATTATTAGGATTCCTAGATTTGGACCTCCTGTCCTTTGATCTACCTTGGTACTCTGTTCTGCCACGTCCATTCCCTCTAGTTGAATCTCTTCCTCTTGACTCTGCATGTAAAATTGAAGAGGTTGACGATTCACCCGACTCTCTACGTCGAATCTCTTCACTGAGAACCAGATCACGAACATCGTCAAATTTCAACTTATTGCTTCCTGACGAGCTACTCACAGCTGTGACAGTAGTATTCCAGCTTTTTGGTAGAGAAGACAAAAGTATCAATGCTCGTACTTCTTCATCGAATTTAATTTCAACTAAACTCAATTGGGTTGTGACTGTGTTGAGTTCATTGAGATGTTGAGCTACCGATGCGCCTTCTTTCATTCACAAATTGAATAAATGCCTAATCAAATGCACTTTGTTTGAGGCCGATGGCTTCTCATACATATTGGAAAGAGTTGCCATAAGACCTACCATGGTCTTTTCCTTTACTATGTTGAAAGCAACATTGCGGGATAACGTCAATCGAATAACTCCAAGGGCTTGTCTATCTAGAAGATTCCAATCTTCTTCCTTCATAGGCTCTGGCTTCTTCCCTGAGAGAGGTTGATACATATTTATTTGATATAGATAATCCTCTATTTTCATTTTCCAAAATTTGAAATCTGTGCCATCGAATTTCTCAAGTTTCACCTTTCCTTCACCTGTGGCCATTGCTCCCACTCACATCTGACTTCCTCCGGATTGTTTCTAACTATTTCTACAAACCACCATGTATTAGAACACTTCCGTCGACAAACCAATATCGCCAACAAATTTACTATTCATGTAATTCACTATTCACTTAAATAGCAACCTTGTAGAAAATTGACAGAAATCACCACTAATAGCTTTGATACCAGTTATTGGGAAATTATGCAAATTCCCCATAAGTAAGATTTGTGAGAAAAACAAGATAGACAATAACACACAAATTTGATAACGGAGTTCAACCAATCTTGCTTATGTCTCCGGACTTGCTACAGATCTTTTACTGAAAGGGAAGAAATTACACAAGGTGTTTACAACACTCATATAACTCACAACCCACAACCCAATTATATTCAAGAAAATTACTCTCAATTTTCTCTCACGAAAGCTTTTCTCTCAATTGGAATGAACACTTGGATGATTAATTCATTACAATTACACATCTATTTATAGGAAAATTCACTCCTTGAATTACTCCTTAAATTAATGGTTCCTTAAATTGCTCCTTGAATTAAGCTCCTTGATTTACTCCATGTTTTGCTCCTTAATTTGCTCCTTAAATTAAGGAGCTTTATAGCAATCTCCAACATAGGTTTCAACGGTGCTATAAGTGGCCACTATTTTGGGGATAACACATTCACGTATTCAGCTGCCAAATGATAGTAAGAAATCAGAACTGCTAAGCTTTACCAACAAATGGAACAAATATAAAGATTGATAATTTCTTCTAAACCAACCAACTAGAAGAGTACACAACATCAGTTTTAACAACTATGAAAATTTTTTTGATCTGAGAACATTGTAAGGAACTTAGCAATTTCATTCGTCCCATCCTACTCTTTCTCAATAACTTCTTGTCTTCAAGCAAACAACCTACAATCGTAATGAAAATCTTTAAGAAATTATATAATGTATTAAAGGAAATGTAAAAATCAAAATATGTGATGTTGAAAAAGTACATTGATCGAATAGTAACAACAACAATTTTTATTTACCAAGATGATGACCACACCTTGAGACAAAAAAGTGCAAACCAATGAAGTTAATAATTCCACAGACACCATTGATCAAGTCTTTTTTTGTCCCAATAGGAACGAAGGTAAACTTACGTGCAAAAAATAATAGAATAAAAGGGTCGTCAAAGTCCCGTAGCTTAGGTCTCAAGCGACCATTAGTCCTTTAAAATAGAAAATAGGTTTTTTTTTGCTTGGTTCTTAATGCGAAAGGAGTCATAAAAGGACAAAAAAATCAAATTTTAGTAAAATTTGTAATAAAATGCTATTATTTAACACATGTAATTAAAATATTATTATTTAAATAAGGGTAAAATGAAGATTGAAACCAAAAAAATGAATAAGATAGAGAAAAATGACACACTAAATATGAATTGTTGAAACAATGATTAAAATGCAACTCTAACCTCTATTGATGAAGTCTTGTGCAAGCCATGTGATGAGCTTAATTAACAAAATGTTCAAAATTTAAGTGTCATTACTTGATCCTTTTCTTAAAAGCAACAAAATAAAAAAATGCTATCCCTAAATTACATAACTAAATGATCCAAATAATCTAACCCAAGGGACAATTAGGAACTTTAGAAAAGAGAATCTCATACGGAGATTTACCGTGAAAAACACGAGATGGCAATCTATTTAGTAGAAATACTGCAATGTAAAAAGCATAAGACCAATTAGATTTATGGACACTAGAACGAGAGAGCAATGCTAAACCTTTTTCAACAATGTGTCTACGAGGATTTTCAACAACTCCATTTTTCCCGATATTCATGGACATGTTGATTTAGGAACAATTATCATCTGTTCAAGGTTTCTAACAAGAGGAATAAACTCCCGACCCACATCAGTTTGTATAGCTAAGAACTTAGTTTGAAATTGACTTTCAACCATAATTAGAAAATAATGAAAAACGTTAAAAGTATCATCATTTGATTGAAGCAAGTAAAACTAAACAAAACAAAAAAAATCATTCACTATAGAGAATATCTACGTCCATTACAAGATAGAATAGGAGAAACCTATAAGTCCAAATACAATAATGCAAATGGCTTAGAACTAGGAATATGAACATGCATGAGTAAAGGGTTATTTATGAGATTTAGCTACTTGAAAATGAGTAAAAAAGCTAAAATCCTTATCACTAGTAGAAAGTTGACAATTTGTAACTACATGTTGTACAACATCATGTGAAGGATGACCAAGAATATCATACCAAACACCGAGTAGTATAGATGAAACACAAGCATGCACAGCTGGAAACCAATCAGATGATGAGGAATTGACAAACGATGGGATCGTTAAACCATTGAGCCTATAGAGCCCATCCTCGCCATTTCCTTGAAAAAGAGCATTCCTTGTAACTTGATCTTTGACAAAGAAGGAATGGGAGTAGAATTCAAGAAAAACATCATTGTCAACATACAAACGTTGAACATAAAGTAAATTTATAGTAGCAGGAGTGTGAAAAGTAAATGAGACAAATAAAGAGCACATTCGTTATTTGTAGACAAAGTACTTGAGCCAATATATAAAGCTTATTACCATTTCCAAGGACACCCTCAATGCCATTGTAAGGAGTGAAATTGGAAACACTTACAGCCTCGAAGTGATAGATGTGAAACATTTCAATCTAAGCGCCATGTACATCCAGAAGTAGAGCCAACATCACTAAAAGCCACATGTGATGTGGGAGATCTAGAAAGAAATTGACCAACTACCCTACCATTGAATATATCATGCATTACATAACAAGTAAAGGCACCGTGACCTTGCTTGTTACAAATTTGACAAACAAGTCTTTCAAGCTTGTTAACACCAGAAGAGGTGCTTGCTCCAGAACCACAAAAGTCAAATTCATAATTGCCAGATAAATTCTTAGGTGTGTGAGTACCACCAAAAGTATCATTGAAAAACTGTTTGTTACGAATTAGTACTTGCGGAAGCGAAGATCGGGTCCAATTTTAGTTGCATAAATTAATAATAAATGGTAACAGCAAAATAATCAACAGTAAGAAAATTAATGGCACACAATGATTTAAGTGGTTCAACTTTTCAACGTGAAAAGTCTACTCCACTGACGACGGCACACCGAGGAAAAATCCACTAATAATCAAATGGAGATACAACCACCAATTTTCAAAGAGTTTCACAAATTATACCAAGATTCAAAATCAACCCACAAAATATCTCATCTGATTTAATGGTAATATATAGCAAGATAAATTAACAAACTTGTTATTAAATCAAATATTAACATACACATGATATCAATAACTTACTTAATTTTAGTTCCTCCCTTATTCTTCTATCTACGTATGCACTAAAATTGGTGTTAGAAGAAACAACCCAGAGGAAAGCTGCTTGAGAAAAATGACCCTCTCGTACTAAGTTCTTCTAGCAAGAATAATAGTTCTTAAAGTGAAGCTAGAGTTAATAATATGTGAAGGAGATAGTGGGAAAATGAGGGAGATCTGATTGATTTCGGGCTGCTGCGTTCTCGGGCTATACGCACAGAAAATTAACTAAGCAAACTTAGTTAATATATATATATATATAGCAAATGAATATAGGGTTTATTTAGTATTGGGTCTTGTCCAACATTTGTTTTGGACCATTTAAATAACACCGTTGAATACTCCAAGAAGAAGGCTTGGGACCAGAACAGCCAGAACCTCTATAGGAATTCTTATAATTACAAAAACCAATTTCCAAGAAGCAAAATTTGCTTGATATACCATATCAAGAGACACATAAGTTTTCCTATGAAGCATATGACGATAACCTTCCAAATAACTCTGAAAAGCACTAAAGAGTAGGAAGGGTTTCTCTCATGTTCATTGAGGCAATGGAGGAAGTATAATTGGATCCTAAACCTCCAATTACATACAACAACAAATTACAACTAGTTATTGCCTGTCCAGCAGCAGTTAGGTGATTTGCAATACCTATGGCACGATTGACACATGCAAATACAATCAAATCATCTTTGAGAAGAGCTTGAAGTTGAGATCGTAGATCATCGATACAAGCATGTGAAACAACAAAAAAGGAATATGCTAATTTAGTCCATTGTTCTCATGTTGTAGGAAAACCAAAGATATGAGAAGAAATGGCTTCAGAAATTTAACTATAAAATTAGCCTTTGATTAGACTATTAAGCCTATTCTAATTAAAAACTTTGGATTTAGAACTGTGCAACCTAAATCAAGAAATTGATGTGGAAAAACAATACTACCATCAATCAAACCTTGAGTCCATAGACTATCATATAACTAAGCATTGCTCAGGAATAGATCCAGGAGGTGTCAAGCCAAGTTCTGAACAAGAACATTAAGCAGTGGAGAAGACACGTGACTGTGAGACTAAGAAATATTCAGATTTGGAGTTTGTGTAGAGATTGGAGGTATAGCAAGAACCTCACGAGAGGAAGGAGATTTGGAAACCATGAACGGGCCCTAGATGAGCTCTTAAAAGGCTCATGAGAACTAACAGGATTCGAGAAGCTCTGATACTAGGATGAAAGATGAGACAACAGCATTATTCCAAAACTGTTTCATTCAGTTACAGAGTATGCTATTTATATCATAGACATACACTATGATATAAGAAACACTATCCTTGTGCATTTTGCAATCTATAATCACCAAGAACCTAAAATTTTTGGGCATTTAGCCATAAATGGATAAAGGAGGTGGAAAACTTCACTTAATGCCCATAGGTGATTTCTTTTTAAAAAGGACTCTGCAACTCACAACCAGTTTTGACCAGCTAAAATAGGTTACTGCATATGGTTAACGTAAGGTGGAATAGGATTAAAATTTTAAAAATAGGCACAAAAAACTATTATCAACATTTAGTTGATAATTTGATGACCTGTTATTGCCGGTAAAACAACCCTTTGGCGAATTTAAAATAAAGAACCACATGGTCCAAGTGATTTTTTCACCACTTTTGGGCTGTTTTAGACAAATTCTCTTATTTCAACTTGTGTTTTACCTATTAGTTATTTACTCATGTTGAATTTATATGTTCCTACACGGTGTGTTTCAAAAGACAATTAGATAGTTGGTCTTTAAAGTTGGGCATTTGTATAAAAGGAGATAAAAATGGTGGGAAACATCACTTGAGCCCTTACGAGTGCTTAAAACGTATTAAAATTACCATGATTTAATGTAATTTAATTGATTAAAAAGATTTATATTTATATGATTTTATCATATTTTTATATAAATTTATCTTTTCAAAATCACGAGGATTTTTATTGTTTTTTCAAGTATTTTCGCTTAAAAAATAATTTAAAAATTCGAAGAATAATACTGGAGCCAATACATCACAAATATGTTGAGAAACAAAATGAGAAAAAGTATAAAAAAAAAGAGAAAGTTGCCCAACCGCGCGCCCATTACGCTTATCCCATGCCCATTTCACACTAAAGATGTGCGCACAGCAGTGCCCATTCACGCCGCAATCCAGCGTCCATCATTCCAAAATTCCGCACGCGTCAACGCATTTTCGGCAGTGAATCCCACACAATCGTGCGCGTCAGCACCCTACACGCATGCCAACCTGTCCAATATGTGTCTATGCTAATTTGTTTTAGCCTTTTCCTCACCTATTAAAAGCCCTCTCCCCCATTGTAAAGAACACACCTTAAGACACAATTTTCCCAACTCCTCTCTCTAAAAAGCTTTCTTAGTTTTAAAGTTCTCTTTTTTAGAAGAACTAGTTATGTTTTTGTAGATTTTTAGTTTTGATTCAATAAACAGAAATGCAAATCCGTTTGAAAATTTTTCAGCAACAAAATTAGCATCAAAGTTCTATAAGGATTCTTTTGAAGTATAATTTGAAAATGAATTTTTTATAGTTATTTTTTATGTTTTATTCTTATATGGTATGTTTAATTTGTCTGTAATTAAATTTAATAAAAATTGTTGTTTGTAAATATGATATAATAATAACGTTATTATGCTAGCTCATATTATTTAGGTTATTAAAGATATAAATTGATATTTATTGATTCTTTTTTTTATATGAATACCACCAAAGGTGGGATTATATATTTTTTGTTAATTAAACAAATTAATTAACACCTATAGGTGAGATCGATAATTAATTTGATTAATTAAATTAATTCATTTTTTCTAAGAAATTAAAAATGAACCATTTAAATGCCACCTTTAGTGGATTAGACATTTTAAACTTTATTCAAAGTGTCCAAATTAAACTTAAGAATTAAACTATCAAAAAAATAACTTTCAGGTTTTAAAACTATTTACGAAAATAGGTTGTCAATAAATTTTTAAATAATAATTATTTGTAAAAAAAAATATTTGAAATAGAAGTTCGCTTTAAATATCCAAATAATTTAATTTAAAATAAAAGAGTACTACTCCAAATTAAGTTTAGATAATTAAACCTTAACTTTAACTCTCATATCAAGTTTGTTATTAAGAGTAATATACTCATTCAAATAACATTTTTTATAAAAATCTTGAATAAAAACAAAATCAATTTATTTTATAGAGATGTTTTACCCAACATAACAACCTTATTATTATATCATATTTACAAACAATCAACAATGTTAAATTTAATCATAGACAAATTAACATAACATATAAGAATAAAAAATTAAAAATAACTATCAAGAATTAATTTTAAAATTATACCTTAAAAGAATCCTTACAGAACTTTGATGCTAATTTTATTGTTGGAAAACTTTCAAATGGATTTGCATTTTCGTTTATTGAATTAAAAACTAGAAATTTATAAAAACATAACTAGTTTATCTCAAAAAGAGAAGAACTTTAAAACTAAAAAAACTACAAAAAACTTTCTAGAGAGAGAAAGGAAGAGAAAGAAAAAGCTGAGAAAATTGTGTCTTAAGGTGTGTTTTTTACAATGGGAGAGAAGAACTTTTTATAAGTGAGAAAAAAGGCTAAAAAAGTGAAAATATATCTCAAAAGTGATGATAGATGCGTATTGGACAAGCTGATATGCGTGTAGGGCGCTGATGCGTGCGACTGGGTGCAATTTGTGGCCAAAAATGCGCTGACGTGCATGGGATTCTGCGTGAATGGGTGTTGACGCAGGTGCTAACGCGTTCAGGATTTCAACATGATGTGCACGTATATGCGTGCGGCTATGTGGGAACTTCGGTGTAAAATGGTCATTGCTATGCAAATGACTTCGGCGTGAAATGGGCACTGCTTGACAGGGGATAACATGATGCGATCACAGCTCGTTAGTTTTGTCCATTTTTCCATTTTTTTTAATTGTTTTTACTTTTCCTCATTTTTTCTCAACATACTTGTGATGTATTGCCTCCGGTATTATTCTTCGAGTATTTAAATTATTTTTGAAGGAAAAATACATGAAAAAATAATAAAAATACCAGTGATTCCAAAAAGATAAATTTATATAAAAATATGATAAAATCATATAAATATAAATCTTTTTGATCAATTAAAGTACATTAACTCATGAAAATTTTAGTGCTTTTTAAGCACTTATCACAACCTCTAACTAGCTTCTTACTAGTCCCTTAGCAAGAGAAGCGGTAAAAACTAAAACAAAAACTAAAAAATAAACTTTCCTAATTCACTTCTGTGGATTGACATGGTCTCATATAGCGTATGCAACAAGCCTTTAAACCCATAGGTTTTCCTAATGGACAAGTTTTCGGTCTTGTGATAGTTTTCAACAATGATACCCACAAATATTAAACTAAATGTAAAAATTAAAAAAAATAAACAAATAAACAAATAAAAAAAATTACAACAAAATAAAAACCTATTAAAATCAAAAATTAACTTCAAAATAAATAAAATAAAATAAAATAAGAAAACAAAACAAGATAAAACAAAACATAAATAAAAATGTCTCATACTTTTTAATCTCCTTTAAGATCATAATTAAAATCTAAAGCATAAGTTATTTTTAACTTCTTAAACAGTAATAGTTTATAATAATAATTAGTTGAAAATCATTTTCATATTTCATTTCAAAAATGTTTCAATTTAAATTTATCCAATTACAGTGTCAAAAATTCGAATTCCCTTCGACTCTATCCTTACAAGTCAACACTCTTAATTCACTAAATCTTATGGGTTCAAGCACTCGTACTAAGGCGTATGGGAATAAAGTTTATGTTTAGAAACGAACTAATAAGTTTGCATACTTATAAAAAAAGAAACGCTCAAAATAGTACATAATTTTGATCTCATGAAAGGAATCAAATGTATAAATTATAAAGATATCATATATATTATTTCTATGCATCAATCAAACTCATTAAGCAAAAATTTCAAGATATATACCTTTTAGAAATGAAGAAAGTGCAATGACTTTTTAGGGATTTACTTCCTATAACTTTCTTTTGTAATTAGCCTTTTTTTCAAAACTTTGTAGGCTATTTGGGTCATAGTATGTAGATTATATTATTCATTTTTCTTTGTTTTTAAAGAGACTTTTTAACATATATTTTTTAGAAAATGGACCCTTGTAAAGTTCGTACATTTTTGTAAGATTTTAGTGAATGATTAATTTTGTGGCTTTTTTGTTTGATTTTGGTTTAGGTAATCCTAGATGTCTTTTTTTGATAAAAGTCATGCATAAATGAAGTAAAGATATATACTGTCAATTTCTTCTTAAATCATTTAATCTAAGCAATAAAAAATAAATATATAAAACTTTATTGAGATATAAAAATCCAGAAATTCAATGCTAAGTTCTATAGAGATCAGTTAATATGATAATCTTATGATTTTTGACACTATAAATTTAGATAAAAGATCTAAATTGACAGTAAAATACAAACTTTAGATGCATAAACATAAGATAGATTGTTATAGATGACTACTTAGATAAAAAATCATCTAGAGTTAGATGTAAGTGAAAAAAATAATACATATATATATTTATTTAAAATAACTAATAAAAAAAGAAAAATATAAACAAAATAAACATATTGAAGATGGACATGTAAAAAGAAGGATTATTTTCTAGAAAATAACTTAACTTCTTTCATGAAAACTTTAGAGAAGAAAAGGAAAAAAAAACAGTGGCTAGAGTTCCTCAAAATATGATTTATAGCTTAGGAGTTAAAAGGAAAATAAACCATTAATTTAACAATTCCTCAAATTTATCATATTATCCATTCCAAGATGCACACAAAAAGGGTTAGATATATACTATTAACATCTTATCTTATATTATTTAAAAAGAGTTTGTATTTTGAAAATAATATTACAACATTACTCTCAAATTTGTATAAATAGAGAAGATTATTTTTCATGTTATTATTGGTTACCTTTTTAATTTTATATTTAAATAAATTATTAAAATTATATTAGTTAATGCTATAATAAATTAGTTTGATTTTTACTCTTAAAATGCTTACTATAAGAAAATTAATTAAATTGTGAATTCTTTGAATTTTAATATTTAATTCGTGCCATTTAATTCATGTAACACACAATTGTTTAATTATTCCATTAAAAAAACCTTTTAGCTTCTACAATTATATAATCCATTGTATCTTGTGACTCTAGTCTTTAGCAATAATCAATAAATGTTCATCTTTTATGCCATATTTAAATGTTAATTAAATGATGGGTAATTGTACTTGCCCTTAATAAGTTAGAAAATTAAAATTAAAACTATCAATATCATTTAGAATTCATAATTATTTTTATTTCCATAACTACTCTCATTAAGTCATGTAATAGATACCTAAAAACCTTTCATTAAATATAATTCAAAATATTTATTTAACTTTTTTTATGCTTTTAGTATTCATTTTTAATGAATCTAATAAAAATAGAATATTGATATAAACAATAGCTAATAAGTATTTGATCATTGTGTTAGAAATAATACATTGACAAATAATTTAAGAATGAAATTATTTTATTAAATAAATTAGAAATATATATAAATATAAAATTTAAATAATATATAAATTACATTGAAAGTTTATAAATTATGGAACTAATTAACCTAGAGGGGGTAAATAAGTTATTTTTAATTTTTACCAATTTATAATTTAATAACTTAAACAAAGCAGCTAGACATGCAATCGTATGTAAAAATAAGTGCGGAAATAAAATAATAACATACGATATTTTTAGGTGGAAACAACCTAGGCCACAACCATGACCTAAGAGGAAAATCATCGGTTCATTGGACCACCTAACTTTCCACTATGAAAATCAAATGTTCAAGTACAAACTTGGTCTTATGCTACCCTCACTAGGATACTGCCCCAATGTACTTTACTTACGAGTCCCTGATCTGTTTTCATAGTTTCCAATATTAGCATGAACGGTTTTCAAACTAACGTTCGAATAAGCTTCCCGTCAATCAGATACGTTCCCAAAGTAATTGCAAAATAGTTAGCATAAAAACATAAGTGTCTGTGTGTGTTCTAGAACAGATTTAATAACGAATAATCCTAATTAGATGATTCAAAACATATGTCATTTAAATTAAATCAACTTGCAAATCCTAGAGCAAAAAGATCAAGCACAAGTTCAATAAAAATAGCTTCTTTAAAGATTAATAATTAAATAAAATAATTATGATATTACAAAAACAATTATTTGATCTAACAATTTAAGAACAAAAATAAAGAAGAAGCCATAAGAGCATATTATCAAAATAAAATAATTAGGTTTATTAATCAATCAAACATAACCACCAATATTTTATAGATTAGCTAAATAAAAAAGCCTAAAAAATTATGATCTTATATTTGTAAAACAAGAGAGAGGGAAATTAAGAAGAATAGAATAATGCTCTTGTGTGGTTAATTGAAACAATAAGCAAGGAGTATTATTTATAGGAAAAATTAAAACCCTTAATCCTATGTAATTGATAAATATCTTTTCTATTACAAATAAGATTAGTAATTCTCATTAATTAAAATAACTCTCATTTAAAATATATTTCTTATAAAATAGATTTTATGCTATCTTTTATTGTAAATATTTTAGTTATAATTTAAAGTATAGTTTATCTAATATCTTTTAAAATATATTTTATGCTATCTTTTATGCTAAAGATTTTAACTATAATTTAGAGTATATCTTATCTAATATCTTTTAAAAATAGATTTTATACTATCTTTTATGATAAGGATTTCAAATATAATTTAAAGTATATCTTGTCTAATATCTTTTAGCATATCTTATTTTAGAGTATATCTTATCTAATATCTTTTAAAAATAGATTTTATGCTATCTTTTATGATAAGGATTTCAAATATAATTTAAAGTATATATTGTCTAATATCTTTTAGCATATCTTATTTTAGAGTATATCTTCTCTAATATCTTTAAGCATATCTTATTTTAGAGTATATCTTATCTAATATCTTTTAGCATATCTTATTCCATATTTTAGCACTAAAAATAATTTCAGATTTATAAGCATATACTATTAAATGCATAAATATAATCCTATGTGCCATAGTTATCAAAGATATACCTAAAGTACAATTATCTGGAACTCAAACATTTATTTGGCGTTTCTTGATAGACTTGATAGCAAGCCTAAAAATAAATTTACAGATAAATATTTTATCCACGAAAATAGCCAACATTCATAGTCCTTACATAAATAAATAAAAATAATAATTATCAAGGCTTGTATATCATACAGTGTCCTTAAGATAATTTTTTCGCTCACCATGGGTATTTGAGAACGACGAAAATTTATCTCTTTGAATACAAAATTTAAATAATAATAAACTTACACCATAATTTATTATTCTATGAACTTTAAAGTGTCTGAACTCTATCGAAATAACCTAACTCTAGATAGAAAATATACAACTAAAAATAATAATAAATAAATAATATTTTTTTTCTTTTACCTTTCTTGTCTCTCTTGTTATTTTTTCTTTCCTTTTTCCTCCTTTTCTTTTTTCTTTCTTCTTTTCCTTTTCTCTTTCTCCCAGAAATTGAAGTAGAGAAACAAAAGGAATCAAGAGGGAGGTAGCGGAAAATTTAAAATAATTGAAACTAAAAATTGAAATTTTTATTCTATTTTTCTAACAATCCCTTTGAACCTTTTTTTATGAAAGTATATTTACTTAATAACTGTCCACGATGCCCTTAAAATGTTCTACCATTTATGTAAGCAGTGACATACTTCACACAAGAATCTTTCCTTACACAATTCAATTCTCACTGTTATGTTCGTTTTGGCCATGAACATATACTTGGTTCTATGAGAGTCTATAAAGAATTAAGCCCTATACAATTCTTTTTCAAAGTGACCCTACTCCTCCCTTACATAGATAATCTCTTATTTTTAAAAGTAATCTACAAAGAGTAACCCGCATACTCTGCTTGGTATTTTCTTCATAAGAATCATTAAAATCCTTAGCTTATCTTGTATCTTATGGGTATCACTGTTTTCATCATAGGAATGGACTTGAGGCTAAACCCATATAGTGATCTCACTAAGTCTTTACAATTATGTTTCCCTTTGAACCTAAATCTTGGGATCTCCAGTTAAATAGGTTAGATTTCCTTTACAAATCCTTGTTCATTCATAAGCTTCAATCTTATTCCTCTCGATGACTTATCAACTAACTCTCGATTTAACCCTTTAGTTAAGGGATCATTTATGCTATCCTTTGACTCACATAGTCAATAGAGATAAACCCAATTGAGAGTAGTTATCTAATGGTATTATGTCTAAGACGTATATGTTGAGACTTACCATTATACATATTGCTCTATATCATGCCAATAACATATTGACTATCACAATGTATGCATATTGTAGGTACAAGTTTCACCCATTTAGGAATATCCTTTACACAATTGCGTAGCCATTTGGCTTCTTCACCACATTTATTCAAAGTGATGAACTCAGATTCTATTGTGAATTTAGCAATGCATGTCTATTTAGAGGACTTTCATGAAATAGTTGCACCACCTAGTATGAATACATATCCACTGGTAGACTTTGAGTCTTTCATATCAGATATCCAATTGGCATCATTGTATCCTTCTAATACAGTTGGATATCTTGTTTAGCGTTATTCATAGCTACATGTATATCTTAAGTATCTAAGTAGTCTTGTAATACCTTTTACAATGATCAGATCCTAGATTAATAGTATATCTACTTAGCTTGCTTACAACATAAGTTATGGCTACTCTCGTACAAATCATCATGTACATCCGACTTCCTATCACTCTAGATTATTCTAGTTGAGACACACTCTCACTTTTATTCTTGGATAAGTGTATATTTATATCTACTGGTGTTCTCATAATTCTAGAACCACCCTTGTTGAATTTTTCAAGTATTTTATCAACATAATGACATTGACTTAGAATGAGACTACTTGATATCTTAATTCCCTGAATTACATCAGTAGGCCCCATGTCTTTCATATCAAACCTTGAATTCAACATAGACTTAGTATATTTGATCATTTGATCATTATTACCCACAATTAGTAAGTCATCAAAGTAAAGACATATGACAATATAATCATTTTCTTTGTCCTTAACATATATGCATTTGTCAAATTCGTTGATTTTAAAGCCATTTGTCCTCATGACATTATCAAACTTTCATGTCATTATTTTAGTGCTTGTTTCAAGCCATATAAATACTTTACTAATTTATGGACCTATCCTTCTTTCCTTAGGCATGAAAAACCCTTGGGTTGGTCCATGTAGATTTCCTCATATAACTCTCCATTTAGAAAGGTTTTTTTACATCCATTTGATATATTTCAAGATTTCGTAGAGCTGTGATAGCAATTATCACCTTATAGATGTTATTCTCGTCACAGAAGAATAAGTATCAAAGTAATCAAGGTCATGTCATTGTTTGTATCCCTTAATAATAAGCCTCGCCTTGTAGTTATCAATTGATCCATCTGATTTACTTTTTCTTGTGAAAATCCACTAGACCCTAGTGTTTTACTACTTGGAGGTAAATCAACTAGTTCCCAAGTGTGATTTTGAAAAAATGGACTCAATTTCATTATTAATGGCTCTTTCCATTGAGGACCTTCAGAAGAATTCATAGCCTCTTCATAGGTTTGAGGTTCACTTTCTAGCATATAGGTCAAAAAAATCTAGACCATAGGATGTTTCTGTCCTAGCCTTCTTGTTACGTCTGAGTTCAACCTCAACATCTTGTTCAAGTTCTCTCTTCATTCATAGTCTCATATGTTTGTTTAGACAAACTTGATTCTCCTTAAGATTTACCTGGAAATACATGTTCAAAGAACAATGCATTCTTTGATTCCATTATTGTATTCTTGTGTATATATGAGATCTTTGACTCATGCATAAGAAACCGATAAGCGCTTCTATTATGTGCATATCCAATGAAGATGCAATCTATTATTTTTGGACCTATCTTTATCTTCTTAGGTAAAGATACAACCACTTTTTCAAGACACCCCCACACTCGTAAATATTTATAGGAATGTATCCTTACTTTAAATAATTTATACAGTATCTTATGTGTCCTTTTCAGCGGTACCTTATGTAAAAGGTAGTTAGCTAACAAAATAGCTTCCCCCACAAGTTTTGTGGCAACTTAGAAATTAATAGCATTGCATTCATCATTTATTTCATGGTACTATTCTTATGTTTAGCAACTCCATTTTACTGAGGTGAATAAGATGTTGTGGTTTCATAAATAACTCTATGTTGTGTATAGAATTCACCAAACGGTACCCCATATTCACCACCATGATCACTACGTAATACCTTGATTTTCTTGTTGAGTTGATTTTCAACTTCTATTTTATAAAGAATAAATTTCTCTATAGCTTCATCTTTTCTTTTAAGCAAATACACATAGCAATATTTCATGCTATCATCAACAAAAGTAATAAAATACTTATTGCTACCTCTTGTTTGAAGAAATTTCAAATCATATAGATTACTATGGATTAAGTTAAGGGGTTTAGCGTTCCTTTCAATCGAATGAAATGATGACCTAGTCATTTTTGCCTCAACATAAGTCTCACACTTATGATTTTAATCTATTTGGAATGCAAGTATGTGTTCCATATTAATTAGTCTACACAATGTATCGTAATTAATATGACCTAGTCTACCATGCCATAAGTTGGAAAACTCAAGCATATAAGTAGAAGAATTAATCTTATTAATATTCTTAGCTTTTACAATCATTACATTGAGCTTAAATAGCCCATTAAATACATATCCCTTCCCTACAAGCATCCCATTTTTGGTCACAACAACATTGTCAAATTCAAATACCATCCAAAAGCCATGCTTGTTTAGCAATGAGCCATAAATAAGATTCTTACGGATGTCAGGTAGATAGAGTACATTGTTTAATATAAGCTTCTTTCTAGAGGACATCTTCAGTTTGACCTGGCTTTGCTCTTGAATGCCTGATGTGGTAGAATTACCCATGAAGAGCTTATCTCCATCTTTCACTACTTCAAAAGTAGTGAATAGCCCCTTATATGAGCATACGTGCCTTGTTGAACCAATGTCAATCCACCACTCCTTTGGGTATGATCCCACCAAGTTTACCTTAGAAATGATTGCACATAAGTTAATGTCAGATATATCATGAGTGAGGTCATCAACCATGTTTGCCTCACAATTTTTGTTTCTTTTTAGAAACCTCCAGTCTTAGGCTTTATGCTCTGTCCTCTAACAATTAAAGTAAATCCCTCTAAAGCTTGACTTCTTAAAATTTGCTTCTATTGGTCCCAATTTAGACCCTTTTACCCAGCTTTCCCTTACCCTTATTCTTATTATGTTTGGAACTTTGACCATCTTCCATCACATTAGCCTTGGGTGCTGATGGGATATAACCTCTTTCAAAGACACTTCTCTTCGTTTATGCTTTAAGGTAGGCCTTGAACTCTATCCATGAAGGGGGCAAATTTTCAATAATAGCTGCAACTTGGAAGGTTTCACTAAGTACCATCCTTTCATCATATATCTTTGTTATGATATCTTGGATTTCACGTGCTTGATTACATATCGATTTAGAGTCCACCATCTTATAATCAAGAGACCAACCAACCAAAAAATTTCTTGGCAATGGCATTTTCAATTTCATACTTTCGGTCCAATGATTCCATAAGTATTTTTTCGTCTTTTCCTTATTGTAATCATTGTACAAGGAATCAGTTAGACTATTCAGAACATAGTTTTGACATAGATAATCAGAATGCTTCCATGCTTTAATAGCACTAATAGATTGAAAATCTTGTTTACCCTTAAGTTGATCGGGAGCTTCTTTAGTCAAGAACCTTGCTAAATTCAAGGTTGTGATATATAACATCATCTTACTATTCCATCGCTTGAAGTTCAAACCATTAAACTTCTCCGGTCTTTCTACCACAATAAAGTTCAATGGAATAGAAATCGATAACATTGGGGTTACCCATGAGCCACATAAGGCCTCATCATTTGGTTCACAGTAGAACCACCCACAGTAGGGTCAACAACATTCACAGTTGGGTTTTTAGATTGAGATATTGGAGTTGTCATTTTAGATTGCATAATCGTTTCTTTATATTTTCAGTTCAATACAAAAATAGCAATTTAAGTTTTAAAAATTACCAAATAAAGTTTATATATATATATATATATATATATATATATATATATTTAATAAATAAATGATATAAATATATTAATTTACATATATATTTGTAATTTCATTAATTATAGTGATTAAATAATTTTAAAATAAAACAATTTATTTATATATAAAATTATAAAATATATATATATATATATAGTAAAATAAAATACAAATATAAAGTAAAGAATATTAAAATTAGTAACACAAAATAAATAAAGAAAACAAAATACTTAATATAAAATATCAGTATTAAAAAAAACATTACAATTATATAAAATAATTAATAATTACAACGATACAGAGAAGCGATGAAATCAAGTAAATAAAGTACAAATAATTTAATATGAGAGTAAAATTAATATTAAATATATGATGAAAGAAATTAATAAAGATATAAAAATTGAGCAAGAATTATAATAGAATATATATAGCATAACATTTATATAACGAAAATAGATTAATATAACATATTATAAATGATTTGTTTGTCTCAAAATATTTATTAAACTTTTTTTTTGTATTTGTTTATCCAAAAAGCAAGAGGAAAAATTATCTTAAGATTGTTAGAAATAATACACGGAAAAATAATTTAAGAATGAAAATTATTTTATTAAAACAATTTGAAATATATATAAATACAAAATTTAAATAATATATAAATTAAATAAATAAAAAATAATAATCTTGGTGTGTGTATCATACAATGTTTTCAAGATAATTTTTCCGCTCATTATGTGTGTTTGAAAACGACGAAAATTTATCTTCGAAGATAGAACGATTAAATAATAATAAACTTACACCATAGTTTATTATTCTATAAACTTTAAAGTGTCTGAACTCTATCGAAATAACCTAACTCTAAATAGAAAATATATAACCAATAATAATAATAATAATAATAATAATAACAACAACAACAAATAAATAAATAAAATATTTTTTTTTCTTTTACCTTTCCTGTCTCTCTTTCTTGTTTTTCTCCTTCTTTCTTTCTTTCCCTTTTCCTCTTTTTCTTTCTCTTTCTTCCTTCCTTTTCTTCTTCTTTTTCTCCACCTTGCAACCCTTTCCTTCTCTTTTCTCTTTTTTCCTTTTCGTTCTCACATCTTCTTCTCTTTTTTGTGTTTTCCTTCTCTATTTATAGAAGAATCATATAGAAATGAAAAATAGAATTGATGAAGAGAAACAGACAGAGAAATAGAAGAAATCAAGAGGAAGGTAACAGAAATTTATTAGAATTGAAACTAAAAATTGAAATTTTTATTCAATTTTTCTAACACATTGAAGCTTAAAAAATTAAATGAAATTTAAGATAGAGTTGGATGGCAACAACCATTTCTTTTTTCCTTTACCTCTTTGGCTCTATAAATTGCATGGTTCATATGGTTTTTTCTATCTCTTTGCAGGTTTTGTTCAAATTTACTTATGGATGAATTTTATAAGAGTTTATCAAGAAATAGATCATTACAACGAGAAAATTTAATATAAGGTTAGTCACTTTTTTTGATTTTGATTTATTTACTTTAATATAATTATTATAGTTGCCGAACATTCTTGTATTTATAATACTATTGATGTTCTTTCAAGACTTTGATTATCAAATTAATTTACTATATTATTTTTTAGTTTGAAATTACAAGTTATTTTTAAAGCTTTAGGGAAAAATAAAACAAGGTTAGAATAATTCAATATATTGTTTTTGTTAAATTAAATTGAGTTTGAAGACTAAATAGACTTTTATTATATCTAAATTTTTATTACACAAGTTGTAAGGTTTATGAAGATTGGTGATATTCGTCAACAAAATGTTTAAATGTAATATAGTTTCTAGGCGCGTTCTCAAGATCAATATTCAAGCTTAAGAAACTATTGAGCTTCAAATCTATATATTTTAGGTATATATTTGTCCTTACACACATTATAATACATTTTATATACTTAAGAACATTTAGTAAATACATTAGTCAATAGAGTGATTGGGTTAGATCGATCGAGTACTGAACTTGTGTGATCTATGTCATATTGAGTTGATTTTCAAATTGGGATAGATTGATCAAGTTGGATCCAATCAATCCAAGAGTAGATTGATTGAGAATCGATTATTTTTTATCTTCCTAGTCTCAAGTTTATTTTAATTATTGATGGATCGATCGAAAAAAGGTTTTGATCTATCGAACATATAAGTTCGATCGATCGAGCATGGACTAGATCGATCAAGCGGCTAGGGTTTCAACTTAAATTATTTTTTTAAACTCAAGTCATTTTATGAAATTATCATTTAGCCTTTTTAATATGCTTTAATATTTTTACAATATTGGATAAGATATAGTCTAACTTATAGGCTAAAATATAGATTAAAATATTGGATAAGATATAGCTTAAATTATTGGATAAGATATAACTTAAATTATATCCTAAGAGATAGCCCAAAATCTCAATGAAACTAATTAAAAAAGAACTCTGATATATATAGGAGTCTTCTTGATTAATGAGTATTACTAATTCTATTTGTAGTAGAAAACATATTTATCAATTACATAGGATTAGGGTTTTAATTTTTCATATAAATAAAACTCATTGCTCATTGTTTTAAACAACTATAGCCATTATAATTTTCTAATTTTTTTTTCGTGCTCTTTCACAAAAAGTTTTGCAAAAACATTGTTTAGATTTCTTTCTTCAATTAATCTATAAAACAGTAGTTGTTGTGTTTGATCGATTAATACGCCTATTTAGTTTATGATATTTTGATTATATTTTCATATAAATTCTTTTTTATTATGTTATTGAATGCTTGGATCAAATAATTGTGTGTGTATTATCATAATTATTTGATTTAATTATTTAACTTTAAAGAAGCTATCTTTATTGAACTTGTGCTTAATCTACTTGTTCTAGGGTTCCTAAATGATTTAAATCCAATTGATATATTCTTAAATCTTCTAATTAGGATAATTTATTATTGAATATCTTCTATGACACACTTTGTACTTGTGTTATTGCGCTAACATTTTAAGTGTTAATTGAACAAGTTTAAATGTTCGTGTGACTCGAGTTTATTGAAATAGTGGCTTGGATCTGAACACCTTTCTTATGAAGACTATGAAAGGAAGTAGTGGCTTGTAAATAGATTACTTGGATGCATTATCTTGAAGGGTAGTTTAAGTTATGGCCTTGTAATTGAACCTTGAAAGTGTCCAAAAACTAGTACACAATCGGGGTAAGGATAAACAAAATCTTAATGGAATCGTACCCATAAGCAGCATAAAGGATAACAGCTTAAAAATAACACTCAATAGTAGTAGTAATAATATTGTAAGGTTTATGTGAGTATTAGTGATATTTGTGAATAAAACATATAATTGTAATTTTAGTTTTTAGGTGTCCTAGAAGAATATTTTCAAGCCAAAAAACTATCGACCCTCAATGATCACATAACATGTATATTTTTGTTCATGTGCACTTTAGATTGCATATTTGACATAATAGGGACAATGTGAAAATAGTATACTTGATCGATCGCGTAGTGACTAGATCGATGAAGCAGTATTACCAGAATAAATTGATTTTAATACATTACTAGATCGATCGAGTTAATTAATGGATCAATCCACTTCTTGAATAATTAATTAAATGTTGACTAGATTGAATGAGACTACATTTGATCGACTGACCAATGTACTTGATCGATCGAGCAGCCGGTTATCTGATTTTAAAACATATTTCTATTACGATTTGGATTGGCTTTTTACAATGTAGTTCTTATTTCTTAAAATTATTTTAACTAATTTTATGGATAATATAGTAATTTTGTTTTAACATAACGTGCTTCAAAATATTATATAAATACAAACCTAAGCACACATTTGAAACTAACTACATAAGAGTCTAATCGTGCTTATTCTCTTCATATTTTATTCTCTCTTGTTTTGTTAAAAGTTTTCAAATAAGTTTTTTCATTAAGTTAATTTATCAAACATTTATGATTGTGTTTGATAGATTAACAAGCCTACAATAATAATTGTGTTATTGTGCTTTTAATTGATTGTTCTAGAGTTGCTAGTTGTTTTCAATTTATCCGATATATTGTATAAATCAACTAGTTAGGGTTGTTCATTATTGATTATACTCTAGGAAACATATTTGCACCTGTGTTTATATGCTAACTTTTTAATTTACAATGGTGTGGGTTCAATTAACTTGTGGGACTTGAGTTTTTTGGAACACTGGTTCTGGTCTGAATGCCTATCTTGTAGAGATTTTGATGAAAACAGTGACTTCTAAGTAGGTTACTTAGTGGCATTACCTAGGTAGGTACTTTGAGTCCTAGAATTATAACTGGATACTTATTTTTCATAGTGGTTAGTTAGGTAGTCTGGTAGACTGGTGATTTTCCTCTTAGGTCATTGATGAGGTCTAGGTTATTTGCACCTAAAAATCTCATGTGTTGATTTTTTATATTTCTGCATTACTTTATATATATGTGATAGGTTGTTTGGTTTCTTATGAAATTTTAATTTACCATACTTCCACTCATATTCTACTAATTAGATCTATAACTAAATAAATGAACTTTCATTTGGTATCAAAGAAATCACTAGATACACTTAGTATGCATGTGACCTTGTTATGGATCATTTAAGGGAGGGTTCATCTACAACCCATGCACCTTACTTCGATGAGTTTAATTACTCATATTGGAAAGCTCGTATGAGAGCCTTTCTACAATATGTAGATGAAAGCATATAGAGCTCTGTGCTTTATGGTTGGGACCCATATATAGTTACCAATGATAATGTAATCATTCCTAAGCCTAGAAACAAATGGACCAATCAAGATAAAATTGGTAGTAACTAGAATAAAAAAGGTATTAATTCCATTTTCAATGATGTTTCTACTGATGAGTTTCATCGTATTTCTTATGTTAAAACTTCTAAGCATGTTTGGGATAATTTGGAGGTTTCCTATGAGGGAACCACACAAGTTAAATGAACTAAACGTTACATACTTGGTAGTCAATTTGAAAATCTTAGAATGAAAGAAAATGAAACTTTCTCTTAATTTTATGTTAGATTATGTGATATTACTAATACCTCTACCAATCTTGGAGATAAAATTGATGATTTCATGATAGTTTGAAGGATTCTCTACTCATTACTTGATTGCTTCTATACAAAGTCACTACTATTGACGAAAGCAAGGTTATGGAGACCATGAACTCGTTGGCTCACTTTAAACATTTGAGATGAGCTTTCAAAAGCCCCTAAAGAACAAAGGTATTGGTTTCAAAATTGCTATGATTGAAAACATTGATACTGATGATGAAGAGCTAGCACTCTTAACCAAAAGGTTGAATAGAATCTTGAATAGATATATCCCTCAAAACACAATTTCAACCAAGTCATCAAAAGGATCATAATCGAGAGAACTCAAACCTATGATTTTTGATGGTCAAAAACCTAAACTCATTGGCCCTCAATGTTTTGAATGTATAGGTGTTGAACTAGAAAACAATGACACAAACTTCCTAGCATTTATGTAAATGCGAGGGGATGCTTCAATAAGCTAGACATTGATTCAGACAACGATGAAAGTGACACTAAATTTTTACTTGAATATTTTAATGTCACTAATATAAAAAATTTGTTCAACGAGTTCATAATATGTAATTAAGATAAAAAAAATTCTTGTAGGAGCAACTAAACTTAATGACAAACTTAAATCCTATGAAGTAAACTCATCACTACTTGAGCGAGAATAATATTGAACTATTTGAACATTTTAATGTTTTAAATTCAAGTCATGTAGATGTTAAGTGAGAAAAAAAGAATCTTATATATGAAGTTGAACAATAAAAGGAAGTAGTAAGAAGGTTAATAATTGGAGCTAAAAGGTTGAACAAAGTTCTAGATTATGGAAAGTTAGCTGAAGACAAGAGAAGGCTAGGATATATAGACGAGCACATTATGTCATCTTCATCAAAATCAACTGAATTTATCAAACCTTCAAACTTTTCCTCCTCACATGATATATATGACATTGGTTATAAGGATGTGAGCTATACTCCTTGAACATCAAAAACTACATCTATGAGACCTTCTACCCCTACTCCTAATATTACTCATTATACACAAAGAATAGTTGCACTTTTGTGATTGAAAAAATTTGTTAATTTGTGCCTGTCTATCATCATTATGGTAGGAAAGATCATATTAGGTGTAAGTGTAGATTTTTAATAAATGCTCCTAAATTTAATAATACTTTACATGCTTCACATAGTAGGACTCATAACCATCATCCATCTATGTATGTTAAATCATATTCTAGGATGAATGGAAATTATATTAACATGTTAAAAACACTCTATTAGAAAGTATGAATTTATTGGTTCAAAGAGGCATTTAAAATTCAACACTGGTAATTCTAGGACTAATTACCATCATCCTATCATGCATGCTGCATTTTCATTTAGAATGAAAGAGAAATCTAAAGGTAAGTCTAAGAATATGCCTATGGAAATTAAGGCAGTTGATTTCCAACTCAAACATATAAATAAACCAAAATTCAAGAAATTATGGTTTAGAAAAGATTGTTTCTTTTCGGTCCCATGACTGTTGTTCTTTATTGTTTAGCCTAGATACTTTTGTTTGAGTGTGTAATTCAACCTAGCTGAACATTTTTAGTTAGTTAGTTTTTGTTTTTATTTTTATTGATGTTTGTTAGTTTCAAAAATAAAAATAAATAAATAAAAATAAAAGGAGGGAAGTAGACATGTTTTAACATTGACATGATCATTACATACTTCATTCATATTTATTTTGGACGGCTATACATTATACAAATGGATATTTTGACTTATGCATTTACATATTTCTCACATCTGGTAATTGATGTCAATATGAATCTATTCACATATTCATTGGACACATAAGTATATCATGCTAGAAGTTTATAATTAATTATGTGAGATTTTTGGACATGAGATAATCTTGGGTATGAAAATTATGGTTGAGCTCTGTCTTTCACTGTATAAAATATTGCTATAAAGGGAGACATCTAGTTTTGAAAGGGCTATCTACTATGATGTATGAAAGCTATCGTAGTGAGCAGAGAGGGTTACCTCACAACTAGTGTGAAAGTCATCATATTAGGTATATTAACTTGTGTATATTTTCTTAAAAAATAATAATAAAAATATTAAAGGAAAATAGAAATATACAAAATTTTTTGCATGCATAAAAAGAAAGAGCCACAATTAGTTATACAAAAATAAAATAAATAATCAATCCCTCACAAAAAGAATTAATACAAGTCGGGAATACAAAAGAATAGATTAAAAGTTCTTTCATGATTGATCATAAATGAACAAATAAACATCATTTTTTAGTCCCAACACATATTTTACTTTAGTGATTGTCGATATCACCATATGTATTAGTTTGTTTGTGTGTCTTGTCTACATATATTTTTATTGTCAATGGATAGTCACACTTTGAACAAACTTAATTTCATTATTTGTGTGTATTATTGTAGTCATACTAATTTAAGTCTATTACCCTCAATTCAAAAAATTATATATATCAATTTTTATAAATATTTTTTAGTCTAATTTATATAGAGAAATCGTAGAATTTAGGGGGAGTTTATTCATTTTTTGAGAAACTCATTGTTTTTAGCTCTCTATTTTGATTATTTTGAGCTTTTCAGAATGTATAACCCTTTTTTTAGTCATTAAATACACTAATTGCTTGCTCTAATTTTTGTCATTGTTTCATGATTATGTTTGTTTATTCGTTTGATAAAAAGTGGGAGAAAAATTTGTGTCAAAAATTGTTATTGAAACATCAAAATAGAAGATAGTTAATTTAGGTGAGATTTTTAGTTTTGATTTAAATCACCTGTTTAATGCTCTTTTGATTATTCTTTGCTTTTTCTATTATTAGATACACTGAACTATTATGAACAATGAGTCCTTCAGGACAAGTTTGTTTGCTTGTTGGTGTTTTTTGTTTTTCATTATATACAAGAGCTTTTGAGATTCAAGCAAAGATGGTTCTACCGAATCTTAGGATAGTACCACTATGTGTCTTAGAAAAATATTTTTAAGTGGAAGAAACTATTGAGCCTCAAAAATCACATATCATGTATATTTCTATTTGTGTACATGTTAGAATGCATATTAGACACAACAAGGACAATACGAAAAATAGGTTATTGGATCGATCGAGTAGTGACTAGATCGATCGAGCAATATTAACTAAATAAATTGATTTTAATACATTACTAGATTGGGTTTAATCGTTTTTATCTATAATTTGCTAGTTGATTTAACTTAAGTGACATATATATTTTGAATCATATAGTTAGGATTATTTATTATTAAATTTGTTCTAGAATACACACGAGCACTTTTTTTTCGTGCTAACCATTTTGCAGTTAATTTGAGAACGTATCTGATTGTCGGGAAGCTTATTGGAACGTTGGTGCGGAAACCGCTCACACTAATATTGAAAGCGTGGAAAACAGAGCGAGGAGCTCGTAAGTAAAGTACATTAGGACGGTATCCTAGGGAGTGTAGCATAAGACCGAGTTTGTATTTGAACATTTGATTTTCATAATAGATAGTTAGGTGGTCCGGTGGACTAGTGGTTTTTCTTCTTAGGTCATGATTGTAGCCTAGATTGTTTCCACTTAAAAATATCGTGTGTTATTATTTTATTTTCGCATTTTATTCTTACACGTGATTGCATGCTTAACCTCTTTGTTTAGGTTATTAAGTTATAAACTCTTAAAAATTAAAAATAATTTATTCATTCCTTTCTAGGTTAATCAGATGCTTACGTATCTTATAAACTTTCAATATGGATCATAATAATCTGTTATAATATTTACACCACGTTCCCATACAAGTCCACATACTACTTTTATATATATACCGTATTTTTTATAATCAAACCATTGTTACAAATGTGTTAATTACACATATATGAAGTTTGTTAATGAATATTTATGATTATCAACATTTTTCTTGCAATAATCGTCTTTATATCGACTATAATGTTACAGCATTCCACCAACTTGACCTTGCTCACAATTAAATTAACATCCATAGTTACGGCATGATTAAAATTGTTTCTTGTAGAAGATTATAGGTTTATTAAAAAGACAGGTTGTGTGTCGTTCATGATCATATAATATGATAAGTCATAAAAGTGTTAATTTAAAAATCTCACAAAACCTCATATTTTTCCACCAACTTAAAAGCATATATAATTTATTAGTTTACTATTTCATATGTTAATATTTTGTATTTATTGCTATTAGCTTTAACGTGAAACAAAAATTATTGTTTTAATCATAATTAGTTATTATTTTTATAATTTTATGAGCCTATAGATTTTGACACTAGAGAAGAATAATTGTATTCAATATGTTAAACATGATGATTATTTTATTGGCAAGATTATAACATGTCTAGATTTGAAAAAGATTGAAACAATAAAGTTAAAACTATATATCTTTAGAGTGAGACAAGATTTTAAAGAATCGCGCTTTAATTTCCTATTGAGAATGCACGTAATTGAATTTACAGGATCTTGGATTCATTATCTATTAATGATGCGAGATAGTGGTAAGGAATTAAGAATTATTATAGATTAACGGCCTCACCATTTTGTTTATGAAGAGTCTAGCCTGATAACAATAATGATGTTTCAATGTAAATGCATATATACTGTGTTGGTTATTAAGAATACTGTTGCAGATCTACAATGTAGTTGCATATATATTGACTTTTTTTTACCGTGTTTGACTTTGTATCAATTGTAATTATTACAGTGTATCGATCATTCAACATGCACGTGCAAGTCTACACATGAATTTGATATATATTCTATTTTTAACAATGATGCTTGATGTACTTGTCTTATTATCCTTATATTAAATTAATTGCAAATGATTCTATTGATATTTTCCTGCCATAATTATATTGACTATGATTTGTTACGGTGTTTTCTTCTATGTATGCATGCAAGTTCACTTACTAATTTAATACTTACAAAAACTTTTGTATAAATATAAAGCACTCAATATGAATGAACTTAGTGCACCCGCCGTCAGTAGGAATTGAAGGATCTAGGTTTACTTTTTAAGCATTCCTTTCAATTATTTAGAAGAGCCCATGTTTGAGGTTTTTGCATCAGTAAAGTTGGAATGGAAATACTACTTATATGTGTACGAGAATGAAAAAGTTTGGGAGCAAATAAAACATGTAAACGACATTCAGCAAATTATTTCAATCAGATTTTTTTTTTACCTAAGCATTCAAAGTTGGAAACAATACTTTGCTATTGAGTCAATTTGAAATGAACCAAATTACAAACCAAACATAATAATAGTAATTATCTTTCCATTGAATTCCATTAAATTGCTATTACACATTTTAAGATGACAAATGTAGATAGATGCACGGACACAATGCCTAATATCCTTTGTTGATGGCCATCTGTACAAATATTTACTATTAACACAAGGGTTTTCTCTAGGGAAAAGCCCAACTACTAAAATTAACTGCAACTACACATCATGACAATTTTTTCCTAGCTTATGTTGAAAAAGTGAACACGCAGCCAACTGAATCTCCCCCCTTTAGCTTTCAATAAGCAAGCCAGTCTCTATTTGATTGATAGAGATGGTTTGTCTCAACTTAACAGATTCAGCTGTAAAAAACAAGATAGACAATAACACACAAATTTGAAAACGGAGTTCCACCAATCTTGTTTACGTCTCCGGACCTGCTATAGATCTTCTACTAAAAGGAGAGAAATTACACAAGGTGTTTACAACACTCACAACTCACAACCCATAACTCAATTACACTCAAGAAAATTACTCTCAATTTTTTCTCACAAAATTTTTTCTCTCAATTGGAATGAACACTTGGATGATTAATTTATTACAATTACACATCTATTTATAGGAAAATTTACTCCTTAAATTAATGGTTCCTTAAATTGCTCCTTGTTTTGCTCCATGAATTGCTCCATGAATTGCTCCATGTTTTCTCCTTAATTTGCTCCTTAAATTAAGGAGCTTTATAGCAATCTCTAACAATCTCCCACTTGAAGATTGATTTCAATCTATCTTTACACCTCGATCAATGTAGCAGCTTTTCTAGTCTTGTTTCTCTAGCAGACCAACTGAAGTTGAGAACAACTTCTGTTTCATGGCAAGCTCCCACTTGTTGGCAACTCGAGTCTGACAAGCTTCATCATAGAATTCAGGCTCTCCTCTATCAGTCAACAACATATAGTTCATGTATCTCCTGTTAGGCATATGAGATCGAGAAGACCTTCTCAATACAGGAGTTGTAGTAGGAGGCTATGGTGTGTGGGACTGTTACACACTGCTCTGTCTAATGAGTTCCTCTAGCTGAGGACTTGCTACAATTGGTTCCTTCACGGAACTATCTGAGATATCATCTGCATCTACAAATACTAACTCATTCTACTTTGAGTCATTGGTGTCTGTTTTATGCATGTCTTTATACATCACTCTTTCATTGAAAATCACATCTCTACTACATATCACTTTCTTATTTTCGTCATCCCAAATGCGGTAGCCAAACTCATCCTCACCATAGCCGATGAAGGTGCATTTCTTAGATTTGGGATCAAGCTTATTCCTGCCTTGACCACTAATATGCACAAATGCTACACAGCTGAAAAATTTTAGATGTGATAGTTTGACGTCTTTTCTGCTCCATACCTCCTCTAATATTCTGTGCTCCAATGGAACAGATGGGCCTTGGTTGATCAAGTAAACTGTCATGTTGACTGCTTCTGCCTAGAACTACATTGGTAGACCTGACTGTATACAAATGCTTCTGGCTCTTTCTGTCAACGTTCGGTTTATACGCTCAGCTACACCATTGTGTTGAGGCGTGCTTGTATAGTTCTTTCCATTCTGATCCCATGCTCATAGTATAAATTTTTGAATCTGGTGTCTTCATATTCACCACCATTATCGGTTCTGAGCTTTTTGATCTTCAAACCCATCTCATTTTCTACCATAGCTTTCCATATTCTAAAAGCCTCAAATACTTTAGACTTATGCTTTAGAAAGTAAAACCATACCTTCCAAGAGTGATCATCGATGAAATTCACGAAGTAGTGTTTCCTACCAATGGATGAGACGATTGTTGGTCCCCAAACATCAGAGTGGATAAGCTCTAGCCTTTCCTTCTTTGGGGTTCTGCCACTTGTCTGAAAGCTAACTCTCTTTTGCTTTCCAAGTATACAATCTTCGCACATGTCTATCTCTGTAGACTATAGGCCTGGAAGTTTTCCCTTTGTGTGCATAATCTTTATCCCTTTCTCACTCATGCGGCCTAGTCTCTGGTGCCACAAATTTGGTGTTTCATTACCTGCTGCAACTGTGATTGAACAATATGCCCTTGCTGTCATGTAAAAAGTGTCACTCTTCTTGCCTCGAGAAACTGTCATTGCACCTTTTGAAATCTTCCAATCATCACCATGGAAGATCATAGTGTAGCTTTCACTAGCCAATTGCCCTATTGAGATTAAGTTCTTTCTTAGGTCGGGAATATGCTTGACATATTTTAGTTCCCAAACAGACCCATTCAACTTAATCTTCACTACACCTTTTCCAATAATAGCACACGGTTGATCATCACCAAGATATACCTTTCCAAGGTTTCCATGGACATATTTCTTGAAGAATTCTTTCTATGAAGTAACATGGAATGATGCTTCAGAGTCTAACACCAAAGATTCTTCGTTGCTCTCCTAATAGCATATCAATGCATCATCTCCTCCATCTCCTCCTGAGGTGGAAGTAACATTTTCCTCTACCTTCACTTGTTTGTCCTTTGGTGCACTTTTGCACTGATTTTTGTAGTGTCTGGTTCTCCCACAATTCCAACACTTGATAGTCTTCGAGCTATGGGAATTATTAGGATTCCTAGATTTGGACCTCCTGTCCTTTGATCTACCTTGGTACTCTGTTCTGCCACGTCCATTCCCTCTAGTTGAATCTCTTCCTCTTGACTCTGCATGTAAAATTGAAGAGGTTGACGATTCACCCGACTCTCTACGTCGAATCTCTTCACTGAGAACCAGATCACGAACATCGTCAAATTTCAACTTATTGCTTCCTGACGAGCTACTCACAGCTGTGACAGTAGTATTCCAGCTTTTTGGTAGAGAAGACAAAAGTATCAATGCTCGTACTTCTTCATCGAATTTAATTTCAACTAAACTCAATTGGGTTGTGACTGTGTTGAGTTCATTGAGATGTTGAGCTACCGATGCGCCTTCTTTCATTCACAAATTGAATAAATGCCTAATCAAATGCACTTTGTTTGAGGCCGATGGCTTCTCATACATATTGGAAAGAGTTGCCATAAGACCTACCATGGTCTTTTCCTTTACTATGTTGAAAGCAACATTGCGGGATAACGTCAATCGAATAACTCCAAGGGCTTGTCTATCTAGAAGATTCCAATCTTCTTCCTTCATAGGCTCTGGCTTCTTCCCTGAGAGAGGTTGATACATATTTATTTGATATAGATAATCCTCTATTTTCATTTTCCAAAATTTGAAATCTGTGCCATCGAATTTCTCAAGTTTCACCTTTTCTTCACCTGTTGCCATTGGTCCCACTCACATCTGACTTCCTCAGGATTGTTTCTAACTATTTCTACAAACCACCATGTATTAGAACGCTTCCGTCGACAAAGCAATATCGCCAACAAATTTGCTATTCATGTAATTCACTATTCACTTAAATAACAACCTTGTAGAAAATTGACATAATTCAGCACTAATAGCTTTGATACAGTTATTGGGAAATTATGCAAATTCCCATAAGTAAGATTTGTGAGAAAAACAAGATAGACAATAACACACAAATTTGATAACGGAGTTCAACCAATCTTGCTTATGTCTCCGGACTTGCTACGGATCTTTTCTTGAAAGGGAAGAAATTACACAAGGTGTTTACAACACTCGTATAACTCACAACCCACAACCCAATTATATTCAAGAAAATTACTCTCAATTTTCTCTCACGAAAGCTTTTCTCTCAATTGGAATGAACACTTGGATGATTAATTCATTACAATTACACATCTATTTATAGGAAAATTCACTCCTTGAATTACTCCTTAAATTAATGGTTCCTTAAATTGCTCCTTGAATTAAGCTCCTTGATTTACTCCATGTTTTGCTCCTTAATTTGCTCCTTAAATTAAGGAGCTTTATAGCAATCTCCAACATAGGTTTCAACGGTGCTATAAGTGGCCACTATTTTGGGGATAACACATTCACGTATTCAGCTGCCAAACGATAGTAAGAAATCAGAACCAAGCTTTACCAACAAATGGAACAAATATAAAGATTGATAATTTCTTCTAAACCAACCAACTAGAAGAGTACACAACATCAATTTTAACAACTATGAAAAAAACTTTTGATTTGAGAACATTGTAAGGAACTTTGCAATTTCATCCATCCTATCCTACTCTTTCTCAATAACTTCTTGCCTTCAAGCAAACAACCTGCAATCATAATGAAAATCTTTAAGAAATTATATAATGTATTAAAGGAAATGTAAAAATCAAAATATGTGATGTTGAAAAAGTACATTGATCGAATAGCAACAACAAAAAATTTTCTTTACCAAGATGATGACCACACCTTAGACAAAAAAGTGCAAACCAATGAAGTTAATAATTCCACGGACACAATTGATCAAGTCTTTTTTGTCCCAACAGGAACGAAGGTAAACTTACGTGCAAAAACTAATAGAATAAAGGGTCGTCAAAGTCCCGTAGCTTAGGTCTCAAGCGACCATTAGTCCTTTAAAATAGAAAATAGGTTTTTTTTTGCTTGGTTCTTAATGCGAAAGGAGTCATAAAAGGACAAAAAAATCAAATTTTAGTAAAATTTGTAATAAAATGCTATTATTTAACACATGTAATTAAAATATTATTATTTAAATAAGGGTAAAATGAAGATTGAAACCAAAAAAATGAATAAGATAGAGAAAAATGACACACTAAATATGAATTGTTGAAACAATGATTAAAATGCAACTCTAACCTCTATTGATGAAGTCTTGTGCAAGCCATGTGATGAGCTTAATTAACAAAATGTTCAAAATTTAAGTGTCATTACTTGATCCTTTTCTTAAAAGCAACAAAATAAAAAAATGCTATCCCTAAATTACATAACTAAATGATCCAAATAATCTAACCCAAGGGACAATTAGGAACTTTAGAAAAGAGAATCTCATACGGAGATTTACCGTGAAAAACACGAGATGGCAATCTATTTAGTAGAAATACTGCAATGTAAAAAGCATAAGACCAATTAGATTTATGGACACTAGAACGAGAGAGCAATGCTAAACCTTTTTCAACAATGTGTCTACGAGGATTTTCAACAACTCCATTTTTCCCGATATTCATGGACATGTTGATTTAGGAACAATTATCATCTGTTCAAGGTTTCTAACAAGAGGAATAAACTCCCGACCCACATCAGTTTGTATAGCTAAGAACTTAGTTTGAAATTGACTTTCAACCATAATTAGAAAATAATGAAAAACGTTAAAAGTATCATCATTTGATTGAAGCAAGTAAAACTAAACAAAACAAAAAAATCATTCACTATAGAGAATATCTACGTCCATTACAAGATAGAATAGGAGAAACCTATAAGTCCAAATACAATAATGCAAATGGCTTAGAACTAGGAATATGAACATGCATGAGTAAAGGGTTATTTATGAGATTTAGCTACTTGAAAATGAGTAAAAAAGCTAAAATCCTTATCACTAGTAGAAAGTTGACAATTTGTAACTACATGTTGTACAACATCATGTGAAGGATGACCAAGAATATCATACCAAACACCGAGTAGTATAGATGAAACACAAGCATGCACAGCTGGAAACCAATCAGATGATGAGGAATTGACAAACGATGGGATCGTTAAACCATTGAGCCTATAGAGCCCATCCTCGCCATTTCCTTGAAAAGAGCATTCCTTGTAACTTGATCTTTGACAAAGAAGGAATGGGAGTAGAATTCAAGAAAAACATCATTGTCAACATACAAACGTTGAACATAAAGTAAATTTATAGTAGCAGGAGTGTGAAAAGTAAATGAGACAAATAAAGAGCACATTCGTTATTTGTAGACAAAGTACTTGAGCCAATATATAAAGCTTATTACCATTTCCAAGGACACCCTCAATGCCATTGTAAGGAGTGAAATTGGAAACACTTACGACCTCAAGTGATAGATGTGAAACATTTCAATCTAAGCGCCATGTACATCCAGTAGAGCCAACATCACTAAAAGCCACATGTGGTGTGGGAGAACTAGAAAGAAATTGACCAACTACCCTAGCATTGAATATATGATGCATTACATAACAAGTAAAGGCACCGTGACCTTGGTTGTTACAAATTTGACAAACAAGTCTTTCAAGCTTGTTAACACCAGAAGAGGTGCTTGCTCAGGAACCACAAAAGTCAAATTCATAATTGCGGATAAATTCTTAGGTGTGTGAGTACCACCAAAAGTATCATTGAAAAAGCTGTTTGTTACTTAATTAGTACTTATGAAGCGAAGATCGGGTCCAATTTTAGTTGCATAAATTAATAATAAATGGTAACCGACAAAATAATCAACAAGTAAGAAAAATTAATGGCACACGATGATTTAAGTGGTTCAACTTTTCAACGTGAAAAGTCTACTCCATTGACGATTGACACCGAGGAAAAATCCACTAATAATCAAATGGAGATACAACCACCAATTTTCAAAGAGTTTCACAAATTATACCAAGATTCAAAATCAACCCACAAAATATCTCATCGATTTAATGGTAATATATAGCAAGATAAATTAACAAACTTGTTATTAAATCAAATATTAACATACACATGATATCAATAACTTACTTAATTTTAGTTCCTCCCTTATTCTTCTATCTACGTATGCACTAAAATTGGTGTTAGAAGAAACAACCCAGAGGAAAGCTGCTTGAGAAAAATGACCCTCTCGTACTAAGTTCTTCTAGCAAGAATAATAGTTCTTAAAGTGAAGCTAGAGTTAATAATATGTGAAGGAGATAGTGGGAAAATGAGGGAGATCTGATTGATTTCGGGCTGCTGCGTTCTCGGGCTATACGCACAGAAAATTAACTAAGCAAACTTAGTTAATATATATATATATATAGCAAATGAATATAGGGTTTATTTAGTATTGGGTCTTGTCCAACATTTGTTTTGGACCATTTAAATAACACCGTTGAATACTCCAAGAAGAAGGCTTGGGACCAGAACAGCCAGAACCTCTATAGGAATTCTTATAATTACAAAAACCAATTTCCAAGAAGCAAAATTTGCTTGATATACCATATCAAGAGACACATAAGTTTTCCTATGAAGCATATGACGATAACCTTCCAAATAACTCTGAAAAGCACTAAAGAGTAGGAAGGGTTTCTCTCATGTTCATTGAGGCAATGGAGGAAGTATAATTGGATCCTAAACCTCCAATTACATACAACAACAAATTACAACTAGTTATTGCCTGTCCAGCAGCAGTTAGGTGATTTGCAATACCTATGGCACGATTGACACATGCAAATACAATCAAATCATCTTTGAGAAGAGCTTGAAGTTGAGATCGTAGATCATCGATACAAGCATGTGAAACAACAAAAAAGGAATATGCTAATTTAGTCCATTGTTCTCATGTTGTAGGAAAACCAAAGATATGAGAAGAAATGGCTTCAGAAATTTAACTATAAAATTAGCCTTTGATTAGACTATTAAGCCTATTCTAATTAAAAACTTTGGATTTAGAACTGTGCAACCTAAATCAAGAAATTGATGTGGAAAAACAATACTACCATCAATCAAACCTTGAGTCCATAGACTATCATATAACTAAGCATTGCTCAGGAATAGATCCAGGAGGTGTCAAGCCAAGTTCTGAACAAGAACATTAAGCAGTGGAGAAGACACGTGACTGTGAGACTAAGAAATATTCAGATTTGGAGTTTGTGTAGAGATTGGAGGTATAGCAAGAACCTCACGAGAGGAAGGAGATTTGGAAACCATGAACGGGCCCTAGATGAGCTCTTAAAAGGCTCATGAGAACTAACAGGATTCGAGAAGCTCTGATACTAGGATGAAAGATGAGACAACAGCATTATTCCAAAACTGTTTCATTCAGTTACAGAGTATGCTATTTATATCATAGACATACACTATGATATAAGAAACACTATCCTTGTGCATTTTGCAATCTATAATCACCAAGAACCTAAAATTTTTGGGCATTTAGCCATAAATGGATAAAGGAGGTGGAAAACTTCACTTAATGCCCATAGGTGATTTCTTTTTAAAAAGGACTCTGCAACTCACAACCAGTTTTGACCAGCTAAAATAGGTTACTGCATATGGTTAACGTAAGGTGGAATAGGATTAAAATTTTAAAAATAGGCACAAAAAACTATTATCAACATTTAGTTGATAATTTGATGACCTGTTATTGCCGGTAAAACAACCCTTTGGCGAATTTAAAATAAAGAACCACATGGTCCAAGTGATTTTTTCACCACTTTTGGGCTGTTTTAGACAAATTCTCTTATTTCAACTTGTGTTTTACCTATTAGTTATTTACTCATGTTGAATTTATATGTTCCTACACGGTGTGTTTCAAAAGACAATTAGATAGTTGGTCTTTAAAGTTGGGCATTTGTATAAAAGGAGATAAAAATGGTGGGAAACATCACTTGAGCCCTTACGAGTGCTTAAAACGTATTAAAATTACCATGATTTAATGTAATTTAATTGATTAAAAAGATTTATATTTATATGATTTTATCATATTTTTATATAAATTTATCTTTTCAAAATCACGAGGATTTTTATTGTTTTTTCAAGTATTTTCGCTTAAAAAATAATTTAAAAATTCGAAGAATAATACTGGAGCCAATACATCACAAATATGTTGAGAAACAAAATGAGAAAAAGTATAAAAAAAAAGAGAAAGTTGCCCAACCGCGCGCCCATTACGCTTATCCCATGCCCATTTCACACTAAAGATGTGCGCACAGCAGTGCCCATTCACGCCGCAATCCAGCGTCCATCATTCCAAAATTCCGCACGCGTCAACGCATTTTCGGCAGTGAATCCCACACAATCGTGCGCGTCAGCACCCTACACGCATGCCAACCTGTCCAATATGTGTCTATGCTTATTTAGATACTTATTTTTTATAGTTTGAGTCCTAGCCTTACATTTAGATACTTATTTTTTATAGTGGATAGTTAGGTGGTCTAGTGGACCAGTGGATTTTCTCTTAAGTCATTAATGTTGTCTACATTGTTTCAACCTAAAAATATTATGTATTGATATTTTCATTCTTGCATTACTTTACGTCATGTGATTGGTTGTTTGGTTGCTTACGAAATTTTAATATATCATATTTTTGTTGACATTCTGCTAATTAGATCCATAACTAAATGGAAAAACTTTCAAATATAATATCGAATCAACAAATAACATTCAATAACATATATTATATTAAATCTCAAACTAAATGAAGAATATAATAGTATTCTAATCAGAGTTTAAATATCAATCTATTTTAACATATACATTTCAAACTCAGATTATACCAGCACAATAACATAACAAGTATAATAAACAATATAATGAGGTAAACTCATATAGAGATTATATCTATATTGTAACATTCTCAGGTTACTTAAGGCAACTACTCCGCAATAAATAATTCACAAATCAATACAACAGTTACAATTCTAAAAAAACACTATTACCTCTATCAACTAGGACCTCCATCCAAACTATATATTGTTTCCCTTGTTTGCTTCTTCTACAATGATCTAGTTATGTACACGAACTCGGCTCTCCTCTAAAGCCAACACCATCTGATGCGATGTGATCATATACCATAGAATAGTAATATGTAGAATAAACTAACACAACCTCATGAACGTATCATACAAAAACAATGTGTAGTCAAACTACATAATATCGTGTTACTCCTACATAGGTGAACACTGATTGGCAAACAACACACGAAAAGTACACAACTTTCCTTGACTACATGCAACACTCCCCTTAAATTTAGGCAAGTTAGACAAAAATATATAGTGTAATCCTATACTCACAACATATGTAGCATATATCATGGTAATAAACATATAGTTGTGTATAGAAACTTTGCTTTCCCCTTTGTAACACTCCTATATGAAGAAGATAAGGGATATAAGTGTAAAATATAAAAATGATAAGTAAACTGAGCAAGTTCAAAGAACTAGAGTATCTTTAGATTAAACAATAAACTTAATGTAAACATTCACTTGGTCATCAATCCATGATGCATTCAAGTAATAATATGACTAAAAATTTGATTTCATGCTCAGTGTGTATTGTACTAAACTTGTTTACTATATATGTGCCATCAATAAATTCTTATGTGAACCAAGCAAATAGAGATGTAGACTTAAGTTGAACCAAACTTCATAAGTCCACATTTAGCCTTTATATCCACTAATGTAGGTGCTACCCTAGAAGAAATCAATAGGTCTTTCAAAGCTTGTAATGAAAGACTGAGGTTTAGGTAGATGAGAAGAGAGATTTATAGGTTTAAATCACACCTTTAGTCAACTAAAACAAACACTTTAAGCAAAGAGCTCACCACAATAAGAGTAAAACCTTTAAACTCAGGTTCTTTTCATTTTACTTCTCAATATTCATACAATTACATTTCCAAGTACAAGATCTTTTTCTTGTACATCTTAACATTCATTCACTGATAACCCCCTTTTATGTTTTCTCTTTCTTTGTTTTTCTTTTTCCTTTTCTTTTTAAAACAAAAGAGTAAAACAAACAATCCCAAATCAAATAAGTTCAATAAGTAATATAATTGAAACTCAATTGAATGTGTACAATGTAAATGAGATTTATGATTTGTGCTAAGCAAGTATGGGCAAAGAACTATACAAATTCACTAAGTTATGGAAAGTTTATGAGAAACAATTAACTTTAGGAAGACTATATAAATTAGTCATACATATGCTCAAGAAATGCACACATCAAGACAACCAAATTGCAATTTAGGTTAAAAGTAAGTAAACTATAAAACAACAATGGTTATTTAAAACAAGTTTGTTTCTTAAGTAGACAAATGAATGCATATCTAGCACTAAAGGTTAACACATATAAGAAAAGATAAAATACAATAGAACAAAACAACATGCAAAGTTCTTCAAACTCATAAAATCTAAAGAACATAAGAGCAAATCTCTCAACTTGAGATACAAACACCGATAGTTATTCTAAGTGATTCAAATCTTTGAAAGTCTATAGGTTTAGTAAAAATATCAACAAGTTGGCGATCAATACTAATATGTTGTAAATTCAAAGTGTTTGATCCAATAAGATCTCTTATTAAATGATGATGAATATTAATGTATTTGGTCCTTGAATGCTAGATTGGATTTTTTGAAATACATATAGAACTAGTGTTGTCACAATGTAAAAGAATATTTTTAACCTTGATGCCATAGGCAGATAACATTTGTTTCATCTAAAGAAATAGTGATCAACACAATACAACATCAATATATTCAGCCTTAATAGTTGGGAGAAAAACTAAACTCTATTTTTTACTATGACATAAGATCAAGGAATTTTCCAAATAGAAACAACCTCCGAATGTACTTTTTTGTCATCATTATTTCTAGTTCATTCATCATAAGAGTATCCAACAAACTTTATAATAGTATCCCTAGGATACCAAATACCAACTTCTGAAGTACACTGTATATATTTGATGATTCTTTTGACTGCCACAAGAGGAGATTCTTTAAGGGTAGCTTGGTATCTAGTACATATCCCAACACTAAAAAAGATGTTAGGGTGATTTATAGTAAGATATAAAATGCTCTCAATCATACTCATATACAAATCATGCTTAACATCCTTTCTTGAAAAGTATTGATAAAGTATTAGAGTGGTGATCATAGGGGTCCAAACAAGAGAATTAGTATCCAAACCAAACTTCTCAACCAAATTCTTGGTGTACTTAGCTTAACATAAGAGGATCATATTCTTCATTTGTTTTATTCGAAATCCAAGAAAGAACTTTAGTTCTATAACTAAAGTTTTTAATATGGCTATAAAATTTTGAGCTAGATCATTTTTAATGGATCCAAAAAATGATATCGTCAATATAGACTTGAGCATCAATAACCTTTCCTTGAATTCTTAAGACAAACAAAGTCTTTTCACCACATCTTCTTAGAAAACCATTATTAAGGAGAAACATGGTGAGATGATCATAATAAGAACGTGGATCTTACTTTAACCCATAAAATTCTTTCTTTAGTCTCATTACATGGTTTGAAAAGTGAGGGTCTTCAAAACCTTTTTATTGTTCCACATAAACCTTTTCTTTGATGAGTCCATTTAGAAAAGCACTTTTGACATCCTAAAAGAAATAAGCAAGACCAAGAAGTAGTCTAACACACTTAAGTGTAATAGGGGTGAAGGTTTCATCAAAGTATATTCCTTCAATTTGGGTATGCCCTTGTGCAACAAGGTGGGACATATTCTAAGCGATGATCCCATTTTCATCTTCCTTATTTTTATACATCTAATGAGTACCCAGGATATTTTTGATAGAAAGCCTGGGAACCAAGTACCAAACATCGTTTCGCTAAAATTGATTAAGTTCCTCTTGCATAGATTTGACCCAATGTATGTTTTGCAAGGCTTCTTTAATATTTATAGGAAGGATAGTGGATGTGAAACACATATAGTTCAGGGTTTGCTATAGTTAACATCTTGTCTTAACTCCACTTGCTTATTACTAATAATATCATTTATAAAATGGGCATTCTTAGTCCATTTAGGAAGGGAAGAGTCCTCTTATTCATTTTCTTTTTCTTCTTCAATGATTCTAGAGGAATCAACAGGAGTAGTGGAGGATACCTTTACATCATTTTCAACATTTTTAGGAGTTTCCCAAACTTTAAATATTTCATTATCATTGGATTCAGCAATTTTAGTTACTATAGAGTCAATTGTTATGACATTGATCAATTCCATAACAGTCAAAGTTCTCAGATTGTAGACTCTATAAGTGTGTCTGTTCTTGGAGTATACAAGGAAAATTCCAAGGTCACTCTTAGCCTCAAACTTATATAGATTTTTTCTATCCCTGAGAATATAACATGTATTCTCAAACACACAAAGGTGTTTAACTTTTGGTCTATTTTTCATGCTTGAGTTCATATGAAGATTGATAGATATCAGGCTTGAGAGAGCAACGATTTAAAGTGTAGCAAGCAATGTTTACAACTTCAACCCAAAATTGTTTTGCTAAGTGTTTACTTTCTAATATAGCTCTAGCCATACCTTGGATAACTATGTTCTTCCTTTCAACAATCCCATTTTGTTGAAGGGTTTTGGGAATAGAGAACTTATACTGAATTCCCATTTCATCACAAAAAGCACTAATTTTAGAGTTGTTGAATTCTTTTCAATGGTCGCTCTTGATTTTTATGATTATTCCAATGAATTCAAATTTTTTATTTGATAACTTGATACATAAGGATTTAAACTTATCAAAATCTTCTTATTTTTCTCTCTAAAATATAACTGAGATGTATATGGAGAAATCATCAATAATAACTAGAACATACTTTCTCCCACCAATACTTACAATTTCAATACGACGTATTAGATCCCTATAGAGAAGAAGGAGAGGTCTTATGGTAGATAAGTGTTGATTCTTCTTATGTTGGCTTTTCCTTTATTTTCCCGTCTGACAAAGATCACAAATATGCTCAAAAATGGAGGAAATAGGTGGGATAACCCAAACGACTTTAAGATTTGAGATTTTCTTCAGCAATTTAGAGTTGACATGTCCCAGTCCTTGATGCCAAAATTCTTCAATGCTCAAACTGAGCTTGTTACACACAACTTCGAGAGGTGTTCCTACATAGTTGCAATTTTCCTCAGATATGATACTTCAAGAGGTGTCCATGAGAGCACCGCACAAGTTAAATGAACTAAACTTTGCATTCTTGGTAGTCAATTTGAAAATCTTAGGATGAAAGAAGATGAAACTTTCTCTAAATTTTATATTAGATTATATGATATTACTAACACCTCTATCAATCTTGGAGAGAAAATTGATGATTTCAGAATAGTTTGAAAGATTGTATGCTCATTACCAGATTGCTTCCATGCAAAGGTCACTAATGTTGATAAAAGCAAGGATGTAGACACCATCAAAATATAGGAGCTCATTAACTCACTTTAAACCTTTGAGATGAGATTTTGAAAACCTATAAAGAGCAAGGGTATCGCTTTCAAAATAGCTATGATCGAAGAAAATGACAATGATGATGAAGAATAGGTACTCTTAGCTAGAAGATTGAATAAAATCCTTAACAAAAAGAATACTCGAAAAGGTCAATAAAGTTATCAAAAGGATTATAGTATAAGAGAATTCAAATATGTAAGTCCTATGATGAGTGTTTAAAAAGCACTAAAATTACTATGATTCAATGTACTTTAATTGATTAAATAAATTTATATTTTTATGATTTTATCATATTTTTATATAAATTTATCTTTTCGGAATCACAGTTATTTTTATTATTTTTGTTAAAATATAATTTATAAACTAAAAAAATACAGGAAGTAATACATCACAATATTTAAAATTTAGTATTCATTTATTATACAAATAAGTGAGAAAAAATGAGCAAAAATCAAAACAAATGGAAAAAAGGACAAAACTGAACAACCACCGTAGGGGTTATGTCGAGTTAACTCCTATCACGCATGCAGCCGTGTGCATTTCACACTGAGTCTAGCGTACGCCATACCGAGCCAGTGCCTATCTCGTGCCCAATTGTGTGCTTGTCAATCTGAGATCCATGCTTCTTTCCAATGCATTTGTCGAGTTCCAAGCGAGCCTATGCGTGTCAGCGCCTGTCCCTCGCATACCTCTATCCAAACACCAATGCTTGTTTCACGTGTGTCTGTGCCCGTATGTTTCAAATCTCGTCCCCACACGCATGCCATCCTATCCAAACACGTCTAAAATCAATTTTCAAGATATTTTCCCACTTTTTTTGCCTTTTCCTCACCTATAAAAGGAGCTTCTCCCCCATTGTAAAAATCATCCCTCAAATTCCAAAAATCACACATTTATCTTTCTCTCCCTAGAAAGCTTTCTTAGTTTTTATTTTTATTTTTATATTTTTTAGTTTTAAAGTTCTTCTCTTTTTTAGAAGAACTAGTTATGTTTTTGTAAATTTCTAGTTTTTGATTCAATAAACAGAAATGCAAATCCGTTTGGAGGTTTTTTAGAAATAGAATTCGCATCAAATTTTTGTAAATATTCTCTTGAGGTATAATTTTAAAATGATTTCTTTATAGTTATTTTTATGTTTCATTCTTATATGTTATATTTAATTGGTCATTGGTTAAATTTAACATGACTTGCTATTTCTAAATATGATATAATAATAACGTTGTTATGCTTGCGAAATATTAAATAGATAAATATTTCTACAACATAATTTGATTTTGTTTTTATACAAGATTTTATATTAAAGATGTTAAAAAGAAATATATTATTTTTCATTACAAATTTAAATTTGAAAATTATATTTTAAGGTTTAATTATTCGGTCTGATTTAGAGTAATGCTCTTTTATTTGTTGATACAATTGTCGAGTAGTTAGAGTTAAGCTCTATAAGTGTTTTAAGAATTATTATTATTCAAAAATGTATTGACAACATATTTTCAGTAATAGTTTTAAAACTTGAAAGTTAGTACTCGGATAATTAAATGCTTAGATTTAATTTGGACACCTTGTATAAAGTTTAAAATGTCCAATCCCACCAAATGTGGTATTTAAATGGTTCATTTTCAATCTCTTTGAAAAGAAATAGTTAATTCAATTAACCAATTTAATTATGGAATCCACCCATATGTGCTAATTGATTTGTTTAGTTAACAAAGAATATTTAACCCCACCAACGTTAGTATTTATATATAGAAGAGATGATCAATAAATATCTTTAATAACCTAAATAACATGAGCAAACACAATTAACTTAATTAATATATCCATAAATATATCATTGTTATGAATGAAAAAAATTTGCATAATTGTTTCTTAAATCCATATCTATGTTTTTTTATGTTATTAGATTAGGAAATACAAAAAAATCAAAATATCGTGACAAGATGTTTAGGATTTAATTTCGTTTTTAAAAGTTTGAGTTATAAATTAAAAATCACAAATATTCCTTTCTTAGATCAACCTTGAGAGTATATTTTTTATTTTTTATAGAATGATTTGTGCAATTGTGAGAGTTTTACCGATTTTGTCTAATCAAGTTTTTGGTGTCGTTGGCAAGGAAGGAATAACATTTTTAAATTATTCATCAAAATTATAAAAAATTTGTGTTGTAAATAATTGTGATTTTTTTATTTATAAAAAATTTTAAATTTTAAACTTTAATTTATTTAATTATTTTCTTTTCTAAAAAAATTTAAAAAAATTTAAAAACAATTACCAAAAATTATAAAAAAATTAAAATTTTTAAAAAAAGTTTTTAACTTTTAAATTTTAAATTTAAAATTTTAAGTTTAAATTTTAATTTTTAATTTTTAATTTTCTTTCAATTTTTAATAAAAAATATATAAAAAAACTAACTTTGTAATAACATGAAAAGTAAAGATCTAAAGATGTTATTTCTAGGAGGCTATTTCTTGGAAGTCTTTGTGCCACTAGTCTTTCTTAGGAACTTTGTTCTGTCTAAAAAGATAGTTTTTAAGGAGACTTTGTCCCACCATTCTTTTCTAGGAGCACTCTTGGTTAATACTGATTATGTTATTTAACTTAGAGATTAACTTAACTATTATAAATATTGTATGATATAACATGTATAAAAATGTATTTTTATTATATATTATATAGAGTGTATTATATTCAGTACAATTTAATCATATATATTTATTTTGTATAATTTAATCATGTATACTTATTTGTAAAAAAAATGTGTTTGTATTATATGATAGATAGAGTGTATTATAAATATGTATAGTTTAAGTATGTATAATTAAATGTATCAAAATTTGTATAAAAGTTGTTTGTATTATATATATATATATATATATATATATATATTGTAAAATCTGTATAATTATTTTATTTTTTATTATTTTCTTTATTTTACTAACTTTATTTTTATTTTACTTTATTTATTTCTTTTATTTGCTTATTTTTCTTTTATTATTTGCTTTTATTTGTTTCTTTTACTTAATTTTTATTTTTATTATTTAGTATTTATTTTAATACTTAGTGTTAGATTAGTTTTAAAAAAAATTTCTAAAGCTCTCCAAAATTTTAATTCACAATCTATGATAAAATGAGGTATTTGCTTTATTAGATATAGGTACAACTGTGTTTTGATGCCCTTGTTATTTAACTTGCACCTAGAAGTAGGTTATCTAAATCCCATGATAATGTCCCTAGTTTTAAGTAAATAAAATTTTGAAAATTTATAGGACACGACTTAAAAAGTATAGGTAGACAAACTTATCTTACCTGTAGGTTTGATTAATTCAATGATGTGGGGATATTGAGTTTACTTAAAAAGAAATCTCCCAAGTTACGTCTTGCTAAGACGTTAAACTAAGCACTGGATGGGAAGTAACCCATCATTTTAAGTAATTTTCTTTTATTTGTTTTATTTATTTAATTCCTTTTGTTTATTTTAGTTTAATTTCATGTGAACAATTATAGAATTGTTAAAACTAAAAATATTTGTGAGATGTTAGAAGTTCACAACGATCTGTCCGTGTGGACTTTAATGATGAACATGATGGATGCATATGCATTTTTCCATCACTACTTGCATATTCTCAAGAAATAAGTAACTTTTCTTCTCTTTTCTCTTTATCTTTAATGTACAATTTTTACATTGAGGACAATGTAAGTTCTAGGTTGATGCTGGTGAAAAGTTACCATGCTAAATTTCAAAAATTTCAAACGTTTTTATGTTCACATTTTCATTTTTATTGTGTTTGATTTTATTTTCTTTATGTGGTTTAAAATTTTAGGATTAGTTTTAAAAAAATTTAACAGAAATTTATCATTTCTAAAAATCAAATATAAGTAAAGAGTTAAGTTGTTTGCATTGTTAGATTAATTTTTGGAAGTATATCATGGAGTGTATGATAATTAGTTAGTTTTTGTCATGACAAGTATTTCTTGATAAAATGTGGAAATTATATTAAACCCAAAATCATTATTTAGGAATCAAATAGTGGAGACTACCTTTGGGAGAAAACACTTTTCTTATTTCTTCAGCATTATTAGATGATCTTTTTAGGACTTAGCATTGAATATTTGTATTTTTATATCTTAATAAAGTGTTATATATTTATTTTTCATTTGCTTAGATTAAATTATTTAAGTAGAAATTGATAGTATATGTCTTTCTTCATTTATGCATGACTTCTATTGAAAAGGTGATATATCTATGGTTACATAAACAAATACAAACATAAAATTCGAATATTAACCACTCACCTTACCATATAAAAAATGTACAATCTGTATATGGGTCGACTCTCTAAAAAATGGTTTCTTTTATTTGAAAAATATAAAAGAAAAAAAAAGAACGAAAGAGAGGAAAATGAATAGTATAATTTATACACTATGATCCAAAAGCCTAAACAGTTGTGAGAAATGGCTTAGTACAAAAGAAAATATTGGAATTAATTCCTTAAGAAGTCATTGCATTTTCCTACATTTTCTAAAAGACATATTACTTGATATTTTTTATTTGATGAATTTGATTGTTGCATGAAAGTAATGTATAATACTTTCTAAATCCTTACATTTGATTCCTTTCATGAGATCAACGTTAAAATAACACTTTGAGCCTTTCTTCTTTATACATATGCGAGCATATTATTTTATTTCTATACATCAAATCTTTCATATATAAATTAGTATGAGTGTTTGAATCCATAAGATTTAGTGTTTTGAGAATATTGACTTGTGAGGAATAAAGTCTAAGCAAATTCGGATTCCTGACACTAGTTTGGGTGAAATTAAATTGATACATTTTTTATATAAAATATGAAAATGGTTTTCAATTAATTATTTTAATAAATCATTAATTTTTAGTAAGTTGAAATAATCTATACTTAAGATTTTAATTATGAAATTTAAAATGGATTATATGCATGAGATATTTTTGTAAATCATATCTTTATTTTATTTTAGTCTTTTTACTTTATTTTAAATCTTAGTTAACTTCTTATTTTAATTATTTTATTTTATTTTCATCTATTGTTAATGCTTGTGGGTATCATTATTGAAAACCCTTATGAGACTTAAACTCGCCCACTAGGGCAACCTAGGGGTTTAACGGCTTATTATATATGCTAAATGCAATTGTGTCAATCAACGGAAGTGATTTAGGATAAGGGACTGGCAACGGAAGTGGTTTTTATTTTAGTTTTTACCATTTCTCTTGCTAAGGGACTGGCAAGAAGTTAGTTGAGGGTTGTGATGAATACTTACAAAGCACTAAAATTATCATGATTTAATGTACTTTTATATAAATTTGTCTTTTCAGAATCACATGTATTTTTATTCTTTTTTAGGTATTTTCATTTAAAAATAATTTAAAGACTCGAAGAAAAATATTAGAAGTAATACATCACAATATTTAAAGTGTAGTACTCATTTATTATAAAATATTTGAGAAAAAAATGAGCAAAAGTAAAAAAATATGGAAAAATGGTCAAAACTATATAGTCAGCGTGCACGCCATGTCGAGCTAGCGTTTATCTCACGTGTAGTCGTGCGCATGTCACACCGACATCCATGCCTATTTTTGAGCACATTAGTCAAGTTATGCGTGCGCCTGTGCGCAGTAGCGCAAATCCCATGTGCATGCCCACACGTGTGCTATCTTATCCGAAACACAACCAACACCCATTTTCAAGATATTTTTCCACTTTTTAACCATTTCCTCACATATAAAAGGACCCTCTCTCCCAATGTAAAAATCATCCCTCAAATACCAAAAATCACACATTTCTCTTTCTCTTTCTAGAAAGCTTTCTTAGTTTTTTATTTAAAATATATAAAAAACATTTAATCCTAATTTATTAAACTAAAATTAACTAAAAATAGGGAGAATCTAGCAATTATAATTAATAAAATAGGTGAAAATAACTATATAAAATACAGTTATCATTGATACAATTGCTTGGTAGTTAGAGTGAAGCTTTATTTCAAAAGGTTTTTTAAGAACTATTATTATTCAAAAAAGTATTAACAACATATTTTCAGTAATGGTTTTAAAACTTGAAAATTAGTACTCGAATAATTAAATGCTTAGGTTTAATTTGGAAACCTTAGCTAAAGTTTAAAATATCTAACCCTATCAAATGTGGCATTTAAATGGTTCATTTTCAATCTCTTAGAAAAAAAGAATTAATTTAATTAACCAATTTAATTATCGACCTCATCCATAGGTGTTGATTGATTTATTTAATTAATAAAGAATATCTAACTCCACCAAAGGTGGTATTTATATATAGAAGAGAGAATGAATAAATATCTTTAATAACCTAAATAATATAAGCAAACATAATTAACTTAATTATTATATCCATAAATACTCCACTGTTATGAATGATAAAAATTTGCATAATTGTTTATTGAATCCATACCTACATTTGTTTTTATGTTATTAGATTAGGAAACACAAAAAAATCAAAATATCGTGACAGGATGTTTAGGATTTAATTTCGTTTTTTAAAATTTGAATAATAAATTAAAAGCCACATATTTTCCTTCCTTAGATCAACCTTGGGAGTGTACTTGTCATTTTCTATAAAATTATTCGTGCAGTTACGATAGTTTTACAAATATAAAATAAAAGTATCTACAAAATCGATATTACTAACTCGATGTAGGTTTTGTCTTATCATTCTACTGGTAAGAAATATAAACCCACTAGAACTCAATATTTTGAATGCAATAGGACTAGTCATATTGCAGCTGACTATGCAAACAAGTAGAATAAAACTGGATGAGGTTCAACGCTACACTTACTATGAAAGTGATAATGATAATCCAGTAAGTGTAACATTTATTTTGATGATGAGGAAAGTAATGCTGAATTTCTACTCAATAAATTTAATGTCAATAGTATTGAATAAGTATTCATATATTATTTAAGATGCAAAAGAGAAAAATATAGGTTGCTTGTAGAAGTAACTAAACTAAATGATAAACTAAAATCCTATGAAATAAATTTCTTGGTACTGTGAAAAGAAAAACTTGATTTGTCTGAGCGTATTAATGATTTGAATTAGAGTCTTGCAAACATAGAACAACAAAAAGAAAATCTCGTACAAGAGTTGGGACAATCAAAGGAAGCGGGGAAGAGAATGACTATTGGAGTTGAAAGACAAAACAAAATTCTAAATTATGGAAAACCTGTTGGAGATAAGAGAGGAGTAGGCTTTGTAGATGACAATTCTACGTCATAATCTTCAAAATTAATTGAATTTGTAAAAGCCCTTAAACCTTCCTCTTCATAGGCTACATATACAACTTCAACATTAAAAACCACATTTGTAAGGCCTTTTTACCATACTCATAATGTCACTCATTATACATAAAAAGTAGTTGCACCTTTGATTGAAAATACTAATAAGTTTTTGCTTATCTATCATCATTGTGGTAAGACATGTCGTATTAGGCCAAGTGTAGATTTTTGATGAATGCTCCTAAATTTAATAATACTTTCTATGCTTCACATGGTAGGACTCATAACCATCATCCATCTATGCCTATTGCATCATATTCTAGGATGAATGGAAATTATAATAAAATGTTCAAAAATTCTACTAGGCAGCATGAAGTTATTGGTTCAAATAGGCATGTAAAATTCAACACTTGTAATTCTGGGAATAATTACCATCATCCTATCATGCATACTGTAAAATTCAACACTTGTAATTCTAGGAATAATTACCATCATCCTATGATGCATATTGCATCTTTAGTTTTTTTGTTTGTTTTTATTTTTATTAATATTTCTCTAGTTTCAGAAAAATAAAAAATAAAAAATAGAAAAGGAGGGAAGAAATATTTTAACATTGACATGATTATTACATACTCCACTATGCAAATGGATATTGTGACTTGTGTATTTACATATTTCTCACATCTAGTGATTAATGTCAACATTCACCCATTCGTACACTCACTGGACACATAAATATGTTATGCTAGAAGTTTATAATTAATTATATGAGATTTTAGGGCATGAGATAACCTTAACTTTGAAAATTATGGTTGAACTCCTTCTTTCACTGTATAAATTGTTGTTATAGAAAGACACCTAGTTTTGAAATTTACCATAGTGACTAGAGAGAACTACCTCACAATTAGTGTAAAAGTCATCATGCTATCTATATTGGATCATGTATATTTTCTTTTCAAAAGAAAAATAATATGATAAAAAATAGTTGTAAAAAATACAAAAAGATTTTTCATGCATTAAAAGAAAGTGCACAAATGTTTATACAAAAAGAAAATAAATCACCAATTCCTCACATAAAAAATTATAATAAATACAATAGGGGAATAAAAAAATAATTAAGTTCTCTTTTAATAAATAAAATTTTATTATATACAAGTATGAATTCAACTATAAGTTTTTATGATAGATGATATTTTTTTCTTTAAATCTTTCATAACTGATTATAAATGAACAAATTGACATTTTATTGCATTTTTAACACATATTTTACTTTTGATGATTTTCGATATGTCACCATAAGTATTAGTATGTTTGTGTGTATTGTCTATATATATTTATGTTATCAATGGATAGTCACACTTTGAACAAAATTAATTTCATCTTTTGTATGTACTACCATAGTCATGTTTAGCTAAGTCTAGTACCGTAAATTAAATATATATATATATATATATATTGATTTTAATAATTTTTTGTTTTATCTTAATTTATTTAGAGTAGTCGTAGAACTTAGGGGGAGTTTAGTCATTTTTTCAAAATATATTATTTTTAGCTCTTTATTTTGAATGTGCACTCCTCTTTTTCGTCATTAAATACACTGATTTCTTGCTCATCTTTTTTGTCATTGCTTTGTGATTATATTATTTATTCTATGACAAAAAAGGGAAGAAAAGTTAAAACATTATTGAAAATTTACAAAAACATGAGAGCTAATTTAGGGGGAGAATTACTTTGAAAATATTTTTAGAGATACTACTCATAAGGGGAATTGTGTTTTTAATTTCTATCAGTGGTTACTCATTCTTATGCATATTATTCACTTTATTATTGTTATATACACTAAAGTAATGAGAAATGAGTCTTTCAGAATAAGTTGTTTGGCTGTTTATGTTTTTAATTTTCAATGTATATACATGAGTTTTCGAGATTCAAGCGAAGCTGGTTTCACTGGATAATAGGATAGTTCTATTATGTAAAATTTTATTTTTCCTATGAGCGTAATGGTGTGAGAGAGAAGTTTTTTCACACGAATGTGCCAAATGGGGAGATTATAAGGTATATGTGTGTGTTGATGATAATCATTAACAAAACATCCAAATGTAATTTTAGTTTCTACCTGTGTCCTTCAAGAATATGTTCAAGCCAAATAAATTATCAAGCTCCAACAATCAAAATTTAGGTATATCTTTGTTTTTATGCATTCGAGATTTCATATTAGACACATAGGAACATTTTGAGATTAGGCTACTCGATTGATTAAGACATATCTAGATTGATCGAGTTATATAGATTGATCAAGAATCAATCTACTCAGTTTAAAGGGTCCTGAACTAATTATTTAATTAACTAAATTCATCAATTTATTAGCTAAATTGATCGACCTAGGTTTAGAATTAATTATTTATTACACCAGATCGATCAAAAATTAACTAGATGTATTCGGTGGATTGAGACTATGTTAGATCGATCGAGCAGTCATGTATTTGATTTTAAAACCTATTTTTAAGTCAAATTAAATTGGCTTTTTATTATATTATCATTTTTCTTTAAAAATCTTTTAACTAACTTTATGGAAAACATAATAATTTTACTTTAACCTAGTGTGTCAAAATATTCTATATATACAAACTTAAACAAATAATTTTAATTAACTATACAAAAGCATTCTTTTTTTCATCTTAATCTCTTTCTTATTTTGCAAAAACTACTCAAGTAGGCTTTTTCATTGAGTTAATTTATTAAACATTTGTGGTTGTACTTGATGGATTAACAAGCCTATAATATTTGTGATATTATGCTTTAAATTGATTGTTCTAGGATTGCTAGTTGATTTTGATTTATTTGATATATTTATTTAATCATCTAATTAGGCTTATTTATTATTGAATTTTCTATAGGAGACACATTTGTATTTGTGTTATTGTGCTAACATTTCAATACTAGTTGACCAAGTTCGATTGCTTGTGTGACTCAAGTTGTCGGAACGTTAGTTTGGATTCAAACACCTTTCTTATAGAGGTTTTGATGAAAGTAGTGACTTGTAAGTAGATTGCTTGGGGTCTTTATCTTGGTGGCTAGTATAAGACATGCCCTTGTAATTGGATCTTATTTTTCATAGTGGATGGTTACGTGATCTGACAAACCGGTGGTTTTTTTCTTCGATCATTTGTAGTCTACATTGTTTCCATATAAGAATATCGTGTCTCAATCTTTATATCTTTGCACTATTTTATTTCTATATAATTGCATGCTCGGTTGTCTATGAGAACTTTAATTTGTTGTAATTTCGTTGATTATCTATTCATCTCCTTTAAATCTAATATCAACTTTTTTTTACTTATTCTCTTTTACGTGATTATAATACTTTAGGACCTCCTATAGATATAATATATATATAGGAACGAAAATAGATAAAGAATGATAATATAAGGATTAAAATGGATGTAATATCTATATATGGTTAAAAATAAATGGAGTAATAGTATGAGATGGTTACTGTTGTAATTCAGAAAAGATATAACAAAAAAAAAGTGAAGCATCCCAGATGTCTTACCCTTGGGATAGCCCGAGCTTAGCTCGACCCCGACTCTTACCCCTGACATGTTATACTTCAGGTCAATTATGTTCTTCTGATATGTAAATACATGTACACATTATGTAATTGATATCTGTATCTATAATATTCTATAAATAAATAGACCCCTTGTGAATATCCACAAATTCAACAAATTGTTTAGTTTTCTCTCTAATCTTTATCTAGAAACACATTGAATTTCAACAGATAATATCACAAAATTAAACGCAAAAAAGTAACAAGGAAATATGCAACTACGAAAACATATGTTAATGTAATTATCAAAGTCTCGAGGTTTCTTGTTTAAAGAATTATTGCGAAAAGAAAAACAAATTATATATATATATATATATATAATGATGTAGGTGATAGGACTTAGAAGTGCACCATGACATCCTAATGGTGTCCTGTAGCACTCTTCTTCGTCTAACCCATCGACTATGAATATTATTAAATTGATAAAAAATAATACAAACTAAATCTCAATAAAATCTATAATTACGTCTGCTGTTAGCATCTGAAAAAATAAAAACATTAGCGAATGATGAAATATTTTACTATGTCGCTCTATAGATACTAGGTACCTAGAGGCTATACAATTTGTTATGTTGTGCTCTCTATGTGTATGTAAACAATCAAAAAAACAATTTTTTTAAGCAGTTAGCTTAAATAGAATATCATCTCCATGACACCAATAGCGATTTAGTGAAAAAAGAGAGAATCATAACTATCTTGTTTAATACAACTATCTTGTTTAATATAATTTTAGATGAGTAGTAATTTTAGCCAGAGTTAGGATATAAAATTGAGAAATTATTATATGGTGCATAATGTAAAAATTTACCGGAATAATTTAAACCGTAGGATACCGTCTCCAAATTTCGAAGCTCATTTATAAATAGTGTAAAACTCTTATATTTTACATAGTTATAATGTGGTCGTATGAATTATCTTTCTACCTTTATTATAGAACATAAGTATATAGGTAAACATAAATAAATATTAATTTATAAATTTATATTCATAAAATCTTGTTAATACTTAATTTATTATTAAAAACATGTAGAATAATACGATAATACGAGGAATAGGAAATAAATTAAAAATAATTACTGAATATATTATTTTTTTCTTTTTAAAATATAAATAAATTTTTTAAAAAATAACAAAATAATACTCTTAAAACTTATAACTACAAAAAATAGGGTCTCTTTTTCATACTTCATATATTTTTACAATTAAAAGAAGTGTGACACATAATTTCATTTTGAACATTTTCTAATTGAATGCTATTCAAATTAAACTACAATTATTTAAACCAGTTCAATATTAAATGTCATCTAATTGAATCATATTCAATATTATTGTGGTATATTTTTTGTTATAATTTTTTAGAGTGTTATTTTTTGTAATTTTCCTAAAAATTTGAGATATATCTCATTTATTTTCATTGAAAATATTTCATCTATGATTTTGTTTTTTAAATTTTGATATTATATTTATATATTTTGAAAAAAGATGTTATATCTATTAAAATAAGTTTGGCATATCATTTTATTTTAAACGTTTTTCAATTGAATATTATTTAAATTGAACTACAATTATTTAGACATGTTCAATGCTAAACATCGTCCAATTGAATCATGTTCAATATTATTGTGGTATTATTTTTATTTTTATAATTTTTAAGAGTATTATCATTTTATAATTTCTTTATATAGTTTAGATATATCTCATTTGTTTTCATTGAAAATATTTCACCTATGATTTTTTTTTTATGTTTTATTTATATATTTTAACAAATTGTTTATCTCTATCTCTCACACTCATACACCTACGTATGTGCGTGCGCGCGTGCATATATATATAATAGAGTGTACTTATAAATTTCAACAATGTTTTCAAAACAATCATTTGTATGCTAAAAATAAAACCCTTAAATCACCTCATTTAGCACACAAAAGTAATGTTTTAATCCTATCTTAGTTAGCTACAAAAAAATTAAATTTGATTGGGACATTGAGAAGAAATTAAAAATTTTCCACGATTAAATAACAAAAAACATATTTTGTCAGTTCTATTATTTTAATGTTACTATTTTCGTAGAAAAATATAAAGTATTATTCTTTATGTACAGATGGTTACTAACGGTTTGGTATTTTATACATTCAGCCACTCATATAGAAAGCCACTTTGAAGGATTGAGCATGTAGTTAATATTTTTAGGTTGTATGTTTTCTTTGTTGCTTTTTGAGTATTTGTGGAAAAATACTCACTATTTTTCAAAATAAAAAAACTTCATTTTTATTGTCCTCGTTGAGATTTTGCTGAGGTGTTAATGAGCCTTCCCAAGCTCGCTAAGTTGTCAATGAGCTTTTCCAAGCTTGGTGAGCTAGCTAGAATGAGCCATGCAGCTCACATAATTGGGCTTGGTAAGGCCAACAGAGGTTTGCTAAAATTAAGCAATGAGGAGGTTTGGCGACTATTATCCTCATCAAGTGATCAGCGAGAGTAGTCGAGAAGCACTCCAAAAGCTAAAGAATTTCCCATAAATACCCCAATTTCTTTTGGTAGTTAGAAAAAGGTAAAAACTCTTATAGTTTGAAAACTTATGTTTTGAAAATTATTTATCTAATTCTATGTACCAGTGATACAATTAAGAAATAGTTTGGTGAAAATATAATTTTTGTAGGATTTAATTAAAAAGAATTTATAAGTTATATTGTTTTTGTGTTGGTATTGTCATGTGTAAAAATAAAGTTTGTATGTTTATTTAGTGTAATATCATCCTCTATAAAAGGTTAATTATTGTTAGTTCAATATTGCACACACTCACATAAAGTTTGCAATTTGTATATTTTCATGATGCACACATTACTTGATTAGAGCATGTAGTTATCATGTTTACGTTGTGTATGTGCATTGTGTTTGGTTTTGTGTTTGCCAGTATTCGTGAGAAACTTACTTGACATTTTTTCAAACAAAAATGACTACTTTTATAGCTCATTGAGGTGCTTACTAAGGTTTCTTGCCAAGTGATAGGACCCATTGAGGTGTCTTGCAAAGTCATTTTCGAAGTGGCCAATTATAGATACGACCATTATCCTTACTGAGGGTGCATTTATCCTCGTCAAGGTGGTTGGCGAGGAGGTAGTGAGGGCCGTAGAAGTAGAAACATTTTCTATAAATATCCTTTATTTTTTTTAATTAATTAAAAAACGTGGGGAAATTCTATCATTTTGTAAACTCAGGTTTCTGAGAAAAACTATTTTCTAGTTTTGTATCAATGATACGTAAAGTGTAGCTCCATATTGATGATATATTGAGTGAGAAAAATTATTTTGGATTTGGTTTATTTAAAATGAATTAAATATCATCATAGTTTATCTAGGTACATGTGTATGGGATTCACCTTTACCTTATATCGTTCACTATATTAAAAAATTGGTGATTGTATCATATTGTGGGGTAGTGGAGCTTTAAGAGGAGAGCTAAATTGGCTTGGATCATAGTTGATATGGAGATAGTTGTGGAGGAAACTTAGGCATACTTGAGCATGTTGCTCCAATTGAAAAAGGTATACGCATATATTTCTTGAGGTTGTGAATTGTTGATTTGTTATTTAGTGAATTACTTATTACTCAGTGATTGCTTTAAGCTATCCATGGATGTTACCACATAGACGTGGATTCTATATTGATGTATTTGTATGTTCATATGTACTATTACTACAATTAGGGTTACATTGAAATATGTTCAATCATAAGAGGATCATACTATGATTAGAAAGCTTTTCTTTTCTTACTACTTTCCTACTTATGCCATTAGTATGTATGCAATGTATGTATCTACCATGAATTATTTTGAATATTAATTATTTTCTCAGATTATCTGTTTCTATAATTAACTAGCTATTTCTTTCTTACATTTATCTTATTTATTACTTCTATTTATTGGTTTTCCACTACCTGCGAGAGTTTGTTGACTCCTTGAGATGTCTTTATCACCTCTCAAACTTTTTTTAGTTGGAATCAAAGTGGTATACTCTATTGGGCATAACTACTTTGGTGTTGATTGCTCTCAGTTTAAAGCTTATCTTTTCTTTAATGCTTTTCCACTTATGAAATGAATATGTTATCCAATATATATCTACCATGTGTTGTTCTAGCTGTTAATTATTTTCTCAAATTATATGTTTCTATAATTAACTAGCTGTGTCTTCTTACATTTACCTTGATTTTTTTACTTATATTTATTGCTTTTCAAGTACATGCAAGAGTTGGCTGAGTCCTTGAGGTGTTTGTATCACCTCCCATTTGTTGTACACCAAGTGATAGATGTTTCAGTTGGTATCAAAGTGGTATAGCCTACTCGGCATAACCACTTCAATAGACCTCTTTAGTTCAATGAAATATGTTATGCATATTAGAGATCTTATATGTTTTCTTATCTGTGATGATGATGTTTGGTACTTAGTTGAGAATTGAAGTCCATCACGTTGGAACAATTGTACATAGGTGAATTGAACTTCTAAACCAAATAGCCAACCAAGACCTAGATTAGGGGTAGATACGCCAACCTATGAAATCTTTTCACAAGCTCTATTTCTACTAGGTCAAGTAGGCCTTGAATTATGAATTAAGTAAATAACACAAAAAAATATACAAACAAAACAACATGCTTAATTTAAAACACCAAAAGTACACCATCAAATAAGAAAGAATAATATGCATTAAATACATTAGTGACAGTGTGCCTTATAGGCTCCTGTCCATGTTAGCAACATGTATTAGTTAGACAAACCACATGTGATCATGCATAAAACAACATGTGATGAGGTAAACCTATATGTACTAGATCCTATATGGTAATCCTTAGATTCCTTAAGGTAACTACTCGACAACAAGTAATTCACTAATAAAAAAAATCAATTGTTCACAAATAAACAAAATATATGCCTATACCTTTCCATGCTCAACTATGCCTAAGCTGCTTCCACTTCATGTAAACAAAGCACTTGATATAAGAAAATCCAAACTCGTCCTTAAAGCTTCATCACCACATCATGTGATCAACTACGGATGGCTTAACCTCCTAATATGTAATGACATTATAACTTCGTAACATCTAGCTGACACATATCACTCCAACACATACACTCTTCACTTATGCTCAATGTTGAGATTTCATAACACATAGTTGACATATGACACACGACACACCAACACATAGGCGCCTTACTTATGCTTAATGTTATGACCTCATAACATTCACTCGACACACAACACACCAATATATAGGCTCATAACCTTTGAGAACTATTTTACTCTTGCAATTACCAACTAACACATGGAAAATTAACCTCGAGAGAAACTCCCCAAAATGATACGGCTCTTTATTAGCCAACCATGCATTTTACCTCTTAAAAAAACCTTACATGATCTCACATTTTTTACACTCAACCTATTGTTTGAGAATTATGAAAGGGACTCCTCTATGATATTTATTTCCAATTTATAAACACATTATTTTTTGAACCCAACACTTAGAAGGAAAATGGACCAAGAAAGGATCGAAGAAGTTTGGTGCAAAAGAGTAGAGCTTCCTCCCTAGATTCTGGCCAAATAAACAAGGGAAGGAGATGAGAATTTATAAAATAATTCAGTCTCTCGACCCTTGCTGACAACCTAGGCAAGGATGAATGCCACCTTAGTAAGGGTAAATGTCGCTAAAGCTCATCGAAAACCTCGATAATATTTTAGGAAGGTAAGAACATCAACAAGCTCACTATAAACCACAAAGAAAATTATTTCAAACATCGAGAAACACCGAGTCCCTAATAAGACAACATAATAACAAACAAGCACCTAATTATGCAAACAATATGTAATATATAGAGTGAGTGTGTGCAGTAAGTAAACATAAAATTATATCCTAAGTGATAATGAACCACTAGTAATCAACCTTACAGAGGACAAACATAAACATAAAATAAAATACAAACATTGTATTTTTCACATAGGAATGCCAACATCAAAATGGTAGGACTTACAAGAACAGATGAAACCTTCCTTATCAAACCATCCAAGAAGGAACTATGGAGCCAAAGCCTTTTGATGATTGGAATAAAGAGGAGCTTCGTGTAAGTAAATAAAACTATAAGAGTTATATACTATTCATGGAGATATGTTATATATTGAAGTTATCTCCTTAAATTTTAGCAAGAGTTCTAAAAAAGCTTTGAATTATCTAGAAAGGAACTACAAAGACAATTTTTACAGTGTGGTTGAGAATAAGTCTTTAGATTCTAAAATTGGTACTTCTAGGTGTTAAGTGCTATAAGTATTGTAATTCATGTAGTGTCTATGTTGAAATTTCCATGTAAAAAACACATAATTTGTATTATTTTACTTGTATTTTTTCTTCCTTTATATAAGGTAAATTACTAATGATTTAGTATTACATACACTCACATCATTGAAAAACTTATATGTTTTCATGGTATACACACCATGAGGGTTGAGATCATATAGTTGACATGTTTAGGTTAGTTTTATGCATTGGGTTGCTTTTTTATTTATGGTGGTAAACTACTTGGAAAATGTTTCACAAAAAACTACTGGTTTTTAGGAGCTTAATGAGTGCTCACTATAGTGCTAGTTAAGTTGGTCAGTGAAAAGTTAGTTTCTAAGTTTCGTATCATCAATATTTTGAGTGGTTTTTAGTATTAGTGATTCGTTGACTTGTTTTTGTAAAACGATTTTTAGGTGGGTTAATTAAAATTTGAATTATTGCTCAGATGTAGTCACAAACAAGGTACATGCAAGGATTAAAATATTTTTTTTACGATGGACCTCACTCTATTAAGGGATATGAGAACCTTCATGATGTAGTAAACTATGTCACAAATTAAAATCTCCAAGGAAACTCATACTCCAACACATACAATCTAGGATGGAGAAACCACCCAAATTTCTATTGAAATTATAACAACAATTATGGTGATAATCAATTCAATAGCTAACCCTTCCCTCACCAGGTTTTCAACAATCATAGCAACCACAAGCCCAAGAGAACCTAGTGAAGACAACTCAAGTGCTTTAATGGGAATGATGAAATTTAGTAAATACAAAAGTGGATCGCATAGAGTCCACTCATGGGGCTTCTATGCAAACATTGGAGAACTAAAAGGGGAAACCTATCCAAAGACCTCAATGTAACCTTCTAAACAACATAAAATTAAACCCAAAAAGAGAGGGTAAGGAGTATTGTAAAGCAATAGCCTTGAGAAGTGGTGAAACTTTAGAAGAAAAGCTAGAAACCAAAAAGGATGAGGAGGACAAAGTGGATAAAGAGAGTACTGAAAAGAAAATAATTTTGCAAAAGAAGAGTAACCTCTATAAACCCATGATACCTTTCCCTCAAAGACTCCAAAAGCATAACTTAGACACACTATTTTCAAAATTTCTGGATGTCTTCAAGAAGCTACACATAAACATACTATTTGTAGATGCACTTGAACATATATTTACATATGCCAAATTCATGAAGGATATACTATCTAAGAAAAGGATACTTGGAGATAATAAGACAGTAACCTTGACTAAAGGCTATAGTGCCATCCTCAATAGAAAACTGCCACAAAAACTAAAAGATTAAGGTAGATTTGACATCCCTGGCACAATTGAGAATATACCCTTTGGCAAGGCAATATGCAACTTGGGTAAAAGCATTTACTTTTTGTCACTATCAGTTTTCAAAAGATTGGGGTTAGTGAACCAAAACCTACTTTAATAAAATTGGAAATGGAAAATAGATCAAACAAGCATTCCCAAGGCGTGGTAGAAGATGTGGTAGTAAAATTGGACAAATTCATCTTTTTGGTTGATTTCATTGTACAAGATATAGAGAAGGATCGTGACATTTCTATCGTTGACTAAGAGTTAATTTCACAGTAAGCTCCATCCATGTTCAAATCATTCTTTAATTTAAGTAAAACATAGAGTCCTCTAGATATTAAAATTATCACAATCATGTTCCTAGCATTGACCTATAAATTGACTTGATACACTTAAACAAAATAAATTAAAAGATGACTCAAAATAAGAAAAAAATAAAATTTTGAAAAATTGTGTATGAAATTTTGTTTAAACTCTTAACAAAAATATAAAAGGGATTTTTCGTACCCCCAACTAAAAATTTACATTGTCCTTAATGCTCCAATGCATGAGAAAGGAGAAAGAGAAAAGTTACATTCATTGTAGTCGTGAATTGTGGCTATTCTGAGCATTAGGTTTACATCATATGTATAAATTTCATCATCCATTAAGAATTTAAATGTACCTTACACATAATAACATCACCAATAAAGTTATAAAATTAAGAGGTTAAACTAAATATCATAACAAAATCTCAAAATAAAAGAAAATAAATAAACAAAATTATATTTGATGGTAATGCATTATGTTAATGTCCATATTACGTCCAACCAACACTATAAGAAAAATAAAAATAAAAATAAATGAACTACAAAACAGAAATAAATGAAAATAAAAAGAAAAGAAAAGAAGTTAGTAGACTAAACCAAAAAATCTAAAACAAAATAAAATAAAAAATTTAAATACAAAAGTTAGTAAAATCTAAGAAGTTAAAAATTATTATTTTTAAATAAAAAGAGTTAGTAAAAAGAATCTAAGAACAGGTTAAAATTAAAAATTAAACTAATAATTAGTGGTAAAATTATAAAAACAATCACCAGTAAGGGTGCTAAAAACTTGATACGTTTGGATAGACATGTGCTTGACTAAACTTCGCAGGATCAAAATTCTTAGTAACCTTTAATGTAGGTATCAACTCTATTTGTCACACTGTCATAAAGAAACAAGTTACCATTTTGAATAAGATTATTAATGAATACCACGCTTTATAGAATAAATAGAAATTTATTTACTCTCAGGATAATCTAGTAACATCTTAAACTAGTATTAAACATATATATACAATAAATTAGTTAATTACTTTAATTCATATATACATAATTGTAAAATTTAATCATAGATTCAAACACATCAAAAGTCAAGGATTGAGTCTAAAAATCATCATAATATTTTATTAATTAAAATCATAGTTTAGGGCTTGAAAATTGCTCACAATCATATAAATAAATTAGATAGGTAGGATAATAATTAAATAATATAAAATATAGAAGAAAAGTAATAATAATAAGAAGCTTATAATTGATATTAATAGCTGATTTACAACTCCTTAATTGCTTCTTTGAATTCCATCTTGCCTGTGACCTTTACTTTCTTTATATACCTACATATTTTTTTATAAGTTTATGTGCCTACAATCTATAACTTAATTCGTGGCTCCTTTTATTGTTAACCCTAGTTATATATTTATAGTAAAATAGCTACATGTAATTACAATGTGCTTAGGATAAGGTTGAAGAGGTTTAAAATAAGTAAAATAGTATTGTAACAAATCTGGAACTATTTGGATAGACATGTGCTTGAAATCAATAGTACAACTGAGTTCATAGGTCATAATACATATAAAATCAGGATACAGTGGCACTTTAATTCCAATTTTATTGAAATTCATCACGAGGGTGCTGTGTCATGGTGCACCCTTAGTTTTGAGACTTTAATATTTTGACCCCTTCTTGATGTATTTGGTATAAATATTTGCATTTAGGTCCTCCATTGTATGAAAATTGTACCCTTGGTTATGAGATTTGATTGGACTTTTTCATTTGAATCTTTTAAGTCTAATAATACCTAAAATATATAAAAATATACCTATGATTCTAGAAACACAATTTATAAAATACTTAGGTTAAAATACGATAAAACGTAATTTACTTAATTAATTATATACGTGCTTTTTAGGCACACATTAGATACCTACAATGAATTCTTGAGGGAATCTGTCAAATATAAAAATGCTTAGAAAGAGGCCATAGAGAGAATATATGAAAAATAAAAAAAGTGTTGAGTATGCTAAAAGTTGCTCTTGAGGAAAAGTAGTCCATGATCAATTTGGAGTAGTCGGATCACATAAAGAAGTGTGAGGTCATTCAAAAATGGTATAATGATCTACAAGTTGAATGCAATTTGAATCACTCTAGAATGATGCATCTGGAGGAAGAACTAAAGAAGTTTAAGTTAAGCAATATAAATTAGAGGACTATCCACTCTATTTTATCTAAAGATCAAGTTGATCAAATCATTCTTCTTGGAATGAAGGTGATTATTCTTGGAATGAAGGTGATTATTCTTGGAAGTGATAAAGAGTATTTGAGACATTTTCTATCTAAGAAAGATAACAAGCTCCTAAAATTGAGAGAAAGTTGAAGCTTTTAGCTGTTATGCCTAATTCTTGGAGGCATACTAATTTTAAAACATGTATCCTAAAACATGCTAAACTAATAAAGGAACAAAAAAAAAGATAGAGACATGTTAACACTTCTCCACACCTAATTTTTACATTGTCCTCAATGTAAGCACATGTATATATGTTATATATAAATGAATAAAAAGGGAGTAGAAAACAAATCTGGTGGGTTATTTCCCACAAAGCACTTGGTTCAACATCAACAACTCGACTTAGCCAACTCTCATTAGAAGTTATAGCACCATCATGTGGGTACTTCATTACTTAAAAGATGTTCAAGTAGATTATCTTCTTATCAAACTCAAGAGTTAGCTCTTTATTATGCACATCTATCTTATTGTGAGATATTTTCATAAATGGTCTCCCCAACAATATGGACACGGTGTAGGAATCATCACTCATGTCCAATACATAGAAATTCACTTGAAATATCATCTCATCCACCACTAATACATCCTCAATAACACCCTTAGGATAGACATTAGCAATATCAGCAAGTTGTATAATAATATCAATTTATTTTAAAGGACCTAGATTTAGTAAATCATAAATATTATAAGGGATGAAATTAATAGATGCTCCTAAATCTAACATAGCTTTTTCAAGCCTTGTAGTACCTATCTTTACTAGGATGGTGAACCTAACTGGGTACCGATACTTAGGTGGGATTTTTTTTAAATATAGTCGATACATTTATCTCAACACTTACTACTTCGCTGCCTTTTAGTTTGCATTTTGTGGTGCATAGTTTCTTAAGTAATTTGGCATATATACACATTTCCTCGATAACATCTAGATATGGTATGTTAACTTGTATCTTTTGGAAGGTGTCCAAAATTTCCCTTTCATGTTCTTCTTTCTTTTTGTTTCTAAATATGTTAGGAAAAGGTAAAACAAGTTCATAAGTATAAAAGGGAAGGTTTGGATACTATCTTTACTGTCACCTTTGTTTCTTATGTGGTGGTTTTCTCTTCTTCAAACTCTTCCTTTTGGGTAGTCCTCTTATTTGATTTGACATCTTTGGGGATTTGTTTGGGCTCCTTCAACTGCTCATTTTTTAGGGTGATGGCATTGATAGAGTCCCTAGGGCATATTATAGTTTTTTAGACATGCGTTCTAAGCACTCCAAATGTAACAATCAATGTAATGCTTACTTTAATTATCTTAAAATTTTACATTTTAGCATAGATCAAACAAGTGTCCTTATCATAAAGGACTTCAAAAATTAGCTCCTATTTATGAAATTGTGGGAGGGGGTTTGTTTGTGATGAGAATAATAAAGCAATAATTAAAAAATGGGAAGAAATCAATTGAAGGATCATCCTTCACCACTAGCATGAATTTAAAAAAAAAACATATCCTAACTTTCTATTTTTTTATTATACAAACTTAGATATATTCACAAACTTGAAAGTCTTCGCTTCTTCTTAGATAATCATTGAATTAAATAAGCTCTCAATTTATTATCTTTTTTATAGAAAAAATAGAATAAGCTCTCTAAATTTAATTTATTAGAATTATCTAATTATAAGAAGCACATTGAATAAATGTTAGACTAATTCTCTATTTAATTATCTTGAGTGTTAATTCTCATTACAAAGCAATTTACCACTATATATTTAAATTGATTAAGTAATTATATACCTAATCAACTAATTTTATTGTTGATGTACTAATATAATAATTTAAATGTACAATTATATAAACAAGAAAATTCATCATGACATTAATATAGTGAAAGTAAACACATAGTCAAAAAGAATATAAAATTAGAATATAACAGATTTTATTGATAAAAGCAAAACATGTCAAGGGTTTTGAAATCACCCCAATCATAAGAAAATTAACTATCTATAAAGAAAAGTAAAAGCATAATAATATTCTTGAGAATAATAAAAGAAAGGAGTAGAAATGTTAGGATTATTATCAATGAAAAATGTCTCCATCTTTGCCAATTTTTTCTTGAATCCTCCCAATTGGCTCCAGAATATATCATCCACTAAAAATGCTAAATAATCTATTTATAGTGCTTGGTTTTGAGGGAAAGATGGGAAAATTCATAACTGGGCATTCCATAATTTTTCTTATGTATAGGCCGTGGCATATAACATATTATACCGTAGCATGATACAATTTTCTAAACCCTAGAGTGAAATCCACAGCCTCAATTCCAAGGAATTCACTTTATTGTCTACATTTCTTTTCTTTAGCGGCATATACTGATGGAAGTTTAATGTATTTTGGATGCAAAAATGGCACATATGCCCTTAAATTTTTTACTTTTAGTGCATTAGGTGCTGAATCTTCAAATATGATCACTTTGGCCCTTTGTCTTCAACATTAATTTTTTCATTTATATCTTTTAAAGACCAATGTACCTGAAATACATCAAAACATAGTGTAATTTTAAAAAATACATTTTTTGAAATACTTAAATAAAAATAAAATATTCAAACCGAGTTCTCCTAAATAATTCCAATAAATTGCAAAGTAAGTGTGTTTTTGAAGCATTTATCATTAAAGGATCTTGTCAGATGCCTACATTTCCAACCTTCCTAAAATAGTGGCCAATTGTCCCACTTGGGTCTCAAGGTTCTTGAGTGAAGTCTATGCTTCTTTGATGGCAATCTAAGTTTCCTACAAAAATTTAGTAGTGTTAGTGGCTATAGCAGTTCTAAGTCCTCCAAAGACTTACCTTGACATTTTTCCAGTAGTTAGGGTCTAGGTTGGTATTATTGTTGTCGCCTAGAATTAGGGAATCTAGGTGCATTTTAGGGAGCAACTATTTGACTATTACATGTATAACTAAAATTTAAGTGATTTCTTTAACTATGGTTATAAGTGTTAGAATTTGAATCACACCTAGGCCTATATGCATGAAGATCACCAATAACATTGACATCTTCATCTTGATGGGTGAGGCACATATCATAGGGTGTCTTATTATAGAGCATATTTTGTAAGCTTTAACTTGTCTTACAACCAATTGTTGTACAAATGCAGTTAGATGACATATTTGATGTTCAAGAGTAGAGCTAGTGCTTACCTCATTTACCATTCCCTATGGATCAATCCTAGCATTAAACTACCGAGATTTAGCATTATAGTTGCAATTAAGTTCCTTACCTCAGTTGAAATTTTGTTTACCAATGCTCCTTTACTAGTTGTATCTACCATGCTTCTCTCTATGGGCAATAGCTTATAAAAATATTGGAGAAGAAGCTACTCACTGATTTGGTGGTGGGGATAGCCTCACACATCCTCTTGAATCTCTCTCAATACTCATTTAGGGTTGGCTAGAAAGTATTACTCCAAAAATATTTTCATCATATTAGCCCATATGGTGATGGTACTTGAAGGGAGGTAATAGAGCCACTCCTTGGCACTATAACCAAGTGAGAATGGGAAAGCCCTAAAATTGATTTTCTCTCTATGATCACATTTGTATTCTATTGGAGTTGTTCACATATAATTCCATCAAGTGTTTGTTTGGGTGTTTTCGAACTAAAGCCCTAAAATTAGGTAGAAAATGTATTAGTCTATATTTAAGTTCAGTCCATATTTAAGTTTAGAAACCTACCTCCATGTTAGGATATACGATGCATAGGGGTTACTACTCCAATTCTAGGACAACTACCTCATTCAGAGTTGGATCGACCACTATCATGTCTTATTTCTTAGGCTCTATATCACTTGAAAAATTAAATTCTATTGTCTTTCCTTATAGCAGATTGATTGATCCTCTTGACCTCAAGTTGAAAGGGTGTTCTTGTTTCATCCAACGGTCACTAATAACTAATGGAGAAATTGTAAATTCAATCCCTAATAATGGTGCCAAAAACTTGACATAGTTTAGCACAAGCAACTATACATAGTCACACACAAGTAGTAGGTAATTTAAGAACAAGGATTTTTATATCCATGAGGATTGATAACTATGTCTACTCATAATTATTAATTTGTTATAAAATGAATTAAAATTAGCAAATGGGTTTTTATTCAATATGTTTGAAGAAAACAACATAAGATAATAAAGTAAGTTGCACTATAATATTTAGAGATATGTGATTATGAGACTATCATTACCATTAGTCTACAATTTAATTAATTATGTCTTGTATAAAAATTAATTTATTAAGTTCTAAATCAATTTCACAATTAGTTTTAGATATCTAAGTTCACTTAAGATTTTGTACCTTTTCTTACTATGTAATTTATTAATGATATGATTGCTAATCAACCTAAATCTTAAATAACCTAGAGGTATGCTTATTAGATTTAATTTATTTATTACATTAAGATCTAAAAAAGTGATAACTAAACTAATAAGGATTAAAGCCATTGCTACCCTTTAAAGTAGGCATTCAATCTTACTTATGACAACAACCACAAAGTTCCATTTCAAGTAAGAATACTAGTAATTACGTAAAAATATCTTAGACTACATATAAACATATTCATGTGACAAACTAGTTGTATACCTAATTCATAACATGCATAGTTTTGAAATTTAAACATAAAGTATAACACATTAAGAATTAAAACTAAAATTTATCACATTATTAAATTAATTATATCATAGTCTATGGCTTGAAATTTGTCAACAATCACAATGAATATTTAGCTAGACAAAATTTATTAAATCTATAAAAATTGATAAATATTCCATCCTTAAAAAAGAAATTGTAGAAAAATAATTTTATTTTGTTGAACTATTGGAGCCAAGGAACCAAAAATATCAATCTTCAACTTGTTTTTGAATCTCCTTAGAAAATTCTTGAAAGATTTCTTAATTTTTACTAATGTTCTCTTAATTTTTATGTAGTTCTAATGTTGTGGGCATTTAATGAGGTGTTATTTGGATATTTATATGAGAAAATTAGGTGTTTAGAGTGGGGTTAGGATTAGCTAGTACGCGAGAGTCACGCTGGAGGTGAGAATCATTATAACTAATATTTTCCAAATAAATGAAAAATAAATAATTTTAGCACATTATAATAATAAGATATGAGTAAATACAAATGAATTGATATCTAAAAATATGTATAAAAAATACTTATTAACTATTCTACCCTTAAAACTTTTAACCCTCCTTCCAAAACTGTTCTACCCCTTACCCTTAACATCCTTTTCAAAAATGGCTCTAAAGAGATAAAGAAAGAATAGTGATGTACATGTTCATCAAGAAGAGCTATTTGATCATTGGATCCTTCTTCTCCTTGACTTGTATCTATAATTGGAGAGTGCTCCATTTTGATTGATGACTTTCTGGCAATATAAGAATGTTTTACTTACTTTTCTTGGATTTCCTTTGTGTAATCTTTCTTATCTTTTTGATCCCTCTTTTGTTTAGGTTTTTTAATTTTCTATTTCCCCCACCGTTCTAATGATTTTTTTACCACTTTTATTCTTAGAAGACATGAGGTCATGTTCTCTAGGAATGATGTTATTAGGATATCATCCCTCACTTCTGTATATGGCCCATCTTTTTTGTCATTCTTTTTGAGTTTGAAAACACTGTCGCTGGGGATTTTCCTAATAAATTATGTAACATTTTTTCTCACAATATCACCTAGGCCATCATTTTAATGGTATTTTGAGTGCTTGCATCCACCCTCATTCTCACACTTCTTCATTGACTCTCTCTCGAGGTCACTTTCTTTGCGCTATCCTAAATGGTGAGATTATAGACCATGTAGGTATAATCTATAGGACCATTATTCTCCATTATTTAGTCTCAGATTCCTCAAATCTCCATTATCCATATCTGATGAATTGATAGGGTGAATCTCTTTTTAGTGGTCTTTCTAGCATAATATTGATTAAGTTTAAGTGTGTGCTAGACAATTTCTCTCCTATCATTCTTTTACTCCTGTACAGTCTGATCCTTATTATGCTTCTTATTAAAGTGTCCCTATGTCAGTTCCTTATTCTTTTATTCATATCCCTTCTACTTCTCCTCCTCCCAATCATCATTTATTGAAGCTCTCTCGAGTTCTTTAGAAGTTGGACTCAATCAGATAACAATAGATTACCATGACTCAAGATCACGAACTTTATAGATAGACATTACTATAGATTAATGATTGTGTCCTTAGTTTGAAACACCCAAGTCCCATACATGGCTCTTTTATATCCTCTTGTTCTCTCCCTTTTGTCACACCATAAGAGAGTGGTAATACTTCTTATATCTGCTCTACATGTATCAACCAAAGTTCTCTTTTTTTGAGATGTTCATCTTCTACAGACCACTACTTCTATAAGCTGATGATTGACACTTCTAACCTTGACCTAAATGAGTTCTTCCCTACCATCTTTCCACATTCTCATCGTAAGGAGTCTAGAGTTAGGACTCATCGAGCATCCTCTGGTGATTATATATATATAATGTTTGTTTTTTATGTACTTTTAAAAAAATGAAAATTTAATAAAATTTTCTATTAATTAAGATTTTTATGCTTATGTTGCATATTATTGTTTTGTTTTTTAATATTTCACTACTAGATGGATGAGTGACTAGGATTACTACACATTTTATGCTTATCTCTTTTATATAAGGGTGTTGCATTGACTTTTAGTGTCAAAAGTGGAACTTTTTTTGGTCAACTCATTGTTTGATACATGTTCTGGTGCATAGTATGTAAGTATAGGTTTGCACTATATCATGTTTTCCTAACTATATACACATAGAGGGAAAGTAGCATAAAGTCAATGGGAGTTATGTTGAGTTGAGTTGTTTCTATATTGCATGTTTAATTGTGCTTAGTCTATCCATGCTTACATGTATATGGGAAACATGATAGTATTTGGTTATACTACATGTTGGTTTGTATGATACATTCATGAGTATTGTTGTTTCACATGTAAATAATGTAGGTGTGTTTACAGACTGTGAAACTTAGATAGAGCTAGAATTTAGACTCATAGTATGTATTGTGCATCAAGATGGATGTGTTGATCTATTAAGATGGATGGAGTATGACAAGATGGATGCACTTGAGTTAAGTATGTTTAGAGTGTATGTGTTTTATGTTGGAGTTTTTTTATGAGAATAAAATCATTTAGATCATTTTACATTAATGTTTTCTATATTGATGTTTTGCCTATATTAGTTGTATAATGAATTTTCACAAAAAACCAAATGGGGAGATTGTAAGTATTGTAATTCCTATTATGTCTATGTTGGCATTCCCATTTTCCAAACACTGAGTTTGTGTTATTTTACTTAGTGTTTTGTCTTCTTCCATGTAATGTAAATTAATGACTATTAAATATTGAACACATTTACATAGTTGATTTTTTTTGTATATTTGCACATACCACCAAGGGTGGGGATTGAGATCGTGTTTATACATGGGTTGTTTATTATTTATCGGTATTTATAAAAAAAACTACTTGGAAAATATTTCAAACAACATAGCTAGCTTTTTAGAGCTCACTGAGTGCTTACAGTGGTTCTTGCTGAGTGATCTCCTTAATACATGTTAAGGTGGTCGACGGGGTAG